>OU696533.1:95037351-97537351 GCA_916048285.2 Bellardia pandia | reverse complement strand
GGTCAAGCGCAAACAGTCAATGGTGTTCGGTATCGTGAAATGATAACCAGTTTTTTCTTGCCTAGAATTGAAGAAATAAATGTGGAGGGCATGCTGCATCAGTCATTTCCCGGTCGTGTTATTTCGCGTTTTGGAGACCAGAATTGGCCGCCTAGATCGTGCGATTTAACACCTTTAGATTTTTTTCTTTGGGGGTTTTTTGAAGTGGATGGTTTACGCGAATAAGCCACCGACGACTCAAGCCTTAAAAGACGAAATTGGACGCTGCATTAATGAAATACAGCTGCATTAATGCAAAAAGGCCATTGAAAATTTCATTAAAAGATCGCGTGTGTGCCACCAAAGCCGCGGCGGCCATCTGCACGATATCTTGTTACATACATAACCTCATTCTGTCTAATTTACGATATAATAAAGTTTCACGATTTTTTTTTAAATATCTGTGTTTTAGTTAAAATTTACTAATTGCGTTCTAGTTGGGACACCCTTTATGTACATATGTATGTATGTATTAAATGAATTGTTTCAGCCTTTTTTGTTAAATTACTTGCAGTATTTTTTTTAATAAAGTATTGAAAACATATTTTTAATTGCATATTTTATGTGTTTTTAGTGCATATTTTCTAATTTTAAGTGGATGTTTTAAGCGCATATTTTCGATTTTTTAGTGCATGAGATTCTTTGCCCTAGTTATTACAAATCCCCTGGACTATTGTATGTCCTTGATTATTTCTATAATAATAATATGGTAACTGACAATCATTCTTCAATATGAAATGATAGCAAACGATATCTTCCTCCCACAGATATCATTTGTCATGCTAATTGTTTAAAATGTTTGTTTATTGAAAGTTATAACTTGTAGAATTAGTTTGGTTCAAAATTTATAGCAGCATCTAGAATATATGTTCCTAAACTCTGTCTACAACATCGCCAGCCAATTGTAAATCCTTTTTAAGGAGTTTTGTGTCTGTTCCTAAGTTATAAGCTTTACTCAGATTCTTAAGCATCTTACTGTTACATGATCTTTCAGTGCAATATTATGTTACCTGCCTCTTATTTTATCTTAATTTCTTTAATAATTTTTTTTTGTTACTTTTATCAAAGTAGCAGAGTTCATTTAAGTTGTATTTAGTTGCTTCTGCTTACAAACCAATGACCTAAATTCTTTCAGTTTGAAATTCTGTTATCACTAAGTTTGTAATCACTAGAATATAAAATTAAGAAAAAAAAAAATCAGACAAAATAAGAAACATACTTAAAGCTGTTAAGCGTAAAAAGATTTGTGATAGTATTTGCTTAAAAGACATATAACTGAAAAATTTTAGTAGGATTGTACTTATTTTGTGGTTGAATTATTTTCCTTGTTTGCATTTGAATCGAAAATTTTTTAGTCAAAACGTAAAACAACATGTAAATCGCGTAAATAACAAATTTGTGCAAAAGTACTAAAGGCTGTTTTTTATGGGGAAATATAATTATGAAGATTATTAAAACCCTTGTTAGAACTGTGTCTGTTCTGTCTTAGCTAAAGTCTGCTTAGTAGGGGGACAATAAGGAGATTTATTTCAGACCTTAAGGGCCTCCCTAATGTACAGGCACATGTATGTGTAAATATTTAATCTAATGAACAAGAACTAAATGCAAACTTTGATATAAGAAGACAAATAAAGCAGCAGATTATTGGTCAGAGATTCCCAAGAAAAAGAAAGCATTATAAGTTCTAAGAAAAAACTTTGGTAACAGCTAGCAATTTAAATTCCTGCACTGCAGCATATAATTGCAGAGCAAGTGGTAAAATATCTGTAATATCAATATCTGAATATTACCAAAATCAAGACAGTTACCAGTACATTCATCTTTTATTCATTAAAACCCCTTTGTTATCCCAGTTAAGAATCTCTGGTTTTAATTTTTTTACGCTTTAATAGGTTAAAAAAACAGAGTTTTAATGTTTAAAAGTAGCTAAAGATACACACATATGTATTAAATATATCCAACACAAAAAAGAAAGAGTAACTATCAAAACGAAAAAGAACAAGTAGCTTTATAAATATTCAACAGTTTGTATAGTAAATTAAAATTATCTTTCTGTATTCCTTCCTTTATATATGTATGTATGTATGCATGTACGTATGACAAGGTAAATATTTAAAAACCGAGCAAAGAAAGAAAAAGAAGCTTACAAAAACATATAAAAGTATTTTTCTTAAATTTAATATGCATAAAAATGCATACGCACATCTCTCTCTACCTTTATAGATACTTTCAACAAGACACAACTCATACCTACAACATGTGCTGCCTCAGGCCAAACCAATGTTTGTAATGAATGAGAAGAGTTGCTGCTTCTTATAAACCATATAAATACATAAATACTTTTTCTATTTATTTATTATCTTTAAAATAAATTAAATTAAAAACGGAACATAGTTATTTCTTTTTGATTTTGTTGTTTGTTTCTCTCCTCTCCAATTGATAAAATTGTTTCATTTGGATGGTGGCTTTGATGATAAGAATCGTTTTGGTTGCTTCTTTTATTTTGTTTTTTTTTTGTTAATAATTTAGTAAATGTTAATAATGGTTATCAACTGTGTATAACGTTTTTGTGTGTTTTTTAAAATCTACAGATTGAATATTTGTTGATTTTAATCAAATCAAATGGAAATTAATGAATTTCTGTATGATTAAAACAAATGAAAAAATAATAAGAAATTCCAAGTTAATTAATTGCTAATGGTTACGCTCACGCAACAAACCACTTTGATGGATTTTTTTTTTTTTTTTGGGAATTTGTTAGAGTAGTCTGCTTTGAAACTGTTTTTGTTTTGGTTTGTTTTTTAAATTTGATAAATACTTTATTTAATTAAACACTGAGAAAAATTGTATGTAGTTGTTATTGCTAATCAGTTTTTTTTTTTATTTTATTTATTTTTATTCAATGAAAAATGGCCAGCCAATAAAGTCCAATTGATTTAAGTACAAAGTTTAATAGTTTATATATTATTAATCTAACTTAACTTAGTGCGATTTCACACTCTTCAATTCTAAAGGCCCAACTATAATATGCATATGCTAGCTTAAGCAAACGTGCGAACACATATAAATTGTATGTGGCAAACTATAATGTACTTAACGAAACTTTTCGTTAAGTTTTTCAACTGGCATTTGCTTAAGCAAAAAGCGAAACTGATCGCACATTCTGTACGGAATCAGCTGTTTGTTTGTGTTTTGAACAAAATGGAGAAAGAATAAAATATATTTATTTTAAATTTAATAGAAAATGTGGAAAAATAAGTGCCTTTATAATAAAAGGGCCCTTTTTATTTTAACAAAAATGTCTCTGTCGTGGTTTATTTCTCTGACAGAACAAGAGCGTCTTCTTCTTTTACAGTGTAGTTCACTTATTTTTTTTAATGTGCACAGGCCTTCAAGCGCTAACTTTAATATTTTTATATTATTTAATTTTTAAGTTTTTTCTCCATTTTTGCAAACACAATACGAAAATTAACAAATCATATGTAAACGTTTATTATTATTTACAATGTAGTGCTGCCACAGCTGTACATTTTAGTACTTTTGCCGATAAATTAAAAAAAAATGAAAAAATTATGCGTTTCGGGTACGAAGTTTTCTTTTAATTATAAAATAATATAATAATATTTATAAAATATAGTCATTTAATGGCTTTTTGTTAAAATAAAAACATTTTTTTAAACATAAATGAGCAACTGTGGACAAAAAGTTTCAAAGTAATTGTAGCCACCTGAAAGTTAACTCGGAACTGGTTATGCATTTGACAGCCTTTTCGTTAACTTTTGCAATTTGCTTAATCTTGCTTATGCATATTATAGTTGGGCCTTAACTCGTCAAGTATTGTTAGATGACAAGGAAAAGAGAATAAAAGGGGTAGAAACTTGAAGGTACTAGTAAATTTTCTTTAGTTTTTTTTTCTTTCATGCATGTTGACTTGCATTAAAAAGTACGAAAATTTAATTGACGTGTGTGACTGCTAGTGACTCGTGCCACAAATGATCTCTGCATAAATATTGTATACAAATTTGGGAGTCCGAGTCGATACAAAGATACAGTCGAAGAAATCATAATAATATGGTGATATGTGATCCCGAATCCGTACAAATCTTTTAAGCATATTCAAACATCTTGCTATTTTCAAAAAATTTACAATTTTTGTTCCACTATTAAGAAATCCAAAAAAATTACTTTGCGCCTACTTTACCACCAGCGGCGTTGCAATGCTGCACTAAAGCAAATATAATGCGCAATTGCAGAGTTGTGATATAAAGCTCTCTTCTACTTTCATCACCTTTACTTCTTCAATATATCCCCTTTCCAAAGAAAGTAACGCAATTATATATAGGCATATTAATTGCCTGAGTGTTACTTCTCTTTAAAAAAAAATTAGATTTAAAGAGAAGTTAGTCCTCTTTTACATGTTTCAATTCTGAGTATTTTTGGGTGAGCACGGAAAAGAGAATAAAATAATTTTCTTATTTCCTTTTGTTTTCTTCTTTTATTTTCTGCATATTTTCTACGCAAAGTTGTTTGCATGAAAATGTAGAAACTTAAAGGTAAGGAGCACGAAAATTTAAGATACGTGTGTGCACGAAATGGCAGGTTCTAAAAAGAATTGTACAAAAACAGGGCAGCTAACACTGAAAAGTGTGAAACAGCACTTAGTATTATATAAATCTTTATTACTAATATCGTTTTGCAATAAGTTTCCTTGTTGTGATCTGTCTACAACTACATATCTTTATAAAGCTTTTAAGTATAACAAGTAAGAGTGCTATATTCGGCTATGCCGAATCTTATATACCCTTCACCTTTGTTGTGGATGCATAATTATATTATGCATAATTATGTCGATAAACATCTGTTGATGAATTTGTTCGTAATAATATTAATACACTTTGTGTGATCAACGCCATCTGTTGATGAAATTATTCGTAACAATATTAATACACTTAGTTTTTTGTAATAAAATTTTCAGAAGTTGTCTCGGATTTTTGCTCATATCTCCGTTATTTATGAACGGATTTTGTTGATTTTAAATAGCAAACTTCTCGGAAGATATCTGGGGACTTCAGAAAATTGATTTCAACAGACAGACAGACGGACATGGCTTAATAGACTTCGCTATCTATAAGGATCCAGAATATATATACTTTATAGGGTCGGAAAATTATATTGTGGAAATTACAAACGGAATGACAGACATATATACCCTTCTCATGGACAAAGGGACAAATTTATAATGGATTACTCTTGGGACCAACATAAGTACTGTACTTTTTCTAGTACTTTCTTTTTCCTATTACTTTTGAACTTAATTTGTAAGTAAATTTTTTGCTGGGAACGAAACAACTACCTATAAATATGTATTTATTTCACAATATAATTCCTTTCCCACCACCATTTCTCCCAGTGTATTAGCTAATTTATTAAACAAATTATAATAAACGATATATCTTGTTGTTTTAATGCTCAAAGATAGAAATTTCAAGATAAATATTATTTTCAAGAATTTATGTTAATTTCTTTAGAGTAATTTTCACAAATCCCCCCCCCACAAAAAAAAAAAAAAAAAAAAAAAAGACGCCAAAAATTACTAATATTGAAATATTTAAAAGTTATAATCATCTTGATAGTCAAACACAAGCCAAAATGAAAAAACACAAGAGCAAGAAAACAATATTTGGCTAAATTTACGAAATTAAACAGGAAAAACATAAGCAGCTGTAAGTTAAAAACTCATTAAATTTAATACATTTAAGCTTAAATATCAGCACCTTAAAATCATATACTAAGTCAAGCTTAAATTTTAAATTTTAGTTGTTTTGTTGATGTTGGCGTTTTTTTAGCCAAAAAAAAAAAAACTTCTTGACTCCATTAAAGCCACCTATCATAAGCACCTTTAAGGGCATAAAAATATGTAGCAGCAACAAGTAAATAAGAAGACCTCCAGAAATGCAAAATTTTTACCAAATCAAAAAAAAAAGGAAAAGAAAAAACTGAAATATTGGTAACACATACAGCAAAGTTTGGTATTGAGTTGCTTTAAAGGAAATACACACTACACTCACTGTTCCAAATTTATGGATGAAACCGCGAATTCCTTTTTCGTTGGGGGGGGGGATAGTAAATGGGGTTTTTAATACACAAAACAAGTTCAAAACTGAATACATTTTGCGGCAAAACATAAAACAGTTAGTGGTTCTTTTTTGTTTGGGTTGTGGTGGCTGGAGGTTTTTCTTCATTTGCCAGCATTTATTGAAATGATGAAAGAAAGAATTTAAACAGCAACAACAGCAAATGTCTGGATATATGACTTTATATTGAATAACAAAGTTTAAGAGAAATTTTAAGATTTTTTTTTTTTACATTTACACAAAATGTAAGTAAAACAACATGTAAATCGCGTAGATATCAAACTTGTTAACAAGTACTTAAGGCTGTTTTTATTTTTGCTTTGTTAGGGCTACATAATTATTAAGAGACCATTTCCAACCAACCTCCAACTCAGCCAGCAATTGGTCAGATGTTTGTTAGGGACTACGTCTGTACTGTGGTGTTGTTCTGCCTTGTAGAGGGACAATAAGGTGTATGTCATAATGAGGCTCGCTGGATGTAACGCCTTTTGTGTTCTTCCTTAAATGTATATTTAATATTGCTTCCTACAAATTATAACATGTTTTCGACAAACTGCCTCAGAAAAAAAAAACACATCCAAAACAGATTTTAATGGTCATTCATTTGTAGGTTGTTTATTTCGCAGGTAATTTTTGTGTATTTCTGGTGTTTCTTTGCTTGCCACACCATTGATTTGGTGCAAAATTGTTTAGGGCTCTTTTTATGTAACCGGTTAAATAATCTGAGCTCCTTAGAAGTTGGGCAAATGTTGTACATTAAATGTAAACCTGGCTATTAAGGGTTTAAGTGATGGTGTCGTTAATTTTTTAATTAATAACTAAAATGAGAGAGACACATTTGGTAAATCAGAGTTAATTAACAAGTTGGGGCAAGAAACCTCTAATATTTCAATAAATTTGTGAAAACTTGATTGACATATTTGGGGTATTCACAGGGTGTGCTATCATGTTATATTGTCATAATGTTCTAACATTTTACAATGGTTTAAAAATATTGTTGTTGCTTTGTAAACAAAAAGTGACTTAAATTAATAGAACTTTGCTTGCTATGTTTATTGTGCTGTCGTAATTAAAATTTTTTTGTTTATTTACTTGAGTTTGCCATCACAACATCTAAAATGTATTTTTCGCACAAACTGGCTATTATTTTAGTTTTTTCACTTATTTTTGGCATTGTGGAAAACAATATTAATTTTTATATTTGTTTTAAATCAGCTGATTTAAATTCAAAATAGCACACTGAATTATGAGGGGTTGTTCACAGCAGTCGTATTTTTTCATGTTATTATTTTAAGACATATGACTTTATGACACCTTGTGAATCCCCCAATTTTAAAGTTATTAATATATAAACAAAATCAAGGTTAACTTAATTTTGTTAAACTTACTTAATACCAGTTAAACGTAATAACAACTATTTGTTTTTATTTTACTTAAATTTCCCAACAAAAACCTAAAACTTTTTAATTTTTATATATTAGAGAAAATTTTTATAGTAATACAAAAATGTATAATAATAATAGTAATGACAAAGAAGAATACACACACATTTGTATAATATAAGTAAATTTCGTTCTATCTCATAACATGTAATAAGAAATATGATAATTCTCAAATTCTATTTCTCAATAAATGGTGAGTTAAATAGATAATATTTACAAGTGGATCTTGGACAATAAACATTGCTGATGAAGCCCTTGGCAGGGCAGAGAATGCATTTCAATGTGTCAATTACCTAAAAAAATATTACTTTACAATAGTATTCTTCGAGTTATTAATTTAAAATGAACTCAAGGCTAATTAAAAATGTTCTCTAATATATAAATATAAAAAAGTTCGACACAATATTCTCTAAAAATCTTTTTAATTTTTAATAAATTTTTTTTTAAACTCGGTTAAGTTTGACTTGTTTAAACCCAGTTTATCTCAAAGCAACTTAATATTTTAATGCTTTAGTAAAACTAGTTTAAAAACATTAAACAAAATTTAAATTTAAGCTAAACATCTGTTACAATTGGTTTAGTTAAACTAAACAAATTATAACAATGTTTGAAGGCACAAAGTACAAATTTCATATATAAAAAGCCTATAATTTCATTAAAATGTGTTTAAACTCGGGTTAGTTAAAAAATTTTAAACTTGGTTTAACTAAACTTGTTGAAACCCAGTTTACCTAAAAACAATTTAATATTTTAATAGTTTAATAAAAAGTGGTTGATAAACATTAAAAATTGTAAAATTTAAGCCAAACATTAGTTAAACTTGTTTTATTTAAACTAAATTAAGCCAAGTTTAACAAATTATAACAATGTTTTTGAAGGTAATTACAAATTTTCTATATAAAAATCCTAAAATTTAAAAATTTTAATAAAACAATGTTTAAACTCAGTTTAGTTAAACTGGATTAAAGCTAGTTTTTCTATTAACAAATTAGTATTTTAACAGTTTGGTAAAACTTGGTTTAAAAGCACTATAAAATTTAAGCAAACGCACAGTTAAACTTGGTTTAGTTAAACCTACAAATTTAATGTATAAAAAGCATAATATTTAAAAAAATAATATTAGAAAGATTTAAACTCCGTTTAGTTAAATTTGTTTAATGTAAGTTTTATAAAACTCAATTTCATATTTTATAGCATAGTAACAAGTTGTTGCAAATAACTTAAAATGTTTGAAATTTAAATAAAAATTGATTAAACTTGGTTTAATGAAACTTACATAAACCAAGTTTAACTAAAATATATTTCAATAAAATAATAGCAAATATTTGTTTATAGGTAACCAAAATTTTCGGACACAAACCTACAACGTTTTCAACTTAAATTAAAATCCATTTAAACTTAGTTTAGTTAAACTTGACTAATCTAAGATTATTCATACAGAAATTAATATTTTAACAGTTTTGTAAAAACTTGTTTAAAAAGCAATTTTTTTTTAATTTAAGCAGCAACTCAGTTAAAGTGGGTGAAATTAAGTGAAATTAATGTTTGATAAGGATTATGATTTTGTTGACAGTTGGTGTTTTCTAAATTCTGTAACTGCAGTGTTTCTCAATCAAACTCTTACAAACACAAACTATGATTGGGTAAATATATTAGCTGATTTCCAACAAATGGCTGGCTATTTAATATATAAAACGTTTCCCTTAGCAACTAAGGTCTTAAGTTGAAAGGTGATTTTTATTCCCATACAATGTATTAGCAAATCAAAAATCAAAATGCGCATACATAAACTTTAACATTTTCACAGAATTCCACAGAATGTGATCTTGTTTGGCAACGAACAACAACAACAAAAAACAGCAACATTTCAAATTTATCTATAAAAAAACTACCAACATTTCAAGGGATTTTTCACCTTGAAGTTTCAAGGAATTCTAGATAAGATTTTCCCTGTTCTGTTTTATATATTTTCTTACTGATATATTTAAACAATTCGTTTTGGTACTTAAAACCTAAATGTTTCGTACATGCCCAAGTGCAATCAGTGATGAACATTAACTTTTATACTTATTTTTTTGTTTTTGCTTTAAACACAAACACAAAGAAGATGATTTTGAGTTAAAGAAGATTTTCATTTATTAAGAATTCCTCCAAAAGCCTTAAGTCATATCAGGTCTTGAGCTGAAACAAAATCCAAAACAAAAAAAAATAACTCAATGTGGCTGCTTACATTACTAATATTAATAAAAGAGGAAAATATGATTACAATTCTTTAAGCACAGAACAGAAAAAACAGCAGATTTTCTTCTTACACAACTAAACTGAATATTTTCAAGATAAATCTTAAAAACTTTTACATTTAGTTTAAACAAAAATAATAATAAAAAAACGCATCAGCAAAAAATGGAAATTGACTTCACTTAGTGCAACTTGTGTTATTTTAAGTAAAATAATAAAAGCCATGCCATACACTAAAAAAAAAAACAAAAACCTAAAAAGAATCTTACTCATCACACATAAATCTTAATTGACCCTATAACGTATAAATCATAATCATCATAATTGTCAGTAGCAGCAGACGCACTTGATACACTCCTTCTCGAAAACCACACAACAAACAGCCAAACTCAAGAAGTTTTAAACAGAATGCCACAATACATTGGCTTCATTTTTAGCATAGATTCAGTCAGTCAGTCAGACAAACCAACAAACTGACAAATTATTTCGAGGGAACTAATTGAGGAATATTAGTGCTTCACTGTTAATATATTTATCAGTTTCTTTTTGATATTTAAGAGAAAAGTTGAAGGTGTTTTTTTTTTTTTTGGGAGTGCAAAAGCAAAATTTCGATTTAATAGCAAATATAATTTTTCCGTTTGTTTGGCAAAAATATTTAAACTTTGTGTATTATTTCAACAGAGATGTGGCCATTCCCTCTTTTAAATATTTAGTGGGAAACTAAAGCAACAATTTCATTAGACTTTGGTTACTTTTAAGCAATTTCAGAGAAATGTAGACAAAACATATTCAATTGAAAGAAATTATATTCGCAGATGTTATGAAATACTAATACTTTACGAGAATATTGTCAAATATTGTCTTAAGAAAAGCTCTATACACCCTAAAACTATAAATACGAGGACGGTTCGAAAATTCTTAGCCTAGAACAGAAAGAGAATAGTTAGTTTTTCAAAAAAATTTTATTTATGGGCCCCTATTATGAGCTGCATTCGACAATCGATATTCGCTGGCTATCGAAAATCTACTATCGAATATAAAATTTGTATTATGAGTTGGCATCGCTGTCGAAAATTTCGCTGTTCAACGAATTTTTTATCGAACACAAATTTGCTGTCGACGCTGTATAAAACTGTGCAAAATTTATTTAAAATGTAAGAATTTGTTTTTTTTTTGGTTTTAGACAACCAAATACTACTTGTAAATTACTTTTGTTAATATCCTGCAGGTTGTACGTAGAAAACAGCAATTGGAGAAGCTCGTTTCTCTCATGGAAGAAGATCCACTGTTGGCAAAATGTATTTGCTCTAAAGTTCAGGCAGCCAAAAGATGAGTGGGCATTACGCAGAAACTTAATTCTATTCATCAGACGAATCATTAAAAACCATAATTTCGTGGTGGTCATTTTAAATTTAATTTATTTTTCTTTAAGAATTTGTAAACAAATATGGCGCCAGCTGATAGAAATGTTTCTTGATTAAAATAGTTTTCCTCAAGGCCTTCAAAATAGTGGTTTAAAACTGTAATTGCATCTTTATTTGAGGTAAAACGCTTGCCAGCTAGGACTTTTTTTAGATTTTGGAACAGGTAAAAGTCACTGGGAGCTAAATCAGGAGAATAAGGTGGGTGCTCAAGCAACTCCTACTTAAATTCTTTGATTTTAGTCATTGTTAAAACACTATTGTGCGCTGCTGCGTTGTCTTGATGAACAATTATATTTTTTTGTTTTTCATTTTTCATAACGGAATGAATTTATTGTTTTACCCCTTTGCAGAGAGTCAATCAATAAAAGACTTTCGAAGTCCCAAAAAACCGTTGCCATAACCTTACCAGCCGCTTGAATTGTTTTTGTCTTCTTTGGGGCACCTCCTCCAGCTTCATTCTATTGCTTGGATTGTTGTTTTGTCTCTGTAGTATTGTGGTAGATCAATGTCGCATCAAAAGTTATAAAACGATGTTTTTTCTTAAAACGATTCAAACAATCTTGAGAAATTGGCATTCTTAAGCGTTTTTGGTCGACTTCTAACAAATGCGGCAGCCATCTTGCATAAAGCTTTTTTATCTCTAGTACTTAATTCAAAATTAATTGGACTCGATCATTTGAGATGCTAATGATATTAGCTATTTCAAGCACTTTTATTCGTCGATCATTTAAAACCATATCATGGACTTTGGCTACAATTTCTGTTGTTGTTGTGGTTTTTTTTTGGACGTCATCCTCAATGCTTGTACGACCACGTTTAAATTCAGCAACCCAATTTTTTACTGTTACATATGCAGGAGCACTTTCACCTAACACATTCACCAGATCCTTATGAATTTCTTGTCCCGATAAACCTTTTTTATTTAAATATTTAGTGACACCACGAATTTATAATTTTTCCATTGTAACAAAATCGCGGATGAGGCTTTTTTGAACACCTGTTTCTATATAAAGGAGTTGGCAGATCGCAAAGCAATTTAATATGTGTTCATAGCACAGATGGAAGTTTCCAAAACACTTAACTTTTTTCTGTTTATACCGCCCTTTCTGTTCTACGCTAAGAAGCTTTCGAACCGCCCTCGTATTGTCTTAAGAAAAGCCAGATGCACCATTTAACTATAAATAGGTCTGTTACAGAAACATTTCCTGAACAGTCTCAGTCATAAGAGAAACAGGTATCAAGGTATTCACATAGAATTTCTGTACCATATTGGTAAAAATTTTCTTCTTGTAAAAGTCCTGCAATATGTTTGCATACAGTCTTATATTAGTTAGTTAAGGTACGGTCACACTTGCCAAATATTTGCCGAAATAGACGTAATCACTAAATAGCATATACATATTTGAACTCGTTTATTTATTTAAAAAAAAAACTTTTCTTATTTGGACCAAAGCACAACAAATATTTAGTTTTACTTTATTTGATGCTGTTTCATCTTGCAAAACTCTTGTAAGAGCTTTTTTGAGTAAATATTTGTCAAGTGTGACCGTACCTTTAGTATTTTCCTTTGCAAACAGCTACATTGCTACCCCTCTGACTCTTTTCATAGTGAGGCCAATATCGCTTTGAATAAAATGAATTGCTAATGCAATGTATGATGGAATTACAAGCAAAATATATTAAAACCCACAAAAAAACAAAATATAATTCTTTTGATCTTATGAAACAAATTACAGCAAAATCAAGAAACCAAAAAAAAAGTAAAAGTAATACAGACAGCATGCTGTAAAGAAAAGATAATTTCTATTTTATCTTTTAAGTCAAGTGGTTTGAGTTCTTTGTGTCTTTAGTTAAACAGAAGGAGTTGTATACAAGCAAATTAACATTTATGGCAACGCAAAGACACATGGCCAATTGTATTGAAATATAGTGTAGTAGTCTTGCAATTACATTGCTTAAAAAGATTTATTTGAAATCTATTTTATTACGTCTGCTAATGTAAAAATATCACTGCCTGATTTCCACAATTTGAATATATATATTTCTATATGTGTCTGCTTCTTTTTTGTTTGCTTGTTGCTGTGCTGTTTTGTTATCTTCTTAATTACTGTTGGTTGTTTGTTGTTTATTTTGACCAATAATTTTGCTTATCCTGTTTATAGATACATAATTCTTTTTTAATTTTCTTAGCCTTATACTCAACAATATTAAAATGAGATTTCTATCTGTGGGATTTTAGCAAGTTTTCTTGCTCAAACAAACATTCTAATATTATCTTGGAACATAAACATTCATTGCTTTTACGTAAAATATTGTTTTTTCTTTTTTTTTCGTTGCCTTGTTTTCACTTTAGATTCACACAGTTATATACATGCATATATTTTCTTATTCTAAAGATCTCGTTAGAGGGAAAGAGTGAAAAGTGGTAGAATTTTTTCAAGTCTTGTAATGTTGCGTGGTAATATTTAAGAAATTCCTTAAACATGAGTTTAATGGTGGAAAAAATATATAAAATTACACATAAAATCTAATCAGATGATTTAAATTTTTCTCAAAACTACCCTACATGAAATTGGACGGGCAGTGTTGGTTCAAGGGAAAGACAGAATTTAAGCAAGTTCAAAATATTGGTTGTGGCGTTTCGAGTTCTATAAGAAAGTAAATTCCTGTATACAATTATATGATATTATGATGCTTTAGAAAAAATGACAAATAGCTGTTAAAAGTCTTGTTTATTCTGAATGAATTTTCACTCGATAAACTCCTATTCAAGAGAATTTTTTCTTAACATAAAAATTAAATGGATTCTGTAATTAATTAATTGTTGTTGTGAATAATATTTCTCTAAATATTAATTTTAGTGATATAAAAGAATACCACATCTTTTCCATTTATATGGCAATAATTTTGTAATCTAACCCCCTGGCCCACGATGTCGAACGATAACGTTTGCTTAGATAAGACTTAAGACACAAACTTGATTGTGGAATAAACAAACTTGATTGAGTAAAAAATAGATACGATAAAAAGCTTGTGTCTTAAGTCTTATCTAAGCGAACGTTATCGTTCGACATCGTGGGCCAGGAGGTAAATATTAAAAAAAAAAAAGAATGACACTATCTTAATAAACCAAACTATAGCAAATTTATATGCCAAAACTTAAATATTAAATATTACACTTCTGCTGTATAAATCACACAACATCAAATCATTTTCTTCTTCGTGATACTTTACAACTATGAAATCTGATATCTACTAGAAATTCTACCTCAAATTAAAACATAAATAACTAGAAACATTTTATAGGGTATCTTTAAAACTCTACCACCTGCTGATGATCAACATTTTAGTACTTTTATGCCAGCATTATTTGTTTTGCTGCTAGAATAACCCCAGCTTTTATATCACCATTCAAAACCACTTGTTCTTACTTAATTCATATAAGAAAATTTAAACTTGAAAGGCAAAAAAAAAAAAAAAAAACCAAGATGAAAATATTATCACTAAACGAGAGAATGAACAGTGAAGCAAAAAAAAAAAAAAAAGGCGCAAGAAAAAATATTTTAATTAACGCAATATTTGCTCAAAATAAACAACATTACAAGGCCAAGGCGCTAGATAAGACACAACAGACAACACCAACCAGCAACACTAGCAGCACCACCAACCAACTAGCAGCAACATGAACAACGCCACCATCAAACTGCAGCGTTACAAAAACTCCGGCAATAATAATAGCTGAAAGAGAAAAACCTAATAAAACGGGCAGTACAGGTCGACACTTGGCTGGCTACTTAAAACCAGGCTACTAATGTCTACCAGAGTGCACGCAAACTCTTATAAATATGTTGTATATGCAATAAAAATAAAAAAGTTTTTTTAGTGCGCAAACAACAATAACGGAACCCCAAAATGGAATTTCATGGCCAGCTTAACACCGACAACAGCAAGACTTATAAGAAGTTGAAAAGTATATAATGGATCGAAAACGACTGTTTTGTGACCTACAAACAAAAAAAAACAGGCTTTCAGGTATATTTGTTTGGAATTTAAATACAATGATTTGATTAAAGACAGCATTGGATTAATCAGAAAACATTTTTCATATAAAATCCGGCCACACTACTGAAGCCTTCTTTTCTTAACCTTTTGATCTAGTGGCAGTGATTTGTTTTTTATTATTTGTTCTATTCATTTTATCAGTCGGAATATATGTATTTGACTGCTACATAAATGATCAGATTAATCATAAAATATTGTTCATATAAAATCCGGTCACACTACTGAAGCCTTCTTAACCCTCTTACTGAAGCCTCTTTAACTAATGGCAGCGATTTGTTTTTTAAACATAGCAGCTGTTATTCTGTTAATTTTATCAGTCGGAATATAAGTATTTGAGTGCTAAACAAATCATCAGATTAATCATATAAAATCCGGCCACAGTACTGAAACCTACTTAACCCTCTTTGTATTGGAGCGCTAAATAATGGAATGGATAGAAAGAAAATCGCGCACACATTCTTTAAAAAAGAGTAAACAAAGGAAAATTAACAAAAAAATTTTACGTTCGATAAATTAAAATCCGGTTCTCTACGGCATTAATAAATGTCAATGACAACAGCCTGCAATTAAATACCCAAATCGTAATGAACAGCAGAATGGAGTTATTCTAAACCGGACAGGGATTCTTTATAACAAAACGACCCCCTCCCACCTTTCTGGCAACATATGGATACCGCACCAATAGAACTGCTCATCTTTAGAAGCTAACAACGAAGGAAGAAAATCAATTGCGTCTTCCATGTTCTAAAGTAGAACGTATTTAAAAAAAAAAAAAAAAAACACACACAAACTGCGAAACCGTTTGGCTTGTCTGCAGAAAGCACCCAGAGTCTTTGGCGGGAATCGAACTAGTCTATCGGTGTACACAATGCATCGATTGAAACAAATAGTAGGCGGACGGTACAAGGTCTAGACTATAAGGCGGAGGCAAAACTTCCCAAACTTCTTCCAAATAGTATTTATCAGGTATTGCAACATGCGGCCAAGCATTGTCATGATGAAATACTACATTTTTATGTCTGGCCGCCTATTATGGGAATTTTTTCGGCCAATGCTAGCTTCAAACGAAGCA
Source organism: Bellardia pandia (assembly GCA_916048285.2). NCBI lineage: Eukaryota > Metazoa > Arthropoda > Insecta > Diptera > Calliphoridae > Bellardia > Bellardia pandia. The sequence continues at coordinate 97,520,940 of OU696533.1, read as the reverse complement.
TATTTTTTTTTTTTTTTTTTTTTTTTTTTTTTTTTTTTTTTTTTTTTTTTTGTAAACACAAACTGCGAAGCGAAGCTTGTCTGCAGAAAACACCCAGAGTCTTTGGCGGGAATCGAACCCGCAACTCTCTGACTAATAGTTGCGCACACTATCGCCTAGTCTATCGGGGCAGTTACATTCAGCATAGGCTCCCTGTGATGATATGGCCAGATTTCAACAGCTTATGATAGATACGACTCTGTTAGTACCAGCAAATACAGGGCATTACCTTAGCGCCATGTATATTTAGCGTTGGTGTCGATTCCTCTGATTGGCCGGGTTTCACATACGGTTACTGTAAGGAATCCATTTTTCTTTGCAAGTAATGATTCTATGCAAAAATGATTTCCTTTAGTAGGCGTTTAAACAGCAAAAAATATTTCAAGGTCTCTTGGATTCCAGTCATATGGTACCCAATTTCCTTCCCTTTGGAATAATGCTGCTGTTAGCAAATGTTTTGATATTGTTGCTTGACTAGCTCCCAATGATTTTGCAAAGTCTTGTTGAGTTTTACAACAATCTTGATCCAACTCTAGGTATTCAAACTCTTTTGTCTGGCCCAGGTGATCTTTGTCCTCTGTGTCAAAATCATCAATTCTAAACCGCATAAACCTTCTAGTGCACATTGTAACATATGGAACAAGTTTCGGTGAGCAATGGGTGTGCTGCAACTTCCTTGCAATTGACCGCAACATGATGACTATTACAACGATTTAAAACTCTTCATAAAAATGTGCTAATTTCACCTCCCCATCTACTGTAGGGTGTAACAATTAAAAATTGATTGAAAAAAAAATATCTTACACTTGCAAAAAGGGTAAAGGGGAGTGAGTGTAATACAAGTGAACAAAAATAGTTTTTTAAGCTTTTGCGCTGAAAGATAGACATGCAGATATCATCATGGCAGTCTAAGGGATGCAATCTCATCTACAACAACTAACTACCACATACAATACAAAACACACAACTCAACTCATCGTTGTACAATTTCAACAACACAACGCAACGCAACTACTGGTTACAATAAAGTTATGTTATTGCAATGTTGCATATCAGTTTAGACAATCAGCAGCATACATCTACTTAACAGAAAACCAACGCCAGCAACATAAAACAGCAACACAACTAAATAAACAAACAAACACAACACAACAGCAAAAATTTAAGCAACCTATTTCACGCAAACTCCACTGGCCAGCTAAACAGCTTAAAGTATTTAGCCCAGTCAGGCCATGTTACAGCCAGCTAACCAGCCAGCCAGGTTGGGGTTCAGATGCGTGGTGTTTCTAGGTTATTTAACACTAACGCTTCACTGCGAAAGTTGATGTATGTTGGTTTGTATGTTTGTAACAGCAGCAGCGGCAGTAGTACTACTTGTGAGTGAGTAGCCTTCTTAAGATGCGATGCAATCACTTTTCGATGCGTTTTAAGTAATGCATATTTCTTCTTCTGTTTGCTGGGGTTGTTGTTTTATGCTTTTCCTTTGCATTAAGGTATGGATTTTCTTTTATTTAATTCCTTATTTTGGTTTTCGAAGACGTTATCGCATTTTAGAGCAACGATTTATCAAAGTTAACATAGACTTTTAGCTTTAGCAGGCAGATAGCTGCCAGGCATGCAATAATATTCTTTCTATGTTGTTATATGTATGCATTGGTATGTGCCTCTGTGTAGTTATATAAGGGTATTCTCTATGGGGTTTTCGATTTTCAAGCTTAACGCAAAAGAGTGTAAAGGAGAATTCAATATTTTGCGTAAAGTAGAAAATGTTGTAGCGCTGGGGAATGATAACTTATAGCTGCAGGCGTTAAATGGTTTTTATTAAATGAAAGCAATTAAAATATAAATACGTTTAGGTGTAGAAAAGAAGTTTTTTTGTTTAATGGTTTGAAATGATTGTTCTTAAACGGTGTTAAGCATTGGTGTCTGAGTCGACAGTCCTTAACCGACTGAGCTGGGGTCATGCCGGTGTGTTAAACCGGCTGTCCTGGGAATGTTGAAAAAAATGCTTGTAATTGTCATTGTTGAGTCGTAATTCAGCTCTGGGTAGAATAAGAACTCGGGCGTCCTATTTTCGCTGCCTTCTTGATATTTCCGTTGGTTAATGATTGGTGTCAGCATTACAATTTTTTAAAGTTTTACCTTGGTCACATGCATTCCTACAAGATTTAAGCGTTTCAGCTTTCTATCGGCCCCATTATGAATAAAAACTCCGCGGGAGTTTTTTTCCATTATATTTTTTTAACATTGATTTTGAATAGGAAAAATAGGAAAAGGGAAAAAACTCCCGCGGAATTTTTATTAATAATTGGGCTGAATATAAAGTTATAGTCGACTTGGCACCGACTTAAATCGATGTGGCATAGGCTGGCAATTTGAGACATTAATTCTCCGCCAACCAAGTTTATATTAAAAAAAAATTTTCATTGTTAGAACAGCAGTTATTGCAGAGATTATGGTCCTTGATCGAGTGAACTCTGGTCGCTATGATGCGCAGACTGTGCTGCCATGGGAATTGTTGTGTGTTAAAACTAGTTGAGAAAAATTTTAAATTTTCCTCCATTTTCATATGTTTGTATTTCTACTACTATTTGCAAATGGGAAAAATTTGATAGATTTCATGAAATTTGATTCACGTTACTAATCTCTACCAATTAAATCATACATTTTTAGACTTTTAGTAGAAATACCACTATTTTCAAAAATTGCTATTTTAGTTTAAAAACTGCTTTTACTCTTTTTTGAAAAAAGTTTTTTTTAAGATTCTACGATTCTTATTGTAGAGTTGTGTTTTATGTTTTACATTGTGTGTAGGCTGAATAGTTTTACTTTGTTGTCAACTAACTAGTGTCTAAATATTTTGTTTTTAAAAACAGTTCCATCTTTAGTCATCTTATCAGTCCGTGCCTATGTGCAGGAACCCAAAACTAGAGGGTTGTTGGTTAAACAATGTAGCATTGAAACTTCTTCCATAGTCTGCCTGATCAAGGTAAATCGATGCTGTCATATTAACGTGCAAGTCACCCAGATCGTCAATAATTGTACCTTAAACTCTATGGCGCATATTCAGAAATGATATCTAAGTGTAAACTTTTTTATGTACCAACTTAAGTTATTCTTAGTTGATTACTTTCAGCACGAAAAGTTACAACTTAATTATGGGTAAAGCTGTAACTCAATGTCAACTAACAAATACATTTAAAGAACAGCTGATTGATTTTATTTCTTGTCGTCGATGATTTTAACATATTTGGCCACCAATTCTTTAAATGTAGTTTTTCATCTGGCGACCAATTTGAGTTTCTCTAAAATACACAAAGCAATAAACACATGTGTTTTTCTAACAATAATAATGAACTTACCTTATTTTATTTGCTAATTGTGTCCATTTTGACCAAAAAAAATCACAAAAAAAAAAAAAAGAAAACAAACTAGAGATGTGTTTTTCGTCAACAAAAATTTACTAAATGCAGTGTTGCTAAGTTAGTTATGATTTGTGAATAAGATCTTTAATTATTTGTGAACTACTTTTTAGTTTCTGTTTAATAAGTTTCGACTTTAGTTACGATTTCTGAATATGCGCCATTAGCTTTAACCTGAAGTATGTAACTAGTATTAATAACTCAAAACCGAATTCTTACAGAAGACACCAAAGCACAGTAGGCCGAATCGAGTTTTGTTGGAACAAAATCTACAATTTCTAAAACGTCTGAACGTGAACCAATTTTACTTGGACGATTATTTTCATAGCAATCTCCATAACATCAGTCAAGTCATAGAATTTAATTCTTGTCGTATTTTCCTGCTATAGAAAAATGGAAACGGAAAAATTTTTCGGAATGAAACCACAGTTTAATCCTGCTCTGTCATACTTATGGCTAAATTCACAGTCTTTAGTTAGCTAATGGCAAAGGCTTAACTAATGATTCTTTATTCGCAATGCTTAATTTGCCATGAGAATACCAAGTAATAGTTAAACAATAGTTAGTGTTTTAGTTTACCAATGGTTAACTAATGACCGAGAATTCGGCCATTAGTGTAATACAATTTAATTATACTTTGACATTTTTATTTTTGTTTATATTTTTGCAATTGTTTTGTTTAATTAAATTTATGTTTTATGTTGTGTTTATGTAAAACAAAATGTATGTTAAATATTCTAAATGCATAACTATTGACAAAAGATTATATATCTAATAAAATATCCCTGATGATGTTGGGATCTCCAACGAAACGTCGGAAAAATAAATTATGAAATAATATTTTATTTGCATAGAATACATGGCCTTAATAAGCCCAATTTAGAATTTTCTAAACAAATCAATAATGAATTTGCTATGTGGAATTGTAATTTTAAGCATTTCTAGGTTTCATTCCATTAATTAAGAATATAAGTGAAGTGTTTGCTGGGTATACAAGCAAAAATGGAATTTTATAAATATAAAAACATGCAAATTTTTACAAATATGATGCCCCTATTCTACTCTAGATTTGACCAATTTTATAACAAAAATTTTAATTTTAGTTCATATGTTCTGAAATTCCAGAGCTAAGTTTACAAAATTAACTAGTCTATTCTTTATTTATTCTTAAACACTTTTACCAGCCCCCATAGAATTGTAAACCTTATGAGGAAAATTTACAAAAAAATTCTTTTGTTTTGGGATTTTCGTCTCATTTTTGGGATTTTGTGGGCTTTTAAACTGTTTAGTATTTTTTTAAATTTTTTTTATTTAGAATTATACATTTTATCCATATTAAAAATTTCATTACGTTGTATTAAAATATAACGATTTTTTTTAATATATAAAAAAAATTTTAAAAACCAAAATTTTTTATCAAAATTGTAATATATTTGCAAATATCGGGAAAAATTTAATAAACATTTTTACTGGACTAAATTGCTTTGCTTAGAGTAAGTGAATGATTACCAATCATACCTAACAAGACTCAAGTCAAGAACTCAATTTGATTCACAAATATTAAAGTTTAAAGCTGCTGCTGCTCATTTTGCATAAAAGCACGTATTTTTAATAATTGCTGTTAATTTTAATAGTTTCAGTTTGACACAATTTCTTTATTTTCAAAAACATTTGAGTTTTTGCCAAGAATCCAAAATTCACAATTTCCAAAAAATTTCACTTTATGGCAAATAAGTATTTCCTTAAGTTCTAAAAACCAATAAACAATATCTTAAATTGCATTCGCCCAGCATCTCTACGGTATCTTTCTCTGGCACATTTTTATCATCTCAAGCATAAAAGCTCAAAAAGACCGCTTGTTCTTCTGCTCTATAGATTTTCGCACAAACAAAAAAACCATCACAAATGAAACGCAAACAAATAAAAAAAAAACCACAAAAAGAACGTTAAGTACTTGTATCTTTTGGATTCTTTACGAAAAAAATACAAATAATTTTTTGTTGCTGTTCTTACTTCAGCTTAATATTTAGCTTAACTTGACTTTGGCTTTAGTTTTTTTTTTACTATTTTGTTTAATTTATTTATTTATTTGTTTTTATTTTGATCTTTAAAAACATACAAAAACAGAACACTGAAGATCTCTTAACACTCCAGCCACAGCAAGAGCCAGCCCAGAACCAAAGTAAAACAAGTAAAGTGTAAGAGTTTCTCATGCGATTTTTATCACTTTCGATATCTAAGCGAATGATAAATGAAGGTGTGTTGCTTTAAAACTGATAATTTTGAGCTCATTTACTTAATACAAAAACGAACAAAAAGCAAACTTAAATAAATACAGCTACAAAAGTAACTATACTATGCAGGAAATCCGCACACACTAAAAAAAAACAGGAATAAATATAAAAATTAATAAAAAGAAAACAAACTTAAAGCATAACAATTTAAAATTAAAACTAATGAAGAAAACAAAAAGATTTTAAAAGTAACAGCAAAGGTGTGGTGTTTTCAATACTAAAGGGAATGAATTATAGGCATGTATGTACTTATATTAAAACTCCATAATCTTTAATCATATACAAAGATTTATAAAACCTTAAGTTTTGCTTGCTCCAAATTGATTAGTCCCAATTTACACGACGCAATTATTTCTTTACAATTTCTTCAGTGTTTACACCGCACAATATAATTGCTTAAATCACTCGTATTTTTTTTTTTTTTTTTTTTTTTTTTTGAGCGAGAGTATACCCACATTTTTATACACATACTCGTATGTGTTACTCTCTCATTCGTATGTAACAAGTACAAGAATTGCGTACATTCTAGTGTGTACTAGTCGTATCTTCGCCTCACCCCGATGTCTTAGCTTACATAATTGCTTCGTGTAAATTGGGACTAAGTTTATAGTAGAAGTTAAACAGATTGTATATCATTGTTAGGAAAATGGTATTTTCTTTCTAAATATGTATGTATGTACATATGTACTCGTATGTATAAACATATTCATTTCAGTTCCAATATCTTTTTAATTTAGGCTATCTATGTATGTAAGTATATGAAAAAGTGTCTGCAGAAAAGTTTGCTGGCTCCTTTTAGACGTCACGTAGTTTGGGTTGGTGAATTCCCGCTCAGGAAATCAATAGAATTAAAGTCAATATATATATGGGTTTTAAGATCAATTATGAACTGATGTTCACAAAATTTGTATTTGTGATTAGACTTCATGTACACCTAATTCTGTTTTTACACGGCAATTGGTTCCAGGAAAACCCCGTGTAAAAAAAAAACATGTAAAGAAAGACATTGATCGTATGCGAAATGGTTCCTAATAATTAGTGAAAAACAAGGATTTTTTAATAACTATACAGGTTTATAATATTTAATCACATACAGCCTCGAGCTCGAAAAAACTTTTTTTATTTTATCGTGTAAAAAATCGAAAATTTGTTTATTTTTAAAACGTGTTAAATCAAAACCGTGTAAAACCGTAGCAAAATTAGGTGTATAATTAATTTGTGGCGAAATTTGATAGAGACATACATATTTCGGGAGAACATTTGTATGGTGGCTAGCTGAAATAATAGATCGATTTCAACCAATTGCATCAAATTTTATTGAAATATCTTCAAAATTGTGACCTGTAGCATGTAGAGGAGATCTATCGATGTTATTATATTGCATTTCCCTCAAATATTCCGTTTTAGTATTTACTCACCAGATCTCCTACCACCCTAATGTACCACCCTAATATCAGAAAATAAAAGCTCACAAAAAATCATTAAACTTTTTTTTAATTCCAAAAGAACTATTGAAAATTTAATTTTTTTTTGCCGAACGTAGGGGGTACCTTTTTAATTTTTTTTGTCATATCATCGGCATTTATAGTCCGATCTCAAAGTGTGTTATATCGATGTTTTTGAGGAGACCAATAACAAAAAAAAATTAAAAAGCGGTGCCTTTCGGCAAAAAAAACAAAAATTTTTTTTTGAAATTGTGTTGCAACAATACTTCATATTCGGTGGTGTACCGCGAACTTTTTTTTCAAAACACTAATGTACAGCCAACCTGCCAGTCAAACGGACGGCCCAACATTGTTAAATCGACTCAGGAAGTGATTCTGAGTCAATCGGTAAACCTTTAGATGGGTGTTGGACTAATATTTATGGACGTTACAAACATCAGCACAAATCCAGGGTATATTGGATGGATATTGGACCCACTTTGGTTGTGTAGGTTACAAATATTGGCCTATTGCCAACGATACATAAGTTCTTGACTATAAATAGATATTTGAAAAAAAAATATGCAGCGCAATGGGATATATGTAAATATTGTACAACAGCTAATGCAGGGATTTGCATACATACATATTTAAGATGAAATTAATTTTAGTTTTTTCTTTTAGTTTTTCTTAAATATTAAGAGAGTTACAATTTGTAGTTTAAAAATATTTAATAGATTTTTTTGTTACATATTTTTTATATAAACAATGCATTAACTTGCAAAATGCATTTCATCCTAGAAAAAAATCCTTAAAAATACATATGTTGATTTGGTTTATGTTTGTGTTCATTTTCCTTTGACCTACTATAGGGTACATGTCTTCTATTAGTTATAGAAAACAATCATAAAAAACAAACAAAATTCAATTAACCGCTTTTTTATTTTATTTAATGCGTCATGTCACCTGACATGCATGTAGCGCCTTTAGTGTCTGTTCCACTTTTTGTTGGTCTCCAGTTAGCGCTCACTCTCCCCCTTTCTCTTTCTGCCTTGCGCTCTCTTCATTTCGCAATTGATGTTGTTTTTATACCCACTATATTGTGTAGACAGATAGATGGATATATTCCCCAAAGTATATTTTGGTGTAATTCAGTGCCACACGATACTTACTACTCAATGATCGAAAAGCCATCATTATAATCGTTTGGTTGTTAAACTTTTTGTTATTTTCTATTTGTTTTTCAATTATCCAAGCTTAGCAATTGTTCACATGTACTTGTACTATCACCAGCACAACACCAGCGACAACATTTTGCTGTAAAATGCTAAAGCGTTTGGAAAGTTCAGGGTAGAAAGAGACATAGAAAAAATCTACAAATCACGTTTTAAGTGTCACTTATAATCCCAAGAAAACATGTTGTATTCAGTCGCTTTTTTTCTTGTGTTTTACAAAGCGTCTTTATATTTTTTTAAATTTTTTTTTTATTGTACAATTTTTATAATTGAGGTGACACATGTGGACACATACGAGCACTGTGTGGAGGGAGACCTAAAGTTAAGTGTTGCTTTTCTTTTTGTATTTTTTTTTGTACAGAGATTAGTTTAATATAACAAGCGGTTTTAAAGAGGGTTTTGGGTTACAGTTTTTAGTTTTGTGATTTCTTGATTTTTTTTGTCATTTGACCTTACAACAATAATAAACAGCAGTAATTATTATTTGGGGAATTACAGTTTTAAGCTAAACTTTAAGCCTTTTATTGATGAAAAGCTGTTTCATAATTATTGCTATTATATAGCCTTTATGTGAATCTTATCTTAATCTTATTTTGATTCGAACGCCCACTTTTTGATAATAAGCCTGAATAACTTGAACACGTTTCTCGATTGTATATCCTTCCATGCTTCAAATTGAGTTAGTCTGAAATTGATAAACGTCAAATGAAATGAGGAAAAAAACTTTACGTTTTGGTGTGGTCCACGTTCAACATCGGCCCTTAAAATTTAACCACCCTTTATTTGTTTCAAATTATTTACCAATTGATCACACCTTAAATTGTCAATATAGTACTTAAATATTTCACTTGCAAAATTATTCTCAGTTGCCTAAATGATAAAACTTAAAAATAAACGAAAAACTGCAACATTATCTAAACAAAACATTTTTCGAGAATATTTCTGGAATTTTTTGTAATTTTATGCCTGAAAACAGTTGCATGTTTTTGTCCAAATAGTGCTGCACTTGAATATTTCACCTGAAGAAACATTCTCAATTGATAAATAAAATGGTTTCCTGAAAAATAAACAAAGAAAAGAAGAATATTTCGAAAAACAAGTTTTTCGAGAATAGTCGTTGGAATTTGTTTAATATGCCTCAACACACTTGCACACTTTTAGGCAGAAAAATTCTCTGTTTCTGAAAAGCTTTTATTTAAATATACGGGAAAAAATTTAACATTTTCTGAACAAACATTTATTCGAGAATATTCCTGGAATTTGTTTTCCCTTGTTGCCAGAAAACAGTTACATACTTTTAGGTGGAGTGTGTTAAGATTCAAAATTCTGGAATTTGTTTTAATTTTTTGCCTGAAAACAGCTGCTGAAATGATTTTCTTAAAAATAAACACAGCACAAGAATATTAAAAAAAAACAAATTTTTATAGCATATTCCTGGAATTTGTTTATTATGCCTTAACAGTTACATACTTTTAGGCGGAAATGTTCTCATATTTTAGATGCTCTAAAATGACAGTTTGTTTTTAAATACACGAAAAAAAATTTAACATTTGCTGAACAAAAATTTTTTCGACAACATTCCTGAAATTCGTTTTAATTTTATGAATGAAAGCAGCTGTATACTTTTGGCAAAATAGTATTTTACTTAAATATTTCACCTGAAGTAATATACTCAGTTGATAAATAAAATTGTTTTCTTAAAAATAAACAAATAACAAAAACCTTTTTCGAAAAAAAACTTCTCGAGAATATTCTTAGAATTCATTTTGATATGCATCAAAATAGTTGCATACTTTTAGGCAACTGTTAAATTTTTTTTAAATAAACAAATTTTCTTAAAAATAAAAACAAAAAAAGTGAAACATTTGCTGAACAACAAGTTTTTCGAGGCTAGTCCTGGTATTGTTTTCATTGTATGGTATTGTTTTCATTGTATAGCTCAAAACAGTTGCATACTTTTAGGTGGAGTGTGTTTAGGATTCAACATATCCATATATACACATTGTACCAATTTAATTTTTCTTAATTATTTAATTTTTATTAAATAATTTTTAAGCTTGAGGTCACTTTTTTGTTTTTTATAAAAGATTTTTTAATTCTTATATATAATTCACTCAATATTTCGATTTCCTTTGGAAATCTTCTTCAGGAGTTAATTTAATATTATAAAAATTTTCTATGTGTAAAAATTTTTTGATATATTAAAAAATATATTAGAAAATTTTTATAATATTAAATTAACTCCTGAAGAAGATTTCCAAAGGAATTCGAAATATTGAGTGAATTATATATAAGAATTAAAAAATCTTTTATAAAAAACAAAAAAGTGACCTCAAGCTTAAAAATCTATATATATAAAAGTGAATGTGTGTCGTTATGTTTATTATTATTAGTTTGAAGTCTATAGACGGCTAAACGGCTGAACCGATTTGCTTGAAATTTTCACAGTATATTTCTGTATGTCTGGAAGGAGCTATAGGCTACTTTTTTTTTTTGGAAATTTTAAGTGGGCGTGGTACCTCCCATACAAAGTTAATTTTAAGAAATACGGGTAGCGAAGCACACCGGGTTTTAGCTAGTTATTTAATAAAAATCATTAAAAAGGTCGAAGAATATAGAATAAAATTATTTAATTATTTAATACTTGTAGTATTTACATATGTGGCAGTTTAATTATATTCTGTTATTTTTTAGACATTGTTATTGCTAACAGCCAACAAAATCTTATCGAACTTCCCAGAAAACAGTTATAAGCTTTTAATGTTTAAATTGAACAACTGATAAAGTGGAAAAGAAATATTTCCAAACAAACCAACGTATCTTAAACATTTCTTTGCGTTAAACAATTTCAAAACAATTTTGTTTTATTGTTGTGTGTGCATTTAATTCAATTAAAAACACTTTTACAAGTATCTTGAGTGTGTCTCTGACGCTTTAACATACTGTTCACCATAAAAGTGGCAAACAAGCAAAATGTGTGTGAGTTTTTTTTTTCATTATTATTTTTTTTTTTTTGAATTTTATTTGCTGGCATTATTATTTTAAATGCTCGCGTGCTTAAAGAGGTGAACATTCGTACATATTTTGCTGGCTGCAAGAATGAAAGGACAAAGATGCCAATACCAAAATGATGCTTCATTAACTAAATGCAACAGCGAGGAGAAATGTATGTGTAGTCATTGTGCCCGTCATTTATACAGGCCCATACTTTAAGCTGCTAACTTCGCTGCTGCTGCTATCGTATACATTTGGTAATTACGCATTCAGAATTGCGCTTCATTGAATAATGTGAATAAATTAATTAAATTACATATGAGAGGCTCTACGTTTCGTTTCTTTGCTCTCGCTTTCTCGGTTTTCTGGCGGAAGCTATACTCTTAGCTTAAACATAATAAAAGAAGACTGCAAGTGGTTTAATGTTTTTTTTTCGTTTTTTTTTATTATTTGGCTCCAGTCCTCTAGACTTAAACTATGGTGTCGCATAAATTTTTCCTTTCAGGCATACAAATTTATTTGCAACAGTTTGTGAGTGTGTATGTTTTTTGTTTGTTTCTTCATTGAGAAGTTATTTGCTAGAAACATTTTGAACTGAATTTTTGCACCCTATAAACAGATCTTGGAGTGGCATACGCCAATCAAAAATGCTTGTTTATTAGGGCGGGCCAAATTTTTTGTCGATTAGAGCCGCCCCCTAGGATGATTCTATGGACAATTCTAAGCAACTTTGGTGACCCCAAAAACCCCCCATATACACATAAAAAAGATAATATAACGATGAATAAAAATCGAATTTCGAATCAAAATGATGTTGTAGGGGAAAAAATCATTTTTTGAAAAGTGGGAGACTTGAAAATCGAGATAGACCTACTGTTTATAGTTTCTCTATGTTAGTTGGTTTAATTACGAATTTTGTTTAGGTCAGTGGTGGGCATTAAATGAACATGGATTAACTTAACATGTTATTTCTCATCTGCTATTACAACAACTGCGATTACAACAACTCTGAATGGATCTGAACTTACAATAATCGCATTATATAGCCCACCAAGACACAAAATTACAGAAATAAAATACAAAGAATTGTTAAATAAATACAGAGGTAGATACGTTATCGGAGGAGACTTCAACGCAAAAAATGTAAAATGGGGATCACGATTAAGTACGACAAAAGGTAGAAATTTATATGAGGCAGCAAATAAATTGGGGTGCGAAATTATATCTACAGGCAATCCAACATACTGGCCCTCCGACATAAATAAGAAACCTGACCTAATAGATTTTTTTGTAACCAGGCACTTGTCCAGAAATAACTTAAGTATAGAAGATAGCTCAGAACTAAGCTCTGACCACTCACCAATTTATTTGTTTATAGAAGGCGAACCTGAGAAGCAAGAAGAACGTTTGTACCTTTCAAATAAATTCACTGACTGGAGTTATTTTAAGTTTAAACTGGAAAATGATATTGACCCTGCTTTGTTTTTTGAAACGACTCAAGATATTGAAAATGAAACTGAAAAACTCACGTTGCAAATACAACAAGCTGCTTGGCTAAGCACACCATTACTTAAGCCTACAAAAACTCAACAATCTTTTCCCGCAGAAATTCTAAACCTAATACGGAAAAAAAGAAAAATTAGGAAAAAATGGCAAACTACCAGATTTCCACCTCTAAAAACAGAATTGAATAGTTTAACTAAGTTTCTGCAAGAAAAAATACGAGAATATAAAAACCAAAACTTTAACATAAAATTGCAAAACTTATCGTCAGAGAAAGTAAGCGATTACTCATTATGGAAAGCGACAGCCTGTATAAAACGTCCCACTCTTCATAACCCCCCAATTAAAAAACAAAATAACTCATGGGCTAAGAGCGACGCTGAAAAGGCTGAGGAATTTGCACAGCACTTATTTAATACCTTCCAGCCCTATGATATGAGAGATTTTAATATGCCCACTATAATCCAAGAGTCTGAGGATATTCAACCAATTTCAATAACAGAAACGATTCAAGAGATAGCAAAATTGAAGTCAAGAAAAAGTCCTGGTTTCGACCTTATTACTGCTGAAGTCCTTAAAAATTTGCCACATAAAGCCCTGCTTAGTATTACCGCCATTATGAATGCATGTTTAAGCTACAGATATTTTCCGTTAGCTTGGAAAGTTTCTGACGTAATAATGATAAGTAAACCTGGTAAAAATGCAAATGAAGTTTCGTCCTATCGGCCGATTTCTTTGCTACCTGTAATGGGAAAACTGTTCGAAAAACTCTTTTCTAATAGACTAAAACAAATAATTTCAACTAAGCAATTAATACCTTCCCATCAATTCGGCTTTAGAAAAAGGCATTCTACGATAGACCAAGTGCATCGAATTACCCACACAATAGAAGAAGCTCTGGAAAAAAAGAAAGTATGTTCAGCTTTATTCTTGGATGTTGCACAGGCCTTCGACAAGGTATGGCACAAAGGTTTACAATACAAACTGAGAACAAAATTACCTGCCCAATATACTAACTTAATAAAATCCTACATGGAAGATCGTCTTTTTAGAGTTAAACAGAGGAAAGAATACTCAGAATTTAAAGAAATTGGAGCAGGTGTACCACAAGGTAGTATACTCGGCCCTCTTTTGTATCTATTATATACGTCAGATATTCCTACTCCTATAAACGACAACATAATAGCAACTTTTGCGGATGACACTTGTATCCTGTCAGTTGGTGATAACGAAGTGGAGTCTTCCACTAAGCTACAATCCTCTATAAATATATTGTTAAAATGGACGGAAAAATGGAAAATTAAATTAAATGAGAGTAAATCAGTCCATGTCGATTTTACATACAAATCAATAAGATACCAACCCATAAAAATATCGAACTCTATAGTCCCATATGCTAACCATGCTAAGTATCTTGGAATGACGCTTGATGCAAAACTAAAATGGAAAGAACATATAAAAACAAAAGAGACAGAACTGAATATAAAATTCAACAAACTTAAATGGATTATTGGAAGAAATTCTCCAGTTTCAATTCAAAATAAACTGCTTATCTACAGTCAAATGCTAAAGCCAGTATGGACTTACGGAATTCAAATATGGGGCTGTGCCGCAGAAAACCAAATTAATGTTATTCAACGATTTCAAAATAAGGTACTTAAGAATATTGTTAACGCACCCTACTATATTAGAATTAATGATCTACACAGAGATCTTGGAGTTATGAAAATCTCAGATGTTATACAGAAATTTGCAGCTAATCACGCATATAAACTTCAGAGTCATGTAAATCCAGAAGCAGCCATATTGTGTAATGATGAAATCTACTCAAGGAGACTGAAGAGAACTAAGCCACAAGACCTGGTGGCTGGTTTAGCATGAATTTTATTAAACAGAAAAATATTACTTGTTAGTCTAAGACTAGGTGTAATGAAATGAAATGTATATATGTATATAATTTCTGCAAAATAAAAAAAAAAAAAAAAAAAAAAAAAAAAAAATCTGCTATTGATTGAGATTTTTGATTCTTATTTAATAATTTCTGAGAACTATGTAGACTTAACAATACTTGACACTCGGATTTTTAACAATGTTCCGAATGAGTGCCGACCACTGGTTTCAACTATCCACGTTATGAAATGTGTGTTTTTTATTGTGCAAAAAAGGTTTTGCTGGTGATAAACAGTTTTTATATAAGAATTTTGTATAAATTGCAATAGTTTTAATTATAGTAGTAACATATGACAGAAGTTATTGTTCCAACTGCTCTAGCATATATACGATAATTGACAACACATACACTAAGTCTCCTCCTTGAAACATATACCCTGACTATTTACTTAAAATGCAAAGTCTTTAAAGTCATTCACTAACTTTAACCAATCTATAGTGTCCTTAACTGTGTCGTTCTCACCTCTTGCAACAAAATACTCCTTTCGTTAAGTCATCAATGCGTAAATTGCATTCAAAGTATGCTAATGAGTTTGAGTAGGCAACTAAACGAGAGTTTGCTGTAGAGAAAAAGTAAACAAGGGCGCAAGCAGGAGGTACATTATTTTCATAGAACGTTGTATTTCGGTGATTGGAAAATGTTGTTTGTCTTTTAGCCAAAACGACAGTTGGCTAAATTTTGTTGTTGTTTTTTTTGTTTTATTTTGTATAACATTTTAACATAAGGCCACCCAAAAAGGTAACAATACAAAACATGGCCAGCATTGAACATTGATTTTGGTCTAAAAGGAAGAAATAAAACACATGCAAGTTAGTGGAGGAGCATACAAACAAAAAAAATTCATACAAAACCATCACAATGTGGCGCTTTTAAATAGTGTGGCAGCAGTAGCCAAAAATCCAAAAAAAAACATTGAGAAACAAAATTTAACAAAAATTTCTGCTGCTTCATTTGCCAGGATGCTTTAAGTTGTGTGTGTCTGCATTTCGTTGTATCGTTCCATGGTTATGTAGCAGTGTCTGTGTAGTTTGCTGGATTGTTTTTTTTTTTTTTTTTTTTTTTTTTTTTTTTGTGAACAGCAGCCGCCGCGCTATGCTACACATTTCGTGCCTTTCAGCAATCGTTTGTACGTGTGTATTGAAGTGGCTGTTACTACTGTTGGTGATGGTAGTTGTAGGTTCGGCTGCTGTTGAAGGAGAGTGGACAACATGTTGTCCAATTACTAGAATGTTCAATAGTGTTTGCATTAAGTGAACGCGTTAATTACCTTTTAAGCTTCAAGCGTAAAAATGTTAATTAAGTGATATTTTCGGCACGTTTTGATTTTTAATGTTTCTTCAACTGCGTCGTCCGCTTTATTTCTGCCAAATGTTGGTATTGTTGTACAATACTAGTGTTGTTGTTGTTGTAGTCGTCATCATCTTTGTTGCAACGCATTGACGTACGTTTAAGTAATGTAGCAATTTTTTCTTTGGTTTCCAGTAGTTTGTCAAGGAATTGGTAGGTTTTTTTTCGGTATTTCTTGCCTGAATGTATGTTTGAATGTTTGCTTATATATCAGTCAGCATTCATTCGGTTGTTAAGAATTTATCTCCGTTTCTACTTCTCATTCAGTTTTTGTTAATTAAGTTGTTGTATGAGACCATGTTCGGCTCGTCACGTTGCTGCTATTGGCCAGTGCGTTTGTTTGCAGGTTTTAGTTTGCTGCCGCCTAGTAGTCCTCATAGTTGCATGTATTTGCAAATGAAGTGTGACATTCGATTGTCCATATAAAATGTAATTTTTTTTTTGTGCTTCTCTCTGTGTTCCAGTTTACATCCATGCAACTTGCTTCATTTACATGGTGTGTGTGTATGTGGTAAGTCAGAATTACAAATAAAAAAAAACCCAATTTTTTGTTCTTTTTTTTTTTAAAGTGTTGTAATAAAATTTGCATATTGGAATGGACATGTTGTGTATTGGTCAAGGTTTTTTTGTTTTCATTGCAGTTCCTCGAAGGAAAAAGGTCAAGGTCAGTAGGTTAAAGTTATTGTAGTCAAATTTTATACAGAAATATACACTCCAATGATAAATGTTACAAACATATTAAATATGTGTGCAAGTGCTTGTCAAAACGAATATGTATTTGATTAATATTTATAGCCTTTACCACCTTTCATAGGGTATGAGAACATTTGCAAGTTTTTGCCGGGTAAATAAATTAAAATCATTAATGCATTATATATAATCTTTTGAATCTTTTGTAGGAGTATATAAGTGCGTTTAAAGCGACATAGGATCTTCGAATTGATTTTATGAATGCTACATTCATTCCAGATCTCTTTCATCTTATAGCCAATCGCGAATACGTTTAGATTCAAAAGAGTTCCTTAACAAGTACCATCGATCTTATGTGAACTCACATAATTTTTTTTGTTCTTGTGTAATTAATCAGTTAAATATTGTCCGGTATTCCTCGAGCAACGACGATGATGTATCTATATAAATATTAGTTGGGGACATAATTGCAGTTAGACAGTTGTTAGATTCGTATATCTATGCTCAGTAAAATGCACTACTGCTTGCAGTTTGGTTCTTTTCTGAACTAATGGGCTTAATATTTATTTGGGAACATGAAAGGCATACTAGTCTTGAATTTCTCAATGTATATAACGAAATGTTTGTTTCTTAGAAATTATCATTAATATGTGAGTTTCTTGCCAAGTTTCTTAGTACCCGTAGCGGTGAGAGCCTTATGTCCCTGTACCTGAGTGTTAATATCGAATTTAACGCCAATCAACCGCTTTTCCTAAACTAACAAACACTATTCAGAAATTTAATTGAATATCATGTAAAACCACTTCAGTCGACTGAACCATTCATCAATATCTAAAATACATCATAGACACCTAATAACTCAATATAGACATAACCAGCTTTACTATCCGGCACTAAGATTCGAAAGTTTCTCAAGAAGGAGGATTTTAAAGTGAGACTTTATGGATTAATCATTGAACCACGTTTGATTTCACAATTTGCAGTTCCAGTATCCAGTCACGTTTAGCGTAGATATTTGGCCAGTAGATCCACTGCTACTTTGTATATATTCCTATCTATAAGCGTGTCTAGAGCCTACTATATAGTCTCGCTTATTGCCAAATATATTCATGGCATGGCAAATAGTATCATCTATAGACTTGTCTACAGTCTCGTCTATATTCAAATATATGGACCGTCTAAAGTCTCGTAAGTGGTCTGTTGATAGAGGAAAGAAAAAATCTAATAGTCCTGTCAATTTTAACAAAATCAACTTTTTAATTTAAATCGTGTTTAGTGTCTCATCCACAGTCTCGTTTAGTGGCTCACCAACTAACTAGTCTTGCTAGTATTATCTATAGTCTTGTCTATAGTCTTCTCTATATTTTCTATAGGCTTGCCTATAGTCTTGTCTATACGATTGTTATATTATTATCTGTAGTCTTGTCTATGATCTTGTCTAATATTCTCTCTTTTAGAGTCTCGTCTTAAGTTACTCATATAGTATTGTTTAAAGTCTCCTTCATAGTCTCGTTTATAGTTTTAGTTTTGAAATATTACATCGTTTAAATGCTTTCGCATCGCACATTGTTGCGGATCCAAGATGAATAATTCATAGATTCATAGAATTCATAGATATGCCAGATGTTGCGGATCCGTGACAAACAATTCACAGATTTATAGAACTCTTAGATATATAAACTGAGCAATGGCCTTTTTTATGTTGTTTCCAGGCATGTAACTGCTAATTCAAAAAAACCCACATGCAATGAGTTCAAATCGTAACCATTGTAACCATTCACTTTTGCGAAATATAAACCATACTCTCAAATCATTCATGCAAAATGTCCATTATGGTGTACGCTGTATGAAACGTAGCTCTATACTGCTGGAAATTTGTTAGCAATGATCTGAAGCTCACTAACATCGATTTTAAAGAAGTGTCTACTTATACTGCAAACAGTAACTTCTTAGAAATTATCTGGTGAATATCGAGTGTATTGGTTTGCTTTGAGCTTCCACCATAATTGAGTGGATTGCGCTATCTGAGACAACCAGTTCAATACAATGGGTAGCCTATATTGCGTAAATAAACATACGTTACTGCCAGCTCTACAACATGCACGTACAACAAGTAGCTGTATTACATTTCAGTTTTCTTAATAACATATTAATGATCTTGATCCACAAGATCGCAAAAGCCAGCCATAGGTTGATGTACATTTGTAATATTAGGCATATTTGAGACCTGTTGACTCTATTTTGAATTAAATACAGTATGTAGGCAGTTCCGAGAAAGCGTTAATTTTAGATGAATCATTGACAATTAATGAATTGATTACAAGCTTCTGTTGAGCTTAACTAAACATAAACATATTTTTAATTGACAAGTGATGTTGTAGTGTCGTAGGAGTTGTACGTCGTCTGAATTTACAATAGTTGTAAAAATGTTGTTGCCGATTTCTATATAAATAGTTTTACAACACCTACGACATTTTTACATAAGTTTTTCAAATGTTGTATGAAGGTTTTTGCGTTGCCAAATATTTAAATACGTATCCCAAACAAAAAAAATACTTATTTCAGTTTCAGTTTATTTCAAATCATAAACTGAATGATAAATTTAAAACAAGAATATAAAATTAATAAACAAAAAATTTTACTAATGGATATTGATGAAAATACTGCGGTGTGTTTTAATTCTGGAAAATATTCATATTTTATGTTTTGCAAATGAGTTTTTAAAATATTTTTCTTTTGTCATTTTGAAGATTTAGCAACATAAACATACGACTGTGCTCAAAATTGTGTTTACAATCAAATAGTTGTATCATACAATGTACAACATATAACACCACAAAGGTTACCATCAGTGGTTATTGAACTCTAGTGAACTTTCTATACATTTTACAAGAGAGTGTGGTTTTTTTTGATTGCGTGCTTTTTAAGGCAATTTTTTTTTAGAGGAAGACGCTCCATAATAATCAATGTTTCCTAAGTTTTCAGTATTTACAAGTAATTTATTTAAAAGATAAAGCTGTTAATAGTGTAAATACTATAGATCAGTGATAACTATTCAAATGATCGATAGTTTAAAATTAGTATAAAAATTCTTAAATATAATTTTAAATTTATTGAATTTCTTGTGGCAAAATATACAATTCTACAAATTTTACACTCATGCATAACCATCATGCAATCATACTTATCACTTTAGCATATTATTATTGTAAAAACAAAAATACCTTTTCTTACATTTAATTTAAATTCCCATGACTCATAAAAGTTTGCAAATACATAGCATGCAATGCTTTACAACTCAAATATGTTACTTAAGTTGAAACCGCGATTGCAGGCCTTTTATGTTTAATCCTCATTTAATAACCAAATATAATTTCCACTTACACTTACAATAATTTTACTACATATTTTTTATATTTTCTTTTTTGCATTGTTGAGAGTTAATATCTGGTTGCAACGCCTTAAAGTAATATAAATTTAAATTTGTTTTCTAGCCTTACAAACAGCAATGTTAAGTAAATGCTGCGATTCTACTTCTTTCATTCTACCTGTCAGTTTATTACGCTCGTTGTTACTTTTTTTTTAATGACACTTCCTGTTGCAAATATAACAGAGAAAATATTTATTAAAATACCAGCAAAGCAAATGCGTATTTATGGTGTTGAAAATGTACTTAAATATTGATTTCTTTTCTAGGCTTTAACCAGACAGTGATAATAGTATTGTGCAAAATGTAAATTTTAATTTGTTTATAAACAATAGATACGTTTGCCACGTTTATACAGTTGAGAAATATATTACAGCGCTGGTATGCATTAAGGCTGGGTAAGATAAAAAGCTAGTTTAATGTAATAATTTATATTTCTAAGAAATGAAAATTGAAAATATGTATTAACAGATGAAAAATAGAAACTAGTTAAAAATATAAAGAAACGTAGAATGTTAAGTGTGACTTGAAAACGAGGCTTGTTTCCTCCAAGACATGCCATCAAGTGGTGAACTTGACGAAACATTTCTTGTTTGCACATGAATTTGTCTAGTGTGGACAACTGTTGTATGTTATTGTTTAAACAGTAATACTTCGCAGACTGCCATAAAATGACATTTTTATTAAAAAAAATCTGAATTTTTAAAGTTCAAATCAATTGGACATGAATTTGTCTAGTGTGGACATGTATATGTTATGTTCTTGTTTAAACAATATTAGCAGAACATTTTTTCGCAGACTGTCATAAAATGACATTTTCATTTTAAAAAAAATCTGAATTTTAAAATTTCAACTCAATTGGTGATCAATGAATTGGACATGAATTTGTCTAGTGTGGACATGTAGATGTTATGTTCTTGTTTAAACAATATTAGTAAACATTTGTTCGCAGTCTGCCATCAAATAAAATTTTCATATAAAAAAACATCTAAATTTTCCCCATACTCGTAAAACAAGAACAAATTTGTGTCCACAATTCTAAAGACGTTATGTACTTGTGCTTTAATTATATACAATATTATTCCTTGCTACCATTTACTTATCATCACAACCCTCGCATCTCTGTTTAACACATCATCTGACCACCATGTCATAAGAATTTTTTGTGCAAATTCTTATTGTATTTCAACAGACCGGTGATTTTACAAGCTTGTTTATAACTTTACTAAAAGTGCTGAATCGACTGAACCTGTCTTAAATTAGCTGCTCAAACGGACACAAATATGCATAACACAAATAATGAAAGAAACAAACAACATACATATTAAGGAAACTGAATATGTACTTAAGTTCCATTTGTGTGTCCAGTTTTGAAATGCATTTTTATTTCGCTTGTTTTCCTTTTCTGCCTGCTTAAAGTCTGTTCTGGCTTGAAATGTGTCATAAAAAGTTTGTTATCTATGTTTTGTATAATTACCCTACCTCAAAAGGAGCGAGAAATGCCGAATCTATCAAAAGTTTTGTGAGAAAATATTCAATTATTACAAACTTAAAAAAAAAAACACTGCAGAATGTTGGTAATAAGACGATTTCTACTGATTAGCATATCTTGCGTTGACAACTACCTACCGCCTAAATAACTTGTGAGCAGTTGAATAGGTAATAACTGGTTGATTCAGTTGTTTTTAAATGTCAGCTAGTTTCAAACCAATTACTTTAACGAGCTCAACAATAATCTAGTTTCAATTTGAAAATTAAGAAAATGTTGAATTTTTGCTTCTTAGAAATATATCTTCTCAAGGAATTTAAAAGGTTTTTCTATTCTTTGCATGGGATCTTAACCGGCTGGATCCTATCCAAATTGGGAGGACCAAATACATGTTTTATATACAAAGCACAAAATTCGCTTACCTTATTTAATTGGTAAAGTGTATATAAGATTCGTTATAGCCGATTATAACATTCTGACTTGATTTTCAATGTTCCTTTTGAAAGATTTTGTAACTAACATCATAGTTGCTAATTTGTTAGTGTGTGCGGTAGAAGACATTAAAAAATATATAAGTGATTTTACAGTACCAAAGATAATCTTACATACTAAATGAAACAACTAGAAAGGAAACATTATCTTCTAACAAGTTTACACACACAACCTGTTGCATTTTTAACTCTTTGCCAGACATTTAGGAAACTTTTAGAATTTTTCAGAAATAGAACTTATAGTATAAGAACTTTTGTCATTTATTGAACTATAATCCTGACACAATTTTTTGTGAATTTAAGTCCACATTTAGACGAAGCAAGTCTTTAAGCTAAGCTTTTAGACATCAGGGTGAGGGGAAGATAAGACGAGTACACACTTGATTGTACTAGCAAATCGTGTTACTCTCTCATTCGTATTACATATGTATGTGTATACAAATGTGTGTATACTCTCAAATAAAAATACGAGTGATTTAGGCAATAAGAATTGTGCTGTATGAACACCGAAGAAATTTCGTGGAAAAGTTTTAATATTTTCAATAAAAATTTGCTTGGTGTAAATTGGGAGGGACGAAGTAATCTAGGACTGCCAAAGCATTTTCCCGGAGAACAACTGTTTCAATAGGGGTTTTATCCTATAATAAAATCATGTCTAAAATCATAAATTAATCTTCTAAATTGAGGTCTGTGGTTTAACAACAATATTTACTCCAACCCCTTGTCTAGTGAGCACAAGAACAAAACATCATGTTCTTCTGTGTGGGGAAGACTATCGATATTTTTGTTCGTAGTTTGAAATTTTTGCTGTGTATATCTCAACCTCATGTGTAAATTGTTTCCTTTTCCAAATCATTAGCAATTGATTACTTTAACAAAACTGTAATTCTAATCAAATCAAAAGTAAATTTTGTTCATTAGTAAAACTAGCTCTATTTACCATTAAACTGATGACATACTTTTTCATTACCAATTTACTTCCAAATATAGAAATATGGCTGCTGCTTAATAATACCGTTAATTTTATTCTTTTTTTTTATGAAAAGAAAAGAACCTGTTTGCTGTATAAATTTCTTTATTTTGGCAAAAGCTTAAATAAAATAAAGTTTTGACAAGATTTTCATTTTAAACACAATATGTTAAGCAAAAAATTGTTAATATTTTTTGGTGGTATTGATAGTATGTTGTCGCCAATGTTACTGATGTTTCGCTTAAGTGTTTGTCAAAAGGGTGTGTGAATGCGAGGATTTTAATAATTAAGAAATGAAAGTGTTGTTCACTTAAATCGGCTATAATAGAGAAGTTCGTATTTTTTTTTCGCAGATTTGTTTTGTCTAGAAATTCTATTCTATATCTGTCGGAGTATATATGTATGTACCAGCGCTGAGCAAACACAAGCTAAAATTATACTTTATGAAAAGCTACGAGTGAAGCAAAAAATGATCTAAAATTGTAGCTAAAATTGAACTGCTCAAGAACCAATGATTGAAGCTAAAATTTAACTACACAATTATAAACGATTAAAGCTGAAATTGAACAACGTAGAGACCTACAATTAAAGCAAAAAATGAACAACACAAAGACCCATGATTGAAGCTAAAATTGAACTGTATAAAGGCCTGTGATTGAACCTAAGATTAAACCATGTAAATACCCTCGATTGAAGATGAAATTGAACTACGTAGAGACTTACGATTAAAGCAAAAAATGAACAACACACAGACCTATGATTGAAGGTAAAATTCAACTATATAAAGACCTGTGATTGAACCTAAGATTTAACCATATAAAGACCTACGATTGAAGATGAAATTGAATTTGGCAAGGACCAACGAGTGCAGCTAAAATTTATCTAGACAAGAACCAAAGATTGAAGAAAAATTAAACTGCATAAAGAACTACAATTGAAGCACCCAAGGACCAATGATTGAAGCTAAAATTGAACAACACAAAGACCTCTGATTGAAGCTAAAATTGAACTGCAAAAAGACCTGTGATTGAACCTAAGATTTAACCATATAAAGACCTACGATTGAAGATGAAATTGAATTTGGCAAGGACCAACGATTGCCGCTAAAATTTATCTACACAAGAACCAAAGATTGAAGAAAAATTAAACTGCATAAAGAACTACAATTGAAGCACCCAAGGACCAATGATTGAAGCTAAAATTGAAAAACACAAGGACCTATGATTTAAGCTAAATGTGAACTGCGCAAGAACCAACGATTGCAGTTAAAATATATCTACATAAGGACCAATGATTGAAGGTAAAATTGAAGCACCCAAGGACCAATGATTGAAGCTAAAATTGAAAAACAGAAGGACCTATGATTGAAGCTAAAATTGAACTGCATAAAGACCTGTGATTGAAGCTAAAATTAAATTATACAAGGACCAACGATTAAAGTTAAAAGTGAATTACCTAATTGCAACTGAACCTACGATTGAAACTGAAACAAAGAGGATTGTGCATGTCAACAATAGCTTCGAATATTGATAGAAAAAATTTGCTGCGTTTTCGAACAGGTAACTAAAGAAAATACGGATTTTTTGAAACCAATTAAATATACACCAATTTACAGTAGTTACTGTGACACCCTTTAAAAGCAATATCAATATGCTTTAGTTGTTGTTCTTATTGTAATGTTATTGTGCAGTAGTTGTTGTTGTTAGCAGTGTCTTAAATATTGTATTTTTGTAGGCGTCAACCTGCTCTTTAAGCCTTATTATTTATGCGGTTGCTTAGCGATAACGCGCTTATTTTAAGCTTTAACAGTAGAGGGCAGTGTGCAACACAAACAAACATAACAACAACCACAAGCGAAACAGGCGTCTCGTCTATACGGCGATCAACATCAACAACTACTCATATACCAGCAACAGCAAACCAACGATCTTCTTAACTATAATCTGCAACGATTTTAGTTTTTATGCTTTTGTTTTCATACTTTTATACCTTGCAGAAACATTACAAAACTTATTGGCCATTTACAACAAGCAGCAAGTGGCAAAATATTGTATACAACTTTATGTGTGTTGAATGTTTTTTTCTTTTTTTTTTTTTTTTGTATCATGGGCTCTGACTAGAATGTTTGTTGAGTTGTGGTAGTTGCACTACTTTTAGGGCTCCCCACTTGTTGTCTGGGCAAACCTTTTATTTTTGCTGCTGTTACGTGCTTTAGTTGATGTTGTTGTGACTGGTCATCTTGTTGCTTTGTTGCAACAACTTGTATAAAGGTAAGAAAAATATATATCAGTTTTTTTTATATTTTATTCTACAATTCTTATCAGTTGGTATGCATCTGGTTACCTTTGGGCGACTTTTTTGTTGCTGCTCTTTCATTTTGAACAGGCGCTTGCTAACATTTTTATTTGGCTCATTCTGGTTATTCTTTATTTTAATATTTAATTTTTGTGTTAAGATTTCGCTTGTTTATGGCTGAACATTTAGGTGAAGTTGTAGGGATGTAATGTGAGGTGTTGTGCGCTTTGTAGCTATTCGGGAACTTTGTGAGCACAGAGAGAAATTTTAGAAATGTGAATTAAAGAATTTTTTGTGTGAAATTGAAATTATTTTGTTAAAATTAACAATTAACTTTTAAAATATAAATTTTCGTGATTGAAATGTTATACTTCCATTGACCAACAAAAGGATGGGGGGGGGTATATTGATTTTGTCACTGCGTTCGTAAGTCATTGGAATACTGGTTGCAGACCATTTACCCCTCTTTATATGAAAAACTTTCACACAGCCGATCAGAATCAAAATATTTTGAAAACAATAACTAAAAAGTAGTAAACACTGATGGTTTAAAAAAGGAATGTGGCGTTGGTTCCGTCATCTTCTGCGATTAACTCAGACAAAACTAGTGTATTTGAGGCTGAATCATGTAGAATTTTATGTTAGAAAAATATTCGCGGCAGCACAGCAATTTTTGTCTATTCTTTATTCTAGTCAGGCAATGCAAAGAAGAGCTGTCAAGGTTAGGTCGTCTAATATACATTACTCTATTTTGGGTCCCTTCGCATTTGGAATACTACGGTAATGAGAGGGCGGCGGAATTGGCCAAAGAAGGATCCACTTTAAATGTCTTAACTGGCGTATCATTAAATTTAATTTACATTAAATTATTTTTACTGAAGGTAGGAATTGTTACATGAAAATTATTATTAAAATTTATTAATAATTTTTTTTTTTTGGCTTAGGATTCGAACCTGGGTTGTTGGTTGAATTTACATATGTCTCGAGAAACACCACTTTCTCTCATCAGCATTCTTTACGTTCTCACCCTCTGCACCAATGCGGCGCCCGCTAGCCTACAGTCAAACATCAATCCTTTAACCAGTATCACTGGTGGTTCGAAATTTGCTGTAATTGTCATTTATTAAAAATGTTTCTTTAATTTTCTTATACGAATATTAAAGAATTTTAATAATTTAATTATTTTTTGTAAATTTTGCTTTCATTTCAGTGACACTAAAATACAAGGGAAAGGCATAATTTTTTTTATTCATATATTCTGTTTTTTTTTTTCATAATAAAAATTTAATTACACTTAACTTCCCTTAAAACAACAATGAAATGATGTCAAGGATATCCTTTTATAATTAATATAATTCTGTGCATACAAGTATGAGTCTAGCTAAGCAATTGTATATAAACTGGTAGTAGTTGCAATTTACAGCAATTACTACTTATACTGGTGAATTTGTGTATGTATGTATATATTTGTGATTTTACAACCGTAACGACTTAACAATCCTGTTCCTGTTTAACTATAATATCCATGTACAGAGTGAGATAGAGAGACAGCTTAATATAAATAAATATATTTATGAAGAAAACCTTTATAGAAATTAAGTATTTAAATTATGAAATTTTACCAGCTTGCAAAGAACGGAATATGTACATACATATATAAAATGACCCTATTCTAATATTTAAATATGAATCTCTATATATATATATGTATATTAAAGTGTAAATGTTTATAATTTCACCCATTTCCTTCTACGAAAGGCTGCCCCAAACTGCTGCTAACAAACAATTCAAAATTTTCTAAATAGCATCAACGTCATTGACGTCGTCTGCATTTGTATCAGCATTAGTAGCAGGCCTTCATTATTATCATGTTGTCCGTCCAGCTGTCTATCTGTTTAGGTTTAAAGTTTTGCTACAGGTAACTTGCAACTATACAAACTATGTTAAATTTATTTACATATATCAAGCACAGTTAAACTACAATGCTGGCACACAATTTAATATAAAAGAAACTGAAACCTAAAATTATTACTATGTATGAATGTATACCTATCGACATATATAGCCAGCACAAGTATTAGTTTGAGTATGAATAGAAATAAATAGTTAGTAGCAGCCAGTAGTAGGAGTGTTGCAGTAGCAGTTGATACTTATTAGTAGACGTTGCACTACATAGTACGTACTTGTGTCAGTTGCAGGGTAAACTATGTTATAATATTGTTGGCAATGATGCTTACTCATTTAAATGCTTATCAGTTTAATCGCATAAACAAAAGATTAATGTTGCAGCAACAACAACGCCAGTTAACTTTTGCAAATAGTAAACAGCAATGATAGCTGGTACTTGTATGTGATTATTATTATTATTTGTAAAACAACTGCACTATGGTTGGGGAAACTAAGCAAGTATGAATAATAATAAAATGTTTTGATTTTATATTAAATGGTTTCATATTTTTGTTATTTTCATACCACTGTGCAGTGTTATACTTATGTAATACCATTTGATTTCACTGCAGCCTTATTAGGCTGATGTTTGAATCATTTTCTGTTTCAAATATTTAGCTTAAGGGTCTAGTTTTAGCGGTATGGTTTTGCATATAAAGGGGTTTTCAACAAAAACCTGAAAACTTTAAAATCTGAAAATTTGTACATTTTACTTGTTGCCATATCAGTAATAGACAATTTTTTGGATGAATTCAATTTCACTGGAACGTTCATTATGAATATGGTGGATCTGTAAAAGCTAGATTTTTTAAAATTCGTGATATTTTTGGTCAATATTAGCTTTTATCTGAGAATGCTATTAAGAATTTGGCGGTTAAAATTGTCGCTTAAAACCTACAGCAATTGTTAAGGAGCCTTTGCATGATGAACGTGTCACAGAATGGTTTGATTGGGCCAACTTTTGTTTGAAAATTTATGTAGAAATGTAGAGTTACGGTGAATGACTGAATCGGCAGATGTTAACAAAAAAATGTTGACGTATTTTATACAATAAGGATATCACCGACATTTTTATTTAAAAGCCAACAAAACAATGAATCTATTGCAAAAATCTAAATCGCATAATTTTACGAAATTCGGCTGTTAATTGACCAATTCGATTATGCGATTTAATACCTCTGGATTACTTTTTGTAAGGCTATGTTTAAGATAAAGTCTACACAGAGTCAATCGTAACTATTACGGTCTTAAAACTCCAAATCCGTGTCTTGATCTATAATACTGTTTCCAAAACAAGAAACATTTGAATTATGATCTTTATATAAATTCCTGTGTTTTATTTTGTCTTGAAAAACAAGGTTCTTATTAAAAATATCTCTAGTTTTTTGTTTCAACAATTGCGTTGCTGCAAAGGAACATCATGTTAAGGATATAACATTTATGTTTAACATTCCGTATGTAAACCTTTGTAGTTGTGCCTGTTAATGTTACTCGATATAGCTTATGATAACAGAAATATCTCTGTCTAATTTGGATGATATTCAGGTGAATGACATGTGTTTTCTACAAGACCAGCTGCAGCTTATAGGGAAATTAATTACTGCGCGAAACATTTCCTGTTCATATGCTCTCTCGTTTCGGTGAACCGAATTTCATTTTATGGAGTTACTACAGGGGTTTTCAACGAAATTTCGAAAAAATTGCTCAATTACGTCTAAGATGTTAAATGTTCTCAATGAGATTCTCGTCTAGAGAACATATTTTTCCAGGACAACCATCCCCTTGTTTGAAAATGGCTTTTCATTATTATATCCTAAAAATGGCATTATTTAGGGGAGAGAGGGGCACCTTAGAACACTTTTTGCTTTCACGCCACATAAAAATTTATATTTTTGAATTATTGACTTTTTACATAATTTAACTAATATGTATATATGGAAATAAACTTTAGCTTAAGTCTACAAGTAACTTATTTTTAGTTCGATTTATATTTTTTTTGTATTTTTTTAATGGATGAAGTCACTGTGTTCAAATGTGCCCCCCATACGGGGCATCTTTGAACTAGGCTGGGGCAGTTTTGAACGGCAATTTTTTCTTGTAGCGCTTATGTCCAAAAATAACATAAACAGTTATATTTTTTATATATACCTATAATAAATTCGATTTATTTATTAAGAAAAACATAAACATTAAACAATTAAGACAGTAAAGGCCTTGCGATTTCAGGTGACATTACATTTTCGTTTAAAGCATCATGATCAGCAATGGAATCGTCATTTTCAGAAAATAAGAGAGAATCAACAATGTTTGGTACTTCGGTTGATAAATTAACATGTTCAAAGGTGCCCCCTTTTTCTTTGTTCAATCCTGAACTGGCTTGCCATTTCACGGAAATTTATAATTTTTTTTTACATATATATTACCTTAATTTTGTTTGAAATGAATTTTGGACTGCATTAAATTTCTTTTACGAAAGAAAACGATCACTGAATACTTCTTACACTCTTACAAAAAAAAAAAAAAATAAAAAAATTTACAATGGCACTGCGAAAACTTGTTCACCCAACTACATTCGGTCGACGACTGAAAAAACTAGCAAAAGTTGTTAACGTTGCTAGAAAACTAGGTTGACATGTGAAAAACTCGGTTAAGGGTCGGAAAAAATGTTAAACTAAGATTTTATCAACATAGTTCAAAGGTGCCCCGTGTATAAACGTGCCCCCTCTCCCCTACTCATATAGTAATTTTGTGTAATAAGAAGAATTAATTTTGGTCATTTCATATCTGTCTTCACAAAAAGCTCACCAAACAATCAAAGAACCGCATTCGATATTTATTTTTCAGAAATATCGTGGAATATATCTGGACCATCAAGACTGAATTTTCGAATCGACAAATCATTTTAAACAAATAAGTATTTTTTAAATGGTCCAGCTATTAGCAAAGATTAGCGGCTTACTTATTTCGAGTTAGTTTATAAATTTCTTTTAGAGAATTTAAATCTGGCAGTTTTGTGCCTGAGTAATAGTTTTGCAACAGACAATAGCTTTGGACAAGTAATAGTCAGGAATTTCTTAGCAGTTTACTTATACGAGTATGCAGTTGATTTGGACACATTTACCTAACAAAATTCATTAACAATTTCACCCAGACTTTGCATTGTATTGCTAGCACAGTTTATAATTCTGCCATTGTACCGTTCAGGCAGCTTTTCTTCGGACTGAGACTTTTATTTTTTCCGTAATAACCCGGCTTATTTGCAGAATTTGTTACTGCAATATGTGACTGGTGCTTTAATTTTTTTTTGACTATTTCTCGAAAACTTAAGCCACTATTTATTTAAACTGAAATTTCACCATTTTCAAAATCACTAAGGTACGAATTACGCAACATTTTATAGCAAATTGTTGAACATTTTATATTATAAGAAAAAATAACAATTATAGTTTTGTTTTTCTAGTATGTTCTTTGTTAATTATAAAATGTAATTATAGTTATGAAACACTAATAAAATTTTAATGCACATTTTCTTTCTTAAATTAATGAAATGGTCTGCCAAATTTTGGTAAAACAAATTTACACGTTTTAAAAAAATTAGCAAACATCACGTGTAATTATAGTTATGAAACACATTGTATGTATTAAAACAAAATAAGGTATTTTATGTTTTAGCTTTCTTTTAAATATAATTCGTTTTTAGTATTAATAAATTGTTTTGTTTATGGAAGGGCTTATAAACTTCGGCTTAACCAACTATAGCACTCTTTCTTTTTTTTATATAAAGAAATACTTGTAAATAGCTCTTTAAATCTTGCATTGGTTGCTGCTGTTGGTCGTTCTGCTATTGCAATAAAAAACTATGTACTTTTGGTTTCATTTCTTTTAATCTTTTTTTGCTGGTTTGTTTCATATTTGATAAAAATTCCAAGATTGTCGTATTTGTGTTTATTTTGAGATTTGCTATTTTTTCGTATTTTTTTCTTTACAAATATGAACTGGATAAAAAGTACAGTGGGTGAGAAAACTGAGTATGGAGTTCATAAAAATAATTATGTTGGAAAAAAATACACGAATAAAGAAAAAAACAAAAGTTTGGTTAAAAGTAAATAGTTTGAAGCATGTAACAATGCAAAGTAAAAAGTTAAGCAAATTGATAATGACACTATGAATGATATTTTTTTCTTATGCCTTAAAACTAGTTGCATTTTCTGCCTGCCAATGTATTATTTTCAGAAACTCTCTGCTTATTCTCTTCTTGTTTATAAAACAAATTGTTATTATTTATAATATAACTTTAATACATATACCTACACTTGGTTCAATATGTAACATCAACTTTATTATAACATATACACGAGTTATAATACAGTTTTTTGCTGCTACTTACCAGAAGTACTTAAATGTCTTGTTTTGTTTGTAATGTAGCTGCTATTGCCTGCATTGTATTGGCATAATGAAATTCCTTGTTTAAACATTTGTAAAGGGTCAGTTTTCTACATAACCAGATGAATATTAAACCCTTTTAAGTAAAATACTGTAGAATCTGCAGCTAGTTTAAAAGGTAATTTAAAACCTTAGGATTATTTAAATGTTGCAATCACTGTTGTTGCTGGCATATTGTTTAATATTTTGTATACACTTAAGTAGATCCATCATTTTCACTTATCAAGATGTACACGTTGCTTACGGTAATAAATAGTTTTTCTAAAGAACTTTAAAGAAAAATAAAATATAGTTTTTTTGTTTTGTTTTTGCTTTCTGTTGCATCTATTTATAAATTGTACTTTAATCCTTGAATATGAGTAATATAAAGAAGAAGGCTTTATATAAAACATCTTTGACAACATCTATGTAGATGGGTTTGGTTTTAAATATGTGGCACAGCTTAATGATTATGTTTATGCAACGATCATACAAGTCATGAACAGAGACCTGCAACGAGTACTAAATTTTCGAGTATACTTAATCATGCACATTGATTTTTATGATTTAATCGTTTTTGTTCAAATGCACAAAACGCTCGTTTACGCAACCGTTCGTTTCAATCATTCAGTTTTATTCACTTGTTATTTTTTGCGAACATGAATATTCTGACTGTGTCGTTAAATGTATGAAGCTCATTTTACATAAAAGCCAACGTGTTGTTAGCCGAACATGTGTTTTATTCATTTGTTGTTTTGTGCGAACATGAATGTTCGACTGTGTCGTTAAATGTATGAAGCAGCTCATTTTACATTTTTTCTTTAATTTTTTTGCTGTGCAAAGATATATTTGACAAACTGTACATATTACAAATTTTATCATTGCTTTGTCAAATAAGTTTTCTTTTCGACGAAATAATGTTAAATAGGTAGTAAATGCACATTTTTATGTTTTCATATTTTTTTGCCAGCCGCTTTTTACTTATAAGTGGCTCGTGTGTTTTTAGTTCAATTCCAATCAGATCATGCACAACAAAGCCGGCATGCAAAAAACAAACTGTGTATAAACAAGAATTTTTGTTTTCAAACATTGCAGTTCGAACCAAGTGTTGGAAATGATTTATACTCGTTGCTGAATTTTCTGTGTGTGCATAAAAAGTGAATAAGCATAAAATTGAATCATACTTTTTTGTGTTGTTCTTAAAATTCAACGTTAGTGAATAAGTCGGCTCGTTCATACTTGTTGCAGGTCTCTGGTCATGAACAGGGATTAAACTTAATTATAGTTTAAATTTTTTTTGATTTTTTTTTTTGTTCTTGTAGAAAATTCTTTATACTTCGTACAATATGTTGTAGATTTCAAAATGTCTACTTGATATTAAAGAGGAATTTTGTAACTGAATTTTAAAATTTTGTAAAATTTTTATTTTTGATAATTTTTCTGACTAGGATTCGAACCTGGGTTGTTTGGTTGAATTGACATATGTTTCGAGAAACACCACTTTCTCTCATCAGAATTCTTTACGTTCTGACCTATGCACCACTACGGCGCCTGCTAGTCAACAGACAACATCAATCCTTTAACCAGTGACTGGTGGTTCGAAGTTTTCTGTAAATTATCATTTTTATTAATTTCTATTTTAGTTGTTGTTTTTCCTTTTCTTCAGTTTTTACCTTTCGTATTCATGCCAAGACTTCGTCTCGAAAACCTGAATACATTTGTTTTTATTGTGTTTATTGTCCACTTTCGTACACATGTAAACATTAACGGCTTGTGCCTTAGCTATTTTTATAGAATAATTGTAGTATTTAGTTGAACTGTTACTATTTAATTTTTGATATTTTTCTTAGTTAGGCTTAAGTTCATTTTAAATTTAATTTTCATTAAATCATTTTTACTGAAGAAGGGTTGTTTAACAACTTGAAAAAAATTTTTATTTTTGATAATTTTTCTGACTAGGATTCGAACCTGGGTTGTTTGGTTGAATTGACATATGTTTCGAGAAACACCACTTTCTCTCATCAGAACTTAAGCCTAACTAAGAAAAATATCAAAAATTAAATAGTAACAGTTCAACTAAATACTACAATTATTCTATAAAAATAGCTAAGGCACAAGCCGTTAATGTTTACATGTGTACGAAAGTGGACAATAAACACAATAAAAACAAATGTATTCAGGTTTTCGAGACGAAGTCTTGGCATGAATACGAAAGGTAAAAACTGAAGAAAAGGAAAAACAACAACTAAAATAGAAATTAATAAAAAATGATAATTTACAGAAAACTTCGAACCACCAGTCACTGGTTAAAGGATTGATGTTGTCTGTTGACTAGCAGGCACCGTAGTGGTGCATAGGTCAGAACGTAAAGAATTCTGATGAGAGAAAGTGGTGTTTCTCGAAACATATGTCAATTCAACCAAACAACCCAGGTTCGAATCCTAGTCAGAAAAATTATCAAAAATAAAAATTTTTTTCAAGTTGTTAAACAACCCTTCTTCAGTAAAAATGATTTAATGAAAATTAAATTTAAAATGAACTTAAGCCTAACTAAGAAAAATATCAAAAATTAAATAGTAACAGTTCAACTAAATACTACAATTATTCTATAATTTTGTAAAATATTATATTGTTAAAATTCATGAGATTTTCGCTCAACATAATCGTTTATGTGAGACTACTATTAAGAATCACATCAATAAAAATTACCGCATATTGGCATTACTGCATAAAGATTGTGACTATGACCGCTATTAAGAATTTGGTAGATAAAATTGCCCCATGTTGGCATTACGCCATTAATATCGTTGTCAAAGTCTAGAAGAGCTTGCAAAAACATGGGGAACTAATCAAGCACGACGATTTGCCATGTCTGAAATTATATATTTGATTATTTTAATTCTTAAATACGTTTTTAAATAATATCAAGTTTTTATTTTGTTTAAATTATTTATTTAACATTTTAATGTTGTAAAACAATTCCTACCTTCACTAAAAATAATTTAATGAAAATTAAATTTAATGAATCGAGCCTGACTAAAGAAATATCAATAAATTTAAAAATTAACAGTTCAACTAAAAAATAATAATTGTTATTATATTTTAATTATATATTGGATTATTATCCTTAATTATGTTTTTATAATTATTTGTTACTTTACAAATCGTTATTGTCAATCATTGATTTTTGTTATGTCAACTTTACTGTTCGACTGCCAAAATCTGATTGATAATTGATCACGATTGTACATGTTTTCAGTTGTTTACTTAAATTGTAATGGTGTTTATTACAACAATAACAATAATATCATAAATCTTATTACAGCATTTTTTGTTCTATTAATAGAATTGCTTAAGTTTTATTAATAGAATTGTTTAAATTCTTTTGGTTTAATTTAAGTAATATAATATAATATTAATACGGTTAAGTGTGTATATGCAATATATGTATAACTTTTAACCTCTATAAAAGGTAATCAGTTTTGCACCGCATTATTATTTTCAATGAAAAATGAATAAAGCAAAGCATAAGAGATTGTATGTGAAGCCCGTTCAATCAGTCGAATCAGCAACAAAGCCATGACATTAAGGTAATGTTCTATATTTGGTGGGACCAAAGAGTCCTATCTATTTTCAGCAGCTGAAATCAGGGGGCTAATTCTGGCAGTCGTGATCGAAATTGTTTTCGAATCGAAATTTATTTCGACAGTGCAAAATTTTCTAATGATGGTACTCGATACGAATCGAGTCGATTCATTGCTTCAGTGTTGTAAAAAACTTAAATAAGTACGTATTACAACACTGAATAAAATAAAAGAAAAGGTAAACAAAAAACACATGGTTCTGCAAAAAATAACTCAAGTAAAAGCAAAATTTTTTAAAGAAGTTCTTTTAAATTAAAAATGGACCCAGTTATGTTTTTTTATTCTTCGTCTTTTGATTCTTACAAAATATGAATGACATAAGAAACACCTTCGTCCCATTAAGATTGACAAACAATGAGTAAGTATAAATAAGTACATACATACATACCTACATATCGATGGTCTCATGTAGAAAGGCCCTAACTCGCATATTTGAAACTTTACAGGAGAAGGTAAAAACATAATAGAAACTGTAATATTCAACATGTAACTTTTTTTGTACAACTGCTTATAAAAGCGTTATTTTTTACACAATTGCAATAAATTTTTGTGAGGAGGTGTATTTGCGTTAAATGCATTGGAATCGCAAAAAAACAAATTTCGAAAAAATAGCGAGTTAGGGCCTTTCTACATGAGACCAACGATATGTATGTATTAATGTATGCATGTGTTTTTCTAGACTCAAAAGACGTTTTAGGCTCAAAAAGCAAGCATAGCTAAAATTTATTTTTGAAATTTTTGACCTAAAAGTAATAAAATTATTAATATTATGATATTTTTTAAAGTAAGTAACAAATTTTTTACTAACATTTTCTTTTTTTCTTCTGTTTGCTAAAAAAAAAAAACGTTATTTCGAACGCTTCTTTGCGTACGAGTAAAAACTCGCAAGGTTGCGTTCGAATAATCATTCGTTATCGAATGCCATCATTAGAAATTTCGATACACTTTATTCGCTATCGAATGAGAGAATCCCAAATGTTAAAAAATTCGAACGTTCGAATGAAAATTTACTCGCATACGAATGCGAGAATTAGCCCCCAGGTCAGATTCGTTTGAAGCGAGTATTGGCCAAATAATAATGGTTGGTTGCCTCACCAGCCTATCTTTGTGTTGATAAATGCAGAACACTCTGGGTATAACAGAAACAGGATATCAGAAATTGGCATGATTCTTTCATGCCCTCAAAAGGTGAGCAGTACTTTTGGGGCGAAATCCACATATTATCAATTTACGATTACATTTTATGTAATTAGTAAAGGCTTCCTCAAAGAAAATTCGAAAAAAATTGTTCAATCACGCCTCCAGCTCTCAAGACGCCTCACACAGCTCTTGGATTTTCAGAAGCCCAAAAGCGGTAATTTTACCCATCAACTTCTCAGAGAGGTTTTTTTTAAACATTAATTTAAATTTTGATATTGCTTTTTAGTTAGGCTTTGAGTTCATTAAATTTAATTTTCATTCAATTATTTTTACTGAAGTAGGAATTGTTTTACAACTTGAAAATTTTTTTTTTATTTTTGATAATTTTTCTTGACTGACTTTCGAACCTGGGTTGGTGGTTGAATTTACATATGTTTCGAGAAACACCACTTTCTCTCATCAGAATTCTTTTTGCGTTCTGACCCTTTGCACCACTACGGTGCCTGCTAGTCAACAGACAACATCAATCCTTTAATTTAAATAATTAGTTTTTAATTATATCGTTTATAATTTTATGTGATATCGCGAATGAATGAATGAATGACTATAATATATTTTAAAATCCTAATCAAGGTCCTTAATGGTATGTTAAAAGCTTTGGTTTTGTTAAAATAGCAAATAATTCTGAGTTGCGCCACTTTGAAGCGCCACAGCACTGCTTCTAAGAGGTCCAAACAGCACAAACAAATAAAACTCCAATACACTGTATTGCATAACTATAAACACAAAAAATTATTTTAAATATCGTAAGTTAAAGAAAAACTAACCTACAATCCTTAAAAAAACAAATATTATTTAAAAAATATTATTTTTATACCGTTCACCTTCATGAGAAGGGTATACATAAGTTTGTCATTCCGTTTGTAATTTTCACAATATAATTTTCCGACTCTATAAACTATATATATTATGGATCCTTATAGATAGCGGAGTCTATTAAGCCATGTCCGTCTGTCTGTTGAAATCAATTTTCTAAAGTCCCCAGATATCTTCGACATCCACATCTTCAATAATACTATCAGACATGCTTTCGAGGAGTTTGCTATTTAAAATCAGCAAAATCCGTCCATAAATAACGGAGATATGAGCAAAAATCCGAGACAACCTCTGAAATTTTCATCAAAAAAAAAACTATCAAACAAAGTGTATTAATATTGTTACGAACAAATTCATCAACCGGTAGCGTGTTTATCGACAACTTGTAGTAGTTTTGATTTATAAACATTATTGTTATAAACTGTTATAAACATAGCAATTATTGTAAGCAGAGTTTTCTTGTGTCTTGAAATATCTGGAGTCTTGAATAATATTTCTTATTATTCACACACAATTATTCTTTAATATTTAAAACAAAATTTCTTTCAATTTTATTTTTTATTTGAATTTAAATTTCTAAGACTTCTGGGCTCATAACCTATTGTAAGCAGAGTTTTTTATTGAAGTCAAAAAATATTTGATTAATAAAATATTACAATACAAAAAACTATTTGATCATAATAACAAACACAAGTTTTTGTTTAAACAAGTACAATATACTATTATTAAAAACATAACTTCAACAGCAATATGGCAACATTGAGTTTTAACAACTTTGGCTGAATATTCTAGACAGGAACATTCTAGACTTGCAGACACGAAGTATATTAATTTCGAACCTTCCAGAAATTATGATTGCTGTATGAATAGACTAACACGGCCAACCAAATGATTCAGTTTATTGTGAGTCATTGTTGTGTAAACATCAAAGTGTTCGAAAACTTTAATGCTTGGTTTTCACTATGTCAGTTTTGTTGTCAAATTGCCCAAATTGTTGGTAATTTCATAACAATTTAGACAATTTGACAACAAAACTGACATAGTGAAAACCAAGCATAAGTGTGTTCTTAAACCGTAATATAAGTTTTAATTGTGTTTGTGTACATTTAAATAAATAAAGACTCGTTATATTTTCTGCAAACTACTTGACGCTTTTATTTTGTTAATAAAAAGAATCCGGTTTATTTAAAAGAAATAAGCCACCGTTTTAAAAAGGTAAAAACGTAGTAATATAATATGCATGTATGTATATAATATAATTATGCATCCACAACAAAGGTGAACGGTATATAAGATTCGGCATAGCCGAATATAGCACTCTTACTTGTTTTATTTACCTCTATAAAGAAACTAGTTACTGTTTCACAACTATAAATACACTGCACACTATGTATTAGAAAAGATGAGAAAAGGTCAAAGCTAACAATGGTCAATAGTTAAAATATTATAAGAATATTTCAAAATAAACGCTAAAATGCTTTAGAATTATATAAAAAAGCCAAACATTAAATGAATGAATGACTCCCTTGCCAGTACTTGCTCAATGCTCACTTTAATTTAATTCACAATACATTTTCAAATACTACAGCAGCTTAACATTTAGTCAACAACATCTTGCTGAACACCATCACCCCTCAGGATCATATGGTTGTGGTTTCCTCTTCCTTGTTAATCATTACACAGTTTAAAGGTATATTAAATTTATTTACAAAAACACATGTGTACTACACACTTTATTTGTTTATAACAAAACTTTGTTTAACTTAGAAAATTGTATTAAATATAAAAAATACTTGCAGAGAAACAAGCGCAAGAAAAACTTCATAAAGTTGTACAAGAAATAAACAAATTTTTTATAGTGTTTATTTAATATTAAACAATTTGTGGTGGTAATTAATAGTTTTTTTATAACAGGCGCACAAACATACTATTTCCTTATACATTTTTTTTCAACAAAAAGAAAACCCAGCAGTTTAAATGTCTTTTAGCTTTGCCAGACCTTAGTACTTACATTTGTGTTTACTGGTATCCTTAAATGTAATGCATAAAGTAAGTTTTCTAAAGGTCTCCTTACTATTTTACTTTTACTCCAATGCTATTTGATTGTTGAGATTTTGAAGAGCTTTTCACACAAAATCTGGCGGCACTGCAGAAGCTTTTTTTTTTGTCATTAATTTGTTTTGTTAAAGTTACTCTAACTTAATTAACTGTATAAACCTGCAGGGCATATAAAAAATATTGCCTTTTTTATATGTATTTTACAACTACATAAACAATGATAATGAAAACATAACCTATGCTTCCTTATTGTAATTTCCGGATTTATTTTACGACACTAATTTCTAAAACAAAAGAACGTTATATCTACTCGTTTCTCTTAGTGCAGAGCAGTTGCAATCCGGAATTGTTTATTAAAACTATAGCAGTATTAAAACTATATGGGAGTTTTTGTTTTCTGTTGTTTATGTAGGGATTTTTTTTATAGCAAAAATACAACTACTACCAGTAGTAAAAAAATTATAGCATAAAACAAAATATATTAACACACTATGCCACACATTAAATGAAACATTATTGTTATAAACAAACAAACAAAACTAATGTATGTGGCAGCTCTTGAATGTTACAGCAGCAGCAGGCAACAGCAACACAACAATCAATGGCCCATAAACAAACAGCAACAAGTGCATGTTTTGTGTTTTTAATTTTTTTTCATCTCTTTTTTTCACTTTTCAATGTGAACGCAAAACTAAAATTGAAAAGGAGTAGAAGGCGCCTTGCCGAGTTGACAGCACATGGTTTTAGCCTCCACTGGTGGCAAAAAGAGTTTAGGGAACATTATGTTTGTCATAAAGTTTGTGACATATGTATTGGAGTTTTGTTTAATTTTATTACGATATTTTAAGTAAGATGCAAACATGTATTTAACAAGTAGAGTAGAGGACACAGCAAGGATTTTATTTGATGCTTAGACACAACAACAACAACATTTTTCTTCAATTATAATTTAAAAATATTAATTCATTACATGATCTCTGTTTTAAGACATTTACAACCTACTTTACATTTAAACATACAAATGTAAAATACGGTCATTTACACAGAAAAGTCCGCGTAGACCTAAAATAAACTGTTGATAAATAAATGTTTTTTCTGGTGTTTAAAAAAATTTAATAAATTTTGTTTTCTTTAATTTTAGTTGTCATTATGAGAAAAGTGACCGGAAAGACAAATGTCTATAAAAAAAGGCCTAACAAAGCTCCATTTAAGGTAAGTTTTTCATTTATTTAATCTTCATATGTCACGTTTCGGTATCTAAATCATCGTAGGTTATCAATACTCTTCGATCGACTTGAAATAAAATTAAACTTTTACTTCATATCACAATCACAACAGGCTTTTCATTTGGTTCTTCCAAGTGTGTCACGTTCACTATTGTAAGTGTAAATTTTATCAAAAATAAATGTTTACATGATTTTAATATGCCACAAGAACTAAGAAAGCATAATTCGTAACTTGGGACAAATTAACAGAGATCTAACTAAATTATAACTAAATTATATATTCCACAAGCTAAAGCAGCTAGAAGCGTCACGTTCTAAATCAATGTAAAGATAAAATCAATGTGAATATCTTCATGTTTCAATAGATAATTTTTACAAATTTTTTTCTGTTATTCTATGCATAACTTAAATATGAGACATTTTTTTGAAACTTTTAGCTTTTATTTTGAAACATTTGGCCATTGTCAGCTATGACCTTTTACCATCTTACTGCCAATATAGGAACTACCTGCCAATAAACTAGTTAAAATTTTGATGCCAATAATGAATCAATTTCGGATGCCCTGAAGTGAAGCGTTTTGCATATATCGAAACAAATAGTAGTCGGAAAGGCAATGCCTTAATTACCTATATAAGGCTTATGATTCAAAACTTATTAATCACTTCTTTCTAAATAGTTTTAAATAATAGTTTGCAGTATGTGTTCGAGAGTTGTCATTTCTGGCTGTATATTCTGGGCGTATTTCAGTCATTACTTGCTTTACTAAATCAGTTGTTTTCCGTACACTTTCAATGTGATAGTCTGGCCAGTTCTTAACAGTTCATAATAGAAAGATTTGTTTTTGGCATGACCAAATACAGAGCCTTACCGTAGCGCCAGTACATTTGTATTCGGTTAGTTGGCCGTGCTCTCTTACGCTTCGCATTACTATAATGAGTTCATTTTTCAGCAGCATTTCGGACATGCAAAATCATCTTTCAATGTCTCTCGGCTTTAATTCATATGGTGCCCAATTTTCTTACTTTTGGATGAATCCGGCTGCTCGCAAAGGTTTTTAACTTGCTGCTTAAGTAACTCCCAATGATTTTGCAATCTCTTGTTGAGCTTGACAACAATCTTCATGAAGTAATACCGCCAAATCTTTGTCTTCAAACTTTTGTGGCTGGTCTGGGCGAATCTTTGCCTTCCGTTTTGATATCAACACAACAACTTCACTGAATGACCATTCTGCTTCTGCGATACTTTATTGCAAGTTAAATATCAATAATAAAATATAACATATAACGCTTTGTTGGCACGAAATTCGACATTTTGTAACAAAAACACTCTAATGTTGATTAACTATGTGAGAATAAATGACAGAAATGTGTCCTTCAAAATTACATGAAGACAGAATGCAGATACGCCATCTTTAACAACCCCGCAATTTTAAGTTATAAACCCAATATTGTTTAAATATCATAACTTTTCAAAACATTTTGATTTTTGCCCGCTGTGCATTGTAGAATGCATCTGCTTTATAAAAAAGGCTTGAGAAAGTCTGATTTAAAAAAATATTAAAAAATTTTCAAGTTTCAAAGCTTTTAAATAGGTGATTTATACATTGATACATTGTTTGAATAGTTGGTTTTTAAAATTCTACCTATTGTAGGGCATTTCTTATACAGTTTATTTATATGAAAAATATTAATATTCTTAATTGTTTCATATATCTAACAGTGTTGCTATATAAACAATACTCACATGAGTGGCGTTAATAGTTGTGAGCATAAAAACAAAAAAGTGAATATTGCACCCATATGAAAATTAGGCTGGAGCCAATTGTACACAACCAAATGTTTTGCCAATATTCCTAAGTGAATTTATAAGTTTGTTAATTTTGATTGGAGATTTAATAAAATTTACTTCAAATTCAAACAAGTTTATATTTTTACTAATTGACTTTTTGATAGAGCAGTAAGTTAAGTTTTCATGTAAATACATTTTGATAAAAACTCTTGGAAATTTTTTTAATAAAGGGTAGTCCAACTAGAACACAATTTTTAAATTTTAAATAAAACACAGATATTTAAAAAAAATATCGTGAAACTTTATTATATCGTAAAGTGGACAGAATGAGGTTATGTATGGAACAAGATATCGTGCAGATGGCCGCCGCGGC
Organism: Bellardia pandia; assembly: GCA_916048285.2. Lineage (NCBI taxonomy): Eukaryota > Metazoa > Arthropoda > Insecta > Diptera > Calliphoridae > Bellardia > Bellardia pandia. The sequence goes on along the minus strand of OU696533.1, from coordinate 97,477,894 downwards.
TTTGCTGGCACACACGCGATCTTTTAATAAAATTTTCAATGACCTTTTTGTATAAATGCAGCGGTATTTCATTAATGCAGCGTCCAATTTCCTCTTTTAAGGCTTGAGTTGTCGTCGGCTTATTCGCGTAAACCATTGAGTTCAAAAAACCCTAAAGAAAAAAATCTTAAGGTGTTAAATCGCACGATCTAGGCGGCCAATTCTGGTCTCCAAAACGCGAAATAACACGACCGGGAAATGACTGATGCATTTTCTCTGGCTGTATGACATGTGGTGTTGAAATCGCATGCCCTCCACATTCATTTCTTCAATTCTAGGCAAGAAAAAATTGGTTATCATTTCACGATACCGAACACCATTGACACCATTGCGTTCTAGTTGGGACACCCTTTAGAAGCGATATATTTATGCCTAATCATGGTCGATATTATTATTTTTCATTTATAATTGCCAAGTCTTAAGCTAGATTTACACGATTGAAATTTTCTTCAAAATTGCTCTTCAAAATGCTTCAAACTCGTATAAATAGCAAAATTTCTTAAAAATTTATTTAATTAATAACTATAAATAACTATTAAATAAATAAATTTTTAAAAATGTTTGCTGTTTACATGAGTTTGAAAAATTTTGAAGAGCAATTTTGAAGAAAATTTCAATCGTGTAAATCTAGCTTTACTCTTTCTAATACAATAATCATTTAAGTGTTTTATATTACTATAATTTGAAAAGCAAATTTCTCACTAGAAAACTTTTATATATTTTGCAAGAAATATAAAAAAATTTTAGATGTTTGGGTCCTCCCTACTATTTAATTAAATATATAAAAAACATCCATAAAAAAAATGCCACCACTATAAAAACAATTTTATATAAACATTATAAAAACCTAAAACAACAAGAAAAATGTACCATGAATAACATTAACATTTTTTGTTTTTGTATTGTATTTGCAACTTCTTCATAGTTTTTGCTTTTCATGGTTCTAGATACACTACTTGCTACATGTGCCACCACCAACTAGAATTGCTTACTAGGACTCTGGGGTACTATGAAGAAAATAGGCAACATTTTTTTGTTTAGTTTTTTCTTTTTTAATTCACTTTATTCTGGAACAGGCAGCATCAACCTTACCAGCCAGCAACAGGCAACAAAGCGCGAGTGCAGCAATTAAAGTCAAAAGTATAGACATAAATTGTATTTTTATTTCTTTTGGTTAAAATGGTACTGGGTTTGTCATTTTTATTGTATAGACTTACAAAAAAAAAAAAAAATAAAAACGGAGACACATATTTTTTAAAAGACTAACAGTAGTAGAGTACTTTTGTTTTAAGTTGCCTTTTTCTTGCTGTTTCTTTGTACCTTACAGCTTAAAAATATTTGTGGGGGCTTAGTGTTTTTCTTTCTCTATATAGAAAAAAATACAAAGTTTTATGTTGTTTTGTTAGTAACTAAAAGAGTACAAAAAACAAACAAGTCTGCTTTTTATGACTTAATTATAACTTATTTTCTGCTTTTCTTAGCCACTATTAGATGATAGTTAGAGCCATTAGCAGTTTTAGCAGAAAAAAATGATGCTTTAATGCAGAACAAAACATAGATTGTCAAATGAATTAATGACACCTTATTTTAAAGTTACTCTACTATTTACTTGACTGCTAAGTGCAGTTAATGTGCATGTCATTTACTTATTTTTTCTGGGACTTTGGAAAATATTAAGATTTTTTACATTTCTGCTTATTAGTAGTTGTGGTGATTGTCCTCTAAGGAAGTGGTGTTATCTATTTGTTTAATTTGTTGAATTTGCTATTTTGTTAGGTATTTGAATAATTGCACGTCCTAAAAGGAAGTCTATTAAAGACTAGAAAGGATAATTAGTGCCCATTTATTCAGCAAAATATATATGTATATATTTCTACTGGTAAGCTAAACTTGAAACTGAAATATAATTAAACTTAAATATAATTAAAAAAATAAATTACATTTTAGTTTACTTAGGGACACTTAATTCGCAACTGACTCCTTGTTAGATTATTTGGGAAGTGTAATTCCCTTGTTTGACTTACCAACGCACATAGGAGTTTTTTTTGCCAATCTAGCCGGACATTACTTTTTGTTTTAGCTTAAATTGCTTTTTAAAAGTTATTGAGTGCCACTATATCAATGAAACTTGGCAGAAATGTGTGCTATTGTCATGGCAGTTAGCCCTTAAAAATAAATAAAATCGGACCAAATAGAAAACGTTCCCCCTAGAAGAACTAATCCAACCTCTTGAAAATGCAATTTTTTTCAAGTTTTTCCATACTTTTATTTGGCAAATTCAACTTTTAACATCGGCGAAACTTAAAAAAAACTAAAATTAGACCCAGGAGATCGTAAAATTACATTTTTCGACCCCGCCCCGTTTTGTGGGCGGAATTTTAAAGTACAGATTTCAAATTTTATTGTGATGTTAAAGATTTTACTCACTTTTAAAAACCTTTTAATTTTTTTTTTACAAAAAAGTGAACAAAAATTTTTTTTTTTTAATTTTGAACAAATTTGTTTATCATAAAAATTTCTAATAAAATTTTTCTAAAAAATTTTATAAGTATAAGATGGTAATATAGCCTTTCACAGAAAAACAACGATGTAAATTCTTTATTTGTTTACTCACAGAAAAATATATTGTAAACCTCCCAGAACCGTAAAAAGTCAATGAACACGCATGCAATTTTATCAACTTTCCTGACTTTAACAGTGTCCCAAAAACCACAAATCTCAAGCAAACGACTTGAAAATTCACTATACGCTGAACTTTGTTGTCTGTCGAGCTGCGTACTTAGATTTTTACATTTCTTAAATTTAATTTTTTGCTTAATGTCCGGCTAGATTGGCAAACAACCTCTATGTGCAACGTCCCATATGTGATTAAACATATCGCACTGATTCCTCAAAAGAATAACAACTCAAAATTCATGAGTTTGCAGTAGATGCCAAAAACTGTTTCTATTGATTCCAAAAACAGTTGTTAATTCAGAATTATTTTTTATTATTTAAATATTTTATTGATAGTGTCTTATGGACTGAAAATTATGATGAACAAGAAATCGAAATTTTGTTCAGATACGACCAATTTTAAATGTATACTATTTAATACTATGTATTTAATCTACGTATGTACCTTATTTATTAAAATGTAAAATGAAATGTAATTAAAATATGTACATATCTCAGGTAGTAATTTTTTTTAATAAATAATATATCTGGATGGAGAAATTTGTTTTTGGCAGGTCTACCAGAACTAATACTATTGTTTGCCCTAAGCACTCTTCATTGTACATGACTAGATCATTTGTGGTGAGGGTATCCCGAATTTGGAACCACTATATTCCTTATGAAGAACGCAATTTTAGGAGATCAGTTGCAAATTTTAACAGTATTTCTAAGAAGTATTTCTAAAAATAAAAATGTTCTGTTACGTAAAAAAGTTCTAAGATATGTAACGTAATATATTACTAATTTTCTTCAAAAGAGATGATTTTACTGCTTTAAAGCGAAATAATCACCTAATATGAGCAGAAGCTAAATCAATAAAGATTTATTTAACAACACAAAAGTTTTTGTCATAAACATTTTTTTCCTCAATATCTGTAATGGAATGTGTGCTCATATTAGATCTATATTGGATCAGGGTAAGTCATACACTGGAACCGAAGTCATACAATATTTGTTGTATAACTAACATTTTTGTCAAACATAAAACAATGATACCGATTAACATCTGTCGCTTTCATGTTTTAGAAATCATTTGGCATTATTATATATACGAGTATTTAACTGAAATTTTCAGTTACTTGCAGTGCAAAGTTATTGTTATCTGAAAACTGTGACTTTTGTGACTTCTGGTCATTGTAAAATATATCTATCTCCTAGTGAATTAGTTTACTATTAAATCTCATTTCTCATTACATCATCATTAATTTCCATTCCCCTTATCTGTAAAGTATGATGGAACTATTTAAAATAAAACTCTGCTGGCTTTAAACTATTCTGCCTCTATTATCCAACTGTCTATAGTTGTCTATGCTCAAACTTAAAGGCTACAATCAAAGAACAGCTTAAACAATTTAATGATTGGTTTTAATGTTTAAAATCATATTTTAATCTACATATCATTAATACCAATTTTAGACTTCTACACTTTGTTGTTGGAGATTCTTAGGTAAAGAGATGCTTTGGTGCGATGGTTTGGTTGGATTTAAAATCGTTTACTTCCTTTTCAGAATGAAATTGCATAAAGAACATGGTTACATAAAGAACTCTTGGGCAGAGAACTTGTTGCTGGCATATAAAAGAGTGATGGTTAGAATATAAAATATATTTAAAAGTACAAAAGATTTGCAAGACCCTACCCAATTATAATTTGTTTGTGAGAGCATTTGTAACACTGCAAAGTAGAGGGTTTAAAAAAAGTGAAAAGATTTATAAAGAAATGGCTTGACAGCAAAGGAACTGATAATAGTTTTAGCAGAAGTGTTCTTTGTAAACATGCACCTGTTTATATCAATAAAACTATATATTTTTTTAATTAATTTGGAATTAATAACACTTGTGGTTTTAAAAACCAAAATATCACAAAGTTTTATTTAAAGGTCTAGCTATAATGCACTTAGCTCTTCACATCTAGGTTTTAGTTTAAACTCTCTATGTATCATTTCTGTGGAGATCATATCAGATACCTAAAATATTCCTCTTTTTACTTACCAAAGCTAAATTTCTTCCTTAAGTATTAAGTAGCATTTCCCTAACAGTCGTTCTTTACTTTCATAATTTTCTGCCTTGTAACTAATAAATTTATTCCCCTTTATATACATACATATACATATATAATTATGCTTGAAGACATGTGTTTCAAACACTTTTCGTAACGCCAGCGATGAAAATCACTTAATGCTACAGATCATCATTATCATCGACATCATTATTTGTGTCGGCCATGCCGACACTATTAAGTGGCTGTATGAATACTTACATTACCAACTACTTGTGGAGTTTTGTACTGCAACTTACAACTTGCAGTAAACGTTACATTAAAGCAGAAGGGGAAAATTCAAAGCAGGCGCGTGAAAATCTTCAAGCTGCAACAACAAATATAAAACCAATGAAGTTGGCTCATTATCATTATAATAATCACTTGGCGGGAAAATCATGATAAAGATCTGACAAAAACAGTATTAAGGACACGCCTTTGTAGGCAAAAAAAAAAAAAAACACACACACACACAAAACAAAGCAGAAAATCTAGTCTTTAAATCCTACAAAATTGAATAAAATGGCTTTAAATATTACACAAACCTCTTTTGTTTTATAACAAAAACTCCATGAATATCCCTTAGGCTATTAAATGTTTTAGTTTACTTGCAATAAAATTTCCTATAAATTAATTGAAAATGTTAAAGAAAAATAATTATTATAATGTGTTTCTTAAAGTTTTAACTCTTTTATACTCTTTTTATACTATTTTTATACTTTTTTCGTTTTATTATATTTTATGTTGTTGTTTATAGATTTAAATTAGAGATTTCTATGTTTTTCTTCAGCCATAAATATTTATTGGTTTAAGTTTATAAAATATATGAATATTTTACATTTAATAGTTACATTTTTCCTGTAGCAAATAATGTTGCTGAAATATTCCCATAAAATTGTAAAAATAAAATCTTTGTAATAACGATATCTCAACACCATCTTCTTTTAATGGGCAAGATGGTAAGAACATCAGCTTTATACATAAGTATGTGTGTGTTGGAAAACTATAAAAACATGATTCTTAAATATGTAAACAGCAAGTGGAGGAGAAGGTGTAGGGAAAAAGTTGTTACTAATACTGTTAGGAAATTTAGAGAATAGGAAACTAGAATATCTTCAAGAAATCATTAGCCAACATTATCTCAAATTGCAGTAAGATTTTAGTTATAAGCTGTCAGCAAACAACCATAAATAAAGGCTGGATTTTATTGAAATTCGTATTATAGCCTTCTGTCTGTGTAAAACACATTCACGTGAACAATACACAATCAAAATAAACAAGCTGTAAACACACATAACTATCACTAACCTAAGCAGTTTGCTATTAACAATCAACAAAATCCAACGAGGGTACCGATATTTATCAACCAAAATGTAAGATCAAAAATTATTTTTGGTATAAATATATTTCCAGACAACGACAGTAAATCTTGCACACAATATTTCTATGCTAAAAAACTAAATTTTATACAATGGCTAGTAGCGTTAGAAATTTGTATATTTGAGAGAACCTATGAAGTAAATTTATTATGTATCCTTCTGTCTGTGTAAAACATGCTCACGTCCAAAATACAGCTTGACAATTAACCAAAGTTCCATAAAAAATACCATCATTGCCCTAAGCCGTTTGCTATTCAATATAAGCAAAATGTATGCAGTAGAATTTGAGTTATGTACCAAAACCTGAGACAACTTTTTATATTTTTGGAAATTACAGGAAATTTTATATTTCGGCTTGAGTTCATTAATTTTAATAATTCAAAGAAGCCAATTCCTACTACATCCAACATTTGTTCTTTTACTTTCTACTGGGTGCACAAATCAATGCGTACTTTCTAATCCTATTTACGGTTTACCAACTGTTTAACTTACGAGTGTGTTTTATTTGTAAAGTGAATAAATAAATACCAACAAAAACAGCGAATAAATAATAACACACACACAGAGTGAGTGAATGTATCCATACAACATTTATACTCACACTTGTAACAATTAATTGCCACTAAGTACCCTGCAGTTCAGGGTATGTGCAGGAAAGTGGTTACCTGCTTATGAAATTGCTAGACTAAGTTTTTTCACATTATGTGGCTGCTTAAGAGTGTTGATTATCCTCTACAGGTATAGTCATTTCTATAGTTTCAAGTGATAAGTTATTAAATTGGTAAGTAAAACTGTGGCCTTGTTTCTCACTCGATATTTGTATTATGTTTGTTTATTTCCTAACTGACTCCTCGATTGACTAAAAAGGGAGAGCGACAAGTGACTTGGTCAAGGTTGAGTAAATAGTCTGAAAAGATACTGAACACTTACTGAGGTTCTTTTTTTTATTTAGATTTAATCTTTGTTTAAATTTAAAAAAATTCGAATGTATGACCAACAGTCAAAATATAAATTAAGACATAACTTGGAAGAGTAAATTATCAATTTCCTTACTATGAACAGTTTTGATTCTTGGCTCTTTTCGTTAAAACTTTGGGCTTATTGTCACAACTAAAACTAGCGGGTTGTCGTATATCCATACAACTACATAGATATATTTAATTTACGAATTCACTTTGCAAATTTTAACCACGCATTGTGGTTTTAAATCTTATGTTTAGCTGATTAAGCATACAAACAACAAAACTCTTACTCTTCTGGCCTCCCAAACAGCCACCCAATTTATCAATACGAAACCAGGGTCTCTTACTGCGGAAACAAACATTTAACAGGTGGGTGGTAAATATAACTTATGTGTTTAAAATTACTGCCTTAAGCTGTTTGTAAGGTAGTTAATATTTTGAACTTTTTTCACTGACAACACAGCACACTCTTCAGTAAATCTGCAAATAGGCTTTGAAGTGAGTAGAACTGATCCACAGAGACTTAATTTTTAGCATTACTGGTAGACAGACTGGGATGGTGGTTTGATGTATAAAATATGTCATTAATAAAATGCTATTGGTTTGAGTATTTACTTAGTTAAAATATGAAATATTTTACTTGTGGCATTCAATTGTTGTTTAAAGTCATAAAATCATAAACAATTTCAACAGTAAAATTAAATATTATGTTTCCAAAATGTTACAATTTACAATACCATAATGAATTTACAGCAATTTTGTATATTATTTTTCATTTCCAAAAAGCATTTCAAATATTTATCATTTGCCTTAACACTTGAATTTTTCCATTTTAAGTGTGAGTAGCAAATGACCATTTAGTCATGTGTCAAAATGACCTTTAAGTTAGACAAAATGTAAATATGCCTAGAAAAGATGTTACACATATTTGTATATTTAGCTTTAAAACATTATGACAAATGTCCTTTTATATGGTCCATTATGTTTGACTAAAGTACAACACCTTATTGTGTGTGTTTGTTTTTTTTGTGGAATTTCTTTTTAACAAAAAAAAAAAAAAAAAAAGCAGTTTCAATATATCAACATCTACTCTGAAATGGACTATAAGATGAAGTAGAAGTGGAACATATGAAACAGACAGACAACAGACAGTGAGACATAAAATCAGCACAGCAAACAAATCATATATACAGAGTGGTACAGTAGGTAAATGAAGCGTAAATTTATAAACTATTAATGGCTCAATAATGAAATAATTTGTTCAAAATTTAAAAAAATAATTTGGTTTTTTAAGTAAGAAAATTAAATTAACCTTTAAAATAGGAATAGTAATAATTTGTGGTAGTAAACAAATTAAAAGAAATGAATTTTTTATATGTATATTCAAAATTTTTTTTCTAAATTATTTTTGTAATTAAAAATTGTTTGTAAAAAATTTTTCAAATGTTTTTTTTTTAATTGTTGTAATAGTTTCTCATACTTCAAAATAATAGATTTCAAATAATTATTTAAAAATAGTAAGTTATGATTTTCTTTAATAAAAGGAAAAGAAAATTGTCTGAAAAGAAGAACCGCTTCCATGCAAATTTTATTTTTTGAAAATTATTAAAATCAAACAATTGAAACAAGAAAAATTTAATTTTCTTCTTGATTAAGATTAATAGAAATAATTACTACAAATTGAAGAAAAAAAATTTATATATAAAAAATTTTTTTTGGTTAAAATTTTTGAAGAAAAAAAATGTTGGAAAAAATTCTCTTAAAAAAATGTTTTTGTACCTAATCATACTAACTAATCATGTCAATATTAAATATTTTAACATACTAACTTATAAATATTTGCATACAAAACACAAAATTAATTTAATTTTAGTTTAAAAGTTATAACTTCCCCGCCAATTATAGTTTTTTCAACTTGTAAAAGATTATATCTTAATTTCTGCAGCAAAAACTTTAAATTTTATTTTTGATTTACACAAATACATAATATGGAAAAAAACAGTTTTTTTATTTTGTAATTTTTTTTATTTTTATTTTTTTTTTTTTTTTTGTTAAATTTTTTTATATAAAAATTTTTTAAAAAATTAAAAAAGAAATTTTTTTCATATTGTTGCTGTAATTTATTATCTAGTAGAGACAACTTCAAATTGTTATTGCTAATGCTAAATAATTAATTGTTTTAGGAAAAAAAGAATCAAAATTGTTTTTTTTTTTAATTTGCTTCCCCGCCAATTTCACTTTTTCAAATAGTCAACATTACGATTCTCGGTTTCTGAAGCAAAACATTTTAATTTTATTTTGGATGCAGTTTAATATAATTACATGCTACTAGTTGTAAAACAAATATTTTAAAAACTTTGTCTTTTTTTAATTTTTTGAAAATTTTAAAACTCAAAAAATTTAAACAATTTTAATTTTTTAGTATTTTATTACAATAAGAATAATAAGTTACATTTGTTTATGGTGTATTTAATTTAATTTTCTAAATAGCAGTTAGAGCACAATTAGTTTATCATTAGTTTTTAGCAATAAAATAACATTGAACGATAGGGTTGAAAACCAGCATCCACAGGTATTTGTTTTGCGTTACTTGCACTGCTGTCGTGGTTTTTGCGCGGTTATTGTCGGCTATACCAGAATTTACCAATATTTTCTTTGCAAGCTTCTGATTTCTTGTCATACCATTTTTTTGCTTTATATTTTCAGTCCTCTTAATAATTGCAACCACTGTGCTACCACAATTAAATATCTTGCTCCAGCTTGGTAGTCTTTGTCATCATCATTACTAAAAAGTGTTGATTACGTTGACACTTGTAACACTTTCAAATCATAAATTTTCAAGATTGTCTCACACATATCTTGGTACATTTAGACAAACAACCATTAAGTCGACTGAAACTAAATTAAAGCAGAGGCTGAACAAATAATCCCATGAAAAAAATATCAAAAACTTGAAAAACACTTAAAATATATTTCGTGTTATTTTACTGAAATAAAAGAGTGAAATTTTTGTTAGTGAAAAAGAAAAATATGTAAATATAGCAGCATCTTATTTTTCGATTTTCTGTAATATTTATTAATGGTGTCATTCCTTATCAACACAACAGCCACAGCAAGACAAAAATTAAAAACAAACAAAGAAAATACTACAAAAGCATTACCAAAAACACCAAAAAAAAATTGTAATTTATATGCCCATTTAAATAAAACCAAAATATTGTTTCTTAACAAAACAGTTTTAAATATGAATAATTATAAAGACATACAGCAACAAACGGAAATTGTAATCAATAAATATTATATTGAAAACTACTTACAGAATACAACAACTGCAACAACCATTCTCACTTTTACAACACAACTTACGAAAGAGTTTTTTTTTGTTTAATTTCTTGCTGTTTGTTGTTTACGATGTAAGAAAAAAAAAGAAATATTTTTTCTTTAATAATTATAATTACTTCATTTATACCAAAAATGATTTTGATCTTTGAGTTGTGTGTGTTTTATTTTTCTTCTCTGTCTTCTTCAACTTGACTGTGATTCTCTTTTCCCTGGCTCTTTTTAAGAGTGAAAATATAAAACTGTTTTTTTTTTCTTGTGTTTTGTGCGTAATTTGCTTGTAATTATTGACTCACATCGATTTGTTGTGAATATTTACAAGCCTCATCTGAAAAACAGAAAAAAAAACATATTAAAACACAAAAATATTAATTCATTCATTTGTTCGTTCATTCATGCAGTGTTGTAGTTGTAGCTATTGTATTTGTTGTGATAATGTTGTGCTTTTAACACATGTTTCCGTAGGGGTCTTATCTTTGAATAAATGGAAAAATTAAAAATTATGCTTGTGAATTTTTAAAATATATACAATATTTTTCTTTATTCCATTTATGTATTTACATACAGAAAGTGAATATGTGTATTTTGTTTAATGTAATTTCATAATTAACACAATTTTAACATAAATCTTATTTAAGAAATGTTACTTATTCATAATTTCTTTAAATATAACACAATTGTTGGTGTAAAAAAGGGGAATTGTTGAGAAAAGAAACGAGATTGTTAAGAAAATTAAATTGAATTAAAATTAAAAGAAATTTTATTAACTCCATATAGAGGAGAATATTTCAGATATATTTAATGAATACGTGGCTAAAAGCCATTCAGAATTTTCTTGCACTAAATAACAAAGATTTCGAGCCAATCCTTCTTTAAATACCTATATAATTCTTATAAAGTTGTTTTTATTTGTGCAAAATCCAAAATTTCTTGAAAATTTTATTTCTATTATTTGCATTTTTTTTTATCGTTTATTAAGCTAGCAGACCCATTGTCCACCGCTAAAAAATATAATTAAGAAAACCTTATAAACTAAACTACATAAAATTATAACTTAGGTGCCTATTATGAGCAAAATTCGAATTTTCATTTGGTATTCGATGAAAAAACGCTATTGTGAAAATCACTGTTTTTGTGTTATTCACAATAGTACATTGCTAACAGCTGGCGCCATATTTGTTTACAAATTTTTAAAGAAAAATAAATTAAATTTGAAATGACCACCACGGAATTATGGTTTAATGATACGTCTGATGAATATATTTAAGTTTCTGTGTTTAAGCCCATTCATGGATCTTCTTCCATGAGAGAAACGAACTTCTCTAATTGCTGTTTTCTACTTACGACCTTAGACCTGCAGGATATTAACAAAAGTAATTTACAAGTAGTATTCGGTTGACCAAAACCAAAAAAAATTCTTACATTTTAAATAAATTTTGAACAGTTTTATACGTTGAACAACGAAATTTTCGACAGCGATGCCAACTCATAATACAAATTTTATATTCGATAGTCGATTTTCGATAGCCAGCGAATATCGATTGTCGAATGCAGCTCATAATAGGGGCCTTAGTTTTAGTTCAAATTATAATTACTACACAAAAAATTTAAAATCGTTAGATTTATTTTTTGATTTTGTTATTTTTTCATTTTCGAAATTTAAAAAAAAAAATTTTTTGGAAAATTTATATTTCAGTATATAGCTCTTCTTAATGGGTCTGGCCAGACCTTTTCCAATTTATTGGGCATTTTAAACATGTTTGCAATATGGCTAAAGATTTTAATTTTCAGGTACACTTCTGAAATTTTCTTAGCTTTCTGGTGGTTAGAAGGAATCTATGTCATATCAGTACCACAGTGGGTCTGGCCATCAATTGTAAGTCAATTGACTAAAGCATGTGTTCAGTAACAAAGTTTTATATTTATGCCCAGATATACGCTAAGTAGCCATCATTTTTTAAACGTTATATTTTTTCTTTGAGTGTTTTGTTTTAGTTCAAAGCGAACTTTCGAAGTGTTAATAAGAAATTTTTTCTAAAAAAGTAGTAAAATTGGAAATTTTGGTAAAATTAACTATGATTTAGAATTTATTTTCAATACCCGATATTCGATACGAATTTTTACACCAGAATTGCCGAGGCTTTGGCAAATAACTTGGAACATGTAAGAGCTAATGAGGAAACCAGACACAATGAATAAAATGAGCTATTTTTGGATGAAAATGATGAAGACACATTGAACGTTGAAAATTATTTGGTCATCGAACCAAGCGTAGAAGACGACAGTGATGAAGAGGAGGAAAACTTTTCTGAAATAGATGAAGAGAATAATAATTGTTTCATTGGAAAATATGGTACTATATGGAATAAAAACCAGCCGTACTCGTCAACATAATGTGATGTGTTTTTGAGCTTGACCCAAAGAGTAAATCTCTACTTCACTTGAAGTTTTCAAAAAAATCTTACACCAAATATGACAGACATCATTATATTTTAGAAAAATCGATATAAAAGAGACGCAGTCAATAAATGGAAAGCTGTAAACGTTAATTAAAAACCAAGAGTTTGGAAGGATCTAACAGAAGATGAATTATACGCTTTCATCGGCATTCTTCTAGCAATGGGAGTTTCACATAATAACTTGCAAAATCCACGGGTTTTGTAGCGTACTGATAATTTACACATGTTCAGGGACGCAATGTCTCTTTATCGATTTATGTCCCTGACCGGATACATTCAGAACACGGTCATTTCGATTGAAATCTTGTGTAGAATGCACAACGAGAAGTGAAACAATTCGCAGAAAGACTCGATTCTTTTGTTCAAAATGTTCAAATGCTGTATGTCAGCAACATTCCAAAGTATAATATACTCGTATCAGAGATCGGCAATGAATCGTTTTTTTACGATTCGCAACTACTCATAACATTTTAAGTATAAATGGTTTTAAATCATTGAAATTTAACTACTCTGAATATTCAACTCAGTTAAGTCATTAAAAAAAATTTCAGTTTATTCCGTTAGGTATTTATACAAAATAAGTAAAAAAGAAATATAAAAACATACAGGGTGGGGCAAAAGTCACGAAGGGGTTATGTTCTCTGGCCAATTCTTGGAAGCGAACTTCATAAATTATTCGTTCTTGGGAATCTCTTGGCTTTAGTTCTTGCACTAACTGCACCTTATATGGGAAAAGATGTAAATTTCTCTTTAATATTCTGCGTAAATACCGCCGAGACATTTGCAGCTCAGCAGAGCGCCTTCGAGTTGATGTTTCAGGATTCTCCTCAACACTCTCCAGAACGCGTTGAATATTTGCTTCACTAATTACAGAATATGGTCTTCCGCTTCGTGGAAGATGCCTCACTGAGCCTTGTTCCTGAAAACGTGTCACTAAGCGTCGAATCATTGATTCGGATGGTGAATTCCGCACATTAAAATGACGACGATAGGCTCGTTGAGTTTGAATTATTGATCGATGATGTTCAAAATAAAGTTCTATGATTTTGGTTCGCTGGATAACGTTGTAACCTTCCATAATTAATCTCCCAGATTTATTTTACAAGTCCTAAAAAGAAAAATAAAAAAAAAATTAAATTAGAAAAGTTATGACTGTTTCAAATCCCTTCGCGACTTTTGCCCCACCCTGTACAAGTAAGTTTATAGGAAAACATATTGGGGAAAATATAACATTTGTTATTTTATATAATTTTTATAAGCGGACTGTAAAAATGAACGACTCTCGCATGAGTGTATGCGAGTCATACTTATTTTTTTTATCGTCTACGTACATTGAGTTAAGGAGAGTCTAAATAAACAACATTATACATGAGATTAATTATGAATATAATGAGTACTTCAAACTTTAAAGATGAATAGTGGTTTGATGATATTGAGACAAGTATGAGTACGTATAAGTATAACAAATTATAAGTCATGATTTAAGTATACTCACTTTTTCAGTACTCATAACTGATCTCTGACACATTTTTACTTATTGAACTCTGATTCTATTTCTTTAGGAATTAAAAACTTTACCAAAATTAAATTAGAAATGGAGGTGATGGCCAGTGTTCCTTAATTTAAATTTAATTTTGGAATTAATTTCTTGTAGATTAAATAAATAAATAAATAAATAAATAATAATAAATTAGAAATGAAATTAATAAACCACCTGCATACATTTGAATTGTAATTTGATGCAAATTAGAGCGTTTTTAAAACTATTTACATAAAAAAATAATCTTAACTTATGCAAGTACATTAAAATTTATGTGGGTTCTGGCCAGAACCAGTGTGGTACTAATGTGAAAAAGTAAAAGTGTGTGTCACGAATGGTTAATCTTTGTCAGGAACAAAATTTTAATTTTCAAGTATAGAAAAAAATGTATTGATTTTTAAATATTTGAAAAAGTGAAATTGGCGGGGAAGCTGTTTAAATATAACTAATACCTCAATTTTGTTGCTCTTTAATAAAAAGTTAGTTTTTTGAAAATATTAAAAATTTTCTTTTCTAATACAAATTATAAACTGTCATCAGTTTTTCTAAAACTGTTTGCAAAAAACTATTAGCAGTTTTTATTAAACTTTTAGCAGTTTACATAGGACTGCTTGCGGTTTTCAGAATACAATTTCATTTCCATTTTTGGAATAATTTAATTTATTTATTAAAAAAAATTTAATTTATTCAAAGGTTTACTTCAAAGTTAAATATAAAAATTTATTTGAAATTTATTTTTGTATACCTCTGTTAAATGTTCCACATAGCTGTCCGTTGGAAAACGTAAATGCAAAAACATACAGAAATATACAAAGAGACACTAGCAAAATGTAATGAATTTTCTGGCCTGCTAAAGCCTTCGTCAGCATTCTTTGTGTCTATTGTTGTTCATTTTCAAATTTCTTATATTTAACTTTTCAAATTGACTATATGAGAATTTTTCCTCTTGCGAGTATTATTGTAAAAATTTTTTAAAAAATTTTATTTATTCGAAGGTTAAATATAAAAATTTATTTGAAATTTATTTTTGTATACCTCTGTTATATGTTCTACATAGCTAATAAATTTTTATATTTAACTTTGAAGTAAACCTTCGAATAAATTAAAATTTTTTTAACAAATTTTTTACATTAATACTCGCAAGAGGAAAAATTCTCATATAGTTAATTTATTTATCTTAATAATTTATAAATTTACACACAATAAATGCCAAAAATTATATTTTCAATTTTAAGCAACAAACGATCATCATTATATGCATAAAAGCCTTAAATTTTGTCACAATAAAATGTCATTTAATATCTGTCCTCTTTTCACAAAAAAAAAATTCGAAAAACTCTCAAATCCAACAGACTGCAAGTGTCTACAAATAAACCAACATTAAATACAGAAGAATAAACTGAAAAATTACTTTAGTTATTTGCAAACAAAATGTTGCTGCAAAATACTTTTTCGTATAATTGTAATTGTTGGTTTGGCTGTTAACAGAGAATGTTAAAAACTATTTTTGGTTTAATTTGTTTGTTGTGGCATTAAAACTATCAAATTATAAAAAAAAATTGAAGATTAACTGTTGACTCGTTAGAGAAATCACTTCAAAAATTAAAGAAATAGTATGGAAAAAACACATGTGAGTGTTTGTACTAGTTGCCACAACAATATAAAAACAATTTTTTTACAATAATATCACAAGCCTATAAATGGATGGATGATGGTTAAGTTGAAGTCTTGTTAGTTTGTTAGCTGCTTGTTGCATGAATTGTGAAAATAAATTGGCAAGCAATATAGACATATGTACGAATATACGCCATGAGATTTTGCTGTTGTATTTATTTTTTATATTTTAACAAAAAATAAATAATGATCAATGATCTTTTTTTTTTATTTTTTTTTTTTCATTTAAGAACAACATTATGAACAAACAACTAGTTAACAAGTTATTCTATGATTATTTCTTACTGCTTATTTTTATTTATTTATTTTAACAAACTTAAACTCACTCAAAAATATTTATGCTGAACGTTTGTGCACCCCTCCCTCCCCTCTCTTCTCATCTTGATAATCAACAGCAGCACTAATATATAGAGTTGGTGCTGCTGAAAAGTGTAGAGTAGTATAGAGTTGCAAGGATGGCTGTGTGTTGAATACATTGGTATTTTAACTACTAAGATTAAGTCATCAACATTTACAGTTGTCAAAGCTAGTAACGACAACATCAAACCACATCAGCAACAGTCATAGCGGCGGCAGCATCATTCACATAATCATCATTATGATTTTTGTTGTTACTGTTACTGTTGTGTTGTTGTCGTAGTCAGTTTTCTCATCATCATCAGCAGCAGCCTCAGCAGTATCCCAACAAACTAAAAAACTACTTAATTTTTGTGGAAAAAATGCTTAAACATTTGCTTTCTTGCTGATTTACGAATAACCACAATATAACATTTTACTTATTTACCAAACACACAGTGACTTAAAGGTATAAAATTAAACAAAACTTTGGAAAGCATGAATCAAACTATGTTATGAATATTTACCAGAAGGTTCTAAATGTAATAGCACTCCTTATTTCCAAGAAGGCAGGACAAAAGTTGTTGAGGTGTTCCTCTGAATTGTTCTCATTACGTTAGTTAATGCAATATTTTTTTTTTTTTTTTATTTATTTATTTATTAAATTCAGAGATTACAAGCCCAAAGGCCTACTTAATCTAGATATCTTATGACGAAAGAAAAAAATTCCAAAATATACATCTAAAAAGATAAGAGATATTCATATAAAAACAGTTTATGTACTTAAAAAAACCGCCCACTTCTGCACAAACATTAAAGTTAAATATATTCTTGTATTACGTTACATATCTTAGAACTTTTTTACGTAACAGAACATTTTTATTTTTAGAAATACTTCATAGAAATACTGTTAAAATTTGCAACTGATCTTCTAAAATTGCGTTCTTCATAAGGAATATAGTGGTTCCAAATTCGGGATACCCTCACCACAATAGTATTAGTTCTGGTAGACCTGCCAAAAACAAATTTCTCCATCAGATATGGAGGTTTTCCAAACTTCATAATCTTAAAAAATTGTAGTAATAAACGTCGATTAACAAAAGTATAAAAATCAGAACTTAAAATGCTAATAACATGGGCAGAAATATGTTCATTATACCGAAGATTACAAATAAAACGAACTACACGGTTAAAACACAATCGTAATTTAATCATATTATGTTGGGACGTTCCGGAAAATATTTCAATCCCATACAGAAAAGAAGGTAGGCACAAAGACAGCGCAACTCTCTTTTTGACTTCGAATGGCAAAAAATATCCAAGGCAATAAAGCTTTTTTAAGATAAAAGAAACTTTTGATATTATATAACTTATATGAAAATTAAGATCAAGTTTAGAATCTAAGTATATACCCAGAGACTTATAATGTGATACGTACTCAATTTTTTCATTCATTACTGATATATTAGGCAAAATTAGGTTGTTTGAAAAATACATGGCTTTTGTCTTTGATGAGTTTAAAGTCATGTAATTTGACTGACACCATTCCTCAATAGATTTTAAATTGTTCTTGATAGTATTTTCCAGATGTGTTACCCCTAATCCAGAATCATCCACAAAAAGTTGAATATCATCTGCATACATATAGCAACTGCATGAAGTAATTTCACGATACAGATCATTCATGTACATTATGAACAAGAGTGGTCCTAAAATAGATCCCTGTGGAACACCTCTGAACATTTCTAGAGTCAATGATATTTTTCCTCCATATTCAACATACTGAAATCTGTTCGTAATGAAACTCCAAACTAATTTACTAGAAGAGGTACCAAAATCAAAATCTCTCTGAAGTTTATGACATAAAATTTCATGATTTAAAGAGTCAAACGCTTTACTTAAATACATATAAGTACATACTCGCATCACAACCAGATCCTGTGATAACTTCATGATTACAATCCTTTACCTTACTGTCTCTTACCACTAAACTATTCATCCTCACATATATGTAGACTGCTAAGCAAAGCCACTGCTATGTAACCATATGCCTGTAAATATAGTCATACATATACAATCACTTTAATATCTATCTTTCCGTCTGTTTGTCTAACTGTCCGTCCTTCCATCCATCCGTCTGTCTTTCGGTTAAATACTACTCACTTATCATCGTTGTACGTTGTTGTACGAATGTATGAATTGCAATTGCTGTTTGATGCTTGTTGTATGCCACAACATAAGCCAAAGTGCTGGCTGTTGTTGTTGTTGCTGTACAGCTGATTTGCTGTTTGTGTTGTTGATCATGTGTGTGGCTGTAACATTTCAGCAGAAGCTCTAACATTAATGAGCAACAAAAAACCGACACACAGGCTTGTAAGAACTGTGGCACAGCCAAATGTATTAAAACGAGCGAAAATGATAAACAACAACAAAGTTGTTAACAAAAATCCGAAAAAATAGTAAAAAAAAAATATTGTTAATCATTATGATTGTAGACTTGTTGTAGCAGTGATTGTAATGCAGTTTGTTGTGGTTGTTGCAGCAAGAAGAAGAAAAAAACTAACTTTAAAATTGTTAAGCATGATAATAAAATTGTGTTCTCAGTTGTTTTTCGTTCACATATTTGGCGCGTGTTAAATTAAAAATGACATTTGTTTTATTAGTTACAAATTCGTGACGGAAAAGGAAAAAAAATATGAATGAATTGTTGATTTTTTTTCAATTTATGTTCAATTTTCATTTAAGGTTGTAAGAATAAATGTTGGTGTTTAACAAATTAAACTAAATGTTTAACATATTTTAAACAGAAGCTCAAAAATTTTAAAATCTATCGTACAATACATACGATAAAATATAAAGTTTTGTTTATAGTTTATTTGTTAGTTCTATAGAAAATTGTCTTCCATAGACACTCTTCTATATAAAAGTGTCTTCTGTAGACACTTCCATAGAGACTCTTCTATAGAAAATTGACACTTTCTTCTTTGAGTTGGAAATTTTTTTATAGATACCCCACTCGCATCCCATTAAGTGACCACAAAGCTCTTAAAGGAAAAGAACTAAGCTTTCTTTGAGCAAAAACCCAAAAAAAATCCATTAAAAAAAAGAAAAAAAAATATAGTGCATATGGTAAAATTCAAAAACTTAGTTTTTTGAGTTAAAATATTTTTTTTATAGATATGCCTCTTGCTACTAAGTGACTACAAAGCTCTTAAAGGAAATGTTCTAAAGTTTCTTTTGAGCAAAAATAAAAAAAACTCCATTTAAAAAAAAAAAAAAGTAATGGGAGAAAATGAAATAGATACATGGCCAAATATATTGAAAAATCCTATTCTTGATATCCCATTCGCATCCCATTAAACGATTATAAAGGCCTTCAAGGAAATTGTATAAGCTTTCTTTTGAGGAAAACAATAGGGCCCATTTTGAAAAAAATTAAAAAAAAAATAATTAAAAAAAAAAAAAAAATAAAAAAAAATTTTTAAAAATTAAAAAAAAATATTTTTGGAATGATTGAAGAAATTGCTATCTAAAGTCTTTTGGGCAATTTTAGCTAGGACCAATAGGTGAAAAGTTACACTCATTTAAAAAAAAAACCCTGTATGACCAAAATGTCCAACTTTGACCCCCTCTAACTCCGGCAGTTCTGGACGGATAGAGCTGAAAATTTGTGTCTGCTCTACTATCCAATAATACTAACCTTGGTGCAAATTTCATCCAAATCGGAAGACATCGATTTTAAAAGTTGGGTCATTTGACGCCAAATTGCCCATATTGTAAACAGAAGCTCAAAAATTTTAAAATCAATCATACAATACATACATACAATAACATATAAAGTTTTCTGACTTCAGTTCTTGCAGTTTTGTTTATAGTTTATTTGTTTGTTCTATAGAAAACTGTCTTCCATAGACACTCTTCTATAGAAAAGTGTCTTCCATAGAGACTCTTCTATAGAAAACTGCCTTCCATTGACACTCTTCTACAGAAAAGGTTTTTCCAAAGTCACTATTACATATTATAGTGGATAATATTGATTTTATTATTTAGTTTTCTTCATTCATAATTAAACTCTTTCAATTTACTGTATTGTTTTACCTTAAAGAATTAATTTATGTGTACATAGTTGGGGAAAAAAAACCTTCAAGTGTCTTTAGTAGTTTTAAGTCAAAAATCACTTGATGAAATATGAAAATTTTTTGAAAGCTCTAGAACCCTTTGTTTCGTTACTCCTTTTCTAACATACGGAAACACACATAAGAAACGTCACATTTACATACTCCAAGTAAGCCATTTTTCTTTAGTTGACATACCCGTAAATCTTAAGAGGGTTGGTTGATGTTTTAACATTTATTCCTTCATCCCCCCCTCCCGTTCTTGCCATTTTATTATATAGTTTCTTTTTTCTACATTACTACTTTACATTTGTTACTTAAGAAAAATCATGTGAATTTATAAGTTCTTTCTGTGTAGGACTTACTCAAGAAGGAAGTGAATTTAGCATAGAGTAAAAGCTGTAAAAAAGGAAATAAAGTAAAATAAATCATAAAAATGTTGTTTTTAAATTAAAGAACAAATTTCATGATTTAATTAAAAATAAATTTTAATGTGGTGGAACTTCTTGTCCGTTTAATAAACATTTCACTGTTGGTGTATTTCGACAATACAATTACAAGTACTATGTACATATATTGTTGTGTATTGCCACATTGAACTACTCTCTTGTACAAATAACATACAGGAAACATATGCAAAATATGTGCACATACTTCTACTTCTTGTACTTGTACATGTTGTACAATCAGACACACATTCATACATACAAACATTGTTGCTGCACAATGGTTATGTTTGCAAGTGTAAAAACAAAACGTACGATACAACTTTCAGTTTGTTTACTCATTTCTTCAATTTCTATAAAAGCTAAATTTTATTAACATTCATAGCCCACTGTGCTTTGTTATATATTTATTGCATGCAACAATTTAAGTTTTTTTTTTACTTTTCTTTGTATAAAACATTGTTTTTGTTGCTGTTGTTATTTGTTGCACTCATAATGTTTGTTTAGTTGTTAAAAGTTTTTTTTTCTGTTGCTGTTTGTTTTTATTTTAAAAATGTAATATTTTTCTACAATATTTTAAATTTACAAACGAATGCCGTACAGTACATGATCCTTTAGTGTCCACCTTTTTATGTGTAACTATATATATAAGCAAGTTTAGAATTTATGCAACAAACTGTTGTTGCATAAATGTAATATAAACTTGTAGTTCAAAGAAATAAAAATACAGAAACGTGTATTAGGAAAGACCAGAAATTGTCGACGATTTTGAACTAAATACACTATTTGATAGAAAAGTATCAGACTACACACTCTGCTATAGAAAAGTGTTAGACTTCAGACACTATTCTATAGGAAAGTGTGCAAGTTTTCTATTCTATAAAACAGTGTTTGTATTCTGACACCATTCTATAGAAAAGTGTCAATATACAGACATTATTCTATAGTAAAGTATAAGACTACAGACTTTTCTATAGAAAAATATCAGACTTCAGACACTATTCTATAGAAAAGTTTCAATCTACAGATACTTTTCTATAGAATGGTGTCTGCAGTCTGCAAGTTTTCTATTCTATAAAATATTGTCTGTACTCGGAGACCATTGCAGCTATAGAAAAGTGTCAGACTATAGACACTATTCTAGAGAAAAGTCTGCAAGTTTTCTATTCTATAAAATATTGTCTGTACTCGGAGACCATTGCAGCTATAGAAAAGTGTCAGACTATAGACACTATTCTAGAGAAAAACTACAGACGCATATAGAAAAGTTTTAGCCTACAGACACTCTTCTATAGAAAAGTCTGCAAGTTTTCTATTCTATAAAATAGTGTCTGTACTCTGACACCATTCTATAGAAAAGTGTCAATATACAGACACTATTCTATAGAAAAATATCAGACTACAGACACTATTCTATAGAAAACTATCTATATAGTGAAAGGTGTCTTTTATAGTAACTATTCTATAACATTCGGGCAACTGCTTTTGCCTCACAGAATAGGAGTCATTTCAAAATATTTTTATATTAGAGTTATGAGACTAAAATTTCATACAATTGAAAAAAATTTTAAATCAAAAGTTACAGGTATTTGTCTGTTAATTATTAATTCCTATTAAATTGTTGCTGTGTTTGAACACTATTAGAACTAGAAGTCAGAGCGAAAATCTTTCTTGCGATAAATCTTCAAAAGCCAACTTCAGAAAAGAGTTTTCTTTTGTTAACTCTAGAGTTTACTTTAAACAATTAGTCGTGCTGAACACAACTATAGAGCTGTGTTCTTAAGTGTTATAGTTTTCTTCAGATAAATTGAGATCTAGCTTTTTATTAACAATAACACTAAAGCTTCCATGCGAAATGAATTTCGATAAAATTAAAAAAGTTTTCTAATGCTTGGTTTTCACTATGTCATTTTTGTTGTAACATTGTCCAAATTGTTGGCAATTGTATGAAAGCGGGTCATATAATTAGTTTTAATTTATATGCAATCATGATTGCAAACATAGATGACGCCATATGACAACCCGTTTTCATACAATTGCCAGCAATTTGGATAATTTGACAACAAAAATGACATAGTGAAAACATAGTGAAAACGCGGTTTAAGACTTTAAACTTCTTATTTATATATAAGAGTACATATGTATTTGTTTTTTTGTAATTGCATACCTTTAGATGTCATTACCAATCAATCCACTCTCTATCCACCCCACCCCCTAACAATTGTTAGTTATGAGTTGTATATTTTGCTGTTGTTCATATCACATGCTGTTGACATCTTTCCTTTTTTTTTTGCCTCTTACTATTGCTGCTGCTTTTGCTGTTGTTGTTGCAGTTATTATTCCTGGCTGCTGTTAACAATTGTGATGTGATGTATTTCTTGTAAATTTCACTTGCATTGTACGTACGAACAAATACAAAAACCTAGTCAGGAGCAGTAGCAATATAGCAATTGCAGGCAGTTGTAGTAGTAGCAATAATAATCTATGTTTATAGTTGTAGTAGTGTGTAATATTAGTAAACAAACAAAAAGGGTTGTTGCCACTATTGTCGGCACTTCGAGTAACAGCAAGCAGCAACCAGCCTTTATTGTTCTTAATGTTGCTGTTCGTTTTGTTGTTGTTGCTACTGTTTTATGTAAATAATAAATATGCATACACTACAATATAAAACACAGTTTTGCAACATAGAGCTGCATATAGTATAGAGCATGTATTTATTACAGGGGACGTATGCATTTACCCTGGCTTTAAAACAGCCATTGCAACAAAATATTCATTGTTTACATAACTTTATTGATGACAAGAATAACAGAATAACAACAGATGCAGGCCTCGGCCATAACCACAAATAAACTTGTAAATAATGGTTGGCCAATACAATACTATATTTTGTTTCTGTTTTATTTCTTTGTTTTTTTTTTCAACTCCTTCATCCTTCCTCTCTGTTGCATCTTCTGTTATAAAATGTTCTTGTGAATAAAACATTTATGCACAAACAGAAACTATTGTACATATATGTATGTCGCTCGTATGGACATTCATAAATCGATGTTTCTACAACGTGAATGTTGGGGTTGATGTTTTACAATAAATAATGTAAAAAATTTTGTTATTGATAACGAAAACATTTTGTTTGTAAATCAATTAAAAAGGCAATGTTTTTAAGCAAATATAAAGGAAAACAATTCTATTGAAAATAAAGAATCATGCAAACCCGTATTAATATTGAAATTAATATTACAGTTTTCTATAAAAAAAAAATGTATTAAGCCATTAACGCCCACTGTCCCCATATGAGTACACATGTTCAAAAGCTGGAAACTCTAACTTAAACCGTTATTTTAGTTAATTTAAACATATCTACAGGGTGGGGCAAAAGTCACGAAGGGGTTTAAAACAGTGGAAGCGAACTGCATAAATTATTCGTTCTTGGGAATCTCCTGGCTTTAATTATTGCACTAACTGCACCTTATATGGGAAAAGATGTAAATTTCCCTTTAATATTCTGCGTAAAGACCGCCGAGACATTTGCAGCTCAGCAGAGCGCCTTCGAGTTGATGTTTCAGGATTCTCCTCAACACTCTCCAGAACGCGTTGAATATTTGCTTCACTAATTACAGAATGTGGTCTTTCGCTTCGTGGAAGATCCCTCACTGAGCCTTGTTCCTGAAAACGTATCACTAAGCGTCGAATCATTGATTCGGATGGTTAATTCCGCACATTAAAATGACGACAATATGCTCGTTGAGTTTGAATTATTGATCGATGATGTTCAAAATAAAGTTCTATGATTTTGGTTCGCTGGATAACGTTGTAACCTTCCATAATTAATCTCCCAGATTTATTTTACAAGTCCTAAAAAGAAAAATAAAAAAAAAATAAATTAGAAAAGTTATGACTGTTTCAAATCCCTTCGCGGCTTTTGCCCCACCCTGTATATCAAGCTTCTTTAGGCTTAGTTGAGCT
Source organism: Bellardia pandia (assembly GCA_916048285.2). Lineage (NCBI taxonomy): Eukaryota > Metazoa > Arthropoda > Insecta > Diptera > Calliphoridae > Bellardia > Bellardia pandia. Next base: position 97,452,889 of record OU696533.1, on the reverse strand, counting down.
TATAACACTGTGAGCCAAATGGTAGGGGTCAGTGATCGGAATGGGATGAAACCAACGGGAAATATTATATCAGTAAAAAAGAAGTTAATTTTTCTCCGGTTTTTAAAAAAATTTTGTGCATATCTAGAGCAAGTTTTTGGAATTCATACCTTTACTTAATTGTGAATAAAAGCGAAACGCGTTCATCGATTTTCATGATTTATGTCTCATTTTCATATGTTATGCGACTTTACGTGAAAATAATAGGACTTGACACTTTTTTACCGTTTTGGATTTTTTATGAATTAAAAATAAAAAAAATTCAATTTTTTAGGCAAAAAATAGTTTTTTTCATAATATATTTATTTATAACTGCGTAACTGTTGCTTATGTAGCGATACGTTGTATGAAACGTTGTAAAAGAATTGTAATTCTAGTGGTTCTCGAGTTATGACAAACAAAAGAGCCTAAAACAAATTCCCTATAGACACTTACTAACTTCAAATCGATATATCTCGATTCCTAGACGTAACCCAGCGAAACGCCGGGACACGTATAACTTCTTTTTTACCGATATAACATTTCCCGTTGGTTTCATCCCATCCCGATTTTGACTGTCGCATAGTGTAATCAGAGACACTTGTTATAAAATAACAAGCATTTGCAGTATTTAGTATTTTTAATTTTGTATTTTGTTCGGTTGTACTTTATTGATCATCATATATTTCCGAAGGTTGCGTATTAACGTTAAGGGGACAGCTTTTTTTTAACAAGTCAATAATTCATAAATTTTCTTTAGGAAACTTTTCGTGTTATAGATAACTTAGAATTTTGCTTTAGAAAAGTTTAATGTATGGACACTATTCAATAGAAAAATACCCTTTAGAGATACTCTACTATAGAAAACTGTACTCTATCGCTATTCCATAAAAAAGGTCCTATAAAGACGTTAGAAATGTGTTCTCTAAAGACAATATTCTATAAAAAAGTGATCGATACCGTTCAATAGAAAAGTGCTTCTATAAAGACCATTCTATAGAAAAGTGTCCTCTGTAGACACTATTGTATAGAAATAATGATCTTCACAGACACCCTATTATAGAAAACTTTACTATATCACTCTTCTATAGAAATGTTTTCTCTAAAGAAATTTTTCTATAGAAAAGGCCCTTCTAAAGGCACTATTCTTTAGAAATTTATCCTCTCAAGAAATTTTTCTATAGAAAAGTGCCCTCTAAAGACACTATTCAATAGAAAAATACCCTCTAATACACTCTACTATAGAAAACTCTACTCTATCGCTATTCCAGAAAAATGGTCCTATAAAGACGCGAGAAATGTGTTCTCTAAAAACAATATTCTATAGAAAAAGATACCGTTCAATAGAAAAGTGCTTCTATAAAGATCATTCTATAGAAAAGTGTCCTCTTCAGACACTATTCTATAGAAAAATGATTTTTATAGACACTCTATTATAGAAAACTTTAGTATATTACTCTTCTATAGAAATGTTTTCTCTAAAGAAATTGTTCTATAGAAAAGTCCCTTCTAAAGACACTCAATAAATTGTTCTATAGAAAAGTGGCCTCTAAAGGCACTGATTAATAGAAAAATTATTCGAAAAAGAATTTTCTATAAAAAAAAGTGCCCTTGGAAAACACTACTCTATAGAAAAGTGTCCTCTGTAGACACTATTGTATAGAAAAATTACTTTTATAGAACTCTATTATAGAAAACTTCTTCTGTAGAAAAGTCCCTTCTAAAGACACTATTATATAGAAATATGTCCTCTAAAGATAATATTCTATAGAAAAGTGTCCTCTGCAGACACTATTCTATAGAAAAATTACTTTTATAGACACTGTTTTATAGAAAACAGTATAGAAAAGACGCTATTCTCTAGAAAAAATTTCCTCTAAAACGCTATTCTATAAGTGTATTCTCTAGAGACACTCCTCTATGGGAAAGTGTCTTCTAAAGACACTAGAGGATGCATCGCACCCACTACTGTGTAGAAGGTATAGTCACCAAAAGAAATTTTTTCTGGTAAAAATTGTCGTCTACACAAAATTTTTCTTTAGAAAATATGGCTTCCGTGAAGAAGAATACTTTAACATTTCAATAAAATTTACAAAATTTTTAATGAAATAATAATTCTTTACAAATAGTTTTTTTTACAATAAACGTTTTGTTATCTTATTAATTTATTCCTAACTGCAAATTATTGAAACCACAACAAAATTTATGTTTATGTATTTAGGCCATAGACCTATAATTACACAACAAGCACAAGCTTTATCATTGTGGCACATAAACAAACAATCAGACGTACAAATTCTTATGCATGTGTGATAAATTTGTACAAAATGAACAATATTTTCAGATAATTTTCATGAAGAAATGTTATAAAACTTTGATTTTTTTTGGTATTACACTGTTTTTGTAATTATTCAGAAAATTTTATTGGTCAGCATAACAGCGACAACAATATAGCCAAGCCCCAGTAAGTGTGTGTGTGTTAGCACAGCTTTGAAAAATAAATAAATACAAATTGAAATGCACGTAATTATGTATATTAAGAAAACCTTAATTTGGGTTGAAATATTTTTTCGATTTTTCCAACTAAGGCTTAAAATGAAGCCTGGCGATTTCAAAAGACAAACAGGTTTCATTAACTATTACAAACAAACAATATAATAAATAAAAATGCTATAAAAATCCGTTTACAGATGTAACTATCACTTTAGTCTCAAATTTAAAAAAAAATTAAAAAAAAAATCTATATTTTTCGAACATTTCAGAAAAAGCCGGACCCGTCCTAATTGAAAAATCAGAAAAGAAAATTTTCTATATTTACTAGTAACTAGTAAACCTTTTCAAATTATAAATATCGATTAATACAAGTTTTAATATTAATGGGAAACATAACAAACATATAGCCTGAGAGAAATTGTGGCCGCCTAATTTGAATTCCATGTGAATTTTGTGTGTGTTTGTTGGGAAAACAATCTAATTAAAATTTGTTTTTGTAAATACACAAGGCAGCAAAACATATGCTGAAATAAATACACACACACACATCAATGGTTAATGCACCATATCATATCACACACACACAAATACCCATTATTTAATATGAGCATCAATTAATTACACTCCTTGGCATAGAGTGCCTGTATTACAGGCACACATTCTATTGTATAGAGTCTCTTTTGTACATACATAGTTATGCTGAAATACATTAAGCACTTGTTGCAATAGTTTTTACTCATTTAATTACACCTAGTTTTGTAATGTGGGGCATAGAAGCAAATGCTGCTATCTCCACTTTTTTTGTTTTTTTTTTTATGTAATATATAACAAAATAAAGTAACTCTAATTACTAATAAGTACTTTGGAATTAACTGGAGTTTGTAGCAAATTCATATAGAGGTTTGAAATAGAGATTTTACTTCTTAGTCGAATACAGCCATTATTATTTAATATGTTGCGGGCTAATGGGTTTGGGTGTACTTCAGGCTGTTTTAAGTGTTTTTCTGCATTTTTTTGGATCTCAGTTTTTACCAAAGGCAGGTTTAGGTCTTTTTGTATATTTGAATTTTTTATATACCAAGGGACAATTGTGATCATTCGTAGCAATTTGTTCTGGCGTCTTTGAATTCTGTCTACAGTAGAAGCTGAGGCTGTTCCCCTTAGCTGGATTCCATAACACCATAAAGATTTTATGATTAAGTTGTAAAGCAAGAGTTTGCAATCTAAACTTAGCTTAGAGTTTCTGCCAATGAGCCAATTAATTTGGATTAATTTCAATTTCATTTGAGTCAATTTTTTATTTATATGGGGATCGAGGTGTATACCAAGGTATTCAACTTTGGATTGTTGTGTTATTGCTTGATTATTGATATAAATATGAGAGCATGATTCTCTACGCAATGTAATGGTTATGTGTGTGCATTTCTGCTCCTTAACTTTTATTCTCCATTGCTTGAACCATTTTTCTTTAGCTTTACTTTAATTAAACTAAATTTTGGTTTAAATTTAAGTCAATTATTTTTAACATATTATGTTTAAAATGCCAAAAAAATATGTTTCATTTTAATAATATTTTGTTTTTACCATTTGTAGACTGCTTTTGCATCAGTTCAGTAGTTTGTCTGCATAATATTGAATTATTTATTTGGATTTAAATATTTCAATGAGTGAAAAAAAACAATTCGTATTTAAAATATTAAAATATAAAATACAAAAAATGTCAAAAAAAAGTGTAAAAGGCCTAAATAAAGAGAAAGAAATAATCTTAAATATCACAAAATAAAATTCTATTAAACATAACTAAAAATAAATGTAAATTTGTTATACCTATACGTTGAAAGTGCATAAATATTTATTTCTATTTACAAAAATATTAATTTCTAATTGTTGTGTTTAAAAAAATGTTGAAACAATTGCTATTTAAGCCCTTATGACACTACATTTTTTGTTCATTAAATTGATATAGAATTGATAGAAAGAAACAGAAAATGTTAGAAAAAGCAAACTATAAAAAATGTAAACAAAAAAGCCTTTTAGTTTTTTTCTTTTGTTATGGTTTTGTATATTTTATTAAATGTTGTCAGCTTTTTGTTTATGAGAAACATAAAAACAGAACAAACAAAAAACGGTTAATCGCCAAATTTGGCCATAAACCGCTGATTCAGCAACACTTTTAATATTTCAAGCTTGAAATGTCAATTTTAAGTTGAACAATTTTACATTTTTTTTTTTGACATAACTTAATTTTTTATCGATAACTTTAGTAAAATGTTTGACAGTTTGCCATTTATCTTAATACTGCTGAACTCTTTGCCAAAAAGCTTCGCAGTTTGTGTTTGTTAATTATAAAAAACTGACATCCGAACAACTTGTTTAAAAAAAAAAAAAAAAAAATTACACTATATTTGTACTGTTCACCAAAACTTGAACAATGGATTAAAAATGTAGTGTCATAAGACCTTAACGTCATACAAATTATTGTTTTATAACTAACTTGCTTTATATTTCTTATTATTTTTTTATTATTATTTATTATTATTAAATATATCATAATTATAAATAATAAATATAATTATAAATATTATAGATATCATAATATGATTAATTTAGATCATAATATGATTACTTTAGAGCATAATATGATTATTTTAATCATATTATGATGAAATATTACGATGATAATTTATCATATTATGATATTTAATGGCACTTATATTCATCATAATATTTTTTGACTACAATCATAAATCTTATCATAATATGTTGCTCTTAGATTATGTTTATCACAACCATGTTTTTTTCTCTGTGTGCATAGCGCCGCTCCTGAGGATTCTAAGAATCCGACGTTACAACCTAAACTGGAATGCTTCTCTGTTACACCTATAGAAAGTTGCATGACAATCGATTTGATCAGTTAGAAAAGACAGATTTATTGTTAAAAGTTCCACACAAAGGAACTATAAAAAAAGTTCAAAAAATCTATTTTCGGTTTGTTTTTACAATAATTCTAAAAGTCAGGAAATAGATGTATCCCGGAACCAAATAAATAGCATGCATTTAAAGGAACATGTGCCCCAAAATATACTCTAATAAATCTATGCTCATGCTTAACATTGAAAATAAATGCAATTATGATTAATATTAAATACCAGAACACACAAAGTCCTGGTGATAGTTAATATTTTAAATAAAAGTTGCCAGCATTAACAAGCACAACACAAACTGCTGAAACCAGCAGTAGCTGCCTGAACAAAAACAACATAATTTCCATATACTTTCAGATTCTCACATGGTGCTAACTAATGAACAATATTTGGTAATGTTTTAATTATTGCTGTTGCCAAAATAGAGCAGAGATTTGTGTTTACAAAAACAGAGTTTTTCATGTCTAAACTAAAATTTTATTACGATTTCTAAATGTAAAACGTGAATAAGAGTTTTTTATATAAATAAGCCGAATCTTAAATATCCTCTAACTAAATATAAAGACAATTATGGTAAAAATACCAGATACATATTAAGTAACATAAAGCCATATTTCTGAAAATATTAGGAACTAGAAGATTCATGCAACGATTTTTATCAAATCCAACTGAGCTTTATAATAAGAATAACGAGCGCAAAATTGTGACATTATTTGCAATATATTTAAACAAAATAGAAAAAAACTTTAAAATTTTAAATTAATTTTTAGTTTGCTCATAACATTGGTGCTTTTAAAACAGTTTTGCTAATTTTCAATAGCAATATACTTAGGACAACTGTCAAAAATTCTGTGTAAATATTATTAACTTAGATTGCATATTTTGGACAACAGCGTGTTTTACACAAACATATAGAAAATAACTAGGAAGCAGTTTTCGAGGACTTTTTACTTAGGTTGGAAGTCAAGTTTTTAATAATTGTTAATGTGAGATTTTATTGTTGCTGCACACTAGAACAGCCAGAGGGCTGTTACATACGGCCAGACAAACTTATACTCGTATACCTTTCGATGGTGTAGAATACTAAAATATGTTTTCAACAAATTTACCAATAATGTATGTATGCCTGCATGTATTATTATTAAACAATTGTTTATTATTAAACAATAAAACAGCAACAACTGTTAATCAATAAAAAAAAATTATAATTCCTGCTGCTTCTGTACACTACAAACCCACTTGATGAGTTTTTCCATTTACAATTGAGGCATTTTCATCTGTGTTCACAAAAAAAAAATTTGTTAAACAAACATAAAATGTCTGTGGTCAATAGATGTTCTACTCTATTACCAAATAGATGTTCATTTATTTGAATATAGGCAATAACTATTGTTGCCGGGATTTTGTACATTGAGTGTTAATTATGGAAAAATCGGTAGGGAGTCTTGAAGCGAGGGCATATGGTAAAAGAAAATTTAGAAATTGAGTAATAGAATTTGTCAGTTTAACAACAGGTATATTGGGTATATTATTAAAGAAATGTATTAGGATCAAAAGGATGAAATATTAATAATAATAACGGAAGTGTTTAATAAAAGAAAAAGGAATGAGACTTAATTTTTTTTTAAATTAAATTGTTGCAGGTTTTTATTTCTTTTTATACCTTTTTTCTTACTAGAGCGTTTAAAAAGATTTTTAATACCAAGTTTCTTAATTGACAAAACAAATATTTTGCATATAAATAGTTTATATTGGTTTCATACTTTCGGCATGAAAGTGATTTCCACACACAAAATGAGGTGGTTGCTAAAGGGTAAAATAAATACGGAAATAAAACTTAACTATTTAATTGTTAATGCTTGTGGAATTACAATTAATATATTTGGTATAGATAACAAAATTAAAATAATATGGAAGGTTGTTTTTTTTGCTTTATAACTTTTGTGTTATTAAACCGTTTATAAAGATTTTCAATACCAATTTTCTTAGTTCAATTAGCAAATATTTAAAATGAAATTAGTTTATTATAATTTGATACTTTGGCTACCAGGGCGATTTACACACACAAACGCACAATGCTACATGCTCATAAATTAGTGTTTATAAAAACGAGCATATCCTTCTGAAAACAAAGTATTTGCCTTATCACACAAATCATAAGTCATAAAACAATCTGTTTAAATTTCTCATAACTCTGTTATTTATTCCCATTTTCATTTGTTATTATTTTTTGTTTTATATTGCTGCTGTTCATCCTCATGTGTTATTGTTTAGTTTAAATTATGTCATAAAATATTTCTGCATACAAGAAGAAAAACAAAACACAACAACAAAAATAACAAATCATTTGCATAAAAGCAACAATGGCAATCAATCAATCAAAACAGTGACAATCTAACTTTTTTTTGGCAAAAAAAAAAAAAAAAAATCAAACGAAAAACAATTTTTAAACAAAACATACAAATTAACATATTCTACACAATTCTATACAATTTGAATTTTTATGATTTGCATGTATGTAAAAGAGGTAGAAAGAAAACTTTTGCACAGAAGCCTAACATAAATGCAGGCACGAAATGAAAAACTTTTCACAAACAGTTACAACAAAAAAAAAAAATGCAATTTTTAACTGAATTATTAAATGTTAAAAACAAAATTATTCTGTGTTATTTTTTCGGAGATTTTGTTATTTTCAGTTGAAAATATAATAAAACTGAAACATGCCCAACAGAAAATGTCTTCAAAAATAAACAAAAATCAAAAAATAACCTACAATAACCTTTATTTTTACCCCGATTGCAATGACCAACGAGTGGAAATCAAAAAACAAAAAAAAAAAAAAAAAAAAAAAAAAAAAAAAAAAAAAAACATTCCTATACATAGAATTGTTTTCACAAATATTATTAATAAATTCAATTCACTTTTTGGTTATGCAATAATATACTCAGAGCAGAGCAGCGCTACATGATTCCTTCCACTATTTGGAGCGCGAAACATGCATTCATTCCGTGCCATTGAATTATATATTTTAAATGTTCTATGTGTCCAAACATCTGTTGTGGTTTTTGTGTCCCCCCTCCCTCCCCCCCAAAAGAAAAAAAACACAAACACAAACGTTACTGATTTGCCCGTTATTGCGTTACAACAATTTTTCGTTTTATTCTTTGGAGTACATTTTTCTTTGGGGACATATAGAGCCGGTCAAAAACGTTTTGAGGGCATTAGTATATTCAAAAGCCGATTTAAGAGTCTTTGTATATATGAGTTTTATACATGTATGACAGATTTATTACACAATTGGTTAAGAGATGTGTAAAAAATAATGCATAAAATACAAAAAAACATACTCTAACTTTAACAAGACAAGTTTTTGCCACATGCATCGTTTATATCACAAAAATAATGAGGTCATATTGCTGCTCATGGCCAAGAGGAATGAATTAATAAAATCAATGAAATAAATTCGTTTCATAAAAGGTTTAATAATAATTAAAAAGCTATAAATATAATTGATAACAGCGAATGGCAAATAAACACAAATTGAGTATAAAAATTTAATGTAACATTGATAACACTCATAGTGTTAATCCACCAAGTGTGTATGTAAATGGGTTTGTGGGACCTGTAAAATTGCCAACCAAATTTCCAAACAACTTGGCTTGTGTTGAAAAAAAGGGATAGTTTTTAAGTATGACAAATGGTAGCTTTTTATTGTAAATAAAGAGAAAACACTTTCCTTTAAATTCTTTCCACTATTGTAGTGATACAATTATGTTTTATTTTTCAATTAAATGAAGGGCTCGATATAAAAAAAAGTAGATACTTATTTCTTCAAAGTCTAAACAACGAATAGATAATAATAACAAAATGGCTCGAAATCTAACATAATGTTAAAATAAAATTTAACGAAAACTAACTTAAGCTAAAGTATATATAATAGCAGCGCTCTATGTTTTGTCGTTATATTGCTGATGGTAACATCATCTCCCAACAGGACAGAGACGGAAACACCAATACCATCCTTCAGACATGAACACATAGAGTTCAATGGAATTTGTGCAATTAAGGTTGTTTGGTTGAAAGAATCAATATACCAACCTCCGACAAGATTCATTAGTGTATTGAAGGTCACTTCTTTTTTTTACAATTAATTTTTCTGAAAAAAAGCTGCATGAGTTTTTACACTGATGGCACCAATACAAGTTGACGAGTTTACGATGGCCATTCCATACTATATACATAATTGGACCATACTATGTTATCATAGTAAAAAGAAATGACAATAACTTCCTAAATAATTTGTGTTTTATTTAAAATCAACATCGTCCTTAAAATTTATTCTGGATCCTTCTAAACCTCTAAAACCATATAGCTATTTCCCTCCCTCTGCCTGTTGATGACACGGTAGAGGAATGTCCTAAGAGGATGAAATTTCTCTGTTAATCAGAAACTCTGATAAGATTATTAACTACAGGATAAACATTTCAAGCAATCTTGCAAATGGTTGCTCAACTAACACAAAATAAAACAGATAATTTACATACATACTCGTATATGAAAATCTTAAAAATTCTGCTGAATTGTAAAGAGTGGCAATTGACAATTATAAATTCGAAATTATATCAGTCCAATGTCTACCACGACTGCGCATACAGATGTCGATGTTTTTAGCAAAATTTTCAATCAGAATTTGTTTGTTTGCGTCTGTGGGTGCCCCGATAGTGTGCCGGACTAACAGTCCCCCAGAGGGTTGCGGGTTGGATTCCCGCCAAAAGCTTTGGATATTTTTCTGCAGATAAGCCAAAAAAACTTCGCAGTTTGTGCTTGTTAATTATTTAAAAAAAATAATATTTTGGTTCATAAATTTCTTGGTACTTAACTGATATTGCTCGATTTCCCTACCCAACTATGAATTTTATTAATTAGTATTGAGTATTTAGCAAATAAGCACGATTTACACACACTCAAAAATTTAAAAATTAGCAACTCAAATAATCACAAAATTTATGCTTATACATTACAACAACAATAACAATAATAAATAAAATTGTCTGTAAAATCATTAAATCTTTTTAATGTTCAGTACATAATATTTATGTTCAGTGTTCAGTTTCTATTGTACTGATGTTGCTGGTTTTTAATATCCAGCTTTCTAGGATATTAGTAAGTATTGTCTGATAGTTTCATTAATTTGGTTTAAATATTTATTAAATGGACGTGATTTACACACACTACGAAATTTCAAAATTAACAATCAATTCAATAACAATGTATATATTACAACTACTTTGACATATTTTCTTTAAAGTCATAAAATTTCTTTGAGTTTGTTTCATATTTTTATTCATAACTTTCATTGTATGTAGGTAACTGATATTACTAGTTTTTAATATCCAGCTTTCTAGGATATTACTAAATATTTTCGAATAATTTCATTAGTTTAGTTTGAATACTTTTTGAGTAAACACCAAGCATATGTGTCTTGGTTTTCACTATGTCATTTTTGTTGTCAAATTGTCCAAATTGTTGGCAATTGTTTTTTTTTTTTTTTTTTTTTTTTTTTTTTTTTTTGCAGTTAATTATTTATTGAATCTTCATATTTGAAATGACAATAAGTATTCAAATCTTAATACTAAAAAGAAAATAATAAGCCCAGCCAGTGCTAGACAAAAATTTTTATGATACTAAAAAAATTTCACATCAGCTGATCCAGTCATCTATTTTGCGCTTGAGTTAAAGCAAGGTTAAGGCAATTGTATGAAAACGGGTTGTCATTTGGCGTCATCTATGTTTACAATCATACAATTGCCAACAATTTGGACAATTTGACAACAAAAATGACATAGTGAAAACATAGCGGCCATACACCTATTTGTAGAAATTTTGTTAAATATTATTTTCATAGAAATCATTGAATTTTTTGAGCTTGTCTCTTATTTTGGCTCATAACTTTCTTTTTATTAAACTAATGTTGCTGGTTTTTAATACCAAGCTTTCTAGGATAACAATAAATATTTCCGCTTAATTTCATTAATTACAGTTAAACATATTTTGAATGAACCTGATTTACACACACTCCGAGTTGGAAAAAAGACAAGCAAAACTATTTTAAGTAATATTAAAAATATCATTGATTTTTTAAGATCGTCTCATATTTTGGCTCATTGCTTAATTTATTGAACAGTTTGATATTATAATTCCTTTCAGATTCAGTGATAAATATTATATTCTTTAATTTGGGAATCTGAGATATTTTCTAATATATACCAAGAAATTAATTTACTTAAAATTTAGCTTACATTTTAACTCAAGATTTTACGGTTTTTAGCTTAATTTCTTGACACAAATCTAATTTATTTGGCAATTTTTTTTTAAACAATAAAACCCTTACCAGGAATGCCGAACATAACTTATAATTTATGTCCCTCTATACATTTGCCAAATCACGAAGGTGTCATAAATAAATTGCAAAAATAAATATATATATATGTATTTGAATTTCTTTAAAACTGACAGACATATGATGTGTATGAAAACCGCACCTTTTTAAATCAAATTTGCGCTTAAGCAAATCATACAAAAATAATCTTAAAGTCGCTACGTTTGATGTTTTTTTTTTACAGTTTCTTCAAAGTGTTTGGCAGTCTTGTCTTTTTAAATATGAACATGGCAAAAACAAAAAGGTTTAGAAGGTAAGAAGTTTGCTTTTAAGAATTCATTTTGTTATATAGAAAATATGAAAAAATAATCTCCTCCACTTTTAAACAGTAGTATAATTTTAATGATTTTTTTTTGTTGCTTAAACTGAAATTCTTTGTGTAGTTTGTATATCACGTTTTTAATATTATTTGATTTCCAAAGAATTTCAAGATTATCTGATTTGCAGCAATGTTGTTTTTAAATGTGTTTAAAATTTCTTGTTATTTTCTTTTTGAGCTGTTTTTAAGAAACAAATGACGAACATGCAATGGATTGCATTGGATATTTAATAACATTTATATAGTATATCCAATGAAGACATTAGTAGCTTTTAAAAAATGTTTACAAATTTGTTAACATAAAACTTCTTAAGAAAACTAATATATTTTCCATTTTTTGCTGATTTAAAAAAGTTTGGAATAAATAAAGCCTTTACATAATGAACAAAACAGGGCACTGTGAGTGTAATTAAATGATTGCAATATTGTTTTAGAGAAATTTGATTGTCTCTAAATTAATGCCCATTTGCACTACAAAACTACGTTAATATTTTAAAAATAAACTCACAGTTACAGTGCAAAAATAGCAATGCTCAAAATCCGGTTTTTATATCCTAAAGTTTTATAGACATTGTCCCATATTTTGGTTCATAACTTTATATCTATTTAACAGATATTTCTGTTTTTCAGTAGCCAGCTTTTTAGTACGTTAATACATATTTTAGGTGAATTTCATTAATTTTTGTTAAGTATTTAACGATTCAGCATGATTTACACACACCCGACTGTTGAAAAATTTATAATTGAAACTTCAACTATGTTCTTGTTTATACACATTTAGCTTATGTACAGTTTACAAAGGCAATACTAATTTAAAGCATAATTTTATTTTACCTAATTAAATTTATTTGAGGTAGTCTCATAAGTTGGCTTAAAACTTTCTCTCTCTTTAACATATAATGCTTATTTTCAATACCAAGTTTTCTAGAAAAATTATAGATAATTTTATTGAATTTCCATAGTTTGCCTGGAGTGTTTTACCAATTAGCGTGATTTACACATACTCGGAATTTTTAACCCGGCGCCGGGGGGGGGGGGTGGATTTTAGCTACACGGACATGGGGTTTGGGTCATAATGATCCACTTATTAAACTCGGGTTATTTACTGTATTTATGAAAAAAAATAGATTGAATCTAACCTTATTAAAGAAATAAAACATGACTTTGTTAAAAAAATAACGTATTTATTTTTAATTTTAAACAAAAAAAAAATTCATATTAAAAAAGTTAACAAAGGAGGCTTCTTCTAGCTTAAATATAATAAACACTTATTGTCATATGAATGGGTGGGTCATATTTACCTTTTTTAACTTTAAGCACGAGTTACTCGAAGTGCAATCGCTATGTGACTGATTTGAAATTTATAACATTCAGAGAGATTCAATATCTTCAGCTACTGAGAAGAGCGTAGAGAAGAGAAGTACAATTTTAAAACTACAATCAATTCAAAAAGTGACGGGTAATTATGCCCCATCCCTTCAGCCGCCGGGTTAAAATCAACAACAAAAACTGCTACAACCTTCTTGCTTATGTATATTCAGCTTATTTAAAAATTACAACAACATTAAGAATATTGAAATTAATTTTCATCAAAATTTCTAACTTTGTTACATATTGTCTCATATTTTGGCTCATAACTTTCTTTATTTTAAACAAATACAGTTGATTTTCATTAGCAAGCATTCTATTATATCATTTAATATTTTGGCCTAACTTCATTAATTTACCTTAAGTATTTTGGAAATAAACTTGATTTACACACACTCAATTGTTGACAAATCAACAATTAACACTAAAACACTGTTTTTTATTATACATGTTTTGTTAATGTACACTTTACAACAACAATAATAATTTTAAATCTAATTTTCTTGAAAATATTAAAATTTCTGCGAGGTTGTCTCTTAACTTTCTTTCAATTTAGCAGATCTGGCTGATAGCAAGCTTCTTAGGATAGTTATAACTACTTTTAGATATTTTCATTAAATTGGGTTACATAGTTTTTGCAAAACCATGATTTATACACACTCAGGAATGAAAATATAAATAATAAAATTAAACTAAACACTCAATATAACATTAATAACAGTGTTAAAACCAATTTTCTTTAAAATCATTTAATTTGTTTAAGGTTTCTTTATTCTTTTGTGGCACAACTTGCTTTTCACTAAAATGATACTGATGATCTCCAATACCCAACTTTCTAGGATTCCAAGCAACATTTGAAGTGAATTTCAAAAATTTTCTTATGATAATTTGCCAAGGCACGTGTTTTACACATACTCACAATTTTAAAATAATCATAAATATAGAAAAATATATGCTTTGTTTACAGGGGAACTAGACTTTTTACATTTCCCCATTTACTTGCTGACTATAAAAACTTGAATTACTGCCGCTTTAACCAAAAAGTATTAAATCGAAACTTTTCAATACAGGCGTATTTTATTACACTTTTGTAAATGATTTTATGACAATTTCAACTAATAAAACAAAAATTGGCTGTAAAAGCGTGCTGCTTAATTAAATCACCTTCTGGGAGTTTTTTTTAGTTGAAGGTATTTATTTCTATTTTCATTTTAGTATAAAACATTAACTATTTAAAATTTTGTTTTTATTACCGTTTTATTGTTTGGTTTTCATTTAAAATTTTAATAAAATCAATTTTAATTTATTCAAAAATATTTCAGTTATCGATTAAATTATTTTTGTGGTTTGGTTTTTGGTTGGCCTTACAAACACTAGGGTGAATTTTTATTTAAGTTTCAATAGCCATTAAAATAATTAACTTAAAAACTCATAAATATTATTTGTTTGTTTGTTCATAGTTTTTTTCTCTTCTCTCTCTCTTTCAAATACCCACATCAGAATTTCAAATGTATAAGAATAACTGAATGAATTTGTAATAAAAATGAACTGTATTATTCTTGTTTTAACATTTAACAATGTATCAAATGTGTGTATATGATATTTTCTCAATATTACTGTTTTTAAAACAATTTTGTTTACCTTAAAAGCAACGACTGCAACCTAAAACGATTAAGACATTTCAATAAATATCAGCAACGATAAAAAAAAAAACAATATTAATAAATGTGTCTCCAGCTTAAAAGTATCTTGAACAAAGTCATACTACACACTTGTTGTCACATTTTGTATGAGTTTAGCTTGATGGTGGGTTCGTTTAAATGGACCTGGTTGTATAGCGTAGCAATTATGACACTTAAGTCATGTAGTGGTCGTTCAAGTTAAGCGCTATAGTTTGATATTTATAGACATAAAGCCAAATTTTGTAGTGTTTTTGGTGCGCTTTTTGTCAATTCTAAATAAAACAACAAGTGCCACAAAGAACATCTTCAAGTCAAGCTATGTTCTTTAACTAAGCACATCATGACATGCGCAGCTAAAGTCGAATCGAACTGCTGCAAATTGTATGTCAGTTATTTAAAATCTAAACATTACTGTGAAAAGTTTCTGCATTAGTTGTCAGTTGTTAACTAAAACTCTTAATGACGCAATAAACATTGTCAAGTCATGCTGTTTTCTTTGAACAAGCTTAAAAACAAAGAATTTAAATGTTATTAATAACACAACTCATGAAAATTTTAACTAACTTATTTCCCAATCTAAAGATTTCATTAAGAACTTCTATTCTGAATTCGTTGTGAAGTTGTTATCTTGTGTGAACTAAACAAACAAATGGGCAATATAATAATACAGTGGTTGATATTTTTAGCAGAAAGTTTACACATTGATTATTTTCTACTTACTGGTGCCATGACGAACATGTCAAGTCATGCCATGTTCTTAAAAAACGCATGTACATATATTAAATCAAATGCCAAACTCAATTTAAGTAATTTGTAAATAGCAATCCAAAAATTTATTACAGAAAGCCAATCTCTTACAATCTAAATATTTCTTTAAGAACTTTCATTGGGCATTATCTGACATTTGTAAACTAAAACAAAATGTGTCACACCAAATATTGTCAAGTCATGCCATGCACTTCAAATAAGGTCATGACATTCGAGAGTAATAAAAAACACAACTCAGATTAATTGTAATTCAGTCATTTACATTGAAAAGATTTTCTTATTTTTTGTAAACTAGAACGACAAGTGCCACAACAAACATTGTCAGGTCATGTGACAAGAAAAATGTCAATGATATTTGGTACATATTTTAAGGAAGAATAATTAATTATAAAGTTACTGTATTGTAAAGTTGTTGAGTAGTGGCTGGAGTTTACTGCTTAAATAGTTTCCAAAATTGTCATAATAACCCTCAACTAGCTTCTACCCACCGTAGAGTACCCACACAAAAATGCAGAATCAAAGCAAAAAACTTAAAAAAAAAACTCTCAAAATGGAAAACATCACACTGATATCTTAATGTCTTGCAGACATTATGATATCATATTTAAAACAACAAAAGAAAGCTAAACAAATATGTGTATATATATTTAATAAAACTAATAACGTTTAGAAACTTTTAGACTAAAGACAGACAGGCTGACTGACTGACAATGACCAAAACGAAAAGAATGCACTAAAAAAAGAAAATATAAAATTTAAACATTAAAATCCCCAGAATATTAAACAAAATCTAACAAAAATTGGCGTCTAACATTTCAGTTACGGATTTTAACACACACAAAAAAAAAAAAAAAGAATGAAAAACCAAAAGTGTCAAATGATGATGTTTAAAGTGTTTGTTATATTTATATATTTATAAAATGTGTTAAATCCAAAAAGATACCCAATATCCAAGTTATACGTGTCTGTCCTGCTGTCTTGCTAGTTTAAGTTACTAATTTTTAAGTGCTTGTGTATCTTAAGCATTGTTTTTGTTACGGATACCAGGCCACAGTGATACACTTATAGCTAAGAACATTGTTGAGCTATTTGACCTTTTTGTTTTTTAAATAAATTGGCTTTTCTATAACACACAGCCAGACTGATGGATATCAATTTCAGTTTTGAAATTTTCTCAAGCAGTTTTTAAAAGGTTTTTCTCAATACAATTTCTATTTGTTTTGTTAAGGGCTTTTAATTTTTACAGATTTAGTTTTGAAAAACAAAGTGTTAAAATTTTATTTTAAAGAGTTGATTCTGATTTTATTTTCTTTTTATTGCTTGTGGTTTCAATTTCCTCTTTTAATAAAAATCGGAAGTTTTTTTTAACTTACTTATTTATATATGCAGCATATACTGATTTTTCTGTTTTTGTTTTGGTATGTAAATGTTTAAAATAAAAAGATCAACATGTGGAGATGTTTTTTTTAATTTACAAATGTAAAGTCATTGTTTAAGTGTCTACACCTTGCGGCGCCTTTCATTATCGCTAAAGTCATAAATTATTTTATTTAATCTTTTGTTGTGTTTTATAAATATTTTTCATATTTTTGTGTTTTATACAATATAAATGAAATAATATAGCCGACCTTTTGTAAGATAATTGAAAACAAAAGATTATTTTAAATGAAAAATATTATTACAGTTTTACAAAAAAGAAAAAGTAGATTTAAAACTAACTGTATGATTATATCGTATATCCATATTTCAAATAAAGTAAATGTCACACCAAACAGTGTCAAGTCATGCCGTGTTCTTGAAATAAGCTTAGCATGACATTCTCAAAACACAACTCATGCAAATTACAACCAAAATATTTCTTTTTTTTTCTCAACAAAAAACCATTATTTGGGCTTATTTAGTTAATATATCAGTCTGCTTGTTTATTAATTTTTTTTTGCTTTCAATTAAATAAATTCTCTCCTGTTGCTGTTTTATAAATATATTAACCTCCTGGCCCACGATGTCGTATCTATTTTTTACTCAATCAAGTTTGTTTATTCCACTATCAAGTTTGTGTCTTAAGTCTTATCTAAGCGAACGTTATCGATCGACATCGTGGGCCAGGGGGTAAATTTTACAACTGATAAATAGTTATTTACATTTTACCCTTTTTTCTGTGTACATAGACGTTAACTATTTAAACATTTTGCTGATAATCTCATTTATAAGGTTTCCATAATAATACAATACAATAAAACAATAAGTGTAAAAGCCTAAAATATAATTTAGAATTGAATTATTTTAAAGTCAAACAAAAAGATGATGCAAATAAAGGATTTTTAAAAAAAAAAAAAAATTGATTTTCCAACAGCTGCTTAATGGAATGACATTAAAGTTTTGGCATTGTATTTGTTGCCATACACATCTGTACTAGAAGTTTTACTAATTCAATATCGTTTAAAAAATATTCTATAAAAGCTACATTTCGCAAAATTCAATTATAGTCCTTTTGGGACCGCAATTATGAATAAGATTGATAAATTTACCTCAATTAGGCTTCTGAAAATCCAGCTGAAAATGTTGAAAATCCTGGTTTACGAATTATATACATTTTAATATTGAAATTTCCGAATTTTAATAAACCCTGTTAAGTTTTTTTTTTAATATTGGGCAAAATTTAAAAAACGAATTTACTTCAGATTTATTTTGTTAGTTAAACAATAAAATTTGCCACCAGAAACAGAATATTTCAAAGCGATATCTTGTTCCAAACGCTTTTCAATTTGAATTTAAAAAAATACTAGATTCTTGCCTATTTTATTTGCCAAAAAATGCCTTTACTTTTTGTTTAAAAAAAAACTTGCTCTTAGATTATATGTTGCCCCTATGCCATTCCAAATGTCCTCTAATTTTTATCCAATTGTCAACTTTGCACCTTGTGTTCTAAAATCCCAAAGCTGGGATTACAAAACGGATAGCAGTTTTGAAAACTCTAGTGTATTCCTTGTTTATTCCTAAAGTATTTTACTAGTTCAGACCAAAACGTAGACCAAAATTGTAAGAAAACCATTTATTAGGATTTTTGTATATTTTCTGAACAAAATTGTTTTATTCAGATCAAGCAATTCCTATCTTTTACAAAATGATCTTAAATCTTTAAAACTAATGCAAATATCAAGATTTTTGTGCAATAAGTAAATTTTTTCGGATATAATCAATATATATTGAACACAAAAGGACCAATGAATGGACCTACATGAGCTGTACAATTATTATTAGCTGCCTGCTAACCTAACATATCAATATATGTATATTTGCTGACTTCACAAGTGATGTTGATACAAAACAAAAAATATGAATTTGCTTCCAAAATTAATTATTAAATTTTATTTTCTTGTTCTAAGTACATACATATCGCTCATTTGCTGCAAGACCGGCGTAAGTCAAAAAAATCGATTTTGCAAAAAACGCGTTAATTTTCAATTTACTATCACCTTATACAGAAAAGAGGAAATCCTATAACAGTGTGTGATCCGGGACTAAGAGATATACATATGAATTTTTTACACAACATGAACAATTCTGCATCATTAACTCAAAAAAGCGTTTTTTGATTTATGCTGGCCTTGCAGCAAATGAGCGATATGTCAATCTGTTTATGATTTGAATGTTACTGTTTGGTTATGTTTTTAACTAAAATGAGTTATTATGTCGCGATACATATTTAAGCTTTTGGCAACACTTAAACTTCCACACAGCACTTGGAAAACATACATGTCGATGGCATTTTACAAAAAAGGCCTAACTCAATTTTGTTTCAAAAAAAAAAAAAAAAAAAATCAATGAAAAAAGCGTTTCTTTAATACCTTCATTAAAACAAAAATAAAAAAAATTAAATAAGAAATAAAATGTGTTGCTTTTTTATTAAAAATTGTATTAAAATATTTGTTGTATCTACAATTTGACGGATTTTATTAAGTTTTTTACTTCTACCGTAAAGTAACAAAAAATTGAGTTAGGCCTTTTTTGTCATTATTAACAACATTTCACAACTATTGCAAATACAGACGACATACAACTTCTACGACACTACAACATAAGTTGTGGGTTGTACAATTTACTTGAAACTATATTTCTGATGCTGGAGGGTCTGGGATCCATTTAAACTGGAATACTTCTTGGCTACGTCTATATAATATTTTATTCTGATACGATTATCCCTTTAGAAATGGCGGTTAAATTTCCAAAAATATTTTGATTCTGTCCCACTGTGTGCCTAAGGTTTGTTTATGTAAGCAATAGCTTTTTGGGCATCATTTTCAAGGAATTCGACATGATTATTTTTATACATTGATTTTCTATTGATTAACTCGTACAAATATATTGCGACTGATTAATTTCCTTTATATTGTTGAATAACGTTTGTAGGTTTAAAAAACAAATCACTGAAATTAAAACAAAACTTTACTTGGAATTTATAAAAAACCAAAAATAATTTAAGTTATAATTTTGATTTTAAATTATCGATTTCTGTTTAACTTTGTTGTTATTTTTTTTTTTTTTTTTTTTTTTTTTTTTTTTTTTTTTTTTGAAACAAACATATTTTAGCAAGATTATGGCCCTTATTATTAAGCAAAACTTATGGTTGTTTTTAAATAAACAAACTAATTGGCTTCTTAGTCAGCAGCCAGTAGCCAACAAGACACAACGGTTTTTGCTTAATTATGGAATTATTATGCAAAATATTGAAATTGAGTTTTTAAGTTAAATAAAATTGAGAGGAAAACAATGTTTCGGCTTAACAGTGTTAACTTGGATTTTGTAAATCTTAAAAGTACCTGTTATTGAAACAAAATTATCATTTAATTGAAATCAAGAAAAGGAAGAACACTAATGACACTTTTAAAATGATTATTAATATTATGAGTTTCTACATTACAATGAAAGGGAATATTGACAACCTGCTAATTACATAACTTTAGACTATTACGGGATGATAATATAATTAACAATGGTATCTTGTAACTTATCTTATTGTTTCTAACTTGACATAATGATAACGAATTAAATTAAATAATTACATATTGTTTGGCTTTATTATATCTTCTTTCAAAAAATTGCTATTTATGATGTCTCAATCTGTGTTAGCAGAGATGGAAATTAGTAAAATATATGTTTGTAAATTTTTAATAGAAAATAAAAGGGACTTTATAATGAAATTTATGAATTAATAAGGGGATTTGTTGTTAAAATTGTTGTATATTAGTACTAGTATAAAAACAAATTGCTAAATATAGTTCAACCTTGGTATAACGAATCTTAAGGGGATTAAAAAAAAAAACGTTATAACGAATAATTCGTTACAATGAGGTTCGTTATATCGAGGTGAAGTTGCACTTATATTCGTTATAACGAGGTAATAAAAAATTTTGTATATTAATCAACATCTGCTTATCATGTCATAGCGAAAGATTTTCGCTAATAACAAACACTTGGCAACAATAAATTTTTCTTCAAATATTTCAGCCGTTAGTCTTATCATGCACATTATGGTTGGGCCTTAGATCATCTGCTTATACATATAAATGTCATTTTCCCTATTAAAATATATTTTTTATAACTATTTACACTATCAGCTTTTTTGAAATCCCTGCATTCATTAGTATATTTCAGAAATATTAATGTACATTATAACAAATTTGTATTTCTTTTTGCTCACAAGGTCTCTAGTTCAATTTAAACACTACCATTAACAATTCCCTGTAAACCCTGCACCTAGAATAGTTTTCATATACATACTTAATTACTTACTACTTTTTGACAGTTTTAATAGCTACTGTAAAGACAGAATTTTCTGTTTGTATAAAAAAACTAAAAACTAAACATAAAATATTCCCTATAAAACTGACCAAAAGTCATGTTAATGAAAATTTATGCATTTATTTATTTAGGTAAGAAGGGAAAGCGAGAAAAGAACCATCTTTTAGTTCATAAAGGTACAACAACTGGCGGAGTAGTGTTACGAATTATGTTAACGTTTAACATGACTTTATTAGTTGAAAATGAATAAGACAAGAAAATATGAGTACATATTGTCTATGAAAAGGTGGTAATAATTAAGTTTATTGAGAGCTTGTTTGATTTTATGAGCAAAAAATTTAATAAAAAGTTGGTCAGACGAGTTCTCTTCCAGGTAATATAGTTTTAAACCAATTGCTGTAGTTAAAACCAGCTAAAATTCGCTGATATTGGCTGATAACTACTTGTTGTAGCAAAAGCTGTGGCCAAATCGTGACATTCGATAGCGTATAGACTATCGTATCGAATAATAGCGTGTTCAGATATGAATAGGGGTGCCAGACGTACTGTTTTTAGCAGTACGCGTACTGCTTATTTTCAAATGTACTGTTTTATGCACAAGACCCAAAACAGTACGCACATGTACTGTTTTTACACGTTGTACTGTTTTTTGTACTGTTTTTTCGTTAAAAGCTTATTTATATTAAAATTTAAAAAAATATTGATAAAAACAAATTTTTGTTCAGTGTATTGCTTTATTAATAAAAGGATTTATTTATCGGGGTTTAATCTACTTTAAAGTTGATTATGAGATCAGTATTAATGGCTCTAAAGCATTGGTGTCCAAAAAAATTTGATTGTCCATATGATATGAATACAACAACAATTGTTTCATGAAATTGACATCATTGCTCTAAAGGCAACCATTAAACATTGTAGATTAATATGAAGAATACTAAAAAAACAAATTGGATTTCATAAATATATCGTTGTTTATACAACGTATTTAAATACATTTTTCGAAAAGCTGATGGCACATTTAATTTTAGAGTAGTCATGTTATAGGGGGTTAAGATAAAATGTTACTTGGATTTTTTTCAATAAATGATACTTCTTGATTTTTAAATAATAAATTTCTACACCATGTAAATTGGATCAGCATTATTCTTACTAAAAAATATTGAAAAAGGAGTAAAATTGAGTGGACATTAAATTTAAAGTTCACTTTTGTAATGTAAATTAATACATATGTATACAGATTGATTTACAAAAACTAATAAATTTAAAACTTTGTATTACAAGCAAAGCAAAAATATTGTAATCTAAAAGGACTTTGATGATATAAAAGATACAATATGTTATTTAAATTGTATTTTCTGTGTACCTTTTTCAAAAACGTTTATAATATATGTTATGATCTCATATTTTTATGTATTTTTTAAATTTTTTGGTTTCTTATTAAATTAATATTACAAAAATGTTATCACATGAATAAAGAGTTATGTTTTCGTTAAAAAATAAAATGTACTGTTTTTTTTGAATTGTACTGTTTTTTTGTATACGATATACTGTTTTTCCGTATTTCAAATCTGGCTACCCTAGATATGAACCTTAATTGTGATAATCGCAATTAACGCGATTATTGCGCTCAATATTCCATATAAAATCTCATTTAGTTATTGCGCAATTAGTACGAAATTGTTATAATATTGAGTAAGATTTCAAAAGCAACACTGTTCACAACTGTGTTTAGTGAACAAAATTGTATAAAATGGCAAATGCCAACAAAAGAAAACAAGAGAAATCATTGAAAACTCAATGTGAAGGTAAGTTTGTTTACATAGAAACACAACAACCATATAGAATATGTTTGGTATTGTTTTCCAACTGTCAAATGATTATTGAGTAAGCTGAAAATTGCGTATGCCTGAACACTTAAAATAATAATGTCAATTAACTGAATATTGAATTAAGTTTCATATCTGAACACAGTATTATATTACGATACGAGTTGTATCAGCTCATTATTCCATTCGATATGTATCACATCGTATTTTTTAAGAAATTGTATTAGATTTATAACAGGGACCGTAACTGTTATGACTTTTATCGAAAAAGTCAAGAAAAAAAAGTTATTTTTTAAGTTTTATTTTTTTAGGCAGAAATAAAAGTTATTTTTGACTTTTATTATTTTACTCAAAAAATAAAAGTTATTTTTTAACTTTTAATTTTTTAAGGCAAAAATAAAAGTCTTGAATTAAATATTTCATAGTAATACGCTAGTTTTATGCAATATTTAATTCATGACTTTTATTTTTGCCTTAAAAAATTAAAAGTTAAAAAATAACTTTTATTTTTTGACTAAAATAATAAAAGTCAAAAATAACTTTTTATTTTGAATGAATTCTAAAATTTGCTCTTTGTTTTACTAAGGCAAAAAAAAAAATAAACTAAAATATAATCCTTTATAAACCCTTAACATCTTAAACTTAAAAGTAATAATTAACCAAAAACCTTTTAAAACATTTTTAAACCAAAGGATTACACTGCCAATAAAAAGGAAATGAATTATTGAGCAAAAATCGATCATTCCATTTTACAATTTTAAATGCAAATACAAAAAACTACTTCTCATAGATCTTCTACTAATTGCAAAGAGCAGCACACAAAGTCAATGAATTTTTAATAACATCCATGACTAAAGTATCCCAACAAAGTATCATTTATAACTATTAATATACTGCTGTTTGCACTGCACAGTTTTACGATTTCATTTCTTAAGTTTAATGCTCAAAATTGATTAATGATCGTTTCAGGGATTATGATGATGAAGAGGGCAACACACAAGATACATTTTAAAAACTCCAGCAAATCAAGTGTGATTTTTAACACTGAGAGCATGTCGAGCAGCCGCAAACGCATCATTAAGCAGCTGTAGTTTTGAAATCATTAAAAAGATGAAACTGAAAATGAAAACAAACGATCCTGTTTTATGTTTCATGATCAAAAGGATACAGCAAACCGCATGTTTGTGATTATGCTTACACAATAACAAATAAAAATACAATTTGGTTTTGTTTTTGGGGAGGCTGTTACTTTACAGATCTAAACAAAATTTTATCAAAACACCTACTGTTTTCCAGTTTCGATTAAAGATCACTTGCCTGAAATCATTAGTCAAAATGTTTGGTTGGGTTATTCTATAAGAAACGCTTTTAATTTAAAGATCATTAGAATAATTGATTTGGGTTGTCTGCTGTAGGATTTTAGAGTTAGTTAGTTTTACTCACTGTGTGTAAAGTAAAGGTGTTGATGATGTGTGAAATAATCTGTTTTGTTTTGGAATTTTCTAGTTTTTTTTTTTTTGACAGAAAAAATAAATAGAATTCTTAAATAAGTATTGTATTTGTTACAAATGGTTTATTAATGATATTTCTTTGCTATCCATGTAATAGGAAATATGTATAACTTGTATATTGGCGATTGAAATTGAAGATTATGAGAAAATTATTTTGTTTGGTAAAAGAGCTCTAGGGTTTTAACAACGCTAAGAGAATTTAGCAGACATTTCGGCATTTATTTGTAAAGAAATTATAATTTGTTATGGGAGAATAGAAAATACCTTAATACAATTCATTGTAAATAAACAGCACCTTCCAAAATCAATCGTAATTTTTTTTTTACAGAAACGATTTTGCTGATTTTCAATACCAAACTACTTAGATGATTAACCAACAATTGGTATAAAAACTATTAATTTCAAATTCGTTATTTAAGTGTGAGCGTGTTTTGAACACACAGACCTGAAGGCTTAATAACATCAACTTGGAATTTCATAAGCATACAAAATGCATTTCATTTAAAGGAAAAATAACATTTATGCTGCGTCGAATTTCTATAAAAATCATAACTTTTAATGGCATTTGTCAATGCTGGCGCATAGTAACTTTTACTTCTTTTAAGCTTCTTTGTAAGCTCTTTTTATGCTTCATGTACAATTTTTATTTGCGTGCTTTTTTATTTTTTTTTACTTACGAATATTTATTGCTACAATATTTTTTAATTACTTACAAGTCTTACAATGTAAATGTTTGCTTCATTCATTTCCACCTAAACAAAATATAAAATGTAAGTATGGCATGTATGTATGGCATGTTGGTGACATGTTGCAAAACACAAAAATCACTTAAACATAATTTAGTAGTTATAAATTCAATTTATTGCTCTCGTCGCAGCAGTATAAAAACAAAACAGCAATCCATGAAAATTACAGACAGTAGTTTTAGTTAAACAAGTTCATAATAACCCACTCTTAAGATATTAAAAACAAAAGGACGGACGGACAGCAGCTTTTTTGCATACATCTACTCAAAATAAATCGAACAAAACAATCTTTCAATAAATAAAAAAAAAAAATATGTATTATCAATATACTCATAGCAGTATGTTTGTGCAACAAACAAAAATATTTATACAAAACAGTTCAGTTCACTGTAAAAGAGTTGCATGGCGTCCTCAAACATCAGCAACAACAGCAAAGAAAAAAAAACAATAAACTATATTTGCAATCAAACAAAAAAAAAAAACAACAAAACAACCTGACTTAAATTTATACCAGAGTACGAATACGCACTAAAACTGGTGGTGTTGATTGCCAGTGCATGCATGTTGCAGCCACCTAAAATAATTTACTCTTACTGCATAAAAAACCAACAACAAAATGCAATATGTATATTTTTTTCTTTTTTGTTTAATAATAAATAAATGCAAAAATTAAAACAAAAACATGAAACACATAAATTGAAAACATGAACTTGAACAACAAAATTGACGCGTTGCAAGTTATACACATACATTTACACAGGCAAACAGACAGACAGACAGCCAGACAAACAGACAACTTGTGTGTTTATATTTGCACACGCCACTGCAATGTTGGCTCTTGTTGATGTTGCCAGTTGTCTGTTGTCTACAAAACACTTGCACAAACATAGTTTTGTTGTCTGTTAAATATTTCAGTGTTTTTCATTCAGTTGCAAGAAAAATTTTCTGTTAGTATTCGTTGCTGTAGATGTAGTTTATATTTATTATTAATTTTAATTTTTTTTTATTTTACAATGCGCTACATAGAGTGAGAGATAAGGGTTGGTTGTTTAAAGTAAATTTCTTATAAAGAGTTCGCCAATAGGTTTTGTCATATCCTTTCGTTATAGCATTATGTATATCGGTATGTTACATCCCAGCATACCATTTTAGGAGCGCTCCGAAAAGAGGAGTCAGAAAAGAGTCCATTTTCGGAGCGAAAGAAAAATTTGCTTGTTACTGTCCTGAGTCGGCACGCAGTATGACTCAGAAATTCCACTTAAATATGTGTGTACCAAAGCGACCTGCTATTTGTGATTTGAACAAAAAAAAAAACATAGCTGTACCACACAAGAATGATAAAACCAAGATTACACAGAGCCCAAGAAAAACCGCATTAAAGACTCCTTTCTGGCATTATCTAAGAGCTCTTTACGAGCCCAAAAAACCCCTCATAAAAGACTCTTTTCTGACATTATATAAGAGCTCTTTCTGACGGACCATTTTCGAATGTAATGACCCTCTTTTCTGAAGGTTTTCGGAGCAATTATGATTGTTTTTTTGGGCTCATAAAGAGTGTTAACGCTCCGAAAAAGGTGTCAGAAAAGACTCTTTTCGGACTCATATGGCTTGCTGGGATACATCGAGTCTTCCCATGCCAGGTTTTTGTTCTTCCTCTAGGATTTCTCCATTGTATATAGTTTCATACACCAGAATTTTAGTTTAAAAATAATAAACAAATCTCCCTCTATTATACAGACAATTACATTCACCCCTATTGTGAATAAAAATTCTACATGAAATTTGTTCCCTTTTCACATTTTTCCTATTAAAATTCAATGTTAAAAAAATAAAAGGGAACAAATTTCATGGGGAATTTTTATTCACGATAGGGGTCATTATGTAGTCCTTGCTGTTGCTTTTGGCAACAACTGGTACTTCTGAAAATTCTATCATTATTAGTCAGTGACAAGAAGAGTTTATGAAGATATCGTAGTCTGTGCACCTGAAGAAGGAGCCAAATACCATCTTTCGCACCTATTCCTTCGTTCCTTCATATTCGTACCATGTCTTGATCCGTTTATGCAGGAAAAGCACTTTGGCTACTTTATCGTTTACCATCTGAGTTCCCCAACAAAACGCATTTGAATGTCTCTTTGCACAGCAGTTAAGTTCAAAGACACCTATTTGTTTCGCACTCAACAGCGATTTTATTTGCCAAAATGTCTAGGAACCAATATTAACAATTGCTTAAGTTTCTTGTAAGACATTTTTTTTTTTAAGAGAAGTAACACTCAGGCAATTAATATGCCTATATATTAATTAATTAAGTGTGTTACTTTCTTTGGAAAGGGATAGGTAGGAGAAGAATAGCTGGTAAAAGAAAGTAGAGAAAAGCTTTTCATATGACAAGACTGCAATTGCACATTATGTTGATTAGTAGTAAAGTATTGCAGCGCCTCTGGTGGTGAGTAGGCGCATTGATCAAAGCTTGATTTTATAGCCTTTATTTTATGTATTTTACTTCGGTGGCGTTTTTAAATGCTATACCACCGTAGGAGGGCGCTGTGACAAATATTAGTTATGATAGGATAGAAAAACTTAATAATTATCAGAAACTGATGTTGTTTTGAGTGGCAGCGGTTCGGAATCGAGCCCAGGCCACAAATACCAACTCATGCTTAATGATCAAACGCGCCAATCAATTAAGCTACATCGCCCTCTTGACCTTATTATGTTAGAGTTGAGAGCCTTGGTCGTCTATTCCTCTTTCAATTCCTGGATTTTATTCTCGTCTTGGTGAAAATCATTGATCTTTGTCTATAAAACGGATCAGGTATCGAACAGTGTGATAGAAACCGAGACGCCAAGTTCGTTAGACATAATTCTACAGCCAATGCAAGTTTGCGTCATTAAATTTTTAGTGTTCCTGATCTCCCTCTTAGATGTGCATACTGTGCAGAAGTTGTCACGGGAAACAATATTCCTGAAAAGGATATCAATTAGTCTTTGCGTTGTTTCCAGTAAAACCGGTCTGTAATCTCTTGCTGTAATTGGTTTATCTTTACTGCTTTGGCAATAAATATCATGGCAACCTCATCTTACTCTTTCGGTTGTTAATTTATAAACCAAGGCATGTTGGCTGCTATCAATTGCTCGAGTAAAGTCGGGAATAACATTTTATCTTCGCTTACTTACTAATTAACTAGAATTTACTTTGGAATTGCGAACCTGCAAGGTGATTTGCCCTACAACTTGAAATGTGTGTTTTCGTAAGTAGTCCTAATGTTTAGGTAAGCCTCAGTTTGTTATATCGGTTATATAGGCGTATCGGTAGCTTTGGATAATATTTTTCGCAGTCGTGATGCCATTGTAGAACTTTGCAAGTCTTTGCAGAAATGCTGTCATGATTTTGGATTTGCTTTTAAATCTATGATGACAGTTTCAATGTTTCGTATAGATGATTTCTTTACTGATTACCGTGATCATTATTAGCAAATTGTTTTCGCATATTTAATGCAACCTTCGTACTTTTCAAATCCTCTTAAAAAATGCTTCCATCATTCCTTTATTGCATTTGTGGTTTCGTTCTTTAAAGTATTGAAGCCTTGACGATACCGTTTCAACGGACCGTTTCAACTTTACGTCTTGGTACATCTTCGCCTTATTAAAAACTGGCCTACAGAATTTGGAGCAGTATTCATATTTTAATCGAACTTAAACCATTTACAACTCGAACCCAAATCGAACTTTTATATCTAGTTTTTTGAATATGGCGACTCTTCTTAGCCTAACATGTCCTTGTCATGTTATTTACATTTATTCTATTATATTGCTTAATACTTATAAGTGTGTTCTTCTGTTCCGATTCTGTCTCATCGAGTTTTATTCATAACCTCGATCAGTTGAGGATCCATGCTTAACAACCACTTATTGCTTAATGCTGTAGTTTTCAACATAATCTTGTTGTTTTCAATTCACAAACATACAAATTGTACGCATAAAAATTGTACGCTGATCGCATCGCATTTGCTTTCGCATCGCAATAGAGAGTAACCCCCCAGATCTTCTCTCAATTAGTTTTGTTCATAGCAAAGCGCAGTTAAGATCTGAGTATAATTGTATTTACAAACCACAAGTCGTAAGGATTGCTTAGTTGTTTAAGAGTACTTAGCCTCCTAAAATAGGCAGCTCCATTCATAAGATAACTGTCACTCGTTCTGTCAAATCCTCTCATAATTCTAGCAATTCAGACTCACAACGTTTCAAATAATTACAAAAAATTACGGCGATTTAATAATGTTGAAAAGCTTTTCCTATGATGTAGGGTATTTATCAAAAATAGCGCTCTCTTGTTACTCACGTAATCTTATAAAATAATTATGAATACAAATTAAAATTAAACTGTGTACACTACCAACGCCATCAATGCCACTACTATTTAATAACAATAAACTGCATAGGCTATAGATACTTACTGCGTATAAGTATTCGAGTGCATACTTACATATGTATAAAATTGCGTCCATATTTTGCACTCTGTTGTTGTCAAAAGTTTTAAGCCTCAACCCAAACATAGTGTGGCAATGGCCAGTCGGTATAGGGGGCGGGTAGGGGAAACTTACTAGTCATTTATATAAGTATGCAGTTTGTTGCAATGTAAAACAAAAACACCAACAATATTTGCGGCAACTAAAAGTATGAAGGCTGTCATTATTATTGCTGTTTTTGTACTCATAGCTTTACGTATAAATGTACGTACATACATACGTACTTACAAATGCGTTTATAGGTTTATAAACATACATATTTTTATATTTTTGAATGAACATCAGAGGCATGTTGGTGGAAAGCCGCTTTTTAACTTACAACACTTTGTTGCGTATACACACATTTATATTTAAACGTACGAGTGCATAAGTAGTTGTTTTGTTGTTGTGTACAACACGTGACGTTTATAGCGTTATTGTTATTGCAATATTGATTATTATTTTTTGTTGTTGTCATAAAATGTTCGCAACCAACACTTAAATAAGTTTTTAATGTGTTATAAAGAATGAAACAGAAAAATTATTTATGTTAAATGCATATTAAAAATTTATTTAATTTGTTTTTTTTTTTTTGCTGTTCAGCGGATATTAAAATACAAGTTTTTAGAGAACATTATGACAAAAATTAAATGCAGGTAAATTTTTATGTTATATTTTGGAAAATATTAACATTTTTTTAATATGTATTTAATTTTTCAAAAACTGTGCGCTTTATTCAATGAAGTTTGGAAAACTTTTCTTTTGTGTGCTTTAAACAGTATGAGTTTCTTAAAATCATTACAAGTTGTAAGTGGTTTTTCATAATTTTAAATATTGAAAGCACAAATAAATTTAGCAAATGTAAATAAGCTTTAATCGTAAGTAAAGCTCCAATTGACGGATTTTCTGCTAAATAAGCTACAATTGTATTTTTTCAAAATTTCTTTGGTAAACTTTAAACATTGATGTTTAATTTTTATCGACCTTTTTATATACTGATTTTGTTAAATTTTTTATTAGAAATTTCTAAATTGGGCTTTCAAGGTCAGGTATTTTTTATTATAAAATAAATAAAAGACTAGTTTATTTAATTTTCTCCAATCCTACGTTTCGTCGGTTTTTTTCCGACCTCCTCAGGGATTAATTTTATTGAATCTGGCAACCAAATAAATATATAAAGGAAAATAACAATATTAATAACAAACAACCATAAATTTAACAATAAAACATTGATGTTTATGCATTCCTAAATAAGCTTTAATTGCAGGTATTTCTATGGCCCCAAGGATCTGCAATTATATATCTCTATACAGTTCTAAATAAGCTTCAATCATAAATCTTTTTACATACCTAAAGAAGCATCAATCGCGATCTTTATACAGTCCAAAACAAGCTCAAATCATGGATCTTTATATAGTCCTAAAGAAACTTCAATCGTAGAACTTTATATATTCCCAAAGAAGTGCCAATTTTAGTTCTTTATACAGTCCTAAAGAAGCGTAATCATAGATTTTTATACAGTCATAAAAAAAACTCCAATCATACATTCCCAAAGAAGTTACAATTGTAGTTCTTTAAACAGTTCTAAATAAACTGCAATCATAGATCTTTATACAGTATTAAATAAGCTCCAATGCAGATTTGTATACAGTCCTAAAGAAGCTCAAATCATGGATTATTATACAGTCGTAAAGAAGCCTTAATCGTAGAACTATACATTACTAAAGAAGCCTCAATTGTAGCTTTTTATACAGTCCTAAAGTAGATATTCATACAGTCCTAAAAAGGTGCCAATCATGGATCTTTATATAGTCCTAAGGAAACTCCAATCATAAATCTTTATACAGTCCCAAAAAAGCTCCAATTGTAGTTCTTTGAACAGTTCTAAATAAGCTGCAATCATAGATCTTTATACAGTCTTAAATAAGCTCCAATGGCTGATCTTTATACAGACCTAAAAAAGTTAACATTATTGATCTTTATACAGTTCTAAGGAACCTTCAAAAATAGAACTTTGTATATTCCCAAACAATCTCGAATTGTAGTTCTTTTTACAGTCCAAAAAAAGCTCCAATCAGAAACCTTTATACAAATAAACTTAAGAAAAAAGCTCCACTGGTATATATTTATACAGAATTAAAGAAGCTCTGATCTTAGATATGTAAACATTCTCTGTATTTAGTCCCAAAAAAAGAACTTAATTTGATGACCTTAATAAGTTGTATATAGTACCAAATAAGCTTTAGTTAAGCGCCAAAATAAGCTTCATTCATACATAGATGCAAGATAAACTTTTATCGTATTTTTATAGTCATAAATTGCAAACGTAAAGCTTATTGCTGCCTTCAGCAAGTTTTAATATTGACCTTACTTCGTTATGGATGCATCTGTATCTGACCTTACTTCGTCATGTATGTTCATATATAAATCATCAACAATTAATATTTTTATTTTAACAGTAAGAGTGGGCAACTTCTTTAATTTACAAACCTCTAACTGTCTCCATAATTTATATTCCAAAGCCAACTAAGCTTCTTGCCTAGCGACAATAAATTAATCCCAACTGCTGAACCTCTTCTTAAAATGACTTAAACTATTTGTTAAATTTTGACTTTTAGAACTTCATTAGCCAAATAAATGCACACGTAAGCTTCATTTTAAATATATAATTGCATAATTATATTTATTTTGATTTTGCAAAAAAACAACAGGAAGAAAGATATATATTGTATAAAAACAAAAATTTTATATATAAATTATGTTAAAACATGTAAAAGCATTAGCATGTGTAATTGATGATCACTGGAATGGACAGACGACCAACGCATGGTTAAACTTTTGCCTTAAACATACAACGTGTAACAGCAGACAACAACAACAATAGCAGCAACAACATGATGTAAAGTATGAAAACATGAAAACTATTAAAAACACGCACATAAAGGCAACATAGCGCAACAAAAGAACATCGGACAGAAGGAAGAATGGATAGATGGAAGGACGGACAGATGGACATTAATATGGATAGATAGACAGACAAGCAACAGACAAATAATCATATATGTAGCATGTGGTGCAGGGGAATATAAATAGGGAGCTATTTAATTTGAAGAATATTAAATGATACAAAAGAAACAGTTTTCTTCACACAAACAAATTTTGTAGGCAACATAAACTAAACACCAGAATTCTATAGTGGAAGAAAAAAATATGCTATTGGCTTTATACCTAAAAAAAAACCTTTTTAATCATCACATTATTGAATTGACCTTTGAGTACCACCCTAATTGTTTAAGCCAACCATTATTTTAACAACAAAATTTTTTTTTTTGAAAATCAACCCATTGCCAGTGGTCTGTAAGAGGGGAGAGTGTAGACTTCGCTATGTTCACTTAATACCTGTATTAACAAATAAAACATCACACATTCTGAACTGCAAAAAAAAAATTAACAAACAAATGGATAAAAAAAAAACTTTATGAACATGACTACATATTGACAGATGATGTGAAAGATATTAATGATGTAAAGTTGTTTAAATTAAATAATAATTATATGCAACTTTTAAGTAATTCCTTTTAAGAAAAATAACAATGTGAAGTTTTATATTCTTTTGTGACTGAAGAAGCCTTTAAGTCGTTTTTGCATGCAACACATCCTACATTTGTAAATTTGGTTTATAAACTTAAAACCAATTTCTAGTACTAGAGAGGGGCTCTAAGCATTAAAATGTTCTTGGAATAGCACTCAGATGACCTGCAGCTTATCAAAACAAAAATCAAACTACTCTTTTGCGGTGATAGCTAGTCATAGCCACCATGTTACAAAAAATTCTCGATTAAGTTCATAAAAATTATGACAAAATAAACAAAAATTACAAGCAATGGTCAGCTTACAATTGAGACAGAAAGTTCATAACATGATATTAAAAATTTAGTCGAGCAGCACATTGTGTGAAACAAGGAAAATAGATTACAAGTATGAAAACAGCAGGAGTAGTAACTGTAAAATGATTTCAACAGAGAGTTTTTTTCCATAAACGATTATTTCGTTCTGCCAAAAAAACTAAAGTAATGCTTTGACAAATCGTTCACAAATAAATTATATCTTGCTAGGAGCAATATCCTTAATTTTTGAGCAGAATACTGGGGCCAAATTACCGCATTGAGCTATCGTAACAAAAAATGATTTCTATATCGAAATTATGATAAAATGTACTAAATTTCTTGCTCGATATCGAATGCCATAATCTCAAATAAGAAAATTACGATCAATTTTACTCGATATCGAATGCGGTAATTTGGCCCCTGACTTCATTGAGGCGTTGCTACAAAAAGTGATTGGGATATGGGATCTTATCAGTGAAGCTCAACAAACTATTTTAAAGGGAAATCTGTTAAGAGCGCTCTTAATTACCCGGTTGTATTGAACAAAGATTGCATTTTAGAAAACCAACACTGTCGGCATTTTTGCAAATAGTATAATAATTTTGGGATTCCAGAAAATTTGAGTTTTATGCAAAAATAAATCTGGAGAGGATTTTTGGCTATTGTGGAAATTGGGAAAAGGTTTTTGATGGTTTTCCATATAGTCTCATACCCACTGTTGCCATATTTGACGATTTTTGGTATCAAAAATTACCCTTTGAAGATTTTGACGATTTTTCAGTATAAATGATTTGCAAAAATTTTTTCTCATATAAAATTTATAATATGGTTTCGGAAAACGAAAAGAGTTTATTGAAATTTTGGAAACACATTTCCGAAATTCAAAGGAAAGATTCAAATCTCTTGTTTCCCATCCTAACCAAATTTATACAAAAAATATTAGTTTTACATCATTCTTCTGGAAAAACAAAAATTAGGAATAGGGTAGGCACGTCTTCTTTGGAAGGGATTTTATTCACTAAAGATTTTTTAAAACTAAATAAATGTTGTACCTGAGCTTATTAAAAAGTTTAATAGGGAAATGTACCTACAAAATTAAATATATGTACTAAACTTTACAATTTCCAATTATATTTTAGAAATTTCTAATAATATTATAGATTTTTCAAATTGTATTTCAGAATCCAAACATATTTTTAACTTAACTTTTATGAAATACGATAAGAATATTCTGAAATACAACTAGAAACTACAGAAATGCAATTGAAATTTTGTTAAATATAAAATTAAATAGAAAATTCTGAAATATAATTTATAATAAACTAGCTAAACCCGGTGTGCTTTGCTACCCCCCCTTCGTCATAAAATAAAACGTATTTATATATTTACAAACATTTATTTATTTAATTTTAATGTATTTATTGCAATGCTTTAGGCGAGACCATGCCCCTTTGTCCACTTACATAGTCAAGAATTTATTATTTCGTAAGAATATCCTGTTGTGAAAATTTAATGACGATCGGTCCAGTACTTAAGACTGTATTACGATGTTTAATTTTCCTAAAAAGGGGCGTGGTCCCACTCACTTTTCTCCTGGTACGTATTCCTAATTATGCCAATACCATATGTACCAAATATCACCGACGTACGTCAAAAAATGCCCAAAATATGGCGGGTTAAATTTGTGGGTTATATGGGCGGTGCCACCCCCGTTTGTACAATCAAAACTTCATATAGACTATTATTCCTTCCAGAGTCACAGTAACATGCTGTAAAAATTTCAGGCAGATTGGTCCAAGGGTTTGGCCTCCTATTAAGCACAAACATACAGACACACATTCATTTATATATATACATATATAGATTAAAAGCAATATAATTTAAGGTGAAATGAGGCGAAAAATGGGGATTTGGTAATAAAAAAATGTATGTAGTTAAAAAGTATAGAAAACTTTAGGTAAATACATATTACAAAAAAAGTATTTTGTATAGCAAACATTGTTAGTGGTATAAGTAAGTATCTGAATTAAAAAAAGGGGGCGATGAAGTAGGCGTGGTTCATAGTTATATGGCGACGTTAACAGTATTAAGAGCAATATACTACCTAATAAAAAAATACGTTGGAATGAACAAATTTGTATAGAGAACAAAAAGTATAAAACTTTCAAAAATTTGGCGTGAAAAGGGGCGTGAAAGGGGCGTGGCTTAAGAAATCTTTATTTTTACCTCGCCTGGAGTATATAATGTGTATACAATTTGAAGTAAATCTGTTAAAAACTATATGGGAGCAATTACATAATTTTTAAAAAGTGGGCGTAAAAATGGGCGTGGTAAAAAAAAATTACCCTATTAATCATACCAGAGTCCCAGTTAAATGCTGTGAAAATTTCAAAAATATCGGTCCAAAGGTTTGGTCTTCAATTACAATATTTTAAAAAAGTGGGCGTAAAAGTGGGCGTGGTAAAAAAAAGTACCCTATTATTCCTTCCAGAGTCACAGTAACATGCTGTGAAAATTTCATCAAAATCGGCTCAGCCGTTTTGGAGTCTATACGTTACATACATACATACATACATTGAATTTTATATATATAGAAGAAGATATAAAGTTGTAAAAAGGTGATATTTTGTTTTTAGAAGTAGAATTTTTTATGTTTTACATTGTTACGAGTAATTATGGACCGATCTGCACAAAATTTTTAGATGCGATTTGGCTTCATTTTCCACTCATTTGTGATGAAATTTGTTTGGTTTCTTGCGTAATTCAAACATTTATGATCTTTAAACCCTAATTTCGGGAGTACATTTGTATGGGGGCCAGGTGAAATAATGGACCGATTTCTACCAGTTTCAATCCCATCTATCCTTGGTCCGACAAAATATCATGTGCCAAATTTTATCGAAATTTCTTCAAAATTGCGACCTGTTCTCTGCGCACAAGCTTTACATGGACAGCCAGCCTGCCAGACGGACGGACGGACGGACATCGTTAAATCGACTCAAAAAGTGATTCTGAGTCGAACGGTATACTTTAAGGTGGGTGTTGGACCAATATTTCTGGCTGTTACAAACATATGCACAAATCCAATATACCCTCCCCACTATGGTGGTGTAGGGTATAATGACACCGGCTCTGGTGTCCATATGGCAGAGATGCCTTTGAGTATATCATATGAATATAGTGTATATAATACTCAATACTGTAGGTTTTGAAAACTATGGTTAAAGGCATCTAAGAGTCACAGGATCACCTACAAGCTGATGCATGCCAGGGTAATGGAGCACTGCCTTGTAAAACTGTGCTTTTTAACGAGTTTGAAAGCTTGCAAGAGGCAGCAATTGATGAAACTTGAAACTTGATTGAAGGACATGACGATTCGGCGTTCAGCATACTGTCTGTCGCTACTTGTGAAAATTGAAAAATGTTAGAGGATTGGAAAATCTATATAGAGATTCTTTCAGAAATACAATACATGGACTATGGACCAAGATTATTGTCAGAAATTTTTTAATTGATTTTTTTTTTTTTTTTTGTAAGTTCCTGTTTGGCACCAGGGTTTTTAAAAAGGTTTCTTTCTGTATTATGTGTAATAAGCTGTACTCTTTTTTTCACTATTCGTATAAATTCAAAATATTTACATTATATACATATTTGAGAATTTTTCCTCTTGCGAGTATTATTATATTGTAAAAAATTTTTTAAAAAATTTTATTTATTCGAAGGTTTACTTCAAAGTTAAATACAAAAATTTTATTTGAAATTTATTTTTGTATACCTCTGTTATATGTTCTACATAGCTTTCCGTTGAAAAACGTAAATGCAAAAACATACAGAAATATACAAAGAGACACTAGCAAAATGTAATGCATTTTCTGGCCTGCTAAAGCCTTCGTCAGCATTCTTTTTGTACAATATAATAATACTCGCAAGAGGAAAAATTCTCAAATAGTCAATTTGAAAAGTTAAATATAAGAAATTTGAAAATGAACACCAATAGACACAAAGAATGCTGACGAAGGCTTTAGCAGGCCAGAAAATGCATTACATTTTGCTAGTGTCTCTTTGTATATTTCTGTATGTTTTTGCATTTACGTTTTCCAACGGAAAGCTATGTAGAACATATAACAGAGGTATACAATAATAAATTTCAAATAAAATTTTTGTATTTAACTTTGAAGTAAACCTTCGAATAAATAAAATTTTTTAAAAAATTTTTTACAATATTTACATTATATTTAACATAAATTTAAAATTTACTTACTAGTAAGCCTATATTTAAAAAATTAAGCCTTTCAGTGTCTTTACCAAACAAATCCTATAATTTTGTATGATTAAGATAATTATTTCTGCTTTATAGTTAAATGTCTGCTTAATATTCAAGTTTAAATATACAGAAAAAGTAACCCTTTTATATGTTTTTCAATTTTCTTTTAGTTTGTTTTCATTTTAGTTAATAATAATTTTTGTTTTTAGTTGTTGGCTTGTGTACAAGAATTTATTTGAATATTAAGTATTGTCTTAACACATAATTATACCATTTGTCAATTTCTTAATACCAGGCTATAGAGTGCAGTAGATTGCCGCAGCCCCAACTATGTTGCAGCCATACGGAGCTGCATAAACAACCAAAGTATTATTGGAGAATTTTTAACCAACCATAGAGAAACATTTCAATATGAGCATACAAATTTTGTGGAATGAAATTGTTACAGTGGTCCTAGCTAGCAAATATACAGATATACAAATGTGCATATGTAGGTTTGTATGTAGACACAGATTATGACCACTGGGCCAAAGGCAAAAGAGAATGAGGGAGCAAACCCCAACTTAATACTAGTACTAGTGAGTGCTAGTTTTAGTTAAATACATTTGTAGCAATACAGCTAACACTCATTGTTTGCTGCAGCTATGGCTAGTTAGTGTATGCAGCAGTTATAGTTTTTATTATAACTGCTATTATAAAATGCAATTGGTTTTATTTTATTTTGTATTCTTCATTGTAACCTCGACCAGGTTAAGCTTTAAAAACTATTAAACTGACTATTGGCCTAGTTAGCTATGCAATTTCAAATAAAAATCAATTTTTGTTAGGAAATTAAAGTGATAAAAAATTATACTTCTCTTTAAATTTAAACTACTATTAACAACGATTTTTGATAGGAAATTTAAGAGATTCAACTTATCTAGACAGCTGCTTTATCTTTTAAAATTTAACAATAATTAACTATTTACAACTTGATAAAATTTACTGGTAATTTTTTAATACATATTTCGCCACTTTATATACAATTTTTTATCCTACAAAAATATATGTATACTCTGACAGAGGAACAAAATTGAATTTAAAACAAATCTTGTAAATTTTGCTAATTTTTTTTTATGGACTACATTCGAGAGAACAACATAAAAAAAAACAAAATTTCTATAATTTAATTTGATATGCAACAACTGTATGAATAAATAGAGATACATACTTGCTGCATGTTACAGTTATTTTTTGCAATATTTTTGCTTTTTTCGTTTTGTGCTCCATATAATTCAGGTCAAGCTCATGGTACGAGGCAACTTACACTTGTAGAATTAATAAAACAACTAAAATAAGATACAACAAACAAAAATAAAAAAAAACAAGAGAGAGATCACGGAAAAAACTTATGCAAAAGTAGAAAAACAAAAAAAAAAAAAGTAATAGATAGCAAAAAACAAATGATGCCACAAAATAATAAAACTAGCTAAAGATTTTCATGTTGAACATTTATTAAACAACTGCACTGCTACTAATAAAGAGAGTTAAGACA
Source organism: Bellardia pandia (assembly GCA_916048285.2). Taxonomy (NCBI): domain Eukaryota; kingdom Metazoa; phylum Arthropoda; class Insecta; order Diptera; family Calliphoridae; genus Bellardia; species Bellardia pandia. The sequence continues at coordinate 97,412,800 of OU696533.1, read as the reverse complement.
ACTTCATACACAAACAGGAGTGCATCTGCAGACCAAAAACAAAAACCTTCAGAACAAATCTTAATATATGGTTGTTGTTGTTGCTGGTGGTAACATGTTAAGAAATCATTTTACCTTGTTAACATCATGCAACACACTCAGTGAAACTAACAGCAACAACAAACAAACTGAACAGGGCAGACAACAAAACACAAATGTAGAAAAAAAACCGTGAAAACCAACACAAACAGCAAAGCAAACAGGAACAAGTGCTGTTACTGCTGCTGCTGAATTAACATCAAAATTGTAATACAGATGTACATATACAGGTGAGTGCTGTAAGCAGCCAGTAACTCATAAACTAACACAGATAGATAAAATATTACAATTTCAGTTGTATACACAAATAGTAAGAAAAATAACTAACTAACAATACATTTAAGCAAAGTGCACACTAGCAAAGTCAAACGAAGAAGTAATCTTCGCAAAATTTTCTATAGAAAAAAAGCCAAAAAGAAAAGATCTTCGCAAAGTTGTCTATAGAAAAAAATATACGAAAAAGTGATCTTCGCAAAGTTTAGTATAGAAAACTGAAACGAAGAATTGATCTGCCACAAGTTGTGCAATCTTCTTCGTTCAGTTGCAGTTACTTTAGCACTGCTAGTGTAAACATAGTCAGCTAACAATTCACAGTAAATATATAATACAGTCAAACCTCGATATAACGACCCTCACTATAACGAATTCCTCGTTTTAACGAATTTTTTGAAATCCCCTACAACGCTCCATAAGATTTAATAGAAAATAAACCTCTCTATTACGAATACATTTTCATTCACTGCAGACTAACGAAATAGAAAGAATTATTTACCTCTATTTAACGAATTTTGCCAACTTACAACCTTTGCATAACGATTTCCATCAATTAATCTAAATTATATGAAACATATACACACACAATTATTGTGTTTGCAACAACAACGTCTCCAGCAAACCTACATTCTTAGTTGACAGCAGCATGCAATAGACTAACGGCTGAAATATTCGAAGAAAAATTTATTGCTGCCAAGAGCTTGTACGCTTGTTGCAGCAGATGTTGTTGCAATCTAGCTAGTTAATCACTGGCCCAGACTTATTATTTTATAAATGTAATCTATTTTTGAATTAAATACAATACAATTTTTTAATTTTAAAACTACAAAATACAGTGTTTTCCTTCAAATTTGTTTTGATTTATTAGGGGAAATCGTTCGCTGTAACATGGTAAGCAGATGATGATTAATATACATACAAAATTTTTTATTACCTCGTTATAACGAATAGAAGTGCAATTTCACCTCGATATACCGAACCTCATTGTAACGAATTATTCGATATAACGTCTCCTTAAGATTCGTTATACCAAGGTTGAACTGTACATATATATTTATGTTACCCTCATATGCATACTTTGCATAGTATTAGTAACGATAGTTATATTAGTGTTAGTATTAGTTACTATCTGGTAATGTTAATGTTAAAGCCAGTATAATGTTTAACCAGAAGTAGTAGAAAATGTACGTCAATTAGCGTCTGACATTTTATGACAATTCGAGCATACAACGTTGTATTGCGATATGGATTGTAAGAATATTTCATATTTTCTTCTTTATTTGGTTTGTTCTTTTTTTCACAGTTTCCAAATTAATGTGTGCCAAAATGCAAAGTAGTCTGCATAAAGAAGAAGTATATTCCATATACAAATACAATATTATTATTATCTTCTTATGAATATTAGAAGATGTCAGTCTTTAAGCAAAAAAAAAAACATACTAACTAAAATGAATAATACTTGCAGGTATGCATAATAATACTATATAAAGAGTTTCTTCAAGACTTGCCTTGGATGGTGTTTTACTTCTATATGTTTCGTTTAAAATTCTAAGCTACTGAGCATATACATATGTATGTATATTTGTATGAAGTATTAGGTATAACAGAGAGATATTTCCATATCAATTTTATAGTTCTGTATTATATTTTAAAGTAGAGAAAACTTTCTATAGAAAAGTGGTTGAAGAAACGATCTTGGACATCTTTCCTATAGAAAACTGATCCAAGAAGGGATCGACAACAGGCTACCAATAGAAAACTGATCGGGGAAGGAGCCTTCGACAGATGTCCTATAGAAAATTGATCTAAGAAGGAACGAAGAAGGGCTCTTCTACAGATATTCTATTTCCTATAGAAAACTTAGCGAAGATAGAATCTGCGACAATAGAAAAATGATCGACGAAGGAACCTTCGACAGATTTCCTATAGAAAATTGATTAAAAAAGGGGCCTTCGTCAGATTTCCAATAGAAGACTGATCGAAAAAGGAACTTTCGATAGTTTATCAATAGAAAACTGGTCGAAGAAGGGATCTTCAAGAGCTTTCCTATTTCCTATAGAAAACTTAGCGATGATGGGGTCTGCGACAGCTTTCCAATAGAAAACTGATCAAAGAAGGGATCCTCGACAGCTTTCATAGAGAAAACTGATCGAAGAAGGTATCTTCGACAGCTTTCCAACAGAAAACTCATCAACGAAGGAACCTTCGACAGATTTCCTGGAGAAAACTGATTGAAGAAGGTATCTTCGACAGCTTTCCAACAGAAAACTGATCGAGGAAGGAACCTTCGACAGATTGCCTAGAGAAAACTGATCGAAGAAGGTATCTTCGACAGCTTTCCAACAGAAAACTCATCAACGAAGGAACCTTCGACAGATTTCCTGGAGAAAACTGATTGAAGAAGGGACCTTCGACAGATATCCAATAGAAGACTGATCGAAGAAGTGATCTTCAACAGATTTCCTATTTCCTAGAGAAAACTTAGCGAATATGGGATCTGCGGCAGCTCTGCAATAGAAAACTGATGAAAGAAGGGATCTTCGACAGCTTTCCTGTTTCCTATAGAAAACTTAGCGAAGATAGAATCTGCGACAGCTTTCCAATAGAAAACTGATCAAAGAAGGTATCTTCGACAGCTTTCCAACAGAAAACTGATCGAGGAAGGAGCCTTCGACAGATTGCCTAGAGAAAACTGAGTGAAGAAGGGACCTTCGACAGATATCCAATAGAAGACTGATCGAAGAAGTGATCTTCAACAGATTTCCTATTTTCTATAGAAAACTTAGCGAAGATGGGATCTTCGACAGCTTTCATAGAGAAAACTGATTGAAGAAGGGATCTTGGACAGATTTCCTATTTCCTATAGATAACTTAGCGAAGAAAATATCTTCACCAGGTTTCCAATAGAGTTCGATCTTCGACAGCTTTCCTAGAGAAAACTGGTCGAAAAAGGGATCTTTAACCGATTTCCTATTTCGTATAGAAAACTTAGCGAAGAACGGACGTTTCCTTTAGAAAACTAATCGAAAACGGAAAGAAGGGATTTTCGCAAAATTCTCGATATGAATTTAATCTCCTAGAGGAAGTTCATTTGAAATGCTTGAACTGATTGCCTTTCCATTTGATATTTCATTATAACTTTTTTCCTAAGAAATCTTCGACTTACTTTAATAACTTTTCCCTCTTACCAATATCTACATATTCACAATATTTCTAACTGCTATGCGTTCTATTCAGTTTATTTTATACATATTTTTATTATAGTCTGTGGTTATGGATCTATAAAAATGTTTAATTATAATTTTACGCAAGATATGATTTAGAAGTTTATATTCACTTTATTTTTTATATATTTTGCTCCGCTGAGGAACAGGGATGAGAATGAAATAAAATGCTAACGTATACATATAAAATAGTACAAGAACTTAACTAACCATTAAAATGTGTTCAAGGTTTATCTTTTGAGATTTGAAATAAGTTGGTTTATTTTTTGTTTTTTTTTTTTTTTGTTCTGTTCATACCAACTAAATATGATGGTGGGTGACTTTATCTGCTTGGGTAATAGAGAAAAACATGTAGTTAGTTTTACATTTAAAAATTTTTTAGTGTTTGTTTTGCTAACATTAATTGTATAATTTTACTAAATTTGGTCAATGAAAATTTGAAGTTAACATGGAGAATCTATGGCCAATTAAAGAATGGTTTGAATATGGAAGCAAAAGTTTTTGTTGTGGTTTTAAGATGTAAGCAGAGGAAAGAGGTGGCATCTAAAATAGTTGTCATTATATTTATGAAAGCAATTTATTTTGTGAACAAATTTAATATAAAATTTTATAAAGCAATTGCTGTGAGAAAAACAATATAGTGTAAACTCCTAAAAGATTTCATGATAATTTTTTAAAAACTGCCATATGAGCCACTAAACATACGATTTATACAGCTGCTAAAACCCATAATTCCTCCAGTGTTTGATATCTACATTCATATCTACGAACAAAACTTCCGGTTATTGAATGACATTAAATAATTTGATACTTGTGTTAAATAAATTAACGTTAATATGCAATCAATATACATACATATGTACATATATACATGCAATAAAATCACAATCCAACACATTTTTATTTTAAGCAATACAAATGTAACGCCCTTTAAAAAAAAATCTACAACAAATAGCTCCAAAAGGGTGCTAACAACAAAAATTTAATATAACAACAAAGAAAAAGATATCATATTTGCAAACTGTCTAAACACTTCAAAATAATTTGACATATAAACGTTATTTCCCACATATTTAAACTGAATAAATAAATATTTGTGGAAAGACACACACACACGAGCAACATAAAAAATTGTCAACTTAATTTCTGTCAAGACTCATCTTTATACCCATATGCCTGAATGCGTGTTTTTGTTTTATAATTCAAAACAGGTAAAATTTTATTAAAGATTTCTGTTACACAGAACAAAAATATCGTATGACACTTAAACATCTTAAACGCCCTCAAAGGAAAGGTCTTATAAAGAGAGAGCGAAAAAAAAACACAAACCTTTGATAATGTTCTTGAATTACCTTTTCTTGCTCTACAACAATAACTTGTAAGAATATAAACCTTTTTCTCTTACGACTTAGATGGACTGAGATTTGCTCAGATGAATATGACTTAACATGAGTGTAGATAAATTAAAAGCAATAGTGAACGACTTTACTATAGCGCTATAGATTCTTATAGATTGCAAACTAAATCAACAAAACTTTTTGAGATCATTTCAAACTCACTACATTCATCTTCCACAGAAAAGAAGATCTCTTATTCGTTGTTTTTTCTATTGCAAATTTTGTCTGGATCTGATTTGTTTTTTATTTTTTTTTTTTCATAGCAAATTTGCGAAAATCTCATCTTTGTCGTTTCAGTTTTCTATAAAAATATTTGCGAAGATCACACTTCTTCGTTCCATTTTTCTATAGAAAACTTGGGAAAGATCTCGCTTTTTCGTTTCAGTTTTCTATAGAAAACTTTGCAAAGATTTCACTTCTTCGTTTCAGTTTCTATAGAAATTCTTGCGAAGATTTCATCTTCATCATTTCAGTTTTCTATAAAAAACTTTACGAAGATCATACTTTTTCGTTTCAGATGTCTACAGAAAACTTGGCAAATATCTCACTTTTTCGTTTCAGTTTTCTATAGAAAACTTTGCGAAGATCTCGCTTCTTCGTTTCAGTTTCTATTGAAAACTTTGCGAAGATCACACATCTTCATTTCAGTTTTCTATACCTACAGAAAATTTTTCGAGAAGCACTTTTTTGTCGTTCTGTTTTCTGAGGAATGTTTTTAAAAGATCACTGCATCGTTAAAGTTTTCTATAGAATTGTTATAATTTTCGACGCACTGTAGCGTACCTTTCAAACTATCTCATGCGTAAAATATGCAATCTTAAACAAACTTGAATAAGACCTGCACACACCTGCCACTATTTAATTTTTAAGATTTTTGCTAAGAAATCATAATGATGAGAAAAAGTGTTGCTATAATTATACACACAGCTCACAAGAAAGAATTGCTGGACAAAAAAAAAAGACAAAAAGTAAGCAACAGAAATAACAAAATTTACATGAATATTTAAATATTAATTTAATGCCTTGTGAAAATATCATATTTTCTTTAACTTTCACAAGGAACAAAAAAACACAACAACAAAAAAAGCAAATAAAGCTAAAAAAGATATCCTTAATGTCAGTTTTGCAGGTAGTTTATTATCCTGCTAACATGACAAAGTGTATACATTTACTCATTGTTGGCTGAAGAGTAGTAGTAAGTACGTATGTAGCAGCAGTAGTATCCTAAACAGACAGCCATACACACCGTCCAACAAATAAAGTTATGCAATTGCACATCCTTTGTCTCTGACTGTGTATGTTTTAGTTGTGAAAATTGCGTTAGTATGCATATATTATTTTAAATTGAGCGTTAAAATTAAACGAGCCATTTCAAAAGTCAAATACTCCTACTATTACATACATACATGTATGTATGTACATATAACAGCAACAGAACTAGCAAAGCACAGTGGCACGATGTTATGTAAAAATTGCAACAAAAAAAAATCGATACGTTGTTAGGCTATTCCATGATGAATTATCAAGCAATATTGAGTTAAAACAAGTAAGAAAGTATCTATTTAGTCGGTCAAGCCCGACCATATCATACTATACACCCAGTATATGTGTAAAAACAGTTTTTCATATATGGGACCGTAACTTTTTAAGGACCGATCATCCAAAAATTTAGTGGCATGTCCTTTGTGCATATTTATTGTGTTAAATTGTATCTCGATATAAACACTTTTAAAAGATTTAGGCATGTGATTTTCAAAATTGGATTTTATAGGTGAGCAATGGCTAATTATGGACCGATCGCTATAAAAATAGGTTGCATCATTTCAGTATACATGAAACATATTTGTGTTGAATGTTATTTGTATACCAACATTTTTAAGAGAGTTATGCTCTTGAAAGTGATTTTCGGAAGTGGGCCTTATATGGGAGCTATGGTCAATTATGGACCCATCTGCACAAAATTTTTAGATATGATTAGATGTTATGCATCAGTTATTTTTGGAGAAGTTTTCAATTTCAATCCATACTGTCCTTTGGCCGAAAAAATTATATACCAATTTTTATAAAAATAAATATCTTCAAAGTTGCGGCGTGTACTTTATGTACTTTTATTTACTTATTTATTTATTTTATTTATTTATTTATTTAATCAATACAGTACTAAAAGAACTAGTCTTATCTAATAGTACTGGGGAGATAGTGGCACAATATGATGTTTCTTGGTAAAAAAATAAAATCACTTAATACTAATTTTAAGAAATAAACTTTATTACTTTACATCGACATCAAGCCAGCCAGACGGTCGAACGAACATGTTTACAGCAGGGACTGATTGTGAGTCTATCGGTATACTTTAAGGTGGGTGTTGGACTACTATTTATGGGCGTTACAAACATTAGCACAAATCCAATATACTCTCCCTATTATGGTGGTGTAGGGTATAATAAGATGAGAGTACGACATGCATCAAGCGTGATCTATGAAAAAAAGAAACGAATGAAAAAAGGCTTAGTTTCACAAACTTAATAGAAAGCCTCTCGCCTGCAATCCCCAAAATAGTCAATATATCCACTAAATTTTAGGGCATTGGCGGCTTTATGCTTCATATCCTAGCCTTAACTAGGTTATAAACCAGGAGTGCCCAAGCCCTATACTCTTGGTGCTCTTTTGTATTTGTAAAAACTCTTCGCTATAGGCTGTGTGTTTTGTATACTCATTACAGCACTCAGCACTAGCAATACGAAATACACAAACAACTTTGCCTTATTTGTTTTTTTTTATCGTACTTCACTCTATACACGCAAGCGCGTGTATGCTCTACTGGTAAACATTGGTGACTGCGATCGTCAATGTAGATTTTGTTTTTGTTTAACGTATGATACCGTTTAAAAAAGTGTGTTATTTCTTTGTATGTATTGGATTTTAAAACAAACAATTACTGAATGAAAATTAGTTTTTATTTAAATGTATTGGTGTTTGCCCAATTTCTTTATCACTTTAATGTACAATTATAATTCCGACCATTGCCTTGCTAACTTGACTGAAATCTTGTCTTCTTTAATATTACAGCATTCTGGCATCCAACAAAGTCTTACCTAGTAGAGTTTTTAACCAACCTAAATCTACATCTCGCTTACAATTTTATACCAGCTTGAATTTCATCCTTTGACCTTTAAAAGCCGCCTGGCTATTATCAGATAAATGCACCATATTATCCCTGATGACAGCTTTCAAGATCTGCAGTATTTCCGCCTGTCCGTATGTGGAACAAACTCCCAGCAGAAGTTTCCCTGCCACTTTCAATATAAGAAAATTCAAGTCAAATGTTCACAAACACTACTTCCTCTATCCTTCCTCCCATAACATATTTTCCTAGTTCCAACACAATGCATTGTATAAGTAGGGGTCATCCCCTGAGTGCTGGTTCAAGAAAAAAAAATACACTGCATTCATCCGAAAGTCTTTCTAATGACTGCAGTTTTTTTAATTTTACATAGAAAACACCCGGTTCTCCCAGGTGACAAGACAGCTAGTATTTTCGTCAGACACTGCATTCACTTTCTACAAGATTGGAATAAAATGTTTTTTTTCTACGATACAAAGCACTGTGCAAAGCCACCAGTACTTACCCTAACAATGATGGTTATTACAATTTTATTTTATACAATATTTTTATGCACTTTACTGTAATAATAAGGGTATATATAAGATTGTCCTTCCGTTTGTAATTTCTTTATTTGAAGCTCTATGAAATATACAAATTTTTTTGCTTATATGTTACAAATGTCCAACCGACTGACAGTATGTAGTAATCACATTTTGTATATCTTGATATAACCTTACTATATTCATAAATCTGTTCATAAATGGTATGTTTTTTCAAATAGGATTTATATATCTGTATTTATAACCTTTTTTCGTTGTTAAGTTGCTTTTCCTAATAAGTATCTAGTGTGTGTGAGTATGTTAAGTAAGAATTTTTTGAATTGCAAAAACAATCACAAACAGGCATTGTAAAGGTAACCACTAAATAAAATATATTTGAACTCTTTTATTTATTAAAAAAAAAAACTTCATTTATTTATAACAAGACACAACAAATATTTAGTTTTATTTTATTTGATGCTGCTTGATCTTGCAAAACTCTTGTAAGAGTAAACAACTTCAAACAAGTTTGTGCTAAAACAAGTGGTTACGTTTTTTTAAGTAAATATATGCCAGGTGTGACCGTACCTTAATGTTCTTACTTTAACGTAAGGATTAGAGTATTCATTTGAAAGTGGTTGTCTACGATTTTCTGAATTTAGAGTTTAGTTTGAAATTATTAGGTTTACTTTTGCCTCACATATCTTAACGCTGTTGAAGGGTATTTCAGCTTCGAATAAACCAGAACTTTTACAAGTATTTGCCACCAAAAGTATAGATATCTGTGTCTGCATAGAGAAAACAAGAACAATGACTTAAGTTTCTTGTAGAAATTTGTGTGACTATTAGATTATTATGCCAAGACAATTTATAGTGGCTGAGGTCAGTAATTTTGCTGAATACGAGCGTATATATTTTGTGTTGCTCTGCCACAATTTTATTGCGTTTGATAAATGGAAATTGCTTTCGATGGCAAAATTTATAGATGTACTCAATATGAATTGTGCAATTGAGGATATTTTTAAAGCAACTTAAAGCAATTACTGTAAAGATTAACTGACGTATTCATAAAAAATAAAGTAGGTTTGAAGTGTGCTTTTAGACAGAATTTTCATACAAAATTTTCTTAAAGTACATTTGAAGTCTACTTTAATTTTTTGTGCATAAGGGCATAAGAAAGTAAAAAAACAAAGTCTTTATATTAATAATTTTAAAAATTGTTTAACTATACTGTTAAATTTCTTTTAATTTTATATTTATTTTATCTGTAATAAAACAACTTCTAGAGAATTTCCTAAATTTTCTCATTATTTGTAACTTTTCATCTCCACTTCTTTACAAATTCCCCATTTACTCATTAATTTTAATTAAATCTGTTTTTTAAGACACCATAAATACAACTTCATCTAAAATTTATGCAAAATCTTTTAAAAACTACAAGCATATGCTTCCTTAGGGTTATTTTCACATATGAGCAGCATCTATTATGGAACAACATCATCATCAACAGCATCATCGACGTCTTCTAACAAACCAAACTATATGATTTTGCTTGTTTGTTAAACAAACATTTATCTCTTTCAACACAACAAACTTACTTACAACACACAGTATATACTTGACAGCAGATATTTACCTATTCAGTGTCTTCCCTAGAACTTATATAATCCCATGCTCTTTTCTTCAAAAAGGTAATAAACTATAATTGAATTTTTCGTTTCTTCTGCTGCATCACTGTTAGTTGGCATCATTCATTTTCATCACTTCGTAGAAAGTTTTGTAAAGAAAATCTGTTAATTTTGCTCTTCTATACAAAACTTTTTAACTACCCACAATTTTGTTAAGGGGGAATATGCAAAACACAACAATATAAATATTTACGTTGAAAGAAAATATGTTTTTTTTTTTAATTTTTTGGTTAGAATTTGTATAGATATATTTTACAGTCTATTATAGTTGAGAAGCTAAAATTAATGTAGGTGTTTTCGGGTTAAAAAATAATAATTTTCAATAATAGTATGAGGAAAATCGGTGTATTGTAAATTTACCACACACATAGTAGGAAGAATTGTTAGGAAATATTTGTTTTTTTTTTTTTGTTAAGTATTGTCCATAAGAGAATAAATTTGTATGCTTATTTCGTTTGTTCAATATTTAAGAATCCCACAAATATTGCTAAAGTGATTTAGATCCCTGTTAGCATTGCGCTATAAACATTTAAAGAATATATTAGTCTTTACAAAACACACATTTGAAGGGGTCATATGTCACACTAAGCATTATCAAGTTGTGCGTGCCATGGTCTTTATGACATGACAAAAACAAGTGCCTTAAACCGACTCAGACTACCTTCTTAAACTCAGACTTAATCTCAGACTACCGTATTCAATGTAGACTAGCATCTTTAACTCAGACTACCTTCTTACACTCAGACTACCGCCTAAAACTCAGACTATCTTTATAAACGCAGACTATCATCTTAAACTCAGACTGGCGTCTTAAACTCAGAGTACCTTCTTAAACTGAGACTTAAACTCAGACTATCGTCTTAAACGTAGACTACCGTCTGTAACTCAAACTACCTTCTTAAACTGAGACTTAAACTCAGACTATCTTCATAAACGCAGACTACCGTCTTAAACTCAGACTATCTTCATAAACGCAGACTATCATCTTAAACTCAGACTGGCGTCTTAAACTCAGAGTACCTTCTTAAACTGAGACTTAAACTCAGACTATCGTCTTAAACGTAGACTACCGTCTGTAACTCAAACTACCTTCTTAAACTGAGACTATCTTCATAAACGCAGCCTACCGTCTTAAACTCAGACTATCTTCTTAAACTCAGACTGGCGTCTTAAACCCAGATTATCTTCATAAACGCAGACTACCATCTAAAACTCAGACTACTGTCTTTAACTCAAACTACCTTCTTAAACTGAAACTATCTTTATAAACGCAGACTACCTTCTTAAACTCAGACTGGCGTCTTAAACTCAGACTACCTTCTTAAACTGAGACTTAAACTCAGACTATCGCCTTAAACTCAGACTATCTTCTTAAACTCAGACTACCGTCTTAAACTCAGACTATCTTCTTAAACTCAGACTACCTTCTTAAACTCAGACTACTGCTACCAACTTAAACTTACAATTCTCTAGAAAGTTGACAAACATTCACTTATTGTGTCTGTTTTACCAAATTTATTCTTAAACATTTTATTCCAAGAATCTAAACCCTTTTACACGTTTTTCTACTGTTAACAAATCATGTCCTACTTGTTCGTTTCCATTGTCTTTTTAACCAACCACATTTAATCTATTTATTTCCCCTTCACTTAATTTTTAAATTTATTTAATTTTAATTTATATTGGAAATATCGTAAACAACCAAAATCAAAATAAATTCTCAAAATAGCCTTAACTAAAAAAAAAACCCCAGCACAAATACTATAATTTGAACATAATTATACATAACCGGTGGTTACTTCATTTAACTATAGTAGATAGACTGGCAAAAAAAAAGAAAAACTATTAACTTTTCAAGGTTTTTCACAAATTCAGCAAAAAAAAAAAACAATTTTTGTTTACTGCAAATTCTCCATTGAATGCGGGCAGAGACTGTGGCTGGTAACGTATTAAAATTTACTACTAACCTGTTTTAATAAAACAATGTAATAATTTTCTTAAGCTTGTAAAAGCCATAGAAAAAACGAAATCATTGACTTTTAAAGTTAAAGAAAACCAAAAAAAAAAAAAAAATAAATGAAACTGCTGGTACTTTAGTTTCCTGTATAGAAAACACAAAATTCATACTTAAATAAATTTAAGATAAAATAACGACTTTTGTTGGCCCACTTCTGCAAAGTTGGTTAAATAAAATTGTTGGCTTTGGTTAGCTGTGTTATGTTGTTTGTTTGGTTTGTTGGCTGGCTGGCTGTTGGTTGTAGTTGCAAATTGACAATTTAGCCTTTCACCTGTCTTGGTTTATAAATCTGTTACCAATCAAAATAAATATTAGCAAGAATTGGAAAAAAAATAACGAAATAATTCGCCAAAAACCAAAAGAGGCTGTATACACTAAAAACACAAACTATATAGAGAGAGAAAAATTGAAAAAGGAAAACACTATCATAACTACTACTAAATGACCAACATACATCCATCCAATTCAAACATCCATCCAAAACTTCCAGCTAAAACTAAGCAACAAAAATCATTGCACTTGATTTTTTGTGGGGTACTCTTGGTTGCAACAGTACAAAAACAAACTAAATAACAATATTTATTGACATTTCTGTCCATCCTGCTGTCCGTCCCTCAGTCCAGCCATTCATCGTATTTGCGGGAGATATTTGTTAAAAACTCTGCAATTTTCTATAGTATTGGCAAATATTGATTAGAGTTTGTATGTATGTATGTATGTTTGTACATTGTGATACCTGTGTATTGTTTGGTTAGTTAGTTTTGTTAACTAACTAACTAATCAACTCCCAATTGTATTTCATGCAACATGCCGTATTATTTTCCTACAAAATTGACTTAAATGCTACACCTTGTTATTTTTTTTCCTTCTTCAGTTTTAGTTTTTTTCTTATGGAAATTTTTTGCTAGAAAATTGAAAAAAAAATCACTTTAAATTTCACTTTAGTTGAGACAACACATTGCAGGCTGTTGTAGCAAAAAGAAAGAGTAAAAGTTTTATTGAACTAGTTAAAGACCTAATTATTAAATTGTATAAGGTTAAGTTTTTTGAGAGCACCAACTACATTTAGGAAATTTAATTTGTTGGGAGTTTGAACTTAAATTGACTTCTTATGTACATACTTATCTCTGAGCAGTTTTGTTTTATACGTTTTTACACATTTAATAATAAAACAATAATCAGTTGACTTATGCTTAAGATCTTTTACTCCGATTATAGTCTTATAATTTGATCATTGCCTTCACCACAGATCACCGTCTTCTACTCAGACTGTTGGTCTTAAGCTATGTATAGACGATCGTCAGATATTACAATGTTGTCAGATCTAACAATGTGCTAGCAATGTACTGACATTGAACAATTTTTAGCAAAAGGTAAATTGTCAGTTTAGACGACTGTAAGAAAACCAACAATTTCATTTGCACACAATTGTCACACAATGAATTTATCAGTCAACCGAAATTGTCAGTTCACACGGTTGTCAGATTGTTATGTGGCAATTTGTCAAATTCGTTTTGCAAATATTGTCATGGAACAAAAAATAGCAATTGGAACCATTTTATCTGCTTATGTCCTAATGCACACTTTAATTTAATTCTTTAATTTTCTTCTACTTTTTTCAAAAATTTTATCAATGCACTTGTTTGTTTATTTATGTATATACAGAGTTGCATTTAAAAATAATTTATATGACAAAACTGCCATTGGCAGATGCATAAACAATGAAAAGTGTTTGACAATTGTCTTAAAACAATGACAATGACAAAATTGTGTGTTTACACTATTGTTAGATGTCTGACAATATTTTTGTCTTTCAATGTACTGAAAATGCTTTTTCTTACAACGTTGGAAGACAAAAATTTTAAGCTCACACGGTTGTTAGATATTTTCTGAACATTTTTCGGACAACGTTGTAATATCTGACGATCGTCTATACATAGCTTTATAAAACCATTGTATATTCAGACACCTAGGTAGACTACCATCTTATACTATACACAGACTACTGTCTGTTACTTAAGGTACGGTCACACTTGGAAAATATTTGCCGAAAAAGATATAACCACTAAATAAAATATATTTGAACTCGTTTATTTATTAAAAAAAACTTCGTTTATTTAAGACAATATACAACAAATATTTAGTTTTATTTTATTTGATGCTGCTTGATCTTGCAAAACTCTTGTAAGAGTAAACAACGTCAAACAAATTTGTGCTAAAACAAGTGGTTACGCTTTTTTTTAATAAATATTTGCCAAATCTGAACGTACCTTTAGTTTGTTTCAGTAACCCAGCAGTTTGATGTTCGATACCTGAAGCAAGAAGCAAGATCTTGTCACATGAATCAGCCTAATATATATTAGATACCTACAAATTCGTATTTTTGATTCAACCATGATCGGTAACTCTTCTTAGCCTTTAAAGGAGAAAGACAATTTCCAAAGCTTCGAACATGACAGATTTCTTTGACATATCAATATAGGCAAATTATTTCGATACAGTATTCCCTCCCAAAGAAATATTCTCTTATGATCTCAGAAATGGCTGTTTTTCGATACTCTCTACTTGTTAAAAAAAATAACCTACATAAATGTCGTTTAAAAACCGGCTTAATGAATAGTAGGATTTTAAAGAATATTGATATTAAATATATATTTCCATCTGGCATAACTTCCCACGATTACGAGTATATCTTCGTGGGGATATGACAGCAATACATTATCTAATGGTGGTATCATGAGCAATGTAGAAAACGGCATCTTTGGATCAAATAGAAGTTTTAGTAAGCTTGATAACTCAGAATAGATTGTTGGCAGCCTCAACTTTATCTTCATTGGCATTCCACACATCGAAGAACAGCTTAAAATCCGTATGCAACATTATTCAATCATCAATTAAGCCGTATTTGAAGATAACAATCATTAGACTCCTCAGTTGGGATAATTAACCAGCCATCTTTTGTAATGCTGCTTAATCTACTTATTCTATTTAAACAAAACGTGACCATCCCAATATTTAAATCCTCTAAGCTGACAGTTAAGATCGTGCTACATTTAAAGTTTCACTCTTGGTTGATATTCAGACCCCCATTAATGCTATATATTGTCATTCAGTAGCTTTAACAAACTAAATTCTGTTTTCTATGTCAATGGAAATTTAAAGATATTATTGATTTCCAATCAGTTGTTATTACACAAACACCAAAGACAACAACCAATCAACAACAACAACAATTTGCATATACATGCGATAATTTTAAACAAAACTATAATTTTCTATAGAAACCTACAACTACCTATACGAGTATATACATACCTACATACATATAACTGGTGGCACACTTAACACACAGACACAAATCTCCAACATAGATGGAGTTGTAGAAAAAATGTGGCACTGTCATTATGACAGTTAAAATTGTGGTTTGTGTATGAAAATTGTTCTCCTACTACTAACTATGGCAGTTGTTTGCCAATAATAAACGAAATGAATTTCTGAAATTTAATAGTTATAATTTAACAAAACGATAGGAAAATTGTAAAAATGTATAATCAAATGTTAGAAAGATGCCAGAAAATATAACAGAGTAAAAGAAAGAAATATGGAAAACAAATATTGATTACAAAATGGTTTAGTAGGTCAAGTGGAGGAAAATTGCATTCGTAAAGAGTTAACAAATATTTATAACATTTTCATTTGTTGTTTTGTGTTTTGCTTGTTTGTTATGCACAATCAAATATGCATTTAAATTTTGTTGTTTTATTATCTTTATAGGTCATTACATAGCAATTTTGATCCTTTTCGTACCAAAAAATAAAAAATAAAATAGAAATAGTTGGGGTATTTATTTGTTTATTTTCTTTGTGTACAAATAAACACCCATTACCTGATGAAACGTGCTCTTTTGTTTTCCAGCATCTACCATGCAGCCAAAATTACTCAACTGCTGGTACTTGTTGTGTGTGCATGTCTACGGTACAGAGTCGATACAATATTGGGATTCACTTAAATCCTTGTTTTGTATGCAAAACATTTTATAAATGATGGTTGTTTACAGGAGCAATATGGGGAAAAAATAAAACCTTTATTTATATCGGTCTTATTGTGGTTCGCTACTGTCGGCAGTGTTAAACATTAGAAAAGATTTGCGTAAGAAATCAACAGTGGAACAAAATGTTCAAAAACCTAAGGAACAGTGTATTTAAAGCTTATCGTTAAGAAGACATCATAATTCCTGCCTTAATGGCGGGATTACATTGTATAATTCTTTGGCATATCCCAATTTCTGTGACTGATATCTGCAGAATGGCATTCTTTTAGTCGTTTATGTTAGCCGAAACTTCTAGTTTATACTTAACTCTTTCACCCCACTACTATTTGATTTATTTAAGTTTTTTTTTGTTACATATTTGAAAAAACAATTCTTTCTTCCAAAATATCTGTGTAAACTCGTACTCTACACTAGTTTTCATATTGAATACACATCAGAGAACAAGGAAATGAATTTCTAATAGAGTCCCGTATGTGTTGTAAATTACTTTGAGCCAAAAAAAAAAAATAAAATAAAAAAAGACTGCAAAAAACTAAAATCGACAAACAAAAGTAGAAATTGTGATGATGCTAAGACGCGCTGGTTGGTTGTTGTCTTCGTCGTCACAACACAAATAAAACAAAAGGTGTTTATAAACACATACCCATAAGGAGTATTTACCCAAGTTATCAAGACAAATAACTGTTCAAGTACCCCAGCTCCAACAAACACAAACACAAACACAACTGAACAGAACACAGCCAGACAGATGGACACAGAAAAATGAGAAATACATGTGACACTATTACGTGCAAAGCCGACTATGACTTTGGCTCAGACTCCGAAAAGTTGTGTACAACAAATAAAATGGAGCATAAAAAAATTAAAGCAACCAACATTTGTGTGTGACAAAGTTGCTTGAAATACGTATGTATTTATGTATGTATGTAGGTATAAGCATATAAAAGTTACCTTTGCTAAACAAATTTACATAAAATACTGCCAAAAGTTTTAAAAATTTAAGACGAAATAAAAATTTGCAATTACTATAAAGTTTTTTTTTTTTGGGGTGTTAAAGAAATATTTAGAAAAATCGTTAGTTGTGACAAGAATTTAACTAAAGAAAGGATAAAAGGAAATTTTCCAGCACAAGCTTTTGAAATAGATATTTGAATAAAAGATTGGATTATTTATTTATGAGATTTTCACACAGCGTTTGTGGACTTACATTGCAGGAAATTGTTGTTGGAATTTCGAAAAGAAAGGATATTCTAGATACTATTTTCTTTTACCATCTTTCTTGACAAGCCTTTAATATGTGCATTAAGCGAAAGTGATTGTCTGCACATGAATTTGTGTTTTGTTTTAGATTTTCAAATTCAGTTGAGATGAGGTAAATCCTTCTTATCTCTGGATTTATTTTCCATTCACTGTCTTATGAGAGTTCCAACTGCAGACAACAATATCTCTTGAGTTTTATTGCATAAACAGAAACTACGCCAATTTCTTAACCAATTAATAGATCAGTTGTCAAAATAAATCCTCGATTATGGAACAAAATTTATTATTCTAAAAACACATAAAATTAAGAGAAAAGTATAAAATCTTCATTTGAGTCGATTAAACAATCAACATAATTCAATGTAAATGCTGACTGTGGCTATGCCTCAAACAGTTCATACGCTGGGTCCAATTTTGGCATATTCTCTCCAACATATCGTTGGGTATTTCAGGAATAAATTCTTCTATATTGGCTTACAGTGCGTCAACCATTGCTGGCTTGTCCCTATAGATAAGAGCCTTAACATAGCCTTGCAAAAAATAATCTAAAGGCTTTAAATCACATGATCTAGTTGACCAATTGACCGGCCCAAACGTGAAATAAACTGTTCGCAGAACTCGAATACTTTTTTCTCGTGTGGCAGCGCCTTGTTGAAACCACAATTTAGCCGAATGCAGCGCTTCCATTTTGGACTAAACAAAATTTCAAATCATCCTTCGATAGCGCCCGCCATTCATAGTAACGTTCCTGCCCTCGTCGTCTTTGAAAAAGTACGGTCCAAATATATCACTGGCTCATCCACACCAAACAGTGCATTTTTCAAGATGCATTGGCAGTTCATGTAATGACTCTCTCTTCACACCAAATACAACAATTTTTTTTTTACATATCCATTCAACCAGAAATAAGCTTCGTCGCTGAACACAATTTTCTTTTTTTTTTTAACCGAGCATGAATTTTGATAATAAAATTCAATAATCTGCAAGCTTTTTTCGTTTGTAAGTCAATTCACGGTTAAATTATAGACCAAAGTGAATATTTTTAACAATAACATGTTACATGAACTCAGAAGAGCTGGCAAAAACAGTCTTGCTAAAAAAAAGTTCCAAAAACTCATCCTTTAATTACTTATTTTTTTGAAGTCTTCTACGAAAGGAAATCTAAGCACATTCACACCTTCTCTCAGGAAATCTAGTGCAAACTTTATTGAATCTGTTTCCATTGGATTTTTAATTATGTGCCAAATTGTATAATGATAATTTTACGATCAATACAGTTTCGTATTTATTAATCTTATGAAGAAGGATAGAGGACCAATTCTGATATTCGTCTATAGGCTCACAACTTTTTATTTTTTTTATTTGTTTATTGTAACTTTATTAAAAACGAACTAACAATAAGTCTTTAAAATATTATATGTATATCTATTGAACTTTATTTATTAAGTCCAGCCAATGCCGGACAAAAATTGTTTGACCAGTGCATATACATCCCTATCGTGAATAAAAATTCCACAAGAAATTTGAAAAAAAAAATGTGAAAAGGGAACATTTTTCCTATTAAAATTCAATGTAAAAAAGGGAACAAATTTCATGTGGAATTTTTATTCACGATAGGGGTGATAGTTGGCATTCTTCATTCTTATCTTTGGCTTAGATCAGCTGTATCTCTTAGTCTTAGTCGAGTATAGCCAGTATTATTTAACATGTTGCTGGCTGGTGGATTTGGGTGTACTTCAAACATTTTTAAATATTTTTCTACATTGTACTTTAAATCTCAAAGTCACGTTTAGGTCTTTATGGATATTCGAATTTTTTTAAATATCAGGGTCAATTGTGATCATTCGTAGCAATTTGTTTTGGCGTCTTTGGATTCTATCTACATTTGAAGCTTAGGCCGTTCCCCATAGCTGGATTCCATAACACCATCTAGATTTTATGATTGAGTTGTAAAGTAGGAGTTTACAATCTAAACTTAGCTTAGAGTTTCTGCCAATGAGCCAATTAATTTGGTTTAATTTCATTTGAGTCAATTTTGCATTGATAAGGGAATTCCATGTAAGGTTACGATCAAGGTGTATATCAAGATATATAACTTCGGATTGTTGTCTTATTTTTTTTAATATTGATATAAATAGGATAGCATGATTCTCTACACAATATAAAGGTTATGTGTGAGCATTTCTGCTTATGACCTTTTGTTCTCCTTTTCAGACCTGGCAATAAAATTTGTGTAGCGTAACATTGGTAGCGAAATAGGCTGTTCTGAGAATAAATATTGCAAAGACAAAAACACTTCATATCAATGCAACGAGCCAAGATTTATTTACGAAATTGAGGATATTCGTTACTCTTGGAAGTATTATATCGTATATGGAGGCTCGAGGGAAGAATTCATCTACATTTATAATATTGCTAATATTGTGCCATTTGCCGCCTGAAAAATATCCAAGGGTACGTGATCCGCTGCCTTCGTAAGATCCTACACATTTTTTGACCAAGAACGGTGTCCAAGAAATATGCTCCGGCAAAGAACATGTCAACGACAATCTAGCGATAGAAGATGCTCAGAATTACATTCAACTGTAAAGAGATGTGTACAACACGATTAACATAAAATATGTCAAAAAAGTTTTAACTCCTTAAAATTAATTGATCATCGAAATGAACGTTGACAATGTAGCATCTTTCTGTTAACTGAGAAGTATCTTGGATAAACTTATGCACCTTTGGAATAACTTGTAAATTAGAGACACCACTACCAATTATTCTTTGAGTGTAGTCATTCCTCATACATTAATATTTTCCTTACTGTTTCTCATGGTGTCCGTTTGAGGTTCCTGTCTCTTTAAATTTAAGCCTTTTTCATGTTACTGCTGTAGTTTAGGATTTTTAGTAGTTTATAACCAAAATATTTTACACAACACATATATGTATGTATATTAGGGCGGGCCAAATTTTTTGTCGATTAGAGCCGCCCCCTAGGATGATTCTATGGACAATTCAGACTCGAAAATCGAGATAGATCCATGGTTCCTTCACCAAAGTTGCTTAGAATTGTCCATAGAATCATCCTAGGGGGCGGCTCTAATCGATTTTTTCGGCTCCATACAAATTGGCCCAGCCTAATGTATATGTATATGAATGTGCTTACTTGAAGCCTGTTGAAAATTGTTACTTTTTGCTCATCTTTGTTTTCCAACAAATCTCTATAAAAATAATAAACTTTTTATTTCGAAATCAAATGTTATTTAGGTTACTTTTTTTTTGTGCCCAAAAAAACCATAAAATCTTTAGTAGTTTTAAGTTGTATTTTTGCTTTGTTAAAGACAATAGTTTTGCAAAAAGGATCTGTGCTGGTTGGTGAGTTTCCAACAACTATGTGTGCGTTTTGTGGATATTTGATTATTTATCTTGTCGTTTTCTATTATTTTAAGGTTTTTAGAGTTTTCTAATCAATTTTTATATGTCTTTAAAGAAAACATTAGGAGGTTTGTTTATTTGTTTTTTTTTTTCTAAATGCATTTCTAAAGGCTGGATATAAATATATGCAACTTTTTCTATTATCTGTGGTTTAAGTTTATAACCAGTATTATCCTTTTTATGTGTGATATGGGATATGTTTCTCAGATTTTGCATATAAATTTAGTACTTAGTATATTTGTATGAAAATTTGAGGTTATTAAGAAAATTTACAAAATTTCTATAAAGCCTTGTCTATTTGAAAATAACAACTGTATGGAATAAAGTGTTATTGGTATTTAGTTTGGTTTACTATACTTGTATTTGTAATACATTTTTAAAAGAAATTTCTTTATTCTAATTGAAAATGTTTGTTTACACTTACATAGACTTCTATGAGGACATGATAAAATATTTCTGAAGATTGTAAGAATAATATAGCCAACAGTGGTAGTTTTAGTTGGAGAGGATTTGTTTGAAAATAAATAAATTTTAAAAAGCAATACAACAGTGTTAAAAATAGCCGAATTACTTTATAAAACTAAAAATATCAAAAAATATCCTTGACAAAACATTAAATTATATGTATATTTATAACCTTCAACACCACTTAAAGTTTCTGGTCTTATGTTTATTAAAAACATTAAATTTAATTATATTTTTGGCAATATTTATCTGAATGTGTGTGTAAAACAGTCAAGTCTACTTTTAAAAATCAATCAAGTCGGTGTATTGCTAATAAAGCTATGAATTCAAATGTTGTCTTACACGAAAATCGTATTTCCATTTTTGTCTCTGTTAGTGTAAAACACGTTTACGTGCTCAATACCAATCCAAAATTACCGAAACTTATATAAAGTGCTTGTCATAATCTTAAGAAGTCTTGCTAGTAAATATCAGCCAAATCGGTTTGCTAGAACAAAATGTATACATACAAATTTTAGACAAAGTCGAAGGATTATTTTAAAGAAACCAAATTTCAAAATTATAGCAGTTGTTTAGCTTCTGTAGCAATATGTTTAAGCAATTCTATTGCTGTAGCTTGTACTAAAACAACATTAACTGTACGAATAAATATACATCAAAAGAAAAACGAATCTTTATTCTTGACAAACAAATATCGTAAGAAATCGTAAAAGAATTTAGTAATACCCAGCTTGAAAGTAAAGCTTTGCTGCTGTTTAATTATCCTTAAAATTCTAACACTTTATGCTCACTTCTCCACCACTGTGTTTCCTGTTTACATAATTTAGAATGAAATTGCTTTTGAAAGCCTACAATTAGTTGTAAAAAGAGAATTTAAATAAATATTTATCTTGTTTGTGGTAGAAATGTAAGAAAATAAAAAATGTACTATAAAATGATGAAAAAAAAATGAATTGAAAAAGTGCTTGCAAGTGAAAGTAATTTCTGCTTTCTGCAGTAGAATCCAAACAACAAACTCAACTATAAGAGCCATAAAACAACAAATTCCAGCAACTGACTGTGTTGAGTGTTGGGAATCAGAGCTTTAGAATGAACTTTAATAAAAATGTAGAGAAGAAATCCAATGAGTTTTACAAAACAACAATTGGTCAATTATAATACTATTACAAATAGTAACTAAACAATAATAATAATAATGATTTTAATATTATTTATGAATCTTAAATTGTTTAAATATGTATATATAAAAACTGTAAACATAAAAATTTATATTTTGGAGAAAATTGATTTAAATTTTATTAACAAAAACTTGATAGCAACATGACAATACTGATAAAAATATATTTTAAGTTGATTTTCTAGGATAGTACCCTGACTAAGACGGTCATAACGTACATAATTCAAGAGACAATTGAAATAGATATCAAGAGAAGGTTTTACCAGCATTGCCTTTTATCCAATATCTTGGCAATGGAACTTTTTTTTGAATAGAAAATATTCCTTAGAAATTTATGCGAACAGAAAATATTCCTTAGAAATTTATGCGAACAGAAAATTTTTTACAGAAATTTATGAATAGAAAATTATTCGAATAAAAATTTAGTCGAATAGGAATTTATTCCAATAGAAAATTATTCGAATAGAAAGTTATTCGAATAGATATTGATTAAAAAATTATTCGAATAAAAATTTAGTCGAATTGAAATTTATTCGAATAGAAAATTATTCGAATAAAAAATTATTCGAATAAAAATTTAGTCGAATAGGAATTTATTCCAATAGAAAATTATTCGAATAGAAAGTTATTCGAATAGATATTGATTAAAAAATTATTCGAATAAAAATTTAGTCGAATAGAAATTTATTCGAATAGAAAATTATTCCAATAAAAAATTATTCGAATAAAAATTTAGTCGAATAGGAATTTATTCCAATAGAAAATTATTCGAATAGAAAGTTATTCGAATAGATATTGATTAAAATGGAAATTCATTCGAATATAAATTCATTTGGATCGAAATTTATTCGGAAAGATATATTCGAAAAAATATTTATTCGAATAGAAAGTTATTCGAATAGATTTTGATTAAAATAGAAATTTATTCGATTATAAATTTATACGAAAAGATATATATTCGAATAGATATTGACTCGAATAGGTATATAAATATAATATAAATTTATTCGAATATAAATTGATTCGAATAAAAATGTATTCAAAAAAAAATTTATTCAAATACAAATTTATTAGAATAGAAATTTATTTCAATTACAATTTATTCGAATGAAAATTGATTCGAATAGAAATTAAATCGAATATAAATTCATTTGAATGGAAATTTGTTCTAATAAAAATTTATCTAAATATAGATTGATTCGAATAGAAATTTATTCAAATAGAAAATTCTCCGAATAGAACATTATTCGAATAAAAATTTATTCGAATAGAATTTTATTCGTATAGAAATAGAAATTTATTCGAATACCAAATTATACGAATAGAAAATTATTCGAATAGAAATTTATTCAAATTGTATAAATTGATTGATATTGATTCGAATAGAAATTTATTCGAATAGAAATTTATTCGAATATAAATTGATTCGATTAAAAATGTATTCAAATAAAAATTTATTTATATTAAAATTTATTCAAATAGAAATTTACTAGAATAGAAATTTATTCGAATAAAAAAAAAAAGAGTCGAATAGAAATTGATTCGAAAATAAATTTATAGAAACTTATTCGAATAAAAGTTGATTTAAATAGAAATTAATTTATATAGAAATTTATTCGTTGCAGTTTTAATAGAAAACAAAACTTATAAACTATTTATTGTTGTCTTTGTTTAAATAAAAGAAATTAAATCACATTTTTCTTACATTTTTCAATTCCATTAATAAATTTATTTCCAAAATTTAGAACACACACATTGCGATAATTACAGTGTTGAGAAATACATATAATGATTTTTTAATCTGAAACAATTATATCGTCACTTTTCTTTCGAAACCCCGAAAACAACAAAAGAAATTAATTACAAATTATCAATATAACATCAAATGTCAAACACAATACCAAGCAATGACCATACATACTATGTATGTACTACCAAACGATTTTGAAAATCCATTTGATTAAATGAAAAATCAAATTATTATCACACACAGTTTAAACAGCGCAACATACGTATAAACTCAGTCACACACATGCCTCCTAAGCTTATAAAGATTGATCATGATTTCTACATGATTTTTTTTTTGTCTACATTCATTCTTTGATTTTCAATTAATTACAAAATATTTTAAATGATCCCATATAGATTGTCTACAAATGACAAGACCACAGTACTTGCAGTATATTTAGTCTTAGAAGTTGTACAATCTTACAATATACTCGTATATATACCCTACTCTAAAGAGAGTGATAATATTAGAATTTCTATTGATAAATGTAATTACCTGACACAATGAATTTTGTTAAAGAATTGGATAGAAATTATAAAAATATTCTAAGAAATATTTGTAGCAATCTAAAAACTGTTTCAAAATATATTTACATACATTTTACATATTTATTTATGTAAATTAACATAAGTGGTTACCCAAAAATATAGAGTTAATATCAGCAAATGTGTATGTATAGGATTTTGTTGCTTTCTGGTCAGCTGCTGGAGTATACTCGATTTAGAATTCTCAGAAGTAAGTAGCAAATAAATGAACACAACCAACTATACATTAAACCGAATGTATTTTAAAATGCATTTTAAAAATGTATTTGATAAACACTTATCTATTTACATACGCATATGTTTGATTATCTGTGTGTTTAAAACACTCTGACATCCAAACTTTAATACCGTAGTTATTGGGATTCATTAATTTGAAACTAACAAAATCAGTTCATTAGCAAACAAATTTTGATCCAAAATGTGATACGACCTTCAAACATTTTGATTTATACAAATTTGTAGCTGTGCCATACTCAGCCAAATGCAAAAAGTATATTGAAAAATTTATTCGAATAGCAAATTTGAAATGAAAAATTTATTCAAATATTTATTCGCATAGAAATTTATGCGAATGGAAATTTATTTAAAGAATAGAAAATATTTAGAAAATTATTCAAATAGAAATTTATTCGATTATAAATTTATATGAATATAAATTTATTTGAATAGAAATTTATTCGTATAGAAATTTACTCTAATCGAAAATTCTAATACAGATTAATTCGGATAAAAATATTTTCGAATACAAATTTATCCGGATAAATATTTATTCGAATAAAACTGTATTCGAATGGAAAATTGTACGAATAGAGATTTATTCGAATAGAAATTTATTCGAATGGAAAATTGTTCAAATATAAATTTATATGAATGGAAATTTATTCGAATAGAAATTTAGTCAAATAGAAATTTACTTGAATAAAAATTTAATCACATAAAAATTTATTTAAATATAAATTTATTCGAATTAAAATTTTTTCGAATATACATTTATTCGAATAGAAACTTATTAGTATTTATATAAATTTACTCGAATTAAATTTTTTTCCGATGTAAATGTAAGCGTATATAAATTTATTCGAAAAGAAATTTCTTCTAATGGAAAATTTAATCGAATACAAATTTATTTGAATACAAATTTATTCGAATACAAATTTATTTAAATACAAATTTATTCGAATTAAAATTTTTGCGAATACAAATTTATTTGAATACAAATTTATTCGAATTGAAATTTTTTCGAATATACATTTATTCGAATAGAAATTTAAAATTTTTTCCGATGTAAATGTATGCGTATATAAATTTATTCGAATAGAAATTTATTCTAATGAAAATTGATTCGAAAAAATTTAGTCAAATAGAAATTTACTTGAATAAAAATTTAATCGAATACAAAATTATTTAAATACGAATTTATTAAAATTAATGTTTTTTGAATATAGATTTATTCGAATATAAATTTATTCGAATACAAATTTACTCGAATAAAAAATTTTTCCGATATAAATGCGTATATAAATTTATTCGAAAAGAAATTTATTCTAATGAAAAATTTAATCGAATACAAATTTATTCGAATTAAAATTTTTTCGAATATACATTTATTCGAACAGAAATTTAATCGAATAAAAAATTTTCCAATATAAATGTATGCGTATACAAATTTATTCGAATAAAAATTAAAAAATTAATTTTTCGAATAGAAATTTAATCGAATAAAAATTTAAAAAAAAATTATTCGAATAGAATAACTAGCTAAATTTTCTGTAAAAATGTGTTCGAATTTAAAATTTTATTCCATATTTGCTAACGAACATTAAATGTGCTATATTTTTAAATTTTTTGAATCTTTTATTTTGAAAAATCACAATTTAACCCGCCTATTATAATAATTATGAAACCTAAATATTTTAGTGTGACTTATCGCTTTCTAAGAATTTCCATACGTCTGATTTTACATTCTACTTAACAAAAACTATAAATACTATTCATATTATTTATGTATTTATTTTCACAGTTCAAAATATTATGAGATTAAAACTCATGATAAGTCATTAATAC
Organism: Bellardia pandia; assembly: GCA_916048285.2. Lineage (NCBI taxonomy): Eukaryota > Metazoa > Arthropoda > Insecta > Diptera > Calliphoridae > Bellardia > Bellardia pandia. The sequence continues at coordinate 97,385,704 of OU696533.1, read as the reverse complement.
ATTTAAGCATAATTGTGTAAATTATAACCATTACAAATAAATTTCTGGGAAAATCTAACAAAAAAAAAATATTACAGAAGCAGTATTCTCTATTTAAATGTATAAATTGCTTAATAAGTATTTAAAATTTTATTAAAAATAATATTGGAGATTAATGTAATTTTCAGAATATTATTAAATGTGTAACATGTAATATATCTCTATATGTAACAGAACCGTTCAATTCTATTAATTTACTGTAATAGAGACATTCTGGGAATTGTTGTAGAATGTTTTATATAAATAAATTATAACTAAGCGGCTGATAGTAAGAGTGACTACCAGTAGTATAGGAAAGGGTCATAATGAAAACAAGTAGTAGTGTCATGTATATGCATTGATGTGGCAAGATTTAGTTCTGTCAAATATATGGTGGCTTCGGCTTTTAATTGTAAGTGTACCGCCTTCAAAAGCCTCCAACCTCTTAAAATCCTCTCAACTGATTTTCATTTAATTTAACTATATTTTAAAACCAACTTTTTGCTATTTTTCCTGTTTTTTTCAGCCAGATAAAAGATCAAACAAAACAATAAAGCAACAAACGAACAGCAGCAACAAGCTCAACAAAAAGACAAAAATAATAAGAAATAGTTATTTAAATATTTGGCATGACATTGAGTATCTTTCAAAGTCTTAAAATATTTTCCAATGACATTTGCAATTGTAGACTGAAGAAAATGCCTTTAATATTGTTACCAACTAAACTGATTCCATCAATTTTCCTAAACATTCAAAGATGACTTAAAAGTCATCAGCGCTATATTTGCATTGTTGTTTTCAAAGATTTTTTCCACTACGATTTCATGGCCTGCCTTCCTTGGTCTTGGCTAGAGAGAAAATAAACCAAAGACTCTGTTTGTTTGTTTGAAGTCTTGATTGTTTGTTACAACAAGCATCAATTAGAAATTAAAATGGAAAAAAAAAATTATATATTGTTAAACTATTTTTTTTTGAGTTTTTTTTTCTGTTTTTCTGTTAATCGTTTAGATGTTAGATAATGTTTGTTGTGTTTAGCTGGTTGTAAAGACATTATATTTAAAGATGACGCCAAGGATTTAAATTAAAGTGAATGAAAATAATAAAAAAAAAAAATAGAAAATATCTGGAAATGTTCATGTTATTCAAAAGACCACCGTGCTAGTGGATTTAGTGAGAAAGTTGGGTTTTTGGGGTGGAGAAGTAAATTGGGAAATTTATGCTGATTTAATGGTAAAATTAGGATCCTCAAAAAATAACTAAGCGCCATATGCGAAAACTTTTGTTTGACATATTTTATATAAAATAAAGCGCCGCTGAAGATCACATAAGCCTATGGTGAGTGTGTTTAATCGCTATGAGAGATGGTTTGTGTGGTTTAGAACTAGTAACTTTGACACGGATCACACAAAGATTATTCAAATAGTTTTAGCACCAGGAATTGGAGGCATTACTCCATGATCATTGCTGTCGAACTCAACAAGAGCTTGCCAAATCATTGTGAGCTACTCAAGCAGCAATTTCAAAACATTCACGAATAGCAGTATTCATCCAAAGCAGGGAAATTGATTAACAGGATCTGTAGAGTTGAGATTAAATTATTTTGTGTTGGTATATATTTTTATTTCAATTTGTTCAACTGCTCAAATTGTAGATAATTGTTTCGATAATTTCATCAATTATTAGTTCCATGGAATGTTGTTTGTATCAAAGTTCCATAAATTGCAGGATCGCCAATTTTTGTAATAATAGATTTCGATTAAAATAACATTTTATTTTATTTTTATTCAGGCATGTGATGGAAATCGAAAACGAAAACGAATGAGTTTTGGAAGTATATTTTAATGCATTTCTAATCTAATTTTTAAAATTTTTCTTTTCAGTAGCCCAATATCTTTATATTTTATGTGATAAAAGTTTTTCAATACAGAAATATTACGAAAATATTAAATTCTAAAACTCATTCGTTTTCGCCTGATTAGTTTTTATTATATAGTATATCAAGTTGTATTGAATGAAATTGAAAATTGTTCTGAACAAAAACTAAAAACTAACACGATTAATAAATTTAATTACATACATTCATAAAAACCAAATATTTTTCTGATATAATATTAGTAAATATTTTATGTATAAAGTAAAAACCTACACGAAATGCTAGTGAAAAACGCTAAAAGGAAATAATTTATGAAACCAATCATTACTTACGATTAAAAATTGATTAAGAAAATCCGAAGCGTAAAAGATCGTATGTGAAACTCGGCCAACCAGCCGAATCGACACGAAAGCCAAATATGCATGATGCTAATGTAAATATCCTGAAATCTATCCAGAGCAGCAAAATGAACCTCGTTTGAAGCGAGCATTGGCTCGCAATGATGCTCAGTTAAACCTAGATTATATATCAAATAAATAATAACTGAAAAACACAATTTTTAGTTTAATCTAGGTTTAAGCGAAAAATGTAGATTATCTTTATCCCAGAAACTAGCTCTTATAGTATTATACTGACTAATAAGACTAAGCAATTTTCAAGCTTATTAAAGTATCCCCCAAACATAGCGGACTCAATTTCTTATTTATGCCAAATACCCTACCCTAATTTAATTAATCACCAACTAACGACTCTTAGTACAGGGTGGCCCAAAAAAGACTGAAGGATTAAAAATAACTGTATTTTTTTGTTTTTATTTTTTATTAATTTTTTTTTATGTTTTTAAATATTTAATTCATGGAAATTTTTTACATCTAAGTGTAAAATATAACATCTCTCAAATGGTGTCCATTTTCTTGCAAACAAAAATTGGCTCTTAACCGCATTTTCCATTACTGCCCGTAGAGTTTCTGGTTCCAAGTTCCTTATTTCTGCTTGAATGTTCTGCTTAAGCTCTTGAATTGTTTGGGGTTTATTAATATACACAACTCCTTTCAAATAGCCCCACAAAAAAAAATCTGGAGCAGTCAAATCTGGTGAACGTGGAGGCCAAGCAAAATCACAATTTCTGGAAATTATTCGTTCACCAAAAATGTTACGAAGAAGTTCCATTGTCGCTCTTGCTGTATGCGCAGTTGTTCCATCTTGCTGGAACCATATGTTTTGATTATTCTCAACATGTGGACGCAAAAACTTTTCTATCATAGTCCTATACAGAGCCCCGTTAACCGTTTCTGGTTGACCATCTACATCTTCGAAAAAATATGGACCGATAATTTTATCAGCCATAACACCGCACCAAACAGTACATCTGGCGGGGTGTAATTCACGCTGAAGTAATGCCCTAGGATTGTGAGTGCCCCAAAATCTACAATTTTGTTTGTTAACATAGCCATTTAAGTGGAAATGAGCTTCATCGCTCATTATAAGATTGTTTAAAAAGTTATCATTTTCTCTGGCTATTTGACTAAAACGAATAGCATATTGCAGGCGTGCCTGATGATCTTGGGGAAGCAGTTGCTGTACCATTTGAATTTTATACGGAAACATTTTAAGATCCCGCTTCAAAATTCTTTGCAGGGATGTTCTGGACATTCCCAATTGAGCAGAACGACGACGAGTAGAGACAGATGGATCTTCGTCTACACTCTGCCGTACATCCTCCACAACTGCTTCCTTGCGCACAGATCGACCTCTTCCTCTTCCTGGAAGATCTGACACTCTTCCATGTTCCTCAAAACGGGAGACTAAGTTCCTAATCATGTTGTCACTGGGTGCTGTTCGGACATCAAAATGACTATAATTTCGTTGAGTTGTAATAATTGACCTTCCAGAAGAATAAAAAAATTCAATGATTTTGACGTGTTTCTGCACATCATATGTAGCCATGATTTATCTCCAAAAACCAGTAAATAACCTGCAAAAGACAAAAAAAAAAATTATTAAACACAAAAAAGATATAACTATTTTTAATCCTTCAGTCTTTTTTGGGCCACCCTGTTTGATGACTTTGACAATCAACGTGAGTTACTCTGTTATCACAGGCACAGTAGAAAATTTAAATAAAAGTTAACTTAATTTCAAACTGCATTTAAATCCATCAAATGCAAAATACATTTTCTACTCTCAAAGAAATAAAAAAAAGAAAGAAAATCACCCCAAAATCCTTGTTAATCATCTCATTAATTGTCTGTTGTCTTATTTGTTGAAAAAAAGTAGAAAACGAAACTAAAAGAAAAAAGATTTTTGTTAATTTATTTCATTTGCTGATGCTTACAGTTAATTTAAATTGAAACCTTTAATTCTTAGTTTGAGTTGCTTTTTTTTTTGAGTTTTTTTTTAACAATTAAACAAATGTTACAATACTATTAAGGCAGTTTTTCTTTGGTTGTTGTTGTTTGAGTACTTTAAGGCCAATCCCTGAAAATGAATTAATCTTCTCCTTATTTAAAGACTAGACAAAATAAAATCCAATCATGCCTCATAAAGCAAAAAAAAAAAAAAAAAAAAAATAAACAGCAAACTGCATTACAACATTGATGATGATGATGATGATGACGATGTTGTTGATGATGACGTCTACGTCTACTTTGGCGATCCCTATTTATATTGAATTTCTTTGGCAAAGCAGTTGGTCACAGTCAACTCCAGCCAGAAAACATTTGTTTTGTAAATGATCTTTTTGTTGCAGCTCAGCTTAGCTTTGTCTGTCGTTCATTTCCTTTGTGGCAAGTCAATAAATGGTGTTTTTTTTTTTTGATTTTTGGTTTTTCTTGGTTAAAATAGAACTATAACTAAAATCAGAATTTAGTTCACAACTTAAATGAAAACCTTAAATCTGCAAATCTCAAAGTGTGTGTTGGTAGGTATTTTTTTTTTTTTTTTAGCAATGATTTTTGTATTGTTTTGTATATTATAAAAGTTTGTTTGTTTGGCAGTCATCAGGCTGTGTGTCGTTTTGTGGTTAAACAATTGTATGCGAACGTTAAAGACCAAATAATTTAGATCACGAATTTCTTGTCGTATGCAAATTAATCAAAAACGAAACTCAACAGTAACAACAACAGCAGGGAAAAAGCTTTTTAAACCTTAAATAAATTTCATCTCTTTAGTGCCAGAAACAAACAAATAAAAAGGAACTAACTTACAATGAAAACGAAATGTTTGAAAGAAGCAAAAAAAAAAATCCTCAATTGTAGGTATTACTTTACCTATGTACATACTCGTATATATGTACGTATGTATATTAAGATGGCTGCATGTGCGGACGGACGTATTTTGTTGGTTGTAAAAATTAAAATGAAATTGAGTTTTTTCTTATATTCCATGTCGTTTGTATTTTTTTTTTTTTTCAATTACTCAAAATAATCAATTTTATTTTGAATTGTTTTGTTTTTTTTTTTTTTATTTGTTTTTACTAACAAATGTTCATACAATGTTGCAGTGTATAGACAAAAATAAATTATTAAACGATTTATGACACGCGCTGCAAACGTTTAAGCGAATTAAATTACTTAGAAATGAGGTTGGTTAATTTCTTTAGGCTAGCAGCAATACAAATACATATTTAATAAGGAAATGGTTTAAAATTAAATTTCAAAATTATGTTAAACTTAGTCCGCTTTCACACTCTTCAATTTCGACTAGTGAAGGCAAGTATTAGAAAAAAAAATAAAAGGAGTACAAACTTGACGCTACTAGTCAATTTTCTTATATCCTTTTATTTTTTTCTTTCATGCATGTGGATTTGCATGAAAATGTACGAAAAATTAATTGACGCGTGTGAATGAAATGGCAAGTTCAAACGAGAATTGAACGAAAACTGCTCAGCTCAAACTGAAGAGTGTGAATTAGGACTTAGCATAGAATTAAGACATACAAAGTGTGTCCCAACTAGAACGCAATTTTTAAATTTTAAATAAAACACAGATATTTAAAAAAAAATCGTGAAACTTTATTATATCGTAAAATAGACTGAATGATGTTATGTATGGAATAAGATATCGGGCAAATGGCCGCCGCGGCTTTGCTGGCGATCTTTTAATGAAATTTTCAATGACCTTTTTGCATTCGACTGGCGCCAAATTTAAAAATTGCGTTCTAGTTGGGACACCCTAAATGGATGTTCTACTTCAAAACCATTAATTTCATTGAGTTTTAACACTTAAATATCTTTACAACATCTTTAAAATATCTGAGAGGTTGTTGGCCTCGACAATATATCCTTGATGATCGTTTCATCAAGTTGTATGATTATGAACTTGTCAGTGAGAAGCCTGAAAAACAGCTTTAAGTGAACCAGATACTTGAATCAGAGAAATATGCGACTAAAAAGAATCATACTGTCCGATGTGGCACTTATCAACTGAGAATATACTTGCGGCTGTTCTGTTTCTGGTCTATCACTTATTAACAGCTCTTGAGCATAAAATCTGGGATCTGCAAAGAAAATCCATCTAATACGTGAACGTTATGAAATGTACAATATGTAACCAGACTTTTATAGCATCTTTACCTTGTCAGCATATATTTCAAAAAATTCAAAGTCATTCAAATCTCAAAGCTTACCTTGGGTAGATGAATTGTGATATACACTACCAGTCAATAGAATAGCTCCATTGTTACTACCAAATGAAAATTAATTTTTCTCGAAATCAAATTGAAGAAAATGGTTTTACTTTTCGGTCAATAATAGGGTGATCATTTAACTACAGTTTCCATAAAAACAATATTTTCAATTATGCCCCATTATTTTTTATACAAGATTAACTTTAGATAGCACAAATAATGCTTGTTTTTTTTCGTTCAGTAGAATAGCTCTAGTTGATTAAAAATAATGACACAAAGAACACATCAGTTTAAACTTATTTATTTTTCATAAATTAACTAAATAAGATTAGTAAGCAAATATTTAATAATGAGTTGACCCTCCTTTTTTTTAAATTATTTCAAAATCACGGTTTGGGAGTGAGTCATAGAGCTGCTTAAAATAGTTAAGCGAAACTTCCTCCCAAGCTTTTTTGATGGCAGCTATCAATGACGGCTTATCCTCAAATTGTCTGCCAGACTCATACACTTTCCTTGCCAACCATTCTCACACGTTCTCAATAATATTTATATCAGGAGAGTATGGTGGCCATTCCAGTAATGCAACATTTTGTTGTTGAATCCAGTTTTTCACAACTCGTGCAGATGTATCGGAGCATTATCTTGCTGGTAAGTCCACTTGAGTGGTCCAAAAGTATTATCGAAGTGAGGAAATGTTTTTTCGAGTACGCTTTTATAAGTTAATGCGTTCATTTTTGAAGATAAAAATTGGAGTTCGCAAGCTCCAAAGTAGGAGACCGCTCCCCACAACATCACACCACCTTCGCGGCTATGAAGACGACTTAATCGATGTTCTTCTTCTTGAAGATTATGAAAATAGAAATTATATCCATCTGGTGCCTCCAAATTAATTTTTTTTCGTCTGAAAACACTACGCGTTGCCACTCAGTTTTCCACGACATATGGTTACGACAGAAGGAAGCCTATTTGCTTTTCTGGCTGGATTTAGTGGTGGTTTTTTTGCAGCTTAAGTCTCTTCAGATGTTTGGTATTTTGAATTATGCGTTGCACTGTAGAAATACTTGCAGAAACTCAATTTTTAGCACTTATTATCGGCACAAAGTCATGCGACAGTAGTTGCTTTATTTGTCCAACCTTTCATATTTTTTCCGTAGCTCGACATATTTCGTAAAAAATTTCCTATAGCACGGTGACTCCGTCACAGTTTTTTTCCAATTTCGAGATGACTAAGCCCTGAGTCTCTGTACGCTTCAATTTTTCCTACTTCTTCTAAAGATAATGTAATCCCACGACCCATTTTTTTAATCGTTATTAGATTTACGTCCACTTTATAAATTTACAACGTTTTGATAACAATCAATTGATCACAACTAAAACGACAAGCATTGGAGCTATTCTAATGAACTAAATTATTTGTATTATTATTGTAGGTAGTTGACAAAATGCAGAAAAAATTTATAACTGACCTATTTTTGAATTTTCTTTTGTGTCCAAAAAAATTATAAATAAAAACTATAAAAAGAGAGACTACCGAATAATTAAAATTTGTAACAGGTTTTAAGAGAATTGACCATTCATTAAGAGAAAAAGACGGAGCTATTCTATTGACCGGCAGTGTATATAAGACAAAATTAAAAGGGTTGCTGGAGTTTCGTGACAAATGCTCAAAACTCCATAGAGTTAAGCAAGAAGTTCTTCTTGTTTCATAAAAAACAATCCTAATCACCTGTACAGAGGATTTAATGTAGAAGTGTAGTCGAAACTCTGACTAATGGAGATAACCTTCAACAGCAATCATGCAACACAAAGTAGAAACAAGCACTAGTTGCAAGACTTGTGACAACTGAAATAAGGAACTTTTTTTGGAGATAACCTCTAACTGCAATCATGCAACATTAAGTAGAAATAAACACTAGTCGCAGGACTTGTGACATGAAAAGTCAGAGCGATGTCCAATGGAGAAATATTCAAAAGTGCCTGAAAACTGTCACTAAAATTTCTTCAAAACACCAGCTATACGAAGACCCGAAGATGCTCTCAGTCATATTGATAAATTAGTACCTGTATATGACAGCATTGAACGTTAAGGACTTCATAAGCTCTGCGATTACTCAATAAAAACTAACCGTACTGAAAAGAGTCATTCGTGGATAACAAGAGTAGTTCTGACTGGTCGGAATAAAGAAATTCATTCAGCCTGGGATTTCATCGAAGGAATACTCCTAACAATGATACAACACATTTGAAATCTTCCTGGATGCATGCTGTAGAGATAATCGTAGAAGGCAGCATTGAAGTACATATAAAGCTCTGCGATCACAGAATACCGCAAGCAAGTCGTACTTAATGAAAAGCAACCGTACTGAAAAGAATCGTTCATGGATAACAAGAGTAGTTCTGACTGGTCGGAATAAAGAAATTGGTTTAATGCCTACTAGTTCATTCAGCGTGGGATTTCATTGTCACAATATATTTGATGTCCTCCTGGAGGCATGTTGCAGAGATAATCGTAGAAGGCAGCATTGATCTAACACTGAATTTTGTACTTAATTAAAACCAAACGCACAAAAAAACTTTTGTTACCAGGGTTATACAATGCAGGTTCTTTATGATGTTGGGATGCAGAAACAGGAACCTACTGTAATGTTGATAAAACAGTTGCTTCTGGGAATTCATCGTAGAAGTTATTCTAACAACGCCGCCATATAGTGCAAAGTGTCTATAGAGCCAGGCAGCATCTAAACAGTATTCATAGAGACACCCTTTACAAATTAGTTATTCTACAAATCCTACTTCACTCCTCTCAATGGAATTATGGTCCAACATAGTAAAAATCGCAGAATTCAGTATCAGGCAATTGAATAGTTTTAGTAGCTGAAACAATAAATACCATTTGCTGGATCTCTAAACTACAATGGTCCGCATTTAAGCTTAGTAGGATAATCGCTTTTGTGGTTCTTAATAAAAAGTCCACTCTTCAAGATCAGTGTGACTTGTATTATAACTCACCGACTTGTCAGACAGGTTTTATAGGACTATAGGACTCCACAATGTTACGAAATGTGTTAGCTTTGATTTTACGTCCCTTAAGTCATTGACATAAAAGGAAATGCTATTATCAACCTTTTTACTTTTTATGAGTTTTGAAAACTCATTGAGTACCCTACTGCCTTTTCACCTACACAAAACATTTATATTTAATACAATATATATGTACATTAGGCCGGCCCAATTTGTATGGAGCCGAAAAAATCGATTAGAGCCGCCCCCTAGGATGATTCTATGGACAATTCTAAGCAACTTTGGTGAAGGAACCATGGGTCTTTCTCGATTTTCGAGTCTCCCACTCTTCAAAAAATGATTTTTTCCCTATAACATCATTTTGATTCGAAATTCGATTTTTTATTCATCGTTATATTATTTTTTTATGTGTATATTGAGGGTTTTTGGGGTCGAGAAATTAATTTTTTATCTTTATTTTTACCTATGAACACCACCAGAGGGCGTTTCATGCATATTTGTAATATTTTTCGTCTATTTTCCGAAAAAAATTTTTCGGTAATTTCAGTTATTTTTTAATTCTTTTAGTAAAAGTGTACAATGGATCCAAATGCATTGCCGTTTACATCGCAAACCGCAACAACATCAACGAGTACCGAAAGTCATTTGAAGCATTTGTCTTCGCACGATGTTGCATTTTTTGAAAAGTGGGAGACTCGAAAATCGAGAAAGACCCATGGTTCCTTCACCAAAGTTGCTTAGAATAATGTACATATATATAAAAAAAAGCACAACAACATTTGAACTTTTAATAACTAGGACACAAATCCTATTGTTAACAAAAGAGACAACAATGAACAATTTTTATAACTTCTTGTAATTTTTAGCAAACAAAAGATCTTTTGCCAGAATTGAACAAAAAACAAAAAAAACAAAAAAAAAAACTAACAAAAATTTCCCCTAATTTGTTTATGTTTAATTTTTTATATGAATGAGGTCTTGAACTTTTCTTTGTTTTCAATAGTTGCTGTTTTTCCTCAACTGCTAAGTACTAAAAATTGAAAATGAAACTCTTTAGCAACAAAAACTTTCATTCATTTTGGCATATAATTATGTTCAGTAGAGTACATGTTGTGTTGACTGTGTTGTGCTGTGTTATATGTTGCAACAGCGGTAGTCAGAGCAAAAGGAATGAAATACAACTGGCAACAATAAGTTGTAATCGTGTCATGTAGCGCTTTAGTTTTTAATGGTCATGATGGTTTTCCTTATTATTTGTGTATATTTTTTTTGCAAGTTTCTGTTTTTGTTGCAATGATTACTGTTCAATAACAATAATAGCTAGTTGTTGTACTGCTGCTGCTGTTGCCATAATAAAAGTTAAATTTTTATTGATATTTGCTACCAAATCAACTAAATAGTTAAAGCTTCTCCAACAAATATTTGTGACCAGTTAAAAACACACTTACAATACATTTAAGTTCAAGTAAAGGGAGAAACCTGGCAGTGATAGCAACTCTAAAAAAAAAAAACAAAATATGAAAATATGAATTTCAAAGTAAACAGTTCGTGATCTTCAACATATAGAAAGAAAAAAATGTAAAAACAATAGAAATAATTTTTATATCAAGAATTTCTAAGCAAATTGGGTTAGATTTTTTTTAACTATCTAATAAGTTTCTTAATATTAACTATAAAACTTATTCCTAGTGCTGCTTTCAAAACCATATTTTATTTAAAACTCCTAAACACTCAACACGTTACCAAAGTGCTACATCCGCTCTTAACATTTAATGTTGCAAATAACCTAAAATATTGTAACATTTAATAATGGTTAAATTTTAACTTTTTACATTTAACATGTTTTGTATTACACATGGTTTTTTTGTTGTTGTCTGTTAACAACCTTAAATTAACCCCACAAAATTGCAAAAGTACTTATTTAAACTATAAACCCAAAATATTTTTATTTTCTCCTATATAGCAGATATGCATAGTACATAGTGGTGGCCATATAATTAGAAACGATGCTTTAATATAATAATACTATGTTTCCACGGTACATGCTTCGCTCTCTATTCACGCTTCACACCCCAATCATGAGCGAAACAACTTGCTTCACCATACAAAATTTTAAGAGCGAATCAAGTAGATTCATATTGAATCTACTTGCGAAGCACGAAAAATTGCACTCTTCTCTAATTTTTATCGCAAGTTTATCTGCACTGACTGTAAAAATTTAATATTATTGTAAACAAAGCAAATTATTTTCTTGTTGCTGGAAGTAAAGAAAGTAAATACGTGCGAATGTACTAATTTCCACTCACTTTTTTTGTCCATTAAGAAAAATTATTTTCCACAAATTGTAAATTCTGTTTTTTTTTATTCTGTTTGTTTATTAAATACAACTGTCAAATCGAATCAAGTTTATTAGTCATGTAAACAGCATGATTCAAAAACATGATTCAGACAGCGAAGCAGGTAATTCAAGTCGTCGTGGAAACATAGTATAAGATTGCTGTGTGGCTTCTTTAAAGACCTACACTGTAAATTGTTTTTACCGTTATTTCATGAGTAAACAATCAACATTGTTATTGATGCACAACACCTTAAGTTCAATTAAAAAAAAAAATATAAAAATACTCGGGGGTGTCATAGAAACCAATATTGTCAGAATTGGTTTTAAAACCGACAAGAAAAAATGCTAGAAATATCTCGATATTTATTGAGCGTGTAGCAGTGCATTTTTTCTTGCCGGTTTTAAAACCAATTCTGACAATATTGGTTTCTATGACACCCCTGATAATTTTCACAAATTTTTTTTTTTTTTGCTGGCCACGAAATTGGAAACGCGTATTTTTTCTACAACTTTTAAACTTATCTAGTGACAAAGTGAGTACAATTTATTAAACAACTTGTAATAATGGGACAAAAACAAGTCATGTACTCCATAAATGAGAGTGTTGCCAATATGAAAAACTTTCAATGTATTGCACAAAAGTTTTCTTGCTCAAAAAAAAAATGGTACACTTGTACAACAATACAAAGAAGTTTGCAACCCCAGCTAGGACACGAAATGCCACTTTAGTAGAAGCTAGAGTTATTTGTAGAACCAGCAAAAAAATCATTTTTATCTTCGCGCGAAATAAAGGCTGAAATTGGACAGCAAATAAGCGCAGAAATATCCATACGGACAAATGTGTTCAAGTTTAACGTGAAGCACCTGCCAAAATGGCTTATCTTCACGGCGCAATCAAACGCAGGACGGACTCGGCCCGTCAACCGCATTGTGTGTCCTACCAAAACACAGGAATAGCCTCATAGGAGGACTACTTTGTGTGCCTTACCAGGGTCACACAATTAGCAATTTCTCAATACTTGACTGCAAGATCACAGTAAAGATCACCTTGCTTAAGAGATTGGGCTATCTAACCCCTGCCGTCCGTAACGCAGTACAATTAACATAGCCCAGGAAAGCAACGAAAAGCATAGAACCAACGTAGCATTGCAATGACCATAGTTGGGTCAAGGACTATGATCTGCTATGCATCGAACCAAGTCCAAAGACCCGGTCAACACAAATGCTACGAAGGCCCCGCCCTCTATTACTTCCTGAGCACAGAGCTAAGAGTCTACGCTACTTTCCAACGGCTCTGTTGAGATCGGCAACAGCACCTAGAGCAAATTGATAGTCCGAAATGTGCTTGCTTTCGCAAGCTCACATCGGTCTTTTAACCAAATGCCATTCTCCCCGCTTTGGGTATTAAACCACAGTCACTGCGTGGACACCGAAGTGACCTCAACCAACTATCAGTTAGGGACAGTCCCCCTAATAATTAAACTAGGGATATGTCCCCGGGCAATAACTGATCCCGCAGCACCAGATAAAGACTCCGGTCGGCTTCGACCTTCCTCTAGTAAACCAGATTTCACTCTATCTAGATTCGAACACTTGCAATTCATGGAACTAGTAACCATTTCTAGGCCGGTAGTAGGGGTGTGGTCCAGCTGAAAACACACCTACACCTCGGCCAGCGGCCATATATAACCCTGTCAGTTTGTTAGTCATACAATTCAATGTATGACACTAGTCCCCAGTTAGCACCACGAGGAGGTTGACATTAGGCACTTAAATTGGACTACTATCTATCCGAAGGAAAGGCCGACGGTTTGAAAGAAGCCCAATTTTTGCTAACTATCCATACGGACAATAAAAAGTCAGGACTTCGTGGGTGCATTGCGCAAAAATAAACCATGAAGCGGTTGCGGTTTGCAAGAGAAATGCTCAGAAAAGATCCACGTTAGTGGAATAGAGTTCTCTACAGCGACGAATCTAAGTTTAACTTGTTTCAACCTGATGGAAAATCGTATGTTAGACGTCTTCTAAATAAAGCCTTAGACCCAGGTACACAGTGAAGCACGCTGGAGGATTTCACTGGCGTGGTGTGGGTCTAATTTCACGAGTTTAGAGTATAATTAATCAAAACTAATACACTTGTAAAAACATTTTGGAAAATGTAATGGTTAGTAAAGTGTTGGATCCAAATATTGTTGTGCTTGACTGGCCTTCCCAAACTCGTGATCTTAACCTAATTGAAAACTTATTGGCAATTGGAAAAAGGGCAAAAATCCACGAAATAATGTGGAATTGGATCAGTTTAATTAAGAATTTATCAAAAAGTCTGGCGAATGTTGTCAAAAACAACGATTATCCAACAAAATATTAAAGGATAATAAGTTCATATTGTTAAGCCTCACTAAGGTTTTTTGCATACAGGGAGTCAAAGTCAAAGGTATCCAATTGAGTTTCCTATATTAAAAATGCGATTGTTGATAATTAATTAATGAATTAAATTTTATTCTTTTTTATATTTTAACATTAACGTCTTAACTTAAAATTAAAGAAATAAAATTAGCAATATTCAGGTAAATTCAGATAAAAAAAAATAATAATTGTTAAACAACATCAATTTCTACCTAACAGTGAAAAGTATCCACGATAAAAGTTTGATTAAAAAAAAAGATTTTTCTTTGTATGATATCCTTTGTTATCCTTTACAGCTTTGAGCCTTTTTGGCATAGATTTAACTAAATTTTCCTTGCAAGAAGCCTAAATTTTTCCCCATTCTTCTTGCAAAGCATTTTTTAGACTTCCTATGCTTGAGATGTTATGACTTCTAATATTTGAGGTGTTTGAATCACTTTATATTTGTATATTTTTTTAGTTTCTAATTATGTGTCGAATTTGATATTGTGTTTTTTGGTGTTTAAGTTAATTTTCGTTAAAATAGTAGTGATGCTGTGATTTTTTTTTTTATTTTAAACTTAATAATTTGTTACGTTACTATTTCTAGTTGTTAGTTTTAATATGTTGAACTAAATTTTTAAACTATATGAACATATATACATATATGCTGAAAAGTCGTTTCTAATTATTATATGGCCACCACTGCACATAAATATTTTTGGAAATATGTATTTTATCAACATAAATTTTTTATTTATTTACATTTGAATGGTCAAATGTTGTTTGTTTGTTGTTTGTCGTTATCATTTTTTCCCCCCGAAAATGTTATTATTATTTTTCATGGCAACAAACAATAATTGTTATACCACAACAACAATTTATAGTGGCTGGATAATGCTTAATATTTTTAAATAGTTTTTTTTTTGGTTAGAATTTTTAAATATAAATGAAAATACCCTACAGTGTTAGAAACGTGTGTTGTATTTGCTTTTTTACAACTTCGAGGTAAAGAAATCATACAATATTAGGAAATTACACTCTTTTGTCTAGAGTTGCTTAACATTTTCAAAGGACAACTTTCAATGTCTGGCCTTTTCTTGCCGTTAAATTCTTCAGCACTTCTTAATAACTATTCTCTTTAAGCCAGTACATACTTTCAGGGGTAGTGTTTGTAATAGTCGTCTTATTCACTTATATGAATTCTATTTTAGAAAAAGATTTTATCAAAACTATGTACATATGTATGTACAATTGTTTATAAAAATTTGTTGCAAATTCAAACCAAATTGTGTGCAGTGTGTAAATTATTTTATTTTATGTATGTTTTTTTGTTGTTGTTATTGTTATTGTTCTTTTTTTGATAGTTTTATTTATTTATTCCCAAAACTTACACCTCAATGCATTTGAAATACGTGTAAAAAAAAAGTAACATGAAAAATATTTAATGGTGATTTTTACTTTGGCATGTGTGTGTGTGTGTGCGTAAATCTGCGTATATGGATATTTTTTTTCATAAATTGTATATGGTGGTTTCGGCAATTTTGTACTTTCACGTTAATGTGAAAATTGTGAGAGAAATACATATTTTTTAATTTCACGCTTCAGATAATTTACTAATTAGATTTATATATATTTGTATATATATAGGCATACATACATATATGGATGTATAAATGTAGTTATGAATATTTATTTGTGAGTTTGTGTTTGCGTATAAAAGAGAGCCAGTGTGCTGGTGAATAGTCAGTTTTTGACTGCATTTATTATTTAAATACTTAAAAATGACCAGCATAATTTTTGTTATAATGTTAAATGTTTTAATATTATAAATAAATAAAGTTTTGTTTGTTTAGGAAAGAGAATTTTTTTTTTAGTTTAGAGTTGAATTTGACAGAAGATTTAAAACTTTTTAGTATTTAAATGTAAATATTAACTACATTCCAGTAGATTAAATATTAAAATATTTAAAATATATAATATCTTACCAAAAAAAAAAAAAAAAAAAGATTCATATAAAAAGCACATTGGTTAAATATTTTAAGCATACACAGAAAGAAAAATGGCATTCTAAAATTAAGTTTATTTTTCTCAGTTTTAACCTGAAATTTTCAAGTACATTTTTGCTAGTTCATACTCAAAATAAGTAAAAATCGGCATTGGTTTGGCAAATCAAGCGCAGATTTTCTTAAAACAAGAATAGTGTTCTTCATTTAAGTAAAAAAAACTCTTAAATTAAGTCCAATTTGTTCTTAAATCAAGAAGATAAATCTTAAAACGAAAACTAAGACTTATTTATTTAAATTAAGACAAAAAATCTTAAATCAATCCCAGATAAGAAATGAGTGAAGTTAAACTTACTCTCTCAGAAACTCTCAAAATTATTTTCTATAAATTATTGAGTAAGAAATTCTTACTTTAAGTCTAATTTGTTCTTAAATCAAGAAGATAACTCTTAAAGCGAAAATTAAGACTTATTTTACTTGAATTAAGACAAAAAAAAACTTATATTTTGAGAAAAAATTGGAGCAGAAAAATTTACTCTCTCAGTTGCTCTCAATATATTTTTAATGTAACATAATAGTGATTACATCAAGTACGAATTCGTGCTTAAATCTAGTTTATAATTCTTGAATCAAGCTTATTTAGGGATTAATTCAATCTCAGCCATTCTTAAGGAGAGCTAAAATTAAGATTTTTTGACTTGATGAATCCATACTTAAATCAAGTATTTTGTACTCGGTATAAGAAAATCCGTACTTACCCTACTATTGACAACGCTACGGATTGATTTAAGTACGGATTACTCAATTTTTTGAGTGTACTACTTCAAGCAGGCTAATGAAAATCGATAAAATTTAAATCTAGTGAATAAAGCTTTCTGCTTTATGTTAATTTCAACTGTTTTTATTTTCATATCGAAATGAAAAATGTTTATGAAAATCACCCAGTTTTTAAATATTCTTTGAATGCTTTTAATACACAAATTTTCTAGACAAACGTTTTATAAGTTTTGTTGTATCAGGGGGGTTTATTCCGTATTTCGATTCGAAAGCAAAAGTAACGCCCCAGGTCTTTAAAATTTCAATTTCAAAATTTCAAGACTGTTCAGGTTTTCAACACTTTGCTTCAATATTCTAGATTCTACATTTTATATTTCAAACCTAGTAGGCCAAACAAAAATATTCTTGACAATAAAAACTTTGATGTTTAAAAATTCAATAATAAACATTTTTCATATTTTTTACGCCTGAACGGAGGTATTAGCTTAAGGAAATATGAAAAAATATTAGTTTTTTTTTTTTTTAATTTCAAAACTATAAATAAAAATTATAATTCATACATACTTACATACATATGTATGTACATACATAGTTCGTATTACCTGCAACCATGACCAAATTTGAAAATGTTATTGGTTTCCAATCTTGCAAATTTCAATAAAGGAATGGATGGCCGCAAATAGCTGTCAAATTATTAAAAAAAATATCCAACAGCCATCCAAAAAATCAAGATTCCAAACACAAACTTTTTATAATCTGAATAAGCGAATGACAGTTGGACTAAAAAATTTTAAATTTCAATAAAGTAAAGGATAACCAAAAATATCCCTCCAAGTATTAACAATTGTTCAGGAAAGAACAAAGATTGCAAGAAAGCTTTTTTCAAAATCTGTAATTTTTCCAAACGAAATTTGACAATTTATTTTTTATAATCTGGAATATACAAATGGTTTCACATTTCCTTACAATATGTATGTTTAACATATCTTAATAATTTCGCAATAATTTAGCGCTTTTATCTAACAATTTTTAGAACCAAATACATAAGCAAATTCAAAATGTCAAATAGATTTTCCAAATGCCAAATATTTTTCTTAGTTTTTCATTAATTTTTTTCAATATGCTCTGGAAAACCGCCATAAAGTTTTGAAAGTTGTCTAATACTTCTAATATTTTGTGTACTGCGAATTTCTTTTCGCAATAAAACACAACACTTTTTCATCTCTAGGCCATATTTAAGAAAATAATTTATGACATTGTTCAAAAATTGAGACAATTTCTTCATGAACTATTGAATTTCCGCAAAATGTTCTTCTTAACCATTCATAACCATTTTTTGGGCAAAAAATCTCATATGTATGATCTCATATTTGAAGAGGGGTTTCTTCGTGTTTATTTATTAAGAACAATTTATCCGTTTTGTTTAATTTTTCAATATTATCAAATAAAAAATTTATTTTTTTTATATTTGCCGCACCAAATACGTCCGTTCATGTTTAAAAAATATGAAAAATGTTTGTCATAAAATTTTCTAAAATCTGTTTACTAAATGACAGAATAAATTTGAGTAAGGCCTATTATGTTTGAAACAAATTGTTAATAAATTAAAAAAAAACCCTAAAGTGAATGATATTGAAAGTTTATAAAAGATTATTTTTTCTTAATGCTTTCTATCCTCGTATAATATTTCAGCTTTGATATTTAATTAGAAACTACATGGTTTTTATAAAATTAACATTGGTTTTCGGGGGGGTTACTCTCTATTGCGATGCGAAAGCAAATTCGATGCGTAAGAGTATCAATTTGTACGCTTATCGCATCGAATTTGCTTTCGCATCGCAATAGAGAGTAACCCCTCAGATATCATCACGAACATGCATCTTCTGTTATCATGATTTACCATCACATATGTCAAATGAAAGGTATTTCACGCGGCTTTGCACTACATTTCAATTCACAATACACTCAACCCCCCTCCCCACCCAACAAAAAAAAAAAACAAAAACATTTTCATAATTTTTATAAAAAGTTTGTAAATTTTAGTAAATTATTTTTTTGTTTAGACAATGTGATCCTTTGTACCAATATTGCCCAGTAATTGTTATCTAAACTGTCTTTACATTTAATTCATTCATTAAAGCAATGCTGAAACAAAAAAAAAACTTCTTAAAACTTTTTTAAGTTTATTTTAAGTTTTAAGACAAAAATTACCATTCAAACGTTTGACGCAAACTTACAAACAATGAATGAAAATCAGCACAAAAACAAAAAGCTAAACTTCAAATCATATTGACCTTTAACCCCATTTGAGCTTGTTCAATATTATATTGTTTTCAAATGCAAACTCTTAAAGAGTTGTTTTTAGTGTTTTTTTGTATGAAACAAACGTTTTGCAAAATGTAAGTCATATTACATTTTGTTTTAACTACAATACTTACAATCAGTTCAAATACCACAAAATGAGTTGAACGAAACAAAAAAAAAAACAAACAAAAAAAAATCCAATACAAAAGGCACTTAAAAAAACAGCAAAATTTTTTTTTTTTTTTTTTTTTTTTGTAACTAAAAGCTTATAAAAAAATTACTTAAGTTTTAAAACATTTAAGAACCCTTTTAATGATATTTTCTTAAGACTTACATATATATGCAGTCAGAGGATGCAGGAATAAATAATAGAGAAAAAATCAAACAACTAAACGAACGATTAGTCATCAGATTTAAGCTAGATTTACACGATTGAAATTGTCTTCAAAATTTCTTTTCAAAATGCTTTAAACTCGTGTTAACAGCAAAATTTCTTCAAAATTTATTGAAAAAAACTTTTGGAGATTTTATTGATGTGCATCAAAATCGCATCTGGCAATATTGCTAACAATCAATAATTTGACAACATGTTCATTCTTTTGATTCAAAACCATATCAATACTTATACATACATGTGCTGGTGCTATAATATTGATGTGTTTTTCATCTAATGCCCCAAATGAATTGGGAAAATTCCACATTTTATTAATACTTTGGGAAATTTACTCCCATTGCTCTTCTGTTGCTGGTGTCTGTATCAATAGATATTATTTTTGATATGTTTTTTTATGTAATAAATTAGGTTTTACCTTTAAAAATTCATCTTTTAATACTTTATATAATGCAGCGCAGACTTCACGCACAATATTGCATATCGATAATCTTGATCTTTTAAACAAGAACATCAGACTTGGGTAACTGTCCCCAGTCGCTAAAAATCTCAAAGTAACTGTCAAACGTTCTGCGGGGCATAAAGATTCCCGCATATTAGTATTAGCCTTTTCTATTGATTGATAATCAAAATCCTCTGGTGACATTCGCACAAAGTTTTTGTATAAGACAGGATCATTCCTTATCAATCGCTCCCTAAAAGAGACATACCTTCCAAAAGAAAAGGTCGAACCCTATGTTCCTTTTGTTTTCTTCTTTTTTTTTGCATTATTATCAGCTACTTCTTCCTCCAATAGTAAAAATGTTGATGCTATGATGATTGTGTCGTCGTCCATACTTATTAATTGTTTTTTTTTATAATAATAAATTATTTCACAAAAGAAGCAAAACAGCTGATCACAGTCAATATTTGCAATATAAAAAGTTTACCAATAGTGTAAATTAGCTTCAACAAATTTTGATCAAAAGATTTTGAAATTTTTTATATTGAAAGAATATTTTGATCAAATTTTTTAAACGTGTAAATAGAACATCAAAATAAATTTTAAAAATTTTGATAAGACTTCAAAATACCTTTAATCATGTAAATCTAGCTTTAGAGTAAAGGTACGGTCTCATTTGGCAAATATTTAATCAAAAAAGCGTAACCGCTTCTTTAAGCACAAATTTGTTTGACAGTGTTTACTCTTACAAGAGTTTTGCAAGATCAAACAGCATCAAAAAAATTAAATCTAAATATTTGTTGTTTTTTGGCCTAAATGAGAAAAGTATTTTTTAACAAAATAAACGTATTCGAATATATGTTATTTAGAGGTTACATCATTTTCAGCAAATATTTGCCAAGTGTGACCGTACCTTAAGTTCATGTTGCAACATTATATTGGAAAACTGCAATTTACACTGTCATATAAGTAAAAATAATGCTAAAATTGTGTGCAGTAGAAAACAAATGAGTTATTCCAAAATGTAACTGAAACTTTTGGATATGAGGAAATATTAAAATTGTTCTTTTTTCTTAAGACATACTTAAAATCATATCGTCTAAACTAAACTTAAATGTTGGTGTTTGGTGGCTTTGTTGGTTTGGTGTTTTTACTGGCACTCGACTTTAAATGGCTGCATGTACAATTTTTGCATTAAAAAATTGCTGTTTCTGCTCGTACGTTTGTTGTTTTCCTAAATGTCGTGATGATGGCAAATTGTAAATAGTTTAAATGATTTTCAAATGGTTTCAAATTTTCTTTATACACAATTTACTACCTACGTTTAGTTGTTATTTTTCAGTAATTTTTCACATTGTTGTTTGTTTTTTATTTTCTGCTATTTTTGCTGGTGTTATATTGAGTATAAATAATGTTAAACATTGTTATCACAATTGAAATTTTTTTTATAAATAAAACATAATTCAAAAAAATTTCAAGTTTGAATTATAGGTTTGGAAAATGTGTTGGAAAATTCATATTTAAATTGCCCTTTATTAAAGCTAAAGCTGAAAAAAAAAATTATGTTTCGATTAGTACAAAATATTTTGCCTTCTGCCATATTTAATTAGAAATTTAATAATAAAAAGTTGGCAAATTAATATTTTCTAAATCTAATAAATTCATTTTGTTAATGAATTGCTTTTCATCAAATATTATACCCCGCACTAAACTGTTTGTACAATCTTAACACAAACAATCTAACTGTTAAAAACACATTTTCCCCTGAGGAATTTTGTCTTACATTCATTGCTTAAATTTTATTTAAATTATTTTATTTATTTTGTTAGTATTGTTAAAAATCTTTTATTTAATCACTTCATTATCTAAGCTATAGTTGTTGCTGGTTTTCTTGGTTACATTTTTTTGTTTCAAGCATTTAATCAAACGGCTTTCATCTTGAAAAGACCATTGGAAAAAAATGTGCTGAAACAAAAAACCTTAAACACGAACAAGTCGCTAGTAACCACTAGACAAATCATTGAAAAACGATCTTAGCCCAGAGCGATTTGTCTAGAGTAATGAAATGTGATTTTAAAATAAAGGCCCCCCTTAAACACAGCAAACATGATTGTTAAGGCGCTGAAAAGTGTACAAAAAGGAAAAAATGCCAAGCAATACAAAGCAAGCAGCCACCATGAACGTTGTCGATAATGTCAACGATTCATTAGTGCAGTTTAATTTGAATTTTCCCATCATAATTTGCATTAAAATTTGGCCAAAAGGAGTTTGTGTTGTGGTTTTAGTTTGTGATTGTTGTTTGATTTTAATTCGTAAAGTTTAGTTTTTTGTTAATTTTTTTTGTTTGATTTGAAATCATTTTTAAGGGTAGAGTGAAGAGTTTTAACAGGCTACAGGAAATATATAAGTTGTAAGGTAGTTTGAATGCTACTTGTCTTACATCCTATAAATATAGTACGAACATACCAGGAGTATCCAGTCAATCAGGCAGTAATTTGGAACTCGTTCTCTATTCCCAGAAGTATAGGTGCTAGACTTCTGATGCAAAGAGATCTCTAATCGACCGACTGATCTTGATATTCCTTTGTTATTTGGAGATCCAAGTCTTCATCAAAGGCAGCCGATCCCAAGAAGATTTTTTATTTTTCATTCATTCTGGAGTTTGAAGAGTTCATCAACTGATATTTTCGTTTCCTCTTTAATCAAAGTGTTCATTAAATGCAGCTGATCCCGTTCTCATCTTATTCATGCTGGAGATCAAAATGTTCATCAGAGGCAGCCGATCCCAACAATATAATTCGTTACTTCTCTAATGCGAGAAAATTTAGCAAGGTCAAAGACTTCGTTAAAATCTGCCGATCTCAAAAAGATCATATGTTTCCTGTTTAGCACAGGAAAATACTGTAAGCATCTTCGTTCTCATCGTTCTTCATTCTGCAGATCAAAAAGTGCATCAAAGTGAGCCGATCCCAACAAGATAATTTGTTTTGTCTCTAACACAAGAAAATTTGACAAGTCATAGATTTCATCAAAAGCTGCCGATCTCAAGAAGATCATATGTTTCCTGTCTAACGCAGTAAACCATCTTGGTGCTCATCTTACTCATTTTGTAGATCAAAGGAGATTGCAAGAATATTTCGTTAATGCAGAAAAGTAAGGCAACGATCTTGCTTCTCATCACATTCATTTTGGAGATCAAACAGTTCATCACAGGAGATCATTTGTTTCCTCTCTAAAGCGGAAAATATGATAAGAATCTTTGTTCTAATTTTTCACCGAAACCACTAAGCAGAGAGAATGGGTGACTGATCATTATTTACAAATGTTACTCATCTATTGAACAACTAATTTTGCCTGCTTTTTAAAGAAGTGTCCACATGAAAAAAGATTTTAAAGATGCATGATTTGGTTTTTGGTATGAGTATTTTTGAATGTTTTGTTTTTGTGTGGTAAAGATGCATCAATTTAATGCTGTTTTTTTTTTGCTCACAAAAACGATTTAACAGATTGTTAAACTCTAACACAAATTTGCATTTAAATCTTAAAACAATAAGATTTAAATTTGATTTTTTTCACTAAGTAAGATCGGTTAAACTGATTTTGTCAAAATAAAAAAAAAAACACATAAAAAAGGAATTTAAATAAAAAGATTTTAAAAAGAAACAGAAATAAAACTCTATTTTTTTAATTAAATTAACAGTACAAAAATCCTTCTAAACACATATATATATCGTCACCTGAAATGCAAAGCAACGGATCATCAAAAAAATGAAAATCGGGCTTTTGATTGATTATGATTCATTAGATAAAGATACACGTCTCCAGAAAAAAAATTATGCATCTGCGTCAAAAAATAACGATTTTATAAAGAAAATTCAAAATAACGTATCATCAAGTACACAATATTCATATACCAAAACAACGTATCATCACATTTGTAACAATTTGAGATTTTGTTTTTCTAACAAAAGTTAATAAATATTGGTGAAAATATACAAAATGTATATTGTAATATTGAAAATAATTACAATGAAAATGTGAAAATATCTAAGAAATGTAAAAATAAAAGAGAAAATAGTAAATTAAGTGGGATGTGTGGATTGAAATATGAAGGTATTTCTGAGGGAAATGTTTGTGAGATAATGCCTAGACAAATGAAAGCTAGATGTATTTCGAAATATTGTGAGAAAAGTTAAAAGCGGCATTTCCATTTCCACAAAGAAATGGCAACATTAAAAACTTTGATTCCAGCAGACTGTCATTTAGTTTATGATAACATACCCTTTAAATAATAACCTATTTCCTAATGTTAATTCTTATTTATAAAAAACTAAATAATTTTACCTTTATCATATTTACTTAGAATGTAAACTACACTGTGCTTTTAGAAAAAACCTTAAATGAATTACATTTTTTGTTTAGTTAAACCGAATTTTATGCAATAAAACACAGTAAATTGAAATATTAACAATAGCAAACAACTTCATTGCCTTTTATTGAACCTCATTTAATCGCTTTTCGATTTTTTTTCGCATTTTTCCACTTCATATTAAAATTTGTTCATTGATGATACGTCATTTTGTTTCAGAAAACTTAAATTCAAAATAACAAAACAAACATAACTTCAACAAGTTTTTGAAAAATATTATGTTTTCTTCTGGAATTGATCTCCTATCCTTTTATGAGCTATATATTAATTTCTTGCTTTCCAATATAAATCACTCAAATAAGGCTTGCCACAAAATTTTAACAAAGTCTGCTTGCTGCTGATGCCCACAGAACTTAACAAAATAAAATCATAGTTTAGTTTACAAATAAATTTGGAATTTATGAATAACAATTGCTTGCAAAACTATAGAAATAAGAAACAGTGACAGCTAATCCTTTGTCATCAAAACTCATTACCATAGACCACATAATTTTCCTTTATATTGCTTTAACCCCCAAAAAAAAAAAAAAACAAGCGTGACACAAAATCCATAAACAAATTCACAAATTCATGTCTTTTTAACAAAAGTTAAAACTAGAAAAAAAAACATAAAAAATTTGCATTCTCTAAACAACATACTATTTCAAAATCCAAACAGTAGCATTTTTTTCAACTCAAATGAATTAAGTAAAAATCCTAGAGATGATGATGTTGATGACGAGGTTGAATAAAAAAAAAATTGGAAAAAAAAGAACTTTATAGTACTTTAGGTATATGTCTGCAATTGCTCGGTAGGTAGCAAATTGGAACAATTTTAATATATATATATTTTTTATTTCTTTTACAACATCTACATAACTATGAGTAAGTAAGCAACTAGGCAAAATGTAAAAAAAAAAATAAGAAAAAAAACACAAAGTATTTGCGTATTCACTATTTGATCATATGCAAAATAAGGCAAATAAAAATGCTCACAAAAAATTCGTTAACATTTATTGCATACATGTGGGCCGCTTATAGAGTAGTGCTTTGTTACAAAAACAAAAAAAAAAAAACAAGTAACCTCCTGATGTGCTGACATGTCTACTACGAGTATGCAGAATTGGGTATGAATATAAGCATATATCATTTATGTATCATATTAGCATATTGAATGTGACCAACATAGCAACTCAGATCCTGATTCACAAGTCTGTTAAATTTAGTTAAAATTTTTAGAACAAAAAATTGTCATGCCTTATCTTAGTCCCAATTTAAACGAAGCAATTTCTATTGAGAAGATTGCTACAAATTTTTCCTTGAAATTCGGTGTTCACACAGCACAATTTTTATTGCTTAAATCGCTCATATTTTATTTGCAATTATACACACATTTGTATACACATATAAGACGAATAAGAGAGTAACAATAATAATACAATCAAGTGTGTTCTCGTCTTGTCTTCCCCTCAACCCGATGTCCTAAAGGTAAGCTTAACTTAAAGAATTGCTTCATGTAAATTGGAACTTAACACTGGTCACTTGTTTCGGATGGTGTTGTTACCTAAATTGGTGTGGTCATGGTTATTTAGTCCAAATAAGGTTACTTGTATTTAATTACCCAGAATGTTATCATAATAAAGAGATGTTGAAATAATACGAGAAATCTAAATTTCAATAGACTCAGTTTAGTTTGAACAATTTCTTAGATTTGTGGACATTGTTTGATTTCAGCTTATTACACAGTACAACACAAAAAAAAATTACGGGGTTCCGACGATTGATTGTTGTTAAGGAGACTAAAAAAATATACGTGTGTCTTCGTTTTGATAGATCACATCAAAATTTCATTTAAGAAGCGGTTGAAAATTGCCAGCTCTGGCCTGTTCTTGCAGCATATCGGTATATAAAACTATGTTTTCTTTACGTTTGAGGTGTAGGGTATGTTTAGCATTTTTGTAGATAATGGTATGGCAAATATTTTTTTAGAACATATTAACTCTCTAACTCCCCCCTCATGACAGCATTTTTGGCTTTATTCTAAGAAATTGTAAAAAACACCTCGAAAAAGGGGAAGGGCGGGGATGAAATGTTCTACAAAAATGTTGGCCATCAAATTTTACTATATATGTCAGAACACACCAAAATCCAAAACTTAACACAAACACTAAAAACCAATCAAATTCAGTATTGGAGTGTCAAACTTTCCCGCCAGAGATGGGATGACCCACATATGTGAACAATAACTAAATTGACCTTTAATGGACAATCTTGAATTTGATTGGTTTTTAGTGTTTGTGTTAAGTTTTGGCTTTTGGTGTGTTCTGACACAACAACATTTTTGTAGAACATTGCACCAAACATCTTGCGAGGGCTATATAAGGCAAATATATGTTTAATTTCCATGATAATTTTGGAGTTCAAAATAATAACTAGATGTTATTATTCTGTTTAAAATAACTTAAATCTTTCTTGGAAATGTGGTTCTAACCGTCTATGGTTGGCATATTTAGGAAAAACATAGGAAGCAGTCTATTTCCATCTGAGATGTTGGTCATTGAAAAAGCTTAAAGGTTCAACAAGTTGTCACAACAAGGAACTTAACTTTGAACGATGTTCCAGATAATTAAGGCGAGCGATAATGATGTCTTAAATGTGTATACCAAATTATTAAAGGTCCGCTTTGAAATAAAAACTTTCGTAGCATTTTAAAAAGTATCTTTCTAAAAACTACCTTCTAAAAGATTTCCTTTTTAAGAAGAACATTTTCTAAAAAGTACATTTTTAAAAACATACATTTAGAAAAAGTGCCTGTTACAAAAATATTACATCAAATAAGCAGCTTTTAAAAGTGAATATTTTCAAAAATGTTTCTTTAAGAACCACCTTTTGTAAAAAGTTGAGAGTACTTCAGATAATCTCCTCCAAAGTGTTGCGCTGCCTCGCAGACAAATCCCTGCTGGTCACATTATTTATCCCTCAAACAATAATTTTCTACATTTTTCACAATTTTGAATGCCATCAACTTCAAAACTAAAAAAATAGAAAAAAAAATATTGCAAGACGAGATAAAAAAAGAAAACAGCAATGAACAACAATTGTGCGGAGGAGATGACAAACATAAACTATGCCTCTGTTGAAAAATAAATGTACGCAATTTCTGTCAGTTTTTCTTTTTAGCATTTATACGATATAGTATTTTTAGGAATTGTGATGATACGCAACAGAAACTGAACAGAATGCAAACTGAATAAAAAAAAAAAAACGATATGATACGATCTTAACATAAACACAATTCGTTGAATACAAATCAGCACCACTAACATTAAGCAGCAATTGCAAGGAGAGGGCAAGTAAAATTAAGTTTAAGTGAAGCAGCAATGGCACTCTACTCTATTGCTGCAGCGATCGTTGTGCAGTATTTATGTTACATATAGGTCTGATTTCAAAACACTAGGATCACTTGATTACATACATATTTCTGTATTTAATACGAATTTTTTTGGTATAAAGTATTTTGTTTGTAAATTCCAAAAGACTAACTGTAGGGTAACTTTTTTTCCTTAATATCAAACACTTGAAGTGTAGATGATGTACATTTATTGTTGCTAACATTTGCAGCCTTTATGGCGTCTTTGTGCTTATGCTTTGCCTTTGCTGGTGCTACAAATATTGGCGGCGACAGTATGTTACTCGCATGGTTGCCTGCCCCAAAAAAAAAAAAAAAATCTCAAAATAAAACAACAAACTCCAGCCAAAAAAAAAAACAAAATCTGATTTGCTATGTTACAGAGGCGTGCATTATGATTATAAGCTGCAACATGAGGCATAAACACAAAATTGTTGTGGCCTTTTTTGCCGTTTGGTTTAAATATTGTTGTTGTTGTGTTGTCATCATTGCCATCATACGCATGATCGCTAAGCTTTACACTCCTTTTCCCAAGAGCTCTTACTCGCTACATGTGTTTGTGCAACATTTTCATTTTGTGTTTTTTTTTATCGGAAACGCATGAATAAACTTTAGCATCTTAGTGCCCCAACTATTGTGAATGAGGAGAATTTATACCCTCTGCAGGCTCTTGCTCATGTAAAAGGCAACATTTCAAGTGTGTTTTTGTTTTGCCTTGATTAAGTTGGAGAAAAAATGAAGAATTGAAGAAAAAAACTTAAAAGTTTAAATCTTATTTTCATCTGTGTTTAAACATACAGCACACACAGCCTGTTGCAATTTTCTAGTTTGGTGGCACTTATCTGGTATTTTGCTGTTGTTGTTGCTTATACCATTTATTATTATTATTATTATTCGCTTGTTGCATTAATTCAATAATAGTGCGTGTGAGCGTTGTCATCCCATTGGCTGCTATATATGTACATAGATGGTAGAAATTGTGTGTTGCAAGTAGTAGTAGTAAAAGTTGCAGAAGTAGTCGTTCATTTTTATCATTTGACATGATATGCCTACATTAAGTCATAAAATTACATTAAACAATGTTATTTGTTGTATTTGTTTGACTGTTTGTTGAGTTTGCCACAAGGATTTCTTTTACATTTCGCTTGTCATGTCATGTTTTGTTGCTGAAATAATCAAAGTTTTCTGTTTCTGTTTTTTGTTGCTTGCCAAGTAGTTGAACCTACACTTTTCACAACTGATTCAATTATACTAATAGTTATATAGGAATTAGGAATTATTAAAAGAAATTGTAATAAGGGGGGGGGGGGGGAAATAAATAATTATTTGTGAAATTAGTAGTGTTTAAAGAAAAAAAGGGAATTATATTATATAAACAGTGAGTGATAATATTAAAAGACTTGAAACCATTGAACTGAAATACTACTGGCGTTTTCTTTTCTGGCAAAAATGTTACACGTTTTTCCCATTTCGCACCTTTTTTAATTTTTTTGTGTTCTTTTCTGAAAAAAATGTCAACACTGCTAAAGCTTAGTATGTTCTTTTCTATAAATGTCACACTATAAATTAAACAAATTTTGCACCTTTCACACTCTGTATTTTTAGAGGGGGAGAATCGCACGATAAAACAGCTGACATTTGTTTTGTTTATGAATGTGTATTTGTGTTAAGAAACAAAAAAAAATATACAAAATGGAAAATATTGCTACTTTTTTATGTGCTGAAAAAATTTTGGATGACTTGTTGGATTCATCTTCATCATCTGATGGTGATAAAATATTTTATATGATTATGGAAAGAAATCCACAACCGTGGGTGAAAGGCTTTGTAAAGAACGTAATTAATGAATACTCTGAAGTTGGTGTAAGTCAAATTTCATAGGACAATATCTCCTACTCCTCCATTTCTCGATTTTAATAAATAAAATTAATTTTAATAAATTTTAATAAATATATATGTAGTATGTATTTCTACTTTTGAGCTATCTGTTTCTTCTTTTTTAACAAAAAAAAAACACAAAAACAGCTGTACATGAAAAAATGTGTTACGCTGTTGTGATTTTATGTTCTATTCTGACCATTAAAAATGCGACATCCTTTAAAATGTGGGGTAAACATTATAAAAATGTACATAATAAAGGTGTAACATTTTATTTCAGAAAAGAAAACACCATAAGTCAAGAATTTTAAACTATGACAAAATTAAAACTACTCTAATGATACAATTTAAAGGCAGATTTAAATATTCTCAGAAGTAAAATAGCTGCTGGAAACAATATTTTATGTTGCAGCGAAACATGTCGGCATTCAAAATATGGATTTACAGAAAATCAAGCAATTATAAATTGTGGTCTGAAGAGCACCACTTTCATCAGCTCTTCAACTATGACGCCGAATATTTATATAAAAGAAAGCCTGCAGATATGTTTGCAGACTACTCTGCAATAAAGTTTTTTTCTTTCCCTGCTATTATTCAAAAGTTGCTATGGATTGGTATCGAAGAAATCCGATCAACATATAAATAGGAAAATTGTAATTTGGTTTTGTCGTTGGCTGTGGTAACATAGTCATGCTACTAAAAATAATAACACGGTTACTGGATTAAAAAATACAACTTTATTGAATTTTCGTTATTTAAAATACTCCTAAATACTCGTATGTAAATATTACAATGTTGATTCAGTCGGAGTAATATGGTCTTCTGGGTTTTATTTAAAGCTTTGACTAAATCGTCTCCTTATAAGATCGGAATATTAGCTAGAATAAAGTCACATTTGATACTACATCAATTTTATTTCTCCATTTCGATCAACAGTGTTCGTCGCTTTAGACATTACAACAGACATACACGCATACCCAAAATATCCAAAAACTTAAATATTTACGCATATAATGAGAAATGGGTTAAGCGGTTTTTTTTTTCATTTGTAACTGTATTCGGTTAAAAAAAAAATAACGCTGATTCGGGTTTCTGTACCAAGGATCGGGTTTAATAATCAATATCAGTTTTATCAGGTTTGTGTTTTATATTCTGAATTGTTTTTTAATATAATACAATATCATCCTCTCAAATAATACTATACATTATTAGGAAAACAGACAGCCGAAGCCACTGTGAGAACAGGCAACCAAAGTCATTACAGCAGGAGCGCCCAAGCCCTCTACTCTTGGTGCTCTTTTGTATTTGTAAAAACTCTTAGCTATAGGTTGTGTGTATTGTATACTCAGTACAGCACTCAGCACTAGCAATACGAAATACACAAACAACTTTGCCTTATTTGTTTTTTTTTTTTTTTGTCATACTTCACTCTATACACGCAAGCGCAAAGCAACAACACGATCGTCAATGTAGATTTTGTTTTTGTTTAACGTATGATACCGTTTAAAAAAGTGTGTTGTTTCTTTGTATGTATTGGCTTTTACAACAAAAAATACTGAATAAAAATTAGTTTTTATTTAAATGTATTGGTGTTTGCTCTTACATAAGCAACTTTTGGGCACTCCTGCACTACAGTATAAAGTTATTTAAAGCAACAATTGCTTTTAAGGCCAAGAACGTATTAAGCCAATTTCGGATACCTGTTTGGAAGAGAAGCGTATCCTAGACAGTGCGGTCTGCATTGATCAAAACAAATATTAGCAGAACGGGGGAAGGTGTGGACTGTGAAGAAAAATTTCCCAACAACTTCTTTTTAATTAATTTTTAACATTTACTGCAATATGTGGCCAAGTACTGTCATGATGTAATATTAGGTTCTCATATCTGTCTGAATATTCTGGACCAATGCCTGTTACAAACGAATAAGTTGTATTCTGTACAGGTTGCTTGTGATGGTCTTGTCAGGAGGCTTTTGGTACCGCCCACACCCTATATATTATTGATCATCATTTGTTGTATAACAATTTTCGCATTTCAATTCAATTGACTTTCACTGAAATGTGTTTTTGTTATAGTGAAAATATTTTACATAGTTTATTTTCACAAACTCATTGACCTAAACATAATGAAACTTTAAATACCTCTGGGAATTTAATGTTTATTTTTAAATCTCTCACTCTTGTGTTTTGGTTGGTAGACCAATATTCACTAACGTTGGCTATCACAACGATTAAAATGACACCTGGTAAACAAAAACACAAATCCAACAAATTGTAATAATAATAAATAAATCTCCAATCTGTTTTGTTTTTAGCTCCCAAAGCTGTATAATATTGTTTTGTTTGTTTATGGAATTAATTTGTAATTTATAAATATTATTTTGGCTGGATTTTCACAGTACTTTTTTTTTATTTTTTTGGTTGGTTGGTTTAAAATGTTGTATGCTTAATTAGATAAATTATTTTTTGGTGTATAAACAAATAAAGGCAAATAGGCTTAAACAAGAGAAGATACACATGTATGTACATATGTATGTATGTTCTCAACAGTATTAAATCAAAAATTTTTTTAGGTTTTCAAACACAACAGAATTTCCTACACGCTTGATTGAAAAATCCCCACAAATTGATTAATATGTAATAATGTCATTGTTGTAACAATAACAACTAAGAAAAACTACTACAATAACATTATTTGTATTTGTATTATTATTATCAAATGACATATTTGACATACGGCGATTACTTGTAAAATATTTGACATGCTTCAAAATTTAAAACAAAAAATCAATATTTTGTATGTATGATGTACAAGTGTATACATAAATATTTATTTGTGTATGTTGTTTCAGTTATGCATTCATGCATGCTTGCATGCCTACTACTCGTATTGTAGGCATTAAAATGCATGTGTTCAATCAAGTGTGCATACAAATTATGTGTTTGCCTTAAAGATTAAAATATATACGGTGAACAGAAAAAAAACTATTTGTATTAATTCTTGTTATAGACAAAATAAGTATTTATTTTCACTTTTTTTCTGGTATCCAGCTCTTTTTGTACGCTTTTTTTCATGGTGTTTTTCTGCTGGTGGGTTTAAGTCATTGATGTTGTTGTTGTTGCTGTTGCCTGATATTTGAAAATTTATATGTTTTGTTAAGTCTTTAATTACCAAAGACACTAAATCCATTTCAACTGTCTTAAATTTGACAATTTCAATGCTTACATACCACCCAGTTTTTCTTAATTCCAACTCGAGTTTTGTTATTTTGTTGCTTACGAGTTGTTGCAGCAGTTCGTTGTCTGTTGGTTGCATCCTATTCATTTTATTGCCCATATTGGTGTCTCTCTATTTATCCAAGTGTCTGTCTGTATGTAGTTTAAATTCTGTGCTAAAGAATCTTTTGTAAATCTAGTTAAGAAATGTTTTAAGCAAATCAACACCATTTCCAAAAAAAAAAAAATACATATACAAAAAACATGTAGGGTGTTTTTTAGATGTATAGCACATTTAAAAAGTTCTCGAAAATTGCACCTACCAAAAGTCATATTTAAATTATAATATCAGAAGATTATTTTTCGAAAAAGAAAATTCCATGTCAATTAAAAGCAATCATTTTTGTTGAAATCCATTTGAAAGTTCAACAGAAACACGGAACCATGATTTTCAAAATAAATTTACATGATTCAATTTTCAAGCGTCAGTCTATTCCTAAAATGTCACTCCAAAATAAACATAAATCACTTACTTGACAGCTGACAAAATGACCGCCAGTTAAAAAAGTCTTGCCAACTTAAAGTTCTATACATCTTAAAAA
Organism: Bellardia pandia; assembly: GCA_916048285.2. Taxonomy (NCBI): domain Eukaryota; kingdom Metazoa; phylum Arthropoda; class Insecta; order Diptera; family Calliphoridae; genus Bellardia; species Bellardia pandia. The sequence continues at coordinate 97,352,011 of OU696533.1, read as the reverse complement.
AAACACCCTTTATCAATAACTAAGATTGAAGCCTTCTAAAATCAAAAATGTATCATACATACAACAAAATTTAATAAAATTTCCTTAAATTAAAAATTAACTAACAAAAAATGTCTTTATAAAACGTTTTAATGGAAACGAAGTTTTTTTTTAATAAATTAACGGGTTCAAAAATAATTTATTTTGTGGTTACGTCTTTTTCGGCAAATATTTGCCAAGTATGACCGTAATATTTGTTAACAGCTTGTTAAGCAGATGATACAAATTCGCTGGCCTTATAACACATTAAATAATCAAAGGATCGGTTTTATCAAGCACTAATGTCACTCAGGTCTCTACACAAATCTGAGAATAAGTTACAATGTAATCGATAGACTATAATAAATAATTAGCTTTTATTAAAGAATTTAAGAAAAACCTATCAAGAATTCCCTTACTTAAGAATTCATATCATGGCTATCCTTCTGTTTAAACATGCAAATTAAACTTATTTTTCAATTTTTTTTTTTCAAATTAAATTAATAATAAATTAATGTTTAAATCGAAAGACTAAACTGTTATTGATGGATGAAATCGAAAAGGAAATATAGTTTATCCTAATTCAAAAACTATCCCTTTTTAACTTGTTTTTTGAAAATTTTCAAAATTTCAATTTTAATTTTTTTTCAAAATTTTGTTAAACAAATTTTCCAATATTAAAATAATTTCTTGTTATATTATTAACAACACTAACCTCTTTATTCAAAAACGATTATTAAATTTAACAAACGTTTATTAAGCAAATTTTTATATGCAAATCTGTCATAATAAATGTTTGTTAAATTAAATAATCGTATTTGAATAAGGGGGTAAGAGAACAAAACGAAAAAAAGATTTGCATTCAAAACTTTTTTAATTTAGAAATGGCTGAGTTTTTTTTTTCAATTTGTTGCAACAATATTTCAAAATTGTGTTAAAAAGATATTGAATGTGCCTATACCAATGTGTGTTCTAACGGATCGTTTAAGTGAAAATATCTCAGCCGTGAGCCACTGTGTTGAAGAAATTACGAATTTGTAAATGTCTTTACCTTTTCACAACGATCGCAGATAGCAGAGTTTTTCTTAAGGGTTATAAGAAGCAACTGGTGCATGAATTGAAGCCGCTCGATCATTCACTTAGCCGTAGATTTGCTGAATTCATTCAAGATAAAAAAAATAATTTATTTACTTTTTGCTGACTTTTAAAACACAAAATACCAAAAAATAATACTTACAGAAAAATCCATAATTTATGTTCCGAAAAAAGTAAAATTTTTCAAAGCTTAGTTCTAATTTACTCGAAGCAAGCTAAGCTGATTACCTTTTAGAAATCGAGGCTATATGAAGATAAAACGAGTAAAGACTTTATTGTATGTATTAGCAATTCCTGTTACTCTCTTATTCGTCTAACATATGTGTATAAAAGTGTGTGTTTACTCCCAAATAAAAATACGTCCGATTTAAGCAATAAGAATTGTGCTGTGTGAACACCGAAGAAATTTGTAGGAAAAATTGTATCAATCTTTTCAATAAAAATTGCTTCATGTAAATTGGATCTTAGGCATAACTTCTGGCAATGGTGTCTTGTTTTGCAAAAAAGGGTATACGTATTTATGTATTCAAATGAATTGTATGCTGCGTTTTGTTATATCTGTTCTTAATTTTTTTTTTTTTTGTTGCTTTTTTTTATGTGTGCTATAGTTGTTGTTGTGCTGTTTGTAACTGTAGCTCTTAAATCACATCATTTCTATCTGTATCTAGTCTGATATGTAGATAGTTTGTATTTGCAGATACATGTGTATGCAAAAGTGTTTGCTGGCAACAACAACACCAATGACAAAAACAACGGCAACAAAGGTACCAAACGTACGCAATATTTAAGTTCGATTGGAAGTTTGTGTGAGCCCAGCAAACATACAGCTGATTAAAATGAATAGAAAACAAGTTTTAATTAATGCATTATCAAATAGTTAAAAAAAAATATGAAAGATTTTTTAGTTTCAACTCACTCTGAAAAAAAGTATACGTTGTTTATTTTTGTGTGTGGTTTTCCACACATACGATATGTCTACGGATTTTGTACTATCAATATACTGTGTTTTGAAATTGAATAATATAAACTCCTCGTATTCAAGGTAAATTTAAACTTTATAAAGACCTACGATTGAAGCTAAAATTTAAGTACACAAAGACCTATGATTAAAGCTAAAACTGAACTGCATAAAGATTAAAACTAAAATGTTTTAAAAAATTTCTAGAATGATTTGAATTTTCCTTTTTTCTAGAACTACCCCAAACCCCTACTTGAATCTAAATTTGAACGATATGAAGATATATGACTGTAGCTAAAATTGAACATAAAGATTGAAACTAAAATGTGCTGGAGAATTTCTAAAATGATTTGAGTTTTGTCTGTTACCAAATTTAAAAATTATAATTTTCAATTGTTTGTCTTTGTGTTTGCTGGGTGGTTTTGGATGTGTGTTTGTTTGCTTATTTATTTGTTATTCAAGAGGTATCGTTTTAAGTTCTAGTTCTTCTTTTGGTATTATTTTTTTATTGTTTTATTTTTCCTATAGCTCTGTGATTTGAATTGGGTTTTGTTGTTATTTCAACACAAGAAAAAAAATGTATCGAGTGTGGAGACACTAGTTCAAAAGATTTGCAGTTATAGATTGTAAATTGTAGTACCACGCATTGGATAACAGAACGGAATAAAAATAAAAGCAGAGCAACAAAAACGCACAGATTACACTGTGCAAAATAAGACACTGGGTTGGGAGGGTTAGAAGAAACTACAAAATTATTTATAATAAATTTAGATTTTGTCAAACTTTCTACTGATATCTTTAAACGAAAATTGATTAGAGATATAATATCCTGGCATGAAAATAACATTTGCAATTAGTCTTATTATTATTTGTTTTGATTTCAAAAGATATTTCAATTTTAAAGTTGATCCCACTGTAAGTAATTTCCACATCCTTTAGCTTTACTATGTCTGTATGTTAATCGGGAAAACGTTTACAATATAAACACAGCCCAAAAAGATTGAACTAAAAACAAAACTAGAACACAGCAGGATGACAATTTTTTGTAATAAAAACGACAAAACCAAAGCAGTATAGAAAACAAAAATCTACAACAATATGCCTATAAAAGCTCAAAGTCTATAAAAATCCAATACCGGCACACTAGCATGTACTAGTATGCCACATGCAACACAGCTTAAATTAAGGCTTCGAACGGAATATCTGTCTCTAGAAATGAAAATCTGAGTGCAACAAAAAAAAAAAACTTTATAACAACAACTAAGTACAGTTTAGTTGACTAAAAGGAACTGTTTCAAATGCATCAGTATAAGTATGAATGTATGTATGGGTGTAATCCTTAGATGGCTCAAAATGAATACAACAATTTATGAACACTATATACAAAATTGTACAACAATTTATGTCGTTTGGAAACAGCACATGAAAATATCTAAAAAAAAATATTTAAAAAGTTAAAACAGATCTTATAATGTATGTATGTGTGTTTTCCCAATGACAAAAGAAGGCAACTTTTGTGATTGAAAAAAAAACAAAGCTAAATCTTTAATTGAGTAGAAATAAGAAATTAAGATTTTCTTTAAAAAAATATTGCATTAGCTAAGTGCATGAAGATTTATGTTTGTCTATCTTTTAAAATATATTTTCATATGAGTTTTCTTACAGCCCTATTACCATTTCATTTGTAGAAATGACTTGCTAAGTTTTTTCTTAATATTTTTGGCTCTTTTTTTTTAATTTTGCAAAAAAAAATTTGTATATTTTTTTATGTGTCTTTTTTGAAATCAGTCGGTCTTTTCTTATTTTTTGTTTGATGTACTTTTCCATTTAACCACAGAGAAAATTATTTAAAAGCATTCAAGAAAATATACCTACATTCAGTCACAAATCATCAAATAGACAAAGATATCAAGTGAATTTCTTGAAAAAAAAAAACAAACAGTTTTTAAGAGAAAAATAAAAAGTACTCAAATCAAAAAAATATTGGCTACTAGAAAAAATTGCACAGCAGTTAAATACAATGTGAAAATGGTAAGAATAATTTATGAAAAACTTTGCTAATTTAAAGAAAAGTTATAGCTAACTTTACGACGACAAAGAAAAGTTATCGATAACTTTACTTTTCCCAAGAAAAGTTATCGATAACTTTATTTTCCCATAGAAAAGTTCTCGATAACTTTACTTTTCAATAGAAAAGATATCGGTAACTTTACTTTTCCCTAGAAAAGTTATCGGTAAATTTACTTTTCCCTAGAAAAGTTATCGATAACTTTACTTTTCCATAGAGAAGTTACCGATTACTTTACTTTTTCAGAGAAAAGTTATCGTTAACTTTATTTTACTTTTCCATAGAAAAGATATCGTTAACTGTACTTTTCCAAAGAAAAGTTATCGATAAATTTTTTTTTACTTTTCCATAGAAAAGATATCGTTAACTGTACTTTTCCAAAGAAAAGTTATCGATAAATTTACTTTACTTTTCCATAGAAAAGATATCGATAACTGTACTTTTCAATAGATAACTTTACTTTACTTTTTCATAGAAAAGTTATCGATAAATTTACTTTACTTTTCCATAGAAAAGATATCGATAACTGTACTTTTCCATAGAAAAATTAACGATAACTTTACTTTTTCATAGAAAATATATTGATAACTTTACATTTCCCTAGAAAAGTTATCGATAACTTTACTTTTCCATAGAAAAGTTATCGATAACTTTACTTTTTCAGAGAAAAGTTATCGATAACTTTACTTCACTTTTCCATTTAAAAGTTATCGATAACTTTACTTCACTTTTCCATAGAAAAGTTATCAATAACTTTACTTTTCCATAGATAAGTTATCGATAACTTTACTTTACTTTTCCATAGAAAAGTTATCGATAAATTTAATTTACTTTTCCATAGAAAAGTTATCGATAACTTTACTTTTCCATAAATAAGTTATCGATAACTTTACTTCACTTTTCCATAGAAAAGTTATCGATAACTTTACTTTTCCATAGATAAGTTATCGATAACTTTACTTTACTTTTCCATAGAAAAGTTATCGATAAATTTAATTTACTTTTCCATAGAAAAGATATCGATAACTTTACATTTCTCTAGAAAAGTTACCGATAAATTTGTTATTTCATAGAAAAGTTATCTATAACTTTACATTTCCCTAGAAAAGCTGGTATATTTTTGAAAATTTTTGTTTATTCATGAAAATGAAAACATCTTTTACCCCTACCCATTAATCTCACACAACTTAAGTGTTTCTTTGTATAGTTTCACTTAAAAAACACTTGTCATTTCTTATTTATTTCTGAAAATATATATATATTTTTTCTTTAAAGTGAACAAACCTAAAAAACGAACTGCAAAAATTTGCACTCACAAACAACCTTCAGCTTCAATATTTAGCCAACATTTGCACTGAGCAGCACTTGCCACCAAGTAATTTAAATGTAATTGATACTGTTGTCTGCATATTAATGATTTAACTACACTTTCAACATTCGGCTAAAACCAAAGAATTACACTCTCGGTGTCTATTTTGTTTTTAATTTTTATTTTTTTTTCGTTTTTGCTCTGTTGCACATCCACAACAAACTTCAGCTGCAATTAAAATTATGTTTAGCAAAGAAATGAACAACACTATTGCAAGAGATTAAATATTTTGTTGTCTTCCTTTTGATATATACACACACATTATGGAAATTATTTTTACACTATAATTCATACAGGGAAAATATGTGTTTTTTTTTTTTTTTTTTTTTTAATACCTTAAGGCAGGAAAAGAACGCATTTAATATAATCTCTGGCAACGCCTGTCTAACTGGGTAGACAAGAAGGGCCTCATGTCTAGCATTTTTATAGAAAAGAGTGTGTTTGTTAAAGCTTCAATAGGCAATGTATTTAAACAATTTAATGGGTGGCCTTAGATTTGGCGACACAATTTCCTTAAGTTTTTTTTTTCTTTCTACGTAATCTAATGTCTTTTTTATAAGGAAAGATAAAAATAGTTGTATTAAGGAAAGTTTTATTTCAAACCACACGCAGCTAAATTTGTATGATTTTTTTCTATTTTGCAAGGGGTATAAATACATTGTGCGCAGAATATTGATTTACGTGCTTGATAATGCAATGGTAAATTATGTGGAATCATTTGTTTATAGTGGGTATAATAAAATAATGTCAAGATATATTTCTATTTTTTTGTTTAAAATGTAGGTATGTATGTAAGTATAATGAAGAAAATGACATTTGAACAGGAATATTGTAGATGGTCAAGAAACAAAGTATGTCGATATATTTCTAAATATTATAACTGTTGATTTTTTGCTAAAGAAAATTGCTAAGCAAGGAATATAAATAACTATGTATGTAGAGAAAAGTTGTGAACAGCTTTACTATTTCTATTTCTGTAGAAAAGTTACGAACAACTTTACTGTTTTTATAAAAATAGTAAAAGTAAAGTTGTTCACAACTATTTATTTTATAGAAAAGTCTTTCTATTGAAAAATTGTAAACAACTTTAACATTTTTATAGAAAAGTTGTGAACAACTTTATTATTTCTAGAGAAAAGTTGTGAATAACTAATTTTTCTATAGAAAAAGTTGTAAACAACTTTACTTTTACTATAGAAAAGTTGTGAACAACTATTTCTTTTATTGAAAAGTCATTCTATAGAAAAGTTGTGAACAACTTTACTATTTCTGTAGAAAAGTTACAAACAACTTTACTATTTCTATTTCTATAGAAAAGTTGTGAACAACATTACTATTTCTGTAGAAAAGTTGTGAACAACTTTACTGTTTTTATAAAAATAGTAAAAGTAAAGTTGTTCACAACTATTTATTTTATAGAAAAGTCTTTCTATTGAAAAGTTGTGAACAACTTTAACATTTCTATAGAAAAGTTGTGAACAACTTTATTATTTCTAGAGAAAAGTTGTGAATAACTAATTTTTCTATAGAAAAAGTTGTAAACAACTTTACTTTTACTATAGAAAAGTTGTGAACAACTATTTCTTTTATTGAAAAGTCATTCTATAGAAAAGTTGTGAACAACTTTACTATTTCTATTTCTGTAGAAAAGTTACGAACAACTTTACTATTTCTATTTCTATAGAAAAGTTGTGAACAACATTACTATTTCTGTAGAAAAGTTGTGAACAACTTTACTGTTTTTATAAAAATAGTAAAAGTAAAGTTGTTCACAACTATTTATTTTATAGAAAAGTCTTTCTATTGAAAAGTTGTGAACAACTTTAACATTTCTATAGAAAAGTTGTGAACAACTTTATTATTTCTAGAGAAAAGTTGTGAATAACTAATTTTTCTATAGAAAAAGTTGTGAACAACTTTACTTTTACTATAGAAAAGTTGTGAACAACTATTTCTTTTATTGAAAAGTCATTCTTTAGAAAAGTTGTGAACAACTTTACTATTTCTATTTCTGTAGAAAAGTTACGAACAACTTTACTATTTCTATTTCTATTTCTATTTCTATAGAAAAGTTGTGAACAACTTTACTATTTCTATTTCTGTAGAAAAGTTACGAACAACTTTACTATTTCTATAGAAAAGTTGTGAACAACATTACTATTTCTGTAGAAAAGTTGTGAACAACTTTACGGTTTTTATAAAAATAGTAAAAGTAAAGTTGTTCACAACTATTTATTTTATAGAAAAGTCTTTAAAGACAACTTTAATATGGAAAACAATTTTACTATTTCTATTAAAAACAATGAACAACAAGAGAGAATTAAATTAGATATTAATTTGAATTAAATTTATGCGATCATGTTGGTATGATAAATTATTTCACTTATTAGTTTCCTTTCGAAACTAAAAACTAATAAAAATTATTTTCAAAATATATACGAGTGTAAAAATGTAATGTGTTATATAGTATATTGCATAATACCTCTAATGTATTTATTTGAAATTTAATCTTCACTCCATTTATGTCATTTTCTCATTTAGTACTTTAAAGCCATTTATGTATGTCAGCCAGCTAGCCAGCCAAGCAACCACTGGGAGCCAAATTTAGCCAGCAGTTTTATTTTAATATTATATACAACAGTAGAAAATAAAGAAAGAATGAAAAATAAAGATGAAGCGGTGAATAATATAAATGTATGTGAATTTAATTAAAATATGCAAATTGTTTTGGCATTTTGATCAAGTATGTTTTTGGTTTGAACCATGTGTTACGTATCATTTTTATATTTTTTTGTTGTTTACTTTTTTAACTACTTTCAGGGGTTTTGTTTGGAGAGAAAAAAATACTAAATTTAGTTAAAAGATGTTGATATTTTTTTATATGCTAAAATACATACATTTACTTATATGTATGAGCTGGTCTACTGGTGGTTCTTGAGCTCTGCTTACTTAAAGGGAAAAGAGCAAGACCTTTGTGGAATATATATATATATAGAATTGTGTGTGTTTGTAATTTTGTTTACCAAAAAAAACCAAAAATATTAGGCTGGTACTAATATGGCTAGAAATTAAGTTTTGAATTGTTCACTTTCCAAAAAGTAGCTTCAATTTCTAAGCAAGTTGTTTACCTCCTTAATACAATTTTTAATTCTTAACTTTATCTTGTCTAGTCTCTATGTGTTGCTATTTTCCCTGATACTCGTCGTATTTAATGTTTTAAACTAAAAGATTAAAAACAGTTCATCAAGTTAAGCAAACGTGTTTGTATGTTTGTGTGTGCAAGTGTCTTAAATATAGATTAAAAACCCAACCATTTGAGTAATTTTATTTCCTGGATAAGCAACACTTTGAAATTTATGGTGTTAAATTGATATCTAAAACTAGAGACATAGAGATTTCCGCTTAAAGTAAATTTCAACAAGATTTATTTAACAATGTTTTTGTTGTGTAAATTAAAACACAATGGGATGAGAAAATGGATTAAAATACCAAAAGAGTGACTACTCTGACTGTTGAAGTTATGTTAAGAGAGGGTGGATGCATTTATACGTTAACTTTTCCATATAAAGTAAAGTTAGCGTTAACTAACTTAACTTTTCTAAAGAAAAGTAAAGTTAGCGTTAATTTTTCTAAAGAAGAGTAAAGTCTAAGTAAAGTTAGCGTTAACTTTTCTATAGCAAACATTACAAAAGTTAACTTTTCTAAAGAAAAGTAATACTAGCTTAAATTTTTCTTTAGAAAAGTAAAGTTAGCGTTAATTTTTCTCTAGCAAACATTACAAAAGTTAACTTGTCTATAAAAAAGTAAAGCTAGCGTTAACTTTTCTAAAGAAAAGTAAAGTTAGCGTTAATTTTTCTCTAGCAAACATTACAAAAGTTAACTTTTCTATAGAAAAGTAATACTAGCTTAAATTTTTCTTTAGAAAAGTAAAGTTAGCGTTAACTTTTCTTTAGAAAAGTAAAGTTAGCGATAATTTTTCTCAAGAAGAGTAAAGTTAGCGTTAACTTTTCTTTAGAAAAGTAAAGTTAGCGTTAACTATTCTATAGCAAACATTACAAAAGATATCTTGTCTATAGAAAAGTAAAGTTAGCGTTAATTTTTCTCTAGCAAACATTAAAAAAGTAAACTTTTCTAAAGAAAAGTAATACTAGCTTAAATTTTTCTTTAGAAAAGTTAAGTTAGTCGTACCTTTTCTTTAGAAAAGTAAAGTTAGCGTTAACTTTTCTTTAGAAAAGTAAAGTTAGCGTTAATTTTTCTAAAGAAGCGTAAAGTTAGCGTTAGCGTTAAGTTAGCATTAACTTTTCTATAGAAAACATTACAAAAGTTAACGTTAACTTTTCTATAGAAAAGTAAAGTTTTTTAGAAAAAAGTAAATTTAGCGTAAACTTTTCTTTAAAAAAGTAAAGTTAGCGTTAACTTTTCTTTAGAAAAGTAAAGTTGTAATGTTCTCTTAAATATTTTGTGCAAAAGTCAATTACCAACACTCCAATAAATCCAAGTTTTACTTTATTTATTAATAATAAATTAACTTTACATTTATTTTTCCCCCATCAGCTGTTATAAATCTTAATAAATTTAAATTAGTCGATTGGTTAATATCCTGTAGCAGCAAGTTTAATTCAATTTGAAAATGATTAGATTTTTTCTCATCTCCTTTAGATAAATAATTTCTTAACGCTAAACAGCTAAAATATGCATACATACATACATTCAGATACATTTCATAAATTAACAACAAGCAAAAAAAAAATAGAGAAATACACAGTAGATAATAGTATATAAACGTTAATTTTGCAGCAATTACCCATTGAATGCTGTAGTAATTTAGGAACGGGTTTCCATTGATTGATTTCCAATCATTAAACCTGAAAGTGTTTTATAATTTGTGCAATTAACGCGCTCCAATGATAATCACAAAGAGAAGTAATAAAGTAGTGTGTTACGCTTTGATACATACAGTCAGGCCAGCCCGTAAGAATCAGTAACAGTAACAGTGACAGCAAAGACAAAATACAAGCAACCAAAGATGTTATATAGCAGATAAAATATAACTATACCGAAATAATGGTAGGTAGCAGCAGTTTGTATAATCATTTTCTTTATACTTATTCACCATTTAGTTTGATGAGATACTTAAATGAAATGTATAAAGCAAAAACAAGAAGACAGAAACTGGTAAGCAAACCAACCAATTCATTCATCTATTCATCCATCCATCCATCCATTCATTAATTTATCCATCCATCTAACCAGCAACTAGTTGACGAGGTGGAGCTATATGTTAACAACCCAAAAACCTAACATGTCACTTATAGTTAAGAACACATTGTTCTGAGGAAACACAAAATAACAACTAGAATGAAGCAAATTTAAAGAAAGAAAAAAAAAAACTTGTAACAAGTAAGAGGAATTGTTGCACTTGCTCTTGCAAAATATTCATGTACCCAAACACATACATACAACAATCTCTATACCCAGCAGCAACTAAAGCTTTTTTTTGCCAGCAAAAAAACAAGAAATCATACGTAGAAATACAAAAGACTTGTATATTTCCGGTAGTGTTGAAGTACGCATCCGGTGTATGGCAAACACTACATTTAAACATACTCAGGCTATTCATAGTTTATGCATACTTTGCTGTAGCACTCTTCTTGCAGCAGCAGCAGGGATGCCCAAAGAAAAATCCCAAAAATCGTGTCATTTATGAAAAGTAGAAATCTGTAATGATATTAAGAAATTGGAGAATAACATATTACATATTAAATGTAGGTTCCTTAATATCTTTATAACATTAAAATTTTTATTCGTTATTCCTAAATATTGGTATTATAAATTTGTTAATCCGGAATTACTACAAATAATTATCCAGGGGCCTGCCTAACTAACTCAAACAATAGCTATTTCTTTCCAATGTGTATATGAACTGAGCAAAACGGTGCATGAGTGATATAATACTCTCACACATATAGTCGGAAATATTTTTTCCTTTTTTTTTTGGCAAAAAAAAAAAGACAACAAAATTAAACCCCAAAAAATAGAGCAACCAAAAAAAAATTAAGTATGAAAAAATAATTTTCAATATGATGATACTCTTAGCACAGTAGAACGAATTGTATATAATAACGTATAAATATTGGGTGTACAACAGAGATCGGCAATGAATCGTTTTTTTACGATTCACAACTACTCATAACATTTTAAGTATAAGTGGTTTTACATCATTGAAATTTAACTACTCTGAGTTACTCAAACTCACAACAACGTTGACTTATAAATGTGGGTGGATATAAGTATGAGTACTACGCCGACTTCGAGCTCATACCATTCCCAATATGTTTGATTCATAAACAACGGTATTAAGATTTGCATTTTAAGAAAAATACTCACATACTCATAAAGTATTCAACTCAGTTGAGTCATTAAAAAAAATTTCAGCTTATTCCGTTAGGTATTTATACAAAATAAGTAAAAAAGAAATATAAAAACATACAAGTAAGTTTATAGGAAAACATATTGGGGAAAATTTAATATTTATTATTTATATAATTTTTATAAGCGGACTGTAAAAATGAACGACACTCGCATGAGTGTATGCGAGTCATACTTATTTTTTTTATCGTCTGCGTACATTGAGTTAAGGAGAGTCAAAATAAGCAACATCATACATGAGATTAATTCTGAATATAATGAGTACTTCAAACTTTAAATATGAATATTGGTTTGATGATATTGAGACAAGTATGAGTACGTTTAAGTATAACAAATTATAAGTCATGATTTAAGTATACTCACTTTTTCAGTACTCATAACTGATCTCTGGTGTACAACTTCAAATTGCGGAAATCATATATATGTTTTGAACGCGGTTTTTGTCTTTAGTTACTTACCTATATATCTAACTTTGAAGGGTACATATCTCTCATTTACTCTCACTTAGTTTATAGTGTAAAAAATAAAGTTTTTTTTTGCTTCGAAAATGTCAAATTATGTGCCACCAAAGCGTCATATCACCGTTGTCAACTTTGAAATTTCAAAAAGCATCAAATAAATGTTTCACACAAAAAACAAACAATGACTCGACAGCAACTTTTACTATAAAAACAATTACTATGAAAGTCAAAAAGGAACAGCAAATTTCATATAATACAAAATATCTACAACAACAAGACCGTTTTACTCTCTGTGCATATGATTTGGTACGTCTTAACATCATTATTGGTTGTTCTTAATGTCTGGTCTGTAAAATTGATTGTAAAAAAACATTTTACACTGTTGAATGAAATTGTATTGAAACAGGTTTATTTCATTATATAAAGATTTTTTCTCACACTGAAACAAAAAGTTGTGTTAAATTCAGTGTTCCCATTTTGACGCTTTTCGGTTATTTTGTGACGCTTTTTTGGTCTCGTTACCTGTTTATTTTTTTCAAATGCCCTTTTTTAAAAAAAAGGTATTTTTGACGCTTTTTCTATTTTTTTGGTGGAATTTTGGAAGAAGTCCAAAAAGTAAATCTAGCTTTCGAGTCAGCCACTGCGGACCATGTCAAGCTTTACAGCGATTTGTATTACTTGATTAAAAGCATTACAAACTTTGATTATCTAGAAGGTAATTTAAATGAAAGCGTTTACAAATTTTGTTATCTTGGCTATTATTTCGAAAAGTCTTGCAGAGATTATAAAATAATTGAACAATTTAATAGAATTTACAAAATATCACATACTTGACGTAGACTTCCTTAAAATTTTATATTGCTTCAAAAATATCGTTATTTAGTGTTGACAATATTTTTAAAAATAGCGAAGCGGATATTATTGATTGCATACAAAACTTCATTGATGTTTCGTCTCTAATAAATGAAATATAAATTTCCCTAAAGAAGCTAACGTTGTAAAAACGGAAAAATATTGAAAGAACTGATGAATTTTGGATTGAAGTCTACAATTTTAAATTATTTGGGAGAAAATCCTTTTTATGAACTATAGGGTGTTTTTTTGAGAGGTATAGAACTTCGAATTGAAATAAAACACAAGAAAATCGTTTTAATGACCATCAATTTGGCTTTACTGGAAGGATAATTTTATGCCATTAATATTTAAATATGATTTCAGGCATGTGGCCGCCGCGGCTGGCTCGAATAAAGCCAATTCTACAGGTCCAATTTTGAACCACTTTTTCGAGCATATGGGGCCGTATGTCGGCAATAACGCCACGAAAGTTGGCTTCCAATTCCCCTAACGTTTCTGGTTTGTTGGCGTAGACGAGCGACTTCACATATCCCCAAAGAAAATAATCCAATGGTGTCAAATCACACGATCTTGGTGGCCAATTGACAGGTCCATTCCGCGAAATTATGCGCTCATCGAATGTTTCCTTCAATAAATCGATTGTGGCGTGCGCTGTGTGGAACCACAACTCATCCACATTCATGCCATCCAATTCGGGAACAAAATAGTCGGTTATCATGGCTCTATACCGGTCTCCATTAATTCGGGTCCTCTTCAACACTTTGCTCTACAGCGGCAATTGTTTCTTCGGTGCGCACTGTTCGACGTCTCTGCGGATGCGTATTATCACATATAGTAAACGTAGTGCGAAAACGATCCATGGTTAACCGAATTAATTGCTCTGATGGACGATTATGTCGACCATAAAATGGACGGAGCTTGCGGTAAACTTCGCGAACTGAACCGTTATTTTCGAAATAAATTTGCACGATTTGCAAGCGTTGTTCTTTTGTCAACCTGTTCATGATGAAATGGCAAACCAAACTGAACATAAATGACATTACAGTTGCCAGATTTGACCACAAAATGCCAGTTTTATCTCTTTTCAAAAAACAAACCTGTAAAAAAACACCCATTAGCTGACTTTGTTATTCGTATACTTTCTTTTCCTTACTCAAATGCCGAAGTCTAAAGAACGTTTAGTTTAATCAAGTTTTTTAAACCAAAGATCAGAAACCGACTTTCTTTAAACTCAGCCAAAAGTTTGTTGTTGCAATTACAAATTACCTTCATGTGTTTACTTAAAAATTAATTCAATTCAAACTTATAAAAGGTCTGAATATTTCATTAAATCTGTTTTGTGAAAAATAAATTGTTTTTCTATAAAACTTTATATTTTGTTTTTTATGAATTGTTATTTTATTTTAATTTTTTGTTTACTCCTGGTAACTGAATTGATAATAAAATTAATTATTTATTTAAACATGTCAATATCTTATAAGGAAAAATAATTTTATTCTTAATTTGAGCGCTGTCGTTACACTGTTCCTGGTGAACTGTATGCATATGCAACAACTTCAATATGTTGTTGCTCACTATAACATTGTTTAATTTGTTTTTTGCAGTCAGTGCTGGTCCTCTTGATGTTAACGATGATTATGTTGTTCTTGTTATTGCCTGCTGCTGTCGTCATCATCACTCTCAGAGTCATCAACGTGACTACGAGTAGATATAAACCGTCATATACTTGTAGTATTGCTCATATATTGTCGGCCTCATAGTCATCCTCAATGTCGCCAACGTAGTAGTTGATGTTGCTGATGTTGTTGTTGTTTTAGTTGTTTTTAAGCTAGTATCACCCGCAGCGTAAATCTTGTGGATTAATCCAATTTAACACTTTATATACCCGGCTGGTATATTTGTCTTTTATTATTTCGTTCTTGTTTTTTTATTTTTATTTGTGCGAGAATCATTTATGTGTGTTCTTTAAACAAAAACACAGAAAAAAATCATTGCATAGTGTATAGTCTTGATGTTATTTTCATTTTATTTAAATTTAATCAAAAAAAAAAAAAAAAAACGTAAAAGATTGAAATAAATATTCATGGGTGCTCTCGTGCGAATATGTTGAGGTAGTTGTAAATGTTATACATACATATGTGTGTAACTATGTTTCAATTTATTGCATGTGTTTGTATTGTTGTTTGGTCTATTAACCCATTACCGCCCAAAAAGAAACTGTTAATAAAAAACTTATTTTGTTATTATTGATTGCTTTAATGTAGATAAAATAAAAGGAATTCATTAAAAAAATTTTAAATTTTTTGTTAGTTTTTAAGAAAAATGGGTGTGCCCACATGGGGACAACGGGCGTTTTAGTTATGCAATTTACCAAAACAATTTCTTTCTACACAAAGTGTTTTTGTGCATAATTCGCATTTCCATCGACACTTGGAATGACTAACAACACATCGCAATTGATTTGCTATTCTTTCAGGATTATGGCCGTTGTTTTTTCGATCAGCATCAACTGCGATGGAAGAAGTTGGACGTTTTTTTTAAATTCCAGGCGTTAAATATGCCCTATCAATGTTTCTTCTGAACGATAATTGGTCCATTGGAATCGTATTTTCAGCTCTGCATAACAAAACATGTAACCGCCAAGCGTTACTTACAGCCAAATCTAGAATATATGTAAAAATACACCAGCACCATTTCTTTCATCTAATGGATACTCTGTAAAGGCTTATAGATTGGTCCATTTGGTCAATGGCTCCCATTCCCTGGTTGTAATTTACAAACAGTCTGGGTATACTGAAGTCAGCCTTTTCTTTTCGAGCCTAACACCATCTTTTTACTTTTCCATACATTGTTTATTGTTTATACATAGCAGTGTATAAACAAAATCAAAATTTGTTGCCATAGTGACGACGTTATTGTCTTTCCAACGTACTATTGTGATTTCATTATTTTTATCAAAGCGAAAATCATATTTTGCTCTATCTTTTTTTTATTTCTTTTACGGGCATTACAGGACATACAGGACATCCTAAACGTTTCAAGTCACATAATAGGTGATAGTTGGTGAAAACGTTGTCGAAGTATAATATGTGTTCTGCAGGTACTATGGGCATTTTTGCAAGAAGAGATTTAACAACTCGTTCACCAAGAGGTTCAGAACTCGAAGGAACGTGCATTGCTTTTCCACAATAAACGTCAAAAACATAGCAGTACCCATCGGAACTTGTTACAGCCCAGTTCTTGTAACCAAATCTTACCGGTTTACCCATAATAAATTGCTTTGCTGGATGCCTACCAAAATATTTAATCATGGACTCATCTAGCGATAAATTTTCATGCATAACACCCCACTGATATGAATTTTTCTCAATGAGATACAAAAAAGCCTTAATTTAAACATTTTGTCATTGGAACTATTAGCGAGGCTGTTATCGGTGAAGTGCAAGTTTTTCTTAATTTCCAGGAACCTTTTGCGGCGTATAAAACACTGTTCTCGACTATCAAATCAATTATGTCGACATCGAATATTGTTTCAAACAAAATTCGGGGAGTATGATTCTTAAAAAGGTTTGTGAAGTTTATAACCCTATTTGGAACTGCATCACTTGAATTAAGCATTGCACTATAAGATGGTAAAATATTTCTCCACTTAGGATCTCCGAAGTCGACCTGATCTATATTGCCTCTTAGCTTTTCTTTGAGAAAACTAGAAAGTAGTTCATCAACACTGTCATTCCAATCTAAATTGGAATCATTTTCGTTTCTATACACAAGCTCAATTTTTCTCAGCGCGTCGTTCGGAATATTTATACACAACAAGTCTTCTCCATTTCCTTCGTCTTCATCACTTATGACAGCGGTATCAGGTTGCACGACAAGAATATCATATTCAGCATCACTGTCATCGTTTTCTACTATTTGCTCAACAGCCTCCTGAAGTCGTAAAAAATCTTCTTGTCCTCTAAAGGTATTGCGATGGACCATATTGCATATTTTCAAAAATCTGCAAAAAATATTTTTTTTAGTTACAACGCCCATTGTCCCCAACTGGGGACAGCTTAAAAAAATAATACCTTATAATCAAATGTTACACTTTTTCTTTTACTTAACTATTTTAAAATTATTCACACACTCTTCGGAGAATAAACAATTTGTAGTTATTTTTTTTAGGCAGGTTAACACCAAAAATTATCAAAACTAAAATTAACAAAGTAAACCGAATTGGAATGCGCAATTAAAATGACTGAAAATAACACTTGTACTTTATACAACACCTTGTAAGCTTTGCTACAAATTTTTTAAACCTTTTAGAAGAGATATTTGTTTTTAAATTAAGAGACATAACGGTTTCTTTTAGAGCTGCCATCAGTTGAACAAGTGTCCTTATATGGGGACAGTGAGCGGTAATGGGTTAAATAATTTATGAGCTTAAAAGCAACAAAAACAAAAAGCTGGTTTGTTAAACAACATTAGTATAGTATTTTCATGTTTTTTGTTAAGTATTTATTTATTTGGGGTATTTTTGCTGGAAAATCTTTTTAACAAAACATTTACATGCACTTAAAGTTTTAAATGAAAATTAAGGATGTTTGTTGTGAAATGGTTGTAAGGATTTCAGGCTTATACATAACACTGTCAGCATAACGTTGGTTATTTGGTTGGCCTAAAACTCAATCTTTGCTCTGCAGAAATTTTTACAAAAATTTGTTTTTTCGATTTCTTTTGTGACATAGAACAACAAAAATCACAACGTGTTGTTGGCATTAAACTCATGCGCACGTGTCATAAATACATTAGGCAATATTAACCGTTTAGTTTGAAATTGAAATTATTTCGAGCTTGTCTCACATTTTGTTTCATTACTTTTTATGTAATTAAAGGATTTTATTAATTTTCCATACCACATTACCTAGGAGAATGATAAATATTTTAGGTAAAATTTTATTAATTTTGGCTGGGTATTTTAGACGTGAGAGTGTTTTACACACACTTATACAAGACCTAAGCTAAATTATGTTCCTTAAGAATCAAGCAAATCTTAAGAAACGTAATACATTTTAACGACTTACAACAACAAAACATCAAATTATTTTCAGCTTATCCTACATTTTGTTTTAAAACTTTTTATGTAGTAAACAGATTTGAAAGATTTTTAATACCAAATTACCTAGGACAATGATAAATATTTTCAATAATATTCATTCATTTTACTTTAGTATTTAGGATGTGAAAGTGTTTTACACACACTTGGCGAAGAGAATAGCTAAATTGTATTAGTATTTAGCAAGAGTTAAATCGTTCTATCCTTTAATAGTTGATATTTTTAAATACTGCTTTTAAACTTTGTTTAAAGACATACAATTATTTATTTAATTCTTTTATTTTCCAAATACTCCATGCAATATTTTAAAAATTGCTTTATTTTTCATGCTTGCTTGTTTTGTATTTTATAATATTCTTATAAATTGTTTTCATTTAAAATTCTTAACAATGCGTTGGTGTGTTACAAAATTTATTACAACTTAATTGTTAATGTTATTTACGCCTTCTTAATGTTTGCCATGTGCTGTTGCCGTCGATCTTGTTTTTGTTTTTTTTTTGTTTTTGTTTTAGCTTTAGCTGCTGCGACTGATGTTGCTGTTGTTGTTCTCTTTTAGTTTTATAGCTGTATATGGTTGCGGCATTCATATGACTTAATTTTACAGACGCTTGAAATTATTGTCTTCCGTTTATAAAACAACACACACACACACACACACTCAAAATGCCCTGTGCCTTTTCTGCTAACCATGGCCCTGAAAATAACAAAAGTCTCATAGTAAAAGTTCTGGTTTTTTGGTCATTCAAAAGATTTATACAAACATTTTCTGCTTTTATAAAAATATTATTTTAAATGCAAAATAAACGAAACAAAATTATAAAAAAAAAACTCAAAAACAAATGGAAACGCCCACATAAATGAACCATTAACAAAGAATGTTTGGCAGACCACCAGGCTTAAGTGGTTTTACAAAAAATTAAATAATTTGTGCTGGCTGCAATTATTACTTATAAACAAAAGCCATTAAAATATTTATGCAAAAAGACTTTGTGTTGAAAATCTTAATTATAAACAGCAACAAAAATATGCAGAATAATGACTAGTTTGTGAGGTAATCGTATTAAAATAGTTCCTAGAAATAAAACCACTCAAAACTAAATGGAATGTACCGAAGACAATTAAATAGGAATTTTTCTGCCTAAAGAAAATGTTTTTATAGTTACATATGATGGGATTATAGAAAAGCTTTGTCACAGTTGTCATTAAAATGTGCTGTCTAGAAGAAAATGCTGACCTTTATAAAGAAAATTATGTAATGGAATTTTTCCCTATAGAAAAAATTTTGTGCTAATTTTGACAAAATGTTTGCCTTTAGAACCGTGGTAATATTCGCTACAGGGAAAATTACAATTGTGATAAATCATTGATATTTTTTTTTATTTCGGCTCGAGTTCATTAAATTTAATTTTGCATTAAATTATTTTTACTGAAGGTAGGAATTGTTACATGAAAACTCAGGTTCGAATCCTAAGCCAAGAAAAATTATCAATAAATTTTAATAATAATTTTCATGTAACAATTCCTACCTTCAGTAAAAATAATTTCATGCAAAATTAAATTTAATGAACTCGAGCCGAAATAACAGAAATATCAATAATTTAAAATTAACAGTTCAAATAAAAATAATAATTGTTCTTAATTGTGATAAAATTTTATAATCTAAAGGTACGGTCACATTTGGCAAATATAAAATATTTGGTCTTATTTCATTTGATGCTGTTTGATCTTGCAAAACTCTTGTTAGAGTAAACAACGTCAAACAAATTTGTGCTAAAAACAAGTGGTTACGGTTTTTTGAGTAAACATTTGCCATGTGTGACCATACCTTAAAAGATTGTGTTGGAATTTTAGTAAACATTTCATTGCGGATCTGTTCACACACAAACCAATTGCAACAACTTTTCTTTTCCTTCTATTGCTTTAATTTTTCCATAATTTTCTGTCAATTTTTTTTTTTTATTATTAGAAAACTAAAAGTTCATTATTTTATCTTAACAATTCTTTTTGTTTTATTTACAGCAATTGTTTGTTAAGTTTTCATATCATAATTTATGTTGACCAAGATCATAAGCGAAAATATCGTTCGATCGTTTTAAATGATTAAGAAAAATATTTCGTTCTGTTTTTTTTTTTTTTTTTTTTTTTTGATTTTGCTTGTCTTGTTTGTTAAGACAAAGGTACCAACTAACAAACAATGAAAACTTTTCTTTAACAAACAATAAAATTTAAAGGTGTGAATTATTATTTTTTTGCAATGGCCATAATGTGCAACGAGTAACAGCCAAAGTTTTGAAATAAACTCAATTGTTATTGTTTTCATTGTTGTTATTAAATGAAATTTAATAAGCGGCGACATAAACTTTGTCACGTGGTTGCTATAAATTTTCTCTTTAAAGAAAGAGGAAAAAAGTATAAGTGCAGCAGCATACATGATCAACTGCATGAAGCATATTATTTGGTTGCAATCATTCGCTGCCGCTGGTGTCGTATACAAATATGGAGGTCCTTTCACTTATTTATGGTGGTTTTTAGTTTAAGGAAAACGGAAATGTTCTGTTTAATGTTGAAAGCAATTCTTAAGATACGCTATAGAGTAACTTTAAGAAAGTAAGTATGATTTATGGCCGAATTCTCAGTCATTAGTTAACCATTGGTAAACTAATATACTAACTGTTCTTTAACTAATACTTGTTATTTTTATGGCAAACTAAGCATTGCGAATAAAGAATCATTAGTTAAGCCTTTGTCATTAGCTAACTAAAGACTGTGAATTCGGCCATTAGTCTCTTTCAATACATCAAATTTAGCATCAATAGTGCCCTTGAATAGCTAAAATACAAACCCATGGTCCTCTAGAGATCAATAAAGTTACTGGCTTGCTAAAGATTATTATAGCATCAAAAAGTCATAAACTTACAAAGAGGCCTTTGTTTACTTTGTTACTGATCCTTTGTTAACTGATCCTTTAGAAATTTGCAGGCTTCCCAATGATCATCATAATAGAGATCTGCATGGAACAAGCTTTCATGCCATAAACTTACTTATGCTTACGGAATGATGCCTCATATAATTTCTCTAAAGATCCCTGACCCTAAGTAATGAGTTTGTAGAGTATTTCAAAGTCGACTTTGTTATTTCACAGAATTGTTCTTGTTTCTTTTTTTTACTACAAATGATTTAATATAATGATGATACTTATAATATACAATTGGTTTTGAAGTTCAATTGTGACAACAGCAAAATAAAAAAAAAAAGAAAAACTCAAAACTGAGAATAAATAAAATTTAATGCAAAAGATGATGACAATAAGCAGAATTGGTTGCTAATATATTTTGTACGTTTTAACCAAACCAAACCAACAAAAAAAAAACTAAAAATACAAAAACTAAATAAAGAATAAATTCAAATTTATGCATAAATGCTCAAGAACAAACTGCATTTGACTTTATTTCGTGGCTGCTTAATATCAATATGCCTGTCTGTCTGCACGTCTGTCTTACCGCTTTTTGACTCGTTAAGTTTAGTTACACCAAAGCCCCATAAACTGTGTCTTCTGGTTCTGTTTTGCATGATTCTTGGGGTTTGTTTAATGTGTATTTTTTTATTTTAAATTTATTTTTTTTGGTAGTGTTAAAAAAGGCAGTCAACCAGTAAGTGAAAAATTTATGGCAATTTAATTGGAAATGATATGTAAACAATGAGACACTATTTAAAAATAACAATAAGTCGCAAACAGATAAAAAAAAGTATTTTAATTCTTTGAAATAAAATGAAGAAGTCTGCAAACCAAATAAATAAAAAAAAACAAAACAAACTTCAAATAAATATTATTTGAAGATGCTAAAGTTGAACATGTGTGGAATTTTGCTAATATGCTTTAATTTGAATATTTTTAAGATTTGCAATCAGAGATATAAAGAATCAGCTCAGTCGCACCCTTAACAATCCTTCTTTTAGAATATATAAAATTTTGCAAAAAAAAATGTCAAAAAAAAAATAATTTGTTATGACAATATATGTATGTCACACTCTTTTATATATTAAAAAAATCAGTGTAATTTTGTACAACCAAATTCTGTTAATAGAAAACTCAATTGTAATGATACAATTAGTATGACTGACTGTATTATTACAATTGAGTCAACTTTTTTGTGGCCAGAAATGTCTCATTACAATTGGGCAAAAATACCAATAAAATTGTGACAACATTCCTTTGAAATGAAATGTTCGTCATATTTGTGTAAAATGTTTGCCTCTGAAAGAAAGGTCATACTTTACAATTGTTATAGGTAGATGCTAAATTTGAACTATATAAAGTCCTATGATTAAAGTTAACATTGAATTACCGTATTTGCCGGACGATAAGACGCATCTTTTTACTCTGAAAATTTGACCTAAAATCTTATGGTGCGATTCGTCTTATCGTCCAAACTTTACTTATTTCTAAAAATTTATAGATAAAATTTTGGGGTGCGTCTTATGGTCCGATGCATCTTATCGTCCGGCAAATACGCTACATAAAGACCGTCAATTAAAGCCAAAATTGAACAAAATAAAGACCTACGATTGAAACTAAAACTGGAGTATATAAAGAGCTACGATTGAAGTTAAAATTGAACTAAATAATGACCCACGAGTGAATCTAAAATTGAACAACATAAACACCTACGATTAAGGCCAAAATTTAACTATATAAAAACCTACGATTGAAACTAAAATTGAAAAAATAAAGACCTACGATTAAGTTAAAACTCTACTACATAAAGACCCACGTTTAAAACCAAAATTGTAATAATAATGAAAAATAAATACAGTCACTTCAAGTCAAACTCGAACACCACTGTAAATTAAATTTATTTAAAGAAAATTTCCGTTTTTAAAAATAAAAAGAAAATTGTATACTAAATTTTAATTGATCATATATTTAACTATTAAAAGCCTAAACAAAATTAAAATTTCGTATTCTTAATAAAAAAAATAAATTATTATAAAATTGTAGCACACACCAAACTCGGACATCTCCAAAAATTGCTTTTGTAAGTTCTGAAGTTTTAATAATTACTATTTTGTTTGTAATCCTTTGCTTTTTAATACCAGTTGAAGCTTCCTAGGGATTAATTCCACTAACTTTCGGCAATAGCTTGGTGGTATTTTTTCCTATTATTCTATTGAAACCTTTTTGAGCTCAGCTTTACTAGAAACCTCCTGAATTAATTTTTTTTAGGTAGTCACATACATTTTCTATGTGATTTATATCAGGACTCTGTAGAGGGGGGGGGGGGGGGGGTTGTTTCTATAACATGAGAAACATTCTATAGCAGCCAGGATCGTACTTTGTAGGCCTTATGTTTTGAGTCGTTTTCCTGATAAAAAAAAAATACCAGCCGTCATTAAGACTAAGTTTAACAACACTTTTCGATATATTTTCGTCGAGGATTATTAAGTGTACATTTTGATCCATTATCCCATCAATAAAATTCAACGATACTGGTCCTGCTGCCTAAAATGAGGTCCAGAACATCACTGAACCACCCCCCCCCCCTATATTTTAAAGTTGGTTTTAAAATGCAGCTCTTGATTTCGTCCCTTCCAAATAATAAGCAGCTCATCGTTTTTAAATTTGCAAAAAAGATCATTAAACTAAAGATTTTTCATTGTGGAAAAACGTGCTATATAACGATGAAAGTAAGTTCAACAAACTACGATTGAAGTGGCAAAATCTTCTCAGTAGACGAAAATTCTGTCAGATTTGAGACAAGTATTTGCAATATACCAAAATTCTGTCACATTTTTCTGTCGCCATTTTGAGAACATTTTTTAAAGACAAAAAAATACAACACAACTGTAATATGATATTCTCAATGTGAAATTCTTTCACATTTGTGTCAAAATTTTCAGCAAACAAAAACTGAGAGCATAATAAACGCAAATATTGTGTAAATTGTGGCAAAATGTTCTCAGTAGACGAACATTTTGCACAGTTTACAAAAATGATTTCATAGTTTTGAAAAAATCTTTCAAACATACGCCAAAAAACCACACAATTATGTCAATTTTCTCGATTATTCAAAATTCTCTCGACATAGTGACAATATTTTCATTGTAGACGAATTTTTCCTAGCGAAAATTTCTAGCATTTTTGGCAAACAATTTTATAGGCGAAAATTGTGAAAAAAATTTTCTGAATGAGAATTTTTCCTCTTGCGAGTACTAATTGTAAAAATTTTTTAAAAAAATTTTTTAAAAAAATTTTTTATTCGAAGGTTTACTTCTAGTTGAACATAATAATTTGAAATTTGTTTTTGTATACTTCTGTTATATGTTCTACATAGTTTTCCGTTAGAAAACGTAAATGTAAAATCATATAGAAATATACAAAGAGACACTAGCAAAATGTACATAGAACATATAACAGAAGTATACAAAAATAAATTTCAAATTATTATGTTCAACTAGAAGTAAACCTTCGAATAAAAAATTTTTTTAAAAAATTTTTACAATTAGTACTCGCAAGAGGAAAAATTCTCATTCAGTAAATTTAAAAAGTTGAATATAAGAAGTTTGAAAATAAAAAATAGTAGACATAAAGAATGCTGACGAAGGCTTTAGCAGGCCAGAAAATGCATTACATTTTGCTAGTGTCTCTTTGTATATTTCTATATGATTTTACATTTACGTTTTCTAACGGAAAACTATGTAGAACATATAACAGAAGTATACAAAAATAAATTTCAAATTATTATGTTCAACTAGAAGTAAACCTTCGAATAAAAAATTTTTTGAAAAAAATTTTCTTAATACACAAAATTTCATAATTGTGATAGAATTTGCTCATTGGATGAAATGTTCTTCATAATTGTGACAAAGTTGTCTATAGTTAGAAAATTTGTTATTATTTTACATTATGGCAAATGTCACAAAAATTATATTTTTCAATGCATCAAAATTCGTTATAGATTTAAAGGTCTTGAGCTTAAATTGTTGATTTTTATAAAAATTAAATTTATATTTTTAACTTTAATGTTTTCTTTCCGCTTGATTTTCTTACTTAGACCTTGACTGCCTGGTGTTGATTCGATTTTTATATGTATTTATAATAATTTTTATGACTTTAACACCTTATAATCCACCAAAACAGAATTGTTATATTGAAAAAGAAAAAACAACTATAAAAAAGTAAAACTTAACATACATGGCTTTTCTGCACTCTCATATATGGAAAGGATGTTTCATATTTTATTTCGTAACTTTAAAGCAACAATAAGCAAAACTATACTAAAAAAGCAAGTGGTTGAATTTTGAACTAAAGGAAGCTCTCATATAGTATACTCGTATGTATGTATGTATTTATATGCTGCATGAGGCAGCAGCACTTCAACAATACACAATTGTGCCAAGCGCATAAACTCAGAGGAAAAATATCAAACATTTCAAACAAAAACTGAAACCAACAGTGGAGAAGAAGTGCAAAAACGATTTATAAGCCAATTGTGTTTTTAGAATTGTTGTATACCCTTCCACCTTAATATATAGTTTTGTATTTTTTTGCTGTTAAAGCAAAAGTAGATGTGTGCATTCGTTTGTCTGTATGTAGAGTTATGAATAAATATGAATGTATGTTAAGTATTTCCTTTGACTCTTATGTATTTACTATGATTTGGTTTGTTTTTGCATTTTAAAATGCCAACAGAAAAAAAACACCATCTGTATAACCAAGCAAATCCCCTGCTAAAGGTGTCCTCTCTATATGCTTTGGTAAAGATGAGGATTTCAACACCCATCTGCATAGTTGAACCATATAGAGCAACGACAGCAGCAGTCACAGTCATAGCCAAAGCCTACAGTTGCCCATTAAGGCTCCTTTAAAAATTCATATGTGTCCTATAGAGATATGTTACAATTTGGCGCGCTTCATTTAGGTTTTTCTTTGCAGTGTTTTCGGGGTACTGCAGAAAGAGTAGAGAAACTTTGAAAGGAGTAATAAAACTTTGTAAAATACTTCAGTTCTTTTCCACATTACAAATAATTTCTGTTAATGTAGAATAACTAATAAGATTTTTAAGTTAAATTTTCTAAGGATTTCAATAAATCAAAATAGTTTTGAAATTTAAGTAATCCCAATTAACACCTCTTAACCCGGACACCCTTTTCCAACCCAGCAAAAGCCAACTTCTATGTATTTATAAATGCTGGGGTTTTAAAATTTGCTTTTGATATTGTTGCTGTTATTTAAACTTTATAATACATATAAACATTTGTTGTTGTGCTTTTCGGCTGCTGCAAAAGCTTGCACACACATCATCATCGATTATAATCGAAATGGGATTGTAAATCAAATCGTATTGAATGGTAGTGACTTTAAAATGGGGTTCATTATCGCGCCAGTGAGCTCCTTTTATGATTATTCGTTTTGGTTTTAGTTTTTATTTTTTTTTTTGTTTTGTTTGGCTGATTTGGTGGCTGTGTTGTTTGTTATCGAAACCAACTGTATTAATGTAGCAATGCTGTTTTAATACACGTTTTCATACGGCAATATTAATAAACACTGTGACTGTTTTCATTTCATTTAATGTTTTTTTTTGTATTTGCTGTTGCTCTTCATTCAATCTACAACATGTACTTTGAATCGAATTTTTTAAGTAGAATAAGGTGTGTGATTTGAAAAAAAGATAATTTTTAGAAGCAGATTTTTTCACATTTGTAAGGAGTATATATGTATGTAAGTATTAGTAACAGATTCAGGCCAAGACAATACAAATAACAAGAAACGGCAAATATCTAAAAGTAAAACTCGATTGGGGATTATCCTGGAAGTACAGAGTAGCAAAAGTTTCATTTAGAAGTGATTGTGGCAGAAGAGATTTACCGTCTAATTAATAAAAACTTACAACAGGTTTATAACAGGTCTATAAAGCAAACTTCCATACAAAATTTGTTTTATAAACATCTTATAAACCTGTTGTAAGTTTTATGAATTAGACGGTTAGTATTTAAATGGGCCATAAGCCGGAAGAAAAATCATTCATAATTGGGAAAGATTTTGTCTCTGTTGACGAAAATTCCAACACAAAAATGTAGACGAAATTCCCTTGTATTTAATAGGCCAACTCTCAAAAGACTAGTTTTGTTTTAACTGGACATAGAGAGTTGAAGATTTTTTCGAAATATACCATCTCTTTCTTCAAAAAATGCGGCTGAATTTTGTCGTTGCAATGTTGAATTTCCTACTTCAATGCACGACATCCCATGAGGAAACCCAAACTTAAAAAGTCCAATACTTAGAAGGCTAATTAATGTTTTAACTAGGCTTAAAAAGTTTATGTAAAACGCACTATTTGGATAAAATTTTCCGTATCCCCTCTAATTTTTCTCCTTCAATGTTCAGCTGGTTGTATGATGCGGTGCAGCGTTGAATTTCTTCCTTGAATGCACGGAAATCAAGAACCATTCTAAACTTAAAAAGGACAATACTTAGAACACTAATTAATGCGTTAACTAGACTTGCAAAGTTGAAGTTGAACGTACTATTTGGATGGAATTTTCCCTGTACACTTTGATTTTTCTTCTTCAATGTACAGCTGGTTGTGGACATGTTTTAAAAGATCTTTTAAATCAGGAGTGCCCAAAAGTTGTTTTTTGTTGTAAAAGCCAATACATACAAAGAAACAACACACTTTTTTAAACGGTATCATACGTTAAACAAAAACAAAATCTACATTGACGATCGCAGTCACCAATGTTTACCAGTAGAGCAAACGAAAGTGTTGTTGCTTTGCGCTTGCGTGTATAGAGTGAAGTATGACAAAAAAAAACAAATAAGGCAAAGTTGATTGTGTATTTCGTATTGCTAGTGCTGAGTGCTGTAATGAGTATACAAAACACACATCCTATAGCTAAGAGTTTTTACAAATACAAAAGAGCACCAAGAGTATAGGGCTTGGGCACTCCTGTTTTAAATAATCTAATTATATAGTGTAAAATCATACCATCTACAAAATTCGTGCTGGTAAAATTGGATTTAGATCCACTTTTTTATCGGAAAATTGTGGTCAGCTCTTTTCTGGTTGCATGGATACGCAAAAATTCTCATATCTGGTGTGAAGAGTAACCAGAAGCATTGACAAAACGGCCAAAGCATCCCGAAAAATGCATTGTTTGGTGTGGATTGTGAGTCAATGACATCATTTGACCGTATTTATTCAAATATGCCGAAGGAACGTTACCATTAATGACGAGTGCTATCGTATGATGATTACAAATTTTGTTTGTAGATCGTTTTACTGATTCATATAAAGATTTCATACATTTTTCTAAAATTTGTGTGTTTGCTTTTAATCAACTCTTAGGTTAGGTTAGATTAGAAGGCCGGTGTGAGGTTGTCCCCACACCATCACCCAGAGACCAATACGGTCCATTGTGATGCCTTAATCAACTCTTAAAGCTCTTAAAAAATCACCATTTCTATCTGGCATTAAATGTCATTTTCCCACAAAAAGGCAAAGAAAACTATGAACATGAAAATCTACACGTTTTCCCCACACAAAAGAACACAAACAAATTTGTGTCTGTAATTCTGCTAAGGTTTTCTTATTTTTCACGTTTTGTCAAGACGTGAAAGTGTCTTGTGCTGCGTCATTAACATAATAATGTACAAAATTTACAAAAATGTTTACTGCAGTTTAAGGCACCCATTGATATATCGACACTATTTATATTAAGTGAAATATAAAATATATTTGGAGAAAAACCGGAGCGTTTTGCTACCCCTGATTTATTCTTGAACTCTACATACGAGTTCTGATCAAAAATAACCGTTATTTTCAATTTTCTCAAAAAGTATTTATTTATTCATCATTTTGTCCCCTTCAAAGTAATCCCTCTCAAATATAATACACTTATGCCAGCGTTTTTTCCAATCTCACGAAATTTTAAAATAACGGTTATTTTTTGCTCAGACCTCGCATCTGTATATAGTAAACATTTTAAAACAATTTTGATATGTTTATACGATATCACTCAGTTCAGGACTAAACTGTTCTTGGATAGCAAAACAAAAGTGTTAATTTTCTTTATAACAAATTTATTATTGAAATACATTTTCTCTCATTGTCATTAAATCTTCTTGAAATATACATCTTCTATATTTGAATTGTTTAGTAAGTGTAACAAATCTAGAAAATAGTTTCAGATAATATTATTGTTTACTATTTATTTTTGTTTATATTTGTGCAGAGCAGTATGTTTATCTGTTAGTTGGTATAAGTTTTGTTCTATCTGTCCTTCCTACCATAATATTTTTGCCTCTGTGTTTATTCACTATAACATTAGCAGCAGTTTTCCGCCAAATATTCATATTTACTTACCAATATTTGTGTGTATAAAGTACCAGAGTGAAAATACTACCTTATATTTACTATACTTACAAATATGTTTACGAGTACTCCACATGGCAAACAGTGAGAGAAAAAACTGGAGAAAGGTTTTCAATTCGGTAATGCATGAAACAAATAAGAACAAATATTGCGTCTCAGTAGACTAGTAATCGTCAGGAAGAGAGACCTCACTGTTAGTTTTCAAAATTTCTTTAATTTTTTTCTTAATTTGTATGAACTTTGTTAGAATTTGTGTAGTTTACAAGTAAACAACCGATCATGAGAGCCGAATACTACATTGATCCCATTTTGTAGGGAAAACTTTTGTGCAAGCTCTTTATTTATGTAAGCTTACTTACATGTTAAATTTTTGTTTTAATTTGTGTAATTTATTCTTAATAACATTGCCACATTTGTACTTCACTGTAAATGTATGATTGCATGTAAGTTGTGCGGACGAGGCGGGTTTTTGTGTGTTACTAAAAGTTTTTGTGTGCAAATGACATTCAATGTTGTGCTACTCATAATTTATGAGTTTATCATTTTACGTGCTTAAAATAGTGCAAATCTTGCTTGTACTATAATTTTGTTTTTGGAATTTTTGTCTGCATGTCCATCCGCTTAGTACGTCCATTTATCTATATGAATTTTACATATGACCATCTACCATCATCCACTCTACATTCCAAAAAAAAAAAAAATAAACAAATAAATATCGATCGTATATTTCTTTAATAGTATTTGAGTTTTTAGTTTTTATTTCATTCGACAGAGTGCAAAGCAAAAAGAAACACATGCAGCAGAAATAAAAAACAACAATGTAGTTACTATATGAGCCCAGGGATTTTGGCCGGTATTTAGATTTTTGTGCCAATGCTATAAATGCATTATTACTTAAATGCGCTTTACTGGCATGACTGTCATGTGTCAGAAGGCCTAGGCCGTTACCTGGGAGCCTGCCTGCATCTTTTCGTTTTGTATTTTTTAGTTTTCATATTTTTGTTTTTTTTTTTATTTGTTGTTTATTCCTTTAAATACTAAGCAATTAAAGGTGGACATAATTGATGTTTATATTTTGACAGGAAGTCATAATTAAGTAAAACATGCATACATTTATGCTACAAAAGTATTAAACTTTACTATAACTATGGGGTTATTTTTAGAATGTACTCGTTTAACATTAATCTTTTTAAGGGAAAAATAAAGAATGGAGTTTTTGAAAAGTTTTGTTAATGAATATTTAAGATAAACTGGTTATTAGAGCAAAGCATACAAATGTGAAAAGAAATTCTCATGTTTTGAAGTTTTAATAAAAAAGAATTTCATATCAATTGAAAATATTCTTTGAGTTGTTTTAGTCTCATAAAATTGCAATGTTTTTTGTATTAATAGAGAATTATCTATTAAGGTATTAATTTAATAATTAACCAGCGCGAAAAATATGCTATAAAAAGGCCTTCCAGAGGCCCTTATGTTGCAATCTCAAGGACTTTTCAAATCGTTTCAATTTAACACGGTGTGTCATTGTTAGTCAAGGCCTTGCCTACGCGCTACTGTTTAAATGTCTGATAAAAGATCTACTTGAGAAGGGCAATTTCAAGTTTTACCAAGTAATGCCTCATAGAAGGCGTTATTATTAATTTCATTGAGGAAAGTAAAAGAAAGAGGTTTAAATAAAAGAAAGGTTTTAAATTAATTATTTTTATTAATTTAAAAAAGATTTTGAATCGTGCTAAATGGAATAAAATCGTGTAAAAAATGTAAAATTAGTTTATTATACTCTTCACCTTCATCAGAAGAGTATATATAAGTTTGTTATTCCGTTTGTAATTTCCACAATATAATTTTCCGACCTTATAAAGTATATATATTCTGGATCCTTATAGATAGCGGAGTCTATTAAGCCATGTCCGTCTGTCTGAGTGTTGAAATAAATATCTTCGGGATCCAAATCTTCAATAACTCTGTCAGACATGCTTTCGAGAATCAGCAAAATCCGTCCATAAATAACGGAGATATGAGCAAAAATCCGAGACAACCTCTGAAAATTTCATCAAAAAACTTAGTGTATTAACAAAGTGTTCGAAAACTTTAAGTGTGTTCTTAAATCGTAATATAAGTGTGTAAAAAGACAACCTCTTTTCATTTTTACACTTTTCTTCAAACTACTTGACGCTTTTATTTTGCAATTAAATAGAATCCGGTTTATTTAAAGGAAATAAACCACCGTTTTTAAAAGGTAAAAACGTAACAATATAATATATATATATATATGTATGTATGTATATAATATAATTATGCATTCACAACAAAGGTGAAGGGTATATAAGATTCAGCATAGCCGAATATATCACTCTTACTTGTTTTCAAATCGTGTTATATCAAAACCGTGTAAAACAGACCGTGTAAAAACAGAATTAGGTGTATTCTATAAAGGGTGACCAAACATACTTGTATTCAATATTTGTATTAGCCGCTATTTATGCAGTTAAGTTTTATAGCAAACAGAATTTTCTTCAAAAGTGAAGCATTGTGATTGTCGAAAAAATAAATGAATACATTTGTCATTGTTTCATAGGATTTTATTCTGAAGGCATCATTGGGCTATACTTGTAAGGAAATGAGTCTGGTGAAGCAGTGACAGTTACTGGCCATATTTTAAGAACTCATAATAGATTAGACCATCTTAGCGCTATGGATATAAGCTCATATAACAGATCACGGCCATAGTACAGGTAAAATTGCAACATATTTTCCTAAGGGATTCTCTAAGTTTTGAAGGGTATTGAATGTTATGTTCCTTTCTAGCTCAAACGAAATATTGAGTTAAAAAAAATGTTTATTAAATTCAAAATTTCCAGAAAAAGATAAGATTTTAAGATAAATTAAGGTAATAAAATGAATCAGTGATAATAACATTTAAGTTACTAATTTCAATATTGATTTTTCAAACAAACATAAAAATCTTTCTGTATGCCAGATATACAATATTCAGTGAAAATATGAATTTTAATTAGTATATTTAATTTAGAAACTTGTTAAAGCTTTAGCTGCAAAACTTTATTACAATATATAAACTTATATTAAATCGAAAGCTTAAAGGCACAACTGCTTGTTACAATCCTACTAACTAGAATGTTGTTAAAATTCTTAAACATTCCA
Organism: Bellardia pandia; assembly: GCA_916048285.2. Classification (NCBI taxonomy): domain Eukaryota; kingdom Metazoa; phylum Arthropoda; class Insecta; order Diptera; family Calliphoridae; genus Bellardia; species Bellardia pandia. Next base: position 97,319,123 of record OU696533.1, on the reverse strand, counting down.
TTAAAATGAGTTCATCATTATAATTATATGCATAATTTTCAGTCCAAGTGTCTTTAGCTGAAGCCATCATACAAATTTTATCTCACAGTCACAATCACACAGACTGCTGCAAACGAGCCCTAGCACAGTCAGACACACTTAACTTGAAATGCATGCGTAAGACAAACATCACATATAACAATCGAACCCATAAATAATCACACCAAACATTTGACTAAAGAACTTACTAGAATTTACATACGAATCACAGAAACACTTTGAGAATCATACATACATATGTATGTACATATAAAAGTATGTAAGTACAATAGTTACGAGTATATAAGGATACAATAAAAGCATCTTTTTTTGTTTTTTGCTGGACCAGTTTCATGATGAACTAAATCGAAGTCATATACAAGAATTATTCACATTTTATGCAGCTGTGACTCACACACAACAATACCAGGAGTACTTGCAGCAAACAAAAAATAATATGGAATGTGTTGGGTTTTCAAAATGAATGATGGTGGTAATAAATGACTAGAATGATACGCATAGTACACGATCACAAGACGCCACCTTAAACATAACTAATTTTCAAGATTTTTTCATCCTGTTTTTTTTTTTTGTTCTGGAAAATCATAACACCAGCATAATGAAAGCTTTCAAGTGATGATGGATGGGTTAAGAGGTGGCAGTTAGTATTTCTTATATTTTTAAAAAACTAAAGCTAAAACAAAACTTACTAATAGTAATGTTTTCTTAGGTTTTAGTTTGTGGCATTTTAAAGATCGATAGTTTGTTTAATGGGTGTATTAGGGGAGAATTAATATATTTTAATGTATGACTGCTGTATGACTTTTATGTCCTTTAGATAAAACAAAAATGTCTGGGCTAATGGCTAAGTTTTCAAAATCAGAAATAATGTCTGTGGTTTTATCAATTGTAAAGTCATAAACACTAGCAACTATATTTCTTTATATAGAACTTATAAATCTTTTCTTCTTAAAATAAAAAAAAAAAATAAAAAAAAAGAACTCTACTTACTTATAAATGTAGGTTTAATGCTTGTCTATAAACTTAAACTCAGACATTAGACGACATTTATTTAGAATGTTTTTGTAAAAAAAAAAAGAATAAGGCAATAGTCAGCAGCAGCAGCAAAAGTCATAAAAGGAGACAGTTGAGTGTGTTAAATTTTGTTGCATTAATAGCCATGCTTTAATATGTTTTTATTTGAAAGCCCAAGAATTATATGCCAAAAACGCAAATGGCACTTTGCATTGATTTTTTGGTCTTTCAAATATATATTACAGCCTTTTACTTCCTTATCCTCTCCCTGCTAATGCTATGTTGATGATGATGATGATGGTGGCATCTTATGCTTCCATAACAAATAACAAAAAAAAACTTCTAAATATCAATAAATGTTACAAAATATGGTTTAAAGTTCTAAAAATAAAAAAATAAAAACTAACTAAAAGTTTTGTTTAAGGAAAGTAAGTAAAAGACAACGCGTTATTAAGGCGCTTTTTGCCATTTTTGCATTCAGCAGCATCTGCTACTCACCATACTGGAGCTCTCTTGGCGAGGATATTTGGACAATTGTCCATATACATGTGTATATAAAGACAGAAATAAAAAAAAACGAATTGGTAGAAAGACGGATGGACAGACGTAAAAACGTACATTCAAAAATCTCTAAAGGCTGCTGTTGCTGTTACTAAAAATGCCGCAATAAAACCCAAAGTGTGGTGATAAATCAAATTGTCACTTTTGTATTGCAGAAAATTGCGCCACATGATGGCATATGAATATTGCAATGCTAAGCTAAATTCAACTAAACTGAATCAGAAATGCAAAAAACAAAAACTATAATACAAGCACAATACAAAAAGCAACATATAAAAACTCAAAGGCAGGAGTTCTTCAAGGGGTCCTGTAAATGTTTAAACCATTACTAAAACCCAGCTAAAATCTGAAATAGCCAGTAGTGCTAATATAATCATTATTTTACCGTTACAATGCAGTCACACCATGTATCCGATAATTCTCAGTCTGAAAAGTAATACACCCTTTCGGGATCCATTCGGGATCCTTGAAGTCAAACGGTTACCATTGTTTAAGAGCATTCTTCCAAATTGAGTTACCTGAGTTTCTCCTGAAGAAAGTGTAATAGTCAATGTGTTTTGGAAGCTTTTATATAATCCCAATAAATAAATATGTAAATAGAATGACCGTATCCATATCCATTCTTCACGTTATACCCAAATTCTCCAGCATTGTAAATATTGGCAACATTGGACAAGAACTACAATTAAAGCTAAAAGGGACTTTAAGCTTTAATAGAATAATTGGACTTTAAAAAATACGAGCTTTACTAGTAGAATTGAAGCTTACAAAGAACAAGCTTTAACAGTATAATTGGACTTTTAAAATAACTACAATTAAATCTATAAATGGACTTTGAAAAGAACGAGCTTAAAGTAGAATCGGGCTTTAAAAAGAACGAGCTTTAATAGTAGAATTAGCCTTTAAAATGAAAGAGCTTTAATAGTAGAATTGAAGCTTACAAAGAACGAGCTTTAATAGTAAAACTAGTCTTTACAAATAAGTACAATTGAAGACAGAAAAGGGCTTTAAAAAGAAAACAGATTAAAGCTAAAATCAAAATTTAAAAAGAACTATCATTAAAGCTAAATACAGACCTGAAAAAGAACTACATGTGAAGCCAAAATCTGACTTAAAAACCGAACAACGATTGAAGCTTAAATCTGACTGAAATAAACCATGATCCAAGCTTTGACTGGCATTTGTTGGTGTCTTTATTCCTAAACAAACATATTCACAAATGAAGAATCTCTGCCTGCTTTAATGCATTTAGTGGACACAAGTACACCACCAGCAATATGTAGTATTAGTTGAAATAAAGTGTTGGTCTTGATTTCTTTTTCATATATTGCTCTGGCTGGCAGTTTATATTATTTCTTAGGAAGACGCTTCTTTTTTTTTTAGATTGCTGTCGTTGCTGTTATTACTTTAAAGTTTTGTATTTTTGTACATGTTTTCGATGTGGCCCAAAAAAAAAAAAACTTGCATACAATAAGAAAACTCTTATATTCAAGTGCGAGTGCTTTAAATATGGGGTCGTCTGCCAGACAATACAACACAACAAACATATGAAATTGTTGAAGTTTTATAGATGAGGTCTTTTAAATATAGCATAACGTATTGCATTTAGTGAAGGTTAATATATGTCAAAAGGTATGCTTTCAGCTGTTTCCAAATAACATGTGTCAGTGCCAAACTTTTTTTTATTTTTAGTTTTTTGCTTGTAAGGGAAATGTTGAAAAATTTGTTGTAACCAAAAAAAAAAGGAAGAGATAAACAAAATTAAGGCAACAAGTGGAATTGGTAAATAATGAAACAAATTAAAAGCAACTAAAAGCTAAAAGACTAAAAATGGCTTTGAATAATCAGCTGAACAAAATCTTACTTTTAATTAAATTTAGTGTTAGCGAAATTTTATTCATCTCAAAATTGTCTTTCATTTTGGTTCTAAACATGTTTTAAACTTACTGATATTGATGATTTTCAATACCAAACTGCTTGATAGAATGGTAGATACTGTAAATAAATTTCAATAATTTTATTTATTTTATTTTGAACACGAGAGTGTTTTACAGAGACTAACATCGTTTGAGAATTTAATAAAAAATCTGATTTATTTAATAATAAATTTGGGTTATATTAATATAATACTTTCACCATATATACAAAACGATATACATAAAATGTTATTATTTAGCTATTTTTAAGTCAGGGGCCAAATTACCGCATTCGATATCTAGTAAAATTGATCGTAATTTTCTTATTTGAAATTATGGCATTCGATATCGAGCAAGAAATTTAGTACATTTTATCATAATTTCGATATCGAAATCATTTTTCGATACGATAGCTCATTCGATCACGAATGCAGTAATTTGGCCCCAGATTTTAGTTCATTTAGTTGTTTTATAAATCCTATTTTTGCTGTAATCGTAATTCTCTTTTAAGTCAGATTATAGATTTATTAATTTATTTTTTTTTTGAGTCAGATTTCAGCTTCAATCGTAATATTGTTTTTAGTCGTATTTTAGCTCAATCTTAGTCTTCTAAGTCAGATTTTAGCATTTTTAATTAATGATACTTGGATCAGATTTTTAATTTTATGCCAGATTTTAATTTCAATTTTCAGATTTTAGCTTCGTTAATTAACTGTATTTGATCAGATTTTAGCTTTGATTACACGGTGCGACAGTCCAAAACACCTGGGACCGGATATTATTTTTCTTTTAGGGCTTGTCGAGTAAAATAAGATTCCAATAGTGAAATATGCCGGACACCTCCGAAATCCGGATTTTCGGTTAAAAACCCGGTGTTTGTATCTTCCCGCACTTATAAGCCTGTAATTTTGTTGATAATGATCCGATTTTCTTACTAGATTGGGAAAGAACAAACTGAGATCTTTCGCATGATATATAATTTATCTAAGAAAACTTGAGAAATTTGAGTGTTATTGTCGAGCAAACACAAATTTTGTAGATTTTTGAAAAAATTTTCAACTTTGGTGACGTTTTTATACATTATTTTATTAAGAAACTATAATACTATTGAATTTATTCAAAAAGTACATTTGTTTACGATTACAACGCATATTTGGGTTTAAAAATAGATAAGTAATTAACTGAGTTATTTAAGTTTTCATGAAAATAAACTTAAAAGAAAAATAATATCCGGTCCCAGGTTTTTCTATTTCATTCAATTTTATATCACTGTGTTTTATTTATTTCATAAGTCTGATTTTAGCTTCAGTTTTTTCTAAAGTCAACTATTAGCTTAAACCATAGTTATTTTTTAAGTCAGATTTTAGTTTCAATCATATTGTTTTTTTGAAGTAAGATTTAGCTTAATTATAATCTAACTCTACTCTAACTCTACTCGAAGTCTACTCTAACTCTACTCTAACTCTACTCTAACTCTACTCTACTCTAACACAAATCTAAAAGTACGGTCACATTTTTGTTTGACGTTGTATACTCTCACAAGAGTTTTGCAAAATCAAACTGCATCAAATAAATTTAAACTAAATATTTGTTGTGCTTTATATATTTAATCCTTTAATTCCCAGTGGAATATAGGGCCGCAACAAATGTTCTCCATTGTGTTCTATCAGTAGACATAATTTTCATTTCACTCCAAGACACCTCATGCTCGTTCAACTCTTTCTCAATTTGGCGTCTCCAAGTATTTGCAGGTCTGCCAGGTCCTCTGGACCCTTGGGGGTTATATTCAACGGACTGTCGAGTCAAATCGAGCTTTCTCATTGTGTGTCCATTTGTATTTACGTAATCGGATATTCATGTTTAAAGGAACTTGATTGGTTAAGTTCCACAGGTCCTGATTGGATATTGTGACAGGCCAGAATATCCTAAGTATACGCCTGAGGCATCGGTTTACAAAAGCTTGCATACAACTCATTTCCCGCCCGCACAGATTTCACGTTGCTATTAACAACTTTAATTTTGGTGTGATTTGAGGTATTTTGCGACCTCCAGAATTTATTAATCGTGCCATAAGCTTGTTTCGCCTTACACAGTCTATTCTGTATATCTTCTTTGCTGCCCCCGCTTTTTGAAATTATACTCCCCAAATAGCAAAAGTTTGACCCGTCAATGGTTTGACCCGAGAGCTGAAAGTTCATAATGCATGAAGAATTTATGCGCATTTACTTAGTTTTGTTGTGCTTTGGAAGAGTTCAAATATATTTTATTCAGTAGTTACGTCTTGCTCGGCAAATATTTGCCAAATATGATCGTACCTTAACTCTTCTCTAGCTTTATTTTAAATATACTCTACTGAAACAAAAAATCTGACTAGTACAGGAACAGAGCTAAAAATATTTAGAATTGAGAAATCTTTAATTAAGAAATTATTTTAATTTGTATATTTCTTAAGATGTGCTTAATTAAAACTTAATTTATGTCACAAAACTATTTGGATACTAGTTGACTGCTGGCATCATTTACATATTTCCTATTTTTTAGAATACGAGTACATTAAGTCAAACTGAAAATGAAATATTCTTTAGAATTGTAAAACACAAAGATGATTTCAAGATATCAATGAATTCTTCAACAACAATTAATACCACTTCTCAAACAACCCACGTACAGCCTTAAAGTAACAACTTTCACACAATAAATGTTGAAATACATTAACAAAAATCAAACTTCATTTTGTAAATTAAAGAGAAAAAACAGAAACTTAAGTATTTAAACGCGTTTGCCAGTTAAAGACAAGTTCAAAAGAAAAGAAAAATTCTAATTAGTTAAAATAAAGTAACAGAAACAGGAACAGAAACCAAGAATTAAAATCAACCTGCCATGATTGCTGTCCGTTCAAATTATTGAAATCTCATTAAAAACGTGAAAACTGATAACAATTTTTATCTTTTATTTTGACATACCAATTTACGTTAGCACCTTCAAAAAATAAAATCGAATTGCAGCAAAAGAAAAAAAAACAGTTACTGCTCTCTTTTTGAGATTTTTTCGGTTACGGTTTGGTTTGGTTGGGTTTTGGGAAAGATAAATGTTATTCAAAATGAAATAAGTTTCTTTATTTTATTTGACTTCTTTCGTTTATTTCTGCAATTTTTGTTTTTCTCGCCTGAATAAAGAACTCGCAATGAATGCAATGAAATCAAGGCACGTTAAAAAAATAAACGTAAAGAATATTAAAATGAACAACAACATGTAATTTAAATCAATGTCAAAAATTGTTTTATAAAACAAAAAACTACAATGCTCAAGTGCCTGAAAAAACCCTTTTTGCACTCATGTTCATGACGATGATGACGAGGGAATGATGGTAGACTCCTGCACGTGCTTATCTGTGATAAAACTGAGAATATGAAACAGAAAAATAAAAAGAGTTTACAATTTAGGCTTCATATGCCACTTGTATTTTAAACAAAAATCAAAAATTTATAACAAAAAAAAAAATTAAAAAGAACGCTTAAAACAAAGAAAAAAAAACTCTTTAATGATAAGAACACTTTAACATTTGGCGCAACGAAACTTGGTAAAAAAAAAACACAAAGAAACACGAAGGAAAGTTGCTTTAAATACACGTCCACCAAAGTTCCAAGTAAAATATTGCAACACGCATTGCATATCAACCATGAAAAAGAAACAACAACTTAAATGTATTTATATTAAGTTTTGTTTATCTTTATTTACAGAAAATTTTGCATAGTTCTGAAATATAAAAATTTGAAAATCATATTTAACTTTAAGAATACCCTGCATTTGGTTTGATATTTGGCTGAGTAGGAACATAAAGGGTGTCCCAACTAGAACGCAATGGTGGTTTTTCTTGCCTAGAATTGAAGAAATGAATGTGGAGGGCATGTGGTTTCAACAAGACGGCGCCACATGTCATACAGCCAGAGAAAATGCATCAGTCATTTCCCGGTCGTGTTTTTTCGCGTTTTGGAGACCATAATTGGCCGTATAGATCGTGCGATTTAACACCTTTAGATTTTTTTCTTTGGGGTTTTTTGAGCTCGATGGTTTACGTGAATAAGCCGACGACGACTCAAGCCTTAAAAGAGGAAATTGGACGCTGCATTAATGAAATACCGCAGCATTTATGCAAAAAGGTCATTGAAATTTTCATTAAAAGATCGCGTATGTGCCAGCAAAGCCGCGGCGGCCATCCGCACGATATCTAGTTTCATACTTAACGTCATTCTGTCTACTTCACGATTTTTGTTTTTAAATATCTGTGTTTTATTTAAAATTTAAAAATTGCTTTCTAGTTGCTTTATTTAGTTAGATTGGAGTTGGGTACTCAAAACTTCTTTGGTGCTAAAATATTTGTATTCACTTTCGTTTTCTCTCAACTATTTTAGTTTTATGCAATTGTGCAGAGAGTAAATCAAACTCTTTATTAACACACAAAGTTCTGAGGCCTTCTAGATATTGAACAATATTGGGCAGCTGGGTTTTATGATCAAGACTACTTACTGTCTTTGATGTGCATTAATTATTTCATTAAATTCTTTGCTTTTTTAATTCGAACAAATGAAAAGCCCTCAAAGCTGAATTTCTCGCCAGATAACAATAAAAGGAGCTTAGAATATAGTCTTGAAAACCATAAAAGATTTGTCATATAGATCAAAAATTCTAAACAATATTTAAAAAGTAATTGAATTTGCCAATATTTCGAAATTATAATTTTCAAATGCGTATTACTCGAAAGTATAAACGAGGATTTTCAGAAAGTATAAAACCAACAAAAATAAATTACATGTAAAAGTTGCCTTAATATCAGCCCCCACAACTTCGTACCTGCAGGGTTGTGTGGGGTCCATTTTGAATTCAAGTACTTCTTGCTTACATCTAGGTAACATTTTTTCTCTATCTAGCCGACTAGCCGTTTAGATATGCCAGATTAGTTTCCAAAAAATTCTGATTCTGCTCCACTGTGTTTAGTTCTTATTCATTGCCATAGAAAGAATGATACTAAAATAGCTTTTTATTGGAAAAAAAACTCTAAACGGTCAATGCAGCTTCCGTTAAACTTGGAGTGAACTAAACAACATTTGCACAAAAACCCAGAAGAATGCGAAGCTATTACGATTATATATATGTATTGCATTTTTATATCAATGTAGTCCTTTCGGGATAGAATCTTATATCAAAAGTATTTTCTTTCTTGTTATTTGTATTGTCATCTTTTAAAAGACAAATAATTTTCCACTCTCTACTGAAAATGTTATATTGCCAGGCTTATATTGGCACTTTTCTCTCTCTATTACTCAGTTCTTTTGATCTTTTATATAAGATATATAGATAGTTTCCTTTGATAATTATCGCGACGTTATTATAAAACCTTTAAAACCCTATAATAAACTGGTTTAAAACCTTCATCCGATAGAATCCTTAGTAGACATATTACTGTTCCTCTACATACTCTGTTTTTACGCCTTAAAACTTATTCATGTTTTCCAACATTTGCCATTTCAATCCATTCCATTCCCATATTTCATTTAAATAACAGTTTTTAAAAATTTATTTAAAATATACTAAATTATACTTAATTTAATATACCACATTTTTGTAAATAGAGCCTGTTTGAACATAAATAACGAAAAATGTTTTTTGTTCTTAAATAAAAAACTAGCGTAGAAATTTGTATAAGATGTATGTTGTTCTTTATTGTTTCACTATTCACTTGACAATGACAAAAATATGTGTGTTTAAAAAATGTTTAAATATGCATGTTAAAGGGAATGCAAAGAATGCAATCCCGTTAGCTTTAATATATTTACTTAAGTGGGCAAAGAAAACAACAAGTATAAGCAAATGTAACTACAAAAGAGATGCGACATGAGCAACAAAGAGTTTAAAGGAATGAATTCATATAAAAGAAAAAACAATTATTTAATATTACAAATACTATGTGTTTAATACGTTTTGACCGTACATACTGCCCCCATTGAAAAGCACTTTCAATTAGCTTCGGTAGGTAGAGGTGCAATTTTGTGAATGGATCGCCGGAGAACTCCCTTTGATGTCTTTAGATCCACAACTCTTACTTTTCCGTCACGGCCTGGGATAGCTTTATTTACTCGAGCTAGAAGCCAATGTTGAGGTGGAATGTTGTCTTCGTGAACGATAACAAGTGCGCCTTCTTTCACGTTTTCGCAAGTTTTGAGCCACTTGCATCTTTGTTGCAAATTTAATACGTAGTCACGAACCCACAGTATCCAAAACTGCTGTTTGAGATAAGTCACAAGTTGCCATCTCTTTAAGTAGTTGATGTTTTTGTAACTGTCTAGATTTTCGTCAGGTATCGCCATTAAGGAAGAGCCAATTAACATGTGGGCAGGTGTTAGTGCTTCACCATCATTTGGATCATCAGATCTTGGTACCAATGGTCGAGAATTTAAGATGGCTTCGACTTCGACAAGGATTGTTTGGAATTCTTCGTAAGTTAAGTTAGCTTGAGACATATTCTTGACAAGAATTGTTTTTGTAGATTTGACGGCTGACTCCCACAGGCCACCAAAGTGGGGAGAACGAGGAGGGATGAACGAAAATTTAAATCCTGTGATTGTACTGTAGTGCATGAGTTCCTTGATATTAGAATCATCGAAAAAGCGTTGTCTTAATTCTTGGAGTTTGGAGCTTGCTCCAACAAAGTTTGTTGCGTTATCACAATACAGTCTCTGAGGGATTCCACGACGACCGATAAACCTTTTGAGACATAAAAGAAATGTATTAGTTGAAAGATCCGAAACTAATTCAATATGAACGGCTTTAGAAGAGAAGCAAACAAAAATAGCGACATAAGTTTTGTAAGGAGCCTTTCCTCTAATACGATAAGAGGTGTAGAAAGGACCACAAAAGTCTACACCAGAGACGAGAAAAGGTCGGTGCGCCTTAAACCGATCTGCAGGAAGATCTCCCATTAATTGTTGCAATAATCTTGGATTATATTTGAAACAATGCACACAATTTCGCACAACCTTTCTTACGACTTCTCTGGCGTTTATTACCCAAACTTGTTGACGAAGAATTCCTATTAGTGCCTTTGGTCCAGCATGTAGATGTTTTCGATGAAGATATTCAATGTAAATTTTTGTAAATCGATGATCCTTTGGCAAAAGCGCAGGAAATTTTGTTTCATACGACAATGGTGCATTTGCTAGCCGACCTCCTACTCGAAGAATGACTAAAGTTGAGTTGCAGCACTGCATATTGTCTAGAAATGGGGCCAGTTTTTGAAAGCAAGGTTTTAAGCTTTCGCCCTTGTTGAGCGAAGTAATTTCCTCTTTAAATATTGAATGTTGAATATTGTATATGATTCTATAAAATGCTGATTGTAGCTCTTCTGAAGTTACAAAAGAGTTTCTTTTTTGTTTGTCAAAAAAACGATGAATGTAGACGACGATGTGAAGAAGACGAAGATACGAAGAGTGACGAGAAATTAAATGATCAATGATTGATTCAACGATGATAGTTGTTTTGAGAACAGTTTTTCTCATTTCATTTTGTGGTAGTTCTACAATTTCAGCATTGCTCTTTGGCCAATTTGCTTCAGGTTCTGAAAGAAATTTTGGACCAGTAAACCATATTGTGTTAATAAGATCATTTGCAAGACAGCCTCTAGAAACTATATCTGCAGGGTTTTGTTTTGAAGGCACATGCTTCCATGGAATATTATGAGTTAAATTCTGTATTTCTGATACTCGATTGGCAACAAACCAAACAAAGGACGACGAATGATTGGTAAGCCAATTTAGGACTATTTTCGAGTCTGACCAAAAGAAAATTCGGTATGTGAAGCGATTAAATTTAAATTTAATTTTGTCCCAAGTTTTACTGAGCAATAAGGCTGCGCAAAGTTCCAAACGGGGCAAAGATTGGTGAACAACTGGTGCTACCCTTGATTTCGCTATAAGTAAAATTGATTTAAACTCGTTATTATGAGCTACTCGTATATAGAGACAACAACCATATGCCAATTGAGAGGCATCTGCAAAGCCATGAATATCAAACTTTATTTGTGGAGACGTTCCTACAAATCTTGGTATTTCGATTAGGTTAATGTATGGAAGGCTGTGCTCAATTTGTTTCCAGCGGTTGGATAAATGTGTGTTGAGTGGCGCGTCCCAATCTAAGTTTTGTTTCCACATTTCTTGAATTAAAACCTTGCAACTAATTACTATAGGACTTAGAAAGCCAAGAACATCAAAAATTTTCGCTGCTGCTGACAAAACCGCTCTTTTTGTTGGAACTTCAATAACTGGTATATTAAAACGAAAACAAAAAACGTCATCTTTGGGCCTCCATGATGTACCAAGTGCTTTGGTGATGTATTCTTCATTTGTTTTTAAATGCCTTTCTCCATTGCAAGAAGCGATATTTGGACAGTTTGAATTCCATTTCGACAATTGTAGACCAGCTTTTTGTAATATTTCTACGATTTCAAATTTTTTGCGTGAAAGATCTGAAAAATTGTCTGCGCCCGTGAGCAGATCATCGACGTATAAATCATGTTTGAGCATTTCAGAACCCACAGAAAATTCACTTTTGAAAAAATCAGCTATGAAAAATAGACTTCGAACTGCAAGAAAAGGAGCAGATGACATACCATAGGTCACGGTGTTTAGCTGATATAACGAGATTGGATCACTAACATCTCTTCTCCATAAAATTAGCTGGAAGTTACGATCTTTTTCGTCTATGAAAAATTGTCGATACATTTTGCAAATGTCTGCTGATAGAGCTAGTTTATTTAATCGAAACGATAAGATTGTTATTATGAGCTCCTGTTGGATTGTTGGACCAACCATTAGAGCTTCATTCAAGGACATGTTTGTAGATGTGCGACATGAGGCATCAAAGACCACTCTTAGCTTTGTTGTTGTGCTTTGAGGGCGTAAAACAGGATGGTGAGGAATTATATAATGCGGAAAATTTAAACAATTGAAGTTAACAGGCGACATATGACCAAGTCGTATGTACTCGTCCATGAAATCAGTGTACATTTGTCGCAAATTTTCATCTCTTGAAAGTCGTTTTTCTAAATATAAAAGTCGTCTACGGGCTATTTCAAATGAACTGCCAAGTTGTTTAATAGAAGATTTAAATGGTAAACATACCTGAACTCTTCCATCACCATCAAAATTAGTGTTCTTAACGAAATGGTCTTCACACTGTTGTTCTTCTTCTGTGAGGACAGATGAATGTTGATGGAATTCTTCAATTTCCCAAAAGGCCTTTAGTAATGAGTTCAGATCCTCACCTTTTGTAATTACATTACATGATAACACACGTTGAGAGCATTGAGAATCGACTCTGCCACCAATGATCCACCCAAGGGATGTGTTTATTAGATTAGGTAGTCCAATTCCGAGAGAAATTTTGCCGTCGAGTAGCAAGTCAAAGAAGATCTCAGAACTAATTAAAATATCAATACGCTGAGGTATGTGGAATTGTGGGTCTGCTAATTCCAGGTCATTGGGAATGTTCCAGTTTGTTGTATTCATTTGTTCTGGTGGATGTTGAGATGAAATCGATTTTGTAACCAGGAAACATGTTGTCCACTCAAAATCGGAGACACGAGATCTAAGTGTAGCTGTAACCATAGATTTTAATTGGGTACGGATATCAGAAATGCCAGAAATTTCTTGAGTCGATCTAGTTTGCTTTAGACGAAGACGATTTACAGCTTCTTGAGTTATAAGGTTGACTTCTGAACAGGAATCCAACAGAGCGCGTAGAGGTTGTAGACAGCCGAATGAGTCTTTAACGAAAACAATAGCTGTTGGAAGCAAGTTTATACGACACGCAGTAGTAAGAAAAGACGAAAATTTAGTAAGATGAGTTAAAGCTGGATTATTCTGTGTTGGTAATACTGATTGTTGCGACGACGAAGATGAAGATCGAAAAGACGAATGGTGTGGTTGCTGAGATGATGAATTTAAAGTGGGATTAGGCTGAAGCTGCAAATTCAAATGCGATTGGTTTTGATGCAATGAATGCGAAGAAGTGTTTGAATTATTTGTTGATTGAAAATCCGAATTATGTAAAGATGTGTGGTGCGATATTCGACAAGTGCGACAACGAGATTTGGACGGGCACTGAGAAACAAAATGGCCCTTCTTAAGGCAATTTATACACAGTTTTAAGGATTTAACAGCCTCGAAACGACGACATATTGGGAGCGACAAATAGGTAGAACAGCTTCCCATGTAATGATCTTTAGACTTGCAGTATTCACAAAATGTAGTTGAAACAACGAACGATGACCCTATACGTTTGGAAATTTGCTTTGATTTATTGTCACGAGATTGAAAAGAGTCCACTTCCGCAGTTCGGCTTTCCAGATACTGACAGCGATGAGTTAGAATTGAGAAGCACTGTTGCCATGATGGTAGAGATTTGAAATCCTGTTTTTCATCATAAACCTTTTTGGACTCTCCATCAATTTTCGACAAGACAATATGTATGATAATGGCATTCATGACATCTAGCTCAGAGCCCAAAGAGAGCAAGGAACTGCGAAGAGCCGAAACATTATCAAGAATTGAGCGTAGCGAACTAGCGCTTGGGTTTGTCATAGGAGTTATTGAAAACAATGAATTTATGTGATCGATAAATATTAATGATTTATTATCGTATCGTTCGACTAAGCTATCTACAGCTTTTTGGTAATTTGACTCAACAACTTGAAAGGGTTCAATAACTGCCAATGCTTGGCCCGATAAACAGTTAAGTAGGTAATTAAACTTGTCTATTATAGCAATGCTTGGTTCGTTGTGAACCAATGTGTTGAAAGTATTTATAAATCTTGAAAACTCTGCATATTTTCCATCGAATTTAGGTAACTTGATTTGAGGCAATCGAGTGTGATGCGATATATATGGTTGAGTTGCATTCAAAAAACTTTGTTCGATATCACCAGAACCACGTTTAATATTCATAAAACTTACCAAAGGAGCCTTAGCAGATATAAAGAGTTCTTCAATATCCGATCGATGGGTGTCTGACTCATCCAGTTTCTCAATTTGTGCTTGAATGTGGCTTATTTGCTTAAAATATGATTCGAGAATTTGCAGTCGGCATTCAAGAATGGTGTAGTCTGATGTGCTTCCATCTTTTTCGATTTTAGTTTTCATTTGAGTAATATTTCGTTTCATTGTTGTTCGTTGTTGCTTTAAAGACGAAAGCGTGTTAGCTCCAGCATCAGTTTTGTCGCAGTTTATGTTGTCAGATTTATCAGTACTCATGTTGAAATTAATTATTTATGAAGTTGACCCCAGATGTATTAAAGTCTTGCTAAAGTTGATAAGAATTGTGTTAAAGTTGCTCAAATTGTTGAAGCTGACATTAAACTAATAAAAATTCCATAAAAATTGCAAAAGTACTACGCGCAGAAAAAAAGTACCAATCCTTACTTAAAAGGGCCAACACTATTCGTGAGTGCCAACACTGTTTGAATTCGATCTCCAATAAAATGTACGCGTATGTGTGTGTGTGCAATGCAAAGACAAAAATATATTAAGAGCGTAGACGGTAAATGATTTTTATTTTCTTTTTCACTTACTTGATTAAACTGTTTAAGAGCATCGCAGCGAAGAGAAGTTGTTGTTGTTAAGAGAGTATGACTTACTGTATGTAAAGCAGAGGACGGTGGCTAGCAAATGCGATGACGATGATGATGATGTTTATGACGATGATTGTAGATAAGGCTGATGATTATCAAAGGGACGATGATGATGATGTTGATCACGGTGCTTGTGTGTACAACTGTTGCACTACTACGATGATGGTTAATGATGATTATTCTTTCTTGAAGAAATGCAAAAACGACGACGATGATGATTACGAAAATGTCTATGGTTTGATTTTGTTTAACGTTAATTAAAACAAAAAGCATTTAATAATATTTAGTCCAATATAGAAATGGTTGTGATTGATTAGTGCTTCTTTGTTTTTTAGTTTATTTATTTAGAATCACTTTATTTATAAATTATTTTTATTTATGTCCTGTCACGGTCGCCAATTTTATGTTTGAACATAAATAACGAAAAATGTTTTTTGTTCTTAAATAAAAAACTAGCGTAGAAATTTGTATAAGATGTATGTTGTTCTTTATTGTTTCACTATTCACTTGACAATGACAAAAATATGTGTGTTTAAAAAATGTTTAAATATGCATGTTAAAGGGAATGCAAAGAATGCAATCCCGTTAGCTTTAATATATTTACTTAAGTGGGCAAAGAAAACAACAAGTATAAGCAAATGTAACTACAAAAGAGATGCGACATGAGCAACAAAGAGTTTAAAGGAATGAATTCATATAAAAGAAAAAACAATTATTTAATATTACAAATACTATGTGTTTAATACGTTTTGACCGTACAGAGCCTTAAAATATAAATTTACTTAAATTAAAACATGCTGACATAAAAAATGAAAATAAAATCAGAAAGATTAATAAAATAAATAAACACAAAAAATTTTAATATGCAACAAAATATACATACAACTTTATGTATGAAATATACATATGTATGTATGTATATTTAAACATATATTATATTCCCATATGATGTTCAAGAATCCCCTTGAGAACTTTGATAAGCAAAAGTTTTTTAAAAATTAAAAACAGAAACAGCAAGAAATATTAAGAAATTCATACAAACATCTTAAGAAGTCTTGTGAAAGTGTTTACAGTGTTTTTTTTTCATTATGGTAGAATATAGTATTTCGTTTAAAGTTGTGTGAAAACTAAAGCCCACACCTTTTACACACAATTTTTTACTACACCTCTTTGATGACGACATACGTTCTAAAGTACTCATATGAAAAACATACTCGGTCTTACATATACATAAAATATACTACGAGTAATACAGAATGTCAGAAATTCTCATATGTGGCGCATTAAAGTATAAATGCGTGTGATTTTGAAATGTTGTTGTTTAAGTTTTCCATGCAGCAAAACACACAACAACAGCAACAACAACAATGCATGAGTACTTGTTGTATGCTTTACTTTTAGTATAATTTTTGTTATTGTTTTAGTTTGATGTGGGTTTGTGTCATAATTTCAACGCCTCACAACATCCACCACACATGCCCTGTCATACCATGTCATATGAAACGTCATCATCAATGTTGATAAGTTGTTGCAGTTATTGGCGATGTTGTTGCTCTTAAAGTTGTTGTAGCTGTTTACTGTTATTTTTCAAGTTATAAGGAACCAGAGTTTTATGACTTATGGCCACCAACAAAAAAGCAAAAATTTAAAGAGCAACAGGAAGAAAGCAACTAACTTGCTTTAAGAAGTTTAGTATTAATTATTTTCTTTGTTAAATATAAAATTTTGTTAAACAAAAAATTTTAATGTTTCACGGCGAAAAATTAAGACCACACATTAAGTTTATTGGCTAAAACACAATGTTTAAGGTGTGAAAATGTTTTTCAAAAATTTCTGGAATTAAATGTTGAGCTTCATACAGCTGTCAAAATGTTGAAGTTTACAAACAGCTCATTTCATTTCAGAGCAAGTATAAGAATTTAAAATTAAATAAACAATATACATACATAATATTTAATATAAAAATATAGTAGACTTCCATCTGCAGTGCAACAGCACAAGGCCAAAGACTTAATTCTTGCTGTAATATAGATTTTTATACTTTCAAACATAGCAACAGTTTAATTGCAAACCAGTGAGAAAAGTTAAAGGAGATAATAACCGTATTGTATTATTAAAGTTCGAAGAATTTGGTGACAGATTTGATGATTTTTTAAGAGTTTTCGATTTACATTAATGAGAGAAATGTATTAAATCTTTATTTGAGTCGATAGAACGGTCTATATACATAATTCAATGTTTAAAGATGTCTTCTTGTAAATGTTAACCGCATCTATTACTCAAATGGTTCATATGCTGGGTTCAATTTCGGCATACTTTCTCCAACAAATCGGCCAGCGGCCTATTATCCAAACCAAGCAGTGCATTTATCGCGATGCATTGGCAGTTCTTGCAATTTTCTGGCTGTTTCTCACACCAAATACGCCAATATTGCTTATTAACGTATCCACTCAACCAGAAATGAGCTTCTGGCCATAAAAAAGTTGTCCGCAAAAAAATATTAAAAAAAATTGGTAAAAAATATTTTTAGAAAAAAAATCACAATTATTTTATCCAGAAAAAAAAATTATTTTTCCAAAAAACATTTTTTTTTCAAAAAAAATTTTTTCACAAAAAAAATGTTTACTAAAAAAACCTATTTCTTTATTTTTCCATTCAAAAGTTTGAGCTAACTTTACTTTTCTAAAGAAAAATTACAGCTAACTTTACTTTTCCATATAAAAGTTACAGCTTACTTTACATTTCCATAAAAAAGTTACAGCTTACTTTACTTTTCCATAAAAAAGTTACAGCTTACTTTACTTTTCTATAAAAAAAAAATTACAGCTAATTTTACTTTTCCATAGACAAGTAAGTTAATGTTGCAACCAACGAAGCAACACGTTACATATCAACACATAGAAAATTCTTTCTTTATCAGATAAAAGATGACAGAATATAAAAGCGTTTACGAAATTTTACTGCCTTTCTTTAGGAAAACTATTTCAAATTACAGAAATGCCCTTCAGATACAGTGGGTGGCCAAATTATTACTTACACATGCAAAATTGTTGTTTAGTGTGAAGCCGTATAACATTTTAAAATAGTGGACATTTATCCTTTTGTTTGTTCTTTTAGGTAAATTAAGTGTTTCTAATTCAATTAAAAATAAATTATTTTGTTTTAAAAATATCTATTTGAGGAAAAGGATTATTACAAAATTTTTTGAAAAAAAAATCTTAATATTTCGTAGAACCTTCTTTGGCATCAATTACAGCTTGCACCCGTTTTGGCATGCTGTGAATGCATTTTTGAACATTTTCTTTTAGTTCTTTATCGTGATGCCAGACTTTAATCAATTTATTCAAAATTGCATATTTCACACTTCAGAGCAGAATGACAGATAATGATCTACAACTGCACTCTAATGTCACCAATCATTGTTGACACTGCGCAAAATATTACCAGAATTAAAATACAAAAACATCTGGTACAAGAAATAAATTTATATACGTATTAAAAGCGGTTGAATCTTAATTAATAAGTGTAACTAATAATTTGGCCACCCACTGTAATTAAAAAAAACAATATTTACTTACATTAACCTCAAAAAAATTTTTTTTCAATATATAATTAACAAACATATGCATTACGGTGATTTCATTTTATATTGAGACGATAACTGATAAAAAAGTTTCACACTAAAATTAAATTAGAAAATGTTTATTTCTAAAAATTTATGTTTTGGCGTGATACATTAACGAGCTAATTTGAAGAACATTGGCAACTTTTTATAAGTTTTTTACTGCTCTAATATCTATTTCAAAAGCCATATGCAATTTTGCTGGCATAAGAATGTTTCTTTTGAATTTAACTAGTTAAACATAGAAATTTAACATGCCTTTTGCAACCACCCTTTACTAATACATATATGTATATTTGTGTGTGTGACCACAAAAATTATTATTGCTTCAAATTCCATTTTTCCAATAACTAACTGGTAAATAAACATTTTCCAATCATATATTAACCTCAAAAATCTATCCATCATTCCTTCTTGTTAATATATGTATGTATGTCCATCTATAAATCGGTAAAGCAAAAATAAAAAAAAACGATGAAAAAGAATTATTACCAACAACAACAACAAAAATATTATCTTGTAAGCATTCTTTACTTGAGTTTCAATTTAAGGTTTTTTCCCTGCTTCTCTGTGGATTTTCAACTATTACTAAAACACTCCTTCTTTTCTTGGATTTTGACATATTTATGGCAATTTTATCAATGACCATATAACTTGTCTCCTGCATTACAAACAACAGCAAAAACAGACTTACTGACAAACTCACAAACACACTCAGCTGTTACATGTTACAATAAACCCAGCACACACATGCATTAAGCATTTGAATAAAAACTAAATTTTATTACTAAATATTAACGAAATTAAACTAAGAATGCTTTTAAATAAATATTATAAAAAAAACCTTGCTAATTAAACTAATACTCTCAAATCGTTCTCAAACTTCAAAAGTTCAAAGAAAAAACCTAAGCTCAAACTCTTATGTTGGCTGGGCATATACCTTCTTATATTTCGCACACATGCACCTAAAAGTAGATTGAACATTCTTATACTGTGTTACATGTCATTTGATGGTTACAATATTTTGATATATTGATTTAAAATTGATGTACGATGCTTTTACGCACTTTAAACATAATGTAAGGCACTCAAAAGCTTCAGCAAAGGCAACAGGAATGGCAACAACAACAACAACAACAACAACAGCAGCAAGATCATCGGATGGAAAAAATAAACTAAATCCCGAGAATGAATGAAGAAAAGAAAGACATTACATATAAAACAAACAAGTTACCTTTTTTTTTGTTCTTGCCTTTTCTTAAATACGTATGTATGCTGCATATGAAAAGTAGTTTACTGTAAAAAAACAAAAAAAAGGATGAGAACCACGTTAGGTCGACTTTAAGCGAAGCTTTCTGTTATATGGTCTAAGTACCCTACAACACTTTTGTATAAATATATTGTAGTATTAAAGTTATCGATAACTTGTAAATTCTGTAGAAGAGAAGCCGATATCTTGAATATTAAATAGCAAACTGGATGTCTTGAATATTTTATAGAAAAGTTGACGATAACTTTAATTTTCCATAACAAAACTTAACGCTAAGTTTACTTTTCCATAAAATGGTTAACGCTATCTTCACTTTCCTATAGAAAAGTTAATGCTAACGATAATTTTCCATAGAAAAGTTAACGCTAACTTTACTTTTTCATATAAAAGTTAACGCTGACTTTACTTTCCCTTAGAAAAGTTAACGCTTACTTTAGTTTTTCCATAGAAAAGTTAACGCTAACTGTACTTTTTCATAGAAAACTTAACGCTAAGTTTACTTTTTCAAAAAATGGTTAACGCTAACTTTACTTTCCTATAGAAAAGTTAACGCTAACTTTACTTTTTCATATAAAAGTTAACGCTGACTTAACTTTCCCATAGAAAAGTTAACGCTAACTTTAGTTTTCCATAGAAAAGTTAACGCTAACTGTACTTTTTCATAGAAAACTTAACGCTAAGTTTACTTTTTTAAAAAAATGGTTAACGCTAACTTTACTTTCCTATAGAAAAGTTAATGCTAACTTTACTTTTTCATATAAAAGTTAACGCTGACTTAACTTTCCCATAGAAAAGTTAACGCTAACTTTAGTTTACCATTGAAAAATTGACGCTAACTTTACTTTTCCATAGAAAACTTAACGCTAAGTTTACTTTTTCATAAAATGGTTAACGCTAACTTTACTTTCCTATAGAAAAGTTAATGCTAACTTTAATTTTCCATAGAAAAGCTAACACTAACTTTACTTTTCCA
Organism: Bellardia pandia; assembly: GCA_916048285.2. Lineage (NCBI taxonomy): Eukaryota > Metazoa > Arthropoda > Insecta > Diptera > Calliphoridae > Bellardia > Bellardia pandia. Next base: position 97,298,048 of record OU696533.1, on the reverse strand, counting down.
TGCTCGTATATGAATTCATAATTACTCTTAAGTGATTTGCCCCTTCATATACTTATGTATATCTTATAAAGCTTATCAATTAAGTTTATTTTTTTATCATTCAGTTCTCATAAATATAATAACTGACTAAATGTCACAAATTGTTACACTGACATTTTGACAGTTGCCAAAAATGTTGTAAACTGGTAAACGACACCTTATATTGAGTCAGCAGGACTTTAGCTTAATTCCCGCTTAAATTTTGAAACATTTCATTCCAAGAAACCATATCTTCGAAGAAATTAAAAGACATTCCCATCAACGTAATCATTACTTATCATATCCATCTATAAGGAAATCAATAATGTCAAAAAGATTTCTACTTAATCTTTTGCAGTCTCAACTGTTGTCGTCCTTGGCAGCAGCAGCAACAACAATACTAACAACAAAAACAAACAGAAAAATCAGTTAGTAGCATTTGTAAGGCCCAAAGCTATTTGTAAAAATATTGTCAACTCAGCTGCGACAGCAACAAAACAAATGAATATATGGCAACATAAAAAAAAAAATAAGTAACCAACCAGCAAAACAACAAAAACAAATAAAAAGAGGAAACATCAACTGATAACATTCATATCGTACAAAACAAACAACAAACAATATTGTATTGGCTTCTTGTTGCTGTTGTTTTGCTAGTGTACGTACTACAGCATCCAGTAAGTATTTTATTTTTGGATTATCATGATTTTTAACTTCTGCTCTTCTTGCGAACATTTAACCACGTTTTTGATGAGATGAGACCGACCAAAACCAATAAACTGCCTTTGCTTGGTTTTGATGAGTGCTTTACTTTCGTTTCTGTTTTCAGTTGCTTTCTTCGTTCATTTACATTTGACTCTGCTTTCAATGATTTGGGCAAGGAAAAATTTAAGTTTATAGCATTTGATTACTGAATGGCGGTTAGTTTCTGATATTCTGATATTGTTATTGCTGTTGTTGGCTGATAATTTAAAACTCAGGATGAGGGAAAAGAAACTGTTAAATAAGATTTACTATAAATTTCTGGAGAATTTTGGAAATAGCGTACCGACTACAATTATTGGCACTACAAAATATTGCCCTAATTATTGGCACCTCCTACTTGCATAGCATGTAGGAGACATCGTTAAAGTCCCGTTGGTTCTAAGTTCATTTTATCTCACTCTATGATCTCTTTCCATCATTTTTTCTGAACTGATGCAAAACATTAAAACGCTCAGTTGCTTGTAATCTTCGTAATAAGAAGGGTGTTTTGAAAGGGGGATTGTGCGCTGTTTTTAGTGTAGGTTTCAATAGCGAGCAGAAGTTTTGTAAGTACCATTATTTTTTTATTTATAGATTTTTTAATTAAGCCTTTTGATTCATTGGCATACTAAAACATTAAATAATCTAGTTTTACCTTAATAAACACAATATTTTCAAAGTATTGTAATAAAACATCAGTGCCAACAACAGGTTCCAAAAAACTATAAGTTCTATTATTGGCAGGTGGTGCCAATAATTGAATTTGTAATTACTACAATAATTGGCACTGCCACTAATTGTACCTTTTTTTAGTGCCAATAACTGAATTTTGTGTATTTTCAGAATTTTTGAAATGCCTAAAAAACAATTCATATGAAGAAAGTCTTCTGAAAGCTTTGTAGGGATGGCAAAATTTCAAAAAAAACTGCATCAAAAATTTATGGGATACCACGGTAAATGCTACAATTTCGTTTAGGCCCTAAATTTTCTAAAATTCGACCAGGTCCACCAACCATTTTAACAGAAGCAGAAGAAGAAGTCATTGTCGATTGGGTGAAAGTCTCTCAGCGGAAAGGTTTTCCCAAAAGAAAGGAAGACGTACTCCATGCCGTTAAAGACTTTATCGATGTAAATACGCGGCAACACCCTTTTGGAGAAGAAAATTTGCCGGGTAAAGGATGGTTTACTTCATTTTTAAAGCGGCATCCAACATTAGCCTTTAGAGCCACCGATGCCGTCATATCCGCAAGCGACAATGTAGCTGCTTCTGACTTTTTTGGCTGGTTTGACAAGATAAAAAACTACTGGGTTGAAAACAACTACTTTGCTATAGTATACGACCCTACCAGAATTTTTAATGGAGATGAAACCAAGTTCATGCTATGTCCTAAGGCTAAAAGTGTACTAGCAGCAAAGGGAGCTAAAAATATATACGATGTAGACAGAGGTTTAGCAAAATCCAACCTAACTGTAATGTTTTCATTTTCTGCAGCAGGAATCATGACACCACCGATGATCATTTATCCTTACAAAAGAATGAGGGATGAAATTCGAAAAACTATTCCCGAAAATTGGGGTTATGGAATAAGCGATAACGGTTGGATGACCAAGCAAAAATTAAACCAAATATAAACCTGTTAAATATATTCTATTTTTTATATAGCTAATATGAATTAATGCGTAAATAAAATTAGTTTAGCTTATTTCTCTTGTTCAACAGAGAAAGAATTATCACAATCCTCTACCTAGCTAACTAGTTAAGTTTTAAAAGTTTTTTGAGTTACCATGGTGCCAATAATTCAACTTTTAGGGGTGTTAATAATTATGGTAATGTACCAATAATTATAGTTTTTAAAGGGCCAATAATTGTAGTCAAGTGCCAATGACTATATAATTTAATGTGCCAATAGTTGTACTTGAGTGCCAATAACTATATTTTTTTAAAGGTTATTTTTATTTTAATTACTAAAAATCGCACAGAGTTTATATTATTATATCAAAAACTGTATCTAATAGAAAACATATCAATGAATTAAACAAAAATAACACAAGATAGGCTCTTATAAAACTAGACGGTATATCCCACGCAACAAGTAGAAAATTCCTTATGGGTGCCAATAATTGTGGTCGGTACGCTACCGTTCAGGTTTTAAAAGGAATTATTTCAGTAGATTTAACGAGGCTTAGGAGCAATAAATGTCTTTGTTTTATTCATAATATATCTGTGTTTATTCAATATAATATATTTAGATGATGAATCAGTTTGATATTTTCATTGGAATAAATCAGCTTGGATCACTAATATTTTCTATAAAATATATTAGCTTGGATCACTGATATTTTCTATAAAATACATTAGCTTGGATTCTTGGTATTTTCTATAGAATATATTAGCTTCGATCACATATATTTTCTATAGAATATATCAGCTACGATCACTGATATTTTCTATAGAATATATCAGCTTGGATCACAGATATTTTCTATAGAATATATCAGCTTGGATCACTGATATTTTCTATAGAATACATCAGCTTGGATCACTGATATTTTCTATAGAATACATCAGCTTCGATCACTGATATTTTCTATAGAATATATCAGCCTAGATCACTGATACTTTCTATAGAATATGAGCTAGGATCACTGATATTTTCTATAAAATATATTAGCTTGGATTATTGGTAATTTCTTTAAAATATATTAGCTTGGATTATTGGTATTTTCTATAGAATATATTAGCTTCGATCACATATATTTTCTAGAGAATATATCAGTTTGTATCACTGATATTTTCTATAGAATATATCAGCCTAGATCACTGATATTTTCTATAGAATATATCAGTTTGTATCACTGATACTTTCTATAGAATATATCAGCTTGGATCACTAATATTTTCTATAAAATATATTAGCTTGGATCACTGATATTTTCTATAAAATATATTAGATTGGATTATTGGTATTTTCTATAGAATATATTAGCTTCGATCACATATATTTTCTAGAGAATATATCAGTTTGTATCACTGATATTTTCTATAGAATATATCAGCTTGGATCACTAATATTTTCTATAAAATATATTAGCTTGGATCACTGATATTTTCTATAAAATATATTAGATTGGATTATTGGTTTTTCTATAGAATATATTAGCTTCGATCACATATATTTTCTAGAGAATATATCAGTTTGTATCACTGATATTTTCTATAGAATATATCAGCTTGGATCACTAATATTTTCTATAAAATATATTAGCTTGGATCACTGATATTTTCTATAAAATATATTAGATTGGATTATTGGTATTTTCTATAGAATATATTAGCTTCGATCACATATATTTTCTAGAGAATATATCAGTTTGTATCACTGATATTTTCTATAAATAAATCAGCTTAGATCACTGATATTTTCTATAAAATATATTAGCTTGGATTATTGGTATTTTCTATAGAATATATTAGCTTCGATCACATATATTTTCTAGAGAATATATCAGTTTGTATCACTGATATTTTCTATAGAATATATCAGCCTAGATCACTGATATTTTCTATAGAATATATCAGTTTGTATCACTGATACTTTCTATAGAATATATCAGCTTGGATCACTAATATTTTCTATAAAATATATTAGCTTGGATCACTGATATTTTCTATAAAATATATTAGATTGGATTATTGGTATTTTCTATAGAATATATTAGCTTCGATCACATATATTTTCTAGAGAATATATCAGTTTGTATCACTGATATTTTCTATAGAATATATCAGCTTGGATCACTAATATTTTCTATAAAATATATTAGCTTGGATCACTGATATTTTCTATAAAATATATTAGATTGGATTATTGGTTTTTCTATAGAATATATTAGCTTGGATCACTGATATTTTCTGTAAAATATATTAGATTGGATTATTGGTATTTTCTATAGAATATATTAGCTTCGATCACATATATTTTCTAGAGAATATATCAGTTTATATCACTGATATTTTCTATAGAATACATCAGCCTAGATCACTGATATTTTCTATAGAATATATCAGCTTGGATCACTGATATTTTCTATAGAATATATCAGCTTCGACCACTGATATTTTCTATAGAATACATCACCATGGATCACTGATATTTTCTATAGAATATATCAGCTTGGATCACTGATATTTTCTATAAAATATATCAGCTTGGATCACTGATATTTTCTATAGAATATATCAGCTTGGATCACTGATATTTTCTAGAGAATATATCAGCTTGGATCACTGATATTTTCTATAGAATATATCAGCTTTTATCACTGATATTTTCTAGAGAATATATCAGCTTGGATCACTGATATTTTCTATAGAATATATCAGCTTGGATCACTGATATTTTTTATAGAATATATCAGCTTTTATCACTGATATTTTCTAGAGAATATATCAGCTTGGATCACTGATATTTTCTATAGAATATATCAGCTTGGATCACTGATATTTTTTTATAGAATATATCAGCTTTTATCACTGATATTTTCTATAGAATATATCAGCTTCGATCACTGATATTTTCTATAGAATATATCAGCTTGGATCACTGATATTTTCTAGAGAATATATCAGCTTGGATCACTGATATTTTCTATAGAATATATCACCTTGGATCACTGATATTTTTTATAGAATATATCGGCTTTTATCACTGATATTTTCTATAGAATATATCAGCTTGGATCACTGATATTTTCTATGGAATATATCAGCTTGGATCGCTGATATTTTACTATTTTTTGGTGCGCAAAAAACCAAATTGATTTAAAATTATGCAAAAATTTTAACATTTTTAATTACATTAAACTCAACTAAATAAATTTTTAATATAAACTCCTTATTGACATTATTTATTATTTAATTCATTTAGGGTTTTTAGTTTTATTTCTATTACTTTTACTTTAATTACTACAAAATTTTAATTGGTTTTCCAGTTAACTACTTAAACGTTTTCTACGTGGCTGTTGCCATATAAAATGTTATGCAACTTGTTTGAATTGTTTAACTGCACGAAAAAAAAATACAATTAAAGTTTTTCTTTTAATATTATTATGACAAAGTAAAATGCAAGAAAGTAGAACTTTAGGGTAAAATATTTGAAAAGAAAAACACAGAAACTATGAAAATAATACAAAACGTGACTATAAAGTTTGTAGACTGTTGGGGAAAATTGTTGGCAATTATTTTGTCATATTTGTGTTTAATATTGAATAGCTGTAAGTGTTTGTAAAATAAAACTAAATTAAATAAAAATATAACAAAATGTACATATCTTTCTTAAAATATTAAAACTGTTGGTTTTATTTAAAGTTTTTGTATTTATTTCTTTAGAGTTTAATTCAATTTTTTCTGCAATGAAATCATTGATTATCATGCCAGTTAGCATAATAATGATAAGCTCGTCTCTGTTTATTTTCTTGTCTTATAACCAAGTATGTGTGTATGTTCAAGTCAAGTGTCAAAATGTTAAGAAAATCCCCTGTGGCAGGGTGTTTTAATAAAATGAAAATAAAAATGTTACTTGGAATTTTTGAATGCTAGATTTGATTGTAGAGTTTTCTTTTTCAGTTTCAATTTTTCTATGCGGAATTTCTGTTTTATTAAATTGTATGAGTGTTTTCAATTTTATTTGGGGGAAATTTTGCTGAAATATGTATAATCTTGTACATCCACACAGAACGAACAGCAAACAAGTAAAAGGGGCTTATGGTTAAACACATTGAAAATTGAGCATTATTATTTCGGGTTTTTTCTCTGTGTTTATCTTGAAATATGCAGTGTTATTTTATTAATGTCATTGCCTAAAAGTATGCTGTGATATATTTGTAAAAAGCTGTGTATTCATGGTGTATATCAATAAGTGTATTAAATATTGTGTTTTTCTATGGAAATCCTTTTTAAAGCTTTAAAACAAAACTCAAATGTAGGTCAGTGACTTTAGAGATTTTAGAGCAAAAGAGGGAAAATTAATAACGACTGAATTCAGCAGCAAGAACGTAATTTTTTTTTTTAAATCTGATGAAAATTTAAATGGCTTATGCTACTTAACACAGCTTACTTGTTTTTAAGCATCATTATTTACCTGTTTTTTTAGTTTAACTCAATCTTTAATAAAACACTCAGGCCTGTAGTTAAATGTCTGGTAGCATTAAACTTTACTCTTATCAAATCATAATCCTTTTCTTATAAACTTATCTAACCTTAAGGGCTTCTGTTAAACAAAGTACTAAATCTTTATTGTTAACTGCATAACATTATCATTAAGGAATTTGTTCTGTTTTTATATTTTCATATTATTTCAAGCCAACCAACAATACCCTTAACACTAATCTCTAGCAAATAATCTACAATAAATCCAATAAATAAAATGAAATACTTTCAATAACGCATAAAACCATAAACCTGTAAAACAAATAGCCAGCATACCAGCAAATGATGAGTACCAACAAAATAAATACAAACACTGATCTCTCTGTGTGATCATCAAAATTTGTGAGTTTCTTGTGCTTGTTTTTTCATTAATGGTTTTCATAAAAGCAAAAGGAAGTTGTTACTTATTTAACCACCTTTTGAGAGATAAACCAAAATAAAGAAACCCTTTGCAAAGTAGCAGCAGCTTAACAAGCATTATGTGGCGTCTGTGTGTGTGTGTATGGAAATATTGCAAATGTGGCCATTGTTTTAAACAAGTAAGTAGCTTTGGTAGGTGACTTTAAACTCCTACCATACCAGTGGCTGTGGTGGTAGCCTTTATTGGTAGAATTGTTTAAAAGACTACCAGATCATCATCATCATCATACCTTGTTTTGTAATGATGTTATCACTATCTTTGCACTGGGGTAATTTATGAACTGAGAAGCGTATTATCGGTTTTAAATGGTCAGTTTGTAAGTTTATTTGTTTGAATATGCCATAAAGAAATTTGAACAGATTTTCACATTTATGCTTTAATAAGAGGAGAGTTTTACAACATTACAACATTATGTAAAACCTAAGAAGTACGTAGAAGTAAGAAGTTCCCATGTAAGCTCCTATAGTTTAAGTTTTCAAAAAGTGTTAATGGGAAAATGACACACGTTTTTAGTAAAATACATACATATTTATATACATATGTATGTAAATAAAATTTGATATTTTTCTAAAAAAAATTAAATTGTTATTATATACATATCGCACCCTAATTACAAAAGTGGCACAACTCAAAATTATAAAATTTTCAGGAGAGACAAAAAAAGTTCATTGTGCACAAGCAACACACTTAACACAAAATTAGACAAATTTGTATTTTTCCAGTTAAAGAAGATAGTGATGTAAAAGAAATTTTTGCAGTAGTTAGAGATGTGCACTCTGAATTAATTTATGGAAAAAGTCAATTTTGGAAAATTTTGAGTTGTGCCACTTTTGTAATTAAGGTGTCCCATGATAGAAGAGTGGCTTTAAAAGTCACATAAAATCCGTTTTAACATATACTCGTATATGTTATGATCAGGGCTGCCAGATGAATTTTGGAAAAAATCGTCAAAATCCCGATAAAAATAGAAAAAAATCGTCAAAAAAATCGGAAAAATAAAAAGTCACTATTTCTAATAGTATTTTGAAATTTTTATTTAAACGAAAATATAAAAATTCAATTTTATATAGTTTCTTGTACAATACATATCAAAATACGTAAATTTTAACTGTTTACATAACAAATCACAAAAAATTTTATGTTAAACACAATTTGTGTAATATTTTTTATAATATCTTAGTCCGTTTTCACTTCTATAATTCTGACGCGTCAAGGCAAAAGGGGTACAAACTTGACGGTAATGTCAATTTTCTTATTTCCTTTTATTTTTTTTTCATGCATGTTGATTTACATTAAAAAGTACGAAAATTCATTTGACGTATGTAAATGAAACGGCAAGTTCAAAAGAGAATTAAACAAAAAGTAGTGAGCTAAAACTCACGAGTGGGAAACAAGACTACAGTATTTTATAAATAAATATCTGAATTTAGCATATCTGATTAATTCAGGTTAAATTAGAATGTCAAGACAATTTATTTTATTAAGTTTTAAATATCATTTTGAGTATAGAATTCAATTCATCCATCATATACGAGTACAGATACTTACATATTTTCAAAGAATTCCGTATTTTTGTTATTTAAATTTATTCGGCTGAATATGCTTTCGACATTTTGTTAAAATAGGAGAAGTTTTTGTAGAAGAATTTCCCCGTGGAAATTCAGAAATTGTTTCCTCTTAAAATTTTAGTTCATGGAATTCAGTATTTAAAATTGATTTTTATGTTTACAGATAAATAAGTAATTTCGACTATCCTGTCTCAATATTATTTGGAATTATTTTACTTGAACTTAACAACAATAATTAAGAAAACACTACTATCACTTAGTTTTGTTATTGAAATAGTTGTTGTCTCAAAAAAAATAGAGAATTTGGTAACAAAAACATTAATAAAACTAACAAATGATAGAAATTTTTAATAATTCAGAAAATCGTCACTTTCAAAGAAAAAATCGTCAAATCGTCATTTTGCTATTTTTGAAACCAAAAATCGTCAAAATGACGATAAATCAAATCTGGCAACTATGGTTATGATATATTAACAATATATTGAGAGCAACTGAGAGAGTAAATTTTACTACTCCAATTTGTTATCAAAAGTAAAATAAGTCTTAATTTTTGCTTTGAGATTTATCTTCTTGATTTGAGAACAAATTGGACTTAAAGTAAGAATTTCTTACTCAATAAACTATAAAAAATGATTTTGAGAGCTTCTGAGAGAGTAATTTCAGACTAAAACTAAGAAACATTAATTTAATTTTAGAATGGCATTTTGCTTTCTGTGTAGACCTTGCTTCAAGATGAGCAGTTCTTTTGGAGCCAGGAAGATGGAAAGGGATCATAGCCAACAATGGCCAATACTTTAAATAAATGTGTACTCGTAATGTATAAATATTTCAAAATAAAAGCTAAAATTCGTAAAAATCCAGCACTTGTTACGCTTCCATACACCCAATAGAAACGTATTTGCAACATATTTTTTGATTGTGCCTGCGTATATTTAAATAACATTGAACTTTGCCGCAAAACCACCCAGTTAAATGTTGACATTAATAGTTCTTTACGGCTTTAGTCTCTTAATCAACAGTTTAATTATTGCTGTGTTTTGCTTTTTATCAACTCATTTTGAAAGCGGTAAATGAACTTTGTGTAAGAATAAAAGGTCCATGTTAAACATGATTTTTTGTTTATTTATAAATAAACAAAATATAAAGCAACAAAAAACAAACACTGATTAAACAAAGCTTTTGTTTATAATTTTTTGTAAATTTTTGTAGCAACTTTGGCTCTCTTAGTTTGAGTAGCAGTACTACACCCATAAAACAGTCATATACTATAAAATGGTACATTTATCCTGCAGAAAGAACCCTGGTAGCTGAAAACTAAAGAAAAAACACCATATACTATTTTTTAAAGTTTTTGTGATGCTGCCGTTTGTGGCAGCAACTGGTATGTTAGCGGCAAAGCTTTTTTGTGTCAATTAAATGTTGGCTGAGTACAATGTTTTTTTTTTCGTTTTTTATTTCTGCAAAACATAAAAAGAAAAAAAGTATTACATAAACTTAGCCATAGTAGTGTTAGTAAGTAACAGCAGCAACATGTTTATAAACAAACACTTATACACTAGCTTACTTGTGGCAATATATACATATAGTGGTGGCATAAGGAGGAAGAAGCAACTTAGCCACCAAAAGGGTTCCTTATTTAACAGGAGGAAAAAGTCAATGCCTTTTTTAAACTCGTAACTCTTTTGAGTAAAAAACAAAAAGCATTGAACAGAGAAAAAAATAAGTTCAGTTGCTGGAAAAAAATTACAAAATACTGTTAGTGACTTTGTGGCTTTAAAATAAATATAAGAAAAATATAAGTAAATAAAAATGTACGGCTATAATGTTAAGCTCTCATCGTTGTCTTCGTAGATAGCGATTGTGATGAGCTGATGCTAAAACACACAGCCGCTCTATAACACAGCATCATCAGCAAGACTCGGCTCATATTAACAATTTTATCTTTTGGCCACATCTGAACCAAATAAAATAATTGAAAGTAGCGATAAGAATCACCGCTGTTGCAGCTTTTATATCTTGCAACCCCTTCTACTCCCCCCCTCTCATCCTTTAAATACTTATGCTTTACTCTACATCATACATACTTACATACATACGAGTATGTGTATAAGCAGTTGTGTGCTAAACATTGCTGGAGTCATACGACAGGCCAAAAAGATGTTGTAAGAATTTATAGTTAATGTAACTAAAAGAGAATACGTAAGTAAGCATTAGCAGCCTTAATAGAGCAGCTTTAACCAACTAGAGTTAACTAACTGTTTGTTTGTTTGTCTGCTAGCTTATGGTAGCTGTCAATATTCCATTGTATGTGTAAAAGTGTAGAGGCCAGACCTTAAATTACCTAAGCAACAAGAAATGTCATGTTGCAAGTCAAAACAAGGAACTAAAAAAGACAAAAACTTTAAATTAGAGAAAAACACAAAAGCAAAATATTATGGAAATATAGAAATGTGAGAAAATTTTAAAAACTGAAATCTGATTTTTTTTTTGTTCAGTTTTTACTTGTTTATTGAAACATTGTTGTATAGCAGCAACATACATATGTATAGCAAATTGGTTGAAATAGCAAATATATTGAATTTTAGAGTAAAGAGTTCTCAATTGTGTTCAAAGGCTATGAAAGAATTTCTGGTCCTAATTATTAATTTGTTGTTATTATGAGCCCCTAAATGTATGCAGCTCAATTTACATTCCTTAAAGACAGGCCACATTAGAGGAGCTTTTTATAAAAGAAATATGTAGTGGCAAACTATTTTATTACTATCAGTAATTTGTTTTTGAAACATAGCTTCTGTCATGCTGTCAAAAATTTAACTAGTCGGAATATGGTGTAACTATACAAGGTGAGCTAACTGAATTTGTTTACAATTTACTTATGTCAAAAGTAATATTTTTTCAAGTGTTTTTGACAGTAGTACACAAAATGCCTGCTTTTTCTGTATTTTGTTGTATTTATGGCCGATTTACACTCACCTTGTATAATTACACCATGAGCTGAGCAATGAAAAATAAAAATTAAAAACAATTGTGCAAAAATTTCTTGTATATTTAACATTAAACCAATTTATTCAATAATTGCAAAAAAGCTACAGCTTTCAAAAAGTACTGTACCTAAGTCATGTTATAAATCTATACAAGCAAACTTTAAGCTCAGATCGTAAACAAAATTGTTATTAAAAGAAACCCGGAACTTTTAAGCAAAGTACAAAGTACCATCTCTTCTACAAAAAAATATAGTACCAGTGAAAGCTTTCGCAAGAAAAATACGTATGGATGCTGGTTTCTTAATCCATGTTGCAAATTAAATATCCAAATCGAGCTTGAATAAAGTTGAGCAAAAGTTTATACGAGCTATCAAAACAAAAACAATGTTTTTTATAAGAGGCAATTTATTTTAGTTTCTTATTTTAGCTAATCTTATAAAATATTCCTGTAAAACTTAAAAAATTTACTTTTAAACATTTGTCCACTAGAAATTTATTCAAACTCTTGGCCATTCTTAGTCATGACATTTTCCTTTCTTTCAGGCAATATGTGAATTGCTTGCCAAAGAACTGCTCATTTTTTGAGGCCAATAACAAATCAATCCAATTTCGGATAACCTGGGGCGTTACTCTCTATTGCGATGCGAAAGCAAATTCGATGCGTAAGAGTATCAATTTGTACGCTTATCGCATCGAATTTGCTTTCGCATCGCAATAGAGAGTAACCCCCCTGTTCTGAATGGAAGCATATCCACAGAGAGAGCGTTCTATATCGATCGAAATAAATAGTTGTGGACGGAGCAAGCTCTGAACTATAAGGCGGGTGGTAAAAACTTCCCAAGCATTTTTTTTAAATAGTTTTTATCAGGTATTGAAACATTTGACCGAACGTTGTCATGACGGAAATTTACGCTTTCATGTCCAAAAGTTCTTCATCCAAATATCACTTCAAAAGAATCAGTTGCATTAAGTACAAGTTTCCTGTGATGCCCTTTCTAGATTTCAGCTGCACATAATAGATAAACCTTTTGGGTCCCAACAAATACAGAGCATTATCTTAGCGCCATGGATATTTGGCTTTTATCTCGATTCGACTGGTTGGCCGAGTTGCACAAGTAATGATTCAGTGCAAAAAAATTATAACGCTTGAGGACTCCTCTTACATATTACATAATCTCATTACTTTTGGATCAGTCTTGCTGCTCGCAAACATTATGAAACTGCTACTTGAGTAGCTACCAATCTTGATAAAAATTCTTCGTCTAACCGTGTCCGGCACTTTTAAACCGGTAAAAAACATTCACCATAATCTTAATCCTTCCTTAATCAAAATTTTCTTAAGAACCCTTAATTTTTTTTAATAAACTAGTCTTAAATATAGTTAAACATAGTTAAAACATTTGCTTTTACTAAACTCCTGCTACAATTCACATTTTCTAAACACCCCTTAAAATATGCTACATTACATTTATTTTTATTTTTCAATTTTCAATTTTCCTACACTTGCCAACTAATGATTCAATATTTACATACATACTTCATATTTTCCATTAAATTTATTCAAACACTTTCATTCAGACTTTCGCTTTGTAGAATGCATGTATTTGTGCATACTCTTAATTTCCCATAAAAGTATGCAAGCAATTTTATAGTTAGTATTTGGTAGAAAACTTTTTCTATGTCTTTGCTTAAACTGCATAAAAAAAGAAAATGGGTTAAAAAAGAACAAAAGTTTTACTATTTTTATTTGCTTCCCATTTTCTAATAGTTATTGGCGATTTTTTAATCATATTTTTCAGAGAGTGGAGTATATAAGAGTGAGTTCATTATTATTTATAGATGCTGTAACAAAATAAACTGTATTTTTTCTGTTTGATATCACTGAAGTGGCTAAAACTCAATGAAATACCAATCAAAACTTTGGCTATTTAAAAATCAAAGAGAGCATAAATTTTAGCAAGCTAGGGAAAAAATGTTTGATTTTCTGCTTGAGTTGTAAAGGAAATGTTAACAAAATCGCTTGCAGAACTTATTAAAAAAAACACAAGTTAACAAACTATATTTTTTGGTTAAACACAAATTTTAAGCAAACTGCTAATATCACAGAATATGTAAAGTTAATAAAGCCAAAAAACTGCAAGACAAGGAAGTTAAAACTTTGAGCCAGTGAACGCATAAAGCAATGATTTCTTAAAAAAAATTAAGCTAAAGCATAAAGTCAGTAAACTTTAAAACACATTAACTAAAATGTTTATATAATAACCATAAATTAAATTTACTGATATAAACAGAATAATTTTAAATTATTTATATGATTACCCTAACAACATACTTTAATTTCTCATAAACCCTAAACACTATAAAATATGCTGCAATACAATTTACATACATATGTTTACATAGACTTGCTAAATAAATTCCAAGTATACCTTAGGGGTTCTTATGCAAATACGTATGTATGTGCTAGTGTTTGGCAAATATTCTAATAACTAAACAATTGCATTTTAGGCAAAATCTGGTGCAAAACAAATATTTTAATTTACTAAATTTCTAATGTATACTTTAAGGAGCTATAGTGAATTAGATTAATAATTCAGGCAAATGTCTAAATTTGATTAACCAACAACAAATGTTGGCAAATATTGGCAAAAATATGGATAAAACTATATACTTACACAAACACAAATAAAGCGTGCGTCTTAAAAATCTACAACAAAAATACTTTGCATACTTCTGGGAGTTAAACTAAATGCATGTATCTATAATTTAAATTTGTTGTAGGCATTGCTTAAAATTTCATTATGGTAATTTTCTTTAATTATTGATTTCATATAAATCAAATAAAACTTACTACAATAAAGCAAAGTAATATCTACACACATTTCGTAAATGCCTTTCTGTTTGTATGCTTACAAAACCTACTTAACTCTTTTCTTGCATTTCATTCTCTACCCAACTCTTTCAAATACAAAACTATTTAATAGCAAAATGCTAACTCAAAAACAAAACAAAAAACCTAGATAAAATTGGAAAATTCTCTCATTACCCAAAAGTGTAAGCAAATATGCATTCTTGAAAGCAAAGTAAACACCCCCTTGACTGCCTGCCTGGTGATATCATACAGATTTCAGTATAAAATTTATATCTGTGGTTTATTCATTAGGTTTAAGCCCGCACACACACACATAGTTACACTAGCTCAACTACAAACAAACCTAATGCCACAATAACTACTATGCAACTGATATGTCGTACAATAACTACTACCACTACGAGAACATTTACCAGTTTTTAGTACATTGGATTTGGCCAACAGTATGTATGTATATAGAAAATAAATAGCATTAAATGTTAAAACCACTGACACAAGCAATTCCCAAATGCTAAGTACACAAAGAATTGGGAAGTATTTCAAGTTGGCCGCCTGCAATGATAGTTTTTTTTTTCTACTGCCGTTTGCTGCAGTTTTTTCTATAGCATTTATGTGTTTTTTTTTTTTTTTTTGTTATTTGTTCATTCTTATTTTTGTGAACAGGCCTATAAAATAAGGAAATACATACAATTGAGATGAACGCATTCTAAAATTACACAAAATATCCGAAAAATATAAAAACCCAATAGCAACAAATAAAAGTTGCAAAGATATCTAGAGAATGCTGGGAAAGACAATGGGCTGTCATGTTAAAAATTGGGTGAAAATAGTAAATAAACGTGAGTGCAATTCGTGGCTCTACGCACACCTGAAACCTTAGTCTGAAGAAGACAGCATTGGTCTGATAGTTTAAATCACACACTCGCCAGTAGTTCACGTTTGAGTAAAATACGATTTTGAAACATCAATAAAGATCTTGAATTAATTCTCCTGGAGAGGTTGTATCCTATCATTCCATTCAGCCGCGATCGATACATTAAAGCTCTTGTCCTACAAGGTTCTAGAATTACTATAGGGTATATTATCCAGGAGATTCTCAAGACTGTTAATTACGGTTGCTTGTCCGAAGCTTCATATTAATGGACTCATTGGGAGCAATGCTGCTGGCTTCTTTAACATTCTAATATTTAGTAGGATATCCTTTGTTTTTAATAACAGCTGCACATCTCTCCACCAGCGCTCTTTTGGAATTGGGTCGCAAGATTTTTGGATTTCAATCCACAAGTCGAACAAATTTTTGGATGTAACTGCCATTATATCTAGCTCCACTTCATTTCATAGGTTCTCAATTTAATTAAGATCTGGAGAGTCTGCTCCAAGCAACTCCTCACACGTGTGAGGTGTGTTTTGGGTTGTTGTCGTATATAAAACGCCACCTAAGTGTCATAACAAAGTATACTTTGATAAGCTTAATGATCCATTCGTTCATTGACCTTATGAATATGACGAAGACCATGCCCAGAAAACGCTGTCTATATATGTCTTAAAAGAATACTTTGGCGTGTGCTGCATATTTGGAGGACGCCATACGTAACTTTTTCCATTAGAACCGAACCTATGGAATTTGAATTCATCGTGAAAAGAAATCAAGGACTATAAGTTATAATATATAGCTTATGCTGAACAATGGATACATTGTTGCACGTTTTTTCATTGACTCGTTTATTTATAGTTCTATATTGGACATCAATACAGAATTTTGTTTGCATGATCTCTTTGTATTACAGTTGAACTCCTAAATGGCACTGCCACCTAGGCTCCGTAAATGAAAGAGTCTTTTGTTACAGCCTGTTCTTTTACGCTTTGGAGGCTGTTTTTAATTTGTATATGTACCATAGATTCAAATATGGCCTAATTCGTTGTAGATCATCTTCCTTGAGCAAATTAAAAAACTTGCAATTATGCCACTGGTGCTTCCTGTAGAGTTCATCAGGTGAATTATCTTACGCTGTTCCTCTGTGCTACACTTTGTGTTAACCAATGTTTGTTTCATTAAATATTTTCAGAACTTATTAATTCCTAAAAGCTTATCGCAAAAAAACAAACAAAATATGTAAAAATTTAATTTCGCGTTCTAAATTATTGTCCAGTTGAAATTAAATAGAAATTATTCGAATAAAATCTAGTTCATGAAATCTAAATGATTTTTAAAGAATTCTCAATAGAAGAGAATTGTTGGAGAAAAATTATTTAAATTAAATTAATAAATTATAATGTATTGTTATAAAATGTTTTTTACCCAGCCCATAGTGTAAATGGCAGGCATTTAAGCAAGTAAGTATCATCACCATATGAAGCTATATAAAACTGACATATCTTTTCGATATTGTTGCAAGTTGTTCTAGTGGTTGTTGCAACAATACTGGTAAGAGTTGTATGGGTAAAAGTACCAGTAAATGTTGTAATAATACCACAGCAACAACGACAACAAAAGTCTTGTTCTTTATTTATATAATTTTTTGTTGTTTCATTTGTTTGTTACTAGTTTGCCTATTTTGTTTTTTTTTTTTTTGTTTTATTTTTGTTTGCTGTTTATATGGCAATTGCAATTGCCAATACTTAAACAATTACATGCATAGATGCATTAATATGTATCGGTGTATATGGCTTTTATAAAGTACATACTTATGCGATACAATACGATACATTTGCGATACACTATAGACATTGTCTTATGCCAATTTATGTAACACTGGCATATGTGATTACAATCAAATTAGATACCGAAACTTCATCAATTATTAAAAAGACAGCAACTACTATTATGTTTTGAGGTTGAGTTGAGAGCAAACTAAAAAAAAAAAGAAACACACAAATAAAACTTACAAACAACTAGAAAAGTATTAAGTAAGCAATAGTTGTAGTAGGAAAAAATAAGGATAAACTGCATATTTAGATATGCAGTGTCAAAGAGTTTTATGTTTATGGTAAAACAGATGCTAATTTTACTTATAGATATTCTCTAAAAGCTGGTATAAATGTAATTCATTGTATACATTTATGTATGTTTAATATGCTTTCACATCGACAGCACAACTAAATAAAAAAGCTAAAGATTCTTTTCTTTTCTATTCGTTTGCTCTGCTGTTTATTTCTATAATCTGTGACAGTTAAAGACAATAAGGAAGTATTTTGAAGTATTTTTCTGCAAACTAAATGGCTAAAGTGGAAAGCAAAACAAACATATAATACATAATTAATTATGGAGATTTTTCCCAAACCGAAATAGATTAAACATTGATAGCTAAAGATTGATTTGGTTTTGTAACTGTAGCAGAGTATTATTGCAGATAATACAATATAACATGCCAAACTGACATTTAATTAGAAGCTTTCTATCTTTAGTCTAAGTTAGATAGTAAACTCAAATGTTTGCTTTAAAACTCTAAAGAATCAAGTTGAATTTTTGTGGTAGATAAATTATGTAATAAACGATTTCCTCACAATGCCTGGAAAAGTGTTTTGATTTATTTGTTTTCATACGTTTTTATGTAATGACTGTTTCCGCTCGGCAGAATTGTGTTAATTACACGTAGAATATAAAATAAGAAAGATTTTTGTGAACTTTTAGTCGAATTGTTCAAGGAGGTTGTTTGTAAGCTCACTTATGTGAATATACTGTCAATAGTTGATGTCCTATGTGACTTGGCGGTTGTACAGCTGATAACAAACTGGATGGGAAACTAGCAGATAAAAAAGGGCCACAAATTATGACGTACTACTTTCATGGACCAAAGAATACAGACTGTGTAAAGACTAACCCCCTTATTCATATAACTTGTCAAAGGTTTATAACTGGCTTATATGGATATTTGCTTTATAAGCCTGTTATAAACCCTTGATAAGTTTTTATGAATTAGACTGTTAGTTGGCACCTTTTGCCAGGAGATACAAAATCCCATATCATACTGTTGTGGAACTTTCAAGAGAAGGCTTAGATGATTTTTATATTGCATTTACACAGCAATTTTCAAATCAATTCTAAACGATTGTACCCTTGTATGGTAGACAATGGTGGTGACCTACTATTTCGAGAGAAAACACTTTAAAGGCAGCCAAGATGAACTTGGCCTTAGCGATTCTATATATGCATATGTGTTAAGCCTTACAACAATCAATAATTTAAATTTCAACTTAATTGTGTCGAAATATCTTCTCAATTTCATGTAGAATAAAACAATTGCTACTGAATGCTCGCAAAACGAATCTCTGGATGAACATGTCTTGATCGACGAAAGGGAGTCAAAGAAACGAAATCTAGTTTATGTATAATTACTACTTGTAAAGTATCTATAAAAGTCTGAAAATTTTTAAGACAAGGCAGAACCAGAACTCTTGTCTTTTGATAGGAAATTGACCAGAATTAAAGAAAAAAGAACCAGGACTCTTTCGGTTTCTAATGGAATCTAAATTAAACTTTTTATATGTAGGTGTGCATATGTTAGAATATATGAACATTTGTTTGAACGAAGAAAAACTAACAAATGTAACTTCAGAACAAATTCAAATTTTAATTTTGAAATTTGTAGGAGAGAGGGGGGCACGTTTATACCCGGGGCACCTTTGAACTATGGTGATAAAATCTCAGTTTAACATTTTTTCCGACCCTTAACCGAGTTTTTCACATGGCAACCTTGTTTTCTAGCCACGTTAACAACTTTTGCTAGTTTTTTCAGTCGTCGACCGAATGTAGTAGGGTGAACAAGTTTTCGCAGTGCCATTGTAAATGCTTTTTTTTTTTTTTTTTTTTTTGTAAGTAAGAGTGTAAGAAGTATTCAGTGATCGTTTTCTTTCGTGAAAGAAATTAATTGCAGTCAAAAATTAATTTCAAACAAAATTAATTAATTTCCGTGAAACGGCAAGCCAGTTCAGGATTGAACAAAGCAAAAGGGGGCACCTTTGAACATGTTAATTTATCAACCGAAGTACCAAATATTGTTGATTCTCTCTTATTTTCTGAAAATGATTAATCCAATGCTGATCATGATGCTTTAAAGGAAAATGTAATGTCACCTGAAATCACAAGGCCTTTTCGGTCTTAATAATATAAAACTTATTTTTTATCTGAATTTTTTTATTTTTTAATTGTTAATGTTTATGTTTTTCTTAATAAATAAATCGAATTTATTATATATATAAAAAATATAACTGGACATAAGTGCTACAAGAAAAAATTGCCTTTCAAACCTGCCCCAGCCTAGTTCAAAGCTGCCCCGTATGGGCCATTAAAAAAATAAAAAAAAAATTAAATCGAACTAAAAATAAGTTACTTGTAGACTTAAACTAAAGTTTATTTCCATATATATTAGTTAAATTATGTAAAAAGTCTATAATTCAAAAGTATAAAAGCAAAAAGTGTTCTAAGGTGCCCCCCTCTCCACTACATATCAATGATCTGTGGTATATTATTTATAAAATATTCGATTTGGATCAATGCTAATTTTTCACAAAAATTCCATCTTTTTGGGTCGCTAAAATTTTAAATTATTCCATATTAATACTAACAATTACCCCATAATAATTACTATCATAAATAAATAATAACAAATTTTAACAACCCTCAAGCATAGTAACTAAATAAATTTATTAAACAAAAATTAACATAAAAGTATGCTTCAAAATTTAAAAAGTTTTAATTTCCTTAAGTATTGGCCTTAAGCAAGATAGTGGCAAATAGTAATCCCCCATGTAAATTAATTGTATACAAACACAACAGATTATAGAAAATGAAAAAGGGTGCAAGGAAGAAATACTGCCAGGAATATTGGGGCGTTAAAAGTTTATAACAATTTTGTTTTTTTTTATTTTTTTTTTTTTTTTTGCAACACAAAACTATACACATTCAAGTATGTATATAAAATAATAAAAATAATATTTCTATAAAAAAAAATTGTGAAACGTGAGCATTGAAAAATCAGCTACTCCATCAACATCATCATCATTATTATCATCTGCTCACATCACAACTATTATCATGCATTCCTTCAGTTTCAAGAGCATCTTATGATATTTTTTATATACATTTTTATTTGGCTGGCTTGACTCAAGCATCATATTAAGCCATCCGAAGTGCAGCAAGAGGATAAAAGATAATGTATAGAAAATAAAATAAACCACTTGAAAAGGACCTCCTCGCGTTTTTGTATTTGTTACTGTTTTTTTTTTTTTTGTTTTAACTTTAAAGTAGTTTTGTGCTTGTGTTGAAAATTTCTGACAAATAGTACTTGCGAACTCAAGTTATTTGCCACAGATAATTGTTAAGCTGCCACATAGCTAAGGAGGAGGTAATATAATTATGATTGTGGTAGTTGGCAGTTTAGATTGTGGTGTATTGATATTTTAAGTATTGATATAAAATCGTTATTATTATGAAGTAAGGTTATTAGTTTTAAATATTTTAAATGTTAGTGTATTTGTCATTGATATTGTGCACAGAATACATAAACTTAATAGAAAGAAGCTGATGTTTAATTAGTTTTGAGAATTGTAAGACTTACTGGATTTATGTTTTATAATCCTGCAGTTAAAAATAGGGTTAATTGTTGCACAGTGCATATTGGGTTGAAGCTAAGAGAAATTTGATTATACTACAAAACATAACAAATCCTCGATCAAATTGAACGTTAAAATATAAATAAATTCTTGCACGAATTTCTTAAAAATCCAACATTGTCGGCTTTAATGATTGCAAAAAAGCTACAGTTTCCAAGAGTACTATAAATGATGTTATAAAGGATTGTGTTTCTTTTATAAAACAATTTTTACAAAGGTTCGTCAAGTCTAGTCTTGACGAAAGCCAAGAGTTCATGATATATTCAAATTTAAATTACATATTCTTTCAGTATCGACAACAAATCAGCAATAATTTTGAACCTTAAAATAAAATTAAAGTCGGCTTTAATGTTTGCAAAAAAGCCAAAGCAAAACGATAGAAGCTAAACTTAAGTTCAAATCGTAAACAAGTCTGAGTTAATGTATTACACAGATTTATTTGTTTTTTAAGCGGCTCTAAGAAAAGGTTTGTCAAGTCCATTGTCAAGACTAGACATGACAAACCAGCGATACAAGTTACAAAAAGGTATTTTTAAATTGTCTTTCTTTGATTAAATGGTTTTTAGTAAAGTTTATCCAAGTTAAAGTCTTGCTAATACTCAAGTTGAAGTTGCAAAACAGCGTTTAATTTTATATTATGTCTTTTTCAGTACCAAGATTTGGGCTGCCAAATTTATATTAGGAGAATTCAAACAATGGCTTTGATTTAACTCAGATTTTATTTCTACACATTTAAACATTAACCCCCTTATTCAAAAACGATTATTAAATTTAACAAACGTTTATTAAGACAGATTTCCATATTTTCCTTCAAAATAGTGATTTACAACTGTAATTTCATCTTCTGTTGAGGTAAAACGCTTGCCAGCTAGAAATTTTTTTAGATTTGGGAACAGGTAAAAGTCACTGGGAGCTGGGAATAAGCTTGTATGGCTTTAAGAACCATAAAAATTTTACCACATTTTCACTTATATTTAGTTGTAAATATATCTATTTTAATGTAATAATTTAAAGTTCTGAAGTTCTTTTCGTTATAAACTTGAGCATCACAGTAAAAAACTTAGTATTTAGAAAGTTTAGAATGTCATCTAACTACTCCTGTATTTGCTTACTAAGAATCACTGAATAAGCGAATGTCATTGACATAATGTATGTAGTAATGTAATGGAAAATAAATAAAAACCTCACAGCTATTTCTTACAGAGAAACCTATTTTTCTTTGAATTATTGAACTTATACTATGTTTCCACGACGATTTGAATCACCTGCTTCGCTCTCTGAATCATGTTTATGAATCATGCTGTTTACATGACTAATAAACTTGCTTCGATTTGACATTTATTTTTAATCAACAGAATAAAAAAAAACAGAATTTACAATTTGTGAAAAAGGATTTTTTTAATGGGCAAAAAAAGTGAGTGGAAATTAGTTAGCTTATTTGAAAAAAACATACATCCGTACGTAGTTACTCACAGCAACAAGAAAATACGCGAGCAAATTTTTTATTTTTAAGAAGCTCATTCTTAAATCCTTCATAACATTTTTCGCAATTTTTTTTTTTTTATTTTATTAAATTTTATGAATTTTCCTTTCACTTTTATTTAATTGATAATTTGCTTTGTTTACAACACAGCTAGTGGAGATAAACTTCTGATAAAAATTAGAGAAGAGTTGAGCTCCTGATTGGGGTGTGAAGTATGATTAGTGAGCAAAGCATGTACCGTGGAAACATAGTATTACTTTAAACCTTTACGTGGAATCAAGTTGTATTGCATAGATATGCTTACAAGTGGGAATCCAAAATATTAAACTCATGTCTTCTGAAAGCCTTTTGGTAATAGGAATTAAGCTTATCGCCCTTACAAATTTGCTTACAGGCAAGCTTCATTTTTTGGTGAGATATATATCAATTAAATTGAATCAATATTTCTTTGGTAAATTAACGATGAGATTATCTAAAGAAAAGTGCTGGCTTTCCAATGATGCATTTAATAATAATATATTTCAAAATTGCTTTCTAAATTTTTTAATTTTCTACAATCCCTTTCCAATTATTTGTCCCTAATTATTTCCTCTATTTTAACTAACGTTAACTCATACATGAAATAATTAAAAAAAATAAAGCAAATAATTAGACTATATAGAAGAAGGTATTACCACATGTACTTCATCCAAAGTTTTAAATTTTTCAATATTACAAAATCTTCTCCAATTAGTTGCCCTAACGTGCATTGGGTAACACGCTTTACTTTGTAATACAAAAACAAGTCTTTTATTTATATTTTTAAACAAAGTTTTTCCCAAAAAAAAAAAAAAAAAAAAAATATTGCATAATGCTTAGCGAAAAAACAGGCTAACAACAGTTTAAGTATTATTTTTTTTTAACACAACCAAACAATACAACAAAAATTACAACAACTAGCTAATTAGCAAATAGTGTTAATAATAAAATTAAACTATTTTTAAATTTAAAAAAAAGTTTTTAGCTTTTTTTCACTCTAAAACCATATGATATAATAACCTCTTTTGCATTATTTAAAAAAAAAATCTTGTGTTAACAAGAAATTAATCAAACTAATGGATGTGCATATATCGTACATCATAAGCCACTCAAGTAGGAAGAAGAAAAAATAACACTCAGCTCATTCCATAATAATCTTCACAAAAAAAAAAACAAAAATTTTTCCACAAATTTTGTTTGTAACCCCCAAAAGTATGTTTTAAAAAATTGTGTTTAATGTTCATACAACTTTAATTTTTTTTTTGTTTATTAGCTTTCAACATACACATTGACACGCAAGCAGAAAAATTGCTGTGGCTGTTTTAAAAAAATTCAAAATATTTCTGTAAAAATTAAGCACATACCCAGCTAGCCATATGAGTCCGAAAAGAGTCTTTTCTGACACCTTTTTCGGAGCGTTAACGCTCTTTATGAGCCCCAAAAACAATCATAATTGCTGCGAAAACCTTCAGAAAAGAGGGTCATTACGTTCGAAAATGGTCCGTCAGAAACAGCTCTTAGATAATGTCAGAAAAGAGTCTTTTATGAGGGTTTTTTGGGCTCTTAAAGAGCTCTTAGATAATGTCAGAAAAGAGTCTTTTATGAGGGTTTTTTTGGGCTCTTAAAGAGCTCTTAGATAATGTCAGAAAAGAGTCTTTTATGAGGTTTTTCTTGGGCTCTGTGTAATCTTGTTTTTATTATTCTTGTGTGGTACAGCTATGTTTTTTTTTCTTCAAAGCACAAAAAACAAGACAACAACGCTTTGGTACACACATAATTAAGTGGAATTTCTTAATCATACTGCGTGTCGACTCAGGACAGTAACAAGCAAATTTTTTTTTCGCTCCGAAAATGCTCTTTAGTTGGACTCTTTTCTGACTCCTTTTTTCGGAGCGCTCCGAAAATGCTCTTTTGTTGGACTCTTTTCTGACTCCTTTTTCGGAGCGCTCCTAAAATGGTATGCTGGGTAGTTTTTTTTAACCCATACTTATCTACCCTGTCGGATTTTTGTGAGCCAACTCAAAATAAACTTCTGAAGTAACTCAAAAATTATGCAAAGATGAACTATTTGTTTTTTAAATCATTTGACTTTTTCTCGATAAGTATTAAACTAATCATTGGCTCACTCAAAGCTGGTGCAGAATTAAACAATCATTAAAGACAGTAAAATTCAAAGATCAAAAGAAGAAAAAACAAGTTCTTACTTTTTTTCTTCAAGATCATAACAGTTAAAACTGTAAATACATATTTGTCTTGTTTTCATTTTTATTTAGTTTATCTAGTAATTTGAGGTGGATGTCACAAGTTTTATAAAACTAAAAAAAGAAACTACTTGTCAGCAGGAAGACCAACTGCCAAATTAATAACAATAAGAAAATAATTTAACAAAACTTAATATATACATGAATTTAATTAATTTTTAGTTTTAAAACAATTTACATCTTTTTAAGAAAAATAAAAAAATAATAAAAAAAAAAAAAATTTTATATGAATTTGAATAACTTTAATTTTAAATATTTTTGTAACCTAATCATTAGTTAGTTACGGTCTAATTCATAAAAATTTGAAATTTTAACTTATAAACTGTTAATAGTTATAAGGTTCTTTTTGTTTTATAAGCTACTGATAAAAATTTGAATTCATAACTACACAATAAGAGTAAATTAACAATTTGTCGGTTTTAATAGTTTTGTAGTTTTATGTTGGCAATAACATGTTATTTTCGCTCTCATTTTATACTTAGTGATGAATATAATTACAATTGATTATTTAAATACCCTAATAGAATACTGAAAATAATATGAATTATTGCACATAATTTAATCGAAATGTTAAAAAACATATGTTTTATTACTTCTTATTACATAAAAAGTTAGTTCAATAGTAAAAAATTTACTTTTAAATACAATTATTCACCGCTGGCACACAGTTTCTGCCTTCAACAACAATTAGTCGACTACTCACTTTAATGTAATTGTTTATGCATCTCTATAATTATGTTTATTTTTATGTAAGTTATATTTATATAAATAAAAGAATGGACACAATTTATGATGCTTCTCCTTCCGTATCGAATAGGAAAAGTGCTAGCAATTGTTTTTGATCATCTTGTAGAAGATGTCGACATTTATTCTATGTAATAGTTGTTATGAAGATACCATTTGTACTGTATACATACATACACTCAAAAAAAAGACATGCACTAAATTTTATGAAAAAAAATTCTTTAAAAGTAGTTCAAAAGTTTCCTTAAATTTGAGTAAAATTTAACTAAAATTAAGGAAATTTTATTAAAATGTAATAAAAATTACTTAATCTGAGTAAAAAAGCAAATAGTTCATAAACTTGATATTAGTTTATTATTTTCTATAGATAAATTACTTGATTGTAGGAAAATATTATTAACCGCAAAATAATATTTACTAGAAATTAATAAATTTTTCCTAGACTTAAGGGAATTACATCATAAAAATAAGTAATTTTGGTTTTAGTTCAAAAAACTGAGTTCAGTAAATGGTTTACTCCAAAATAGTTCATAATTTATACTATACTTAAAACCTGTTAATGGTTTTCTTTGATATTAGTTCAAATTTTCCTAAATACTGAGAAATTTATATTGCATTTTAATACATGTTTATTAAACTTCTACTTCGAGTTTATTGCTTACTAATTATTAAGAAATGCTTTCAAGAATCTAGTTCAGATATTTTAAGAAGCAAATCAATATATTATTTCCTACCATTGAATAAAAGATGTCTTACTTCTTAGAAAGTAACAAACTGATATTTAGGAATATCTTCCTTAAAAAAAGTACAGATAAATTTTAAAAAATTGTATAATTGAAAATTATAACTGGTACAATTTTACTTGGTTTTAGAACATAATTAACTAAATATTACTTAAAATGTAGAAAAAATATAGTAAAAATTTACTTGAAACAGGTAAGTTAAATTCCTAAAAAATTAATGTAGATAATTTAAAAAATAATGAAAAATTTTACTAATTTGAAGTAAAAATTTCTTACAAATATATTGAACATAAAGTCGTTTTCTTGAAAAAAATAAAATAGTTTTTGAAAACTTTTTTATAAGTAAATATTTACTAAATTTTAGAAAATAATTTACTTAATTTTGATATATTTTGAACTTAAACGTAGAACCGAATACCTAAACTATATACCATTAGGTAAACAGCACTGGCGTAACATTGGAATGTTGAAAGTAACTGTTTTATTTACACAAAAAACACACATACTTGTTTTCTTTTGGTTTTAGTTTTATTCTGAACGAGTTGTAGTTGAAAACAGTCAATTAAAATATAAACTGTGTATTAACAAATAAAATAAAAGTGCAAAATTAAAAATATAATAATTAAATTTTAAATACAATTAATAACAAAAAAAATATAAAATATAAAAAGGAAAGTGAAAAGTTAATTAATTACGTTAGTTTATGTACTATGTAAGTGCCTTGTTAAGAATTTTATTTGACAAAAGTTTCGTAAAATTGTTTTTGTATTTATAAGCACATTTGTGCATGCACATTGTTTTTGATTATTAGTGTTAGTGTTTAAATGCGCCAACGTGGTCTGATGAATTGAAATGCTATAAATATGGAATCAGAAGGCACTTTAAAAGATGCATTAACGCTACTCAACGGAGATGCATTTTTGGAAATTTTTAAAGGTATTTTTGTTTTTTTTATCATATTTTTTAAACTATGGTGTCTTTTAATGATTCAAAACAATCATCAATAAGCTCATTATTAGAACATGAAGAAGTAAGTTTATTTTTCGGCCTTTTTCTAATATATTTACAAAATTTATCCGAAATAGTTTAGTATTGAAGCAGTATTAAAATCGTCTATATCTGGGAAATCGATTTTAACTTCTAACTGACATTAATAAGAAAATAATTACAAAATTTCGCAGAATGATAGCAAGTTGTGTTATTGCTTATATTATTGAAAATAAAATAAATCCTTCTCCGAAATATTTTGAGAAAATTGCTGAGAACATTGTCAAACATTTCAAAACAGAAAACAAAGTAAGTTTTTGTTACAGTATTAAAGTCCAATATTTGTAAAACACTTTCCTACAAATAGGACTTGTATTTTATACGCAAGAAGGGCAGAAAGCCAGGTGGTTGCTTATATAGTAAATACCATAACGCCATATCAAATTTAAAGAAAGTTTGCATATTCTTGAAAATAACTCTGAAAACTTTGAAAATATAGAACTGGAGTCTGCAGGTACATAAAACATTACCTATACATATGTGTGTTAAAAATATGTATGTATACTTAAACAATTTTCTCTAGAACAAGGTTTTCAATTTTTAAATTTGAGCTTTTACGTAATTATTGTTTGTTTCTTTAAATTCAAAAAGTGCATCTGTATTGAAATTTCATATTTTCCAATGAATATTTATTTATTTGTAACTGCTAATATATGATGCGCTATTTGTATTTTTGTAACGATTGCCTTGGAATAGTATAATTAGGAAGACTAAGGACCTTCAGTGTTCCATAGCCAAAGATGCAGTGTGTCACAAAGAGTGTCCCTTCCACGTAGTTCTTATGAAAAGAACCATAATTTAACTATGAAAAGGTTCTGAATTTTTTCACAATTTATCACGTAGCAGAAAATTCTGAAGTACATTTTTTTAAATTGTTGCCCTTGTTTAAACAGAATCCTTAAGTATACATTTTTAACTCTTCTTATGCATATAAAAAAATATGAAATAGAGCGATACACATGTTTCAGTAGCTTTCAACGTTACGGAAATTGGATTTGTAATTTATAGTTATGACCCAATCTTTACTGCATCTAAAATTCAAGATTTTATGAAATTGATTTTATCATATGTGAAAGTATTTTCATCATATTCTGTTAGGCCTGAGTTATTAGATTATAAAATACTACCAGCAACGTTCATAAAGTCACCTCCAATTCATATTCATGAATTAAACTGTAACTACTATTTAAGACCTAAAAATACTTGGTAATTATAAACAAATAATAAAACTAAATTCAAATCCTGTACAAATATTATATTGTAATCAAAACTATAATTAAATCAAATATTAATCTCAATTTCAAACAAAAATTAAAAATACTTTTTATATAAAAAAAATTAAATTTAAATCCTGTAAGAATATTCAATTGTAATTTAAAAATATATCTTCAAAACTATAATTAAATCAAATATTAATGTAAATTTTATATACTTTTTTTGTTATTCTTAAATTGTAAAATATTTTAATAATAAATAAACCTTTTAAAGAACCTATTCGTATACGTTTATTTCTAGATAAAGCAATATTTAGCATCTAGGAAAATAATATTAAAATTAAGTAAATATATTACTCCTAAATTGGAAAAAATTTAATTCTACTTTTATTCTAGTAAGCTACAAAAAATAGGTTACTAGTAACATATTTTTTATTTTATTTAATAAGTTACAGTACATTTCTTCCTATTTTCTGGGAATAATTTACTCAGTTTTAGTATTTTTTTCCGTTAATTTTAGTAAATTTTTTTCTTCTGGGGTGGATGCGCTTACTCAATTTCAGTTCTTATTTGCAGATTTGTTTCCTTGCTTTAAGGCTTAATGTACTCTTTTTTACATATATTGTATCCAATTTTGGGAAAAAATTAACCTAAATTCATAACTTTTTTATTCGTTTTTGGTAACATATTTATTAAATTGAAGTAAATTTTTACTCAGAACTGGTACATGTTGTCATAATTTTAAGTAAAAAATATTTATCTTTTTAACTAAAATAGACGAAAAATTTCCTAATTTTTATTGTTCTCTCAAATTTATCTGAACTATATTCTTGTAAATATTAACTAAAATGAAGGAATGTTTCCGATAATTTATGAACTAGTATAAAAATAATTTTTCCACTATTCTAGTTAAAATTTACTATAATTTAGGAAAATTTTGTATAAAAGTAGGAATTTCGGACTAATATTAAGTAAATTTTTTTTCCCAATATTAAGGAAATTTTTTACTGACTTGTAATAAAAAATGTCTTTGGCGCCATACGACAACCATTACGTCCTCAAAATAAGTAAAATTTCCTAACTTCTAGTTCATTATTTTTTTGAGTGTACATACATATGTATGTATGTACACACATGTGTATATACTTACGAATTAGGGTAATTAAATTTATGACACAAGTTGGTTTTACTCACTGCTCAAAAAAAAATCATCAAATCATCATTAAAAGGAATAAAAAAATGTTTGGCGGCCACGTTTATTTTCGAGGGGGCGGGCCCTCAAAATTGAAAATATATTAGCCTATATCTCGTGAACTATTGGGTCTATGATAATTTGTAATACATCAAATTAAAGGTATTAAATACACCTTTCCAACCATATATATTATATTAGAAAATATGGACCAATTATAGGATCTGAAAAATTAAAAAAAAAAACATATTTCTTCAAAATTTTGTATACAGGAAAGGATTTCTTCTCTATGGTATACAGTTTACCGGCTTAAGATTTCCTGTATTGCCGGCCTACAGCCGGGCGTAAGGATTTTCTCCTCTATGGTATACAGAACACCGGCTTATCATAGTAAAGATTGTATTTTTTATGGTGAAATGTCATAATCTTTCTTTAATATCTTCGGATCTATATTACCTACATGGTCATATTATACCTTAAATTGAAGCTTGATTTCTTGACTTTCGTAGGAAAAATGCCTATCATGCGATATATATATATATCGTCTAATAAAGAAATGTAGTTTTCAAGATATATATAAATATATTATAAACTTTGGAGCCCCGCCCACTCAAAAATAGGCGCCGCCGGCAAAAAAAAATTTTTATTTTAATCACAATTTAAAACTCTATGAGTAATACAATTTTGGAAGTGATTTGAAAAAAGTCACTTATACCGACTTAGCCAAATTTATTGTAAACATTTTTACTTCTTTAATCACTTTTTTTATCTTTTATACAAAAAAAACACAAATTTTCTCGTATCTGTTCAAATATTTTGCAAACAAGCATTTAAGTGTCACTTTATTAAATGGTTAAAGTTGGGTAGAGAACACAATAAAAATATCAAAACATACAACTGACTTATAACCAGCTAACAAGCTATTATGCAAATTAAAACTAGTTTCTTTTTTAATAGTATTGTAATAATATTTTTATTTATGACGATCTTATTCAATCAACGTCTATTTTATTATTGATCGCTAAGCCAAAACCCAAGCATAATTAATATGTGTTTCGATGTCGAGTACCGTTGGTAAAAGTATGTTAATATTCTGTAGATGTGCCATAGAATTCAGCTGAACAATTTGTTTGTAGTTATGTGCGTACATATGTCAACCGTTTTTGTGATTATTGTAGAACTGTTTCGCTGTTGCTATGTGTGTTTGTCTTGTGTGTTTTATTATCATCTTATTTTTATGATGTGCGAATATTAAAGTTTGAATGTTTGTAACGCAACATTACAGCATTAAGCAGAAGATCACATTAGGGCAACATCCATCATAATAAATACCAAAACAAGATCTGGTGATGGTTGGTACTATTTAACTTGCATTTAAGAATTCAATTTTTTCTTATTTTGCCTCTCATTGCCTTATTACCCTGTTATAATGTGTTTATGAATTAGACCGTTAGTTTATAGCTAACTTATAGTGCCCCTTACTTTATGTGCCACAAGCTAACTCATAATGAGCTAGCTTGTGGTTAGCTGAAACTTATGCAGAGTGAGTGAGTACGGACTCATTCTGATTACAACGCGTGGAAAATCTGAATAGCGTTTTACATTTAGCTTTTGAGTCACTTGTGACTTATTTTGAATCGACCATGAGTTAGTTTTAAGTTAACTCAAAGTCCGACAGGGTATGCATGTATGCATGTATTACATATGTATTTGCTCAATGCGTTGTCATCATAATTGTTGTTTTTGGTTGTTAGTAAATTGTTGTTACTAAATATTTAATGCAGTTGCCACTATTGTAAGTATTTCAGTTAACGTGTAGATGTTTGTATGTGTGTGTGTGTGTGTATTAGGTTTGTTCCACAAAATAAATAGTAAATTTTTGCAACTGAAATTAAAGTTTATAGGCTACTACTTAACCTGAACAATAGCATAGTTTAGTATGATTATTGGTCACTACTTAACTAGGGCTCAACTATGAAGCATATGCCTGCGTCATCACAGTCACAGGCTTAGGTGGTTCAGTCAACGTTTATATAAGGGATTCTAATTAACTGGCAGCTATTGGCCAAAAGGTATTTTCGGTATTTTGAGATATTTTCAATACTAATCAACTTCTTAAAAACTAATATTCTTACAATGACCATAAATATATAGTTTCTTTTTTTTTTTTGGCACTCCTATTACCTAACAAAGAATATTTGGCTTAACTAAAGAGAACATTAAAAGTTGTTAATGACTTGTAATGTATTTGTATCAGTTCATTTTGAGCTATAGAGAACAAGTAGTTTAAACTATGTAAGTACAAACAAAAATAATGACAGCTAACTACTGGCACTACCGACAATCATACACAAATTCTCTCATACTTTAATGCACACTACTTACTAAAGACATTGTTAAGTCTTTAGAAAGTTTGTGAGGATGGGTAATATTTTTCTAAAAAGAGTGATAGAGAGACAGAGAGTAAGAGAAAGATTGCTAAAGTATGATGAGAAGGCTAAAACAGTAAAATGACAAAAACACTAACCTTATAGAACATTAAAAATAAATTCTACTTATTAGCTCAAAGAGCTACAAAGGGAAGGAAAGCTAATAAGGATTGTAGTTGTAGTTTCTAAAAAATGTGGTATACTTTTAGGATGTTATCTTAATGTGTACATTTGTGCTTTTCCATAGAACTAACAAATAAACTGAGCAAATCAAGCGATATAAAAAATAAATTCAACATTTCAATCAATGGCTTGTTTACTTTCACAGGGCTATATGAACTTTTAGTTCAATTGAACAATATTGGGACATTGTCAAAGGAATCTTAAAGCATTATGGTATTCGAATAATAAATAGCGATTTGAATTTTTGGTGCAACATTTTATGCAAACCATATCCTTTTATATGTCTATGTAAATCCCTATCGTGCGGAATTAATATTTTTCCCTTAAACATATGCATGATAGTTCTATTTATTTATTAAAATTAGCTATGCTTCCCTTATATTTAAGAACATCTCGTTAGTGGTATTTTGATACCAAAGTTAGGTTGACATTTTGTAATTTTTGTTCTTCTTTCGCCTCTTAATTTTTGTGTTTTGCAACTTTTTTAAGTTGTTTTACAACTACTTAATGTAGCAAGAAAACAAACAGCAAACAAACAACCAAACAACAAAAACAAAACGTTTTTGTTTATGGTTAAACAACAAACACTAATTTAAATCAGGCAGTAATTACTGTTAAAACAAAAAAACTGTTTTTTCTTTAAATAGTTCGAAGAGAAATAACTAAATTATAAACAGTTTTGCATAGAATTTTCAACAACACAAATCTAAGATTTAAAATTTAAAAACTGCAATAACGAGAAATATTAAGGTCATGCTACAGACCATTAAAATGACAGTTAAGGCCAGTAAATCTATAGTTTTCTTATTTTGCCAGAATTTGCAAAATTTTGTTGCAGTTTACAGCCCTTGCTGGGAGTTTTTTAAGCACGTAGACTTTATTTGCACACCATTGAATTTACTAGGTTAAGCATAAAAGCAAAAAAAAAAAAAAAAAAAAAAAAAGAAGAAATTTCGTTCACAATAACAAAATGGTATTTTAGTTCTTTCACCATATTCCTAGTCTACAGCAGTTTTCAACAAAAAGACACAAATATTTCTACTATTTTTTTGAGTATAACATTGACAGGGCAAAATATGCCTTAACATTTTACAGCCAACACAACAATAGCAAAAGGAATAAGAGAAACACTTACAGTAAAGAAAAATTAAATTTTTTCGCAAACAACAAATAAAGGAACGTTAAGAGAAAAAACTACTTATATACATAAAGTCAAAATGAAAGACACAAACAGCTACAGCCATTAGAACAACAACAGCAACAGCAACAACAAAATATATAGAAACCCAAACAAACGGAAACGTCATTGGTGAATTTATTACTACAAAATTGGCTAAAAGCTCTTGTTCTCTACAAAATGTATGAGTGTTTATTCAAATCACTTGTATTGCCACATAGTTTGCAATAAATGCCAACAACAATGACAGCTGAAGCAGCTAAGCAATAACAACAATTTTACAACAATAACAATATTAATAGCAACAACTACAATATGCCATATTTTCCTATTTTCTCGTGCATACACTTAAATACTCTCTCATTTACATTTATGTGTCATGTCTGAAAGTGTATGTGTGATTTTTTCATGCACTTTGCGTC
The DNA here is from genome assembly GCA_916048285.2 of Bellardia pandia. Classification (NCBI taxonomy): domain Eukaryota; kingdom Metazoa; phylum Arthropoda; class Insecta; order Diptera; family Calliphoridae; genus Bellardia; species Bellardia pandia. The sequence goes on along the minus strand of OU696533.1, from coordinate 97,263,708 downwards.
TTGTTTCTTGGGTTTGAGGTAAAAATTTGCAATAAAATAAGGACTAAAGTGTCCAATAGCCATTTGATAGAACTAGATTTTTTATTCAATAATTTCTACTTGAAATTTTAACTTTCGGAAATGTTTCTATATTTCTGTTTAATTTATACTTTTGTTTGTGTTTTATACGTTCGAGAGTACTTAAGGTAGTTATGTATATATTACTATGATTCTATTAAAAAAAAGTTTTAAAAAAGTTTTTTTATGATTTCCAAACAAAAAATACACAATTATTAATTCTTGAATTCATTTAATAGGCATTTTATTAGATCTTGATCATAGCGAAATCCTGAAGAAGAGTATTTTCCACAAGATTTTTAAACTAAATTTTAGCGTTCGACTGGTTACAATTGAGGTTAATAAAATCTAAACGAACGAAAACATTAATTTTGAGAAGAGCAGATGACTGTGTCATAAAAATGATAAATTGAGTAAAAACTTCCAGTAATTTGATTTCATTCCAAATTAATCATTTAGCCAGCCCATTGTGCAAATTGTTTGTTTTACCATATTTGCTATTTGTATGGCAGTGTGTTTGTATTGTATTTGTTTGCTAGTGTGTGCATAATGTTGCAGACAATGAACTCAACAATATTGCAGGAAAAATGCTAACATAAATTTATCTCTTTAACTCTATGAGATAGAAATGAAAAACAAATAAAATATCATAAGCACAGTGGTGAAGTAAATAGAAGATAAGACTTTACAACGAAGGTTCTCATAAGGGAAATTCTAAAATAGTTTTAAAAATGCATTATTGTCCGCTGAAAATGTTAAACATTTTTTAACTAAAGTTAAATTTTAAAACAAACCCAGGATTGTTACAAGATTAAATAATATAGTTTTGAACGCAAAAAGCTGTTCTAAGTACAATAATGAGTGAAAATACCAATGGTTTTGATAGTACCCCAATTTTTATCACATGAATAAAGAAATTAGATTATTCATAATTAGCAAATTTTAGTATACCTTGCAACACTGTGCATATAGTTTAAAAACAAATGCCCAAAATCAAAATTGCACAAACACATAGTAAAGGCAGTTTTAATAAGTCTGTACATTTGTTTCAGATTTTTTTTATATATTCTAAAAATTCGATATTTTCTTTCTTTTTTATTGCCATTTTGTCATTTATGTTTTGGCCAGAATTCAATAGCAATTAAAATCTATTCTTTAGACAATTCCTAATATTTTTTTCATCCTGTGGTGCCTTGAGCTAAATATTGTAACCGGAGAACAAAAAAAAAAACAACTTTTACACAAATCCTGTAGTTAGAAATTATGGCTGATTTCGGTTATTGAAAAACTTTTATACATAAAATGTTCTATAGTAATATCTGTTATACACAAAGTTATCTATATAACATATACAAGACTTTCAAAAAAAAACTGTTATTCACGAAATTTTCTACACAAAAAACTGTTGTACAAAAAATTTTCCATAGATAAAATTCTTATACACAAAATTTTCTATAGAGAAAATTGTTGTACAAAAAATGTTCTATAGAAAAAATTAATATACACAAAATTTTATATAGAAAAAATTGTTGTACAAAAAATTTTCTATAGATAAAATTATTATACACAAAATTTTCTATAAAACAAACTGTTGTACACAAAATTTTCTAAAGAGAAAATTGTTATGCACAAAATTTTCTATAAAAAAATCTGTTGTACACAATATTTTCTTTAGAGAATATTGTTATAGACAAAATTTTCTATAGAGAAAATTGTTGTACAAAAAATGTTCTATAGATAAAATTATTATACACAAAATTTTATATAGAGAAAATTGTTGTACAAAAAATTTTCTATAGATAAAATTATTATACACAAAATTTTCTATAAAACAAACTGTTGTACACAAAATTTTCTAAAGAGAAAATTATTATACACAAAATTTTCTATAAATCAAACTGTTGTACACAATATTTTCTTTAGAGAATATTGTTATAGACAAACGTTTCTATAGAGAAAATTGTTGTACAAAAACTTTTCTATAGATAAAATTATTATACACAAAATTTTCTATAAATCAAACTGTTGTACACAATATTTTCTTTAGAGAATATTGTTATAGACAAACGTTTCTATAGAGAAAATTGTTGTACAAAAACTTTTCTATAGATAAAATTATTATACACAAAATTTTCTATAAATCAAACTGTTGTACACAAAATTTTCTAAAGAGAAAATTGTTATACACAAAATTTTCTATAAAAAAACCTGTTGTACACAATATTTTCTTTAGAGAAAATTATTATAGACAAAAGTTTCTATAGAGAAATTTGTTGTACAAAAACTTTTCTATAGATAAAATTATTATACACAAAATTTTCTATAAATCAAACTGTTGTACACAAAATTTTCTAAAGAGAAAATTGTTATACACAAAATTTTCTATAAAAAAACCTGTTGTACACAATATTTTCTTTAGAGAAAATTATTATAGACAAAAGTTTCTATAGAGAAAATTGTTATACACAAAATTTTCTATAGAAATATCTGTTATACACAAAATGTTCTTTAAAAGAAACAGTTATACAATAAATTTTGTGTGGAAAAAACTTATATACACAAAATGTTCTACAGACAAAACGGTTACACAAAAGTTTTCCTAAAAAAACAGTTAAATACAAGAGTTTCTAAAAAAAAAAACAGTTATGCATACATAAATTTTTCTATAGAAAAAAAACAGAGTTTCTATAGAAAACAGTGACACCAAAATATTTGTATAGAAAACACTATTAGACAGAAACATTTCTATAGAAAAAACTGTTATACAGAAACATTTCAAAATTTAAAATTTATTAAAGATGCATACTCTACTTATTCTTCCGGTTCGTCTATACTGGTTTTTATTTAAAGATTTTTATTTTCAAATAAATTTTTATATTTCGAATAAATAAATTTTTTTTTAAAAAAAATTTTACAATAATACTCGCAAGAGGAAAAATTCTCATATAGTCGATTTTTATTTATTTTTTGCAAATCTTTCTCATGATTTTATTATTGAAAGCAACTTATTTACATACACATATACTCAAACATTTTCATATCTTTTTAAAAACATAGTTAAATATTTGCAAATACTATGGCATATATGATTTTGCAACTTTATATAAAAATAAATGTACAAATAATTTATATTTTGTATACAGAACAATATTTTTTATTTGTTTGTACAGAGGATTAAAAAAATTGTTAGAGAAATTAAGTTATTGATAATAAGGTCTCTTTCGATAAAGATTTTTAAATAAAAACTGTTCCAGTACTTTACAATAGTATTCTTGAAAATTTTAACTATTAGCCTGAATAAAAAAAACTTTTCTCTTAAAAATTGTTTTACAGTTCAACCTTGGTATAACGAATCTTAAGGAAAGTAGAAAGAAACGTTATATCGAATAATTCGTTACAATGAGGTTCGTTATATCGAGGTGAAGTGCACTTCTATGCGTTATAACAAGGTAATAAAAAATTGTGTATATTAATCATTGTTTACCTGGTGATGAGGCTTCTAAAGGCACTGATTCCGCAGCAGACACTGTGTTTCGGGAGAACCACAAAATTTGTTGATGGCTGGTGGATGTCGCAAGTGGATGGTACCTGTTGTACTCAGTTGTCCCAAAGAAAACTCTTTTGTTTGCTGTTGTGTTTATTTTCCTTTTATTTTTTCCTTTTATTTATTCTTATTTTATTGTTCTTTAAATAACAAATTATCTTTTAAGTTTTAGTTTGATTGTATATTTCTAATTTTATTAAATTATTTTCTCTTGACTTATTCACTATGGCGTCTGTCTACTTCGAAGCTTTTAACAATAGTGCCGGCGTTGACATCTACGCGCCGGCTCACCACACTAATTCCAAGGTTGCCATACAATACTTGTAGTGTAATATGCTGCAACAAGCGTACAAGCTCTTGGCAACAATAAATTTGTCTTCGAATATTTCAGCCGTTAGTCTAATGCATGTTGCTGTCGACTATTGCTGGAGACGTTGTCGTTGCAAACACAATAATTTAGTGTGTATCTGTTTCATATAATTTGGATTAATTGATGGAAATCGTTATGCAAAGGTTGTAAGTTGACAAAATTCGTTAAATAGTGGTAAATAATTCTTTCTATTTCGTTAGTCTGCAGTGGATGAAAATTCGTTATAGCGAGGCTATTGACAAATGTATTCGTAATAGAGAGGTTTATTTTGTATTAAATCTTATGGAGCGTTGTAGGGGATTTCAAAAAATTCGTTAAATCGAGGAATTCGTTATAGTGAGGGTCGTTATATCGAGGTTTGACTGTATTTAAATACAAAAAAAATTATACTATATTATTAAAATGAGAAACAACTTTAACAATTTTGTAAATCAACAAGTTAAATTTCGGATTTTTAATGCAAATCTCAGCTTTGATATTTAAAATATTTGCTAGCAAATACGCTTATTAGATCGCAAGTATTGGTCATTTTACATAAATGTGGATTTCATTAATAAAGCGTGAAATTTTCTACTTTCAATTTAAGATTTAAGAAATCTACGCTATAGCGACCAATTCTGACCAAAATACAAATGTCAAGGCAGCTGGAAGTTCTTTTTCAGTGCTCTCTAAAACCAGTCCTCAATAAATTTCATTATAATTTTAGCATTTAAACTTTAGTAAATTAAATTGATTTGTCTACCCACTTCAACAAACTTCGCATGATTTCATTAGCACAGAAATATATTCCCTTGTATTTCTATACAAACAAAGTTTCTCTATACGCAAAAAAAAAAAAAAAAAAAAAAAAAAACAACCACCTTCCCTTAGAAACTCAAGTAAATTCAATAGAAATTTTAAATTAATTTTCCATTTATTTCATACTCCCTTTTCTTGACAGTAAAACAAGTTAAAGCAAAAGACTAGAGAAAAAATCAATCATATGCTAGAGTTTAACAAATATTAGGCTAAAGGATACAAAAGAAAAAATAAAAATTTGAATTGTTGGTATAAACTTGTAGAACTTAACAAATAAACTGACAAATTTGTACCTTAACAAAAAGAGAAAATAAAATCAAGCATGTTAGTCAAAGTTGTCGAGAAAAAAAAAGTAAAAACTTAAAATCTCTGATCTTCAACAAAATTTCTCTTATATGGTTTAAGTAAAATGTAAAAAAACTTTACCTTTTTAATTTTCTCCTTTACACAGTTAAAGGTAAAAGACTTTACGAAATTGTCATTGATAAGACTGTTTGTCATTTACTTTGTAACTTTGCGAAATAGTTCTATACTGTTTTGCTATATTTCCTTAAAAATCGTACAAAGTTTCCTTTTTTTTTTTTTTGTTAAGTACAAATTGCTTGAGAATATTTGGTTGTGAAATACGAAAAGATATTTGTATGAATATGCAGTGACTAAGTGACTATTTACAAACCATTCAAAGCTATATTAAGTAAAATGAAAAAAGAAAAACCAAAAACTTAAAAATTGAAGTGTATGAAAATGGCAACAGAAATGGACTTACAACATTGTCATATCAATAGCCAAACAAAGGAATTGTGGAAAGAATATGGTAAGAGTAGATAAAATTGAACAGTTAAGAGTTGGTTAAAGTGTAAGGCGACTTAAAATAGTTGCTACCATCCAAAATAAAATATTTTTTTGGTAAGATTTTTTTTGAAATAATTAATTTTAATTCTCACAGGCTGCCTAAAAACTCAATTTTAAAAAAAGATGAAAATTACCAAAACGATTTTAGTGGTTGTTTTATCTTTTACCACTAGCACACGTCTAAGCATTTATTGTTTACAATATTGTATAATCATTCATTGACTGCTACATTTTGTGGCAACAAAAATTGGCATTTTACAGGAGCTACCGAAAGTAAGAAAAAAAGTCAACATCAACACAAGTTTGTATACTTTGTTATTTGTTGTTTGTAGTTTGCAGTTTTTGAAAAGCATTTAGTTAAAGTCAGTCATTGAAAATATTACAAATAAGGATATAAAAGACATAAATACTTATATGAACACAAATATGTACCGAGAACACAAAGTAAAATAGATGATAGATGAAAAGTAAAACAATAACCAAAAACTAAAAAACTCTCTGGATCAAAAAAAAATAAACTGAAACTCAAACTAAGTTATTGATTATAGTACAGACAGAGTTGGAAAGGTATTAACTCTTGAGTGAAATAGTATACTATTGTTAACATAGCTTCTTTTGATGTTTGTAACAAATATTCATTTAAAGTTGCAAATCAAATAGCATTTGGACAAAATCGTCTGATAATTCTACCCACCACCATGATGGGGCGCGTATATTGGTAAAAACTTAAGTGGATGCAAAAATTATTCAGAGCATAAGATTTCCTATTTTGACGAATATTCCCTTTTATAGCTTGTAAAAATACAAAAGTCCATTTTCTCGGCAGGGGCTCTAGAGCTAAAAGAACAAAAATCTGTAATCTGTTTTATTCTTCAAAATTCCTTAATTTGTCATGAAAATATAAAAGTTCATTTTAATCCGTAAATAAAGTTGCTAGAGCCAAAACCTGTGTGTGAAAGTAAATGTCTTGCTATCTACACTGAATTGAATTGCGAATAGCTGCCATCTGAGCGTAAATTAATGGTGACACAGACGCTTATTGCCAATTATATATAAAGCCAGAATCACACTGGATTGAATTAAGAGTAGCTGCCATCTGAGAGCAATTTTTCAGTTAAACAGGAGCTAATTTTGTCCTAGTGGTAGACATGATCATGATTACAAATTTTAACATATTCAGAAGCTGTAGCAATAACAACAAAGAGATAGCGGAACACGTCTCTGCCTCTATATGCGATCACTCAGATTTCCTTCGCAAAATCTAATTTTTATGCAAAAAGTTAACATTTATTAAATTCTTAATAACTTTATATAGTATATAAGCAGTTAACGGAAAAAAACGTTCAGCTTACGTAATCACTCATATTTCAGACTTAATATCGATTTTTTTTTTATCTATTTTTGCTTATTTTCTAAATTTTAAAATGCAGAATTTACCGAGTAAACTAACACTATAAATTGAAAAGTTTCAGTTTAGGAATATAATGATTTTTTGGCCACATATTAGTTTCGGTTCGGTTTTGTCCTGCAAACTCCGGTTTTGGTCTAACTATTCTGCCCAACTAAACTTCCAGTCAATGGCCAAATCAAACTAATCAACCAAACCTAGTCTTCAGCCCTTCAAACTTCTGTAATTATAGCCACAAATACTTCTACATAATGTACTATAAACTATTCGTCTTTGTTTATTTGCAATAATTTGTATCAGCATTAGAGTATTGCTTGTTTTCTGCTGACAACTTATCAGGCAGCAAACAGTAACAAAAACAGCGGCAAAAATGTTGCATGCTTTTTTTCTGTATTGTTATTCAATCTAAACATAGAAGCAGCATAAAGTGCTATAAAGCACTAGTAGACGCTAGGGTAAGCAAATTATTCGATGTTTCTTTTGTTCGAATAAAATTAATAATTCGAAAAACACATTAAAATTTGTACGAATAATACGATCGGAAATTTAGAATTAATCGAATTATTAAAATAACTTATTGAAATTAAAATTTAAATAAAGTATAACCCCCTTATTCATATATATTGATATGTTTTAGTAATATGCTCTTGTTTCCAAAAGTTTCTTATTGTATTTGACATTTGATTGATCCCATATTATACAATAAAAAAAATGCTTCAAACTTGTGTAAACAGCAAAAATTCTTCAAAATTTATTTATTTAATAACTATTAAACTACAACTTGCCTTTAATAACTATTAAATAAATAAATTTTGAAGAATTTTTGCTGTTTACACGAGTTTGAAGCTTTTTGAAGAGCAATTTTGAAGAAAATTTCAATCGTGTAAATCTAGCTTAACTATTTTGTGTGCAATCACTTTCAATATCACTGCTATTGATAGCAAGGGACCGAAATAAAAATTATTAATATAATTTCATATGTCACCTCCGCTTTTGAAGAATTTTTAGACTTCTGAAATTCAAAAATGTTAACATCAAAAAAAAATCTTTAAAGTCCAACCAAGTATTCGGTTTCGGTTTGAGCCAAAAATATTCGGTATTTGGCCATATTTTTGCCGAATACCGAAACCGAAACTTTTATAAAGGAAAAACTTAGATTATGGAATCTTTAAGCTGATAAAAGACTTAATATAATAAATAGAATACAAAAATGTATATTTAATTGTAAAATAGATAAACAGTTGCTTAACAAAAATTGTCCGTTCAAAATTAAAAAAAAAAAATTAACAAGTGCGCAATTTAGTGTTGGTACTTTAGGGCACCTTAAAATTGTGTAAAGTTGTTATAAAATTATAATAAAAATACATTTTTAAAGTTGCGGTTTGTTTGAGATTAGGCCGAATATTAGTTTCGTTTCGTTTGGAGTCTAAAAATCTCTCAATAATAGATAATTATAATTTTATTTCCATATATACCTAAATAACTGTTTATTAAACTTAAATTATTTTGTTAATAAAATTAAAATAAAATTGTATTAAATCATGATTTCTGTAATTATAAAATTATGACATTTTATAAACAGTTATCGTTCCTGTTTTAACATAAACATATTTATTCGTTTAATTCTTCATAAAATTAATCGAATTATTTGCTATTCGAAAATGGTTAATTTGAAATTCTTCGAATAATTATACGTAGGAAATTGTTCGAACGAATAATATTCGGGTGGATACCCTAGTAGACTTACAAGAATATAATTTACTTTAGCAGCAAATTGTTGTTGTTGTTGCATTTGTTATGTTACTTCTGTGTTGTCAGTAGTTTTAAGCCATTGTTGTTATTGCTAACTTAACTAGCAACTGCAACTATTATAGTGTATAAGATGTACATTAGGGTGGTCATTATTTTGATATTAATTAGTTTATGCTCCGAAGTTTTAAAATTGTTTTCGATGCTCAAAAAAAAAACAAATTTTGAAATTCAAGTCAAGTCTTATAATGTTTAACAGAATGACTTATATCTAAAATTAAAATTGTCAAAACTTATTTTAAACGTCAACAATCTCAATCAATTTTTTTAAAAATTTGAGCATTTGGTTATTAGCTGAGACAGAAAATGCCTTTATATAAAAAGTAAAGAGCCGCCCTAATATTCATACATACATATACTACAATGTAGAGCTGTTGATGCTACTTGTAGTATTTGTTGTTGCTACATTTAACTATTACTGTGGCAGTGGCTGTTGTTGACTAATAACGGAAAGCAATTAGTCAACTCAACTTTGTCTAAATGGAATGAATGCCAGTTAATGTCAATTGTTCTACAACGTGATATGGTGGCATGAACACGTGATAAAATATTTACCACACGTGCAGCAGTAACTCAGTCACTACAAACAAACTAGCATACTTTAAGCTACTCTACTCTACATACATATATATATATATATATTGTACTATACGTTTAATAATATTCTTTACATTTTGTTAAATCTATATGTTGTACCAGTACCAGTACCAGTACATAGTAGGTATTCTATGCCAACCATTCAATTCAATTCATTTAAGTTTTAGTTGTGTGTTAAATATTTTTTTCTGTTCAGTTCAGTTGAGTTCAGTTTCAACAACCTCACACAGAGAAATTAGCAGCAACATTGGTAATTGTAGTTGTTGGTTAAAACGATTTTTTTTTTATTTCTTCTTCTAAATTTAGAATAATAGTTTAAATGCATGTAAAACTAAAGAAGCAATAACAATTGAGCTACCAACCAAAAAAAAAAAAAAAAAAAAAAAACAGCTAACACCAGCATTTATGTTGGTAAATATGTGTATTTGAAGCTGTGTATTCGTGTGTTCATTGTAGCAGATATAATGCTGACATACATAAGGTAAAGCTGTTAAACAGACAAACGATATTCTTTCAATTTGGTTAATTTTCTAAAATGTCACATTCGCAAATGTGACCCTGCAAAACAGTTTGAACAAAGTAACTAAAATTGTAGAATATTTAAGAAGAAATGTGAACAATTTAATTGTGACAATTTGTATAAATAAACAAACAAAAATGAAACTTTTGTAAAGATATTGCTGCGATAGCTGCAGTTTTTTAGTTAGATTATATTCGAAATATCTTACATTCAGACATTTTCTGTAATTTCTCTTTTGTTGCAAAGATATTTTCGTTTAAAGCTTTTCTATTAATGATATCAAATTTCTGAAAGATTTTATGAGTGTTCTCATACTCTTTATTGTGAAGGTTCTAGTTTGTCCTTTGTTCTAGAAGTCCTTTGTTATAATACATATATTCAAATCTTGAAGGACTTTAATAGCTGCATGGAAGGATACTCTGACATTAATCATTTGCCAAGAATCTTGTCATGTTCGACAGTCGTAAGTTATATACAGAAATATTGTAATTAGTGATGACAGGTCAATTTCAATAGGCAATACAACAACCGCAGAGTAGTATTGGCAGACTGAAAAGGATCCTGGAATGCTCTGAACATTACAATGCCGCGTAAAGATGGCACCTCAATTTCCTTACAATAAGGTAGTAAATCTGAACAGGAGTGTATTGACCATTGCAAATCTACGATTGCTGATGGTATATATAACAGCTGACTTTTAGCGGAACACGAATCAGTATTTACACTATCTATCATGGTTCTAAATACCGATATCCTTGACCAGGAGCACAGTTGTCATCATTCATCCTCCTCAGGGAATATGACCTCTCATACTAGACCGAAGGACTTTAGACCCATCAATGCTGCTGTCTTTCTTTTTAAAAACAACTGAAAGAATAATCGACTTGTAACTGCAATCATCGATATAAAACTCAGATGAGACTGTAATTACTTGAGAACAGATAGTATGAATTGGTGGCCGTTTTGGGCATTAAAGTGGCATTCAACAATGTGAAGCCTCAGGATAGGTCTAATCCAATCGATCCAACGTTTTATAGGGAGACTTCTGACGAACAGAATCATTGTCTTTATTAAGGGCACTGATATACTAGTTTCGCATTGTTGAAGACCTCTTCAATTAGTAGTGTAATTACTCGAGCTATGACAGTTGGCAATGGTGGTATTTTCGGACATTGAATGTGAAAATGATGAAATTAATAAATTGGAGGGACAAGCTGTAAACCAATCAATTAATAGCTTATACATCGAACTGATAGAATCTGATAAAAGATTCAATATTCAATATGGTTCAATATTCAATTTCAAAAAATGTTTCTCTGTTTCTGGGAAACATTTCACTAGACCTGCAAAATTTCTAAATAAAATTTTTTTAGCTAAAATATGCAATCAATTTTTTTACAAAAAACAATTAACAAAATATAACTGTAAGTCTGCGAAGTCTGTTTAGATTTTATACAGCTTATAGTCGTGTTAATGCAACAGATGATTGTAATTTAAAGATAATTTCCAAATAGACTTTGATCAGCAATTTGTTGCTGGTTTACTAACAAACTACCTGAATAACTAATGGCGTAGCGTATTAAAATTTCGTTTTTTATCTTGTGTTTATATATTCCATTATAACACACTAAATTGAAAGGTTCATTGATAATCTTAATGCAAAATAAATAGGCAACATAAAAGTAACAAGTCATATTTAAAGAATATGAACAACAAAGATTTGCATTCATATTTGCAAAGCAAAAACTACCAATCAAATAGACAAAAAGTATTTTCCGCAAAAGACTATGAACTTTTGCCAAAAATGATTTTAATATACTTATGGCAAATTACACAAAAAACTAAGTAATAAATCAACTTGTAATTTGGTTAATGCACTTTTTATCTCCACAAATACAGCAAGTAAATGTTGAAAAGGGAATAAATATTATTCGTAATACATGTAAATGATAATTTACTTATACATATTACTTTACTTATCTTATGACATGAACAGCAACCAAGAGACAAACAAGTTACAAAACAGATATGAAATTCAAAATAAAAATATAAAATCAAGGGAAGATATTTGAAATTATTCGTTTACTATCACGAACGTTTTATATAAGTATAATTTAATAATTCATAACGAGCCAAAATGCGTCAAATAGTGTCGTCATCACGTCTCAAACGGAAACAAAACAACGCTATAAATTATGTTCGCCTCTTTAGTGCAAGAAAAAAACAAAATAAAGCAAATGATAATAAAGTAAGAAAAACAAACTCACAAATACATACACAGTTTACCAACAGTTAAAGACAAACTAGTTGTAAATAAACCACAAAGTGTCTTTTAACTTTGCATTAAACATGTTATGAGAGAGAGTGATAGAGAGAGGGAGAGAGTAGAAGGAAGAATCTTTATCCAAACTATTGGAGCAACAGCAACACCATTAATATGCAGCAGCTAAGTAGTTTGTCATAAGAATTCACTACAATTTTCTAGAGATTTTTGAATGGCGCTGAGTTGACGTTATAAACTAATATTAAATTTTCCAAAGAAAATACCCCAAAGGCTAGCACAATCCAAGTTGTTTTAATGTTACTTTTAAAACACCTTGCCAATAAGTAAAATATACAATATTTTCAGGTTATATGGAAAAAACCATTAAAGCTGGTTTCAAAATGTAAATACCAATCTATGGTACATCTACTGTTAACTTTCAACGAAAGCCAAAGCTTTTCCACCACCAAGTAAAAGTTGTGAAAATATAATGCACAACAGCAACACAATCCATAATACATTTTGTATTGTATTTATGGTGAAAAATAAAGTAAAAACATGTAAAAAAAAAATGAAAGCTAAATTAAATTACAATTAAATTGATTTGCTTCATTGGCTTGTTGATGTATTTTGCTTTTTATTCTGACTATACAGCACATCCAAGTGAAAAAATACATCCAGCATAACCATAGTAATAACAAATGAAGTACGAAGGATTATAAAATATGAAAAGTATAAAAAATCCAAAAGGAATAGTCAATTCAATAATAAAAATTTGCATCAGTTGCATATTTTTTCTAAATATTTTGTTGTTGTCTGCGTTTTTTTAGATAAACGCCTTCTGCAGTATAAGATGACAACAAATATATATAAGGAGAACATGGAAAAAATTACGCTAATTTCATATTTCTTTTTTCACGGTAGTATAAGAAATTGTAAATAAAAAGTATGCTTACTTTCTTACTTAATGTTTTTCTTTGATTGTTTTGCAAACACATGAGTGATTTGTTTACTGGCTGTTTATTAATAACATAAATGACAGTTTTTATGATGCAGCATGTTGTCAAGGGTAATAAAATTATGAATCTGTATGCAGAACTGAACTAGAACTGAACTAGAACTAGAACTGAACTAGAACTAGAACTGAACTAGAACTGAACTAAAACTGAACTAGAACTGAACTAAAACTGAACTAGAACTGAACTAGAACTGAACTAGAACTGAACTAGAACTGAACTAGAACTGAACTAGAACTGAACTAGAACTGAACTAGAACTGAACTAGAACTGAACTAGAACTGAACTAGAACTGAACTAGAACTGAACTAGAACTGAACTAGAACTGAACTAGAACTGAACTAGAACTGAACTAGAACTGAACTAGAACTGAACTAGAACTGAACCAAAACTGAACTAGAACTGAACTAAAACTGAACTAGAACTGAACTAGAACTGAACTAGAACTGAACTAAAACTGAACTAGAACTGAACTAGAACTGAACTAGAACTGAACGAGAACTGAACTAGAACTGAACTAGAACTAGACCTACAACTAAAGCTGAACTAATTAAACTAATTAAACAATTGCCTAAATACTCTGTTTAAATTACACGCTAAAAATTCACGAGTTATGGTCACCTCAACTCCTCTCATTTGCCTTTCTAATCATATCCTCTGCTTTAATAGTTAATGCAGAAAAATTCCATTTTGATTAGACAACAAAAATATTCAAAACTTTAGAAAATGCCTCTTTAAATTACCGAACAAAACATAAACAAAAACTATACAAATATTTATCGTCATTTATGATAAACGATGTAAATGTATGCGCTTAAGGCGAAAAATATTTTTAATAAACATTTTCCAAATGGTTGGAATTTTTACATACAGCTGTTGGCACTCACTAAAATATTCATATCATCGAACGCACAGCATACATTTGGGCATTTAAACAAACATTAGAAATTTATTTCATGGCTCAGCACACAGTTTTAAAACACTTTTTTCGCACAAGTTTTTAACTAAATGTTGGCGGTATTTTTGGAAAGTAGATTTTGTTTTATGAAAATGTCATTTTAATAATGACCACCTGATGCTGGGCATTACTACTTTATCGCCATTTATGCAGCATGAGGCTGCTGACAACAATTTTATTAAAAATGGGAAATTTTGCTTCCCAAATTTATTTTTTTTGAGTATTTAAAGTAGAAAAACTAATACCAAAAGCAGGAAATCTTCAGCTTTAATTTAAATATGTAAGTAAAAATTTCTTTATTTTTTAACAAAACGAAGTCATAACCTTTATAACCAGCTGACCGCATACAAATTTGTTCACCTGCTGCTATACAAATTTAATAAATTTACAGCTTAAATCAAATTTTATCTTTCATTTTCTCACTTTATTTGTTGCTGTAGTAATAACTACAACTATAATTTTGCTTTATTCAATTGCAAATACATACAGCAGTGCATGTACGGTGACAGTTGTCAATCAAAGATTGAGAGTAGGAATATGAAACTCGGTGAAAAACAGTATAGAGATGAAAAACAAATGATGTTTATGCCAGAAGATAACAGCAGCAATATGAAATGAATTTTCAATAAGCTGACAATGGTTGTTGCTATAGGAACATTAAATTGATTTGTAGTTTTTATCAATTCAGAAGGAATTTTTTAATTAATTTTTAGCAAATACTAAGACTTCAATACGACTTTAGCTTTATTAAATATGAACAATATTTTGACAGAAGTTTTTTTTTTTTTTTTGCTTTAAACAAAACATCCAGCTTAAAGAGAAAATAAGTAAAACCAAAGAGAGCTATGAATTCTATAAATCTTTTATTTTAACATAAACGTAATTTCATAAAATCAAATTATAACTTTAAATGAAATCTTTCCCATGTTGTTGCTTAACCTTCACTTTCGTTGGTATGCGCCAAAACTATGCTTTATTTCTTTGACAATTTATACATTTTATCCCCAACTTAATAAGATTTCTAATCCAATTTAATATATGAAAGCACTTTCTATTTTTGGCAAATTTACAATACGTTACTCTACTCTACCCTTGTAAATATAGCGAACTTGTACTTGTGTAGCTTTCATATTCGTTTTTGTTTACTCCCCTTTATGAATCGAAAAATAATATTTTATTTAACAGCATTGCAACACATTGTCGTTGAATTTTTTGTACAATTCAACATGAGTGTTATAGTATCATTAACATTAAGTTTGTCATTCCGTCTGCAACACTCTTTGATATGCATGTATGTTTATACGGATTTTTTAAAAAGTTTTTCAAAAAAAAAAAAAAAACAAACTAGAACTGAACTAGAACTGAACTAAAACTGAGCTAGAACTGAACTAGAACTGAACTAAAACTGAACTAGAACTGAACTAGAACTGAACGAGAACCGAACAAGATCTGAACTAGAACTGAACTAGAACTGAACTAGAACTGAACTAGAACTGAACTAGAACTGAACTAGAACTGAACTAGAACTGAACTAGAACTGAACTAGAACTGAACTAGAACTGAACTAGAACTGAACTAGAACTGAACTAGAACTGAACTAGAACTGAACTAGAACTGAACTAGAACTGAACTAGAACTGAACTAGAACTGAACTAGAACTGAACTAGAACTGAACTAGAACTGAACTAGAACTGGAACTGAACTACAGACTTACAACATAATTGTTGCCTCAATTTTGGCTGTTCGAATTTTATAATCTTTCTTTTGGGTATATAACGTGAAGTGTACAAAAGATACTCAGTAGCTGAAAATAGCACTTTACCATGCAGCCCAAAATAAGAAGACACAAACAAATCTAAACAGCATCAAAAAGGATACATTACTTATTTATAGATGAATGTATCAACACTTTGTCATTGAAATGTATGTACGAGTATATAAAATAGACAAAAAAAAATGTGCGCTACTGACAAGAATACCAAAAAACCCACGAACATTTTATCTATGTACTTTCGTCTACAGCAAGTGCTGAAAACAAGAAAATACATTGAGCTCTAGCTCAACAGCAGGGGATTGTCAAAGTTTTATATTTTCATATTTCAACGACAACAGACAAACAAACAAACAAACAAACTTCTTTCGCTCATCTGGTCTTTTTGTATTTGGTTAATATCAACAACTGTCAACAATTATTTAACATGCTAAAAATGATTTGTCTGACAACAAATGGTGTAAATATGATGATGTAAAAATAATAAACGAGATTTGAATTCAAATTAGATGAATGGAAGAGTGGTTGATATTTGAAAAGTTTTTTTCTTTCAATTAGTTTCTCAACTATGAAATAAGTTAAGAAAGAAATGCTTTAATGATGATAAAATTTTGTGTATTTAGGGGAAAAATGATTTACAAATTAAATATATTTTGGTAAAAATAAATAAAAAGTAAACTGATAAACTGGCAGTAATTTTTTTATGTTTGCTAAAAGTACGCAACATATATTGTTTATATTTAGTTAGAAATATCTGTTTCTAGTACTTATAACACAGATAATTATTGACCGCTTGAGTTGAGCTTTACTAGCAATATTTTCGAACACATTTCTAATACATTAATATATCATAGATTTGGAAATTTAAAATTGGGGCTTCAAAATTATCAGTCCATGTTTGCCTAAAAGTAAGCAACGTTTTTTCTTCATAGTTGAAATCAGACCGATTGTGCTGGTTTTAGGCAAAAAAAAATCTGACAAGCAATGCCAATGTTGCTTGTCAGAACTCAGTTTTGTTAAAAATACACTAAACTCATAAACTGGCAGTAATTTTCTTATATTTGCTTATTTATATATTTTCCTAAAAGTAGGCAACATATTTTATGGATAGTTACAAATCTGTATTTCCAGTACTTACGAGTATAACTTGACCGCTTGCGTTGAGTTTTAATAGCAATATTTTTGAAAGCATTTCCAATACTCTGTTATATCATAGATTATAAAATTTTAAATTGGGACTTCAAAATTATCAGTTCAAATTTACCTAAAAGTAAGCAATTTTTTTTGTGCATAGTTGAAAGAAAAATCTGGGAAACATTACCAATGTACTTGTATAACTCAATTCTATATCCCAGCATACCATTCTAGGAGCGCTCCGAAAAAGGAGTCAGAAAAGAGTCCAACAAAAGAGCATTTTCGGAGCACTCTTAATATGACTCAGAAATTCCACTTAATTATGTGTGTACCAAAGCGTTGTTGTCCTGTTATTTGTGCTTTGAACAAAAAAAAAAACATAGCTGTACCAAACAAGAATGATAAAAACAAGATTACACAGCGCCCTAAAAAAACCTCACAAAAGACTCTTTTCTGACATTATCTAAGAGCTCTTTACGAGCCCAAAAAACCCCTCATAAAAGACTCTTTTCTGACATTATCTAAGAGCTCTTTAAGAGCTCAAAAAACCCCTCATAAAAGACTCTTTTCTGACATTATCTAAGAGATCTTTCTGACGAACCATTTTCGAATGTAATGACCCTCTTTTCTGAAGGTTTTCGGAGCAATTATGATTGTTTTTTGGGCTCATAAAGAGCGTTAACGGTCCGAAAAAAGTGTCAGAAAATACTCTTTTCGGACTCATATGGCTTGCTGGGATGTTATTGGGAGGCTTCTAAATATTTCTTTCATTTCTTTTCATTATTTTTAGCAGCGTATTTTGAATTTAAGTCTTTTTATCACAGACAGACTTAAAATTTAACGTGAATCCATATTATACTTTTTTTAGAAATACTCATCTATTGCCAAAATTCTCTTTTATAAATATATCCTTCTCTAAACTTATTACTTAAAGCAATTTGCTAAGCTCAGTGAAACAATTTAATTGCAACTAAATCTAGTGTTTCTATTTACCAAAAAGGAACTATAGAAAATATCCTACAACTATAAAACACAAAAAAAAATTCTTTTTGTTTTTAGTGTTTTCTAGAACTTGCTCCATTGAGGTTGAATTTGGTCAGTAGTGTATTGTTCGAATTCAAAACCACAAGATGAGTTTTAGTTTAAATAAAACTGTAGACGTAGTTTGTTAAAACTAAAGTAACTTTACTTACCAAAACGTTTTTGCTTCCTTTGTCTCTCTCTCTCTCTCTCTCACTCAGCAGACTGACCAATAAAATGTCAAAAAATCAGTAATAAAACGAGAAAAAAAACACAAACGAAGATATGTATTGGAAAATGGCATAAACTTGCTGCTGTAACACACAAAAACCTCAGGAAAAAGTTTCGTAATTAAAGCTGTCATGCGAGTTTGTAACCATAATAGTTCAACATCATGTTGAGTTAAATATTGTAAATGAACTGAAGATGTAGTTACATGACAACAGAAATAAGTTGAAGCCCAAAAAAGTTATAAAAAATAGATGAGTAAGACATGAACACAAAATTGTGTAAAAGAAAAGTAGGAAAAGTTGGACACAGACAATGTGTTCATTGTTTTAAACATGTTAGCTTTAATTGTCAGTGCTTTAAAGCAGGCTACAATCAATTATTTCGAATATATCCAAACCAGACGTGGTGTGGGTGGTGAAGAGTTGTTGAATCAATAAAAAAAACTGCCCAATTTAGAAAACATTTAAACATGTGAAAACTACATAATCAGCATGTTTCACATTGCTATAAACTACCAATTTTCTAACTTATATTCCAACACACAACACTGTTCTCTAATTACAATAAATAAATCTCAATTTTATTATTACAATCCATATTAATCGCAATTTGTTTAGATTTTCGACACACATTAGTTATTAGTTTATAATTTAATATTCTTCTAATATTTTCAGGATTAACTTTATGCAAATACCCATAAAACTAATAACATTTTTGTTTATTTAGGCAATATTTGCTTCATAGTTGCATATAAAATTTTATATTGTTATTAATAATTCAGTTTTTAGCCTCAATATGTCCGGCTATGAATTTTTATTTATCACATTATTTTGTGCAAAAAAAAAGAAGTTTAAAATAATTTACACATTTAATGAAATATATATGTATGTACTGTGTAGCAATAAATTCGGTATAACATTTTAAATTAGTAAATTTAGTATTTAATGCCCAGACTAATAACAAGCCACTAAATAAACACAAATATAAATTTCCATATACATACATTTAAAGAAAGCCATGCAGGTTTCAATTTACAATAAATTTTCTGTAAATCATCGTTAGTTTCTGTCTTGAAAATGTCTGCTGCATCCAGAGACAATCTTAGAGGCAAAGAAAATATCTAGAAAATGTCTCTGGATCCAGAGGCAAATTTCTGTCTTGAAAACATTTCTGCATCCAGAGACAAATTTCTGCCTAAAAAATGTCTGCTGCATCCAGAGGGAAATTTCTGTATAGAAAATGTCACTGCATCCAGAGGCAAATTTCTGTTTAAATGTCTCCGCATCCAGAAGCAAATTTCTGCCTAAAAAATGTCTGCTGCATTCAGAGGCAAATTTCTGTTTAAAAAATGTCTCCGCATCCAGAGGCAAATTTCTGTCTAGAAAATGTCACTGCATCCATAAGTAAATTTCTGTTTAAAAATGTCTGCTGCATCCAGAGGGAAATATCTGTATAGAAAATATCTCTGCATCCAGAGGCAAATTTCTGCCTAAAAAATGTCTGCTGCATCCAGAGGGAAATTTCTGCCTAGAAAATATCTGCTGCATCCAGAGGCAAATTTCTGTTTAAAAAATGTCTGCTGCATCCAGAGGCAAATTTCTGTCTAAAAAATGTCTCCGCATCCAGAGGCAAATTTCTGTCTAGAAAATGTCACTGCATCCATAAGCAAATTTCTGTTTAAAAATGTCTGCTGCATCCAGAGGGAAATTTCTGTATAGAAAATATCTCTGCATCCAGAGGCAAATTTCTGCCTAAAAAATGTCTGCTGCATCCAGAGGGAAATTTCTGTATAGAAAATATCTCTGCATCCAGAGGCAAATTTCTGCCTAAAAAATGTCTGCTGCATCCAGAGGGAAATTTCTGCCTAGAAAATATCTGCTGCATCCAGAGGCAAATTTCTGTTTAAAAAATGTCTGCTGCATCCAGAGGCAAATTTCTGTCTAGAAAATGTCACTGCATCCATAAGCAAATTTCTATCTAGAAAATGTCAAATTTCTGTCTCGAAAATGTCTGCTGTATCCTGAGGCAAATTTCTGTCTAGAAAATGTCTCTGCTTCCATCTAATTGAGTTTTTATTAAGAAAACTGCTTCTAATCACAGACAGTCATCTTTAAGAAAACGGCTTTGAATTAGAGACAATTTTCAGGTAGAAAACGGTTCTGAATCAGAGGCAGTTTCAGTTTTCGTGTAAAAAACGGCCCTGAATCAGAGAAAGTTTTCTTCTAGAAAACCGTACGAAACAAAAATTGAATTGTCTCCTTAGAAAATTATTTATTCTGGGGCAAGGATAGTTTTCATGTAGAAAATTTAATGTGCCCCTTAACACTGCAGGTTCTATCTTTTAATAAACTAACTTAAACACACATAAACATTTATATATAGCTAACAATATTGCAACTGGACATGAATTACTATGTGACAAATTGTGATAATTTAAATTGGCAAATTGTTTTATTTATAAATATTTCCGTAATCTAGAATTATTGATTTTATGCTATATGCTAAACAGTAATGGAATTTAAATTTTTGTTTAATTGGCAAATCGAAAAAAAGATTGGGAAAACAAAAGATAAAGACAATTGTGTCAAGGGGAATGTTATATATTTGAGGTAATTAAAAATGCAATAGCAGAAGTAAGTGATTAGGTATAAGTATTTTATTTATTTATTAAAAAATTTATTATAATTAAAATTACAATAAATCTAAGGCTAAAAGCACTAGCATCAATGGCTATCGGCTTGGGTATAAGTAAATTTGTGTTATTTTAAATAATTTTACTTAAGTTTTTTTACTTGTTTAAATTTTATATTTAAGCTGTGTCCTTTAATTTTATAACCCTTCCCCCCCCCCCCCATAACATTTTACTTTCAAACAAAGTCCCTTTTTCAAAAGTCCCAATTATATTGTAAAACAAACTTTTGTTTTCAAAAACCTTTCAATTACCTTCTGATTCATTTTATTCGAGTATATTAAGCAAATAATTGAAATACCATAATAGCAGCCTTTGAGCTTCACAAAATACCCAACTAAGAGTAAAACTTTCTTTAACCAAAAGAAACAATTTACAAAATGCACTTGCTTTGTTTCTTTTTTGTAGCGCAATTCCCCCCTTACTCATTACGCTTAAGTGTATATTTGTATATTTTACTGTTGCGTTTTACAAACAACTTTTTAATCATAATTTCTTTTTTTAACAAATAAATGATTTATGGGTAAATGCGTTTATCCAAATATCTTCTAATGGGGAAGGGAAATAAGCCCCCTTTAAAAAGGTTAACTTTACAAGGGTTATAAATTGCGTGTAATAAAGTATGTAATGTAAATGACATTAGCTTTCCAACTAAGCACATTTAATATCCGCAAACTGTTTCCTCATCTATGCAATGTGTAATAAAAATGCATTCACACTGTGAGTAGCGTTAAAGTAATTTAAAACATATACACAATAGTCATTATACTTGTAATCATTTTTTCATATAAGGCTGCAACGCAAAAGAATGATTTCCAGCTTGGAAATTTCGTTTGATGCTGTTTCATATTATATATAAATCAATCATAGAAAATAATATAAAATTGTGTTAAACTTCAAGTAGAACGTCTAATGAGAGCTGAAAATCAACAAGACCAAAAAATCCTTGCACCATTTACAAGGCTTAAATCTCTGTAGAAGTTGAAAAACTTACATTAATCCTTGATAAGACTTAAAAACATAAACATGTCACATGTCCAGTAATATCTGAACTTTCATTAAGGGAGTTAATGAAAGAGTTAATTAAGGGAAGGATCTAACCTAGATTTATTCTTAAAATGGGCTGCCTAAAGACGCCTGACAATCAACACAACCTTGAAAATTCGTACACCATTTACAATACTCAGATCTCTAAAACTTATTAAGCCTATCATGAACAGCTCAACGATTTAGTTCTCTAAAGAATTAGGCCCCTATTATGAGCTGCATTCGACAATCGATATACGCTGGCTATCGAAAATCGACTATCGAATGTAAAATTTGTATTATGGGTTGGCATCGCTGTCGAAAATTTCGTTGTTCAACGAATTTTTTATCAAACACAAATTTGCTGTCGACGCTGTATAAAACTGTGCAAAATTTATTTAAAATGTAAGAATTTGTTTTTTTTGGTTTTGGTCAACCAAATACTACTTGTAAATTACTTTTGTTAATATCCTGCAGGTCTAAGGGCGTAAGTAGAAAACAGAAGATCCACTGTTGGCAAAATGTATTTGCTCTAAAGTTCAGGCAGCCAAAAAATGAGTGGGCATTACGCAGAAACTTAATTCTATTCATCAGACGAATCATTAAAAACCATAATTCCGTGGTGGTCATTTCAAATTTAATTTATTTTTCTTTAAGAATTTGTAAAAAAAAATATAGCGCCAGCTTATAAAAAATACACTATTGTGAATAATCCACAAAGAGTGATTTTCACAATAGCGTTTTTTCATCGAATACCAAATGAAAATTTGTTCGTTAAGCATTTTCGACCACAGTTGAAAATCGAATTTAGCTCATAATAGGCACCTTTAGGTAACTTAAGATTATCCCTGACAAGATTATTAAACACATATCACATGACCAGTAATATCTAAACTTTCATTAAGTATCTTTTAAAAGATCAGGTTTCAAATGAGCAGCTTAAAGAAGGCAGACAATCTACACAACCTTGAAAATACTTGTAGCATTTACAAGCTCAACAGCTTAATCATTGAGTTTTTTTGAAGGTTATAAATACCTTAAGATTTTTCTTGATATATCCTTCAAATTTTTTTTTTTTTTTTTTTTTTTTTTTTTTGTAATACATTTTATTTATTTATTGAATCTTCAGAAATGAAATGACAATAAGTTTTCGAATCTTAATACTAAAAGAAAATAATAAGTCCAGCCAGTGCTAGACAAAATATTATGATACTACAACAAATTTACATCCACTGATACAATCATCTGTTTTGCGCTTGAGTTAAAGCAAGGGTATCCCTCCTTCTCAACCGAACATGGCCACTAAAGTTAAGGATGTCTCGTGCAAGTGGGTTTGGATGGTGTTCAAGTTTGCTGACATATTTTGAGGCGTATTTTGTAAGTTCGACTTTCACCAAAGGAATGCCTAGATCTTTGTGAATTCTAGAATTTTTAACGTACCATGGAGCTGCAGTAATTGTACGTAGAATCTTATTTTGACCCCTTTGAATTTTTTCAATGTTGGATGTTGAGGCAGAACCCCATAATTGAATTCCATAACACCAGATTGGCTTTAGAATTGCATTGTACAACAAAAGTTTGCAATCCAACTTTAATGTAGAATTTCTGCCGATTAGCCAATTAATTTGCACTGCTTTTAATCTCATCTGGGTAAGCTTTGCGTCGATATGAGACTTCCAAGTTAAACGACGATCGAGGTGGATTCCGAGGTATTTGACTTCATTGTGTTGCGGGATAATTTGATTATTTATTCTGATGAACGAGCAGGTATCTTTTCGCAATGTGAAAGTTATATGAATACATTTCTGTTCGTTAACCCTGATTTTCCAAAGCTCAAGCCAATTCTCTAGCTTATAAACATATTTCTGCAAGTTCTGTGATGCTATTTGATGGTCCTTATGAACGCTAATAAAGGCTGTATCGTCTGCAAAAGTTGAAGTATGTATTATGGGGTCTAACGGCATATCGGATGCATAAATCAAATATAAAGTTGGACCCAGTATGCTACCCTGGGGTACTCCTGCTTCAATTGGCTGAGCGGGGCTTAAAAAATCGCCTTCTTTGATTGTAAATTTGCGACCATATAAATAACTTTTCATAAGTTTGTGGGTGTTAGCAGGCAGAGTTAATTTTATTTTGTTCATTAAACCGTCATGCCAAACTTTGTCGAACGCTTGCGACACATCAATGAAAAGGGCGGAGCAGTATTTTTTCTCTTCAAACGACCGTTTTATCACATTTACCAATCTGTGTGTTTGTTCGATGGTACTGTGTTTAGCTCTGAACCCGAATTGGTGATTTGGGATACATTGAGTGTCGTTCAGAATTGGAATCAACTTAGCCAATAACAATTTTTCAAACAGTTTTGAAATTGTCGGCAGTAGACTAATTGGCCTATATGACTCTACTTTAGTGGGATCCTTCCCTGGCTTAGGAATCATGGTAATCATAGATACCTTCCAATCTGCAGGATAGTATTCTAGGCGTAAAATAGCATTGAAAATAAATAGGATAATTTTTCTAGCTACACGAGGTAACTCCACAAGCATTTTGTTGCTGATTTTATCCATACCTGGAGCTTTTTTAAGATTCAGAGTACCAATAGCGCTTTGAACATCATTAAAGCTAAGTCTTAGAGGCACAGGAGGTCTAATAACGAGTGGAGGCAAATCAGATGCATTATTTGAGTTGTTTATAGTAAACACATTTCTCAAATGGTTAACAAATAAAGTCCCCTTCTCAGAATCATTTCTAGCCCAGTCACCAGTCGGATTTCGCAGAGGGGGCTTTCCTCTAACCGGTCTTTTTAAACCTCGTGCCGCCTTCCATAACGAATAGTCAGACTGTGGGGTACTATCAAGACCCTCCAAGTAAGATTTAAGTGAAGCCATTCTTTGGGTTTCTAAGAAATTTCTTAGTATATCTCTGCATACCCGTAGCCTAGCTTTCAGTTCAGGAGACCTGTGGATTTGCCACTCTCTTCTAACTCTTCTTTTTTCTGACAGGAGATGCTCGAGTTCAGCGAAAAAAGTTCTATTTGTCCCACTTCTGCACTCAACGTCGTATGTGGAGGCGTGATGTACAGCTCTTCGTATGTCCTCAGTAAACTTGCCAATCGACCCATCAATATCCTCGGTAGTTCTCAACACTACATTTTCCGTGCAGTGGGAACTTAAATACTTTTTATACTTTATCCAACTTACTCTGGTTTTAGATATGTCCCGAAATGGAGAGCCATTCCCTTGAAGGAAACGCATTGAAATAATAGAAGGAGAGTGATCTGAAGACAAGTCTAATGAAGGCTCCACTTGTATCGATTCTACAGGGATATTTTTTACTACTCCGAAGTCAATAACATCGGGAATCTTCCGTCGGTCCGTCGGCCAGTAGGTGGGATGCCCGCTTGAGAGTACATCTAATCCCATTTTGGCAATGGTGTTGAAGAGTTCACGACCCTTCGGGGTCACCAGACGTGAACCCCAAAAAGTGTGTTTGGCGTTAAAGTCACCAGCAACTAAAAATCCAAGGGAATTGAAGAAGCTGTAGTATTGGTGTTCTTTTATTGAAAATCGAGGCGGCGAATAAATTGATGATAAAACAAAATTGTATTGACAGAATTCAATACAAATGTTTGTTGCTTGTAGGTAATCCTCACATATGTTGTTCATTAAATAATGTTTTATTCTGTTCTTTATAAGAATTGCCGATCCTCCACATGCTCTTCCGCGGGGATCTTTAGTATCATACAACACGTAGCCATTAATTTTGAAGTACGCTGTCGCCGTCAAGTGAGTTTCAGCAATCATCATGACATCAATCTGCTTATCCATCAGGAAGTGTTCTAGTTCGTTTTTATGTTGGCGGAGGCCGTTCGCATTCCAAAAACAAATTTTTAAACAAATCATTTCTTTAAAATGGCTTGTAAGATAGTGGATTGCATTTTCAGCTTTTCCTGCATCATGGATGTCATAGTGGTCGTAAAAGTGTTCATGGTTTGGACAAGTGTCTGCAATGTAGTCTCTAGAGTGTTAATATTAGGCTCGTAATATTGTGATTTAGGTGCCTGCTCAAAACCTGGCATATTAGATTTAACCACGTTAGCGTAAGAAACTTGTCTAGAACTAGGCGCGTTTACATGACTAGTGGACCGTAACAATTGCGGGAAATTGTCACTCGATGCCAAAATAGGCTGTTGACGATGATCAGGTAATACTGACGTCAAATGCAGCGCATAAAGTGAGCTGACAATCAGCACAACGTTTTCAAACTTGCAGCATTTACAAAACTCAGATCTCTGAGATTTACTAAACAGCTCAATCACTAAACTCTCTGAAGTTTTTAAATACATTAAGATTATCCTTGACAAGCTTATTTGCTATTATTAACTTTACAGTTTTAGTGAGCCCGTCTACTATACAAGTGTTCTAATAAAAAACAAAGCTTTCTGTCAATCATTCCAAAGAGTGCATGTACAAAAATACTCACGCACAGATGCACTGCACAGTAGGATAATCACTTCCGGTTTGCAGCAAGTTTTGCTTTCATAAGCCTGAATAAATTTTTAGTTTGTTTAGAAGAATCAAAAAACCATCCTGAGCAGGAACAAAATTGAACATTAATTTTATCTTTGTTAGATTCTTACTTCTCCCAGCAAACTGGGTTTATTTGCAAAATTAATAAGAATTAAAAAAAAAAAACAGGAGCAATACTTCAACTATGTCTAAAGATTAACGAAAAAGTACCACCATCATTACATCACATCACATACCTTGTGGGTGCATATATCACTCGTAGTTCAGATTAACACTTGCTTTTGACACAAATTCTCCACTAACAACTTCAATTAAACCAAAACCCACTGTATTACATTTTATATTTAAATTTGAAAACGAGGTTTTGAAAAACGGCACTATTAACGGTGGTGCTGATGATGTTACTAATGGAATACTTTAAAGATCCTTTGTCACTGCTTGCCACACACCAGAAACATACGTATGTGCACAAATGCAAAAGAATGTAATGAAAAGGAGTTTGTTTGTGTAAATCTAAACTCTATAATGATGAGTTTGAGATGAAAAGTGCCACTGGCAAATAACAATTATATGGAATATTTAAAGATGAGTTGTTTGTTTGTAGAAGCATACTTTGCATGCATGTTTCTGTTGAGTTTCGTTTACATCATTTAATTTGTTTTTCCTCAATTCCTCTATTTCACATAAACCGTAGAGATTTAATGCTGAATGTGTTGCAACAGCAACACACAGCCCTGGGAATACATAATAGATTTGTTGGTTTATAATTGTGTGGAATATAATTTTATTTGTTTCTAACTTATTTGCTAAAAAATTATGTGATATAATGCTGCTAAATTCTTTTTACTCCTGGTACACTCACACTCACACACTCAGTCAAACACACAGAGGAGCCTGAAAGAGTTAAGAATAGTGAATATAATTGTAATATTAGCTTAACACAAACCTAATTTTCATTTATAATTATGTTTAGTTTAACACATGAGTGAAGTAATGCAATTTAAAGCAAGTGTATGTTAGAGTATTTTTCTCTGCTTTACAATTTGAGTTTAACCTCTTTTTTATTTGTAAGGATTAAACAAAAGTATTCAAAAGAAAAGAAAAACGTTTGTAAGGTTACTTTTAATTAGTTGCAAGAAAATATATGCTTTAGAAGTAAAAGAAATTTTGCAAATGCAGAAAGAGTCAATATTTATGAGAAGTTTTTTTGTTTTATTTAACGAGTATAAGTAAATGCAAAAATTGCTAAGCAAACTTTGATTTAAAGCAAGCAGGGAATAATTATAGAAAACTGGTCAAGGACGCAAGTGTAGTTGAAAACATATATATAGAATATAACTGAGTTATAAGCTAAACTACAAGCTTAACTAGAAAATGAAACAGAACTAGAACTGAACTAGAACTGAACTAGAACTGAACTAGAACTGAAATAGGAGTGTAAACGAACTATTTTTACTAATCCCCTCTTTTTGCAATTTTACATATTGCCAAATATGTATAATAAATATTTTGAATAACAAATCACCATATGCACCATTTAATAAAATAAACATTTATTTCCTAAAACCATAAACTACATTACAATATGTATTTGTTACAAAAATTACATGCTTGATACGGTTATAAATTAATGCATTTAAAATATTTAAAAACCTTAATTTATTACCAAATGACGAATAATATAAATTGCAATCAAACCTATTAAATACAATTAGAAAACTAGAAAATTTATACAATAAAAAGTTTGTAACAAATAAACAAATTCGATTATATTTACGTACATAATTATATAAATAAATATTTAAAGCTTTGTATCTTATTTTAATTAAATTTATTTACCCAGCTCTCTGGGTGTTAAAATAAAAAAAAAAAAAAAACTAAAGATTAATTGTTGTGTAAATAAGAAAGTTTCGAATAAATATTTAAGATTTGCTTTTGGGTTTTTTTTCTGCAACTAAGTCATTGTTGAAATATTTGCCAATATTTATTTAAATGATTGTTTTCATTACTTGTGTGTGTGAGTTTTTTTATAATTTTTTTACTTTTAATTTAAACTTGCTGTAAAATATTTTATACTGGCAAGGTTTTGTTAAATATTTTTGTAGATATATTAGGAGGGCGCAGAAAAGGTTTTAGTTTAAAGGTTTCCAGTTGTTTTTTTAAATAAATAAATAAAAAGGTCTATAAAAAGAGGTTGCTACAGCATTAAAATGGAGATTATATATTGGTATTACTGTATTTGAACTTTACAAATAGATTGCGACTAATGTCTAAATTTCTACATAAGTATGTAAATGTACGCATGCATACAAGAAATAAATGCATGCATTCTTGCCACATTTTCATGCGAAAGCAGGCCGAAAAATCCTTATAAATATCAATAACAAACTTTATTTTGTATTAACTTTAACAAAGTTTTGTTGGGATTGCTGTCGTATTTTTAGGAAATATTCTATTTGAGTTTCAACAATTGTAAACTATTAGTTTATTTATGGCAAATGCCATAAAACAAATGTAAATAAAATATGCCAAGCAGTAAACGGAATGTTTGCTTAAACTCTAAATAGTTTAAAATACACACACACACACTCTCACATACACATATGTGTATACATACTTATATATATATAATATATATAAAACAAATACGTGTAAAAGGATATATGCATAAATATGCCAGCACATTTGCCAACAGAGTTGTAGCTAAATGTCTGCCTTATACGTTGCTACTTTTATTAGAAATTTCTCCTTTTGTAGTCTAATGTTACGCCCTTTTGGTTATGTTGCACATGTTGTAAAAATACCATAAAATGTTAATAAAGATTATTGGATCTTTATAACTTCTAAAAGAAGACATAGCTTTTTTAGATAACTTTTTTATGACTGGCAATGACCATGATGTTTTTGGAAAATAAACCAAAGAAAGAAATAAATTCAAAAAAGTTTCCACAATATTTACAAACACATGTCTTTAATTAATTTATTTTTAATTTTAGTATTAAATTTAAAAAAGAAATAGCTTATGTAGCATTATTATAATTTTGCACACGTTTCCAACACCAAAAAAATAAGAAAATTTTAGCTTTTTCAAGATAGATCTAGAAATTTGACAACTATAATTTGTAATTGTGGCCTTTCGTGATCGAATTTTTATTATAACAATTCATAAATGAATCATTAGGCAAGCTAAAAATGTTCAGTAGTAACATCTTTTTAGAATTACATGCTGTTCAATATCAGTTACTAAATTTGGCTTCTATAGAAACTTTTTCATCATGATTCCATACAAGTCAAATTAGACATGTTTAAATATAAATACAGCACAGCGAATTTATTGACTCTTCCGGTATGATACGATGATATTCTGTGCCAAAGAAGTTTAATTTATGTTTACTTATCAATAAATATTATGAAATTAAAATTGCACCAAAATATCTGAAATCTCTTGGAGTGCACAGCAGTCCATGGTTTGCCGATGTGTATTCTTCACAAATCTAACCGTTTAATCAAATCTACTTTCAAAATACTTTCCCTAGCGTTTTATATATTTATATTTATTCAAATATAAAACATTAATACTTATGATTTTTATTTTATTTTTCAGGTATGTATAAAACATGCTGGCGTTAAAAATAAAAACTTGTACTTAATGGGATCCAGCGCAAATATTTAGCAAAGTACTAAGCAGTTTGGTATCGATATTCAGCAATATCGCATTAGAGGAAAAAATATTATGATTTTAAATGTGAGTCATCCTTTTACACAGCATCTTTTTAATAAAAATATTTTTAAAACAAATTCGATAAATATTAGAGTTGAAGTTGTGATGACAAACGCCACACAATTCTCAGAAGCAGTGTTGTTGGGTTTAAAATTAGAATATCAATCGGCTTAGACTAGATTATAGATTCGACTATAAACTCAACTATAGACTAGACCAGGAGTGCCCAAGCCCTATACTCTTGATGCTCTTTTGTATTTGTAAAAACTCTTAGCTATAGGCTGTGTGTTTTGTATACTCATTACAGCACTCAGCACTAGCAATACGAAATACACAAAAAACTTTGCCTTATTTGTTTTTTTGTCGTACTTCACTCTATCCACGCAAGCAAAGCAACAACACTTTCGATGCTCTACATCTATAAAAATTGCACAACACAATTGACTGTGGATTCTACGCTATACTAAAATATAGATTCGAAACGACTATAGACTTTACTATGTAGACAACGGTGTACACAATAAAAGATTCAACTATAGACTGGAATATAGCCTCCGCTATAGCATCGACTATAATAGACTCCACTGTAGACTCGACTGTAGACTCGACTAGCATCGACTATAGACTTGAATATAGACTCGACTATAGACTTGTCTATAGACTCGACTATAGCATCGACTGTAGACTCGACTATAGCATCGACTATAGACTCGACTGTAGACTCGATTATAGACTCGACTGTAGACTCGACTAGCATCGACTATAGACTTGAATATAGACTTGACTATAGACTTGTCTATAGACTCGACTATAGCATCGACTATAGACTCGACTGTAGCATCGACTATAGACTTCACTGTAGACTCGATTATAGACTCGACTATAGCATCGTCTATAGACTCGACTATAGCATCGACTATAGACTCGACTGTAGACTCGATTATAGACTCGACTCTAGACTCGACTAGCATCGACTATAGACTTGAATATAGACTCGACTATAGCATCGACTATAGACTCGACTGTAGCATCGACTATAGACTTCACTGTAGACTCGATTATAGACTCGACTATAGCATCGTCTATAGACTCGACTATAGCATCGACTATAGACTTGACTGTACACTTGACTATAGACTTGTCTATAGACTCGACTATAGCATCGACTATAGACTCGACTGTAGCATCGACTATAGACTTCACTGTAGACTCGACTATAGCATCGTCTATAGACTCGACTATAGCATCGACTATAGACTTGACTGTAGACTCGTCTATAGACTCAACTATAGACTCTACTGTAGAGTAGACTAAAGACGCGACTACAGACCTGACTTTAAAGTCATTTGTCTAATATAAATTCCAAAAATAAAAGGCTGGCAAACATGTGTATTCATTATAATATATTTTAATGTAACCAATTAGTATTTTAATTTTAATTTTTCTACTACAGAGATTATAATGTTTGCTGGGTGAAATGTCACTTTACTGAACATTTCTAAACTTAAATTAAATTACCTTGTTCACCACTGTTATCTGTTGAAGTAAATTTTCATATTACTATCAGCTAAAGGATTTTATTTTGTTATAGACTTTAACGACTAGTTTTTTAACTTACATCATTTAATCTGGAACAAATAAATTACAGGCTTGATTGATTTCTAGTAATCTTTCTATACTTGAGACTTTCTATTATGGGTGATTTAGTTTCTACAAATTAGTTGTATCGTGCAATTAGTAAGGCAGTTACCATATGAGAATTTACGTATGTTGACTACTTTGCTCCGGCTACTGTAACTAGTCACATAGCTAGTTCTGTGACCAGTAGAGTTCCTAAATTATAGAGAAAAAATGCACTGCATGTGTAAGTTTTCTTATGAGTGAATGGACAACATTCGTCATAGCCGAATATACTTATCAAATTTGTTGTGGCAGAAAACATTCACAATTTAATACATACTTAACATTTTATATCTCTCCTTTCAGTTTATATTAAATAAAGCTGCTCTACTATTGTGCAATGTTTCAAAGAAATGTTTTTATTTGTTTTCTGCTAAGGATTATAATCTATGATGTTTCCTCTGTACTTATTAAAATGTATTTATAGTATTCTGTCATATATTCAAACTTTCATGTCATTTGCTTTTGTGAGTTTCATATTTATTTAAGTTTTTATATTGAATTTTATGTTTAAATGCAAGTAAAGACAACAACAAAATTATGCAAGAAAAAATTTATGTTCTATACACTACAATTGGACAAATAATTATTTATAAAAATATGCTGAAATCAAATGAAGTCAAATAGAATCTTGAATTTTTTTGGTAAAATTTTTGCAATTTATATCATGTATTAATTGTGAAATGTTAGAAGATAAATTAACTTTTAATTTGAAATCTAGTTTTTCGTAAATAATTTTATTATATTTTCTATTTATTTTGCTATTACTGTTTATAGTTTTAGATTTCTAAAGAATGCCAAAGGGTAAATAAAAATTGCATTGTAATATTTCATCTTATCAGACATTTATGCATGTCATTTTTATCCTTGTTTTGTTTTGTTTTCTAATATTTTATTTTTTTATGATTTTACAAATATTCGTTATGATGACCTTAAGATAATAAAAATAAATAAATGTATATATATATGTTTGTATATATGCTTATAAATATTGTTTTAAAAATAGATTAACCCTTTAAGATCAGCAAATTAAAAAATGTAAATATTTAAATAAACCTGTTATTTACTTTAATTATTAAATATTTCTTTTTGAGAAATAAGTTTTTTTTTAACAATTATTTACTTTTTAATCCTGTTGCTATTAGTTAAAGGGTTAAAAATTTTAAATCGTAAATGAACGAACATTATATTTTTATGCACATTAGGCAGGCTGTGTTGATATGAAGTCATAAGAAGAAAATATTGGATAACTGAATTCAAGAACAAACACATATTTGACTGACTTTTCAAAGAGTTATGGTCTAGTGATTTAATCATAGACTGGACAATATACTGACTAATAAAGACTTTAATGCAACAGACTGGACCATTACAGACTGGAATATTACAGACGGCCTATTACAGACTAGAATATTATAGACTGGACTATTACGGACAGGAATATTACAGTCGGGACTACTACAGACTGAACTATTACATACTGGAATATTATAGTCTGCACTATTATCGACTGGACTTTTATAGACTGGACTATTACAGACTGGAATACTACAGACGGGCCTATTACAGACCGGACTATTACATACTAGAATATTATAGACTGGACTATTACAGACTGAACTATTATAGACTGGACTATTACAGGATGGACTATTATCGACTGGAATAATATACACCGGACTATTACATATTGGGATATTATTGACTGCACTATTATAGACTGGACTATAATAGAGTGGACTATTTCAGACTAGACTATTACATACTGATAAATTATAGACTGCACTATTACATACTATTGCACTATTATCGACTGGACTTATATAGACTTGACTATAGATTGGATATAAACTTTTGCAGCCACCCTAATGTATACTTGTGTTTATGTACATAAATAAATACTCTATAAACTCAAGTTATTTACTTGGTTGGATGCCAATGCAATATTTAACATAAATTTTGAAAAAATATTAACTATTAGAAAATACATATATAAAAAATCATATAAGTTGTTACTTCTTGGGAAATAAACAAATAAGTAGACATTGAATAAATCAAAAGAATACTACAGATTTTAAATGAAAAATCTCTACAAACTGCAAAAACAAGACACACAATATTCTTAAAAAAGAAAAAAAGAAATAAATATTTTTTAAACAAACTTACTCAACAACAATTAAAAAGATATTTAGGAGTCGAGTTATTTGCAATCGTTTAAGGTTTTGCTCTAAAAACTCTACACATAAGTTTAAATAAGTTTGTTTTTAAATATATGTACATACATATGTACAATATACTGAAGTATAATTTATATATCAACACTTAAGAATTGTTGATTTTTGTATTTTTTTTTTGTTTGCTAGAATATTCCTACAATTTCCGTTTCCTGTGGTAGTTTTTATTATGAAATGATTTAATATAAGTATGTATGAATGAATACGCAAACCAATAAAGTAGAGTATAAACAAAGGCATCTATATAAATTTAAACATATATAAATACATATATGTATATATACATATGTATGTATACAGAAGTAAATAACAAACATACTCTTAACTGTTTGCATACTCATGTCCACACATACTTACAAGGGGTATATATAAGAGCTATTCATCATATAAGTTTTATATAACATTATTAAAGCACTTGTTTAAATGTAAATAAAACTATATTGTAGTTTAAAGATCAGAAAACATTATTTAATAATCAATTGTCATACATTATTTATTTTGTTTTTATATAAAAGTGTCAATATTAAAACTGTATATAAATAAGTCAAGCATGTTTAATAAAACTATTCTATTTTTGAGATTCTTCACTTGAAATTAAATATATATAGATATTTATTAATTTCTGTTATTTGTTTGATTTTAAATAATTAATTTTGAAAAAAGAAATAAAATTGTATGAACAGAGTATTTTTTAAACAGAAACTATATGTTCACAATTGTATTGTTGTGCAATAAAACTGTGTTAATTAACAATATTGAAAATAATTTTATAAATTTATTACTGAGAAAACATTATTCAAACATCAGTGAGTATGAGTGATATTTTTAATTAAATATCAATCATACGCATTCAATACAAAAATGCACATTGCACAGCGGTTTAGATAAAATTTATTTGCGTAGCTCTTGAATTTGATATTATAACGCAATTTCACAATGGCTGAGGTATTTCTGAGTTGCTTGAGTTGCTGCCCAAGCTTGGTTACCTTGGTACAATGAAATTGAAAAACAAATCACCAACAATTTATTATGTGTTTAATTTAAAAATTCGGAATTTTTTTAAAGTTTTTGCTTTTATTTGAGACATATAAATTTTTCTTTGCCCTTTTTCCATATTTCTGGAAAAGGACGAGGCAAAGTCTGGACTAAAATTCACAACCACTTCTTTTTAAATAGTTTTTAACAGGTATTGCAACATGCGGCCGAGCTTTGTCGTGATTTACATATTTTCCACATTTTCTGCGCGTCTAACGGCCAATGCTCCCTACAATAAGACATTGAGTGCTCCAAATTGGATTGTGGCAATCATAGCATAAATGCTAAATGTTTAATGAAAAAAGCTTTCAATGATGCAATGTGTCAATACTTCAATGCTGAAATATTTCACTAGTTTAATGCTTTAAACTATATTATAATTTGCTCGTGTAATTTAACACCACTTCATAACTTTTTATAAAGCTTCGTTCGTATAAATCAACAAAACCACGAATATCATTTGTTCGATACACTACTTTAGTATTCAATAAAAGATAACTATTTACAGAAAACACGCCTTGTTTTATTAACTCAAATCCTGCATAAATTTTGGCTTACCCTAAGATATCCCTACCATCTTAATGATGTAAATTATCTGCTAAAATTACAATTGCTTACCATGTTATTTATATTCAGATATTAGTTTACTTTAATTTATTTTTAAAAAATCGTTATAAGTAATTGTTTATTTACAATAATCTTAATATTAAACAAAGTTTCTTTCTCTACGTGTCCAAGCATTTAAATAATAAATAAAACAAATTTTGTTTAAATAATAAACTCAATTTTATATGTTTGCATTAATTTCTATAACAAATAAATTATGACACTTAAATATGCAAATATTTATTATTAAATAAAATTAAAGCAATTAAATGTTAAACGAAAATAATATACAAAGCAATAATCTGTAAACTCTCTGGATAGAAGAATATAGCAATAGAAATAATTGTAATTATATTTTAGTTGCTTAACTATGATGTAAATATGTACATGAATTAATATGATTTTATATTGATAATTTATTCTATGGCAATAAGTTTAACAATATGTATGATTAATATTAATTGAAGCAACTGCCAGCAAGACGTATGAGTTATTTTAAATAAATATTTATAGATACAGCTGTATATTTAAAGAGTGTTTACAACTTTCTTTTAAATTCCTAAAAGCAGAGCACAGTATTGTATGATCAAATAAAAGTAATAGTAATCAAAGCCTATTGCCGAACACATGCACCTGAGAGAACCAAATAAATGGAATCATATACAAACTTATGTATACATCAGTGATGGAAAATTCAATACTATTGTACTATTTTCAGTACTTTTTCACAATAAAGACCACAGTACCCCCACATTATATTTAGTACTCTTTGTTTGTTTTGCTTTGTTCCCTGTTTAGAAATCCAGAGTAACTATTTTTATAATCATTGACCACATTGGCTTCAAAACAAGAACATAAGGAATGCACAAATTTGTTATTCATGTTATTTATTTGATCTGGGATAAGCTAATCTACGAAAGTAAACAGATGCATAAAGAATTAAAGTTGTTTGTGGTACTATTTTGATAGATTTTTTAAATTTCTTATGTTTCGTACATTTTTGTAATTCTCATTTCTTGTTTGAGATTTTTTGTGTATCATATGAGTTTGAAAACTTCAAACATATTGGTGAACGATCTATTAATGATATGGCATTAACACTAACAAAATGCAGGAATGCTCATATGATTATTATCTTAACCCACAACAAATAAAAGTTTTTGAGACATATATTTTTACATAAAAATTAATTAATTTTTAATTTGTTGTTATAATAGTTTTTTTTCTTAAACTGAATTAATTTTATTTTTGAATAAAAATATGTTTCCTATAACGTACCAAAATGTTGAAAAAAGTACTCTTTTTGTTGACGGTTAGTACCATTTCATTTCTTCATTTTCCATCACTGGTATACATATAAAACCAATAAGTTGTAAGTTAACATTATTTTCTGTACAAAAGCGTCTGCTTAAGAATTGTGTAGAAAAGGATCTGCTTAAGACTCTATTTTATACAAAAAAAAAAAAACCGTTGCCATAACCTTACCAGTCGATTGAATTGTTTTTGTCTTCTTTGGGGCACTTCCTCCAGCTTCACTCCATTGCTTAGATTGTACTTTTGTCTCTGGATTATAGTGGTGGATCCATGTCTCATGCACAGTTATGAAACGACGCTTACAATCCATTTTATTTTTCTTAAAACGATTCAAACAATCTTGAGAAATTGTCATTCTTAAGAGTTTTTGGTCGACTGCTAACAAATGCGGCATCATCTTGGCTAAAGCCTTTTCATCTATAGTTCTTAATGCAAAATTAAATGGACTCGATCATTTGAGATGCTCATGATATTAGCTATTTCAAGCACTTCTATTCGTCGATCATTTAATACCATATCATGCACTTTGGCTCTAATTGCTGTTGTTGTTGCTATTTTTGGACGTCATCCTCAATGCTTGTACGACCACGTTTAAATTCAGCAACATCAATTTTTAACTGTTGCATATGAAGGAGCACTTTCACCTAACACATTCACCATATCCTTATGAATTTCTTGTCCCAATAAACCTTTTTTATTTAAATATTTTATGACACCACGAATTTCTAATTTTTCGCGGATGAGTCTTTTTTGAACACCTGTTTCTATATGAAGGAATAGCCAGATCGAAGAGAAATTTCATAGCACAAATGGAAGTTTCCAAAACACATAACTTTTTTTGCTTATAGTGCGCTTTCTCTTCTATGCTAAGAAATTTCCGAGCCGCCCTCGTATTCTATAGAAATAACACTATTCCAGAGAAAAATTACTACTATTCTAGAGAAAAGTGTCCGCTCTATATACCTATCTATAGAGAATATTGTCAGCTCTAGATACTATTCCAGAAAAAAAATGTCTGCTTTAGACACTACTCCCAAAAAGAGTGTCTGATACAGCCACATTTTAAGTTTTAAATATAAACATTGAACCTTTCGGTAATATAATTTAATGAGGTTTTAATAGAAAACAGCAAATACTTGACCACAACACTATACCACTATCAATACCACACTACAAACACTAATACTAAGAGGCTCAATATATAAAGATACACTCCTTCAGCAACAACTTGGTTAACAACATACAATGAGAGTTTTAGTAAAAGTTCGAAATAATACAAAACAAATATGTACTCTTCAAAACCTAAAAGAATTTTCTATGGCAATAAATTTCATATAAAATGTCTACACATTCATACTGATACATAGCAAATAGTTATGTGCTAAATATTTATGGTTGAAATTTAATGAAATTCTATTAAGACATACGGTGTTTCGCACACAAACCAGAGTCATATTCTTGGGTGGAAGTCACAATCCTGATGATTGTATTATAGCAAAGAAATAAATAAATAAACAATATTATAAACATGACAAAAATACAAGAATGAGAGAAATAGAAAGAGAGACCGAGTGAGAGAACAAAACACAAGATTTATTGTAAGGTCATAAATATTGGTAGTGTTTTAATACACTTTCCAATAACACTACTTGATTACTGAAGAGGTCAATAAAACCAGAAAAATACTGAAGGTTTTATACGAGCATAAACATGTATAAATAGCAAAAGACCTAAAGAAATAATGGTTTTTTCTATTTTTGCTTTTACTTAAACATATATATAAATGTCTATATCATTTATAGTTATTTAGTCGTAAATTCATATTGACTCTATATAAAATGGCAGGTATTTTATTTCTCTTTATTTTAGTAGATTTAATGCTTTTTATAGTTTATTTTTATTACAATTTTTGTTTTAATTTTTTTGTTGGCTTGTGTCTGTTGTTACATTTCTTACGTGCTTTAAGGTATAAGTGGCAGTTGAAGTGGTTGACCCTATATATTAAAAGTCAATGAAGAAATGAAGAACAAACTAAAGATTGTAAATCAAGTTGACGCTTTAAAGTGTACTTTGAGTACTTTATATGAAAATTGTTATTAAATAAGGAGCAAGAGGGTAGGAAAGTGTATCAACAGCCAGCAGTTCTGGTGGCTTTTCTTTTAGCCAGTTTTAGACTGATTACTAAATTAAATACATAATTAAAGCAGTTTGAACTGTAAATAAATTTTATTTTACTACATTTTACCTTACTTGGAAACACTAAAGTGACAATTGATTCTAGACTAAATTAAAGGGTAGTTTTAACTAGACAATTCACTTCACATAACTACCAAATGATCCACAACTAGACATTGATATAGTATCATATCTAAAAAGGACACATTAGCACTACAGAAATTATATTTTATAGGAATATATTTTAAGCTTCTTTCTTTTTTATTTTTTGCCGGAAATAAAACAAAAATATTTTTGTTTCTTGTTATTTTTTGGTGATTTATGTTTATATAACAAAATCAATTTGTGCTGGTTTTTGTTTTTCTATTTGCTATCACTTTTCTATTGTCTATTGTATTAAATACAGCACATGTTCTGCTTTGTTTTGTTTTTTGCCAGCAAATGAGTAATTAATGTTTTCTTTAGGTATTCATTAGTGAAAACATGCTTAGAATAATAAATAGGATTTTTATTTATTATTGATAAATTAAGAAATCACAATAACTAAAAAAGACCATGAAAAAATAAGAAAAATATTAAATGAATGTTAGCAGAAGTTTCTAAATAATAAGCCAAGTATAATATTAAACAATGTATATAAATATAAAAATAACTGAGAAAGGCGCTTTTATATAAAAGTTCTTGCTGCAGAAACATTTCTATATAGAAGAATCTGCTGCAGCCACTTAATAGATAAATATCTTCTCAAGATATATTTGTATAGAAAACTGTTCTGCTCAAGGCACATTTATTTTTCTATAGAAAACAGTCGGCTCAAGACATATTTCTATAGAAAACAGTCCGCTTAAGACACATTTATTTGGAAAATAGTCTACTCAAGACACATTACGACAGAAAAATATCTGCTTTGCATTGTGTGCAGGCACATTTTTATAGAAAAGTTTCTATTACGGGCACATTTAGACATTTAGAAAACAAAAGTGTCTGTTCAGGACATATTTCTAAAGAAAATAGTCTGCTAAAGACACATTTCAATAGTTCGCTTAAGACACACTTCTATAGCAAACTGTCTGTTCATGACACATTCCCATAGAAAACAGTCTACTGAAGACACATTTATTTGGAAAACAGCCTACTCAAGACACATTTCTATAGAAAAGTTTCTACTATTTAGACATTTACCCCCTTATTCATAAAACTTGTCAAAGGTTTATAACAGGCTTATAAAGCCAATTTTGTATAAATATTTGCTTTATAAGCCTATTATAAACCCTTGATAAGTTTTTATGAATTAGACCGTTAGAAAACAAAAGTGTCTGTTCAGGACACATTTCTATAGAAAACTGACTGCTCAAGACACACTGTGTCCAGGCACATTTCTATAGAAAAGTTGCTACTATGGGCACATTTTTTTAAAAAACAAAAGTGTCTGCTCAGGACATATTTCTATAGAAAACAGCTTGCTTAAGACATACTTCTATAGCAGACTGTCTGTTCATGACACATTTCCATAGAAAACAGTCTGCACTAGCCACATTGTGTCCAGGCACATTTCTTTAGAAAAGTGTCTGTATCTATTTAAGACACATTTCTATAAAAAAAATTTAAAGTTCTATGGACACGAAAATTTCATTAAAGTAAGCAAATACTTTGTTTTATAACTCCATTTAAAAATCCTTTCAAATTCAATTTACTTATTTTCAAATTATTTTCTTTAATTAAATTGGCAATTTAACATGTTTCTTTATTCTGATATTCAATTTATTCTAACACAAAATGTAGCAACAGAAGGAAAAAAAACATCTTAAAAGAAAACATGTTGAGGTTTTGAAAAGCTTTCAGAAAATTTACTTGGTTGGTTTAAGTCACTCACAAAGAGTGATTTTGTCTCCCAAAAACTAAGAGAAATATTTAAAAAATATATAAAGCAAAAGAAAAGCAAAAAATTAACAGTATGAAAATACAAACAAATCTTTATATATACGCACTAAACTACATTTTCTTTTCTATAGAAAGATAGAAAACAACAGCAACATAACTATTAGAAAAAAGTTGATTATTTTCTGTGGATATAGAAATCTTTTCGTATATTTTTTATTAAGTCAGCCTAGCATTCTACAACTTTAGCTCTTGACAGTTCTTGGTTTGTTAGAGAATTTTGTGCAAGCTGTAACAACAACAAACAAATTTTAAAATTGTGACAATTTATCGCCTGTGTGCAGCAGAAAATTTTTTAAAAGCTTCACTTACATACATTTTTGGAAAAGAAAATTACACACTTTTCTACATATTCACAAACAAACATCCATATATAGCCTTCTTTAAAATATATAAAATACACTCTTTCTAGCTCTCAAACACTTTTACTTAAACATCTGTTGTGGCAACTATATACATATATATATACATATTAGGCCGGGCCAATTTGTATGGAGCCGAAAAAATCGATTAGAGCCGCCCCCTAGTATAATTCTATGGACAATTCTAAGGAACTTTGGTGAAGGAACCATGGGTCTATCTCGATTTTCGAGTCTCCCACTTTTAAAAAAATGATTTTTTCCCCTATAACATCATTTTGATTCGAAATTCGATTT
The DNA here is from genome assembly GCA_916048285.2 of Bellardia pandia. NCBI lineage: Eukaryota > Metazoa > Arthropoda > Insecta > Diptera > Calliphoridae > Bellardia > Bellardia pandia. Next base: position 97,221,754 of record OU696533.1, on the reverse strand, counting down.
TTTATTCATCGTTATATTATCTTTTTTATGTGTATATGGGGGGTTTTTGGGGTCGAGAAATTCATTTTTGATCTTTATTTTTACCTATGAACACCACCAGAGGGCGTTTCATACATATTTGTAATATTTTTCGTCTATTTTCCGAAAAAAAATGTTCAGTAAAATTGATATTTATTTTATTTTTTTCAACAGAAATTCAACCTAAAAAATAAGAACATGTGTAAAAAAATTAATTTAGTGGAAGAAAAGCGGAATAAATTATTTTTGAAAGTCTTTCTTGCTTTCAAGTCTGGGGAAAAAAAATAACTTTTTGAAAAGTGGGAGACTCGAAAATCGAGATAGACCCATGTTTCCTTCACCAAAGTTGCTTAGAATTGTCCATCGAATCATCCTAGGGGGCGGCTCTAATCGACAAAAAATTTGGCCCGCCCTAATACATATACATATATACAATATTATACGTATGTATGTATATAATTCATACAACCAACCATGATCTGGAACAAAGATAAACATTTTTGGGGAAAAAAGGTTTTTAGGTTAAACTTGTGAAATTCTAAACTCGGTTAAACTGAAATAGTTTTTTGTTGCTTTTTTGTTTTCGTTCTATTTTGCAGCATATGTACATATGTATATATTTTGCTTATGCTTTTTATAGCTAAAGTTAAGATAATTGTGACAAAAGTGTTATTATGTTTTTCTGTATGTTAATTTGAATATTAAACATTTTAATTTAATTAAATTTTGATTTGATATTTAAAATTTTAATAGACAAATTAAAAAAGAAAATTAATTAATTAAATTGTTGTGTCATTTTGTAAATATTTCTTTAATTTGTAGATATTTATTTAAAATGTATGTAAAGGGTGGTTAAATTGTAAGGGCCGATGTTGAATGTGAACCACACCTAAGCGCCAAGCTTTTTTCCGAATTTTATTTGACATTTCTCTATTTCAGACTTACTCAATTTTAACCATGGAGAGATACATAATCCAACAACGTGTTAAAGTTATCCAGACTTATTATGAAAATGAGCGTTCAAATCAAAATGCATATCGTGCACTTCGTGATTTTTTTGGTCAATTTGATCGTCCAAATGTGCGTACAATCGCAAAAATCGTGGAAAAATTCGAGCAAACCGGGTTTGACACTGTTGGACTTTATTCTTTGGGGTTATTTAAAAGAAAAGGTGTACGTCGATAAGCCAGCAACAATTCAAGAGCTAAAGGATGAGATAATTCGGCACATTAACGGCATAGAACCTCATAGAAGTCATGTTTTCTACTCATATTGGAGCCAGTGATAAATATTTTTATTTAGAAAGTGTCTTTTAAAGAGATTTTTCTATGTGTCTTTCACAGACGTTTTTCATTAAAACGGTTTCTTTCAAGAAGACTATCTGTGATAGACACTTTTGTTTAGAAAGTGTCTTTTAAGGAGACTTTTCTCTGTGTCTTACACAGACACTTTTCTCCAGAACAGTTTCTTTCACAGAAACTTTTGTCTGAATCGGTCTTCCACAGAGATTTTCTTTTGAACAGTGTCTTCAACAGATGATTTTTTTGGAACAGTTTCTTTCACAGACACTTTTTTCTAGAACAGTTTCTTTCACAGACACTTTTGTCTGAAACAATCTTCCACAGAGATTTTCCTTTGAACAGTGTCTTCCAAAATGATTTTTTTAGAAAAGTTTCTTTCACAGACACTTTTCTCTAGAACAGTGTCTTCCACAGATATTTTTATTTAGAACAGTGTCTTCCACAGATATTTTTATTTAGAACAGTGTCTTCTACAGACACTTTTCTCTAGAACAGTTTCTTTCACAAACACTTTTTTCTAGAAAAGTGTCTTCCACAGGCACTATTCTCAAATACAGCGTCTTCTACAGACACTTTTAAAAGACACACATATCTATTACTAAGTATATCTTTTACAAGCCATTTTTTATAGATAATTGATTCTCCAGATATTTCACTATAGAACACTGTCATTCACAGACCCATTTCTCTTGAACAATGTCATTTACAAATCCATTTCTATTGAACAGTGTCTTTTACAGATTTATATTAATAAGACTTTTACACATTTCACACATAAAACTATTGAATTTCACATTTAAAATATTATTAATTATTCCGCTTAATTTAACTAACTATTCAAATAGCTTTTAAATAAAAGTTGCTGGTTTTTTTTTGCCAACAATTAAACCCTATTTTACAATTTAATACTGTTATTAAACTGAATTTTCCGCTAAATAAATTGTTATAAACTCTTTTGGAATTCACCCCTGTGACCCCAGCAAGAAAGTGAGCTCAAAAACTATTCACCTGTATGTAAATGTTTTGCCACTTGTTTTTAACTAAAGGCTAAAAACTATGAACTTTGTGTTCAACCTTGTTGTGTGTTTTTTTTTTAAGCTTTTTCCCCATATTTTTATGTGTTATATGTTTTTTTTTTATTGCACTAAATACAACATACACAAATATTAAAGCCTTTGAGCATACATATGTGGAAAAAATTACATATTTTTATATGTATGTACATTTGTATATTCTAAACAAATTGTTAACAAATCAGGCGTTAGATAGTTTTTCATCTATGTTTTCATATTCACTTTGTTGCGCTAAAACTACTACAGACAAAATTGTCGCTGTAGAATAAAAAAAAATAGAAAATTTTTAATTCCAATATTGAATATTGTGAATAGTATTTTCTGTATTTCTATAGAGGATGAAAAATATTTAGTTAACACTCAAACAGCTTTTAGATTGTTGAGCAATATTTTTTTTGTTTAGTTCAACCACAAATACATCCGGTTCATTCATTTCCGCAGGATTTACAAAATTGTTGATATGTACAAAAGTGTGTGTGTATATGTATTAAAAAAAAAACATATAGACAAAAAATTAGTTTTTTGTTTGAACATAATACTTTATAATATAGTTAACCATATTGCCGTGTGCTGTATAAATACGCAGGGAATTCTAAAAGATATTAAACAGAAAAAACCCGAAAATATGTCTTTAAAAAACACAAAAAACATCCTAATAGATTCGAATTCAGTTAGAAATTGTAAAATTTTCATTTGTACCACATATACATATTCTCATAACGTTTGCTGAGCTTGTAAACTTGCTAAGTCCCTTTTTATAAATTTTAAGGATAGTCCAAAAATATTCGAAACTTAAACTTCATATTTTTACTTATTCTAGTGTTTTGCATAAAATATTTAATTATCATAAAATGTGGACTTATCAGGTTTTTCCTTTTAGCCGTTTATTTTGTGTGTCTGTAAAGAGTTTAACTACCAAACGTATTTACAGGTGTTTCTCTTTGTTGTGTATATGTATTTACTTTACTTACACAAACACCAGCATATTAGTGTATGTGAGTTTTTTCTATTTCTCCCCTCATCAATATATTTGCAGGTAGTTTTGTTTTTTCTTTTTTCTTTATTAGAGTGTCGTTTTACTTTTAATGGTGTTGTTGTAATTGAATCACGTTTTGTATTAAATAAAGTTTTCAAATTATCACAAAAACGGAAACTGACTATTCACATATTACAATATTACAATAGCAGCAATAACTAAAAGTAGTAGTTGTAAATAACCAAGAACATATACGAGGGTCTTTCTAAAGTAAATTTTTAGAGGATATAAAAAAACCACAAAAATTTTGCAAATTGAACGAATTTTTATAGAACTAAAGTAGTTCCTATTCCAATTATTGCCCCTGAGAAAATACAATTTCTTAACCACCATCCTATAATTAAAGTAAACTTTAACAATGCCAATAATTATTTGTTTATTTACATATTTATTTAACAATATCGTTTTCCGTTTATTTAGCAAATAACTAAATGTTGTTACAAAGCACACATTTTATTATTTACAAACAAATTGCTTAAAGCACAAATTGTTTGTTTACATTTAACATATATTTTGTTAATAAGATTATGTTGCAAACAACAAAAATATTTACATGTTTTAAAGAATTCTAAATTGCAGTAAATAAAATATTTTAAAGATTTAATAGATTTTAAGATTAAATATTGAAGAATGAAAGTAAGCAATTGTTAAATGGAAAACATATTTGCCTGGAATACAATGGAATTGTCAAATAGAAGACTAAAGATAAGACTATAGACGAGTGAGTACAGACGAGAGACTACAAACGAGAGACTTCAGACAAGACTGTAGATGAGACTATAGTCGAAAATATAGACGAAACTGTAGACCAGACTATAGACGTGACTATAGGCGAGACAATAAGCTAAACCATAAACGAGACTATAAACTATAGGCGAGACAATAAGCGAAACTATAGGTATAAACTATACTATAAACAATGGACTAGTCTATAAACGAGACTATAGACGAGACTATAGTCGAAAATTATGACGAGACTGTAGCCCAAAATATAAGAAATACTGTAGACGAGACTATAGGCGAGACAATAAGTGAAACTATAGACGAGACTATAGGCGACAATTATAACAAGAATGTAGCCCAGAATATAAACAATACTATTGACGAGACTGTAGACCATTCTATAGTAAAAACAATGGATCAATCTATAAACGAGACCATAGACGATATTATAGACGAGACTATAGAGGAGTGAATAAGCGAAATTATAGACGAGAATATAATCGAGACAATAAACGAAACTATAGACGAGACTATAGTCCAGACTATAGTAGAAACAATAGACTAGTCTATAAACGAGACTATAGTCGAAAATTATGACGAGACTGTAGCCCAGACTATAAACGAGACTATAGATGAGACTGTAGCCCGGTCTATAGTTGAGACAATGGACTAGTCTATAAACAAGACTATAGGTTATATATTTGTTTAAATTACTTTCGTTTAAATTTGTTTGATATGTAACTACAAAATCCAGCAAACATTTTTCTCTTGCCAACTTAAAGTTTATTATTCTCAGTTTATCACACATTTACAAGGGATTTATGGCTTTTAAAGTGTTTGCAGTTTCCGGTTTAACAAACATTATCATACTTCATATGGCTTCCGTTTTTGTGTAAGTTTTTGTGCTGCTGTTGCTATTTAATACCGGAAACACCTGTTTAAACTATTTGCCAACAATAGGAAGACAATGATTTTTTATTGAAACCCAGCACTTAAATGTACTTTAAGACTATAATAGTGATTACAATTTATAATATGTTTAAGCCATTTAAAAAAGAGTTTATTTAATATTGTTTTTTAATATAATATAAAAATAATTTGAAACAAAATTACAAATATATTTTGACCATTAACTTGTTTCTTGTCACGGCTGTTATTTAGTGCACATTTCCCTTTCGCCTTTTCCTAGTTTTATTTTGAAATGATAACATTGTTTTGCTATTTGTTTATGTTTTACACAGTGCACGAAATATTTCCAAGCTCTTAATGTTGTTTTGCAAAAATATTTGTTTTCTCTTAGCGATAAAAAGCAGGCCATAATAAACACGAAAAAATATTTCAGCTGAAGACAATGGTTGTTTTTTTTTTGGTTTTTGCTACTTTTTCCTATAAAGTCGTTAAAAAATTTAAACATTTAACCAAAGTTTTAAAAAGCAACATAAGGAGAAAACAAACAGCCACAAATAAACAAGAAAATGCTAAAAAAGAAATGTAACAATAATGTATAAAAAGTATGCAAATGTCTTTTTGTTTCCGTTTCCTTTTAACATTGCAAAGTGCATTTTGGGGTAATTTCTTTTTCATTCTGCTGGTATTTTTTTTTCATTTCGTTTCGTTTTTTTTCTCAAGCATTTTTCATGTTTGTTGTTTAAGAAATTGAGAGAAAAAAAACGAACAATAACAAAAAGAAATGAATAATAGTGGTAAATGTTATTTTAAATACAATTAAGTGGAAGAAAAAAAGGTTTATTTCTTGCAAGGATATATGTGTATAGTAAATAGTAAATAGTATAAATCTTTATAGCTTTTAATGCATCTTATAGCAACTTAAAATGAGCGCATTTTTCTTCAGAGATTTTTAATGACTTTGTAAGTTACTTGAACGTATTGTCATTTTATGGCTGTGACTGTCGTTTTACATTAAGGTCTCATTAGTGTAATCAATAAGTCTTAATTTATCAGTAAATAAGGAAATGGAAAATGTAATTTTAACGAATTTGTGACTTAAAAAAGAAATACAGAGAAGCCTTTTCATACAAAATATGTAAAATTTTAAGGTTTTATGTGGCACAGTGGGGCAGTAACAAAATATTTATGTGTCATTTATAACCGGCTGATCTGAGTGACATGAAATTACATATAGACATAGCAAAGAAGTAGTTGAGTTTAATTTGTGTCTTAAATTCCAAACAATAGTATCGTTTATATTCTTAGCTAAAGTGTAGTCTATAATCTCAGCTATAGTCTCGTCTATTTATAATCTCGTCTATATAGAATCTTGTCTATATAGAATCTCGATTATCCATAGTCTAGTCTATATATAGTCTAGCCGGTCTACAGTTAAGTTTGTCTTTAGTCTCGTCTATCTATAGTCTTGTCTTTCTGGTCTGGTCTATCTATTTTCGTTAATCTATTTTCGTCTATTTAGTCTCGTCTATCTAATCTGGTCTATCTAGTCTCGTCTATCTATTCTCATTAATCAAGTCTCGTATATTTAGTATCTTTATTTAGTCTCGTCTATCTAGTCCCATCCATCTAACCCCGTCTATCTAATCTCGTCAATCTAGTCTGGTCTATTTGGTCTTGTCTATCAAGTCTTGTCTATAGTCGGGTCTATCTATAATCTAGTGTATTTTGTCTTGTCTATCTAATCTCGTCTATAAGTCTCCTGTATTTAGACTCCTGTGTCTAGTCTCGTCTATCTATTTACCCGTCTATATAGTCTCGTCTATATTCTTTTATAGTGGATGTAGTGATAGCGCGCTATCATCTAGTGGTCCCTCACTTCTCCAATCCACCCTGGGACTGCATCAACATTTTATCAGGAAGGGTGGTTTATTATGTTCTTGACCTCATTTTGGTTACGTTCCTATATCCTGCTATCGTGGGAGGTTCGGAACTATCGAGCATCTTTCTTTAATAACTGTGTTAATGTAGATCTCACAGTGGTTTCATTCTGCTTTTGTCTTAAAAATATTCACGGCCATTATTGTCATGCCTAGGTTGGTATTTAATGCTCTCCTTGTATTTTGCCACTTTGGGCATTTAAAAATTATTCTTGCTCCGCATCACAGTTGGCAGTGTTTCTCAAATTAAACCTGTATAAATACTGGTTAAATTTTTCATGATTTGTCAAAAATTGGGCCATATAGTAGTCAATCTTTCCATGTATTCTTTCAATCCATTCTCTAATGTTTGGAATGTCCTTGAATTTTTAGTTAATAGGTTCATCTACATGCGACCATCTTTCCTGCCACTTGTTCAGCATACCTGATCTAGCGTTCTTTTCTATCTCAGCTTCCAGTTTTCTACATTCTATTGGATTCATTTCACTTGTCTATATAGTCTCGTCTATCCAGTTTTGTCTGTCTAATCTTTTCTATCTAATTTCCTCTATTAAATCTCATCTCTCTAGATAAACAAGATGTCTAGTCCATCTTGTATCATCTAAATTAAAAATAGTTATATAGTGCGAAAAAAAACTCCACATTAAAACAACTATTATTTTTCATTTACAACAACCCTCTTAGTAGTTGTTCATCCAATATTTATAGGTGCAATTTAGTTTTCCAACAATTTATTTTCTATGTTGCAACAAAATATATTTAAAAAATATAAAATATATATATCACTTACATATTGCAACATTTGGATACACTTCACTAATCTTATTTCAACCGAGTAATTGATCAATTGTAACAAACTGAAAACTAGTAGAACAAAATTATTAAACTTTTCTCATTTTAAATGATTTAATATAAACTTTTAATTGATTTAGTTCAATGTTTACGAGTTCGCTGAAAAATTTAATAAAACAATAGAAAAATAGAAAAATATTGCTACTAAATATTGCTAGTATGGCACTGGAACAAAATATGTTGCTCAATATAAAGAAATAAATACAATTGTTTTCAGTTATGAAAGTTTTATGATGATGAAGCAAAACCGAGGGAAAACTACCAGCGTTTTTTTTTAATGAAATAGAAAAATACGTACTGAAGTTTTATATTATGACATAAACATTCATAAAATCATGCAAAGAGTGTCCCAACTAGAGCGCAATTTTTAAATTTTAAGTACAACACAGATATTTAAAAAAAAAATCGTGAAACTTTATTATATCGTAAAGTAGACAGAATGAGCTTATGTATGGAACAAGATATCGTGCAGATGGCCGCCGCGGCTTTGCTGGCACACACGCGATCTTTTAATGAAATTTTCAATGACCTTTTTGAATAAATGCTGCGGTATTTCATTAATGCAGCGTCCAATTTCCTATTTTAAGGCTTGAGTCATCGTCGGCTTATTCGCGTAAACCATCCACTTTAAAAAAACCCCAAAGAAAAAAAATCTTAAGGTGTTAAATCGCACGATCTAGGCGGCCAATTCTGGTCTCCACAACGCGAAATAACACGACCGGCAAATGACTGATGCATTTTCTCTGGCTGTATGATATGTGGCGCCGTCTTGTTGAAACCACATGCCCTCCACATTCATTTCTTCAATTCTAGGCAAGAAAGAACTGGTTATCATTTCACGATACCGAACACCATTGACACCATTGCGTTCTAGTTGGGACACCCTTTACATATGTATATAATATTTACTAGTATATGTATGCATGCAAATATATTTACTTTAATATATTTATTTGTTCAAAAAAAGAAGGGGTAAATAAAAATACTGCTAGTTGCAACAACAGCAGCTTAAAATTTAAAACCAGTGACACGAGTTGGAAAATTCTTTTCGCACGTGATTTTGTGTGATTTTTTTTTTCTTGTTTCCACAAACGTTGCACTTGGTTTGCATGCCACACAACCTCAGATAAAAATATGCATTTTTGATAAACGAAAAAACTCTAAAAATATGACAAGCAAATAATCTGTTGTCAATGATTTTGGTGACATGGTGTTGATGATGCTGATGTTGTTGATATCCACCCGCTGCTGTATGTATGTTTTTTTTTTGGTATTTCAATTCATTGTCGTTCAATTATATGTAAAATATGGATGAAATAAATGTTATGGAAACTGTAAGAGAAATATTCTTGTAGAAAAGTTGTATTAAAGGGGGAGAATGTAAGGTTGTGTATGTTTTTTATTAATACATCACGAAAATAATATTTGAACAATAACATTATTAGTTTTGTTTTTAAATACTAGCCATATGGATGATATATTCGGGGTATATGTATATATTTTATTTATTTAATATTTAATTTCTTGCACTGTTTCTCTTTCCAAACAAAATTAATATTTCATTTGTAAAAGACTGCAAAAAAAAACTTGATTTTAAATATTGGCATCATGTGTTGTTTCCACTCTGTTGCACGCATTTTTTAATCCTTATTTTACTGTGTATTTCTTTCAACTGTTTTGCCTCCTTCATATTAAAATTGTATTGAGACCTTTTTTTTTTTTGGCACTGTAATTTCATGTATTGTACATAGTTGTGTTTTTCTTTTGCCAATTTCTATGAATGGTTCATTTTCATGTGCAATAATATGGTTATTGTCCTCTAGAACACTACTGGCAAGCATTTCAACCCAAATAAACAGTATTTTGGGAGAATGTTGAGCAAAGACAAGCAAGAAACAACCGAATATAATGTGTGATTGTGCATGTTTTAACATGCTTGTAGCCAGAGTCACAAACGTTTTAATTAAAATGGACACCTGCGTTAAGTGGAAATAAAGTTTATGCAAAAAAGTTACAAACAGTCACAAGCAGCCTGGATAACAGAAACAGTCACTTTAAGCAAAATGCTGTATAAAAAGGGAGTTAAGGGATCTATTTGATGCGGAAACGCACATTTATTGAGAAAAGGTCTTAATGTTTTTTAACAAAAAAAAAACAGTTAAAAACATTGCCAGGAAAGATATTGAATTATTTAATTAAAGTACAAATGAATAGTTAATTATTTATAAGTACAAATGTTTTAATAGTAACATAACAAGTAAAAAGGTTTTCACATTTGTGAATAATTAGACATAAGTTTTACAGAGAAGCCGGGGCTTTTGTAACCAATTAGTTGTAAATATTTGCAATTATAACAAAAAAATTCCTTTAAAATTTAAAAATTTCATAAACTTTATCCATTTACTTAATGTATATACAATAGTCGTTAACCCAAATTCCTAAAATTAGTTTGAGTTTAATAAAAAATCTCATAATCAACAACTTGAAAATAATTTATTTTCATAAAATTTATCATTTACATTTTCCACTACTAAAAAAATTTCGCAGCAAATAATTTCATTGACAATAGAATTTTCAAACAGAAAAAAAAACAGAATCACGAACAAAAAGTAAAAACTGTTAAAAAAAAAACTGTGAACAAACGGAAACGGAACTCCAATCAGCCATAAAGTTAAAATCACATACGCTTAAAACAAGTTCACGCACATATACATACATACATATATATGTATGTATGTACCTATACGTTTATAAAAACACTTTCCTATGAACTCAGGCTCAGGTTGAGGCATGCACACACATGAGTATGCATGCACATAAAATAATTTAAAGCTGCCGTTAAAATTTTGTTCGCTTTTTAAATAAAACTACAAGGAAAAAAACGGTTAAAAATTGGAAAATTTTCAAAAGAAACACAAACGTAAATGTTTGCAACAGAGACTGCTACTACTACTGCTATTACATTTGCAGCATGAAGTGTTCAATTAAAAAGCTTTTGTTTGCCAACAAATGCAGCAAGCAGTAAGTTAAAATGGTGAGAAAATTGCAAAATCGTGCTAAAAATTTTTTATATATTTACATATATATATTCTTTGCATACAAAATTACGAAACTGTTTACGTTAGTGTAAAAATAAGGGAAACAACAAGTTTGTTTAAAGAAATTTTATTAAATAAAGAAAGTATTTTTCAATGAAAATGTAGCATTTCAAAGAAGTTTTTTGTAATTAATAAATTAAAGATTATTAAAGACAACCAAATAGTTGGTTTTATTTATGTAAGTGCGAACTTTAGTAAAACAAATTTAAGTCCTCTTCTTATTCTATATACATATTTCTAAAATGAAAAAATTATGAAATCATAATGCAATTTTTAAACAACTAAAACTACTCAAATTATTATTTTCAGTTGTTTAGTTATCCTTTTTGTTAAGAATCCTTTTTCATGTACTATATATAAGACAATAGAAAATCCTTGATTAAAGACCGCCAGCCAATCGCCGTTAAATTTTCGAAAGAAAAAATCGAGCAAGTCCTGCTAGACTACAAGATCGTTAATGTCGCTTATCTTAGCTTTCAGACAGTAACAAAGGCAAGTTTCTTTAGTTATATTTGGATGAATTTATATGAAATTTATCACAACATATTAGCAACAATAGCAATAATTTAAGAGCGACAAAGACGCTTAATTTTACGTTGGCTTAATCACAAATAAACTTTGATTTTATATTTTTCTATGTCCTTTAATAAGATTAAATTCTCCATACAGCCATTGTATAAGTAACAATATTGAACATTTGGTCATTAGAGCTTAAATTGAGCGACAATATCTTCCATTCTTCTTTGTCAATGACTCAATACTGAAATAGGCGACAATATCATATACACCTAATTCTGTTTTTACACGGTAATTGATTCCAGGAAACTGCGTGTGAAAAAGCGTGGTTCCTTATCTCTAAAACATATTGAAATTAGTGAAAAACAAGGATTTCATTAAAACAACTATTCTGGTTTATAATATAAAATCACATACATATACAAATTGTGTTGATACAAACATAGTTATTAAGGAAAGTATATATAAGCTTAAAAGTGTATCACAAAAAATGTATGACAAGTTCTTTTGATTGTATGCACTGAAAGAGAATTCCCCCAAATTTGCGCTATTTACAATTGCTCTGACCAAATTTTTTTATATACACAAAAAGGGAAATCCCCTAAATTTTTGATATGAACATATTTTGCAAAAATTAAATTTAACCAAAAAAAATTAAGTCCAAAAGATTTTCAATAGTGCTAAAAGGAATAAAATCGTGTAAAACAACTAGAATTTGTTTATCTTCAAATCTTGGTTAATGAAAACCCTGTAAAAACAGAATTAGGTGTATTTAGATGTCAACGATTATAAGGCCTACCAGGTCATTATTTACTTGTGAACGAGTTAATAGAAGTTTTTTTATTTTATATTTTATTACTAGTTTTGCGGCATAATTTCGGTTTATATTTATTACTAGATATTGGGTTGCTCTTACTTTTCTTACCATTTCTCTTATTTCAGTTTTTGTAAGACGTTTTGGTCGTTTTGCACCAAGCACATTTTCTACGGTATTGTTTTTGGTCTACTTAAATAAATAAATAAAAATGCAATATCATTTCCCAATATAATATTATTTAAATTAATATAATTAAGATTTTTTTTTGGTGTTCAGAGTTGGACATGCAAGGTAACGGAACTGATCGTCTTTAACTTGGTAAAGTCCAGAACCAATCCTTGATCTTGTAACCAACTAAGAAGACTCACGACCTCCGACCCCTTAGGGGCAGGTGGACACCGGGCAATGGTATTATAACACCTGTTTAAAATACTAGCTAATGTGAGCAACACAGATGGAAAACTTTAAACCCTTCAGAAGGCAACGGGAAACCACTGAAGTATTTTCCCTTGAAAACCAAACAATTATGAATACAAACAATAACCAATGGCCCTCAATCTCCGGTAATACGAGGGTGCTAAGAATCCCCGGAGGTAAAACAAAACAACATCTTAATATTGCTACATGGAATGTAAGAAGTCTTTATGAAGCTGGAAAACTTGCTAATACCATTAACGAAATGAAAAATCTTAAGATTGATATACTTGGCATAAGTGAAACATGGTGGCCAGACAGCGGAGAATTTATTTCTCACAATGTGAAAATGTACTATTCCGGTAACCTTAACAAAAACCATAGAAACGGAGTGGGAATTATCGTAAAAAATGATATAGCGAAATGTATTACGGGATTTATCCCAAAATCGGACAGGGTCATGCTTATAAAGTTAGAAACCAAACCAATTCATATCAATGTTATTCAAATATATGCACCTACAGCTGACAAAAGTGATGAGGAAATAGATGTTTTTTATGAAGAAATAAAGGAAGTGCTAAAAGCGACGAAACCCCATGAATTAACCATAATTCAAGGTGATTTTAATGCGAAAGTAGGAGCAGACAAAGTACCTGGTATAACAGGAAATTACGGATTAGGGGAAAGAAATGAAAGAGGCGACAGATTAATCCAATTTTGCCAAGAATACAAAATGAAAATAACAAACACGTTGTTTTGCCTTCCTGCAAGAAGACTCTATACTTGGAAATCCCCCCAGGATAGAATAGGGAATATCGTGAGGAATCAAATTGATTTTATTTTGATAAACAAACGCTTTGGCTCATTTATAACAAAAACCTCAACATACCCAGGGGCAGATGTACCTTCAGACCACAATCTCCTAATGACAAATTTACACACAAAACTTTACATAACTACAAAAAGGAAAACATATAGGAAACTAGATACTGCGAAACTCGACGAACCAACTACTCGAACAAATGTAAAAGAAAGTATAAATCGAGAACTTAATAACGTTAACAAAGAAGATGTAGAAAACATATGGAATTCTGTTAAAGATACTCTAAAATCAATAGCAGACATTACCCTTGGACACAGCAAAAGTCCAAAAAATAAAGAATGGATGACCAACGAAATATTAAAACTAATGGAAGAACGTCGCAAATATAAAAATTCAAATTATGAGCTATACTATGAATTAAACAGAGAAGTACAAACAGCTATACGGAATGCAAAGAGCTTGCATCTTAACGGTCAATGTCAGGAGATCGAAAGACTACAAGCATTACATGACGATTTTAATCTCCATAAAAAACTAAAGGAAGCCGCCGGTATATACCGCAAATCAATACCAAAATTGCTATACAATAACAACAATGAAGCTGTTTTAGAGTTAAAGGAAAAAAAGATAATCTGGAGTGACTATATTAGACATTTATTTACTGATAACAACCGATCAAGTTTTGATACACAGACAGTACAACCACAAACAGGAGTTGCGATCACTAAAGCTGAGGTTGAGGTAGCAATATCATCCCTAAAAGACAAAAAGGCATGTGGCCCTGATGAGATTCCTTCTGAAATACTGAAGTTAATAGACGAAAATAATATACATCTCCTTACAAAGTTGTTTAACTTTATTTACGACACTGGTCAATTCCCACAAGATTGGCTTAAATCAATTTTTGTCACCATTCCCAAAAAAAGCCATGCAAAACATTGTAATGATTATAGATTAATAAGCCTAATGAGTCACGCCCTCAAAATATTCCTTCGAATAATTCACTCCAGAATCTATGCAAAATGCGAAAAACAAATGGGTGAGTCCCAGTTTGGGTTTAAAGAAGGCATGGGCACCCGCGAAGCACTCTTTTCTTTACAGATATTAGTTCAGAAATGCAGAAATGTACAGAAGGATGTTTTCTTATGTTTCATTGATTACGAAAAAGCGTTCGACACTGTACAACATGATAAACTGATGGAAATTCTAATGTCCATTGGTATAGACGAAAAGGAAATCCAATGTATTAGAAACCTGTATTGGCATCAAACAGCACAAGTAAATGTTAACGGCGAGATGACAGACAGTATAGCAATATCTAAAGGAGTCAGACAAGGTTGTATACTGTCCCCACTTCTATTTAACATATACTCTGAAAGAATTTTCCAAGAGTCCATCAGTAACGTTCGTAAAGGGATAAATGTAAACGGACTATTTATTAACAATATAAGATATGCTGATGACACTACCATACTGGCTGAAAGTATCTCTGGACTCCAACATCTGCTGGACAAACTGACTGCATATAGTGAAACATACGGCCTCAAGATTAATATACGAAAAACAAAATATATGATTGTTAGTAAGGAAAATACCCACTACACAACATTAAAAATACAAAACTCTTACGTGGACAGAGTTCATAGTTTTAAATACCTTGGGGTTACAATCACTGAACAGTGGGATAGCTCAAAAGAAATAAGATGCCGTATTGAAATGGCAAGAGACGCATTTTTTAAATATAAAAAAGTTCTAACCAGTCATGACATTAATATTGACACAAAAATACGATTTGTCAAGGCATATGTATGGTCTGTTCTTCTTTATGCAACGGAAGTATGGACCATAAAAGCAGCTGATGTAAAGAAGATCGAAGCCTTTGAAATGTGGATCTATCGACGAATCCTCAAAATACCATGGACCCACTTTGTATCAAACGACGAAGTACTGAGAAGAGTAAAGCGAAATAGAGAGCTTTTACTAACCATTAAGAAACGTAAAACAGCGTACTTAGGCCACTTTATGAGAAATCCAAAATACAAACTGTTACAAGTAATTACACGAACAAACATTGAAGGAAAGCTTAGTAGAGGAAGAAAAGAATTAACGTGGCTTAATAACATACAAGCGTGGACTGGTATCCGTGATGCAGGCAATCTGTTGAGTGAGGCGAGAAATCGGGAAACATTTTCCGAAATAGTGAAACTTTTATGACATTATTAGAAAATAATATAAAATGTAATTGTATTGGTCGCTAACATTCGAAAAACGAATAGGCAAATAAAGAAGAAGAAGAATTAAGATTTTCTTGCAAAAATAAATATGTGGACAATAAATTGACTTACAATTTCAATTATGAAAATGGTGTATTTTTATGTGACTGCAATTAAATAGTTGTAATAATTACACACGAAACGACCAAATTATTTCTCACAATTGTCCTCCTACTCATTGTTGCTGTTGGGTATTAAACTACACTTACACATCCATAAGTTTTGCCAGATCAATACGTACTCTCTGGAAAGACACAAATTATCAAATTAAAAGAAATTGAATAAAATTTGTCTTATTTCACCCGAAACCTCTGCTCTATAAATAAAACTAAAGAAAACATAAGAAAATAATAATAATTTCGTTAAATAATTTTCATTTCCGTTGTGCCAACAATTGACAACAGGTGTTACCTGCAGGAATTTTTCAACAAAGCACTCAACACAAAACTTTCTTTCATCAAACCAAATAAACGTTGCAACCAGCCAAACAACCAACCAACCAAACAGCAAACCATTCAGCCATACTACCAACCAGATAACAAACAAAAACTTTCGTAAGTATGTAAGTGGGGTCAAATGTAAAATAATGCCTTTGGCGATTTTTTGCACAAGTAAGACAAAAACACATACACATATACAACAGTAACACATACACACACAAGAATAAGAAGTATATTAAGAAAACAAAAAAACTAAAGCAAAAGGACATAATGGCTGGTTTGCAGGCACTGGCAAAGTATGTATGGTGGCTATAAAAAAAACTGAAAAATAAACTTTATTGTAGTGGAAAATGTAATAATAAAAATATATATATAAAGTACAAAAGAAGACAAACTTAAAGCAAATGTGCAACACTTGTTTTAGCAATTTCCATAATTTTTCAGTTGTAACTTTATGTATGAACAAGTAGACAGACACCAAACACCCTCTAGCTAGTTGCTAGAAAAATTGCTTAAAATAAAATGTGCTAGCAAAAAGAAAAACTTTGTGCCAGTTTTGTTCTGTGTTTTTATTCCGCTTCTTTTTTCCACTTTGCAAGATTTTTTCTATTAAGTATTTTTAATATTTTACAATTTGTTTTTTTTTCTAGGTTTTTTGTCTTTTTGCTTCTGTGGTTAATGCCACAATTTAGTTACGATATTTTTGTGGTAATGAGTTTAAGTGTTGGACAGTAGTTTGGTATAAACAATTTTTAAATATAAATTGAATATAAAAACTTAATAAAATGTATATATAGTAGAATGGTTACTATTCTGTCCATATGCAAAATAGAGCTGGGGCCAAATTACCCCATTAGATATCGAGTAAAATTTAATCGTAATTTTCTTATTTGAGATTATGGCATTCGATATCGAGCAAGAAATTTAGTACATTTTATCATAATTTCGATATCGAAATCATTTTTCGATATGATAGCTCCTGCTTTATTATAATTCTAATAATATTTAATTTTTCCTGTTTTATGCATTTTGTTTTTATTTTATTTTTTGTTTACATTTTTATTTTTTATTTCAATTTTTAAAGAGAATTTTGTTGTGAATTCAATAATACTTAATTGTTTCAAATCGCAAGCAAATTGTAGGTTTTGCTTTAAGTTTTCATATATGTATTTTTCATGGGGACACCTAAAACTATGCTACGAAATAAAGCAAACAATTAAACCTGTGTCAATATATGAAAAATGGTAAGCTGTATGAAAATTTTAAAAAATTTTTAAAATTTAAATAAAAAATTTAGAAAAATAACCTCAAAGCTAAAAAAAATTAAAAAAGAAAAAAAAGATCCGTTTTTTTAAATTTATTAACTTTCAGTTTATTTTCAAAAATCAATAAGGGGTGGCATTGGTTTTCCATTTTTCTTAATACCCGGATTCCGTTACACTTCTTGAAACCACTAAATAGTAAAAAAAAAAAAATTTTTCCAGTTTCATCGCCTTTGATATATTTTTCTTTATTATATTTTCTATTAAAACATATAAATTATTAAAGTAATATTTGTTCTGAAATCAAAAATATTTCACTTTTAAAAATCGGAAGAAAATTTTAGAATTTAGTAAATTTTAGTATAACTTACTTTAACTTATTATATAATCACACAATGATTAGCTTTAAATATTAAACGTGTTATTTAAATTAACAGTCTTCAAAGTTGCAAAATCGAAAAAAAAATATGAAAACAAATTAAAGTCTTAAAAACAGCTCCCATGATCATTTATTAAATTATGAATTTGGGGGTGTGGTTTCACAAACAATAATTTTTTGCTATTTTTAAAACCACTGTTCCCTTTACAACTTGTCAAAGAAACTTATAATTGAAATTTCTACATGCTTCTCTTAATATCCCTGACTCTCATCTTTTTTTTATTTTATTATCAACTTAAAGTTTAAAATTTATTAATATCTAAGCAAAATAAGGAAGATGAAAAAATAAAGAAAAGAATAAACTCCTCAGCTAAACTAATTTAAACAGTCATGAATTTTTATGTAAATTCTTTAACAACCAAAATGAAATAAACAAACAAAACTTGGTCTGTCTACGGATGCAAATAAAATGAAAAAAAAAGAAAGTAAAAACACACACCCACTCAAACACACATATAGTTAAATAGTTATACATAGTATTCGAACAAGAAATATGGTCATAAATCTTAAGGGCAAGTAAACACACCAATAGACAAATTTGCTCGAAGAGAAAATCTCATCGCATCTGTACACTTACCTAAGCAACAAACCGAGCTGCTCACACTTGCTTAAATTCAAGCTAAACTAAATATAAATTTATCAATTTATATTAATTTTAAATTGATGGTAGTGGGAGCATCTCTTTTGTAGCTGTAAGTGCAAACTGTTGTGATGTGTTAATACTTACATGCTCTGCTCTCATAAGAAGTTGTGTTAAAGTGTTTGTGTCTTCAAGCTTTTGATACAAACAAGCTTCTTAAGGAAGCTGCTACTTGGTTTGTATTATTTCCGGTTTCCGTTTTTCTTCATATACATTTTTTCCATTGCAAAATCTTATTGTGATAATGTATGTAGATACTCATTGCATTTTGAAGTTGTTTGTACAAAATACGTTGCTGCCTCTCTCTCTCTCTGTTAGTCTGTTATTAGATTTTTTACAATCAGTGAGTAAATTTACATAATTTGTCAATTGTTTTCAATTTGCCATAACAACAACTTTAGTTTTAATTGGTTTTCTTAGTAAGTTCTTTATGAGACTTGTTTGTAATATGATTTTAAATTGTTTTTCTTAGTTTTCCCTTTTTGGTTGCAACTACTTAAGTTTAGCAAAACAAACTTTTTTGTTACTTGGCACTAGTTTTTTATGCAGTTGAGGGAATTGTATTAAAAATACTAAAAACTCATTCATTATGTGTTTTTTTTTAACAATTAATAGTGATTATTTATAGGATTTTAATAGAAGTAGGTGACATTTATTGCTTTAAATCAACGAGTTTTCAAGTATTAGGAAATTGTTTTTATACACCTCATAACGTACTGAGAATTAAAGGGGAAATTGGAATATTATTTTCAGAAAATTTAACTGATAAAGCCCTGATTTGAAACAAGGCATATTATAGTGGGCATAACTCAATTGTAAACAATTATTTCAATGCTTGAAAACAGTTTTACTTCGTAGTGGTATTTTATATTAATAGATAAAAGTTACCACCACTAAAATGTATTCGAAAAAGTAAAAAAATATCTTTTTAAATTTAGTTTCGAGGATAGTTCAGGTACTAAATAATACCTTGTAAACCCATGAAGTGTTTGGAAGACTGTATCATTTTCTAATCTATTTGTTAAGAATAAAAAACTTAGCTATACAAGTTATATTAATACAGCTATGTCACAGAATTTAATTCCGTTCGGAAGTGGAATTAATTTCGTTTATTGCTTTTATAGAAAAAGGCAGTTTGTCGACACATTGAGAATAGTAAAAATACTCATGTGTATATGCTATTCGGATTTTGACATTGGTAACAAGCATAATATTCATGGATCACCTTGTTTGATTTTTTGGCTACAGGTTTTAAAAAAGCACATTGCCTACTTTTTGGATGACAAATTTTCAATGACCTTGAAAAATTTAGAATAACGGTTTTTTATACTCACCACGATTTTTTATTCACCACGATATTTTCACCACATTTTTAAATTCACACTACACGAGCAAAAAAAATTTTCCGCTAGAATTTACACCTACCATTTTTAACTAGAACACCTTGTTTTTTGTTTTTTTTGCGCTCTCAAATTTTCTTCTTCCGTCGGTCGTCGTCGTTGTTTGTATGTGTGTGTTTGTTGGCTGCTGGCCGTTGAAATTCTTAGAAGAAAACCGGGTTTGTTGTATATAGCGAACTTTAAAAAAAAAGAATATGAAATTTATTTTTTCGCCTTCATTGTAAAGTTTCACACCACTGTTATGTTGAGTACACTCTATCTTCGTCTTTAACCCAGCAAGTTTTTAGTGCAGACATTTACCTTCATTAGCTGGTAATGCAGGTACATGAACAGTCTTACCGTAGAGTCATTGTAATATAGAGTCGTTATTTTAAATTGTTTCGCGCTTTCAAGGCGAGTCGGTTTAGCGTGGCACTTGGTCTTCTCACGTAGTTAAATTTTAGCTTCAATCGTAGGTGTTAATACTTCAATTTTAGGTTCAATTGTAGGTCTTTATGCAGTTCAATTTTAGTTTCAATCGTGAGTCTTTATATATTTCTAGTTCAGCTTTAATTAATGGTCTTTATGTATGTAGTTCAATTTAAATTCAATCAAGGGGCTTTATGTCATTCAATTTTAACTTCAATCAGAGGTCTTTTTAGTTTCAATCGAAGGTTCTTATATAGTCTTAGTTAAGCTTCAATTGAGGATCTTTATGTAGTTCTAGTTTAGCTTCAATCGAGGGGTTTATATATATAGTTCAAGTTTAGCTCCAGTCATATGTTTTTTGTGGTTGAATTTTATCTCTTTCATTTTGTTTTATTAAACTAAATATAATTAAACATCTTTTTACTTTAATTGTTTACTTATTTTTAATTTATTTTATTTTACTAAAATAATAGTTTTATTTAATTGTTTTAAGTACTTAAAAACTAAACGTACTAAACATTTAAGTATGGATATTTTAGGCAACTATAAGTTTAGATAGATATTTTTTGTTTATAATGTTAAACATATTAATTAATATTAAAGTTATAATATAATAAACCTAAGAATTTGACTGATTTCATAGAAATTTTCATTTCGTTTCTTAAAAAAGGCAAAATAAAAAATTTGTTAAATTCAATTTATAGCTTAAACATTAAATTTAAATATAATAAAATTTTATATTTTTCAATTCGTATAAAAAAGGAAATTTTCCATAAATTTTGTATAAAATTTTTAATATTTTGTTATGAAAAGGTAAAAATAAACATTTAAAGAAAAAGGAAGTAAGTGTAATAAATATAAATATTAAGAAAATTAAAAATTAAAGAGCATCATATAAAACTTAAAAAACTATTTATTAGAATTTGAAAGTTTAGTTAGGTGTTTGTTTAAATGTTTAAGAACATGTTTTTTTTTTGTATTATAGAAATTATTGGAAAAACTTTAAAATATTTTATATACATGTTTTGTTGTTGTTGTTGGTTTTGTTTAAGGTAAATTAAAAATTTATACTACAGTGTTACAAGCTAAAAATCGGGATCATAATCACGTGCATAACGTGATGATCTGCCAGTCGTTTGATTATTATATGTATACATTTGATGGGCATCCGCAAATGCATCCGGATACTGATGTCCTCCATACAGTGACTGTTGATGATGCTGCTGTTGTTGCTGCTGCTGTTGTGAGTGGGTGGAGTATTGGGAGTGAGGATGATGTTTAAGAGATCTTTGCAGTGAGTCACCCTTTTGGGAGGAGTAATTATTTTGCGAATCGTAATAGTAGTCACCGTGTTTACGTGTTGAACGCCAACTGTCGTATATGTTAGAGCCGCTGCTGTCGTTCATGGAGTTGGTGAAGCGCTGAAAAGAAAGCAAGAGAGAATGTTTAAAATTATTGACAAATTTCATACAGGAAGGCCAAGAAAATATATATTATAAGCTGAAAGTTAAAGATTTATATTTAAAGCTAAAGTTTAATTGCATACAGATCTACATTTGAAGCTAAAGAACTGAGTTTATAAAAACCTACAATTGAAATTGTTGTTCAATAATAAAATTGAAAAACATAAAGTCCTGCAATTGAAGCTAAAATTTTAATACATAAAGTCCTGCGATTGAAGCTAGAATTGATTTACGTAAAGACCTATAATTAAAGCTAACATTGAACTACATAATGGCCTATGATTTAAGCAAACATTAAACTAAATAAATATCTACGATAGATGCTAAATTTTAATACATTAACACCCAAGATAGAAGCATAAATTTTAACTGCATAAACCCCTATAATTGAAGCTAAAATTGATTTAGGTAAAGACCTACAATTGAAGCTAAAATCAAATGGTGAATTTAAAACTATTATGTTGTTGTTGTTGTTGTTGTTGTAACAGCAGTAATTGCTGAATTGACAGCCCTTGGCCAAGTGTTCTCGGGTCATTCCGGTGCGTAGAACCGGTTGTCGTGGGAATGAAACTATTATGTACTAACCTTTGGTTTAATAGGTTGTTTTGTATCATTCCAGGCATCATCTATATTATAGAAATCATCTACACCATAGCTGTCACTACCGCCCATATGATTGATTTTTAGCTCATTCAACATGTCATTGGTCAAGGGTATGGGTGTCTTTTTAGCGCGATTCTGGCGATTTAGTAACTAAACAAACAAAAATATATTTTATTATATAATTACGACACTCCTGTTCTCTTTTCCTCGAAATCTTTACTTACCACTGCTATACCAAATATAACCACAAATACCAGGGAACCCACACCTATAACAATGACCACTATGGCCCATTGAGGTATTAGCAAATCCTCTTCGGCAAACTCCACATTGGGCGTCAAGGGTTTGGGTATGACTAGTTCATCAAAAACAAACAAAAATTAATAAAACTTTACTTTGTTTTCTACAAATACTATATATATATTCATTACCTGAGAAATCTGTGGCCACTGGATCTATAACATATTTACCCATTGATAAGATTTCTTTGACTAGTTTTTCCTCTTTGATATCCTGATAACTGCTGTCCTCCTCGTTGTCGGTTTCATTTTCGGTTTCCGATTTGTGTGGCAATATAGGTTGGGCGGTTAGAGCATCATGGAATAGTTTTTTGATTTCCAAGGTATTAACATCCTGGCTAATATTGGCCAATTCCACATAGTAGTCCACCAAAACACTGCCTTTGCTGAAACTGTCAATGCGCACTTTTTTATACCATTTACTTAATTTGGGGGCCGTTGAGTAGACTTCATTTAACTACAAGAACAAATAGGCAATATTATTGATTTATTTGCTCAAATATATAAACAGTATTTATACTTACTTGTGCCTCTACTTCTCTAGCCAAATTCTTCCACTCTGCTGTATTGTGATCTAATAATTCCGGCTTCCAGGATACGCCATCTATAATTTTAATGGTGGCTGCCAAATCACAATCGGCTGTGCAGAAACCTGGTTTAGTGGGCTTGGGTGTGGTAGTAGTGGTTGTTGTAGTGGTAGTGGTTGTTGTAGTAGAGGTGGTGGAGGGTGACAGTAAATCTTCAAAATTAATGGTGGCTGCCTTGGCTTGTTCCAATAACTTTTCTATGGAAATGGGTGTGGTAGAGGGTGTAGGCCAGCCCGTAAATTCAGTAGTGGCTCTGGTAGGTGGACCCTTTCTCACAACTACTGCTGGTGAGCCACCCATATTCTCTCCTGAATCGATCTGGGATCTGGGTGTGGTTAAGCGTTGAGCTCCTAAACGTTTATGGATGCCTTTAGGGAAAACCACTTTGAAGCCAGAGCCAGCGGCAGATGAAGAATTGCTATTAGCTTCCTCGTCCGGTTTAGGTGTAGTAGTTGAGGTTGTGCTGGTAGAAGTTGAGGCCGGATGTTTGGGTTGCAAATCATCTTCACTGCTATTAAGTTTGAAACCAGGAGGCAGCAAAGAAGCCACTTCTTTAAATTCAATTTTCTTTATAATATCAACCGGATCTTTTTCCTTTTCATCGGAAGGTTTATAACCCTTAGGTAATAGTTGGGAGATGTCTATAGTCTCTGGTTCCAATTTCGGTAAAGGTTTTCTGGTTGTTCTTAGCTTATAGCCATGAGGCAGGAATTTAGTAATATCATCTGGTTCTGCAACTGTAACACCAGCTGTTGATTGCTTTTTCTCCTCCGTGTTCCTGTTGTCCTGCTCCTCCTTGTCAATGGGTGTAGTGGGTGTTGTTATTTTATAACCTGGTGGTAAAAATTTGGATATATCATCTACCAAAGTTACCGCAGGTTTGGCGGTGGTAGCCTTTTCTTTATAATCTTTGGGCAGCAATTTATCGAGGTTATCATCAAACTTGATTTTGCTTAGAATACTGTGTAAATCGTTTTTGGTACTTTCGGTGGATGTTGGTGGTTTAAAGCCCTTGGGCAATAAACCAGCCAAAGAAACATCTTGTGCTACTGGGGTATTTTTAAAGGATCTGCCTATCGTGGAATTTCTTAAGGGTTTCTTGAAGTCATGAACCTCATGTTCGGGTTTCTTGGTGGTGGTAGTGCTGGTGGTAGTTATCTTACGATTTTTATATGAGGTTCTCTTAAAGCCATCAGGCAGTAAACTGGCCAATTCATCCATTTCGGTTTCCTCGATATGATGCACTTTAACTTTAGGTGCGGCGGTTTCATCGAAATGGTGTACCCTTACCTTGGGAGCTGGTGTTGTTTTAGGTTGGAACTTGCGTATATTGGGAATAAATCGGTTGCCGGAGGTGGAAGTGGTGGAGGGTGTTGAAACTCCCATTTGACTTATTATGGGATATTTGCCGGCTAATAAACCACTAGATAGTTCAGATTGCACTCTATCCAATTTATCTATGATGCTCTCGGTAGAAGAGGAGACCTGTGAGGAGCTGGTATTTTCGGTAGAAGATTCTGTTTGTGCTGTAGTATTTGCCTCCATTTCATCACTTTCATTGGTTTGCTCTGAATCTGAATCTTGATTATTTTTGCTGGCCTTGGCTTTAGCATTGCGTTCCAATTCGGATAATGATTTCTTGGATTCCTCTTGTTGTATGGCCGGGAAGGGTAAAAAGCGAGCGCCATTTATACTTCTGCTGGTCTGTATGGAAGCCACAACAACATAGCCCTCAGTAGTATTGCTCAAACCTTCTTCACTGATGGCTTTAGGGGTGGGTGTCGTGGGACCATCAATTTCCTCGGCCGACTCGTCAGAAGCTGGTGATACTTGGTGTTCGGTAAATATGGCCTCTTCTTCGAGGGACAGTGTTGTGGAGCGTGGGGTAACAGGCGAGGGGAAGGCAGTGGAGCCATTTACCACACTCTTGGTGGTGACCACAGAAATAACTTCTCTATCCAAGATCAAGGGACTGGGTTCTAATGTAGTAGTAGAAGTGGTGGTAAAGGAATCTTCAGCATGTTCCAAACTATAGGCTGAACCTTCATGTTCCTCCTCCTCACCTTCCACGTCATCGCCACTTTCTATATCGTCCCCACTTTCTTCCTCATAGTCCTCCTCATCATAATCCGCACTAGACTCTTCCTCTTCGTGATGCTCTTCCTTTTCACCAGATGACTCGGTGGTGGTCATTAATACAGATGCTGTTATTTTTTCTACTTCAGCTTCAGCCTGGCTCTCAGTAGTGGTTATGACTTGTGGCTCTTCTTGCTTTTTAGTGGTGGTAGTAGCTTCTCCTATTGGCATAATGGTGGCTTTTAACCCTTCTTCATTATCTTCCACCTCATGATACTCTTCATCCTGTTGCAGGGACTTTTCAGTGGTATGAATCACTTCTTCTATGGATTTTTGCGTGTTGGCTTCTTTGCTACCACTTTCGTTATCTTGATGTTCTTCTTGGGAATATTCATCGGAATAATTTTCACCACCTTCTTCATCATTGTCCTCTGATTTCTGAGTTTCTTCACTTTGCGAAGCATTGGCGGAGTTTTGAGCCACAACTTCCTCTTGGTGTTCTTTGGAATTTGTTGACACTTTTAAGGTGGTCGCGCTAATTTCAGTTGACTTTGCTAAACTGTCTATAGCTGTGGGCTTAACCTCTGCCTCTTGCAGTTGCAGTTTTTCTAAAAGGTGCTCTTTAACTTGTGGCCTATTTAATTTATTATCCAGTTGCTCTTGGGTTTCCTCATGTTCATCACTCAAACCACCACTTTCCACTTTTTGTTGTGTAACAAAAGGCAATGATGGTCTAAAAGGTGTGGAAGAGGCGGCTACACTTTGCTTTAGTAATTTATCTTTTTGGGGCTGTTTAACTCTTCCTTGTTTTACGGGATAGTTCTTTAGAGGTTTATTTTGTTGTATGGGTTCATTTACCTCACGATTGATGAAGGCGGGTCGGCGATTATTGGTTTTAACATTGAGTCTACTTAGTTCTGGGTTATTGGCCTGTGTGGTGGTTTGTGCTGCTGGTCTAAAACCTCCCGAGGAGAGATTTTGTGTTCTGCCGCCAAAACGATTGTATCTGCGACTGGTGCTCGGATATTCTGTAGTTGAAGTGGAGGTGGTAGTTGTGGTACCCGAACTGGGTTGAAAACGGTTTCTGGAGTTACGGAAAGGAACCTGTTGTTGCTGTTGTGTTTGTGGTCCTACGGGGGCATCCAAGTTGGTGTAGCTGTTGGGTGCGGGGCGATTACGATTTGAACTGGGTGAAAAACCACCATTGCCAAAAGGTCTAGCCACTGAATTGCCAAAACCGGTTGAGGCCGACAAACGGTTTGAGGTTGCGGGTTTATCCACCTGTTAAGAATAGAAGGAAGACAATTAATTTAACGGAATAAATATTTACTAATTAAAAAATTAAATTTCGTAAAATTTGAGATAATGTTTACATGTGTAAACAACAATGTAAAATATGTTAATAATGAAAATATGATTTAAATTAACAAATACATATTAAAATAAAATTAAAAAAAAATTCAAAGGAAATTCAATTGAATATGTATTTTTATTTGTTAAAAATTTGTAAAATTAGGAAGAAAAAAACCCTGACGAAGGCACTCAAGGAAGTGCCGAAATATTGGTTTTAAATAAACGTTAAAAAGTTTTTATATTTAAAAGAAAGACCTTAAGCTTGAAAAATTAGTAATAATGGAAATCCAATTGTTTACATGGCTAAACAATTATGTAAAAAATATAACAAAAACTAAATAATATGTATTCAATATTTAAATTTAAATTAAAAAAAAAAATAACTTTAAATGACTGTCAGTTATTTACATGTGTGTAAACCATCATGTAAATAATAAAATTATAAGGTAAATTAAGAAACAAATATTAAATTGAGATCCAAAATGAAGATTTAAACCTGTTACTGAAGTGTTTACCTTGTTTACAAAATGTAGAAGTGGTTATTTGTAAACAAAAAATTTTATTTAAAAAAGCAACTATATTTGACAGTCAACTATATCTAAACAGAACAGAAACATCAAATATATAAAATAAACTTTTCTCTTTTCATTAAATTTGCTTCAAAAATAAAAGAACAACTGTTTAATAATTTTTACAAAAATATTTGTTATAAAAACATAAAATTTATACATTTTACAATAATTTTACCCATGTAAACAATAAGGTAAACTAGCTAAATAATCAAAATTTCATAAAATTAAGTTTCAAAAATAAAACTACTAAAATTTATTGTATTGTTTACGTGGGTAAACAATTAATTAATCTTATCATTCAACCGTTTTCTTCTTAACTTGTTAACAAGTGCCTATTTAACAATAATTACGGTTTTGTTGAAAACTTCAGTAACCCAATTTTGCTTAAAATCACACTAATTATAGACAACATTAAAATTAAACTATTTCAACCAATAACAATCTCTCCAATTACCCATATTGTTGTATTATTAAACAATATCATGCCCTTTTTGGGATTAAACACGATAATAAATTGCATTTGTTTTACAAATTCTCATTAAATTCCAATATATTACAAAAATTCATGAAACATGATACAAACTCAAACTACAAATACACCTGCCTCAGGCCAGATACTCATAGATTTACAACATGCTGAGTGGTAAGCAGCTCCCACAACTGCACTACATAAAATTTATGTTAGTAAAGAAATCAATACACAAACAATTCATTAACATTAATAAAACAAAAATATGAAATACCCATTTTTCAAAATTTTGCTTTCAAACGCCACAAAAACTGTATCAATCATATTAAAACTTAAGAAAATGAAAGTAAACTTTATACCTTTACACACATACCCACAAATACGAATATTTGACCAAATGGAAGCAAAAAAAAAATGCTTTTAAACGCCACAAAACTATCAAAATTGCATAACAAGAGTGGCGGTAAAGCATCATGGTTTAAATTGATCAACAAAAACAAAAATAACCACTACAATATTAACCAGAAACATAACAACCAACATGAAATTAAAACTGAACTGAACAAGAAATGTTAGTTTCTTTGAAAAAAAAAAAAAAGTTAACCAAACACAAAATCCTACAAACACCTCAAACTAGACACAGTCTCTCCAACAAGAAATCAGTTTTTTAGCAGCAAAATTGGAGCACAAAGTAGCAATGAGGCACCCGAAATGCAACAACATTAAACATTAAAACTAAATCTATAACTAAACAAATACTCAAGAGTTAATACTGTTAACAACGAACTAAATATTTGGTTTATTGCTTTTTTTTCTTAGTTCACTAAAGCACAAACATAAAGGCGTTCAATACGCATTTGGCCGGTTACATTAAAGTTGGTAAAACACAACAACAGTGCAGAGAGAAGTTATAGTAAAGATTAAAAAAAAAATAGTTCAACTTACAATTAAATATGTTTTTAGAGGGTATTTCCCTTAATCTGATGATTCAGAAAGGCTATTTATTTATGAAGTACATTACACATATTTATACATGTAAACAATAATGTAAAATATTTTTAGAATTCCAAGAATGTCCAATTTTAAGAAAGGAAAAAAAACACTATAAATAAATGAAAGTATTCAAATGTAATATATTTTTAATTGTTTACATGAGTAAACAAAGGTAAATAATGTAAAATATGTAAATTACAAAAAGGCGAGGCAAATGTTTGAAAAAAGACTAATGAAAAGAAATTAGTTTAATTTGTTCAATAATATCAAAAAATAATTTATATTTTTTTTTGTTAATTTTATACTATGAAACAATAAGGCAAACAATTAAAAAACAAACAAATGAAACACTGGAAAAAGGAATTTCAAAATAGCGAATTTTACATTTTTTACATGTGTAAACAACAAGGTAAACAATTAAAAATATGTGTAAATGATTAAAATAAGAGGTAAATAACCAACAAAGCATAATAGTGGAAAAGAGACGTTTAACATAGCCAACTTTTACATATTTTTCAATGTAAACAATAAGGTAAAAAATTAAAAATATGCGTAAATTATAAAAATACGAGGTAAATAAGTAAACAAACAAAACAATGGAAAAAAGACGTACAACATATCCATATCTTACATGTGTAAACAAAAGGTAAACAATTACAAGCTAGCATAAATAACTGAAATACAAGATAAATAGCCAAATTTTGCATTTTTTACATGCGTAAATAATACGGTAAATAGTTAAAAATATGTGTAAATAATTTAAATATGAGGTAAATAAGTAAACAAATAAGACAATGGAAAGAAGGTGTTCCACATACCCAATTTTACAGGTGTAAACAACAAGGTAAATAATTAAAAATATGTGTAAATAATTGAAATACGAAATAAATAAGCAAACAAATAAAATAATGAAATGAAGACTTTCAAAATAGTAAAATTTTACATTTTTTACAGGTGTAAACAATTAAAAATATGTGTTATATATTGAAATACCAGGTAACTAATTAAACAAATAAAACAAACCAATGGAAACAACGCTCAAAAAGGTAAAATTTTCATTTTTACAAAAGGTATGCAATTAAAACTATGTGTAAAACAATACAAGATAAATAAGCAAACAAATAAAATATTGAATAGACCTTTAACATAGTAAAATTTTACAATTTTTACAGCTGTAAACAATAAGATAAACAATTAAAAACGTATGTAAAATATTTAAAGTAGGTGTAAACCAATAAAATTCGGGCTAAATTATGAAAAAAATAATAGAATGAAGACGTTTAAGATAGGCAATTGTGTTTATGCTTGTAAACAATAAGGTAAAATATGTAAAATTTGTGTAAATAATTAAAAAATTGAGTAAGTGATGTAAAAAAAGTTGCATGAAAGAATGGTGTTAAAATGACACAAATATAAAATATTTTACACATGTAAACATAAGCTAATATATGTAAAGTAAAGTGTAAATAATCAAAAAAAAACTGAGTAAATTAAAAAAAAATAGTTACTCGAATAAATGGTCTTTAAATTAGATAAATTTAAAATGTTTTCACGTGTAAACATTAAGGCAAAGTATGTAAATTTGGTGTAAAAAATTAAAATACGGAGTAAATTGTTGAAGTAAATAAGTCAATGGAATGAAAACATTCAAAAACTGGTAAATTTTTATTTTTTTTTATATATACATATAAACATTAAGGTAAAAACGTAAAATATGTGTAATTAATTAAAAACCTGATTACACAAATTTCAAATTTGTTTCTCATGTAAACGAAAAGCTAATACATATAATTGAGCAAAACAACACATTTTAAATAATACATTGAAAAAAGGAAACTAATGTTGCTATAACTTAGAGATAATTTGTATTAGAATCCTTTTTCTTCACCCAACTGTTGCTGGTAATTTATTTTATTTTGAAAACGATATTAATTTAACAAACTTGTTTATTCAATTAAAGTTATAATCAATTTATTAAAAACAAACCAAACCAGATATTGCAACAAACTTAAGACATACTTGTTGATTTTCTACCCAAAAACCAACAACAATTTTGCAATAAATTATTAATGAATTTATATAAAATTAAAAATTTCAATATATGTTTTGCCATTTTGTTGTTTGTATATAAAACATTACAAAATTCTTAAGAAAACAAAAACATAAATTTTGGCAAAAGAAAAACAACAATACTATAAAACAATTGTTGCAATATTATGAAATACAACATTCCCACGTAAAAAACCTTTAGATTGATTGTGTTTTCATACACAGAGCTGGGTAGTTAGTTAGTTATGGTGGTGGTATCATTAACATTTTACTCTACATTTGTATTCGCACATTTGAGTTCACTTCACTTACATTTTTTCTCTTCTTTATTTGTTGTTGTGGTTGTTGTTGTTAAGGTTTGGGTATATTTAATTAGTGGTTTCAATTCAATTATTTCTTTTTTTTTTTTTTTTGGAGCACTACACTTCATTTGTAATTCATAAAAATTTCATGGATTTCTAATACTTCACACAGTTAACATGGTTAGATATAGACATCAAAGGCAGACAGACAGAGACATAAATACCCTTAGATATGTGGTAATTTGTAAGATAAACTATTGTCTTAAGCTCTTCAAATATAAAATACCAACATGTATATACACATGTAAGTATGTCTGCCTGAATTTGTTAAGCTATGGTGGGAGTGACATTGTAAAAAAATCAAATCAAAACTAAAACAAATCACACACATTTTAAATAACACAGAAAGCAGCTCCAATAAAAAACCTCTATCACGTGTTGTAATATTCAAACATCAAATTGATGAGTGGCTTGCATTTTTTTTTGTTTCAAACACCAGAAACTATGCAGACAAGAAAAATTAAGTTCAAATAACAACAAACTGGAAAAAATGGGTGTTACTTTGTTGAAATATATTTCCCTTACAGGCATGATTATGCATGTTCATTATATATTCCTGGCAAGGTTATAGTATATGCAGTTACTTATTTAGTTCTTTTTTTAACTTATTTATCATATACTATACATACATACATAAATATGTGTGTTAAATTGTTTGTTAATTTAACTTACCGTTGGTTCATTAAAATGCTGCAGAAATTGTGTCTGTTGATGTGGCACATTCACTCGTTGTGGCACAAAACCGCTGGTTTGTGTAAAACTGCTACTGGGCTTAAACGACTTGGAACGTGTATAAGTGTTGACGGAAGCAGCACCAGTGGCTGAGCCCGGCACACCAAAGGGACGGGGTGAGATGTCATAGTAATCATTATTGCGAGTGTTCTGAAATGAAGAATAAATGGAAATGTTTTATGAGTAAAGCAATATCTTCTATAGAAAATCTTGAATTAAATTATCTACCGAAAATATTTACATATGTGTATAACAGAATTTTCTATATAAAATCTTGTGTATAACAGTATTTTCTATAGAAAATCATGTGTATAACAGTATTTTTAATAGAAAATCGTGTGTATAACAGTATTTTTAGTAGAAAATCTTGTGTATAACAGTATTTTTAGTAGAAAATCTAGTGTATAACAGTATTTTCTACAGAAAATCTTGTGTATAACAGTATTTTTAGTAGAAAATCTTGTGTATAACAGTATTTTTAGTAGAAAATCTTGTGTATAACAGTATTTTCTGCAGAAAGTCTTGTGTATAACAGTTTCTAGAGAAAATCTTGTGTGTAACAGTATTTTTAATAGAACATCTAGTGTATAACAATATTTTTCACGGCTGTTATCTAGCAATTGTCTTTCTCAGCACAAGTATTCCCATGAAATCAAATCCCACATATTAACAACAAAAAACGCCATTTATAGTAAACTTTAAAAACACCCAAAACAAAAGACTTAAGTTACATACCTGAAAACCATCATCAAAAATGTTCCCTCATTAAAGCGATGCAATATCTGCTTTATTTAATTGTTTATAATTTCTCGCTTTATAACAAATTATCACCATAAATATAATTTTCTACAAAAGTTCAATGTTCATGTCACTTTCATTAAACAATATACCAGGGTAATTTTTCTCTACTGATTACGTTTATTTATTATTATTTTTTCTGTTACTGTTCGCCTATAAAACATAAATGTTGTTAATAATAAACTTTCTTATTAACATTATTATAGTTTTATTGCTCTATTATTGTCTGCTGCTAGAGTTTTCTTTTATAATTTGTACATCAATCGTAAGTAAAAGAGAAAACCAAGAGCTATAAAAAACATGTAGTAAATAAAATGTTAAAACAACACAAGGTAACAACCTGGATATATAACAAGGTCACCAGAGATCATGACAAAGTGTTATGATTTTTATAACTTTTATGGTTCAAGCCACAAAAACAAGAAACTAGAAAGGAAAACATATTTGAGTTTTTTTTTTCTAATAATTGATTTAAATGTTTATTGTTATTAGTAAAAGCTTTGATTGACTGTTGTTATATTTACCAATAACCTTGATATATATTTTATAATTATTGTTTTAGATTTTACTTAACCAAAATAATTTTAAATGTAATTTTGTTAAAGTAATATGTTCATAAATCATAAAATTTTGTTTATTAAATTATGATGATTTTTTGAAAGTAATACATACTCGTATACTAATTCAGAGCGAAGCTCTTTGGCTGTTTAGGAAATTGAAAAGTGTGCGACTTATGTAAACTAACTTTTTAATTCAAGTTATGAGTTGTGCAACTTTAACATAGTGAAGTTGGTAAATAATAAATAAATTTTAAAGTACTTTTTAAATATTGGTGTAAAATCTCCCCAGCAAAAACTTCACTTACATTCTTAATTTTAGTTACTTCCAGAATTCATTATTTTGTAGCTTTATTCACCACTTTTTGTATTACTAATTATATGTTGAAGGATTGCTTTATATTTATCTTAAAAAGGTCATAAATATAAAATCCAAAAAATTTACTTCAAATAAATAGATTTAAAGAAGTTATTATACGAAATTAAATTATTATTAGTGTGATTTTACAATATATTTTTCCTTTATATTTGTTCAGTTTGTTTATTTATCTATAACATTTTATTGTAACCAGTCTACAACTACATATTTTTATAATACTTTTAAATATAAAAATAAGTTATTAATTTTTTGGTTAAAAGTGGCAAAATTATAACGTATAACTTTTGGCACTTTGCAAACAAAATTAAGTACTTTTTGTAGTAGATTTGTAAATAGTCTAATCGACAATTTCCTATTACTTTTTAACTTAATTTGTAAATAAAGTTTCTGCTGGTGAAATTAAAAATTTAATAAGTCTTAATAGGTAATTAATATCTCTCTATGTAGAAAGTATATAGAAAGTATTTGTAAAAAATGTTGGCTCTATAAAGCATTATTGGTTAAAAAGTTCTCTATTTAGAGAATATTTGGCACAAACAATTTTCTATATAGCAAATATTTGGTAAAAGTTTTCCTATATTAATAATCTTGCTTAATATATTTTGTAAAAGATGCTCCAGAGAATATTTGGTAAATGATGCTCTTGAAGGTATTAATTAAAAGATTCTCAAGAGGATATTGGTAAAAGGTTATCTAGAGGATTTTTGTTAAAAGATTCTCTAGAGAGTATTTGGTAAGAGATACTCAAAAGTATGTTTGGTAAAATCTCTACAGATTATTTGCTAAATGATGCTTCACAGCATATTTGGTAAAAGATTTCCTAGAGAATATTTGGCAAACGATTCTCTCGAGAATATTTGGTATAAGATTTACAAGAGAATATTTGATAAAAGACAGAGTGTCTTATCGAAGTTTACATTTTGTATGAATTTAGCTGATTATCGTTGATAAAGGTTTGAATGTACTGTTCTTCAACACACTGGTGGTTGTGGGTTTGTTGACATAGAACTTTTACTTGAATTAACCCAAAAAAAAAAGAAATCCAATGTTTGTAATTCACACGATCTAGGGCTAATTTTGAACATAAAATGAAAATATCTTACAGTAATTGAATTGTTTCACGAGCTCGATTACAGTTGGCACATTAATCTTATACAATTTAGGCAGAAAAAATACTATCATATCAAGATACCGAGCACCAGTAACAATCACTGTTTGAGCAGTTTTACTATCGAAGAAGTATGGTCCAATGATTACTCTAGCCAAACAGTAGCAAACAGTGACATATTGTGGATGCATTTGTCACCTGTAGCTTCTCTATGAAAACAAAGCCATTACTTAGAATGGCTTTTCTCGAACTGTGGCTTTCAAACTTCCTTTTTTTAATATTGTTTAATAATTAAAAGTAGTTGGTCTGTGGTACAATGCTTAGTAATAGTTTATTGACCACATGACAGCAAATCTAAATCATTTACAACAACTTTTGTTTATTTTTTTAATTAACAAACACAAACTGCGAAGATTTTTGGCTTATCTGCAGAAAACACCCTGAGTATTTAGGGAGACTCGAACCCGCAAACCTTTGACTTATAGTCCGGCACAATATCGTCTAGTCTATCGGGGCACTGACAGTTAAGTGACAACCTAATACAATTTTTTAAATTTTACAAAGTTTTGCCATAAAATTTTCCCACCGAAAACAAAAGACTTAAGTCACAAACCTTTCCCTCCCAAATTATAATTCCTAATTATTAATTAACCATTTATTTGTACCCATATATCACTGTTATTAAAAACTAATCATCATACTTAATTTTTAAACATTTTATTGCCATTTCTAACATTTTCATATATAAAGAAATCGTATATGAAAATTTCACTGTTTAACAGTAGGGTCTGTCATGAACTCTTTTTGTTTTTTTGTAAAATACCTACACTAGGTTTTAGTACATATGTAGAAACCAAAATCCACATACCATTACCACAAAAATATACGTCACGCTCACAAAAATGTTCAACTAAAACGGTAGCCTGCTTGAATTTACAATTGCTTTGATTCGCTATTTGGTTAAGTTTTAACTATATTTTATTATTATTATTATTACTATTATTATTGTATAAATTTAATTATATTATTTGATTTTTACTTTATTGTATGACTTTATAACTACGATTTAACTTTCACTTGACCAAATGCAATTTGTTTTTTTCTTTTTTTTTTATAAGTCCGTCTGACTGACTGATTGTGTTTTTTAAAGTTTTTTGTAATTTTTTTTTATGAATTTTTGGTGCTTTATTATATTTTTGTTAAAGAAAAGCGTTGATTTTTTAACAATAAACTTAGTTTGAATATTTAAGTAGCTTTACTTTAATATTTATTGATAAACAATAAACCGCCAACTGTTGTCATGTTTGTTGCTAATGTTTAAATAAAAGAGATGTGCTTTAGTTTTTTTGATATATATTTTTTTAACTTACCGTATATTGCTGACCAAATGGTGTGTAGGCTGCCGAGGTTAAAGGCTGGCTTAGTGGCTGTTTGCTTTCATTGCCTATAAATAAAATCTGTTCCTGATAAGAGCCCGGACTGCCTGATGCTGTGGTGGCAGCTCCTCGGTTGTAATTGCGTGAATTTTGAAATTGTGAAGATGGCACAAAACGGTTTTGGGTATTTGGATTAGAAAAATAATAATCTGTAAAGAAAATTACAAAGAAAATATAAGAAAAAATTGCTATTTTAAACTTAAATTATATTTGTTTAACATTTAATCTTAAACAAAGACCTTTTGCTATTTGTCATTATGACTTTTTACACATTTTGTGTCTTTTTCCTTTTGTAATGTGAATTTGTATATATAATTTTTTTGCACAGGTGTTTAAAGCATTAAAGTGTTGATAATTCATTTTGGTATGACAAGTTAAAATGTGTTATAAACATTTTTATTTATTTTTTTTTTTTTGCTTTATTTTTTTCATGTCTACACCATAACGGAGCAAAGTTTTGTAATAAATTTAAATTTTAAGGGACATAAATAAATAATATGTTTTGTTTAAATAAAAACAATAAAAAGCGAAAGCTTAACTTTTTCTTAGAAAAAAAAATAGC
The DNA here is from genome assembly GCA_916048285.2 of Bellardia pandia. Classification (NCBI taxonomy): domain Eukaryota; kingdom Metazoa; phylum Arthropoda; class Insecta; order Diptera; family Calliphoridae; genus Bellardia; species Bellardia pandia. The sequence continues at coordinate 97,184,977 of OU696533.1, read as the reverse complement.
ACTCATAAATTGTGTAATAAATTTTAATTAAAATGAAAACCCATCAAATTGCTAATTATGATTAAGGCACATATGCCACATAATGCCATTATTTAACTTAAAATTTATTGGTAAAGGGAATTTGTAATATCTATATAAAGGATATTTTGTAAAAGATTCGCTACATAAAGACAAATTGTTAAAAGATTCTCCATTCCCTAGACAGATAATATTTAGAGACGATCAAGATTTGTTAAATGGATGCTGATTTTTCGAGCAAATTTTTTCTAGGCAATGAAACCTATTTTCACCATGAAGGTTTTGTTCAGCATAAAAACTCATGCAATCCACTCATTATTACTGCCTAAATTGATTGATTTTGATGTGATTTTGAGTTCTGTCTTCAACTGTAAAGTGACACAGAATGCGAGACAATTTAATCACTACCTGGGGGGTTACTGTGTATTTCGATTCGAAAGCAAAAGCTTTCGAAATACAATGTAAAAAGTATACAAATTCGAATGATTTTCTTTTTGAATCGAAATACGCAGTAACCCCCCTGAAACATTTCGTAGTCGTCTATGCTCTTTGTTAAGCGAGCAGTATTGACGCCTAGATCGTGTGATTTAACACTATTAGATTTCTTTTTTATAAGTTGATATAACCAAATTTGTAAAAAAAATTTCAACAAAAGCATGCCATGCTTACAAAGTCATAGATAACATTTGCGCGAGTTGATATTCTTGCATAACTTTGGTTTTTTTTTTTTATAAAATAAAACAAATAATTTATATGAATATTATTAAAATTTTGATTTTATTGGGAAGAGTTTTGACAATTATAAAATAAAGATTGTATTGAATAGTTGTCCACCATGAGCACGCATACAGATCTCGATTATTGTATTAATATTTGCAATCACAGTTTATTAAAATAGAGGAGCTATTTCATTGATCGGGTCACAGATTTTGAGTTTTCCAGCTCTATTGACTCTGTATTGGTTATAGCTTTAACATGAAATAACACAAAATGAAATTAAGTGCTGCTAAATTACATGATCGGCCAACTAACAGCAGAATTTGGTGAAATTGTGCAATCGGAATACTTGGGTTGCAATAAATCCAATGTTTTGGTTGCTGCAGTAACAAAGTCAGTATATTTCATAGCTTTAATAATATAACAACATTTAGTGGTTAACATCTATTGATGACGTCCTAATCATGCCTCCAGATCAAATAGCGACTATCCAGTGGTACGTTCATCATGCAAAGACTTCAAATAAAATTGCTCTTGGATTTTTAGAAATCCAAATAAGGCACTTTTATCTAGCAAATTATTAATATCGGTCTCAGAATTGCTTTAATATTGCACGAAAATATCAAGAAATTTATAAAATTTAGCTTTTACAAATTTCATAATTAATTTTCGAATAAAACTGAATTCATTGTCAAAACTTTTATGTTATGCCTGTTAGAAAGCAAAGTTCTTGTTGAAAACTCCTTTATAACACTATCCTGTAAGCTTGCTGCTTCAATAAAAAATGTGTTTTCATTTAATATTATGCAAACTGTGGGACTCCCTCCCACATTTGCCAAGCAGCAGCCATTTTTCGTTTCTTAAGTCTATTGTTTTGTTTGCAGCAATCAAACATTTGCCTGACACATTTTCCTTGCTCAAACTACGTTTGTCACCACGTTATATAAAAAACCATATGGGTTTTTCTTATTTATAATAATAAAATTGATCATAGTTTACCTGACACTATTATTCTTGTACAATTTTCGTTTATTAAATTCTTGTTACACAAACAAACCAAAAATTATTATTACCTTGTAACTTATAATTGCTAACAAATTTGAACACGTGCTCAAAAACTAAAAACACAAACCTATAAGCAAATTTAATAGACATAACACTGTTCAAAAAGCCTAAACAAACTATAAATATTTGTATACGAGCATATACCAGTAAAACGTGGATATTTATTTACAAATAAGCAAAAAGAAATATTGCTAATAATAAAAAATACTTTTGTTAAATGTCATATGAGTTAAATATTTTTATAAAAAACAAAAGTATGAATCATTTTATTTGTACAAACATATACACAGCAAAACGAACTTTTTATTTTTGTTTAACATTTTCAAATAATCAATGAATTCTTGAAATTATTTTATATAGGTAGAATACATATACATTTAAACATTCTCAATACCATTTATGGCTTGTGGCTTAAGTATGTATTTGTTTGCAAACAAAGTTGAGTAAATATCGTAAGTATAAAGAAATTCTTATAAAGAAATATAATATTCGTAAAGTGTTTAAGTAGAATTGACCTAAATTGTTTAAATGTTTAAATAAAAATAAAGAATTATTTAGTATTTATAATTAGACTTAAAAATAAAGTGCGGTAAAAGTGTTGTGGGCTTTTTATAAAAATGTGTATGTCTTAGATTGTAATTATTTACATAAATGGCAGTTTTCTCTTTTTTTTAAAGTCTAGGCTTCAGATTACAAATTAAAAAAAAAAAACGATGAATATTATTATTTATACCGATTTGACTGATATTTATAAATTAATTGTGGTACATACTTTTATATTTAAGTAATGTAAGTCAAACTGAGTTCGAAGATATAAAATTTTTATTTGGAAACTGGGACCTCAAATTGTTTGATGTACTATATATTAACTTTATACTTCCATTTATATATACTTTTTTATAGCTGGTTGGTTGTTGGTTGGTTTACATATTTACCAGCTGCCCTGCAAGCATTCAAGTGGAATCTTTTGATTCTATTTGAAAACTACCACACCACACCGTACTTTGAATACATGATATGATTAGATCTAGATGCTAGTATCCAGCCTGTTGCGTTCAGATATCCCATGAAATCGCATCATCTAATACTTGATGTCTATGCTAGGTTGTTTAGTATATAATTGTTTAAAAAAATTGAGTCTAGACTTTAGAAGAACAGGACATTCACAGAGAAGATGAAGTACTGTTTCCTCTTTCTCCCGGTCCTGGCGGCAGTAATCATTGACGGGAAGTACGAGTCTGCTCGCATGCTTACCAATCATCCAGTGACCGGTTATCACCGCTATTATTCTCGAGATATCCTTTCGTTTCACATTCAGCAGCTGCAAACTGCGCGTCCTGTCCAGATTACGCCCCCTATTTCCAGCCTTTTGAAAGTAGTGTCTTTTTTTTAGCTAAAGTTCAAATTATTTAAACAATTTGTTTGTAATTATATATTTCTCTATTGCAATTTGCAATTTTATTGATTGCATTTATTACCAATAAATATGTCTAGCATGCCATGTTTAAAACAAAAACTATGTATTGGTAAAACATGATTTGTTTTTAAGATTTTTTTACCATTTCAAATATCAAAAGCTTCTCTAGAGAACCAGGTTTGTTTTGTATCTAACTACATATTTAGAGATTCTGCAATGTGAACTTGTTGGCATTTCCACTTGTTTTATTTTTTTAATAAATTTTTTAGGATTTTCTTTGTTTCTATTATTATTATTATTTTCATTATTTGTTACAAAATCATGTTCTCCAAAATACATACAAACAAACAAAATAACTTAAATCTAGTTGAAAATAAAACTAACTAAGAAACTTGAAAATTGTTCAGTTAGTTAGTTAATATTTGTTTTTATAAATTTAAAATAAATTTTATCTAAATCTTAAAAGTAAAGAATCTTTGTACCTATTGTAAGGTTTTTTTCTGCAATTCATGTCAAATTGTCATAAAGTTTTTTGTTAGGCAACAAAATGCGTTACTATTTGAAGATTTGTTGTAGATTATTGAGTGTAAATATATTATTACAACATAAAAATAAACATCTTTTAACACAAAAGTGAAGGTTAGTATCAGATTGTTTAAGATTGTGCTGGATTTTTGCAGCATCTTTATATTTTTAGGAATAAGTACTTGCAAGTCTTGAGCTTGTTTATAAGTTTAAAAATTCAAGAAAATTGTTATTCTTTGTAACTGTCATCATTTAAAGTGCAATTTTCAACAAAAGTTTTGCCTTAAAAAGTGTGTTATAATTATGACAATTAAGTTTCCAATTAATTTCAAAAGTTTTGCTAAAAATTTTAAATATGAAATCAAATGAAATTTAAAATATCTATAGCATAGACATACAAATCCATTTCGTAATCATAAGTAGCAAGCAATTTTTTATATAAATCACCAATTCCTAATAAAAGTTAATATTACAATTTGACAATAAAATTTTTATTTTCACAAAATATCATTTGTTTGTAACATATAAGAGCGTTGGACATGCAATCATAATTGCTTGTCTCGGACATCTAACAGACAACATGGATTGCTGCACTCCAACGCCCTTTTCCGACAGAAGCCTCGATGTGACTCTCACGGAAGGAGCAACAGAAGGAATAAAATCTCTCCAGGAAAACCTTTTCAAGATCTTTACATACGACTCGAAATCGCTTACAGGCGTGCGGGTTGGCTTCCATGTAGCACAGACTGGTACAAAAGTGTCTTTAAAATTACCAAAGCATTAAAGTGTTTTTCAAGCTAAGATTTCGGTATTGGGTAGGACCACAAATTTGCTACAGATGTACGCAATCAAAAATCTTTCCAGTGTCTATACAACATCCAACTTTGTCCTCTTAATGAGATGGTGAAATATTCCTCAGTAGGGCTGTTCTGGATACCGAGACATTAAAATGTCCCTGGGAACTATATTAAGAAGCCCTTGGCCTCATTCCCAGTGAAGAAAACTGATCGAATGTTTGAAATTCCGCTTTCCAGGCTCGTGATAAACTGTACAATTGCACTAAAAATCTCTAAGTGAGATAGCGAGACATTCCTCAGTTGACTCTTTCGGATACCTGACCATTAAAATAGCCCAAGAAACTGTATTACGAACCAAGACACGAGCCTCTCTCCCAGTTAAGATAACTTATTAAATGGTTGGAATTCCGCTTTTGCAAACGAAAAGTTCATGATGAACTCTACAAATGCGCTCAAACTCAAACTAACTATAATTATCACCGAACTGCAGAACACTGATAGACATTCCACGTGGTAGAATACGTGGTAAAATGTAGTAGTAGTGATCACAGGTCACTATACTATCGATGTTCTTGCTAAGAGGTTAAATCTTTCTCACTTCTTTACTTCTGATGAAACAGAAGTCGAATGTACTACATCTCCTCTGCCAATGTCTGGCCCTTGTAAACCAAAGATTGGATAGTCTGAGCGAATTTTAACTGCCCAACTTAATAGATACATCGGAAATATACATCAGAAGTCTAAATACCTTTATACGTGCATTAGGATGATTTGGTTAATTTAATCAATTTAACTTCCCGATTGATTGCCTGTTTAGGCTTACCTAACATATAATTTATTTAAATGATTAATAACCACAAGTAGACTTTACACTCCTCAAAAGCCTCCCCCCTCCGCCTATTCACCCCAAACTCTATTAAAAACTCTAATAATTGTTAAAAAAAAATCTTCATATTTTTCTTAAACCTCATTCGTAGCAACACAAATTTTTCCCACAATTTCCTTTAACAACAATCCCAGAATATCTATAAACACATAAATAAAATAAAAATCATCTAATCATCTTTTCATATACATACAAATTGCAATTATATTTTTAACTCTTTCATGCATTTGAACATATCAATCGATCAAACAAATAAATTTCATCATGACATAACAATAAAAAAAAAAAATATTAAAGAAAATTACAATATAACAATTTACTAAGATTGTTTCAATAAATTTTTTGTTGAACATAAAAACAAATGAAACGAAATCTTATGAAACTAGCTAAACATAAACATAAATAAATAATGATTAAGCTGTAAATATTATTTCACACCAAAAGTATTACAATATTTGTTTAATATTTCCATAACATATGTATATACATGCATATTAATTTGTTAATATTTGCATTAATTTATTTATTTTATGTTAAAACAGAAACATACATTTAGATGAGCCGAATTATAAATGAATTATTATTAATAAATGCAAATTAAAATACATAGTATTTTTACAGATTCTATTTCGAACTAACGTAAATAATTCATAGATTCACCCAAATCTAATTAATTAATCATTTACAACATGATAGAAATGCAATAGCCAATGAAAACAATTAATAGTTAAACACGTCAGATATTACACCATTAGTGCCCTTAGATAATGTTTCTGTCTTAAGTCTTTTGTTTCTCATTCCCACAATTTCATATTTCCAAACATTTTTCATCATATTGATTACATGTTGCAGATCATTTTTTTGCTCTTTTAAATAAACACAATTTATTACAGTTTAAGTTTTCCCACTAAACACCCCAGAGGCGTAGTTACACCAGTACTAGCAAGACATCAAGACAGCAATATAAATTAAAGCTGCTAAACTTGCACAAGCAAGAACTTTACTTTACAGGGCAAGTGTATAAAATATAGTTTAAATCGACTTATAAGGCATTTAAGTAAAAATAATAGCATGAAAAACTAAAACAAAAACAAAAACTTGTTATAGTTAAAGTTTAAAGTTGAATTTCAGCTAAAGAAGAAAAAAAACTAAACAGAAAATGGGAGTGGATGGTAAACAAGAAAAAAAGAAGACTAGAAATAGATTTTTCAAAACAAATTTTCTGAAATTTTTAGGAATAAAATGACTTTTAACTAAATTATCCAAAATATGAAAAAACAAGTTTTGTTCGCTAAAGTTTAACTTAAATTTATTGTTAATAATTTGCATTATTCTTAAGTTTTTTTTTACCATGCCAAAAACATTTTTTATATTTTACTTTAACGCCTTTAAAATGTAAGTATATTTTTTTAAACATTTTATTACCCAACTCACCTCAACATACATTTTATTTACGCAGAAAACAAGAAGTTCATTTAACTCTTTGAAGCCACCACTGACCTAAAGAATTATGACTAAAAAAATATTCTTAAAAACTCACAAACACACACCAACATTTAATAAAACTATCTTCAGTTGTTAATGATTTTAAAATTTGTGTTTGAATTTTGTTGTATTTCAACAGTAATTAAGGTATTTCCTTTTTTTCAACAACATTAAAAACCACAAAAATTAATAACCATTTTTTTACTTCTTAAGTCATGATATCATTCATAAATTCCTAAGAATTTTTAATAATTCTTAATGTAGTATGGAAAACAAACGATTTAGAAAACAAACAGGAAAAAGAAATAAACAGTGGATATTAATTAATTTATGTTTATGTAGTTTTAACAGTAGTTTGCTAAATGTTACTTTAATTGCTCAGTTAAACATTTAGTGTTCATTAATGCAAAAATAATCATAATAATAATAATTCTTTGCCAGTTTGATTAGTTCTACTTGATGGCGTAATTATGTTTATTTGTTTTTCTAAATGATTTTAGTTTAGCTATTTGTTGGCACTCCAAAAACAAAAACACAGAAATAAAACATATTGCCGCTTTTAAATACAAGAGTTTACCTTGATCTATTTCAGTTAAACAAAAAATATATTTATGTTGAATATTACGATTTTAAAGACATACAATTAGTAATGATACCATAATAAAAAAAACAAGTAAAGTGCTATATTAGGCCGGACCGGATCTTATACGCCCTTCTGCATTTATAAAAATGTTAACCAACAAAAGCCCCAATTTGGAGATAAATTAATTTAAAAGTCAAATCTTCTTCAGATTTTAACGACCGCTTTAGTTAATGTTTTTGTTTTTGATTTTGCAATTTAAACAGACACACACTACTCATGGTAAAGGGTTAAATAATAATAACAACGATTTTTTTCTTTTTATTACACGAGTGATTTGATAATTCAACAGACAATGTTTAAAATTTGGAAGTTGAAGTTGGAAATTTGGACTTGATAGTTATTGATGTTATAATTGTCAAAAAATAAGTTCCAAAAAATAACCAAAATGCACGTGTTTCTTATACAGGAACTAATTTCCACGAATATCGCTAAAATTTCTGTAATAATAAAACAAAAGTTCTTTTGACCAAAAAAATCCCAAAATTTTAATTAAATCATAATCAATAAAAAGTTTAAAAACTTATAATTAATTCAATTTAATACTGCAAATAAATTTAGTACCAAATTTTCCAAAAATTTTTTGAAATATAAAAATTTTAAATTTATACATAAAATTAAATTCTATATGATGAAAATATTTTTCTATAGTTTTTGGACAAAAAAAAGTAATATAAAAGATTGTTTATCAAAAAAGTACTTTTGTACAAACAAGTCAAAATGTGGTCAAAGTTTTAAAAAATGTAAAAAGAAAATCAAATAGACGACAAAAACTGGTTCAAAAAATTATTACATTTAATTTTGGACTGCAAAAAAAATTAGTACCAAAAAAGTACCCAAGTAATTTTTATAATTGTTACAAAAAAGTACCAAGGTATTTTAAAAAGTTTGTAAAAAAAAATTAAATAATTCATAAAATTTCATTTGCTATACAGTACCAAATGTTAGTACTAAAAATATTACCTTGGTACTTTAAATTCAAAATTCGAAACAATTTTTGAAAATTTTTGAAAACAATTTTTGCACCAAAAAAGTGTTGAAAATATTGCAACACAATATGAATAGTAGTAGATTTGAACTAATATGGCAACTCGCTTGCAATGATGTAACACTGCCTTCCACATTTTGTATCTTTTTGAATTTACTTTTTAGTTTTGTCTTTCAGTCTTTTACTTTAAAGATCTTTATAATAAACAAGTGTTCTTGTGTTCTTAATTCTTTTGTTTATCTAACGTATCGTTCAACAAAAAGTGCCTTGGTACTTTAAATAAATAATGAAAATGGTATGGTAGTTCAAATTATGAATAACAAAGAAAATTAAGAAATTTGTTAGTACCAAAGAAATACCTTAGTATTTTTGTAATTGGTACCGCAACAAAGTACTTTACAACCTTTGACATGCATTTTTTTAATTTTAGATTTCTAGTAAATTTTCAGTTTAATTTAAATGGATTTATGAGTATTTTGAATGTAATTTATTAAAAAAGTGCTTTGTCAAGTTTGTTTTCAACTTGATTGTAATTCAAGATTTTCTAGTTTCTATCAAAGAAACGTACTCCTTCGAAAAAGTACTTTTTGGAAAAGTTTAATTATAACTTTTAGTAAGTTTTAAATTTTATTGCAAATGGAGATTTACTAGTTTTGTCAGCAAATTATATAAAACAGTACTTCTTGTTAGTTTGTTTTAAATTGAATTGTAAGTTAAGATTTACAACTTTTTTTAAAAAAAATTACATTTTTCGGAACAAATGGATGAATCCACCGTAAATTTTCCAGCTCAGAAAAAATTCTATTAGTTTGCCTTTACAAATAATTTCAATGAATGATTGCTGTTATTCAAAATAAATCAGACTTTTAAAGTATTTATTCAAAATTTAATTAATTTTAACAAATTGTTGTAGTGAAGTGCCAACAAAGTTAAACAATTGACAGAAAAATTTACATTTTTAATTTTCTATGCACATTATTTATATTTGTTGTAAGCTTGTTTGGGTTTTTTTCCTCAAAATTTCTAAAGCAGAGTAATATAATACCACAATAAGTTACTGGTCTAATCTTTATTTATGTGTAGCTTTATTAATATTCATTATTTCATTCACTTTATGCTGACTAATACCATGAATTGCGTCAATAGAAATACCTTAATACATATCTGCGAATATTATACAACACCCGTTTTAAACTTTTGCTCTTAAGAACCCCACCTTTAATTTAATTATTTGCTTTTGAAATTTAAAACAATTTTCTTTTCATAACATGTTATTAAACTAAAATAATAACCATTAGAAATATTTGCAAAACACAAAACACTTGCAGAAAAAATAAACAACTCTAATCAATCATTTTATGAAAGAAACAATACATTAAACATTTAATTTTATAACAAATATTTCAAGGACTAATGCTCTGTAGATTTTATTTAAAAAGCAAAATGAAACTGGTTTCATTATACTTTACAAGCTAAAAAAGGCTGTTTAAAAATTAAAATAAAAGAAATCTAGTACCACCCCCACATGTTAAACAGGCAAAAACAAAGCAACAAAGCATGTTCTAAACCTAAAGTATTGAAACAAACATGAAATTGTTTGGAAATTGTTGGTTGGGGCTGGTGATATTGATTGTTGTTTGAACAACATGAATGACCATATAGTGGCAGTAGTTAGTTGCAGGTACGTTCTCTATTACCAAGTAACTAGAACCTGTTAAACGAGTTCAATAACAAAGAAACGTTATAGCTAAAGTTTAGAAGTTTTTGTTAAGCCAACTACTAATAGAACTAATAGCTAAATTTTTGCAAGGCATTCTATTCTACAAAATACAAAATATGTATGTGTACATACATACATACATACATACATATGTATGTATATTGGCAAAAGCTTATGTGCTGTGTAAGCTTGCGGTTATTTTAACGTCAACAATTATTTAACAAAATATTATTATTATTAATTATATAAACAATATCACGGCCGGGTTAAGAGTAAAACAAGACACTGAAACCTGAACCCAAAAACATTTAACACATGTACATTAGGGTGGCCCCAAAATAAAATTGCGGATGTTCCCGACTAATATGAAAATTTGATTCATTTTAAGACTTTTTTTTTCTCAATTTGTTTTTCCTGGGGTCAATATTTGGTGAGCTGGATCAAAGGATAAAATTGTCCTTTTTAGAGGTTTTTGATTTTTTTAACATTTCTTCCAAAGGAGCTATATGTAAATTTGGTATCATAGTCTTAAAATGAATCAAATTTTCATATTAGTCGGGAACATCGATACCTTATTTTTTCTCCATACAAACGGGGCCACCCTAATGTACATATTTATATATTTAATGATTTATGACTTGTTGTTAGAGTAGAAAACAGAGCAGGGTTACAAAATTAGCCAACTGCCAATTAAAACTTAAGAACAAGTCTTGTTCTAATTTTAATAAATCATTTTCTTTCCGCATACTTTTTTTTAAATGATATATAGTTATTAGTTTGGTTTAGAAAATGGTATTTTACTTATTGTGTTAAATGTTTAAGATAGTGAGAATTTCAAGGAAAGGAACATATTTATATGAAGACAATACCACAACCAAATAATTATAAATTAAGAAAGAAAGATTAAATAAGAATAAGATCATTATCATATATTGCAGTACCACAATGTAAAGTGTGCCACAAAATAAGAAAAACTAGAAGCGATAGACTTAATTAGTATTTCATTTCCAAAATTTTAATTAAGTAAACTTGGGACTAAAATTCTGATTCTGATCTTGTGACTTCGCTGTCATGAAAACAAATATTTTTGCCAAACAATTCATGTTTCACAAAAGCAATTAAAAACTGTAAAATTCAGAACATACAAGTAACAATTGAAAGTTTCTACAATTTATTTCTATTGCAAATTCACATAAAAACAAAAATTTAAAACATCTGTTATAGATTTCGCTTTTCTAATTTAAAACTTTATCGTGTGCGTGCTTTAGTTTGGTTAATTTTTGCTATTTAGTAGACTTTAAACACCCAGCCAGCCACAGCAGCTGAGTGTTTTTTAGTAGAAGTAAGTAAATATTTAGCAGTTAATATATACACTATTTAACCGCATATTTTAGACGCTCTAATTGTTGATTTATTTCAACAATTACATGCTGTAAAATAACGATTGCAAATCTGCATAAATTAACAACTAAAAAATAAATAAACAAACAACAAAATTATTAAGAAAATAACACCAACACAGCAGATATACATATGTATGTATGTACATAAACAAGTTCCAGCTGTTCTGGGTGAACTAGTGCTGTACTAGTGACTAGTTAGTTGAACATGTGTGTGTAATAAGAGTTAGTCAATTGACCTTGCATAGACTACAAAGCTAGTGCAAAGTAGTCAATGCAAGGGATTCACATATCTATTTTCTAAAATGCATTACAAAAAACGTCTATTAAAATGACTTCACTGTAGATTACTTATAGACTCTAAAGTGACAATTAACTTCAAACTAGATTACCTAGGATGTATAAGGTAACTAAACCACTTTCTTTTGCACTACAAAGAGCACGTGATATATGAATTGAAGTTAGTGAAGTAATCATATATACCTATAAATACAGAACAATATACAAGTTTAAAGTGACTTCAATCTAGATTACTTAAGTGGCAATTGACCTCAAGCTAAAGTAACTAAACAAATTCCATTTGCAACACCAGAGACTGCATATGAACTGCATAAAAAACTACTGGGCTGTTTTATATACATATAAAAAAGCATATAAATTTGTATATTTAAACGTATATACAGACTATTTCATTTATATATACTTATATGTATAAACAGCAAACAAATTAAAACACCAACTGTTACAGCTATTAAACTTAACAAATATGTATGTGTGTTTAAATAAAAACAAAAAACTTAAGACACAAACATGTTTAAAAACTATTAACAGATGCAATTTGAACATAAACAAATATTTACTGATTGAGCTTAATTTTTAAAGAAATATTGTTAAGAGTAAATTGTTTAAAATCTCTTAAAAAGTATTCCTTAAACTTATAATTAATCAATTTCAAATTTAAATAAATAACTACTATGTTCTTTACTTACTTTCTTAAATAAATTATTAATATATAGCAAGCATTTCAAGGTCTTTTCAACATTTTATCATGATTTGTCATTTTTCTTTTTATCCTTCTTAACTGTTTCCAGATAAACATCAACTCTTATGATCTTCATTAATAAATTACAATACTTGGCTAGATTTAGCAACATCACCTCTGTTTAGAATGGCTGGGTTTGAGACTTAAGAGACTCTTAGTAAAGAAAAACCTAAAGTAATTTTTTCAAGTTCCTGTTGACTGGCCGCCAGACAACTACAAAAGCTTTTTTCCACACATAAAATTCCCGTTGCATTTAACCGCTGTGTGCTGTTTCTTTAGACATTATCATTAATTTTGTATCTCTTTTTTAAGTTTTTTCTTTTTGTTGTAAAGCCAGTAAACTTGCAGTCTACATAGCTGTAAAGTAAGTTTTTTTATATGCAACAAGGGACATTATTACAAAGTTGGGGAACAAAGAAATACTTAAATTTGTATAAGTATATTGTTTTTAAGGCTGTCTTTTTAATTTAATCATATAATATTTTGCAAAATTTACTGGTTTTTCGTTTACATTGCTGTTTGCTTTTTTGGAACTGGTAAATCTCAAGGACAACAAGTGTGGTCTGTGAGAAAACAGTTTAGTTTACTGTATTTATATAATTGATAAGTAAGAAATTATAGGTTTCAAAAAAACATACATTATTAATTGAAAAGCTACTACTGAAAAACATAACTTCAGTTTATTCTATTTTTAACAAAATTTTACAAATATTTAAATCACAAAAACCTTGCAAACGACCTTAAAATTCGAATCAAAACACACTTGCATTAAAATTCATAATTTTACTTACAATAGCATAACGTAAAAAAATCTCAATAAACATTAAACCTGACCCGCTTTTTTTTGGTCAAGAAAACATCAAACTAGAACTTCACTTGATAGTTTATAAATGCAAATGCCAAACGTAACATAACAATCAATATACAACCCCGGTCATTATTTTACATATATATTATTTCTGTACAAAATCTTAACCTTTAAACAATTTCCGTTCTAAACTCAGCACTTTATAGCCGGTCAAAACCACCAGCTTAAAAACAACATGAATTAAATTGAATTGAGTTTCTTTTTTTTTCGCTTTTAAACAAAGTGTTGATAATTTTAATGTTTAATCCTACAACCACATAATTTATTTGCAAAAAAAAAAATATTGTTAAAATGAAACTGATAGGCCACAAAACTACAAACATCCGGTTTAACATTATGTATGATTGTACTTATGTCAAATAGTATAAACAGTAACCAAAAAAAGTTGTTGATCAAAATTTGAATATATGTAGTATAGTTTTGTAGAATTTATTTTTTTAGAACAGATTTCAAGGCTTTTCTAGATAGCAAATGTTCTACAACATATTCAATTATATTTCAGAAGTTTCTAATTGTATTTCAGAAATATTGAATTGAATTTCAGAATTATCTAATTATATTTTAGAAATTTCTAATTATATTTCAGTAACTTTTAATTGTATTTTAAAGCTTTCTAATTATATTTCAGAAATTTCCAATTGAATTTCAGAATTCTCTAATTATATTTCAGAAAATTTAATCTGCATTTCTATTACAAATTTTTGAAATATAATCAGATAATTCTGAAATTAAATTTAAAATTTCTGATATATAATTGAAAATTTCTGAAAATCCTTTTGAAATATATTTACAAACTTTTGAAATACAATTGGAAATTGTGTAGCTCAGTTTCTACTTTAGTTTTTAGTTCAATTTCTAGATCAATTTTTAGTTCAGTTTCTAGTTGAATTTCTAGTTTAGTTTTTAGTTCAGTTTCTAGATCAGTTTATAATTCAGTTTCTAGTTTGACTTCTAGTTTAGCATCTAATTCAGTTCCAGTTCAGTTTCTAGTTCAGTTTTTGGTTCAGTTTCTAGATCAATTTTTAGTTCAGTTTCTAGTTGAATTTCTAGTTTAGTTTTTAGTTCAGTTTCTAACTCAGTTTCTAGTTCAATTTCTAGATCAGTTTCTAAATCAGTTTCTAGATCAGTTTATAATTCAGTTTCTAGTTTGACTTCTAGTTTAGCATCTAATTCAGTTCCAGTTCAGTTTCTAGATCAGTTTCTACTTCAGTTTCTGGTTCAGTTTCTAGTTTGGTTTCTAGTTTAGCTTCTAATTCAGTTCCTGTTCAGTTTCTAGTTCAGCTTCCTTTTCAGCTTCTAAGTTCAGTTCTTGTTTCTCATCAGCAAAATTTCAAATTTCAATCATTAAATTTTTATTCAAAATTAGTTTTTTTAAAATATTTAATTTTTTTTTTTATTTCTTTCAAATTTTATTCCGTAAATAATTTTTAACAATTTAAATAATTAAAATAAATAAAAGAAATTAATGATATAAAAAGGTGAGTCCCCCATTTAACACTATTACTTTTATTCAATTAAATTTTTACTCGGCGCACCTTCTTATTTTTTGCCATTGACTGTATACTTTTGTTTTGTAAAGTCAAACATAAGTACAAAACGTTGACGTTTAATGCATTTGTTCAAGCGTTCATATCTTTTCTGTTTTTTTGTGAATTTTATTTTTCTATTTTAAAGACAAAAAAAAATAATTCAAATTAAAGATATACACTTTTCGTTTATGGCTGTATGAATGATTTATGACAAAAAGACAAAAACTGAGCGGTGGTGTTGGTATAATGAAGACATTTATGACGGAAAAAATATTCATATTTAGAGGAAATATTTTGTATGAACAAAATATACTCATAATGACAACTCAAAAATGTTAATGAAAAATGATAATTAATTGTTAGTTTAAAAAAAAAAATTCAAGGAAATTAAAAACATAAAAGATACAATTATGGTGTTTTGAGAATCTGTTTGTAGACGAATAAAGTTAGTTAGTAAAACAAATTTAAAAAAAAAACTTCTTAAAGCAATAAGCATACTTTTTTGCGATTTGTAATATGTACCCAGAAATCTAAAGTTTAGCCAACTCTGTTTGTAGACAGACGTCACTTTGTAACAAACTTTTAAATATTATGCAAAAAGTCATTTCAAATTGAAAACCAATACTAAATCAAAATAAAAATGTCAACTACTCAGCAGTAATAACAACAACAGTTAAAGAACTTTAAGAAAATGACATTTAAAAAAATCCCAGCAACACCAAATTCAAACCAAACCAAAATCTGCAAAACGTTTTAAACACAAAAGAAATCATATACAAATGACTAATAAAAAATAAAAAAAAAACTAAATGAAGAAACGTTAACATATAGCAGAATTTGCAATGCAAATGTTAAATAATAATGAATAATAACAAAAAACCCAGAAAAAACTCTAAATGATACTTCATAATATTAATGAGCAAAAAAAAAACCAAGACATTAACCATAATAATGATAGTTAAGACACAAACCCTTTTCTTCTACTAGGCATCAGCATTCAAGAGCACTTTTTTGTAAGGCTTTAAAGAGTTCATTATTTTTGTTGGTTTGCAAAGTTTTGTGTTTTACATAAATGTACATTTTAGCTTCTTTTCGTTTTAATATGTTTTTGTTTCTTTATTTTTTGAAGTAATAACGCCCATGCATTATGCATTAAGTAAATGGAACAAAGCAAAAAAAAATGTATTTATTTATAACCACCTCTAAAAATACTTGTTTTAAAAAATTGTTGTAAAATTTTAGCAAATATGCAGATGTACGAAATTAAACAGTTAACGTGCTGATTTACAGTGAATGACACTACAATGAAAACTTTTTGCTGTGAAACATTTTTTAGCGTTTTTATTTGCAAATTGATTGATTGATGGCAGCCAGGCAGAAGCAATAAATAAGAAATAATAAAATCACAAAAAAAAACATATTGGAGGAGAAAATTAAAATAATTTTTTTAAGGTTTTATACATTTTAAAACAATGATAACTATAAGAAAAAGCCTGATCTCCAATTTTGAAATTTGTTTTATTCAAGCGATATGTTAAAAAGAAAAGAATTCATGTTAGACCAAGAAATTGTGCATTAAAACGCCAATTTTTGGGAAGAGTTAGGTCATGTGTTTAGCCTATGTTAAAAAATGTATGCATTGTACATTTCAAGTCTGTGTAAAACTCTACCACTTTCAAAATTGTTAACCAAAATGTATGAAATTCTTGTCAAATATTTGTTATACCCCTAAGTTGTTTGTTATTGAAAATAAGCTCAATCGTTTAAGTAGAACAAATATTATGAACCTAAATGTAAGTCAACCTGGAAAATATGGCTTATTTTGAAAGTAGGTATAGGAGTTTATCGATTTTAAAAGCGATTTCATTGTTGCACGTTATTCAAAAATATTGAAAGTTTGTAGCCACACTTCATTCAAAATCATACTAAGCGATGAAACATATAATTGTCCACTAAAGAGACAATTAACTCTAAGCTAGATTACCACATTACAAATAGTATAAACAATTGAACTAATTTCGAAAAACAAGAAATAAAAGTTATATACTCGTATTCTGCAACCCACTGTAATTTAAAAGGCAAAAACACTTTAAACTTTAATAAACCTAAAAAATACCAGACAAATTGTGCTAAATTTAAATTAACAACATTAAAAACTTTATAAGCAAAATTTGTTTATGCCTGAAAAATTTCAAAAGGAAAAAAGTAATTATTGTTAAAAAAAAACATAATAACACTGTACTTTATATAACAAATTTCAGCTCAGACTCAACAATAATTTTAAATCTTTTATAATACCAAAACTACCAAAAAAAAACTTCTTAAACAAAATTCTTTCTTTAACTTTATGAACCCAATTCTTTAAACTTATACTCAAGCAAAAAAAGCCAAAGGTGTTGCTTTACTTATACATGTTTCCACAAATAGTAAAAACTATAAGAAATTCACCTAAACCAATAATTTTGTTTACAATGTTAAGAAACACCTTTTCTTTATAAATAACAACGTGTTGATTTGAAATTGTGTTCTTTATTTGAAGTCATGTAACATTTTAATTTATTATTAAAGAACAGCTTAAGATTTGTGTATGTTGATTAACCGTAAAACACCCTCACATTTTGTTAATTATAATGGATACATGGAATTGATTAGAAAACTAATGAAGAAAAAACCTGGCCAAAAGGCAAACGTGTTTGGTTTTTTATAAAACAGCATGAAATTTTTGGTATTTTTTTTTAGCATCTTAACATAATATTAGTTTAATTAACTTTTCGAAAAAGGGGTTTATAATGCCACAGAGAAAATCACTAATCATAAAAATTAGAATAAAATGAAAAACAACAAAAACAAAATTTAACAAAAATTTAGAAAACATTAAACTAGAAATAAATATATTTAAGAGAATTTTAAAATTCAGACTAAATGTAATAAATTTTAAATAAATAAATAATTAAAAATTGCTAGAAAAGATTAAAATACTAATAGTTGCTATAAAGTCTTTAAATTCAATTTAACTTAAAATTAAACAAAAAAAATTTAACAAATTTCCCCAAAAAGCCTTAAATGATACGACTAAGTCAAAAGCTTTAAGAATCCTTTAAATTTACTTAAATTTACTATGAATATTTATATTTTCAAATGCGGTTATAAAAACTTAACATCTTTTTAATATCTCCATTTTTTATGTTAAACAAAAAAGAGTAGATTCTTGTTCAAGACATAACATTTACTAGAATTTAATTATTTATATTTCTAGTTACTGCTACATATACTAGATACTGTAAGAAAGTTAACATCTTTTATAAAACTCCCTATTTCTGTTAAACAATAATCTTATAAATATACTTCTAAAGGCACGGTCACACTTGGCAAATATTTGCCGCAAAAGCCGTAACCACTAAGTAACATATATTTGAACTCGTTTATTTATTTAAAACAAAACTTTTCTTATTTTAGCTAAAGCACAACAAATATTTGGTTTTAATTTATTCGATGCTGTTTCATCTTGCAAGACTCTTGTAAGAGTAAAAAAAGTCAAACAAATTTGTGCTAAAACCAGTGGTTACGCTCTTTTGAGTAAATATTTGGCAAATGTAACCTTAACCTTAAGAAAACCCCCTTTAAGGCCTTATGACACTACTTTTTTAATGCATTGTTCAAGTTTTTATGAATACATAGTACAAATATAATAAATTTACTAAGTGCAAAGGGTTCAGCAGTATTAACATAAATGGCAAACTGTCAAACATTTTACTAAAGTTATCGATAAAAAATGAAGTTATGTCAAAAAAAATGTAAAATTGTTCAACTTAAAATTGACATTTCAAGCTTGAAATATTAAAAGTGTTGCTGAATCAGCGGTTTATAGGCAAATTTGGCGATTAACGGTTTTTTTGTTCGTTTTGTTTTTATGTTTCTCATAAACAAAAAGTTGACAACATTTAATAAAAAGCACTAAAAGGCTTTTTTGTTTACATTTTTTATAGTTTGCTTTTTCTAACATATTCTGTTTCTTTCTTTCAATTCTATATCAATTCAATAAACAAAAAATGTAGTGTCATAAGGGCTTTAGCAATGTTTGAAAAGCAACATATTGTAGCCACACATTTTAGGTTGTCATTCGAAATTCTTTTTTATCAGATACTGTTATAAAAAAAGTTAATATCCTCTATAAAATTCCCATTTTCTGTTAAAGTAAAACCCTCCTTTAACAATGTTTAAAATGAAATATTGTACTCACTTATTAGCAGCTGATTTTTAATTGTCGTTCCAAATTCTTTGCATATAAATTATTTATAATAAAATAATATATCAACAATTTGAACAGGAGTTTTAGATTCTTAAGCTAATTTTTTAGCAGCATAATTTTGGAACTTACCTGAAATTAAAAGAAAATATGATAAATA
This sequence comes from Bellardia pandia, assembly GCA_916048285.2. Lineage (NCBI taxonomy): Eukaryota > Metazoa > Arthropoda > Insecta > Diptera > Calliphoridae > Bellardia > Bellardia pandia. The sequence continues at coordinate 97,165,474 of OU696533.1, read as the reverse complement.
GAAGAAAATAGTTTTAAACAAAATTATGAATTAAATAGAAATTTAAAATTAAAAAAAAAAATCAAATAATTTTCTTCTTTGTCTGCCCTTAGTATTGCCAAGAGCACTTTACATATTCCCGGTAATCTTGAATAAAGTTAATAAACTAACCACATAAGTGTCCTTAAATAATCAATACTGAGGTTTTTATTTCCGCAATGATTACAATGTATACGGATATGAATTATTTGCAAATATTAGTCAATTGGCTACTTTACACTTCCTAGGTAATCAAGAGAAAAGTTAACTATCACATTTGTATCCCTAAGTAATCAAAAGTGAATCTATTTTATCACGTCAATTCTAAAATCTAACAATTTCAAAAATACTTTAGTTTTTCTTTACAACTTTGTTGGTATTTTACGAATAATTTTAACTTATAAACTTTTAGGTTATTTGACAATTATGTTTCGCCTCGAAAAAAAAATACTAAATTTAGGTTAACAAACCTCAAAATGTAATTTGAGTCAAATCAGTCTTTAATTTCTTGAAATTCCTTGTATTTTAAATAGAATAATAACTAATTTATAAGTTTGTTTACCAGAAATTAATTGGGGAGTTGCGGAATAGTATAAAAAGTTGCATTCTTAAAATTACTTTATGCCAATCATAAATATATTCCAAACACATTTAACATTAAAAATCTCTCAACATTTTTACTTTTGTTTTCATTTTTATTTATTCATAATGAAAACAGTTGTTTCCTTGAGTTTGATTTATTTATTCTAATTAATATGCATTAAACTCTAATATAATATTGTGTGGGAATTTTAAAATGGTTTCTAATTTTTCATTTTCTATTTAAAAAAACAGAAAACATAAAAAAGTTTGAGGAAACTAACGAAATTTGTTTTTATTTATAAATAAATAATTTTTGAAAGGGAAATCAAAAGACTTAAGAATCATACAGGCAATATGATTTTAGAATTTAGAAAATTTAGATTCTAAACGTTCTCCAGCCAGTTTAAATGATTTCTGTCAACATTTCTCTTAGTAAAACAAAAGACTTAAGCAACAAACATTAATAATAATGTAGATAGAATATTTTTCATTCAAAAAACATTTTAAGTAGTAAATTTTATTCAAGTATATATTAAGTAAGTAAGTTTTATATTATTATATTGTTTAAAGGTTGCATATACCAAATTTAAAATTGTTAAATATAAATTAAACTCATGATTTAAATATGTTATTTTATTTTATTGTGCTTCTTTTTTAATTAAACATATACATGGCGTCATTTCTGTTTATTAAAAATATGTGTTTATATTTAATGAAGTTTTTTCTTCTCTATTTTTGCCAAATGTAAACACAAACTCATTAACATCATCATCATTGACACCATCATGATCATCATCGAAACCGTAGGGTGTTATAAACCAAATGCCATATCATCATCATTCATATTAAATCTTAATGTTTTTTTAGCTTGAAGCTTAAAGAATATACATATACAAATATTTAAAACTGCTTAAAAAAGTCAGCACTGCAATAGCAAGAAACAAAACTTACTTACAGAGCAAACATAATTTTATAAAGCGAGAGAGGTGAGAGAGAGAGAGAAAGAGATTAATATTTGTATTATTTTAAGCTATTAATAATATTGATGATTTTTTAAGATTTTTTTGTTGCGGTTGGCAATATCAGTAATGGCTTGAGATATTGCAATATATGTTTGTTGTTTAAATAATGTTTGATTTTTTTTCTTTTATTTTGTTTTAGCAAAAAAATTTGTATTGTAATTGTCGATGTTTAACATTCAAGTAAATAATAATGCTGACTTTGTTAATGCTGTCTTTGAAGCTGTGGTGTTGCCGTTGTCTTTGCTTGCTGTGTTTTGTGTGCGGCATGATCACAATCATGATGATGTTGTCAAAATGAAAGTAGGCCATTCACAGCATTCATGTGGTAAATATACAACCAACATGTTACCACTTTATTTTTAACCACTACCACCAACAATACTGATAATGGTGGTATAGCACGCTGCACTTTTGCAAAATTTTAAAACATACAAGTAATTTTTTCTAAACGCTTATGTGTTTGCTTTATTGTGGCTCATCTTTAAGCTAAATTTTAATGCTTTGCTGTGTTTTCTGTATGTCTAATTTGTGTAAAAACGCAAATTGACCATTTGGCTGATTAATGATTGAAAAATGTAAACATTGAATAAAAGTGAAAATGTGTTAAAGAAAATTCAAGGATAATTTGCTGATACTAAGTGGAAAATTGCCAGAAACTAGGGGTAAGAAATTATAGAATGCTGCCAAGCTACTTTAAACCAACAATTTTATAAGAAAATTTTCTTAATTTGTTAATTTTAAATTCCCCAGAAATTGGTTTTTTTTTTTTTTTTTTGATGTGAAGCTATGTATTGTAATTTTTTTGCGAATATATAAAATATGTTTAAAAATAATTAGTTTTAACGAATTTCTATTGCTTTAAAGCTTTAATTAGTATATTTTTAGTTTCCCCGGAAATTGGGATTTTTATAAAATAAATTGGGAATCATTAAATTAAGTGTTTTTAAATGGAAGATTTAATAGTTTCTTTGAATGTTATCATATATATTATATGTATGTATAAATATTGCATTATTATAGCTTCCCTAGAAATGGGGATTTTTGTAAAACTTTTTGGAAATTTCTAAAAAAACTTTAAATTATATAATTTTAAAAGAAAAATAACCAGTTTTAATTCGTTTTTCTAGTTTTCCAGGAATTTGGGATTTAAAAATGGAATACATTAAATTAAGTGTTTTTAAACGGAAAATTATATACATATTTTTAAAAACTTAATGTATGTAAGTTTTAAATTTGCCGGAATGACGAATTTTTCTAAAATTTTTCTAAATTTCTAAAGTGTATTAAAAAATAATCTTAAGCTTAAAAACAAATAAATTTGAGGTTAAAAACCAATATTTTTTAAATAATTTTCTTTGATGTCAAGTTTTAACTTGTTTATTTGTAGTTCCTCGGAAATTGGGATTTTTGTACAACAAATTGGGAATTATAAAATTATGGGTTTTTTTAACGGAAATTTTTATATTATTAAGGAATGCTTTAATTTTTTAATATATGTGTGTACATAAATTTAATTAATATAGTTTTCCCGTATATTGGAATTTTGTAAATTTTTTTTGGGAATTCAAAAAAAAAATAAAAATTAATTTAAATAACTATAATTTTAATTTTAATAACTAGATTTAAAGAATATTTTTTGCTTTCAAGCTTTAAATTGTTTATCTTCAGTGTCAATCAAGGCCCAATCATGTATAAAACATCCGCGGGAGTTTTTTCCCTTTTTATTTTTTTAAACTAGGAAAAATGAGAAAGGGAAAAAACTTCCGCTGAATTTTTATTCATGATGATTGGACTGTTTATTTTAAAAATGCTATATTGAGATATGTATTTTTCAAAATTTTAATTATTCTAGTTTCCCGAGAACAGGAATTTTTGTAAAAATTTTTGGGAACTATTTAAGTGCATTAAAAAATAATTTTAAGCTTAAAAATAAACAATTTTAAAAGAATTTTCTTTAATTTAACTTGCTTTTTTCTAGTTACCTGGAAATTGGGATTTTTGTAAGAATTTTGGTAATTTCTAAAAAGTCATAAAAAATTATTTTAAGAGAAAATATAATAAGTTTAAAGAATTTTCTTTGATTTAACCCTGCTACTATGTTAGAAAAAAATGCACATGTTATGTTTGGGTCATATTTTGATCATACATTTTTTTATTGAAAAAATTCAAATTTGTACATTTCGAAAATATTTTTAAGGCTGCTGATCAATGCAATATATCGTCGTTAGAGTGATTGTGTGTCAGTCTGACGGACAAACACGTTTTTTTGCAAGTTATGCAATGTTAAATTCGAATGGGTCATCAAAAGACCCTAAACGTAGTAGCAGGGTTAAAGTTATAATAGACTGATTACCAACTTCCCTGGAAATTGAGATTAAAAAAAAAAATTTGGAATTATTAAAAAAAAATTAAAATACTAATTACAATTAATTTTTTTAAACAATTAAAAGTTTCTCTCAGTTTTTTGTATTACTTATTTATCTGGCTTTTTAAACATATTCAAGTGTTTGTGTCTCAACAAAACAACAACTAGCACAGCCCTGCTTTAAAAAGTTAAGTAATATTGTTGACTTTTTCTGAGGAGTGTTTCTGCAAATGACTGGTTGATTTACCACATTTTTTCTATGCTAATAAGCAATTGTTGCAAACAAGACAATAATAAAATGATATAAACTAAAAAAGCAAACAAAATCAAATTGCAAATAAATCATGACTTCTACAGTTTTAATCCTGACTTTTGTTGCAAATATATATGCAAACAATATAGAATAAATCTAGATAACATATGTATGAACTATATGCTTAAGAAAACGTACACAATTTCAATTTTATAATTTAAGCAATATTTTGTGGCTTGTGGCTTAAGTCTTTTGTTTGTGTAATAAGTTTTTATTAATAATTTCAGCACATACTATAACTGGTATGTACTTAAGATTTAACACTTTCGAGGGTTTAATAAAGAATCACATTATCTTATTTAAATTTTTAATTTTAAAGTTTTGCTAGTTTTACTTTCAAAGAAAATATTAAATATTTTAACTATGATGAAAAAGCTTTTTTTAAATATTATTATCTAACAATTTTTCTTTCTTTTAATAATTAGCTATTTAATTATTTTGCTTTTGTCTTTAATGATTTGTATAGTTTCTTTTTTTTAAATTTTGTTGTATAAATAGTTTTGTTTGCGTTTTATTTTGCCCAAAATGAGAGTTTAATTTCTTTGTAATTTCCCTTTTTTTTTTTTTGTTAATTTCAAAAAATTTTGCAATTTAATGTGTTTCTCAACAAATATTTATGGTCAAAACTAATGGCATAATAACTATGTATTTTGACAACAAGACGGCTTAGTTTGAAGCAGTTAAATATTTTGTTTTAAATTTAAGATTTTTAATGGAAATTTTGTTTTAAATATATTCGCATAAATATGAAATAAATAGCTTGTTTATAAAAATGTAATTAAGATAAACACATAAATATTAAATAAGTAATTACAGTATTAGAGAAAATGTTTTAGAGGTCAAGTTGCATATAAATGTTTATAATATTAATGAGTGATTAAAGATAATTTGTGTAAATGTTAAAAATAGCTTTAGATATCTAGTTATGTAAAATATTCAAGGTCTTGCAAATTTAAACTGCTCCAATTCTTTTATAAATAATACTTTTAATTTTCTAAAACAGTTTTTAGGCGATGTCAATTGATTTGTCAACAGCTTTGATACATTATTAATATAAAAGTTTATTTTATAGAAAATTTCACATTCTTTTGATGATAACGAAACAAACTTAGTCTGTATTAACACGTTGCAAGTCTTACTGATAATTGTATACTAGATAGACAAGGAGAAAAGTAGCAAGTACACACTTTATTTGTAAGATTTAAGCCTAAAGAGGACAAAATAAAAAAATAAGACTGGCAAAGTGTGACCACAGACTTACGCCCTTATTCATAAAACTTGTCAAAGGTTTATAACAGGCTTATAAAGCAAATATCCATACACAATTCATCACTAACTAGTATTTTATTAAGCTAGTTGTGTATATAATGTTAACCAATTGAATCAAATACTTAAAATTTTTTAAATCCATAGAATGTTTATAATTATAGACTAACAGTCTAATTCATAAAAACTTATCAAGGGTTTATAACAGGCTTATAAAGCAAATATCCATACACAATTTTTATATTTTTCATTTAAAAATTTGTTACCTTATGACCTTATGCCGAACATTATCTTTATTTTAATCTTGTACAGAAATGTTTAAGAAAATTTTGGTGAGAAGCTAAAATTTCTCTTAAAAATAATGAAATATTTTAATAAATTTGAATAAAATGAATACAACTGCATTTCCCCCCTAAAAGGAAAATTTAAATAACAATAGAAAACATTTATTATTAAAAATTTTTATATATTTGCTTTCCTATAAATAACCTTTCTATTGATGTAAATTTGTTTTTTTTTTAATTTGCTATTTAAATATTATTATTTTTGTTTTGTTTACTATTATTTAATACTTAATTAGCGCGAACACTGATGGAGTTGCTATGTTAAATATAAATAAAGAAAAATGTATAATAATCTAAACATGATTGTGACATGGAAAGTTAGTTATTGTATAAATGCCGAAATTTAAATGTTTAAGTCAATAAAAATAAATTTATCATTTTAAATGTTTTATAAATTTATTGCATCATAGTGGGAATAAAAGAAAAAAAAACAGAGAAGAAATACTAACAACAAACAGACACCAGTATAAGAAATTAAATATTTAAAGAGGGTATATCAAAAGAAATAACTTTGATTTAGATAAAAAAAAAAACTTTAAGTTGTTTAACAAAAATTTATATTATGTTAATATTAATGACTGGCCTAACATTGAATTATAATTATACTAAAAATTTCGTTAACATAAATTTTGGGAAAATCAGGTTTTTTTTAAGAGCAGATAAATTACTAATAACTTTTATATTATTTTAATAAGTTTCAGGTTTTTAACTAGCAACTAAAGAAACTTGTATCAAGTAGCCTTTATTATCACTAGATTGTGATTCTAAGACCCCACAATTTATATATTTTGTGGATTTTTCTGAAAATCATAGTCTATTCCGTTTTTCTGTTTGTGTAAATCACGATCACTAAAATTAAAAAGATTTATTTAATAATGTGTATAAATATCCTAAGCAGCTTGATATAGAAAATCATAAAAATATATTCAATAGAAAAAATATTGTGAAATAAAATATACAATAAGACTACCAAAAACAAAATTGATGTATGTATATTTCAAAGCAATTTACAACTTGGATTCACTCATTTGTTCCGAACAATTATTTTGTTTGGTACACCCATACAGACGTTTTTTCTGAAAAATCAAAGCTGCCATATTTAAACAAAATCTATTAGTTTAACGAGTGGTAACACCGCGGCCATTGATTTATTTTGCTTTGGTTTTTAAGTGTCAAAAAACAAATATTAAATTATTTTAAAATATTGTGTATATTTTTTATTTTTAATGAATAAATGCAATGAGTAGTATAATTTTACAATCACCACAGATAGAAATGTAACCTATAAAATTAAACCAATTCAAGCATAAAAAAATATTTTCTCTCTCAAACTTCATATGAAAAAAACTTTGACCGAACAGATATGTTGTTCAAAACGAATGGCTGGATTCACCTTTATTGTTATAGTTATGTTTATACTGTTGTTTGTTTATTTTAACACTGCTAGATAAAACATCAACAACAACATGTTTTAAATATGTATAAATTCGTAAACAAGCAGCAATTTAAAGATTTATGCAAAATTAGTTTTTATATAGGATCTTGTTTTCTTTATTAAAATTGTATCATTGAATTAATAATATTAAAAAACACTAACTAAATATTTCGCTGTCAGTTTGCCTCTCTGTCTGAAATCATAAATAACTCGTCCTCTTATACAAGTATTAGAAATTACCTGTTATTTTTGGTAATTAAAGCTAAATTATTTGAAATATTTTTATTATACCTAAATTTCTATGGGCTTTTAAGCTCTATCTAACTAAAGACTTCGTAGGCAGTATGGTTAGCTGTCGGAAGCTGTAAATAACTAGTCCTGTTATACAAGTGTTAAAAATTACCTGTTGTTTTTATTTACCAAAAAAGGAAATCATTTTAAATAGTTATTATACAAAGATTTTGTTATTTGTAATTTTGACATTGGCCATTAATTTAAGTTTTCTGATAAAAGAAGGCATAAACTAAATTTTCAAAATGGGTTTTAAATGGATAATAATAAACTGTTGATAGTTATTTCATTATATTGCTGTAGTTTCCTTAATATTTTATTTACATCCAATTTATCTTTAACATTTACTTCTAAAAGTAATTTTTATTAAATAAATGTTAAATAATAATTTTTCAAAAAGAAGTCGATCTCTTATTGTTAAATGTTTTAAATCTACTTTTAACTTCTTGTTTGCTTTAAAAGTTCTTCTTAATAATTTACTTTGGATGGTAAATTTTACTAACTAAATGTTAAATAATAATCTTTCGAAAACAAGTGGGCCCTTTATTATTGCTTTGTAAACTATATTCTTTGATTTTTTTATTTGCTTTAACCTGAACTGTTAAAATGCTTATTAATATAACAAATAAGAAAGTATAGTCGGTTTAGCCCGATCATATAATACCCTACACCATGTATATGTGTAAGAACAGATTTTCAGAAATGGGCTCTAGGAGCTATGAACTATTATGGACCGATCATTCAAAAATGTAGTGGCATAACTTTTATGTAAATTATTTAAATTAATATTTCAATTCTAATTAACAAGCACAAATATAATTAACAAACACAAACTGCGAAGCTTTTTGGCTTATCTGTAGAAAACACTCAGAGTCTTTGGCGGGAATCAAACCCGCAACCCTCTGACTGAGAGGCTGGCACACTATCGCCTAGTCTATCGGGGCACCCAAATATTCTTCGTGCCAAATTTTATCTCGATATAAGCACTTGTAAAAGATTTATAGATGTTATGACTTATTAAGGACCGACCGTTATAAAATTAGTTGTCCTGATTTCTGTATATATGAAACTTATTTTTGTTCATTTTTATTTGGATACTAACTTTATTAAGAGATTTAGGTTGTTAAAGTAATTTTTGGAAGTGAACCTTATATGAGAGCTAGGACTAATTATGGACCGATCATCACAAAATTGTGCCAAATGATTTTTTTGTATGTTGAATATGATTTGGCTATCAATACTTTTAAAAGGGTTATGCTCTTTAAAGTGATTTTCGACAGCGGTCCTTATATGAGTGCTGTGTTCAATTATGGACCGATCTGCACAAAATTTGATGAGATTAAGTCAAACATTTATGACCGATAAAGCCCTATTTCGGGAGGATATTTTATATGCAGCTTAGGTAAAATAATGGATCGATTTCAATCCTAAGCGCTATTGGGAAAAATGGCATGTACCAAATATTATCGAAATATCTTCAAAATTGCGACCTGTACTCTGCGCACAAGGTTTGCATGGACAGCCAGCCAGCCAGACGGATGGACGGAGATCGTTAAATTGACTTGAAAATAATTCTGCGTCGATCGCTATACTCTAAGATGGGTGTTGGACTAATATTTATGGGCCTTACAAACATCAGCACAAATACAATATAGCCTCCCCACTATTGTGGTGTAGGGTATAAAAATCATAAACAGAATTCGATTTAACTGCTTTGCTTAAACTGGTTTAAAAACTAAACTAAAACAAGTTTATTTTATTTCTAATTTTTATGTTTATGTTTTATAGATTTGAGATTATTTACAATAAATTTTTATATTTTTTTTTTTTTAAATTTGTATCATCTTATTTAGTTGTTGTTTTTAAACACTAAACCTTGAATTTACAAATACCACGAGCTTATTCCCAACAAAATCACATTGTTAACAATATCAAATGTATAATTAAATAAAGCTTTTTTCCATTAGTCAGATGTATGTGTATGACTACAAAAACAAAAAATTTAAATATTCAAACCGGAACTTTTCAAAAGAAATTACAGTTTTGTATGGCAAACAAAAAGAGTCAAAATATATATACATACTCGTACATACATACTTTTTTAAATAAAGTAACTGAAAATGAAAGTGAATGAAAGTAATATTACAACACTTTTTTTCATACATCTTTCATTCATTTCTTTAAGCAATAAAAACTGAACTCTTTTCTTTATATATTGTGTCTATCTGCAGAAGAGTTTTTGTTAACATTGAAGAAGAAAAATAGTTGTAGTATTTGTAAACATTGTACGTTTCGCAGCCATGTGTTGTGTAGTATGAAGTGTGTTTAATGTTAATGTTTTTTTCTTTTGGAAACTGTAAGCGAATGTGTTGAAAAATGTTTATTATAAGAAATTTATTACTTTTTTTTTCTTTCAAAAAGAAATTATAACACGTGAGGTTATTGTACATACATGTTTAAACTATTCCTCAAAAACACAAACCCTTGTGATGAACAGGTTGTAAATAACAAGTGATTTTTTATGTTATTTTAAGCAAAAAAAAAAAAACATTGTTAATTGCTGTGTTAAATGTAGCAGTTGGATTTTTATTTTGTGAATAAAGTCATAATGATGGCGACCAAGTGTGACGACTCTTAAAATTATTTTGACTGCTTTTCAAATGCAAACTAACATGCTTGAGAAATATGTATAAAAAAACGAATAAATTACTGTTAGCTAATTCAAACACTAGCATAGAAATTAGTTAAAACAATTAATAGGAATTTAAACAAAAACTTAATGATTTTAAAAAACAACACCATACTAAAGCAAAATTGAAGATTAAATAAAACATTAAGTTTAAAAGATTTTTATATCAATAATGCAAAGCAACACAACAATGCAGACTACTTGTTTAATAAACTCAAAGCTATAACAATTGCAACATTTTCCTACTAATAACATTAAACAAACCATTAACTTCTCAAGTCCAAACCACACATTAGTTAGTAAACACTTCAAACTCATCAAAATAATATTATAACTTTTTCTAGCCCTCCTTGCATCTCTCTCTCTCTCTCTTATTTAGTAATAAACTTCGCGCTCCTGTTGAAACCTGTTGACCAAGTTACACACATATGATTAATTGTTATGAAAATACGGTAAATAAAGTAAAATTAAAAAAAACAAAACTTAATATTAAAAACAAATTATGAAACTTGTTTTGCACTTAGTAACTATAAACATATTAAACAAGTGCTAAAACTTGTCTTAACCTGGAGGTTTAATAAACCAAAAATCGTTTGACTAACTGAAAAAAAAACATGAAAATAAAGAAAATGCACACAAACATTAACAAGTGCAAAAAAGGGGGAAATATAAAACAAACTAGAAATTCAATCTTTCATGCTTGTGACAGCTAAATAATTATAAAATGTAAACAGCAGACGGTAGTATAATGAAAGCTTCAGACGAATGAGTTTAATTAAAATTCATAATTACCTAACCACAATCATTCCCACCTACCCTATAATTCTGAACTAGTTTGGCTTCTAGTTGAGTTTCTAGTTCAGTTCCCAGCTCAATTTTCTAGTTCAGTCTCTAGTTCAGTTCCTAGTTCACTTCTGATTCAGTCTATAATTCAGTTTCCAGTTCAGTTTCTAGTTCACTTCTGGTTAAGTTTGTAATTCAGTCAATTCGTAACTCAGTTTTCTAGTTCAATCTCTAGTTCATTTTCTAGTTCCGCTACTAGTTGAGCTTCTAGTCCAGTCTTCTAGTTCAGTATCAGTATCAATTCAATATCAGGAAACATTCCGGTCCACAGTCGATATTTAACAAAAATTCACTTAAAAAAATTAAACAAATTTTAACTAAACTTAAAAAAACTCTATTCAAAATAAAATAACAAATATTTGAAAATTCATCACAATAAGTTAAAATAACAAACAGCAACAATACGGCCTAAAATAACAAATTAAGCTAACATAACAATTTTTTAAATATTCTTGCATTTTGCATTAAATTTGTGCAAAGTTCTCTCATATTTTGTTTCAAAACTTTGTTTTTGTGAAACCGATTTGCCTGATTTTCAATGTGTTGCTTAAGGTGTTATGACACTTGCTATTTTTTGTATTGGATTTTTTTAGGATTGATTGAATGAAACAACAAATGCGAGAAAGAATAAGAAATACAATAAAATAAAATGTAAACAAAACAAACAATATTGCCCACGTTTTATTCCCACAAAAACCCGTCTAAAAAAGCAAAAAAAGCTAAAAATCGCAAAAAAAAATTAAAACCGCTACTTTCGATCAAAAACTAAAAAAATAGGCAACAGTGCTAACATTTAATCTCGAAATGTCAATTTTAAGTTAAACATTTTTGTATTTTTTTTTGACAGTCTTGGATTATTAATCGATAACACACGTATATATGTTTACCATTTCAAGATTTTTTATGATATACTCATACTCTGTACACTTAGTCAGTTTTCCTATGCAAATATATTTGTACTGTTCTCCAATATTGGAAAAATACAAAAAATGGCAAGTGTCATAACACCTTTAGGACTATGATTAAAAATTTTATATGCATTTTATTCATCTGGATTGATGCAGACAGGCGACTTAGAATTTTATAGGAAACAGTTTTTATCCAAAAAAGCCAATTTCAGTTCAAACCTTTTTTATAGAAATAACACTTTTGCAAAGAAAATATAAAATATTTTTTTGCAAAGAAAATTTCGTCTATTTCCAGACAAATTATAAAAATAATCAAACTAAAAGTTACACATTTTGAAATTTAGTTTCTAAACAGGTCTGTTACTCTAATTTACGTAAACATTTTAAAACTTAACTGTTTAATATCATTTCTTATAAAAAGATATAAATTTACTTTTGATTTTCATCTTAATTGAATTTACATTAAAGTTTGTGTCTTAAGTCTTTTGATTTGATCTAGCAAATATTGAATTGAAAACATTTTATTTTGTTTCTGATATGTATGAAATAATTATAATTTTTATACACAAAACCTGTTATAATCATTAGCAATCAAATGCTCTCTTACAGTTTTAGTATTTGCAAAAAGTTTTTTTTTTTACAAAAACTCATAATAATAACAATAATGAAACAAAAACAAAAGTAAATTAAATTCAGCAGACTCATATTTTCTAAAAAGCAGCAAAACAAACATATCTTAGAGGATTTGTTGTTGTTGCTGTTTCTTTAGCTGTTTAAGGGGTTGTGTAGTTAAAGTAGTTGAACGATTTTTCTGCAAAGTACTTTTTTGTGTATAAATACAAATACTAATATGGTTTTTCTAGAGCATAACACAGACTTAGATAAAGTATCAAGTTGTGGTAACGTATATGTACAGTAAGTAAGTGAATAAGTATAAATACAAAAATGTAATACAAAAAACAATAAGTTTGAAATGCAGTTTACGAGTACATACCAGTATCAAGTAGATTTGTAATAAAAATTGTAAATAAACAAATTTTCCAACAAGTTTTTCTAGTTTTTCTATGGTTTTTGTTCAGTCTATACGTTGTGTGTGTAGTTTTCACGTTTCATATTTAAAACTCGTGCAAAATTGTGTTTGGTAGTTTGTTGTTTTATGAAAAACTTAAAAAACTATAACACTACTGATTTGTTTGCCTCAATAAACATAAAATTGTAACAAGAAAATGTAATAAAACTTAATGTTTTTTGTAGCTACGTATTTGATTAGATATTTATGTGTTTCTTTTAAAGCCGTTAAGGCACTGTTACATAAGTTTAGACACCTGTTATGGTGATTTCGTATTTTAATTATTGTAAATACAATCCAAGGAAACTTATGCTAAAAAACTTACTCTAAGGGTGTAAATTTTATATCAGAAAATTTTAAATATTTAAATATGCTCTATATAATTTGTTTAAAATTGATTAGCTTACGGGCCATTACAGCTGTTTGTTTAGAAAAAATAAAACCGAAAATTTAAGTTTCTTTTATTTTTTTTTTATTTTAAACAGCAGGCTTCCTTTTGTTAAAACTATAAAAATTGTGGGTTTGCATGTTTTTTATAATTTTCTTAACAAAAAGAAGTTCGTTTTTATATAAAATGTGTTTTTTTTTCTCTATTTCTATTACACAAAATGCAAAAAGTGCTCAGCCATTAAGTCTTTCATGAGCAACAGTGTGAAAATAACAAAAATAATCATGATCATTTAAGTTAAGTTTTTTAGTTTTTCTGAAGAAAACTATTAATTTTGTATAAAATTTCCCTCCTAACCAGACAATGCGTTTTATTTTCCATTTTCTTTACATTTTTTTTTTAAATAAAAAGTTTCTGTGGCATTGAAAACCAAACCTTACAAAGTCTTTTAATAATAGAGTCAAACAATGTCAAGTGAAATGTTAGACAAACGAAAAGAAAGTTTTTGTTGCTATGGCTGTTGCTGTTAATAACAATAAAAATAACAATAATAATAAAACTAAAATTGTGGTTAAAGAAAATATTAATAAAGGATGGTTAGTTTAGCTATGTCAAAATTATTGCAAATAATATAACACTGTGCTACTAAGAAAGAAATATATTATAATAGTTTTATACAAAATTTTAAAATACTTTAATAATAATAATAATAATACTTTTTAATGCATTATAACTGTAAATCTTTGATATTTCTTTTATTTAGGCTCGAGTTCATTAAATTTAAATTTTTCATTAAATTATTTTTATTTTTACTGAAGGTAGGAATTGTTACATGAAAATTATTATTAAATTTTTTTTGACAATTTTTCTTGGCTTGGGATTCGAACCTGGGTTGTTGGTTGAATTTACATATGTTTCGAGAAACACCACTTTCTCTCATCAGAATTCTTTACGTTCTCACCCTCTGCACCACTGCGGTGCCCGCTAGCCAACAGTCAAACATCAATCCTTTAACCAGTGTTACCGGTGGCCTCGAAAAATAATTTAATGAAAATTAAATTTAATGAACTCGAGCCTAAATAAAAGAAATATCAAAGATTTAAAATTAACAGTTTAAATAAAAATAATAATTGTTCTTCGCATTATAACTGTGTTATAAAATATTACAACAGTATTATGACAATTATAATTTATATTTATATATAATATATAATATAATTAAATGCGAAATTATTATTCACTTTAACTTTAATTAATTAATTAACATATAATTAAAAAAATTTTGTTTCAAATTACTATTATTTAAATAATATGTTCTAATATGCTTGACCATATTAAGTAGTGGATAATAATTCAAATCGTGTTTTGAATTTAAATTTTATGTTTACCACGCCCACTTTCCGAATTGTATTCGATTGTGTTTGACAGTAGATTTAGGTCATTTGTGAATAAGTGAAACATTTATTTGTGAATTTGAATATAACTTAAAATATTTTTACAAAAGTCATAATAAATGATTACTAAGATTTTACTAAAGCTTAATATACATATGGGAGAGTATTTGTTGCTAATTTCGAACGTACATATCGAAAGTTATGTCCACTTAACCCTTTCATGCCCACTTTTTTCTAGGTGGTGTTAGAAATATGAAACCTTGTTTTTCTGCTTATTTTGGGCTCAGATAAGGTATATACCAAGTTTCGGACACCAGGTCCTTCCCGGAAGGAGTCCAGAGGAAGTTGCTTTTAAGCAACAATGGGCATTAGTGGTATAAAAATTTTAAAAGGAACATATTTTTTATTTGTTTGTTTTTGCTTTTATAACTAAAATCACATTTTCTTTCAGCCATAGTTCCGATAAAACAATTTTATAATTTCGAAATTCTAATATATTTCAGTTTTACGTGACTCTGTTTTTGGAGAAAAATTTTTTACATGCACTTACTTTGGATTCTTGTCCACAACTAAATGCTTGTTAACATATTTTTTGATGTTTTTGCATTTTATTACTTTAAACGCATAAACAAAAAAAATACAATTTACCGTTATTCCTTAAATTGCAAAGGCAAAGAAATATTAGCTTTGAAAGTCAAAGTTGCTTATAAGCAACTTTGAGCGTGAAAGGGTTAAGAATAGCGGCAAAAGTTTAGGCCTGTTCTAAACATAATATTAATAAGTTTAACATATAATTGTTTATAATAAACCAAAATATCTGTATATACATACATATTTCTTATATGTTTTAAAAACCCCATCTCCAAAGGTTTTCTCTACAATTGTAAAAAAACAAAAAAAAAATCTCCAACCAACTTGACATTTACAAAACATGCCAAAACAAATTGCACAGAAAGTGTGCCTTCGTTAGTTAGCTTCTCCTTATTGATTATAATCTTAAAGTGTAATAATTATAAGGCGAAACACAAAACCACCAAGCACCACAGCCACTGACCGGCACCATTAAAAACAACAACCAACTGGCTAACAGCAAGAAAAACGTCGCTAAGGTAAACCGCTTGTAAAACTAACTTTATACTACAACTACTGGTTTTCTATATTTTTAATGCTAACTTCTCTGGTTCCTCATGTACAAGACTTATTCTTCTTTTTTCTATTTTACTTCTAAACTGTCAAAGTTGTTTGTTTTGCTATTTGTATGTATAGGTATGTATGTAGTTGTTGTTATTGTTTTTTTTTCAAATGAATTTGTTTACAAAACAATAGGGTTTCTATTCACTATTACAACAAAATATAAACAAAGTAAAAAATAAAGATGGACATCAAGCTGTTTAGTCATTGGTTTGTTTGTCATTGTCCGTTTGTTTGCTTGATTTTACTTCTTTTTTTTAGATTTTCAACTCTATTTGTTAAGATTTTGTTTATTTATTTTATTTGCAATTGCTGTTGTACTGTTACCAAACATGCTTTATTTTTTTTTTTTTTTTGTATATTTGTTTATCCACTACTCTTAAACGAAATGTCAGTTTGTGCTTGTTTATTTGTAAAATTGTATGTTTGTTTCTTTGATTTTTGCTATTTTTGTTTTCTTTCTTTAAGTTATTTATGGCACAAGCTTGCCATGAGCAAATAATCGTACAGGGCAGTTGTTTAGACATATGTATGTATGTACATATATTGGAAGACGAAGTCGTTAAACATAATAATAATACAAGCTGCTAGGCCTAGTCACATACATATGTATGTGTTGAATTTGTTGCGGGGAGGAGTGTTTAAACTATTCACATGTTAATTATTTTTATAGGAATTATAAAAATGTGTGTTTGTACTTTTGAAACATAAACAATTGATTTCATAAATATAAACCAAAGACTTAAAAATAAAGTTAAAAAAATAAATGTTAAAAATAATGAAATACAGATTATTATTTATTGCTTTTAATCTCGGAGATCATTTAATATAACTATAGGCTAGATAATCATTAAAATAGCGAGGCAACTGACTAGTTTCCTTATTATTATTATTATTATTTTTTCATGTAGTATAGTGTTTTTTAATGTTTTGTATAACATTGGATTTTTGTTGAGGCAACCAACATTTTGGTAAATAACTTCGTTTCTACTAAAGAGTGATTTTTTAATAGCTTTTGGATTTAATTTAAAAAAATAAAATTTTTAGAAATGTATGAAATATTTGACTCGATAGAACGATCTATAAAAACCAATGTTTAAAGATGATTTCATGTAAAAGTTGAGCTCGGCTATGTCTAAAATGGTTCATACGCTAAGTCCAATTCTGTCATACTATCTCCAATATAAGCTTCCAGTGCTTATCTGTATAGATATGAGCCTTAACATAGCTCCACAAAAAATAGTCTAAAGGCTTTAAATCACATGCTCTAGTTGGCCAATTGACCATGCCCAAATGTGAAATAGCCTCTCAATAAAGCCAATGTTTCGCGTGCTGTGTGGCATGTGGCACCGTCTTATTGAAACCACAGGTCAGCCAAATCCAGTCCTTACATTTTGGGCAAAAAATGGACAGTAATATTCCTGCCTTCGTCGTCTTTGAAATAGTACGGTCTAATGTTGCTACCGGCTCATAATCCGCATTAAAGACTGCATTTTTCAGGATGCATTGCCAGTTCTTGCAATGCTTCTGTCTACTCTTCACGCCAAATACACCAATTTTGCTTATTTACACATATATTCAACCTGAAATGAGCTTCTTTGCTGACCACAATTTTCCGATAAAAAAAAGTGAACGATGCACTTTCCTAACCGAGCATGAATGTGCATACTTAAATTCAATAATCTGCAGGCGTTGTTCTTTTGACCAAACTGAACATGTTTGCCAGTAATATGTTACACGAAAACAGCCAAAAACAGTCCTGCTAAAAAGAAAGTTGCTAAAAAAAAAATTCACCCTTTATATATATATTTTGCTGATTTTCATTACCAAACTGCCTAGAAAAGAGCCAAAAATATGCTATGAAAAAATCAGTTGCTTGAGTATCGTAGTTTGGTCATAAGCGTAATTTACACTGACTTAAATAGTTAATAGCTTGACAAATTTTAACTGGAGCATGTAAATAAAAAGCTTACTTAGCTCCTTTGCACTACAAGCTTATGAACCTAAGTTGATAAGGTTTCATATTGTATGACTTACTAGTTTCAACCTGAACTTTATATGATCTTAATTATTAAATAACTTTGTTTCTACTGCAGCTAATTTGCTGATTTTAAATACCTAATTTTCTAGAAGAATTAACAATATGTTTTGAAAAAATTCATTTGCTTGGGTGCCATAGTTTGAATGTGAACATGATTTACACAGATTGCAGTTATACTCAATTCGTAATATTTTCATAATTCATAATAAATTAGCAAATTTTAACTATAGTTTGGAAAAAATAAATGTTTTCATCAATAACAAATATTAAAAAATTTTTAGTAACATAAAACCCTTTAACTTAACTAAGCATACTTCCCTTAACTCGGTATTTATTTATGCATATATTTACTTAAAGACCCCATGAGTGATGTAACATTAAAGGATGAGAAATATTTACATTTCTTGTTCATACTTTTTTTCTTTATTTTCTTGTGACAAAATAAATACCATAAATAAGGTTGATGACTTTACTTGGAGGGGTAAAAAAACCAGCAGTTATAACATAACATTTATTTTGTTAAGCGTACAAGTAAATTCTTAAGAATTTTGCCGTATAAAATATTAGCAAATTAATTTGACACAAAAACTTTAAGTTTTTTCTCTTAAAAATCTTATTTTTTTCAATGACTAAATTGTATGTGTCTTTGGAGAAAACCGCAAAAAAAATATCAATTTCAAGATGTTGTTGTGTTGTGTTCCAAACAAGTGTAAAAAGCTACTCACCTTGTGCGTTAACGTAACTACTCATCATCGTCAGCTGTAGCAGCAGTAGCAGCACTATGGGCAGCTTTATAACTGCCTTAAACATGTTAAACATATTAAAAGATCCACTACGAAAATGTTGACGTTGTTTACTGCTAAAGGTAAAGTTGTTATTATTGTTGTTGTTAGGTCGTAGTTGTTGTATTATTGCTGTTGATTTTAAAGCCGGCGGAGTCATATTATTTTGTTGAAATTTTTTTGAACAAAAAATTTTAGTTATTTTATTTTTTATATTTTTTTTTGTTAAAAACAAAAGACAAGTTGCAGCGCAATTTTTGTTAAAGGTTTTTTTTCAAGTTTGGTTTATTTAAAAAAAAAATTATAAAAAGATAAAAAAATATTTAAATTACAAATAAAATTGAACAAATTTAACCAGTTTTATATAAAAACATGTCTTTTGATTATATTAAACAGACTTAAAGCAATATTAAAAGCTGAAATTAAAATAGAACACAAAAAACTGTAACGGTGTTCAATTCTTTGTAAATAAAAATACAATTTTTGGTTAACTTTATTAATTGTTGTAAGTTTATTTAAATCTGATTTTTTCTTTTTAATTGGTTTATCTCAAACCATTCTTTATTATTTGGATTTTCTAAGCTTATTGGCATTTATAACATTTTAATAATTGCAACTACACTATAATTTCTTAAAACTTTTAGTTATTGGTTATTTTTTTTTGTTTATAAAATTTTTTTTATATTATTTTTTAAATTTAATGTTTTTTAATTCGTGTTGTTTCCACTTGTTTGCCACTTAAAGCGCGTTTAATAACTTAAAGGTCATTTGTTTTGTTTTGTTATTTCTAGTTTTTTTTCTTAAGTTTTCTTTTATATTATTTTGTATGCCAACCCTGTGTATATGTAAAAAAAATTATATAAAATATTTTTAGTTATGTTTAAATTGTGCTATTAAATACCAGCTTAAAAGCAATCTATATATTTGTCATTAAAAAAAATAAAAAAAGTTTTTAGACACGAACTTGATTTGGTTTGAGAAAACAAAAAAAAAAAACAAAACTATTGATTTTTTTCTTTCCTAAGCTAACAAACATTTCATTGGCAGAGTTTGTGAGTCAAGAAGAAAAAAACAAAGTTTTTGAATCAATGCAATAAAAGCAATTTAAAAGTTATTGGATCATTTTAAACAACATTCTTTAAATAAAATTCAAATATTGCTGATATATAGTGGCAAAGAAACTAAATTAAAAAGACGCAGTTAATAAAACTTAAAAATAAATAACAAGTTATATTTGGCTATTACGAACAAAAAAACTAGCAGGCTTATCATAATGTCCAAAGTCATAAAATTTTTAAACATAATGGCGCATATTCAGAAATGATATCTAAGTTTAAACTTTTTTAAGTACCAACTTGTTATTCTTAGTTGATTACTTTCAGCACGAAAAGTTACAACTTAATTATGGGTAAAGCTGTAACTAAATGTCAACTAACAAATACATTTAAAGAACAGCTGATTGATTTTATTTTTTGTCGTCGATGATGTTAACATATTTGGCCACCAATTCTTAAAATGTAGTTTTTTCATCTGGCGACCAATCTGAGTGTTTTAAAATACACATAGCAATAAACACATATTTTGTTCTAACAATAATAATGAACTTACCTTATTTTATTTGCTAATTATTTTATTATTTTATTTGCTAATTGACCAAAAAAAATCACAAAAAAAAAGAAAACAAACTAGAGATGTGTTTTTCGTCAACAAAAATCTACTAAATGCAGTGTTGCATTTCTCTTAACATCTGAAAGCAGTTGCTAAGTTAGTTATGATATGTGAATAAAATCTTTAGCTATTTGTGAACTATTTTTTAGTTTCTGTTTAATAAGTTTCGACTTTGGTTACGATTTCTGAATATGCGCCTATGTTACTCAAACAACTGTTTGTAGTGTGCATGGACATAATAATGGATTTTAAGTGTTGTTTCATAACTGTTGATGAGACATGGTTCCACCACTATGTTTCAGAGACAAAAGAACAATCCAAGCAATAGACTGAAACTGGAGAAAGTGCCCGAAAGAAGGTAAAAAACAATTCAATTGGCTGGTAAGGTTATGGCAACGGTTTTTTGAGACTTCAAAGGTATTTTATTGATTGACTTTCTGCAAATAGGGTAAAACAAGAAATTCAGAGTACTATTGCAATATTTTGGATCAATTAAATGTAAAAATTCGAGAAAAACGTCCTGGTTTACGACACTAAAAAAATAATTTGTTATCAAGACTACGCACCAGCGCACAAGAGTGTTTTAACAATGGCTAAAATCAACGTATTAAAGTGCGAGTTGCTTGACCACTTTTACCTGTACCCAAATCTAAAAAAAATTTCAGCTGGCAAGCCTTTTGAAGGCCTTGAGGAAAACTATTTTAATCAAGGGATAGAATTGCTAGATAAGCGTTGGACTAAGTGTATTGAAGTTTCAGGAGATTATATTGAAAAAATAAAATTTTAAATTTTAAGAACTTTCCGAACCGCCCTTGTAACACAGTAAAATGTATTCTTATGTCGTAGTAAATAGTGTCACAAAATCATGGGATTGCAATTAGTAATAATGTCCAGAAAAAAGTTTTAAAAGGTTTAGAAACAAATAAATATGTTGAAAAAACCCAAATTTTCATAAAATAACGAACTAAGGAACCTTAGTTTTTTAGATTCCATATAGTTTATCTTATTAGTTGTCATAAAACCTCAGTTTGTATAATCTTAACTATTATATAACTTCGTTTCTACTAAATATATTTTGCTGATTTTTAATACCTAACTGCCTAGAAGTGTGACACAGTAGATATGAACAAATCATTCGCTTCATTGTTGTAGTTGAAGAGAAAAAATACTGTTCCGCGCTTTTCATTGATGTTTCCCAAGCGTTCGACAAAGTCTGGCATGAAGGTTTAATGCATAAAATTAAATTAACTCTGCCTGCTAACACCCACAAACTTATGAAAAGTTATTTATATGGTCGCAAATTTACAATCAAAGAAGGCGATTTTTTAAGCCCCGCTCAGCCAATTGAAGCAGGAGTACCCCAGGGTAGCATACTGGGTCCAACTTTATATTTGATTTATGCATCCGATATGCCGTTAGACCCCATAATACATACTTCAACTTTTGCAGACGATACAGCCTTTATTAGCGTTCATAAGGACCATCAAATAGCATCACAGAACTTGCAGAAATATGTTTATAAGCTAGAGAATTGGCTTGAGCTTTGGAAAATCAGGGTTAACGAACAGAAATGTATTCATATAACTTTCACATTGCGAAAAGATACCTGCTCGTTCATCAGAATAAATAATCAAATTATCCCGCAACACAATGAAGTCAAATACCTCGGAATCCACCTCGATCGTCGTTTAACTTGGAAGTCTCATATCGACGCAAAACTTACCCAGATGAGATTAAAAGCAGTGCAAATTAATTGGCTAATCGGCAGAAATTCTACATTAAAGTTGGATTGCAAACTTTTGTTGTACAATGCAATTCTAAAGCCAATCTGGTGTTATGGAAAATATGTGAGCAAACTTGAACACCATCCAAACCCACTTGCACGAGACATCCTTAACTTTAGTGGCCATGTTCGGTTGAGAAGGAGGTATACCTTTGCTTTAACTCAAGCGCAAAACAGATGACTGGATCAGTGGATATAAATTTTTTGTAGTATCATAATATTTTGTCTAGCACTGGCTGGACTTATTATTTTCTTTTAGTATTAAGATTCGAAAACTTATTGTCATTTCATTTCTGAAGATTCAATAAATAAATGAAATGTATTAAAAAAAAAAAAAAAAATTTTGTAGTTTAGACGTACGCATGATTTACACTGACCACAGTCTGGTGTTATACCACAGAGACAGTTATTCTCAATTTGTATTGACTGCAATCAATGATAAATTGCCAACTTTTAACTGGAGTTGGAACTTTTAAAGTAAACTAAATTTTCAGAAAAAAGCTAAAGAACCCCAGTAATAAAAATCTTAGTTTGTATGATTTTAATTATTATACAATTTAATTTCTATTACAACTATTTTGGTGATTTTCAATACCTAACTGCCTAGAAGTATGACAAATATGTTATAAAAAAATCATTTGCTTGAGCATGATTTACGCACACTGCTGTTATACACAATAAATATTAACTGAAACAGCACACCAATTAAAAAAATTTAACTGGACTTAACAGCTTTACACTACAAGCTAAATAACATTAGATTGTAAAGGTTCATAATGTGTGTCTTACCAATTTTCTTAAAATCTCAATTTTTATGATCTTAATTATTATATAGCTTCGTTTCTGTTACATCTATTTTTTCTAACTTTTAATACCTAACTACCTAAAAAAGTGACACAAATGATACAAACAAATTAATTGCTTGAGAACCGTAGTTTGATTGTGAGCATGATTTACACACACTGAAAACCCTGAAATAGCTGAAAAATTGACAATTTTAACTGGAGTTTGGAGAAAAAAACGACATGTTTACTTGTCTAGTTTGCAAATGATGGTTTTAACATCATTTAATATTATAAATGTCATAATACACACAAAACCCATTACCTTAACTAAGCATACTTCCCTTAACCCTGTATTTATTTATGCATGTATTTACTTTAAGTCCCCAAGTGTGATGTAACATTAAAGGATGAGTAATATTTACATTTTTTTTTTTGTTTTTACTTTTTCTTTATTTTCTTGTAAAAAAATAAATACCATAAAGCTAAAATTCAATGCACATCAGAGTGAGGTGTAGTTTCATTGGACCGAGGGTTAGCTCATCTTATTCTGGAAATATTTCAATACTTTTCTCAAATGAAAGTGGCATTAGATTCAAAGAAATTTATGACATGGTATATTGTGACACCTCAATTGGAACTTGTTGAAATAACATGCAACATGTTTTGATATTTTCCTTGTTGACATATCAGTAATAAAAGCTGTGATAATTGTTACATTGAAGTCAATAGCGGTCAAAAATTCACTATGAAATTGTTGCACCTATAAAAACTACATTTTGTGAAATTTGTGCAATCTTCGCTCAATATAATAGTCCTTCTTAGAGCGCTATTAAGAAGTTGGTTGATCTAACTACCGCATTTGGGCTTTCAAAAAACCATGTCACTGTATATCAAAAATACGTTCGGAAATGCAGTTACAATCAAAGAACCACACTATGGTGGTCCATTATTGATCATATGGATGTTATTTGGATATGGTTTCAACGAAACTGTGCCATATATCACACTGTCAACAAAACAATGAATTTATCGCAAACCAAATTTCTAGATTGCACAATTTCACAAAATTCAGCTGTTAATTGGATGCCGTGTTTAAACGATTTAACACTGGATTACTTTTGTGGGGCTATTTAAAGTTTAATGCCAATATTCATAAAAAATTAAAGTAGACTTCAAATGTACTTTAAGAAATTTTTGTATGAAAATTTTGTCTAAAAGCACACTTCAAACCTACTTTATTTTTTATGAATACGGCAGTAAATCTATACAAAGATAATAGAATCCTTAAAATTACTATCCAATGCAATAATAGTTCCAACATTTTGCCAAAATGTGATTGAAAATTTTGATTAAAGAATCGACATATATATATTGTGTAAAAGTTTTGGACATCTGTTCGTTATCATATTCATTTATAATTGCCAAAACTTACTCTTTTCAGTACAATACAAATTTGAATGATATTTATATAATTCTTTGTTTTACTTTCTTTCGAAAAAAAAAACAAAGTTCTTGTTGGAAAACATTAATATGATCACATTTTATAACGTTTGCTTATATTATCAAAAACGTTTAATTCTCTTTTTGGACAAATAAATGAATGGGTTTCTAACTACACATTAGATAAACAAATTCTTTGAAACTTCCTTTCAAATTTAAATAATTGTTAAAAAAAAAATAAAAGTGTTAACACTTTTTTAATAAATTTTGTTTATACACAAAATACTTTTGTTTACTTATTATATTAAGAATTCAAATGGTGTAGAGCAACACCATTTGCTTTTGTAAAAAAAACTAAATTTGTTTATAATTTTGTTTTGCATAATAATACATTAAAACAAACTTTTTCACATATATTTTTAATTTTACTGTATTAAGTTTAGTTGCGAAATGTTTTATATTTGTTTAAATTACTATAAAATATTTGAGTTACGTTTTGCAAAACACTTTGATATGTTTTTATTATGTTTTAATTTGCATTTAATTTCAATTATTGTTTTTTTTAATTATTATTGGTTTATAGTTTTTATTATAATTATATTTAATTATGCACTTTTTGAGTAGTTAAATTAGATCATTCAGTAAATATTCCTTTCTAAAATCAACAAAGCAAACAAAAGACTTAAGACACACACTCGCTAGCTTTAAATTGCATTGTTTTTTTTTTTGTATTTGTTTTTTAGTTATTTATTTTAAATTTTATTTGATATTGCAAAACTTTGTTCAAATATTTGTTATTACACGCTTGAATGCAAGAATGCATTTGATTAAAATATTTTTCTTTATTATAAAATTGTGTTGAAAGCTTTAAAACACTTGTTCAGCACCTTAACAAATCCATTAGTTTGCATTTCAGTTTTAACGTACAAAAAAATCATATTTTGTTACATATGGTTAAACTTTTTGATAACCAAAAGCTGAATTTCTAAAAATTATTTAATATTTTTCAGCTTATTAAGGGTTTTTGTGTAAATATTAACACACACATTCAAATCAAATTTATATGCATTCTCATATTATTTCCATTATTTTTCAAATTAAAATTCAATACAATTTTTGTTTTTTTTTTTTTTTTTGTTGTTTAAATACATATAGAAAACGCGTTGGTGTTACGTTTGCTAAAGAAAAATGCAAATATACGTTGTTTGCATTTTAATTAAAAAAGCGTTAAATTAAACAATTTTTTTGTTTCTCTTTTTTTATTTTGTTATTAAAACACCACACACAATTTGTCAACCATATACATTGTTTTAATATTATAATGGCTTTAAAAACTAAATACGTTTCTTTTTCTTTTCCATTTTTTATTATTTTCATTTCTATTATTAATAAATTTTTTCAATAACCAAAAACAAAAAACTGGACACACACACACAGTATAAAACGCACGTTTGTCACCAACTGTTGCTTGCTGTTTCCCCAAAATTTACAAGAAAAACTCCTATTCATCAAAAAAAAAAAAACCAAATGTTTTTTTTTTAACGCTCAACCAACCGTTAGTAGTACTCGAACCACGTCTCATAAACGCGTATCACGACAGACTAACTCAAGGTGGTTTACCAGCAAAAGCTGAAAGACCAAATGTCTTGAACAAAACCAGCTAAAAACAATAACAAAAACCACAGTTAAAAGCCACAACAAAACACACAACAAAGAGTTAACAAAACTTTAAAATCATATGTGTGCCAGAGAAAGAGAGCAAAAGATTGGTTTGCTTAAGCAAATACACGAGAGAGCGTATAACGTAATAACTTACGTTACAAAGTATGACGGTTATAATATATACATTAGTGAAACAGATCATTTTTAGAACATACTTAAAAACAAGTGGTTAATGTAACCAACTAATAATAAAATAATGAAAATTACATTGTTTATTTCATTCAATCTACCATCTTATACTAACATTACCGTCTTATACTTAGACTACCGTCTTATACTTAAACTATCGTCTTATACTAAGACTACCGTCTAACTACTACTACTAAGACTTTCGTCTTATACTTAGGGTCATTATTACAACTTGCCTCTAATGTTCTTAATAGTAAAAGGTAACTTTAATTAAAGTGAGGAATAAAGTGACCTTTAAAATTTTTCGTTATTACAACTTCCTTGTAAAATAAAATTATTTTTTTTCTAAAATATGGCAATACCAGTGAGAAACCGATTACTTTTGATAAACTACTGACAAGAAACAGTAAATTGTTTGTGTTTGTGAAAACATTTGTGTGTCAAAAAATATAAATCAAACGTCTGCTTTTCATTTTTGTTTATTAAAGTATTTATTGGCAAAACAAAATTAAAATTAATTTATTTTTCATGAAGTTGACATTTTTTCCAGAACATATGGCAACTTCAAATACATACCTCACTATAAAATTTAAAGGCAAGATGATCTTCCCTTTAGCTTATCGGTCGGTTTTAGATTAAAGTAAACTTATAATAACCAAATACTTCTTATCTGTCCGATAACATCATACCTTTAGCTATTGTTAAGTTGTAATAATGGGCCTTAGACTATCGTCTTATAGCTAGGCTACTGTCTTATACTTAGACTACCTTATACTAATGGCCAGTTTCTAACTTAAAAATTAGAGGGTTTTTAAACTTAAGTTCTGCTTAAATACCAAATTCGTTTTTATAGCTCATTTTTAAGTATAACTTAAATCACTGACTACGTCCATTTAAATACAACTTAAGTTGTTCATACTACCATATGATTTTGACAGTTCTGCAAATTAGGAAAATTGCGTATTGAAGTTTTTTTATTGTTTGATAAAAATATTAAATAACTAAACTCGCCGCGAATAAAAAAAATTGTGCTATTGTGTCATTAATATCAAATAAAACAATGAATTCAGATGAAGAGGATATGAATGATGCAGCTTTTGTCCATTTAGTTTACAACAATTTGTAAACTAAATAGTAAATCAGCTGTTAAATGAAGAAGTTGTTTATATTTTTTTGACATTTAATAGTGCTACCATATTTTTCTCATAATTAAATACCAGACGCAATTTGAGACTGAAAAAATGAAACCATATTTAAATAAAACTAAAATTTATGTCTTATACTTAGACTACCGTTTTGTTCTTATTCTGAGACATATACTGTATTTTTACTAAACCATTCTAGTTCATGAGTGAGCATTTATCACTCACAGCTGTATAAACCTTAAAGATACTTATTATATTAAAAGAAAATAAATGATGAGGCTGCAAAAACCTATTTTAATTGTGCTCGTATTTTTAAAGTGCTTTAATTTGTCATAAGTTCTGTAGCTCTAAGTGTTCAATTTTGCTGAATTTTTAAATATAAAAGTAATTTTTTAAATTTAATCACAACTTTTTGCTTAAGTCCCTAACAAATGACTACTAAACTATATATTTTTTACTAATTTTAAATGTTTTCATTTAAATCTTTAACCATTAATTTTCTTACATTTTTCCAACGTTACTAATCCTCCAAGGTATGTGAGTGAGTAAGTAAATGAATGAATAACTAAAGTGACTATAAAAGTGAGAATGTGTGTAGAGAAGAATGAGTGAGTGAATCTTTATAATAAAATACAATATATTGTTAAATGGAAAATTGCAGTTTGTCGTGACCTAATCACACATAAATCTACTAAACGACATTTTATCACTTCACATTTGCAGACATAGAGAGTACTTAACATTAATGGTGTTTCTTCTATTTTATACAAAACATTTATTTAATTTTTGTTTTATTTTTCGAGTATTTCTATTTTATATAATCAAGCCATCTATGTACGTCTTGTTACTTTTGCAATTGAACAATGATAAAAATGATGATCCCTTCACTAAGAAAACAAAAACAGACAAAAACAAAATCGTTAAATAGAGTTTTTTTTTCTGAAAACGTAAAAGATTATTTTCAGTTTTACAAGTGACAGATTTATCGATTGTCAAAAAAACGAAATAAATTGAAAATGATCTTTTACGTTTTAAGCAAAAATTGTTTGCCAAAATTTAAGCTAAAATAAAAAAGATCTTTAGCACGACTTAAATAACAAATTCACAAGTCAACACTTTGTAGCTGTTAAATGAATAAATGAATGTAATATTTATTAATGTTTAATAAATGAAAGGAGAAACTAGGAAACTATTAATATTGCCCTACTACAAGGTTAAATACAAATGTTTAGTACAAACTATTTCATAGTTTAGGACCTGTGTATTATATATTTCAATTTCCTTTACCTCAAAAAAAGAACACCCTCATTTATTAATGAATTATAGTACATACTTCCGGTTTGTGTTCAACCACACTTTGTTTGAGAAAATGTTGACTCTTTACGTGATTATACATCATTTAAAACCAGTAGTTTTATTAAAATTGTTTGAAATTTTGTGAAAATAATTCATATTTCTTAAAGATTTTCTCAGCTTTAAGCACGTTTTTATCATGTGAGCAATTTTTATTGTTGTCATCATATAAAGCAAATGCTTTAAAAAAACACATACAATTATGATTACAACAAACAAAAAATTTACTTAAAAACGTCAACATTATGTTACGTGTGTTTATTCAAAGTTCATTATCTTCATTTCGGATCTTTTTGCAATGTGCACCCAGCCTGTTACTTGATAACAGCTTTGGTTTTATTCAAAATAATTGTTTTCACCTAAATGATAAAAGTTCTTGATGAAATGTTAATCAAGCAAAACTGTCACTAGATGAATCATGAAATTATACAGAACTGGAGAAATTTTTAGTTGTGTAATTTTATTTGCATGTTTGCGGTTATGAAAATGGGAATTTTAAGATGCTTACATAACAATTATTATACACAGATAAAAGTATCGTCTTATACACAGACACAGATAAAACTAGAGTCTTATACAAAACTAAACTAAAATGTACTCTGACGATAGTCTTTTACTCAGACAAACGACTTATAGTCAGAATTACGTCACATACTCAGACGAACGTCTTATATTTAGACTAAAGTCTTTTACTCAAAGGAACGTCTTATACACAGACTGCCGTCTTATATACAGACTACCGTCTTATACACAGACTACCGTTTTATACTTCAGACTACTGTATTATACACTGACTAAGGCCTTATACTTAGACGAATGTATATACTCTGACGATGGTCTTATAGTCAGACAAACGACTAACGTCTCATACTCTCATACCCAACATCTCATAACGTGTTATACTCAGTCGAACATTTTATACTTAGACTAAAGTCTAATACTCAGACGAACGTATCATACTCTGATTAACGTCTTATACTCTAACTAACGTCTTTTACTCAAAGGAACGTCTTATACTCAGACTAACGTCTTATACTCAAACTAAAGTCTCATACTCAGACCAACGTCTTATACTTACAAATTTTCTAATTGATCCTTTAAAATTCTTATTGTTTTGCATATTACTATATTTAATGATTGTCTTTTACGGTATCATTACAAATTATTTAAAACAATTCATTTATATTGTTTATAATAGTTTTTTCCCATCATAAATTTGATGTAAATTTTCGGTATTTTTTATAAATTGTAACCCTTATTTAACTCTGACCTTGCTCTGTATGACAGTATATTTTTATTTATATCACTGAACTAATTTGTGTATCATAAAATGTTAAAAAATAAACATTAACTAAATAAATTTATTCATACGCCTATAAAATGTGTGTGGCACATTTTCTTCTTTTTTTTTAATTAATAAAATAAAATGTTTTTCTTAAAATAACAAAAAAGCAATTTTGGAATAAAGTTTATTTATATTTTAAAAGAAAATAAATCATTTAAAACTTAGTATTATAATTGTTAAAAAATGTAAAGAAGGTCAGTTATGGGAAATATTTAAAATGTGTTGGTTTTCAGCTTTTTACCAAAAAAAACAAAAAAAAATTAATTCAAGGTTGTGAGTAAAACAAACAAATCTTTTTAGTTTTCCTTGTTTAGATTTTTCTATTCTTAGATTTTTGTATTAGTTTCAAATCCACTTTAACTAAATTAACCTTCTTATCAGCATCTTCAATTGTTTTATAAAAACAAAGAACAAAACAAAAGATCTTAGAATTCAATTAGTTTCGAAAGCATTTTGTTCTTTATTACTTTTAAAGATCAGTTAACCAAGTACTCTTTGGCGGCTTAGAAGTTAAGTGGAGGGTGTTGGCATGCTGCCTATAGAGAACAGTGGAGTTAAACCAACAAATTGTTAAAAGAAGCTGGCTGGTGTTCAATTGACGGGCTGATAATATAACAATAGGTAGTTTTACATAACGCTAAATTAATACACATTAAAATGTATAGGACTGTAAATAAATAAAATATGCATTTATAAAAGAGCTTTAATAAAGCATAAACTTTATTAATTACCAACCATTTTTCAACGTATATCCCACTGTGCTGTTGATGTCTAAGCTAGCCAACCTCTGGCAAGTAGCTGCCTAAAGCATTCTGATTGTCAGTAAGCTACTCCTGCTGCTTGACACCTTAATAGACCATTTAGTTGAATATTTTAATTTTTTACAGAGTTTTAACAAAAGAACAACAACCAAACTCACAAGTAACAAACCAGCTAACCAGCCATCGAGACAGACAAACAAATGCGCAATTTAAACACTCCACCGTTGGTGTTAAAAACTGCACTGAAATTTATGAGTGTGCAGTAGCAAAATATTATAGAATCAAAAGAAAAAATCAAAAACATATATAAAGTTTTAAATTAGAGTAACAAATTTAAGACAAATTAAGGTAATAAATTTGTTGGCTAATATGTTATAAAAGCCGTTTATTTATGTATGTAACTGAACATATTTTCAAGCTACATCTTTAAAATATATATGTATGTAACTGTAGGCGTACGTACATTTCAAAGTTAATAATAATGAAAATAATTTGTGTTTATTCATAATTGCTGATGTTTGCTGTCATATTTCTGGGCTTAAAGCAGAAACTGACTCGTGGTTTTATTTCCGTTAAGGCTTTTTTCCACATGCATGATTAAACCAAAATTATTTTATGATTTAGATGACACATCATTAAGGTTTGTTTTAATGGTTAATAAAAAAAATACTCATTTAGACGTTATTTAAATACAAATAAAATGCTGTTGTCTTTATAAATCATGATACTAGAAAAAGCTACAATAAAACAAATGTAATAACGACCAACCTCTAAGACAACCACGCTGATTTAATGTACGTACATATGTATGTATGTATATTATATTATATTTTGCTGTTGTTACTGTCACCACCTATTCTCCTCGAGCTATTTATTTTTATTTATATATATATATTACTATGTTTGAATGACTACGTAAATGTTTAATATAACCTTGATAACAATTTGTTTTTAATTAAATATCATTTGCCGTAATTTAAAGACACGTTAACACTTTTATTTTTTTTTTCTTTTTTTGTATATTTCTTACAAAGCAAATACAAGTTATAAAATTTATATTTACTCGTATTCATATCAATCTGCACTCACTGTGGTACATTGTACAATTTTCAAATTATTATTAATATTTTTTTATACCCTCCACTACCATTAGTGGTGAATGAGGGTAAATATAAGTTTGTCATTCCGTGTGTAACACTGAGAAATATTCATCTGAGACCCAACAAATTATACATATTATTGATTCTTGTGGAATTCTGTCCATCTGTCTGTGTAAAACACTCTCACATCCAAGAAACACAACCAAAATCAACAGAGTTTACAAAAACCTGATTAAGCTATGTCCGTCTGTCTGTTTGTCTGTGTAAAACACTCTCACATCCAAGAGACACAACGAAAATCAACAAAGTTTACAAAAACCCGTTTATAATTCTCCTAAGCAGTTTGGTATTAAAAATCAGCAAAATCGGTAAAGTATAACCAGAGTTATGGACCAAAATGTGAGATAACCTCCGTAAAAATTTGATATTTTTAAACATTTTCTTGCAATTTTTTAAATATATTGTAGATATGCCATGAAATTTTGCACATATTATTTTTATGCTAAAAAAAAAAGTGTGAAGAAAATACTAAGAATCGGTCCATTATTATCATAGCACCAATACAAATATCTTCCCGAAATATGGCTTCATGATAAATTAATGCTTATAAAATTGGAATATTAATACAAAACTCGATAAAAATAAGTGTAATGTAAAAAAAAATCGCAAAACGAAATTTTGTTTTGTTCGGTCCATATATGATATCAATATCCTCCATATAAGGTTCACTACCGAAATTCACGTTAATACTAATATGTATCTTCCTAAATTTAGTAAGATCGGCCCATGATGCCGAACAACAAGTTCACTCTCAATAATGTTTTATAAATATCGATATCTAATCAACATTTTATACAGATCAGAAATTGTAACCCAAAAATCACACTAATATCGGTTATACGACAATTATGCTACTGAATTTAGTAAATTAAGTCCACTTTCGAGTATAACATCGAACCATACAACTCTTGTAAATAAGGTTATTGAGATAAATTTCAACCAAATCACATTATTGGATACTGGATTTTGAAGCCTTAAGTCCGTAATTGGTCCGTTTCTACTATGCCACCAATATATCTCTTGTAAATAAAGTTATTGCAATCAGATTCAACCAAAAGAAGCCTAACCTTATAATCTTACCCTTTTTATACCCTGTTTTTTAACTTGTGGTGTTTTTTTAATCTTATAAACTGTTAAATTGCAATCAAGATTTTTATGAATATCAGACAAACTCTGTAAATTATGGTGAGAATTGTCAAAATTAGATAAAATTTCTGAACATTTGAAATAAATTATGTTGTTTGTAAAATTGTCTTTCAAACAATAGACTCGTATAAAATGATAAGCTATTAGTATTAAAAAAACACTGAATAAGGATATTCTAGTCTTATAACCTTGAGCTGAAGGCCTTAGTACCTATTGCTCTTATCCTTATATTATCTTATAATTTGTAATTATAAGCTAATAAAATAATAATAATAATAATAATAATAGTCTTATAACCAGTGTAGTTTTTGTATTTCTCATTATATATTAAGGTGGAGGGTATTTAAGATTCGGCACAGACGAATATTGCACTCTAACTTGTTTTAATATAACAAGCTCAATTAAATATTAAAGTAAATAAACAAAGAGATAAATAAATTGAAAAAATTTCTGCTTGAACAATTGTTTGCCATAACAAGGGATATACATATTTCTTAACATTCAAATTGTATGCTATTGTGTTTAAGCCACAACAATGCTGTTAACATGCTGTTAATTAAACTTTAAACATTTCAAAAATAAAACAGTTCTTATTCAAACGTAATGATGTTTAGTATCTTTGATAAGAAAGTGAAAGACAATAGGTCTTAATCTTTATACGGTTTTGATATCAATTATAATTTGTGAAGTTTTACAATTTTTTGGATAAATTCCACAATATAAATATCTCCCCCACACCATAGTGGGGAGGGTATATAGTAGGACCAAAAATATTAGTATAACACCCACCTTAAAGTAGACCGGTCGATTCAGAATCACTTTCGATTAAACGTTTTCCGTCCGTCCGTCCGTCCGTTTATCTGGCTGATTGTCATAGTAAAGCTTGTGCGCAGAGTACTGTTCACGATTTTGAAGTTATTTCGATAAAATGTAGTGTGAGAATTTTTATGGGATTTTGGTTAAATCGGTTCATTATTTTACCTAGTCCCCATACAAATGTCCTCCCGGAATAGCGGCATATGGATTAAATTAATGTTTGTAGTAAGAGATGTATCAGTGAAACCAAAACTCTGCCATTACCACTGTACTATGGGGGATCCTACTTCGACCTAACCACCCAATGGGCATGATCTTTAATGAGCTATGTCCTTAACTGAATACTTTAGTTACCAAGCAACTACTAGATCTAGATAAAAGTAGTGTTAGAGTAATAGTGAGTATAGTATATGCCCAGTAAGAGCTAGGATGAACAGTTGGGACAGCGACACTCCGGACTTCCATAGAATATGCGTAAACAAACAGGAGCTGGAAACTGTGGAACATATTAAACGCCATTGATCGAGACTTCAACATCATAAGTTCAGATTTTAGGTCGTCAATTCTATGATGAACTGTAAGATTTCGGTTTCTGTGGCACCAAACTTTATTGTGTTAGTTTTTATTATGTCAGTTTTAGAGAGGACAGTTCTTTTAGTTTTTTCCCAGATGATGTTAACTCTGCAACCTTTACTTTTATCTATTTATATTACCCCTTCCTTGCACTTTTTCATTACCTTTTGAAAGAATTCATTATAAACTTATTGATCTTCAAATGGACGTATACTACCCTTCCGTAACTAATTAATTAGCTTGTTTCACTCCAAATAAATCAGACTTTCAATTTAGAAATCCCAACATCATGATTCCTACGGTACGCTAAATTTGCAAGTAACTTTATTATTCGTTGTTTAGCTTGATTAGTATTCCCTCTAATTAAACTTTTAATCGCCTAAAATTTATAGTGGGTGTTAACAAATTTGTTTTTCGTTGACTTTTAACATTGTATTGCCATGTTCACCACACTCTTAACATAAAACTTTACGATGATTTATTCCCATTTTATGTATTTTACGATAATTATTTAAAAAAAAAAACTATGTTAACATATACTATGACTAACTGCGTGAGTGCGTGAGTGTGCGACTAATTTTTTTTTTATTTTTGCGTTATACAGAAATTAAATTTATTATTCTAAAGAAAACAATACACAAGATTCTTGATTAGCTAAAAACACAATTTGTAAAGGTATTATCATAAAATAAAAATCACTAGAAGACAAGTAAACAGTTCTTGGCCACAAGAAAAAAAGAAATAATCACGCATATATAATTTGTATAGTTTTATACTAAGCAATATTGTGTTGTAGTGTGTATCCCGAACATGTGTGTTAACTTGTCTTCATAGAGATGTTGTCTGATTTAAATGCCCTACAGTGTGAATCAATGACAGGCGCAACTAATTGCTGTTACACGCAATTTAACAAAAGGTAAGAGGTTATGACAGAGATTTTACAATGAAAGTAATAATCTTTAAAACTATAGTTTACACTTTAGATTACTTGTGGACACTAAAGTGCCAACTGACTGTATGTTGGCACTTTAGTGGAATGTTTAAAACATACAATTGTATTCTTTCTATAGAAAACTATTTGGAAAAGACAGCACACGGTTTCCTACAGAAAATTGTCTAAAAGGGACAACAGACGGTTTTATTTAGAAAATTGTCCAAAGAGAACAGCAGACGGTTTTCTACAGAAAATTGTCTAAAGAAGATAGCAGACGGTTTCCTACAGAAAACTGTCTAAAGAAGATAGCAGACGGTTTCCTACAGAAAATTGTCTAAAGAAGATAGCAGACGGTTTCCTACAGAAAATTGTCTAAAGAAGATAGCAGACGGTTTCCTACAGAAAATTGTCTAAAGAAGATAGCAGACGGTTTCCTACAGAAAATTGTCTAAAGAAGATAGCAGACGGTTTCCTACAGAAAATTGTCTAAAGAAGATAGCAGACGGTTTCCTACAGAAAATTGTCTAAAGAAGATAGCAGACGGTTTCCTACAGAAAATTGTCTAAAGAAGATAGCAGACGGTTTCCTACAGAAAATTGTCTAAAGAAGATAGCAGACGGTTTCCTACAGAAAACTGTCTAAACAGGAAAGCAGACAGTTTCCTACAGAAAACTGTCTAAAGAGGACAGCTGACGATTTTCTATAGAAAACTGTTCAAAGAGGACAGCAGACGGTTTCTTACAGAAAACTATCTAAACAGGAAAGTTGACGGTTTCCTACAGAAAACTGTCTCAAGAGGACAACCGACAATTTTCTATAGAACTTTTAAAGGAAACAGCCGTTTTCTATAAAGTATTTATAGAGCTTTAATTTTAGCAAGGGTTTATTAACTCATATTTTAGGTACCATCTAAGGTCTTTATATAGTCATACTTATTTTAGATTCGATCTTTATGCTGCCATAATTTATCTTTAATTATAGTTCATATTTGCAATTAATTTACAACTCTTCTACAACTGATAGCTCTGAAAAAAAGTCGTCTCCACTTTAATAAAATTGCATTACATTTAATATTCTATAACTACTTATGGCCAGCTTTTTTCTACCTCTAGCCTTGTATAGTGTTAATTTCATTATCTAGTATCTTGTTGAGTTCTGTTGTTTTGGGATGCGTAGAACATTTTAATTTGTCTACAATTCGTTGCTGTTGTTGATTTCTTTTTTTTTCTACTTTACATTCTATAAAATGAAACAAATAAATGTTTAAGCCACAATAAGATGGCAGTTTTCTTAAACAAGTCATGTCTAGTAAAAAGTAACATAAAAACGCCCGCATCGATGAAAAGAACAAACTTACACACAGAAAAGAAAGCCGGCTTAAGAAATGGTCATGGGGATAGCATATTTTCAAACTCATTGTGCCGGAAGCTAAGCCACTTTTACACCATCTCTCTCTCTTTCTTTTTCTTGCTATGTATGTCTAGTAACGACTCATGATTTGGATGGGGCATCATCAACTAATGATTTGTAGCAAAAAACAAAATTCCTAAAGAAATTATTTTTGCTCGTAAGCAGAGAAGACAATGACCTTTTTTGTTTGGTTCTTCTTTTCGTCTTATTAATTGCTAATTTGCCATATCAGCGTGAACAAATTAAAAATGCATACAATTATTTATTATACACATTTAATTTAATAATGATATTAAATTTTGTTTTCGTTGCTTGGCATACACTTTTTATTTAAATTAAGTTAAGACCTATAAGGGGTATTCACAGTATTTGGTACACAAAATGGAATGTAAAATGTACATATTATAACAATTGTAATACGGTTTCTTTTGTAAACAATGCTAATATTTTGAATTTAATGTTAAAAATTTGTTATAAAGTAAGAAACTCTATCTGTGCATAGCCCCAGATACTTTAGATTTATTTGTATACTTTTTGTAAAGTAAAATTTTACAAGCGTTTGTATGTAGTTTTGTTTACATTTTCTGGTTATTTTTTTTTTTTTTTTGAAATTAAATGACAACAAAAAGTTCATAATTTGTCATAAATTTGTAGCAGTTAGTAAGAATTTGTTTGTGTTGGCAAAATATTGTAGTAAATGGAATGTAACAATTACAATTGAACTTGTTTGGGTAATTGAAAGTAAAGTTAATTATTGTTATGGTTGGGAGAATTTATTTTTTTCCTTTAAATAAAATAAAAAAATTTTAAGAAAAAAAAAATGATTTTGAAAAATGTTAACAAAACATTTAATGGTGAACAGTGGGGCAATGGCAAAACAAATGATAATATATAAAGAACTTTTAGACCTTTAAACAGAGGAATGTCTATAAAAAATTGTGTTATACAAAAGATTTTCTATAGAAAATTGTGTTATACAGATGTGTTGAATATTTTAATTAAGGGCAGAAAAATAAAAAAAATTACTTTGTAAACAAAATTAATTGTTTACATTAATTCCCTTTCTCGACTCTAATTATTTGTTATAAAAACAAATCCAAAGGTTAACATATTTTTTCCAAAATATGAAAAAAAATTATTTAAAGCCATAAACTAGTTTGTAGTTTTTACGTAAATGAAAACAAAAGTTTATGTAGGTGTGGTATTTATTGCACATTTTTATATAGAGCACTTAAACAATTTTCCTGAATCTAAACAAGTTTAAAAGATTTTTTTAATGTTTAAAAAACAACAACTTTGAAAGTAGTTTGACCATAATATAAACAAATATTTATGTAAATAGAAAAATACATATATAAAAGATTATAAAATTGTAATAAAATATCAAATAAATAAATAAAAGAATTTTAATAAAAGCAAACAAAAGTAATAAAATATTTGACAAAGCTCTTCCGGTGATTGACAGAAATTGAAAAATTATTGAAATAAAACCAAGTTTGTTTTTAAATTGAAGTCTATATATTGGTACTGAAACAACAGTAGTTGTGTCTGCTGTTAAATGTGACACTGTCAGCAATTTGTAACAAACCACAGAATGTAACGAAAGACTTAAGCAACATACCTGATGAGAATATTTTCTGGTTTTGTTATTCTTCTATTCTTGTGTTTTTTTTCAAACTAAATAAAAGACTTAAGACAGCAACCTGCTGCTGTGTTACAAATAAATTTATTTTAACACTTACGAGTACAACTTTTTTGTTCATTATTTTTATTTATTTTAATTTACCTTAATATTGCGGAATATTTATATTTATATATATATATTAAAGCTACATTTGTTTTTTTGTGTAAAACTATTTTCTCAGTTCTGTTTTATTTAACGAATGCTTGTAATCTGTAACCACCAATATCTCATGAACTGTTTTAAATTCATTGTTTTTTTAACTTAGTATTGAAAACCAAAAACAGAAACAGAATTCTGTTTACCATGCACCACAAGATCTTTTGTAATTTTCGTGACTTTAATAAATAAAATAAAATTTATAATAAAAAAAAAACAAAACTGTAAACAAAGAGAAGGAAAAGCAAAAACCCAAGAAACCCATTAAATAAAATAATAAAACCAAAACCAAATAGCAATTGCAGTCAATCAAATGGTAAATAACTGCATTTTAAATATTTTCAACTCTAAATAATAAATGTAATGTAGTGTAGTGAGTATGAGTTTGAGCAGTAAATGTTAACAATGCCAAAAACTAACTAATAAAATTAAATAAAACGTAACAAGACTTTAAAGAAACTTTATCATATTAGGTTTATTGCTTCTAAATATAGCCACTAGAAATCAAATAGAAACTATTCAAAATCGTGTTGTTTTGTTTTTATTTTTTTGGGTTAAAACACAAAAACAATTGTAAAGCAAAGCATTAAATAAAAAAAGTTAAATAAAATAAAGAGTTAAGGCCAGTTTAAAGGCGAGACTTTATTAGAAACAATCTAACTTAAACCCTGGAATAACTATGTATATTTTGGTAAATAAAAAAATGATTATGTACTTTTAAGTGTATTAAAATATGTTCAGAAAAAATTGGTATTATTCTTATACAGGGTGGGCCAAGTTTGACTGAAAAGTTCTCGCAGAAGTGCCATTGTGGCTCTTGCGGTATGAGCTGTAGCTCCATCTTGCTGGAACCATATGTTATGATTATTGAGAACTATCGGACGTAAAAAATTTTCCAACATGGTCCGGTATACCACCCCAGAGACGGTTTGTGGTTCATTAAGCTCGTATGAATGTACTCGTATACAACTAAAAAAAGTACCTAAGTACTTTTATATAAATAGGAACAACGTTGTATTTTCAACCCGAAAGGAAATTTCCATTATAATAACGAAAATCTGAGATCAATTAATTCTCAAATAAAAATAGATTTTTCATATGAAAATTAACTAAAACATAAATAGCGCAAATCTGTGATCACCTAATTTTCAAGCAAATGAAAAGATTTTCAAATGAAAATTAACTGAAACATAAAAGTGGTGTATAGTAAGTCGGAAAAATAACGAAAAACTGGGATCACTTATATTATCAACTCAACATAGATTTTTGAAATGAAAATAAACTAATACATACATTAAAGTTGCTATAAGTCGGTAAATAGTGGTATAATTTAATAAAAAAAAAAATCTGTGATTTTAAGACTTATTAAAGAATATACAAACTAAAAGCACGGTCATATTTGGCAAATATTTGCCGAAAAATACGTAACCACTAAATAAACAAGTAACCTGTAAACAAGGTCAAACAAATTTGTGCTAAAACTTGTGGTTACGCTTTTTTGAGTAAATATTTACCAAATGTGATCGTACCTTAAGAAAGAATAGACATTCTAGAAATTGCTATGTTGTTATTAAAACCACCACCAGTAGAGTTTGGTATTTATTCCCTTGTTTTTAAACAGTTTTTGTCTGAATTTTTCATTTTGAAAAAAAAATTACAAAAAAAACACTTTTCACACTTTTTATTTTAGTACCGATGTATTACATGCATTAGTAAGTACTCGTAAATTCGTTACAATTGCAGTAGATTGTACATTTTTATGGTAGTTTTTTGTTATATTTTATATTACTATACATACTGTGGTTTTTGTACTTAATGGTCAAACTAAAAAATGTAAAAAAAGCAAATGAGTGGGCTTGGTTTTATTTAAGGTATAGTACGATTATATATATTTATTGCTTGGTGGGCACCTTTTTTTGTAACAACTCCTATACAGTTTTTTCTGTTTTTAATTGCAGCCTGCCATAAGTGCAATAATGCATAAAAAATAATAAATATGTACGTAGGTATATAAAACAATTTCTCTAACCAAAATTATATAATTTGTGTTATTAGTAAATTTGTTTGCATTTAAAATTAAACAAAAGGAAATGTGTAACCAAATTATGTTGTTTATTACATACATTTGATAGGTTTGATTTCAAAATATTTAAAAAATTTCCTCTATAATTAAAAATGGATTTAATTTTATATTTGGTGTCAAATCTATTGTTTTAAGAATTTTGTTTTCATATTTCTTCAAACAAGTTTTTGCTTGAAAGCCTAAAGCTAAATGTACATAACAAAGTCGAAGTCTAAAATATGAAATAAAAAACTTGTAATAAAAAGTCGTGGGTGCTGTTTAAGCGTGCCTGGTCAAAAGGGTTAAGTGGTAATGGCTTTAAAGCACAAGACAATGTAGAGACAACAGTACTTTTTGCACTATTAGCTGTACAGAAATATTATACAAGTAATAACTACCAACATTTCAACAGTCTAATGAATGTTGCTGAAATTTATATACATAAATGTTTTCTTACGAAAACTGAAAACATGTATGAGTATGTATTAGTAAAATATATATTAAATAAATTGTTAAAAATATAAACTACATTTACAAGAAACTAACATTTTCTCAATAGTTTATATTTGACTTAACAAACAATTTCTTGTGCGGGAATGTACTTGTTCTGTGTGGACAATATTTGTTGATGTTATGTTGTTGTTCTATCTGCACACAAATATGTCTGCCATAGAAATTAACTTTTTTATATAAAAGAGACGCATTTAATATCCATGATTCAAGCTATATATGGACTTATAATGATCCACTATTGAAACTAGAATTGGTAGACAGAAGCTGGTGTTGGACTAGTAAAGTTCCATGATTGCAACTGACTAATAAAGATCCACGATTGAAACCGACTAATAAAGATTCACCATTAAAGCTGTTGTTGGACTTATAAAGATCCACAATTAAAGCTAAAGATCCATATACTAGATATATGATTGAAGGAAGAACTGGTAGATGATTGAAAATTTTATTGTTCTAATAAAGATCCACGATTGAAACTGACTAATAAAGATTCACCATTAAAGTTGTTATTGGACTAATAATGATCCACGACTGAAGCAATAATTGGTAGACTATTGAAGCTGTTATTGAACTAATAAAGCTACATGATTTAAGATATTGTTGGATTTATTCAGATCCACTACTGAAGCTTAAATTGTCAGCCGATTGACACTGTTATTAGACTAATAAATATCCACGACTGGAGCTAAAATTGGTCGACTATTAAAGCTATTACTGATTCCAACTTAAATAACTATAAAACTACAATTGAAACTAATATTTTTTTATTACTATAATAAACTACGATTCAAACTAGAATTCATGGACATAATGAACTATGATGGATTCCAGATTTGGTGAACAACTAATGGCTATAGAAAACTACAATTAAAGCTGAATGTGATTGTCACGAAGAAGAGACTGAACCTCGAATCGATTGAAGACTGAAAGCTTGAATTGGAAGAAAAATTATTGAACCTAGAATTGGTTGACAATTAAAGCTTAAATTTGTCAACTTAACTTAGAATTAATATTTAAGCAAGAATCTGGCTTTGTAGAGAAATATGTTTGAATTTAATGCTAAAATTAGTATTTGTAAAGAGAGCTAATATTGAATCATTTTGTAAATTGAATTCTTGGCAAATATTGAATTTTCAGGGAATTTAATCATGATGTTATTATCTAAGAAATTTTTGATGTGTAAATTTAACTGTAATAAAATCATAAATATTCTTTTACACAAAGAAAAATGTTATAAAATGAACTACATTTAACCTCAGAGATTACTGTTAATTCATTGTCATATCAACACTAATATCACTAAATATGTTACTGAAATATCTAAATCTACGAGTATCTTTGTTAGTTGACAAATGTTGCTTGTAACACTATTCTAATTAAAATTATATAAAATTAGGTACTTAAAAACTTTTTTTAGGTCAAATGGTAATAGAATTTAAATGAAATTGATTATCGATAAAAACACAAACCACCAACCAGCTGCAAACATTATACAATGTATGTATTTCCAAAAAAATCTTTACTTACTCTTTTACAATTTAAAAATTCTTGAAAAGAAGCTACATATTGTTTTGTTAATTTAAATTCTAAACACGCACTTGCCTTAGAAAACGTTCTATCGCAACATGAGTTCATAGAATAAATTGATTTTTTTTACAAAATGACACAACAATAATTGTATTTTTATTTCTATTTTTTTTATAAGCATATTTTAATTTACAAATTACTATTTATGTGACATCATTCGAATATTTCAAACAAATAGTTAATGGTTGCCAAAAAAAAAAAAGGCCCAAAGGGATCTATCTATAGACACTTCTTCATGTATAATTTACAAAATTTACTTAATTTCATAAAATAATAATAATTTTATAGAGAAAAAATACAAAAAAAGGCTGGTCATTTTGTTTAGTAAAAAAAATAATCATGATTTTTTTGTCATTGCTTGTTGAACATAAAAATGTAATTAGAACTTGGCAAATTTTAATGGAAAATTTTAAAAAAATAATAATAATCCTACTTAATGTCAACTCATGTTTAAAAAACTATTTCGTTTAGCTGACTATTTATTACTGGCTGGGGTTATACATATTTATGGTTACTCGGTATTGATGACTTTTTAAATTGCTGTTGTCAAGATTTATTGAAATTAATTTGTATTAAGTTTGTATATTTGCTTATGAAGTGAGAACATTTAATTAAAATTACTAAATCATAAAAGTTTAAAACAAAAACTGAATGAAATCTTTAAATATTTATGGTTTTGGCCAGAACTTTAAATTAATTTATTCAATTTAAGCCTAGTTTGTTAAAGTCTTAATTATGAATTTAAAAAAATGTTTGCAATAATTCATTACATAAAACCATTCACAACAAAACAAATATTTACTTTATTCAAAAATTTTCATTACCAGGAAAACCCGAATGTTTTTTGTTTGTAATTCCCAACCTCCGCTAAAGCTCCCTTTAGACGGTATGTATTTTGCAGCGTGCTTGTCATATTTTTAACTGCAAAATGCATACACGTTGTGTAAAAGCAAAAAAATGCTTCCGCAAATGTCAACCTGCATTTACAGTGTAAAATTTTCAATTAGAGCATGTTCTATTTTCATCTGACAAAACACCTGCAACTAGCTGTTTTGCAAGGCAATTGTTTATGGCGCCAAGAACATAGTGTTTGTGATTCAGTAAAAAAAAATTGTATTAAACAAAAATAAATTTGTATTGAAATGTTTGTTAAAAAAACGTACTTATACATATTAATTATTATTTAATTTAAATGCAACAATTTGTGGTTCCATATGGTACATTTTCTCCTTAACTTGCTTAATTTTTTATTTTGATATTTTATAGAAACTATTATTGCAATAATGCTGCAAGTTATAATTATTTCCCGCGAAAATACTCATAACAAAAACAGCTGTTGTCTTCTATTGTAGATTATGTCAAGAATGATAAAATTAAGATTACGCCATGCGCATGATCTCCCGTTATGTGACGTAGAAGTTCCATTCTAAGGGTTACCAAGAATGTTTCATGTGTTAGAATTAAAATTTCTTGCAAAAAAGGTATGTTTTATGTGATAGTTGGCAACCTTGCAATTGAAATCACTTTAAAAGTTCTAAAATAAAAGCTGTTTAAAAGAGAAAAAAAC
Source organism: Bellardia pandia (assembly GCA_916048285.2). Taxonomy (NCBI): domain Eukaryota; kingdom Metazoa; phylum Arthropoda; class Insecta; order Diptera; family Calliphoridae; genus Bellardia; species Bellardia pandia. The sequence continues at coordinate 97,120,794 of OU696533.1, read as the reverse complement.
AACAAAAAATAGAAACATGAAAAAAACAGTAAAAAAAAAACAAGTGAGAAAAAATTAGCCAATATAAACACAGAACGTGTGACCGTCATTCTATAAACAATTCTAAATTATGATAATAGCGGTTTTTGTTATCCGTAGTTTAGTTTATTGAAATCTACTGAGGTAAACTATAATAAAATAACAACTTTGTCTACTTTTTTGTAAATTGATTTTCAAAACTTTCGAAAAAGATGCAAACAAAATAATAGCATTTTAAATCAATGGATGAATGTAAACGGGAGATTATCTCGACATTTTAAAAAACAATATAGCGTCTTGTGTACAGAAATTAGAACTAGCGCAGAACTGGATTTTCCAACAGCAATGTTTGAATTATTTCTACAAAATAATTGTACGCACTCGTATAGTTTTTACGGGACCTGATGTATAGTCATTGAAAAGACCATTGCAGGTACGGCAACGAGCGAACGATTTGATCTACCTTCTTTGATTAGAATTTTCAATCGCAACGGATTTTCTAAAAACTCTTGCCAAACTAAGAAGGAAATTTATTATTTAGAAGTCAGGGGGGCTATGCTGAGAGAAAGCAGCAGGGTACGAACCTAGGGGCCCTCATTCCTAAAACCATCTTATTACTACGTAGAAAAAGCGTTCTAACCACTAATGCCATTAAAGCATGCTTTTCTCTATGTGCTGTATGTATATTTGTTTTGAAAGTGTTTGTTAGCAAGAACAACTTCAATAAAATTACAACAACTACAATCTCATGAGATTCTATTTATAGAAATATATGGTGAAATAATGAAAAGTGGTGAGTTTTCATAGAGTTGTTATAATGATGCCAGTATGTTTTTGGGTGGCAAAATCTTAACGGGGAAATTAGCAGCGGGATAGATTTTAAATTTAGGTGAATTTTTCAAAAGTAGTTGTTTTGTTGGAAGTTTCAAAAGAAAAATTCTAGTTTTATTTTTATAATATAGCCCTAAGGGCTCAAAAACAGCGCGAGAATAGATTTGTTTGTATATCCGCACAAACTCACCGAATCCGGTTTACGTTTTTTTACATATTTCGAATTTACACGATTTACTCTTTCATTCTTTTACTTTCAAGTACATAAGTCAAAGTTGTTTTTTTTTATTAAAATCGTTCACCATGATGGTGTTTTTTTTTTAATTTTTGGTGGAAAAATTCTTTATAGTTGGTGCGCGGTGCGCTTTTTTCTATTTTGGTGCGTTTTGAAATTTCAAAGTTGGTCCATTTTACCAAACGAAATTAATTCCCATATTCTTTTTTTTAAAGTTCGCTATATATATCGAGCCATAACCGCCGAAAAAATGTATCCCACAAACTCAAAATTTTACAGGGCAAGGTTTTTTTTTTAAATAAAATCAGTTTGAATAAAGCCATTATTTTAAAATTTATAATGTAAATATTGTTTTGTGTAATACATTTAATTTTAATAATTTTAAATGATGTTGAACTATCGATTTCGATAAAAAAACAACAATCGATTATGGAGTGGGATACATTATTTTGGCGGTAATGGCTCGATATATACAACGAACCCGGTTTTCTTCTAAGAATTTCAACGGTTACATCAACCAACGACGACGAGAGTGCATGAGGAGGATGTTGAGAAGTGAGAAAGAAAACAAGGTGGGTGTGGGGGCTAGCTAGGCTAGTTGAAAGGAAAAATTTTTTTGCTCGTGGTGAGTGAATTTAAAAATGTGGTGAGTAAAAAATCGTGGTGAGCATAACTTAAGGATGCCAAAAAATATTTGAGTCAACCTGTAGCCAAAAAATCAAAAAAAATGCTTATAAAACATATTTTAAATAAAATGTTGCAAATTTCCTTTTTGAAAATCATTATTATTTTAATTATTACTTCGTAATAATAATTGATTGTAGTAATATAATCTTACAATAGTAAATAGGTATTTATTAAAAAAATATTAAAGTTAATTTGCAAAAGCAAAACAAAATAAAAACATCTTTTCAACAAATTAACTTTAAAAACACTAGGTTCAAACACAAAAAATATTTTCCAGAAAGTTGGCAAAAAATTTTCATAAAAACAAAAAATTATTTAAATAATAAAAAAAGATTTCTTTTATATATATAACAAAAAAACTTACAAGAAAATCCTTTTTTGAATTAAAAAATTTTATACTAAAAGTTTGTGTCTACTCCCTCTATCAGGTATAAATAAGTCTTGATTGAATCTTGTTTAATTTGTCTTGAGACTTCATCTTGTTTTATCTTGATTTTAAAAGGCAAGCGTTTCTGTAGCTATTTTTTGTTCATAACTAGTGTTGGGAAACAAAAAGAAAAAAATAATGAGCGGCGAAAAATTATAAGTTAGTTTAAAACCTAAAAACTATTTATTTAGTTATAACAGAAATTAAGAATGTAGAAAGCAAATTACTTTCCGCTGGTGAATTTCGAGACACTTTCAAGCAAGCCAATGTAGGAAGAATGTTCATAGGCAGTGGCCAAGTCAGACAACTTTTCAACAAATTCATTGCTAACGCCCTTCTCTTCCAACAAGTTCATCAATAAATCGTAAAGGTACTGTAAGCAAAAATTAAACAAATTATAAGAAAACTATCTTAATGTTTCTTTATAAAAAAAAACTTACACCATCCAAAACGTCACCAGCTACGGCATATACTTTCTCGTTCCATTCACCTTGGTAAATTGTCATTTCATCAATGCCAAAAACATCATCTAAAATGTAAAAAAGCATTTTATTAGATAATTTTTTAATGAGTAGTTTTAAATAACAACTTACTATATTCTCCTTCTTGTGGCGTACCTTGCAAGAAGGAACAAGTGAAGGATAAGGTGGTAGAACCACGTACAATATCTACTTCAAATTGCGGTTTGCTGCGCATTTCGCCCATATCGGGCTTGTCGGCTGTTTGATCAATTTCTGGTTCGTCTTCAGAATCAACGGTATGGTTTACATTGAAATTGATGACAATTCTGGAAAACAAATTTGTATAAATAATTTAAGAAAATATTTAATATTGAATTCACAGTAAAAACGATTGAAACCATTAACACAATTGATTATTCAATAAGTAACTGGTTGCAGATCATAGTTTCGTATTTCTCGCAAAACCAACCAATTTGCTATATACTTATATACCTTGTTGCAACCAGAATATTGTATGAGATCATTCTAAAAACAATGCAATTCACTTCCACTTAAAAACTTACTTTTCTTTTTCCGACTGTTTGCTCAACTCAACTTCGGCACCGTTCAATTTGACAGCAAAACCGTCCAAATTGGTGGGTACAGTTTTGACCTTTTGTGTTTTGCGTTCAGCCAAGATTTCTTCAGTTAAAAATTCCACCAATTCACGTTCACCTAAGATAACAAGAAGATCAAGTCAGCCTTTTACACAAAATTCACTTTTATTTCATCACTTTTACTCAAAAAAAATCTTTTGAGGTTATGTAAGTTTCATGTTTTCTTTATAAAATGTTCTCCTATTCACCAATTGCCCGTCCTTACCTTTGGTATGCATACGCTTCATGCCACAGCCGCAGTTGCAGTTCAAGGTAGGATTATGTACTTGCAATACACTGCTCTTTTGGCTGCCGGAATATTCTGGATTTTTAGACATGTGCCATAACGTGCGGGTAAAATCGCGTTTGCCACCGAAAACATTTTTCAAGGAGGTATTACCCACAAAACGTAAAGTAGCTTTAGTTAAATTATTCATATTTTAATTGATATTTGCTGAGCTTGCAAAGGAATTCACCGAAAAATTAAATGCAATCTCGCGTGCCGAGTTATGTCAATTGATTAAAACTGAACTAAAATTAAAAAAAGAACACATAACCTTAAAAATTCCATTGACAGTTTGAATGAGAAAAGTGGGGCCAAGCTCTCTGTCAATATAAATATGGCAGCACCATTTACGTCCCAGCTGTTTTATTATCATACAAAGAAGAATCATTGAAGAGTTTTTATTGGAAAACTTATTATTTTAGCTGTAACTTTATTTTATCACTGAAATTCTTACTTAAATTTATAATAGCTAATACTAAATTGCAAAATGAACAGTTTGGGGGACGATTGCAATGAATTGAAACGTAAATACGATGAATGTTTTAATTTATGGTTCTCTGAAAGATATTTGAAAGGTGACAACGATGATAGCATGTGTGCTCCCATATTTAAAGTCTATCAAGAATGTGTAAAGGTTGGTGGTTATATAGTATACATACATATATTATCTTCCTTACTTTTGCTAATAAATGAACTTATTCATTATGTTTTACTGTAGAAAGCCATGCAAGACCAAAAAATCGAATTGCGTGAAATAGAAGCCGATTACACCACTGGTGGCGAATACAATAATAATAAATCAGAACAGAGCAAAAGCTGACCCATACTTGATAGTGATCATGCCTCCTGGGATTTCAATCGTACAGACCAAATGCCCTCTACATCTCGTAAAGATGGTCCAGCCGGAGTTAGTGGTAATCGTGGTTTTATGTCACATAAAAGAGGCACTTCTATATAAGTTATTAAAGTTTGTTTTCAATTGTCAAATACTGTTTATATTCATGAAGCTATTTAACAATTTTACTATGTACAAAAACAACAATGTTATATTTTTATTTTTAGGTCTCGTATTCCATTAAATAAAAGATCTATTAAGATATTTTAGAAATTAAATAAAAGCACTTATTTGATGTTTAAATGTTATAATCATTTACATAATTTAATATTAACCAAGGATTATAAGCATTCAAAATGTGTGCATACAAATTTAACTAGAAATATTCTTCACTCTGCCCTACTATTTAAATAATGCACAATCATTATGAAAATTATAAAAGTAATATCGGAGTAATTTACCTAACCTATATTCAATAACGCGTTCGTCGAATCATTAGTTTTACTATGGAAACGCTATACATACACTTCCCTACTATTTGAAGAATATGTACTATCATTACAAAAATTATAAATTAAATTTCGAAGTAAACGCACCTTAATTTTATTGATAACAAAATTTTATTACCTTAAATTCTTGCTAGCATTTAAAATATGTTCATTTATTTCTACTAACTTTAAAAAAAAAATATAATAAACTCATTTTATTTAAAACTTAAAATTATACACTTTAAATGATGATGTTCTACTTAAAAAAATTACTTAAATTTTTTCCAACAATTGAGTTTCACTCAGAAACGTAAATTCTTTCAAATACTTATCTCTTTTAGTACACGTCATTTCATTGTGACCTTTGACCTTGCACAGAAGACATTCAATTTCTTTACCATTTAAACTATAGCGGGGAAATATATTACTACACTTTAGTTTTCTTTGCCAGTATGAACATTTCTGTTCTGTATGACCCACTTCACGGCAAATCCAACATTTCTGTTTTTTTTGATACTCCAAGCAGTTGTGGCCTTCCAATTGAGTACAACGGCGACAATTGTTGCAGTGCACATAGTAAGGTTTAACACACAGACCACATAAATCACAGTGCTTATAGGTGGCACCATTTTTGGACGGACATGAGTTGCATTTTGCGCAATGGCGATTTTCTAAAGCTGTATATTTTTCACATTTCGAACAATATTTATATTGTTCTTGTATGGGCAATTTTAATAGCTGCAAAGGAACATTTGTAAAAACACGCACCGGTGAGCCTAATTTGCGATACTTATTGCCCATATCAGTGTAGGAAGTATGATTTGTATAATTAATTTTATAATCGGACATTTGTAAAGCCGGCATTTGCTGTTGTATGTAGTGAGCAGAGAAATAGGGAAATATCCAGAAAATGGGCAAAGGTTGATAAGGCAATTGATTGATGCGATTGTAAAGTTTGGTGAGTTTAAGCAAAGTAGCTGCTACCGGTTCTGTGCGACAGCCAAAGGGAGGATCGGTAAATATCAAGACTCTTTCATTGCTAAAATATTATACAAAAATTAAAGATATTTTTTTTAAAAATTAAAATAAATAAATTTGTTTACCTTTTACACTTTAAAAATCTATAAAATTCTTGCTTCTGCAATTCGTCAAAAAAGTAATTATTGCACATATTGTACCACGCAAACTCCTGGTCATTGTAGAAGTAATAAAAACGATAATCAAAATCCATTAAGAAACTTTTTATATTAGCCGAACACATATTTGTTAGATGCGAATGCAGACGTGGTGCTCCTATGCAAATAACTTTACTGCAAGAAATCAAAGAGCTAGGGTAATCATTTTTAATAATAAAAAATAAAACCTACGTTATTTTTAAGTCGTTAAAACAGTTTTCGAAAAACTGTAAAGCTTTGCCATCAAAAAAGTACTGAGCTTGGGCCTTGTCATTATCTAAAGGCGTTAGAAATGTTGTGGGATTCTTAAGTAGTCTAGTGGCAAGATTTCGTTTAACTTCATGTTTAAGGTGAGGATGCATATCACTTTCTTTAAGGGGTTCATTACAGGTTAAGCAATAATGTTTTTGAGACTCGTAGGTGGTATCTAGAAACTTTAAAAGGAAAAATAAATATTTTATAAAACAAATGTAATAGAATTATTTTGTTTAAATGTACCTTTTCTCTTAAATTCCTAAACTGCATAGTGGAAGTATCATACACTCGACTTAAATGTTTCGTTGTCAATTCCTTGGCCGGTAAATTAAAAGAGCACAATTTTTTATCTCTATATGCCGAACAGGCATAATAACCTTCCTTGGGGCCCTTGTCATCGTAATAAAACAATAAAGTGGGTCCATGAGGACAGTGGGGATGTGGTTCGCCCTCTTCGTCGTCTTCACATTTTATTAACAGTTTGCCGGCATAAGCTTTTAAAATAAAAACATTTATTCAATTATTTTCTCAACATATTTACATTTTTAATAACTTACTTTCTGTTAATAATTTCATTATTAATTTGGAATTTTGAGCATCAAACCAACAAAAATATACAATTTGAATTCCACACCAAAAAAATGCTTGTTGCTTGTTTTTTTTTGAATCTAAACATGCACAGGGAAATGTTAACAACCAGCTGCTGTCATAAAAACAGACATGTTCTAAGAAATTAACAGGGTGTTTATGGTATTTTTTATTATATATTAAATTTATTATTTGGTGGATAAAATGTTGATTTTAGTAATTATGTATTTTGAAAGAACTATTTTTAGTTTTTCTTAATAATATACAACTGTTACACAATTATAATAATTATTTTAGTTACTGTCATATATAGTGGAATAATGCCATAGTTGAAAAAAGGCTGTGATCTTAGCTACGCTGCCAGAAGTAAGATTTTTTCCCAAAAAAAAAAAAGATTTTTTGTTTTGTCTAGACGAAGGTTAGGTTCAATTAAAAAGTCTTTGTTCCCATTTGAAAAATTTTAAACTAATCGATCTCAAAAAATGTACAATTTAGTATAAGAAAATTAATTTTTGTTATGTTTTTGGTTAGTGTTAAATAAAATATGAATTGTTTTTATTATTTATAATAAAAAAACTACTTATTTCCAAAAATAAGATTTTTCCAAAAATAAGACTTTTTTTTGCGAAATTAGGATTTTTTGCTAAAAATTTCTTGCAGCCCTGCCGAAAACACTCAATTTTTATCTGCAAAAGAGATAAATATTTTGTTGCTCTCATGGTGCAACTATACAAGGTGAGTGCAGTAGCCCAGCTGACTGACTTTGTTTACAATTTACTTATGTCAAAAGTAATACTTTTTCTGTAGAGTGAATCAGATTTACTTTGTTATTTTCACGGAGATAATTATTGTTGTGTTACATTTTATATCAATAGCAATTTTGATTGTTTTTAAAACCTCTTTTCCTGCACTTTTTATAAAAATAAAAAAACACCATTTATTATTATTTTAGTTTTCTTTATTTAAAAATTACGACTTTATTTCAAATTTTAAAATAAAACACATTAAAACAAATAAAATACATATGTATTATTTATCATTAAACATAAAAATTAGCCTTAACAAGCAGTTGTACATAGAATTTAAAATCTCATGCTTTTACTTTACTTTATTATTTAGTTCTAGCTAAGCTTTTTCTTTTCCCAGGAAGACCATAAAACTTAGCTGCTAAATAACCTACACTTTTAACACAAAACAAAAAAAAAATTGAACCAACTGCTTTTGAAAACAAATAATTAAGAAAAACACCAGTGTGTAGGTAAAAAAATTATAAAAAAAAATACAAATACAAGCTATCACAAGTTTTTTTTAAATAATTATAAATTTCGTTTTAATAAGAAAATTATTAAGAATTTTGTTTTAAAATACAATTTAGACACAATTGTTAAAATATTAAATAAACAAAAAGAAAAGTGTAAAGAGAATTAAACTAAACTAAAATAAAAACTGGCTTACAATTATTTACAATTAATACATATGAATGTAGTATACTAAAACACAACTATACAAGTTAATTATAGAAAAATATATTAAAATTAAACTAGACTAAATTAGCATTACTTAGCAATTTAAATAAAACTAAATTTATGTTTTTTTTTTATATTTTCTTTTTTGTTAAAAATTAGTGGGACGGACATGCTTTTTTTATTTTTTTTATAATTATACAAAAATTTGAGCTTTTATATTTAGTTATTTACGTTTTTATACATGGTTAGATATTTATTTATAATTTGAAATAAAAAAATATTTGATTTTTTATTTATGTATGTATATACATATTTATAGGTATATATTTATATAAATTGACAATAAGGCCTTATTTTTGTAAAGTCAGTTGCGGTATTTGGAATTTTATTTTCAGCCAAAATTGGAAAATATATTCTTGGGCTTTCTTTAAATTCGTATTACAGCAACTGGCAGTTAATTTTTTTTTGTTTTTTTTTTGTTTTTGTATTTTGAACCTTTACAGGGTTTCAGATTTTCTTCTTGTTTTCATTCAAATCAAATTTGTTTTATGTTTCTATAGTTGTTTTCAAATTGCTTTTAATTTCTTAAACAGTCTTTATAAATTTAATGCCAAATTTTGGTTTCTAAATTGTTTTGTATACAAAAAGGCCTCTTTTTTATTTTTTGTCTATAATTTCTATTCAATTTTGTTTTCGTTATTTAATAACTTTGCATTTTTTATTTTGTGTTTGTGCTTAATTTGTTTTTAAAAAAATATGTGTAAAAGTCGTGTTTTAATCTGTTTGAATCTGTATTTGAACAAATAGTCAATTCCCTTTTCGATTTACTTTGAGTTTTTAGTTATTAGTTTTTGTATTAGTCAATTTTTAGTACACAATAAGAATATGTGGACAGTGTTTTAAAACGTTTCAACAAATTTATGAACGAAAGCAAAATACATATGTACATATGTCAAACATTTATAATTTGTTCTATATTTTATTTATTTATTTTAAGCTTTTCAGACTAAAGGGTGATGTTTTAGCAACTTTTTTTGACAAGGCATAATCCAAACATAACTCAGCTTATGAATAATTTTAGGCGCAGCTGCGGTCAACATTTACATGAAATCATCTTTAAACATTGGATTCTATAGAACAGGTAATTTTTGAACAGGTAAGTTCCAAATCATTGCAGTTCAAAGTTTGCTTTTTCTTTTTCATACATTTTGGCATGATTTTGTAATGTAGCGTTTTACAATTGAACCAATATTACACTTTAATTTAAGACGTTGTAAAAACTTTCCACAAACTCTTTTGTTTAAGACCGGGGGTTAGTGTTAATTGTCAAACACACCTGGTAAATATTTTCTTTTTAAATAGTTTAAGGTAGGACTTATTTAAAGGATCAACATTAATATAATAGTCTACAACAAATAGTTATTGACAAGAATACCAGGCATTTATTTATGTTAACTTAACAACTCATTAACAATATTTAGATTTACAGAAAACATAAATAAAGGCCAAAGGTAAACAAAAGTTATTTAAAAATAAAAATATTTAGACAAGTGTAAGTGCTAAATATTTGCTACAAAAAACATTAAATAATAAATGATCAGTCTAATAAAGTTATTTTTTTGTAAAAAATACTTGTATTTGTAAAATTGTTGATGGTTTCAGAAGACAAAAACAAACAAGTCAAAACGAGCCTAGGATTTTTACTCAACAATCAATGAAATTTAAAGCAAATATTTATAAATTTTTAAACTAGCACTTCGTTTTAACCTGATATAATGCTTCTACTCTTGTGTGTTTGTTTTTTTTTTTCATTCTTTCGCATTTACAATTCGTTTAATTCGTTTTTTATTATTATTATCTGTGTGTTGAATATAAAAAACATGTATAAAAAGTGTTCGCATAAATATACAAATGTGCATGTGTTTATGTCGTCAATTTTCTTGTTAGACTTACAAAAACGATATGTATGTATGTATAATCATTGAGTTAATTTTCGAGATTTTTTGTGTTTAACGTAAGACTATTGTATATCATATATAAAAATGTAAAACATACTTAATTTGTACTTAATCTTAAATGTAGATAATTCTTTTGTTTCTTTTCGCCTATATAACACTATTTATCAGCTTAAATTACTATTATTTGTATATATAAAAAATAATTCACTGTGTATATATAAAAACTATAGACTCACTTTAAAAAAAACTGCTTAAACTATTAAAACGTTTCAAACGTCTATATCTGGTTTACTTACATATTTGCTTCTTAATCATTTGTTAATATATATATAAATATAAGAGCCTAAACGAAATTCTCTTTTAAATAAACTGATCAAAAGGACTTATTAAAATAAAAGTATCAACAAATATTAAAAAAATATAATATTTTATATGCGAAATATAAACAAAAGGATATTAAATTCAAGTAAAGCTTTTTTTATAATAAAAAAAAAGAAATCTATGTTTTATTTTAAACTTTGTCCTAATATGAATTTTGTAATGAAAAACAAAAAATAAGTAGTTTATAATAATAAAATTAATCGAGTTTACACTACAAACTTTAAAAAGAAAGAGATTTTATCACAATAAAACACTTTTAAAATCTCTAAAACGAGCCCAACCTCATAAACTTCTTTTATCATTTCAAACTATACAATAGCTTATGTTCAATTTCATGCCAAAACAATAGCCCAAAAAAACTCTATTCGAATATATATCCTTTTTCATTTCGTTTCGATTTGAATTTCAATTTTCATAACGAATTATATTAAAATTAAAAAAAAGAGAAATTCGTCGTTCACTAAATTAATTAAAAAAAATATGTTAAAACTAAAACAAAAAAAAAAAAACTTTGTTTGTATAAAAAATTTTACTAAAAAAATGTGTTTGTATGTATATATGATTTCTTGTTACCCTTTCTGATCTTTTGTTCTGTTTTAAAATCCAGAGTATATATGTCAGCATGCATGAGTTTAATCATATATATGTGCGTTTAACTTTTGTTAATGTTGACGTTTTACAAGGCAATTCTTTTTCCAGATTTTCTGTCGAGTTTTTGCATTCATGACTGCGATCCTTTTCCAAGTCCAAGCTGGCCTTGCCGGTATGACAGTAGTGATTGGTGTTCATAAGTAGATTAATATCTTTGTTATGTTTAAGGCCAAAAGTTCTAAAGGGAGAGATAACGTTAAAATTAATTAATACTCAGTGATTTTATCTAAAGAAAATAGTCGCAAAAATGAGTATGAGATTATTTTATATACGAAATAGTCAGAATAGGTTCTGACATCGTTTTATATATAAAAACAGCTTAAGAATAGATTCCGAAGTTGTTTTTTGTTTCAAAACAATCCCAAGATTGTTTTTTTACAAAACCATATTGAGAAGATACTCTAAGCTTATTTATTAAAAAGTCTGGGAAAATATTCTTCCATAGTTTTCTATACAAAAACAGTTACAAAGAAATTCTGAAGTTGTTTTCTATACAAATTGAATCTGAGAAGAGGTTTTGTTTTTTATATGAAAACAGTACGACAAGATTTTAAGCTTGTTCCTTTTTGACTATTAAACATTATTCTCAATAAATAAGAATAATTATTGGTAACAAATAGTTTTAAATACTTACGGATTAGAATTGAATTGATTGCGATGTGAACTGTGCATTGAGGGAGGCTTGCAATTACGCTTCGAAACATGAAGACCCACTACCATGCCAATAATAAACACTAAGGCCAAAGCCAAGGCACCAAAGCCCCAATAAAAACTTTTGCCTGCCAATTGAAGTTTTTGTTCTTCTCCCAAAGCAGTAGCTTGTAAAGGATCTAAAAAATTAATAACAAAAAAACAATAAATAAAAACTTATCTTAAAATATAAAGAACAACAAAATACCCACCATTTACAGAATTCATTAAATCGTGAGGATCCACTGAATGTAACGTGATCTTATTGTCATCATTAAACGTATTCAGAAAATCTCCACCCATTGCTGTGGGCATATCTAATTCCGGTGAGCTAATATCGGGTATAATGGGATTTGAAATGCCGGCAATAGAACCAACATTTGAATAAATGTGTTTTTTGCTCAAATCTTCTTCAATGTGAACTTGTGTATTGACTTGTGAGTCCAAGTTGTTGTCAGTAACAGCACCTAGGTTGATAACAGGACCATCGGCTATAACAGTGCCACGCGTTGAGGATTTAGGACATAAATTCTTGGCTATCTTTTTTGTGGTATTTAGAGACTGTAGGAATGTTTTTGTACCAAATTTAGGATTGGAAATGGAAAGACTTTTACATTCATGGGTCTGTTGATCCCAGGCACAGTTAGGATCTTGCAGACCCAAACAACTGGCACAATCAACAATGTGAGTACAGTGATGTAGGGGTACAGTCACCAGACTGCCATCACTTACCACCAACAGGGTGTTGGTTTTGGAGGATACAACTAATTCGCGTACTGGCGTACCCACAGGTAATACTTGTAGTTCTGAGATTAATACAGTTTTTAAATTATCAATACTGGCTGCTGAACCGCCATTTGAGGCGGTGGGTATATTAATGAATTTAGTGATTTTGCCATCATCGGTACCGGTGTAAATGACATCATGGAATTCACCATTTAAAGCATGCACCTGAGGATCTATGGCTATGGTGGTAAGACGATGATGTAAATTAACTTTCGTCAAAAGGGGACGAGAGTACACGGCCGGTACTGACATTTCCATTAGGGGATTAATCTTAACAAAGTTCACAGCTAAGGAGGAAAGCGTGCGAGAGTCTTCTACACATTGGCCGGGTCGTGGTTCGGGTACTTGTTCTTCTTGTATAGGCAGCCATTGGGATTGGCTGTCCTTTTGGGATTTGAAACGACCCTGGAAAGCCTCCATTATATCGTCAACATTGAAAGCACACACGGCTGAACCGGGTATAGCATTAACGGAAGTGGTGAAGACTGCATAAACTAAAGGGTTTTTACCACTTTCGACAACTGGTGATATGGCCTCTGTGAAATGGAAATATAGTTTAGATTTAGTTAATTTTTTCTACACTCTAACTTTGTCTGAAATTCAGTAAATTTTTCAAACATTCACAGTATATTTAAAATATATAAAAAGTAACTTACGTATTTCATTGAAATAAAATGGAAATTCTCCGGGCACCGAACAATTTAATCTGGCCTTTAAGAATGAAGTCCAAGTCTTGCTTAACGTATAAGGACCGCCTCTATCATTTTTGCAAACTCTGCCAACACGAGAGTAAACAGTCTAAAAAAAATACCAAAAGTTAATATGTACTTTCAAAACTTCTTTAAATCACCAAAAAAATAATCATCCTTACCTTGCCAAAATTCATAACCTCCATGGCAATTTCACGGAAAAAGAACATAATAAAGCCATTACGCTCTATAGCACCAACAAAATCTGGCTGATTTAGCTGTTTCAAATCATATTGTTCCGTACGCAAATTCTCCCTATAGATCAAAGGATCACCACCCGAAAAGTCCGCCACTGTGGCACTATATAACTGATCATCAGCATAAGCATAAGTACTATTATGCACAGGACTGTATGGACACAGACCCTGTGCTTCAACATCACGTACGATTTCATAAGTGGGAGCAGCCGTTGTACTCGTTTGATTATCATCCACAATGGGAGCATAATGACGACATCTGGGTTTGTATGAGTTGGTGCCGCACAGCAGTATTTGACCGTCTTTAAGGCGTGCAAATACCCTGATGTAATTATGACAATCTGACTCACGTTTACCCTTTAGGGCACACAGTTCGCGATCAGCATCAGATGAGTACCATTCAATGCGGCTATTTTCACGTAAACCATTTAGACTTATATTGTAGATAACATTTCTGTGAGATAAAAGTGGAAGGGTATGAAAACAGATAAGAAATTTAAATTTACAGATAAGATAGGAAGATTTAAGTTAATGTAAACACAGTGTACTCGTATAGAGTTGTAATTTGTATTTAATAAAAATTTATGACTTTCTTTGTAGAGAAAAACAAATAATATTAATGAAATTTTTTTATGGCAGATAAAGGATGTTGAATTTCTTAATTTATCACGTAAATTAGATGATGTTCTAAATTTAGTTTTTGGGTAAGTAATAAAAAACTTGGTAGATTAAAATAACTGATAATTTCCATTATTTTAAATGAATTAAATTTAATGAAACTATTAAATAACTATTAAATATTTACCTAAAGAAAATACAAACTAAAGGAATTAATAATGACAAATGTCTGTCAAATATCAGAAACTCACTTTAATATTTTATTATTAAATCAAAACAAATATTACTTTTGAATTGTTTGTTTTTAGTTTTTTTTTTTTGTATTGTATAATTAATGTAACATTATTTTTACAGTAACAAAGTGCCCACAAAAGTTCCAAGGAATTTGCTAATTTCAATATTTTTTTCAATATGCTTTTCAAGCTAAATAAAATAAAAATCAAATTTCTTTTTAAACATTTCACAATTCAGGTCTGGCTTGGTGACAGGCAAAACTCAAGGTAAATTGAGCTTCCTGGAATTATTAAAGAAATAACAATAATACTTTTAGCAAATATTGAATATTCTAACATATGAGATAATAAAATAAGAAACCACAAATGATTTGTATAAAAATAGTTAAAAAAAATATGTAATTTCAGTTAAATTACTTCTAATAGTATTAAAAACATATTGAAAAATAATATGATTTTATATAAAAAATAATTAAAAAAAGAAATTAATAATAGACACGTACCTAGCGCCAACTAAAATCGTCGTATCATCATGATCCAATACTTTGAAATAGTCTGTGGTATTGCCAAAAAATTTAGCTAATATTTTATCTTGTTCTGTAAATAGAAATGAAATAAATTAAAACAT
The DNA here is from genome assembly GCA_916048285.2 of Bellardia pandia. Lineage (NCBI taxonomy): Eukaryota > Metazoa > Arthropoda > Insecta > Diptera > Calliphoridae > Bellardia > Bellardia pandia. The sequence continues at coordinate 97,105,516 of OU696533.1, read as the reverse complement.
TTATGTTAATAAATGACATAAAAAAATAGGAAGTGTGTGTTTTATATTACAATACATAGCAAATTTTATGGTAAACTTATGGCCGAATTCACAGTCTTTAGTTAGCTAATGACAAAGGCTTAACTAATGATTCTTTATTCGCAATGCTTAGTTTGCCATAAGAATAACAAGTATTAGTTAAAGAACCGTTAGTATATTAGTTTACCAATGGTTAACTAATGACTGAGAATTCGGCCATTAGAGCTAGTTTTTTACTTGTCAGTTAAACTCAGCTTAACACACTGTTATATTAAACCTCAAATATATTTTGCCGGGATTTAACTACTGACTGTGTTTCTCAGTAGTGGATTACCTCCTGTCAATTTTGTTATCATTGCCGTACTGTTCAGTCAAAATACATATGGCATTCCTCCTAATTTTTTATATAAATATGGCAATATCTTAAATTTTCGCAAAAAAGCAACCGCGTCAATAAGAGTATTTGAAAACTTTAACTTTGAAAAAATTAAAAAAAATGGATTTAAGGTGTGGTCCAATTAGTTCTAAAACATTATATGCGGATTGTTTTGTTAAGCGAAATCTTTGAAAGAATTCGTCGTCGTTATTATATGTGTTTGAATCACTTAAATCCTAATCATCACTAGAATAATCCATTTTTTTTTAATTTTTGTTAAAATGTCGTAAATTTCTTTTCAATTGTTGAATTGTTTATTTTTTTTTTAGCTGTTTGTATTTTGACATTTTATATCTAGGTTTAAATCACCAATGATGCTCAGTTAAACCTAGATTATATATCAAATAAATAATAACTGAGAAACACAATTTTTAGTTTAATCTAGGTTTAAGCGAACAATGTAGATCATCTTTATCCCAGAAACTAGCTCTTAATGTGACCGATTACAAAGAATAAAGAGAATATGAAATGTGAACCGATATAAAAAGTTTCAGCATCTTTCAAATACATATGTTGTTTATTACAAAGAAAAGTGGACCACCAAAGATACACTCGGCCAAAGATTGTATAAACTGTCAGTTTTTCCCAGGGAAATAACATTCGATTTAAGCAGACCTGTTACAAAAAGAATAACTAATCACAGAACTCCGATTCGCAATGCATTGAATTTGTAACAATTAAAAGAATCTGCTTAATTTAAATACATAAGTGCTGCTTAATGTTAGCAAGATGTAGCGGCCACTTTGTTTTGGCAGAGTCTGTCAAAACTATTGTTTATTATTCTGCATACATGTTTGAGTGCTACTACCAAATGATAAAATGTTATTATCAAAATTAAAGTTCGCATTTTTGGAAAGAAAACTGGCTGTCATATCATGGATTTCCAAGATCTCTCGCGGATGTGACAAAGTATGAATGATTTGCTATTTAATACCTCTTTCATTTTCTATTATGGGAAACCATCTTACATATTTTATAATAGTTAGAAATTCTGTTCGACACTGTAAGGAATAAATTAAATTTAACATTAAAAATAAAATAGAATATTAAAATTTTCTCTTCCTGCTAGCTTTTCTTCTTAAATTTATATCCCATAAAATTAGAAAATAAGTATTATAATGTTAATAACTGTTTGGCGAACAAACACAATTTGACAAATTCTCGTGACAAATCTTGGCAAAAAAAAAAGAATAGAAAAAATAGTGATTTAATTGGTCACGTTATGTTTACATGCATGTTATAATTAAATTAGAAATATAAACACACATACAAACAATAAATAACAAAAAAAAAAAAAAAATAGAAATTAGAAAATGAATTTCAACAGATGTAAAGTAAGTAAGTAGCAAACGTTACATATACTTACTAGATTGTATATCTGGTCTAACATCAGGCATCCATGCTATGATGGGGCATATTAAATAAGCCATAGAAATTAGCAATAATAATGATACATTTACCGCTTTTGCGGCTGCTGCGGCTGTTCTTATTGTTGGTGATGTTGCTGATGTTGCTGTTTTTTTTGTGATTGGCATGATGTTTCTATGGCTGTTGCCACGGCTGAGCTTGGTTAAACTAAATAGAGCTTGTAATTTAAACATTTTGTTGGGTGTAGTTGAAAAAAGTGTTGCACAAAATTTTTCCCGTAATTATTTTTATACACAAAAATTAACAGCAGCTTTAATTGTGCTGTCGTAATTCTTGTGGCGTCTGACTATTAAAATAAAACCCAAAATACAATAAACCTTGAAGGTGATAAGTATGGTTGGTGGTGGTTTTGGTAGTGGATTACTTCTTTTTTTTAGCTTAGTACCAAATTTTTTGTTGTTTTGTTTAATTGGGGTGTTGAAGATGATTCACTTTATTCTTTTGTGGGTTGTTGAAACAAACCCCCTTTGTTTTAAGCAAAGGGGTGCTTTTAGTTTATTAACTCCATTGTTTTGCTTATTTGTTTTTTGTTTTGCTACCAACTTTTCTGCTGCTGCTTAATATTCCTTAAAGATATTTGCTCAATATGCTTTATTCCACTCTTTTAAACAAATTGAAGTCAATGTCGTGTAAATTTCAATAAACTGGGGTTTCAATTACACTCAATATAGCAAAATAAAACATACATATATGTATATACGAGTTTGGGTTATAATACTTTAAATAAATTTCGAAAAAGTACCACAATTAGATTTTACACACAACTTATAGGTTGTTCTGCTGGTAAACGTCTGGTTTTTTAATAGTGGAGCGTTGTTTGATCTGAAAATAAAAACAATAAAAAATTAAAAATGAATTTAACTTTACATTGACATACATTATAGTTTAAATAAATTTTGTGTTGCAATTAAAAAAAAAAACAACTTTACAAAGGTATTATAATATCAATTACATTTATTCAATATGGCTGTAATTGTTTTTCGTTTTTTGTTTGGTTTGTTTGAATTGTAGTGTAAAATTTCAAATTGAAATAAATTGGCATATGGTATAAAAGAAATTGAGTTATTAAGTTGACATTTGCATATAATTTCAAAGGAAATATGTGTATATACACAGAATATAAAATACTTGAAAAAAAAAAATAAAAATTAATTATAACGTGTGCTTGTACAGGATACGCCTACTTTTTATGAACATGACATTTTCAATGACAAAGCCTAGATTGCTAAAACATTTTTTACAGCTTTTTAGTTGATTCATTTATTGAATTTATTGATTTTCTTGAACGATTTTAATTTAAATATTTAATATTTAAAAAAATTAAAAAAAAATTTTTTTAAAATTTTTTTTAAAAATTAAAAAAAAAATATTTTTGAAGAAATAGCTATCTAAAGTCCTTTGGACAATTTTTGCTAGGACCAATAGGTGAAAAGTTACACTCATTTAAAAAAAAACTCTGTATGACCAAAATTTCCAACTTTGACCCCCTCTAACTCCGGCACTTCTGGACTGATAGAGCTAAAAACTTGTGTCTGGCCTACTATCCAATAGTACTAGCCTTGGTGCAAATTTCATCCAAATCGGTTTTTCACGTCACTTGACGTGAAATTCACCATATACATATATGTATATACAAAATATTAAAAGGCTGCCATAATATTCATGAGTGACAAATTTCGAATTAATATACATATAAAGATAGCGTGTCTTTAGGTGCAGCAGGCGTATATTAATTAATATTAAATCAATGCCAAGTTTGCGGGGCTTTAATTGAATGTAAATGCAATATTTAATATTTACAGATTTTTAGGGTTGATTTGATATATACAAAAGGGTTATTCCTAATTATATTTATTAAATATTAATTTAACAAAATGTCACTAATCAGGCATGTGATGGAAATCGTGTATTGAAAAAATTTTATCACATAAAATATAAAGATATTGGGCTACTAAAGAGAATCTTAAAACAAAAATTTTAAAAATTAGATTACAAATGCATTAAAATATATTTCCAAAACTGATTCGTTTTCGATTTCGATTTCCATCACATGCCTGAATATAAAGTTTTCGATACAAGCAAAGAAGACCACAAATGTCATGATTGGCGAATTATTAAATGGTCTTAATTAAATCTCAAAAATCCTGCTGGAGTTTAATGAAATGCACAGATAAGTGATAAATATCATTCAAAATAACGAAAGTTGTAAAGCATGGTTTTAAGATATTAACGATCTTATGTTCCAGCGCCTTAAATGAAGAAAGCCCTTTCAACTTGTATTTAATTTGCTGCAAATTTGGTCGTAAATAGTTAATGCAACAGTGTATGGCAGTGAAGCGCAAACGTATACTATCACATTTATGGTTGTGTTGGCAGCAGCAGAAAACGAACGACGCTTATTAATTGTACACTCGAAAAATTATTCATTAGTTGAGAGTAAATGGTTTTTTCTTGTTTTTGTGATATTATTATTTTATTAGAACTTTTTTAAATACGTATTTATATTTTTTAATTAATTATGACAATATCAAATTATCAATTTTGCTAATTTCCTCCGTCCTACGTTCGACTGTACGCCCAGATAAAGGAATGCTTTCACAAAGTTTTAAAGCTTCTTGACTTTTTTCACCAGAACACTTCAAAACATCTAGTGTAAAATTTAAAAAAAAAAATACCATCCTTAAATGGACGACATTGTTTTGCCAAAGCTAAAGCAACGGCATACGATGCCTTTTTTAAGGCCATAGTAGGCCGATAAATATTAGTTTCATTAAAATTCTTTTTATTACGAGAATTAGTTTCATCAACCATAAATCTTAAGAAAAACTCAGCTTTTAATTCATAAAGTTTAAGTATTCGATCACTCCCGGTAAGGTTATCAAAATTTTCATGGCAAGAATAATGTCTTTTTAAATAATATTAAATTTTCTTATAGATAACGCGATAGCAAATCACGCATTGTGCCTCGCCATGCATGTTCTCTATGAAAAAAAATCGTTTTCCATTGTTCATTAAACATTTTGATTTGAGTGTATTCATAAAGTTGTGCAGCGAGATCTTGCTTCAACAAGTGCTGAACAACTAATATAAATAACTTTGAAAAATTACAACAACAAAGCATCAGCCGAATGTTCATCGTCGTAAGACAAACAAAGAAGCTTCTTGTATACATGTGTCGGCAGCGCACAAGCAGCATTTGTAGCCTATTCCCGCGGGAATAGGAATTTCAATTTTGCGTATCGCTGGTGTATGGTGTCTTCGCTAGTTTACTTAAATTATCTTAGCTAAATGTTTGCGAAAATAAAATTACGTTTGTCAAGGGACATTGAACAACACAAACAGCTTACAAAATTTGACATTTCAAAAGAAAAAGAGACGAAAAACTTGAAAATTATTTGCTTAAAACAACTACATAATTTAATTATTGAAAAGACGTAGTACAGAGCCTTCTTTAAGAACTTAATCGCGGTCAAAAACTGGAATATTATTAAGAACATTTCCATGCGTTTATTTCTTAATATTGTACATTAATTGAATAACAGGCTGACAAGCAACTACTTGGTGATAAAGCCATAATCCGGGCTACCGTTCTTTACCTCAGCAGATGTCTTTAAAATCTATAATTAAATCATGGATCTAAGTAAATAGAGATGTAGAACACTTAGAAGCAAGACTACTTTGTCACTAGAATGTTACACTATATTTGTACGATTTTAAAATTGCAACTGAAACATTCTGTTCTTGAAAATTTCTTTTTAAATGATATACTTCTTATGGATAACAAATAATTTAAGCTGTTTTTAATATTTTGACACCTCATTAAAGAAAATACATAAAGTAGCACTTTGGATATTTAATTTATTTAAAAAAAAACTTGAAATTAAAAAATTAGTAAAATTAAAAATATTCAAAATATAATTGCTGTTAAATCTTTCAATTTCTTAAGGAATTATAAAACCATTTGACACAAGACCACTTTTACAATTAATTTATGTATATTTTTGTTAAGTTATAATTGATTTTTAACTTAATTGTTAAAAGTGTCGAATTCATATCAAAATTTAAAACTTCATAACACAATTTGATAGCTTTAGAATAAGCAACTTTTTTTTACTTAATTTTGAAATTAAAATATTTGTTAAATTACATTTTTAAGTAATAATTTGATATTTTCAGAACTTAATGGATAAAGTGTCGAATTCATAACAAAATTTAAATTGTTGGTTAATTTTTTTTTCTTAACCTATTATAATTAATTGTTAAAATATTTAAATTACATATTTCCCTCTTATTTGTTTCAATTAACAAGTCGTTTTTTCTTGTTTATAATAGACAAACTGACAGTTTTTTTGGGATTGACAACGACACTGACACTTGTTATAAAAGAAACACTTTTAGAATTTTATATTTAACAATTATAAAACATTGAAATCTATAACAACAAAATTGCTTAGGTATAGGTATAATTATGCCGCCAAACTTTAACATTTTTACAAGATTTTAAAACTTGTTATGATTATAAATTTTACATTTTTGAAATGGTTTTAAAGATTAATGTTAAAAAGTTCAATGCTTGTTATTTGTAAATTTTTTTAATATTCTTTGAAACAAACTTATCCATAAATCTTAAGCTCAAATGTTATATACATTTTTGTTGCTATTATTTTTTTATATTCTTCTTCATAACAACCAACTTGTGGTTCTTAACAAGATCTCGACATAATTTAGCCTCCGGCACTTGTTATTTATTTGAGTATTAGAAAAAATAACACACTTTTTTCGAAACAAAAAAAGATTAGAAAAAACAAAAGCACTTGTGTACGAATAAGAGTAACTCAAGAATATCTTTTTTATAAATTTAAGAAAATGTTAGATAAATGCCAACCACTTTTATTAGTTTATTTTATTTGGTCTTATGTTTTTTATTATTTTTTTATTACTAGTTAGTACCTACGTACTTTTAACTTCCTTATTGCACCAATGTCTTTTAACAACTACTTTAAGGTTGTTTACATTTTGTCAGCTCATCATAATTTTCTACATGAATTTCTTCTTTACCGAAGTATTATTTTGCCATTTAGTGTTTACTGTTGTTGTTTTTTTTTTCTTCTTCATTTGGTTAGTTAGGAGCAGCAACAACAAAACAAAACCAACCAACAATTTTACACACAGTTTGTTACAACAATATGGGTTGTTTATAAGTAGAAAATGCCAAGAGGGAAGGAGAGTTCGTAGTGTTTAGGAGAAATTACTATGAATAATGTCAGAGTACAGGTAAGTAGTACTTACTTGTATATGTAAGTAATTACACTAACAATTATTGTCATTCATAAAAATTACCCACAACAGTAATGGAGAAAGTGTAGGGTGGAAAGAGTGAGAGACAGATAGCCAAAGAGGGAGTAAGTATGTATTAATATTGTTATGAAGTTGTAACTGTAAGTCATAAAAATTACATATTAGTGTATGTAGTGAAATCTCACAAAATTTCCCAAAAAAAATTGGGTAAATAAAAGGTGATATTATTATCTTAAATGAAAATTCACAGAATTGAGTATAATTCACAATTGATAAGTATTATCACACATTAAAATTAATGTGGTATTTAGAAACAAATGTTTATCTGTTAAATATTTTTTAAAGATATACCACCCAATTATAAAATTTTTCAGCCTAAAGTTTTTGGAATAAAATAATACATTGCATAAAAGTTTAATTGTAAATGAGAAATATACAGGAAATATACAACTTATTTTTTTAGGAAAAAACAAGCGAAAGTTTAATGGCTTTAAATGTATTTTAAAGTAGTCACCATGAAGACCAATACACTTTGTCGGGTTTGGCAACGCTCGCGAACCTTTAAAACTTTTCATAGATTTCCTGAAATTCTGTTGAATTTATTAGAAATGTAAACAACCAAATGGGCAATGAATTCGTTCTTTAAAACCAGTTCCAACTAAATAAATGATGTTCTTCGTTTCATTAAAATACAATTCATTCAATGCTTGCAATAGATTTTGACGATGGTTGTTCCCACATAAAAGGATCAAAGACATGATTTGATATGGGTTCTTCAAACCAAGGAGAGTATTGTTATCAAAATTTCTATGAAGAATCCAACAATTGATTAATAAAGTTAGAAATAACTCTCAAATATTGTTTATAAAACGAAAACTTATCAACATTTAATTCGAAATAGATTTCGAGGCTGTCTTATCACCACAATCAAAGCGAGACCATTATTGTACACTTAGCGACTTACATATATGTATGTATATCAACCGGAAGGTTGTTTGCAGTGAAAATAATTTCGACTCCAGGTTACCTGTTGTAACAACAAAGAGTTGTGAACAACACTGTTGTTGAGTTAATCCACGTTGAAAATCATAAAAACTTTCACAATTTAACTAGATATATCGACTTAATATCAAATTAAGAATGGTTAAAAATCAAAACTCTTATCTAATTAAATCATTATCAAACATTTAATAATCACATCAGAATAATAGGTTTTTTTTAAAAAATGGTAGTATACTTAAAAATTATATTCTTAATATATTTTAATCAGGGGTGTCATAGAAACCAATATTGTCAGAATTGGTTTTAAAACCGACAAGAAAAAATGCTTTGGTGTCATAGGGCATATTCCCAAACGTACCTCCAAATAGGCTATTAAGCGCGAAAAATGAAAAATATTTTTTTCAAATACATAAAATCTTTTGATTAACATTGAAGTCAGGTGTCCCTGCTCTTATCGCTGCCAACTTATTTTATTAAGTTTGTATATCAGCTCCTGGCGTCGATCACCTTTCTTAATAGATGTTAAAATCATGTATCAATAATAAGAATTAAATTAAAAAGAATTCAAAGTGAAACGTGCTAATTTAGATCGTTGTGCCGATAACGGGCCGACTGACAAAATTGCTAATTTGGGATTATTTAAAACCTACAAAATCTAGCACGAATAGCTAGAAAAACAGCAAAAAATTGTTAATACTGGTCTTCAATGCAGTAATGTAGTATATCACTCAGTCATTTGCCACCTGTGGCAACTCTTGTTTAAATATGTCATTTCTTTCAACTAAATAAGAGTGCATAAAATATTTTAAGTTCATTTACATAGAGAGAGAACGAGAGAAAGAGAGCAACTAATAAAGGGCACCACCATAGCTGCCAGATTTGACGATTTATCGTCATTTTGACGATTTTTGGTTTCAAAAATAGCAAATTGACGATTTGACGATTTTTTCATTGAAAATGACGATTTCCTGAATTATTAAAATTTTCTATAAATTGTTAGTTTTATTAATGTTTTTGTTACCAAATTCTCTCTTTTTTTGAGACAACAACTATTTCAAAAACAAAACTAAGTGATAGTAGTGTTTTCTTAATTATTGTTGTTAAGTTCAAGTAAAATAATTGCAAATAATATTGAGACAGGATAGTCGAAATTACTTATTTATGTGTAAACATAAAAATCAATTTTAAATACTGAATTCCATGAACTAAAATTTTAAGAGGAAACAATTTCTAAAATTTCCACGGGGAAATTCTTCTACAAAAACTTCTCCTATTAACAAAACGTCGAAAGCATATTCTGCCGAATAAATTTAAATAACAAAAATACGGAATTCTACAATTTATTTATAAAATACTGTTTCACACTATTCAGTTTTAGCAGACCAGTTTTTGTTCAATTCTCTTTTGAACTTGCCATTTCATCAAACATGTCAATTCAATTTTCGTACTTTTTAATGTAAATCAACATGCATGAAGAAAAACAAAAGGAAATAAGAAAATTGACAGTACCGTCAAGTTTGTACCCCTTTTGTTCTTATTTCCCTTCTCTTCCAAAAATTCTTGCCTTGACGAGTGAGAATTATAGAAGTGAAAACGGACTAAGATATTAAATATTACACAAGTTGTGTTTAATATAAATTTTTTTGTGATTTGTTATGTAAAAAGTTAAAATTTACGTATTTTGATATGTATTGTACAAGAGACTATATAAAATTGAATTTTTATGTTTTCGTTTTAATAAAGATTTCAAAATACTATTAGAAATAGTGACTTTTTATTTTTCCGATTTTTTTGACGATTTTTAAAATTCGAAATGACGATTTTTTTCTTTTTTATCGGGATTTTGACGATTTTTTCCGAAATTCATCTGGCAGCCCTGGGCACCACCATTAATAAATATGTGACATATAAATGTGTTTCATATGACTTATAAAATTGTTTAAAGGTGAATGAGATTAAAAGTGAAATAAAATAGAAGAAAACAGAAAAAACCAACTGTCACACATGTTTTTCACAAAGAGCTATTCATAAATTTCAAATGGATAGGTGAGAGATAGTAGGTGTAGATGTATGTATGTGTAGGTAGGTGCTAGTTAGATGAATAGTTGGGAAAACAAATAAAAACAAATGACTTGTGAAAATTTTAAAATAATAGAAAAATCACGTGCGGGAAAATTTACCACTGTAACTTTAAATGTTAAAATGATAATAAAATTGTTGTTAAACCGTTGAAAATAGTAACTACTTCAAATACGTGACATTTTCAGGGCTGCTGTTTATAAAATATATGTACATGTGTATTCAAATGTTTTTTTAAACAAATTTGTATGTAATTTCGGCATTTATTTCAGATGAATTTTTTAGGCAGACAATGAAATGAATACTTTAAGTTAGTAGGGCAGTTTAGTAGGTACAGACAGACGTGACTTACAGATATTATAAAAATAGCACAGATTTTTAAAGTAATATAACATTAAATGAATGGTTTGTAGAAATTTTCTTTGACATTATATGCAACCATTTTGGTATGTGACTGTGAATCGCGTTAGTAATTGTTATGGTTGTTTGTGATAATTATATGATGGATTTGTGTGTGTTTTAGTTCATATATAGCAGCTTAACAAGTAATTTAGAGAATTATCATAAATGTTTATAAGGTTAATTTACACTTTAGAGATCTGTGTACGAGGGTAATCTAAAAAGTCAGTACAAAACAAACATAAATATTTAGCCATTATGAGTTGTTGACACAGTAGAGAATTACATATATAGATCGATAAAAACATTTAAAACTTATACTACGCAAAATCTAGTAGATTTTAATTAAAATCTTAAAGAAAATTTTTGGCGTTTACACTTTTTACTTTTTGACATATTGTTGGATTTCATTTTCATAATAAAAACAGCTGATTGAAAAACAAAATAAATTATATTGTAAACTTTTAGTAACAAAAATGGAGAGACAAAAACAAATTGTATTATATTTTACATTCAGATCTGAAAAAAAAACAATTGGAATTAACATGTTTGCGTAAAAAAACAGCAGCATTTGTTAAACATAAGGTTTCACAAACTTCTGCAAATGTACTACACGCTATTATTAAATAGGAGGTTGGAATGGATACACGTAAGTAAAAACAGACAAAACAAAGAAATGTTTATTTATTTATTTAGTATACGGTGTAGTTTGCCGCAAATTTATTTTATATCCCGCTCTTTTTATTATTTTTTTAAATTTATTTTTGTGTAACTGTCAAATTTTTCTTGTTCAGTGCTGTATTTTTTAGTACTTTAGTATGAAATTCAGAGTTGTATTGGAAGATTTTGTGAGATTTTGCCAAAATCTCGTGACGAACTAGATTTTGTTTTGTATGGGAAATTTAGTAGAAATGAACAAGATTTCGCTCAAAATCCCTTAAGTACTAGATTTTGCGTAGGTGTAAATTAAGTATTAGCTATATTATTGTGAAGCTACTTTTCAGTCTGCCTGGGTTATAATCATTTAAAACAAGGTTAGTGTTAGTGTACATTTTCAGCTTATTTACACAAGTTTATTATTCTTCATTTTAATTAAACTTAAACATATTTTGTTGCTTTGATTTTATTTATGGGGGTGTAGCGGTAATTAATCAAATGTTTTTATTATGACAATGTATGTATGTATATATAAATTTTGTTTAAATAATTTAAATAAATTCGCTTAAAACAGTATTGTTTGCAATTTACATACCACAGACTATTAGTTAGGTTTTTATAAAATTTACATATAAATACAAATTTAATTCCTTTTAAGCGTGCTATAAGCAATTGTTTAAAATAATAAAAATCATAAAACGGGAAGAAAGAACGAAAAAAAGAAACACATAATAAATCTTTTAAAAGCAAAAAATAATATTAAAAAAAAAGAATTGTTTAACAATTCTTATTTTTTACCTGTGATCAAATAGACATTATAACAATCAAGAAAAATAGCACAAAAGAATATAAATTATACAAAAAAATGTAAAATAGTAACACAAACAATTTTATTATAAAACTTTTTGGTAAACGTAATATTTAGCACAAAAGCTTTTTTGCTACTACTAGACGTTTGTACCTCACTCAGCTAAACATAAAAGACTTTTTTTTAACAACAATAAACAGGTAGAACAAACAATATATTTATTGTACAACAACAGCCAACCACTACCTTTAAAGTAATAAAATTTTTGAAAAAATATATATTTTATGGCACGATCATTAAATCTTTTTTATAGCTGTGTTTTCAATCATTCGTCTAGTGAGCATTTTAAGAGTTTGTGGTATAATTTGTAGAACAGTTGCAAGAATTTTGAATTATTACACTAAAAGAAAAATTTCATACATAATTTTTGGGTTTGAAATGTTAAATTTTAGTGTTTTTATTTGAATTTGATCTTTATAAAAAATTTTTAGCTTTCATTACAATTTTATTTGAATTTAGATAGCTTTCTAAATTTCAACTTTTTAAACAATTTTCGAAATGTCGAATATTCGAAATTCAAAAAATTTCTTAATGTAAACATTATTTTTATTAAAATTTATATAAAACTTTATGTTTTCAAAGTTCGAAATTCTAAATTTTAGTTGTTACTTAAAACATTTTACATTCGAATTTGATTTTTAAAAAAACAATTCAAGTTTCATTATAATTTCATCATTATAATAATTTATATTTAAGTAGTTTTTAATTCCAACTTTTTAACCAATTTTCGAAATTTCGAACTTAATTTTGAATTTTCGAAATTCATAAAATATCTTTTTTAAATTTCGAATTTTAGAACTTCATAAAATTTCTTCTTTTAAATTTAATATTTTTGAAAATTTAAACTAAAACAATTATTCGAAATTTATTTCACATAATATTTATTCAAAATAAAAAGGGCTTTAGAAATCTCAAACAAAAAATTATTATTTAATAATCTCATTATAATTGGGAATAAACTGAGATCAAAATACAAACTTAATAAATAACTTTTAAAGATTAAACATTTTTACATTATTTTTAAAATTTTAATAAAAATTAGAAAATTTTCTATTACATCGAACTTAATCTAAAATTAAGGCGATTATGTTAAATATCCTAATAATTTCCAGATATTATAAATTTATGTTTCTTATTATTGTTTATTTGACCTTTTTTTATTAAGATTTTGGTAATTATTTAAGCTTTAGGTATTTTTTATAAAAAATTTAAATTTTATTTCAATATTTCGCTACTATTTGAGTAGCTTCTTCAGAATAAAAATTTTATAATTTTTTTCATTATAATAATATATCGAGCCATTACCGCCAAAATAATGTATCCCACACCATAATCGATTGTTGTTTTTTATCGAAATCGATAGTTCAACATCATTTAAAATTATTAAAATTAAATGTATTACACAAAACAATATTTACATTATAAATTTTAAAATAATGGCTTTATTCAAACTGATTTTATTTAAAAAAAACCTTCCCCTGTAAAATTTTGAGTTTGTGGGATACATTTTTTCGGCGGTTATGGCTCGATATATTTAAGTAGTTTTTTAATTCCAACTTTTTAACCAATTTTCGAAATTTCGAACTTAATTTTGAATTTTCGAAATTCATAAAATTTCTTTTTTAAATTATAACATTTTTATCCTGAAGAAGCTACTCAAATAGTAGCGAAATGAAAATTAATTTTTTTATAAAAAAGACCTAAAGCTTAAATAATTACCAAAATCTTAATAAATATGGATTATGTTTAAAAAATTGTAGATTGAATTTCTTTATTCTAATTTTAAGCTTAAATCGTTTAAAGAAAACCAATCTAAATTTCTTTTATTTTTATATGTTATAAATACTTGATTGATTATGTCCCAGTTAATATTTCAAGGTTTTATTTAGCCCCAAATTATACACAATGTAATGGCTATTGCTTAGTGAATTGATGTTTTTATAACTTTTCTTAAAATTTATATGCATTTATAATTTTAAACATTTGTCGTAAATATAAAAACAATTAATTTGTTAACCAAACACTATTTATAAAACAAAAGCTAAACAAAAAAACATTAAAGTGAGGACAACCTTTACTTTTGAAAAAAAAGAACATAACTAATAGCTTATGTATTAACATACATAAATAACTAAAGAAAAGAATTTCAATAGTAACTTATGCTACAAAGTAAAGATAAATATAAACCTCCTAGTTACAAACTGCATTACTTTGGCCTGCACTTTGGAATGCATAACCAATTTAAATAACTGATTTTTTCACTACAAATCGGAAAGAAAATACCAAAATTAACTATTCCAAACAGCTACAAAATAAAGCTCACCACAGTTTTATTGAGTCACTAACATACTTTTGACCCCATGATGTTGGTTGGTTTGAAAAAAAAGGTTCAGCTGTGAAACTGTTATACACAGCTTTAATATTGAAATGAAAAAATAAACCTTACATTAGATTGACATGCCAGTAATATATGGTTGTTTCTTTGTTGAGATTTTTGTTTTGTTTTATTGTGTTCTTTTTTTCATTTAAATTTTTTCATTTAATAGTAGTAGAATAGATATTGTTATGAGTCAAGTTTTTTTTACATTTTTTGTTGTTTGTAACATTAAATACTGGCTTTGTAGTATTGAAACTAAAATGCTATTAAACGAAACATGTTTATAATTTATATTCATATGTGTTTATTTAAATAGATACTATGTATGTATGTATTTTGTATTTGTTTATACATACTTCCCAGCAAGCCATGAGTTCGAAAAGAGTCTTTTCTGAAACCTTTTCCGGAGCGTTCATGGTCTTTATGAGCCCAAAAAACAATCATTATTGCTCCGAAAACCTTCAGAAAAAAGGGTCATTACATTCGAAAATGGTCCGTCAGAAAGAGCTCTTAGATAATGTCAGAAAAGCGTCTTTTATGAGGGGGTTTTTTGGGCTCAGAAAGAGCTCTTACATCATGTCAGAAAAGAGTTTATTATTTTATTTTTTTTAATTGTTTTTACTTAAACAAAAAGGGAATTTATTTACAAATAAACTAAATTAGAAATTGAAAAAAAAAATAAATAAATTGTATTTACAGTAAAAAAAAATAAAATGGAATAAAAATTTGTGTTTGTATTGGTAATTTTTTATAAATAAATAAAGAATTATCGTGAAAAAAAAAAAACAAATAGTTTTTAAAAGAACAACAAACTACAATTAATATTAATGTTTAAATTTGCTGCCCAATATAACCCAGTAATAACTTTTCAATTGATTTGTTTAATTTGCTGTAAAATGTTTCAAGAATTCCAAGAATTTATTGTAGAACAAGTTAATATGTATTATAGCTTGCAAGGGTATTTCTATTTTTTACTGTGATTTCTGGGAATTGTTTAGAAAAATATATTTATTGAGTTGTAAGCAATTTATTAAAATTTTTCAATAGATTTTTAATAGAATTAATATGTTTAGGCTACTGATACATTTTTTTAATGATATTTTTTTTGCACATAATTTTCGAATTTTATTTAAATGTTTTATTTAAACATTAGAAAAATTTAACTTATTTACAACACTTCTGAAGTTTCGAACTTAATTTAATTTAAGAAAAACTTTAAAATATTGAAATTTATTGCAATTTTTAGTAGAATTTAGCTTTTCATAGAATTTCAAACTTAAAATCCTGTGTTTAAATATAATTTGGAAGTTTTTAAAAATATTTTGATTTAAAAACTAATTTCGAAAATTCTTAAAATGTTAAAATTCATTTAAAATTCCAATATAAATTTAAGATTTATGATCTTTTGAACATTAATAGCTTTTTTAAAGTTTCGAACTTAATTTCGAATTTTCGTACTTAATATCAAATATTCGAAAAACTTAAAAAATTTTACATTAAAATAGATTTTTAATATAATTTAACTATTTGTACTAAAATTAAAGTTTTTCAAATTCATTTCAAAATATTTTAATTTTAAAATGAAGTTCGAAAAATCTATACATATTAAAACTTTTATAACATTTCTGTAGTTTCGAAAACATTAACATATTTAAATTTAAAGATATTTTCATTATATTTAAATCTTTGAAGACTTTTTTAATTTGGAAAATCATAGAGCAGTTAATATTTCAATTTTAAACATTTAGAACTTTTAATTTAATCCTTTGCCCCCATTTCTTTTATATCATTATTAATCATAGAATGACTCAAGAAATAGTTTCCTATGACAATTGCTAACAACTTTAATACAATCGATAAGAATGACTCACAAAAGTTTCATAACAATATTGATGAGTTAAAAAGTACTCGTATACCATACAGTTAATTATATATTCATAATGACAATGATATTTATCGCTTACTTACTTTTTAAACAATTCATTATTAAAATGTTGCCCTTAACCTTACAAAATGTCTTTTTTATTATCTACGTAAACAAATATAAATTTGTTACTAAAGTTAACTTTAAAAACTATCTTTTTTGTTACAAAACCAGTCAAAGAGTTCAATGTGGATTTGGAAAATTTTAAAAGAAAGATTATTGTACCATTTTATTAAGATATGTACGAATATTTTTCACATTTTTACAGAACAAAAATAATACAATTTAAAGCAACATTTTAGACAGAAAACTGTAATTGTAAACCAGTTTGTAAGGAAGTATTTGGCATAATGTATATTGAAAACAATTGCCTTTAAACAATATTAGCAAAATAAATTTTTGTTACTAAACTTTTTAAAGGGTTATTAACAAAAGCTATTGTCAAGTACGTAAAAAATTAAAATGAAAAATAATTGTAATTTTACAAAACGTAGTTTGTTTAGGTTTTATTATAGTTGAGTATAAAATAGCTACATGAATAGATATTTTATTTCAAAACCCAAACCAGTTTTCAATTACACTTTTGTGAGGAATTTATCTAAAACGTAATTATTATCTGAAATGACGTTTATAGTCTTTATAATTTTAATTTTTTTGAATATTTTTGATTGTTTCGCTTTTGTATTGTATAGTACTTGAAATTGACCTGTATCTAGTATATTTAAACAAAAAAATGTATTTATAAAAAAAATATAATAATGGCTACAGTACTTACTATATATATGTACATACATACATGCATGTCTAGTAAATATTTAAAATTATTTAATTGCTAAAGTTATATTTATACACTAAATACACAAATGTTTAGCTGAAAGTGTGCAGTCATGTATGTGTGTATCTAAAAATTCAACTAATGTATCTATAGCTTAGGTATGTTTTTTGCATTCATAATTTTAATATTTCGAGGAATTAAATGATACAGCATTTTAAAAACAGAAAAACACATGCGTTTTAACTCTCTCAAGCGCGTGTGTTATTTATAAAAATGGTAGGTACTATAGCTATTTTACGAGGTGATAAGTATTTAATAAGGAAAACTAAATGTTTAATTTAATTCTCTTAAATTAACATGGAAATATAAAAGGTGTGCAATGAAATTTAATTTAATTGAATTTTCTATACGGTCAGTGGAATTCTTTGTTAAACAAATAATACAAAATAGAATATTCAAGATAAATATTTAACGTTTTGAAAAAGGAAACTGTTTGTTTAAACATTTAACACTTGCTCTTTTGCCCTACAAAATTCCACTGAATTAAAAAACTTGTATTTGGAAGATATTTCATTTATAGAGGAAATGTGCATTGTTAGAAGATAAATATTATAATTAATGCAGTTAACAGGTGTCTAGCTCAAAATGCTACAATAGTTTGATGATTTTTATATAAGTAATTCTCAAGAAAATTTTCTATATTTTTGAAAATTTTAATTATTTTATCGAAAAAGGTTTATTAAGCTTAAAAAGTGAAAAAAAAACATAGAAAATCATGGGCGACAAACAAGTTTCTATAGAAAATTATGGGCGATAAACAAGTTTCTGTAAAAAATAATGAAAGACGAACATATTTTATTTTTTTTATTTATTTATTTCAAAAATATGCCGCAAGCCCATGGGGCCAAAATTAGCAGTACTACTAACAATTCAATAATATAAATACAATTATTTAGATATATAAAAATAATTTTAAGTTAGAAGAAAAATTAAAAAGAAGTTAAGATTAAAATAATAATAATGAAGAGAGTCCCTAATATTTGCACAAAACCTATAAATAATGTATAATTGCAGGAAAATGATTGTTAACCCATGATAAAACATACAAACAAAGCACAATTTAAAAATAAAGTTTTTTTTTCTTTTGTTTTTTTTTTATTACAAATAATGGCACTCCTAATAATTTTGCCTGTTTGAATGTACCATGGACAGCTCGAAATAGAGAAAAAAAATATTAATTCAATATTCATTTATAAATTTGACAAGAAAATGAGTTTGAAATTTGACAAACTCTGTGAAAATCTGCGATCCTCATACGGAATCATTGAATTCCATAATCTCGATATAGTCACGCAATACGATCAACTCATAACAATTGAGAAGTGTCTAGGTATAATAAGCGCATGCGTTCTACTAGAACTACCAAAAATAAATTTTTGTGACAGATAAAAAATAAAAATAAAAAAATAAGATTTTCCTCATATTTATATATTGGTCAAATTTACATTCTAAAAAAAAATTTCCAAAGAAAATCACGAGCCATAGTTATTTCCAATAGAAAATCATAGGCGACAAACAAATTTAAAATGAAAATAATTGTAGACTAACAACTTGCTGCAGAAAAAAGGGA
Organism: Bellardia pandia; assembly: GCA_916048285.2. Lineage (NCBI taxonomy): Eukaryota > Metazoa > Arthropoda > Insecta > Diptera > Calliphoridae > Bellardia > Bellardia pandia. The sequence continues at coordinate 97,086,625 of OU696533.1, read as the reverse complement.
GCAATAAATATACATATATCTGTAAAAAATAGTGGACTACAAATAAATTTCTACAGAAAATCATAGGCGACATTAAGTTTCTTAATAAAATCATGAGCGTAAAACAAGTTTCTGTTAAAAAAAATTATTGGCGGTCACAAGTTTTCATAGAAAATAATAGGCTATTAACAATTTTCTGCAGAAAATCAGAGCCGCCAAACTAGTTTTTGCCGATAAACAAGTTTCTTTAGAATATCATGGGCCATAAAACAGCTTTTGTACAAAATAGTCGGCGACAAACAAATTTCACAGAAAACCATGGACGACAAACAAAGTTCTACAGAAAATAATAAGCGAAGAAAATGTTTACCAAATCCCAGGCGACAAACAAGTTTTCATAGAAATTAATTGGCAACCAACAAGTTTCCATAGAAAATTTTAGTTTTCTATAAACAATTTTTCGAAGATCAGTTTTCTGTAGACAACTTATCGACGATCAGTTTTCTATGGCCAACTTTTCCATGAACAATTTTATATAGACAACTTTTCGAAGTTAAGTTTTCTACAGACAACTTTTTAAAGATCAGTTTACTATAAATAACTTTATAAAAATTAGTTTCTTATTAGAAACTTTCCGATGATCACTTTTTATAAACAACTTTTCAAAGATCAGTCTTCTAAAGACAACTTTTCGAAGATCAGCTATCAGTACTCGTATGTAACAGTATCAATTACAAAACATAACTTGGTATAATTCTTAGCTCAACTAAAAAATGCTTTCAATTTAATAACACTAATCTATCTTAATACCCAGGAAGACATAAAATTTCCAACTATAGACACCAAGCACAAACACCTTGCCGAAATCGAATGTACATGTATTTAAACCATTGGACTGAACGATAATATAATTTTTTAATAACTCAATATGAATTTAAAATATGTACAAAAAGTACAGAAATAAAACACAACACATAAATATGTACTTGTCATCGTGAAATGTATGACCAGTAGACTTAAAACTCATTGGATTTAAAAAAGAAAATAAATAAATATTTAAACTTACTATTAAACCGTTCGTTCATCAAACAAGGAAAATTAAGTCGATCATACTTGTGGTAGAGCAAAAAAAAAACAAAACCAAATAACGGTAAAAAATATAGAAGAAAAATTATTCTATCCACAAAAAAAAACTAATCGAGTTTATTATTTTATGTTTTGCTTTATTTTTGTATTAAATGAAAAGAAGAAAAAAAACTTTACTAAACAACACAGAAGTAAACATAATTTGCATTTCAATGTAGAAACTAACGTAGAGAAAACAGGTCTCTGTCAGTGGTTGTCTGTCTATTGGACTGTCTAACTGACTGACTTGACTATATGACTGTTTAACTGTTGGTGCGTCTGTCTATTTATTTATTGCTGTATGTGTGGCTAGCACAATGTCTATAAGTTTATTTGTATTGTAGTGTTTAAACTTATAAGGTTGCTTGATTTTGATACCTCTCAATATGTTGTTGAATCCATATTGAAAATAATGAAAGAATAAAAAGAATTTATATTTTTTTAAAATGGTTTGATAAGCCTATACATAAACATTAATTGGGTTACAAACATACATATCTACATAAAAACAGCTACAACAACAAGTTATAAACAACATTAGTCTCTAATTAAACGGCTTAGAATTGAGGAAATTTATGAAACATAAATAATGTTATTTCATAAAAAAAATTACCATATAAGCTTATAAAAAAACTTAAAAACATACTAAATAGCAGCGTTTTCTCAGGCTTCAGTGTTTTTACACAGAGTATGCAGCAATATGGTGTAAAAATTGAGAAAACAAACAAATACAACAACCAGACGACCGATTGCAAAGTAACACTTGAGAAATTTTCAATATGTTGTTTTATTTTCTTTACGTGTACCCGGTAAATAACATAGAACAGCCAGCAATAACATAATGATTGTTGTCGATGATGAAGAAATGTAATGTATACAATAACATGAAGTAAAAGAAGAAAACAAAAACAAAATTGAATGCATACATAACTTACAAACACACGAATAAATACAACGACTATATTTATTAAGAAGAAGAGGAGAAACAAACTTTATGAGAAAAACTTGATCAACGGAAGTTGCCCGAGTCGTATACAAGTGTGAGTATGATGTTAATGATTTTTATATACAAGTCAACTTCCCTACACACTCACACCAAAGTATATTTACGTACATACATACATAGCCTTTTACATGACTCTGTCAGAGAGATGCCAGAATATAGAGCTTTTTGTGTGTATAAAAAAAATGGCCAATTTAGTTTCTGGCAAAAACTCACTAACTCTATAGAAAATTGGCAAATACACTAGAAGAAATATTTTTTTTTACAACAGCAGATAATTCGAAAATATGTAGTTGCAATTTATTATAATTTTATTGTTTGAAAATTTTAAGGATTTTTTTTATCTTTACTCTAGTCAAATCTATAAATTCTTTGAAATAAAATTTTTGTTATAAAAAACTAATATTTTTTGAAATAATTTATTATTTTCTATAGACAACTTTTCAAAGATCACTTCTTCGATCAGTTTTCTACAGAAAACTTTTCAAATATCACTTCTCCGATTAGTTTTCTATAGAAAAGTTTTCAAAGATCACTTCTGCGATTATTTTTCTATAGGTAACTGTCTTCCAAAGACACTATTCTAGAGAAAACTGGCTTCCAAAGTCCCTTTTCTAGAGAAAACTGTTTTCAAAATTCTAAAAAAAAAATGTCATGTCAGGTGTCGGACAATTTTTGCTTTAATTTTTCTTCAAGTAACACAAACGGACTAATAAATTGGACCCAAGTGAGCTGTTACACTGAAGGCAAATATGACTTTGTCAAATAAGAAATTTTAGAAAACCTTCTGTTGGTCTGGCATCATTATTACAAAAACTTCAAAGAGGCGTTTTAGTATTATGAGTAGGTAATCTTTATTTTCTTGCTTCTTACTTGGTCATTTCTTTAAAAGAAAAATATCATAATTTTAATTGAATGCATAAATAATTATAGTAAATAAATTAGTCATTTTATAATTTATAGTTAATGATCAGTAGTTGAACAACTACAACAACTACAAAATGCCGCCTTTAAAATGTAAAGGAAATTAGATAACAATTTGTTTGCTGAGCTCTTATAACTTTAGACCAATAAACAATTTAGTTTGCTATAGTTATCTAGTAATTGTTCGAGTGTACGAAAAACTATGCTTAGATGTTTAAAACAGTCTAGTTATGATGATGGTGATGACAATTTAAGCAAATACAGGTCAGTGTCAAAAAATTAAACTTTGTATGTATATACTATAGGAACATACATACATACAACTGAATGCTAAAAGTCGAGTTTATAAATTTGACTCTACTCTATAGTTTGTGGAAAATAAGAGCAATCTGTTTATTAAATACTATATTTATTGTACATCAAGTGTTGTGTATTCGATTTATGTAAGTATGTATGAATGAAGTTTTTATTTTTATGCTTGTTGATATTTGTGCTTTATTTTTATTTATTTCCGGATAAGTGCAGGAAATGTTACAACAAAAATTAAGGTTTTTCAGTTATCAGTAAATGTATTTTTATAAATAAATGGATAAAAAAAAGCAATTGATACTTTTAGTGTCAGCATTTTTAGTATATTTATCTTTACGGTAGACATAACATTGTTTTCTTGTGGCAAATAAATATAAATTTGCAAGATAACCTTTGTTTTTGTGTGGGTTGTATGATTTTTTATATTAAAGTTCATATTATAATTTAGTAATAAACTAATTGTGGTTTGCTGTTTAAAAAAAAAATAGAAACATTTAAATATCAATTTCATTAGTATTTCATACCTATATTATATTAAAACAATCTTTTAAGTTTGTTTAATGTTTTTTGAAGTATAAGTATAGTTAGCTGTCAATTAGCGCAGACATGTATTGATCACCATGTGGTTACCCTCATTACTTGTTGGCATTCTAAATACATATTGTAGTATTGGCATATTTGTACACAGAGAAAACATTAGGGTTTCTTCCAAAGTATCTTCCAAAGACACTCTTCTTTAGAAAAGCGGCTTTACGGACATTCTTCTTTAGAAAAGTGGTCCCACAGAACCTCTTTTTTTAAAAAAGTGGTTCCACAGATACTCTTCTTTAGAAATCTGTCTGCCAAAGACACTATTCTTTAGAAGCGTGTCTGCCACAGTCACTCTTCTTTGTTAACGTGTTTTCCACAGACACTCTTAGAAAAGTGTCTTCCAAAAACATTATTCACTAAAAATATGGCTTCTATCTTTAAGTATATAAAGTTCTTTCGTATTTCTCTTCATTTAACAAAACATGTCATCTATTTATATGACACACTTTCTTTAAATAAATAAAAACTTCCGCTCTTCTTTCTGGCCAAACCTAAACTAAAAACCTCTTAATAACTTCCATAATTTCCTACATTTATTATACAATATAAATGTATGATTCAATATTTTATGTTTTCAAAACCAAGATAAATACGTAAATGATATTTACAATACAAAAAAAGGAAATGGATACCGCAAGCTGTAAATACATAAGTGTTATAAAAGCCGGGCAAATGTATTTAATATCTGTATCTTAAAACATAAATGAGTCATGGCAACAGCCATAAATGTTGGATATAGTTTGTTGGTAAATACAAACATTAAGCAACATTATTTGCAGGATATGCAAACAACAATCAGTGGGCATTATATAATGGGTCTGCCATTTGCCAGTGAATATGAGAGTAAAATAATCCCATATTAAAGTTAGCAAACACAAAATGTTATTAAATTAATAAAATCTACAAATTATGCAGTTAATAATGGTTAGAAATCTTAGTCATCAGAGAAACGGCAAAATAATACATATATAGAAGTAAATTTAATAAAAATGTGTAACAATGAAATCGTATAAAAATATGTAAAAATCGAAAGGAAACTCTAAAAAAACACTCAAAATTAATTGTATAACTTATTTTTTCACACATTGATAGTTGTTTTTATGCTAGGAAATATAATTTCCTAGCAAAACTGCTTCCATAAAAAGCTATTTTCTACTGAGGCACACTTTCATTTGCAGCTGGTAATACAAATTCTAAAACTCTCAAACTTTCTTTATTAATAAAGGATAGATTTATTTTTTTATTAACAAAAAGGGTGGGTTTTTTTTCTTAAAACAACATTACCAATATTGCAAATGAAATGGAACAAAACCCATTAACAGTAATAAAATTTGAAAAAAAAAAAAAAATCAAATTTGTTTTTTTCTTTCTTTTGTTTTTAGGGAGAGATTATTGACGCCTTAAAATGGTATGACATTTAGATTTCATTTCCAAGACATTATTAATTTCATGACAAAACTTTTTTTGTTTCGTTTGTGGTGGTGCTAAATGGCATCATAAAAAATTACAAAGAGAGAAACAAAACAATAAATTTGTTAAATAAATAATATTAATAACAATAAAAAATCAGTATTTGATTGAATCTGGTTGTTAGTTTTTCGGTACAACTCTATATAATTAACTGTATTTGGTTACGCTACTGTAAGAAATCAATTGATTTTCTTTCTCCCCCTTTTATTTTATATTTTTTTTTTGTTTTTTTTTTTCATTTGGGTATGAATAGCTTTTTTTATTCTATATTAACATTATTATTTGTTCAGTTTGTTCTTTTAATCGAATTTAACAGATTTATTCCATTTAACGAAAAAATGGAGAAATATAATAGAGATGCTAGACATAAATTTATGGTTTAAAAGTGTTAAATGGAAATGAAATAAACTTTATGTTTTAAATATGAATTGCTACTTTTAAAAAATGCTTTTGTGATACAAATTTAGACCAAACACAACATTAATTTGATGTTAAATAGAAAAAAGAAAATTATTAAATATGATATTGTTGGATTGTTGCTCTCAATATATAGTGGTGGACACAAGGTTAGCACACTTGATGTCTGTTGCCAACTTAGAAAGGAAAGAAATCCGAAACTGTAAGTTCTTTTTTAAAACATTTGGCTTATGCTCAAAAGTAAATGCACGTCAGTTTTATTTTATTGAGTCTTATTCTTGTAGTTTCACAGGAGACGTCAAAACCGAATTTGTTGTATGATCTTTATTAATTCAGGTGGAGCTGTTAAGTGGGACTGCCACTAAGGCTTTGTAAATTAAAGAGTAAGGTTTACGTGAGCCTGTGTAATATATGTATTTATAAGTCCCATAGGTTCAAATATGGCCTAATGCGTTGTAGGCCATCTTTCTTGAGAAATTTAAAATATGTACTTCCAATATCGTCAATGGTGCACGCTCTATAGTTCTTCTGCTAAATAACTTTATGTTGTTCCGGTGTGCACCACTTTGTTTAAGCCATGTCTAAATAGTGTTTTATGATCCTTAAACTTTTGTTTCATAAAATATTTTCAGAACTTAAATAATTTCTTAAAACATACTGCGAAAACTAACAAAATGTATAAATTTACTTTGATGTTCCAAATTATTGTCCAGCTCAAATTGCCTATTAATTGCAATTAACAATTAAGAAAGTATGAAAGAAGAATTCAATAAAAAATAACGGGACACAATATAGGGTACACCAATGGTAAACAATTGCAGTTATAATTATAATCATATAATAGAAAAATATTTTTGAAAACAGCAGATATGAAATGTGCCTACTTCATCTACTCCACTCTACGACACAGGTAGAAAAATTTTGAATTATTTACAACTGTTAGTTCTCACACTTTTCAATAATAATCATCAATTATCTTAAAATTTCAAAGACCACCAAAAGAGAGTCATGGATGAAACGTTATAAAAAAATTATCTAAAACATATAAAACACATATTTCTTATAAAATGGTAATATTATCACTAATTTTTCTATAAAATAGTAAAGTTATCGCTAACTTTTCTATACAATAGTAAATCTATTGCTAACTCTTCTATATAATATTAAAGTTATCGCTATTTTTTCTATAAATATTAAAGTTATAGCTAACTTTTCTATAGAATATTAAAGCTAAACAAATCATCAAATTACAATTTTAAGCGAAACCTTAATTAAAACAACTTTACTTTTAAAAATAGAATACGTTAATAACAATACAAAACTGGCTTCAATGTTATTTAGGCATATTAAAATTATAAAAAAATACAACTTAAGTCATAAAGTTGTATCTAAATTAATTTTATTTAATGATAAATCTACGTTTTTAATTAATATGAGTTTACTATCTGCAATAAAAATCTACTTTGCTCGAATTGATTTTTTTAAGTGTAAAGAAATCACAGTGACATTTATTTGCTAAATCTGTCAATGTTAAAAAAGAAGATTTATGGGTTTACTAAAAGCAAAATGAGATAAGTGAGTGTGTAAATAAATAACGGTGAAGAGAGGAAAAAAGAAGATATGTAACTAATAAATATTGTGAGGATGTTATTTTAAGGTAAAATTTTAATAAAATAATAAATAATAACATTTAAATATGTATATGTATGTATAAGTTAAGTACTTATGTCAATTTTTTACAGGTTTAATATCCACGGTTTTTAATTAAATGCCTACATACCTATGTATGTTTAATATAAAATTGTTTCATTAAGCACTTTACTGGGGTTTTGTTTATTTTTACCGTAATTGTCTTTTTTTTCATTTGTAATATATGATTTATTGCATATTTTTATTTTAATTAAATTGTGTTGTTTTGCTTTTTAATTATTATGTATTTGTATGCATATGCTCTGTGAGTGGCTTTTAAGGGTTTCTTTTGCTTTTACTTTATTATTTTTTTTTTTTTTTGATTACAAAATTTCCCCTAATTTTTCTTAGCACTGTGGGAGTTTATTGTTTTAAAATAAATATTTACACTTCACTGACATGGTTTTGTTCCACTTAAAAAAATTTTATACAAATTTCATACTTTTTTGTTGTTGCTTTTGGTACTTCTGTTGGTTTTTAGGACTTTTAAGTTACTTTTTTTGAAATTTTCGTTTTCTGGTTGCGTTATAGTATAATGCACACTCCCTTGTTTGTTTCCAATATAAAATAATATGGTTGGTGTTTTTTTTTTCTTGCGTCTACTTTATATTTCAAACTTTATATTTCAAAAGAACTATTAAAACTCTTACAAAAAACTAACAACAACACAACACACACAGTGCCCGACCGATCGAACTCTACTAAGTAGAGTAGAGTAAAACGAATATGATGATAATAAATATTGTAAACAATTCAGTCGCTTGCGCACACTCGTTTATACATACATATGTACATAAATTTACACCCGTCACAAAATGCAGTCGCACAGCCAGTCAGCCAACCAGCTTAAGTAAATGTTGTATGTGTATGTATGTATGTACTTATTATATTGTTATAGATAGAACAGACAAAAAGTCGTCTTGTTTTGTTGGATTGAATGATTACAAGAGGGGGTGAAAATTTTGATTTATTAGAAAAATCAATTCCATGATTAAGTAGCACAAGATGATAATTATTTAGTTTTTAATCCTTAGTGGGTACCTATTTATTTTTTTCTTTTGCTTTTCAAACAACCAAAAAATTTTCTCTTGTTGTAAGCATTAAGGAAATCTAAAAAATTGAGGTCATGAGCCTAAATAAAAAATAAATAATATATTCAAATACATAGCTAATAATTAATATACACCTGTAGCTTCGCTTTGGTGTCCGACCAGTTTCTTCGTTGCTGTCTTTATTTTTCTGTATACGTTAAACAAACAACACCACACTTAACAAATGATTTTTATGTAGCTAGTCTGTGTCTATGATGCCTTATGTACTCTACTCAACTATAGGTAAAGCTACTATAAATACATAAAGTTTCTGGTCTTACTGGCTTTCTGTTGTAGTTTATTCTGCATAAATTAAAAACAACTTAACACACACCATTTTAGAGCTACAAGTAAGAGAAACCCAACCAGCCTGTAGATGCTCTTTTTTGTAGAGTTAAGCTCCATATACAGTGATCAACACGTGTTCGTGCGCACACACAATACTTTTATTAAATTGCTATAATTTGTTTATTATTATTATGATTTGATTATTTGGGCTTAAATCAAGACCATGGCACTAGCTTGGAATTTAATAATAAAATATAAAAATTTCTGCTAGAAGAAATATAAATATCACCTAAAATAAAATATAATTTGACTTTGCTCAAAAAAAAAATTTCATCAAATAGGGATATTAGAGATGCCAGCAAAAAAAATTTGTTGGCGGTCACGCCTATTTTCGAGGGGGCGGGCCCGTAAAGTTCAAAATATATAGGCCTATATATCGGGAACGAATGGGTTTCTGATAATTTGTAATACATTAAATTAAAGGTACTAAAAATACCTTTCCAACGATATATATCATGATTATAAAATATGGACCGACTATGGGTTATATCCGAAAAGAATATTTTTTGACCCGAATTTTTTTTAATATCTAAAAAAAAAAAATTTAAAAAAGTCTATATAAGTGTTATTTTAGTTTATTAATATAAATAGCCAAGACATTAAGCTTTAATTTAAGGTATCATATGTGTCTGTAGGTACTATAATCATAGAATTATAAGATCTGAAAATTAAAAAAACAATTTTTTTAAAATTTTGTAAGCAGGATAGAATTTTTTCCTCTATGATATACAGAATACCGGCTTCGCATTGTACAAATTTCCTGTATTGCCGGCCTACGACCGGGAGGAAGGATTTTCTCCTCTATGTTATACAGAACACCGGCTTCGCATAGTACAGATTGTATTTTTTATGGTGAAATGTCATAATCTTTCTTTAATATCTTCGGTGTTATATTACCTACATGGTCATGTTATACCTTAAATTAAAGCCTAATTTCTTAACTTGAAAATATTGTAATTTATCTACTTACTCATATAGACCGGATTCTTAGATTTTTTAAAAAAATTTCGGATCAAAAAATAATTTTGCGAAATTTATCAATAGGTGGTCCATATAAATAGGTCATATTACATATCGTTGGAAAGGTCTTCAAAATACCTATCATTTGATATATAGCGTCTAATAAAAAATTGCAGTTTTCAAGATATAGCTAAATATATTACAAACTTTGGAGCCCCGCCCACTCGAAAATAAGCGTGGCCGCCCCAATTTTGTTTTTTATTTTAATCAGAATTTAAAATTCTATTACATATTGATAAAATTTTGATAGTGATTTGAAAAAAGTCACTAAACCCGACTAAAGCCTATAATTTTTAAAAATTAGATCTTAAAATGAGAAAAATTCGATCAATATCAATAATTAGAACTGAGAAATTGAAAATAAAGAATTGAATTGAAATTCGATCAATATCAATAGTTAGAACTGAAAAATTGCCGGTGTGAATGACTTCTGATGTTGTGACACGAAATTACTCAAAACTAATATAAACCATTGAGATTATGATACCATTGACAGTTTTTTTTATTTTAAATTGTCGAAATCGTCACAAAATCGCTATTACATTAATGTCTTGGAAATAAGCTTCCTCTAAATATACATATGTAGTTTCTTATTTTCAGATATTTTCAATATTATTTCAAAGTATGTACTTATGTATGTATTTTTAATTATGATGTAAAAAAAAATTTCTTTTCTTTAAAAATAGCACAAAATCTGATGCTTACAAACGATTGTCTATCACTATACCTATACATAATAATAGTAAAAAACTAATACTCCAATCAATACCATTAAAAAAACAAGAAAGATTTAACCATAAAAGCCACACAAACAATTCCCTCTCTTAACATAAATATACACACTCGCTCAAAAAGCACATACATACATCTTACCATAAAAAACAACAAGATAAAAAAACTGGAAACTTGTTTGTAACCAAAAGTGACTCCCAAAAACCTGTTTGCTTTTTTCTAAACGAAAAACAAAAAACGTAACAACCAACATGTATAGCATGAACATAAAAAACATAAATAATGTTTGTTGTTGTTGTTTGTTTTCTTACGTTTGTTTTCTTATTATAATGCAGTTTTACTAAAGTTTTCTTCTTATTACTTTTACACACTCGCACAAAAACATGCACATATTTACGAATCCACTCGCTTTACTCCAAAAACAACAAAACTTGTATGTAGTATGTTGTATACGACATATTCCTTGTATATTTTATGTTGTTACAACCTAACATCATTTTTATTGGATTTTTATAAATATATTATATGCTGGTTTTTTTTTCTCATCTGATGATGATGATTTTCTTCATTTTATTTTTGGTTCTATTTATATAGACAAGTTTTCTTATTAGTTTATACTTTTTTTATACACCTTTTTTCTATTATTTTACACTCACCAATTTTATTTTTTTAACACTAAATTGTTTAGTTAAATTATAGTTTTCTTTTATTTTGTTTATTAGAAAAATGTATGTATATTTTTTATTTTATTAGAAAAATAATAAATCAAAAGAAATAACACAAACACAACACAGTTTTTCACTTTACACTAGTTCACTACAGTAGGCGGCCATTACTAACTAAAAATTAATGTGGGTATACATAAAAGTGTACACAGTTGCATAGAAATTGTATTAGAACTAACAGAAAAAAGTAGTAAAAAATGTACCAAACATTGACCAAAATAAAGGTAAAAACGTAACAAAATATATTTAGTGTAACACAAATTTTAATAGATTATAAATACAAACTTCATATATTAAAATAAAGTAATATTTCAGATTTGTTTAGTAATAAATTGTAAAGTAACGAATAATAGAAACACAACCTAAAAAATCAGTAAACTTCCAAATACATTATTCCTTGTTATGAAAAACATCCTTACCGACATTCATATTACCTTTACTATCACCTGCATTATCTTCCACAATGGCAGTTCTTCAGTGATGCCAACTACTTATGTAACAAACACTAAATATTACATTGAAGATTGTAACCGCTAATTGTGAAATTGAAAATTTTTTAGCAAAAGGTAAATTGTCAGTTTACACGACTGTGAGAAAACTAAAAATTTCATTTGCACACAATTATCACACAATGAATTTATCTGTCAACCGAAATTGTCAGTAGGCGGTCATTACTAACTAAAAATTAATGTGGGTATCAGCGTTGTCAACTTTGAAATTTCAAAACGCACCAACATGGAGAAAAAACGCGCCATTTGAAAAAAATCGCACCAAATTTAGATTTTTTTTATTTAAAATTTTATATGAATAAAAACAACAACAGCTCTGTGACATCAAATAAAATTATTGAAAATTTTATGCATGCATGAAGAGAACTTTAAAATATTTCTTTAATAAACATTCTTTATTATTTATACTTTCAGTTTTAAAGAAATTAGTTGTTAACATCTCCCTATAGCGTAATTCATTCACGCGGGTACGGCATATACAGCCGAATTTTAGGAAAAAATATACCAATCGCGCATTTAAAATATAACGGCATATGTTAAATATGGCAATACCCATAGAAAATAGTGGTGAGTGTTACCCTACACATGCCATACATATTATTGCAGTTTAGTACTGTATTTATTTACTGCTATTTTTATCAGTTCACTAACGCTTTTTAATACAACCCTGTTTTGGTACAACAAAAACACCAATAAAATACCTATAGTGCAATGTATACACAAAACACAAGTGCAGTGGAATTTAATTGATAAAACAAAATAATAAGAGAAAAAATGTTATAAAGTGTATTTTAACACAATTAATATAAATTGAACAATTTTAGAAATTAAGCTAATACTGTTTTGTAAAGATTTTATAACAGCTAAACAAAAAAAATTTAATAAGAATGGCCAAGTGAGTAGATATTTTAAGAAACAAAAAAAAAAAAAAAAAAACACTAGAGTAAAGCAGTAACGCCCCTCTTGGGCAAACAAGACGACCGACAGACATGCATGAAAAACGTTTGGAAAAAATTTTGTTGGTATAGTTTTTTGTTACTTATTTATTACATTTTACTTTATTATAAACTTAAGTTAACGTGTTTATTTTAATACATATTTTTTTATTTACAGATACGTTAAATAAATATACCTTAAAAAACAATGCTTTTCTTTAATTCAGTTTTTCATGATATTGTTGATTTTATGAACAGTTTGTTGGATGGCGATGATAAGAGGTTGTTATATTTTATTTTTTTTATGCTTTTATAATTTCATTGATTTTTTCCTCATGTGCACGCATATGTTGCTTGTAAAACAAAATAGTCAATAATTTTGTTTGTTTTTATTATTTGTTGTGTATAATTTTCCATAAAGATAAGAAGAGCCTTTGGAAAAAAATAAATTTAATTAGACCGAAAACTGAATGTTGACCGTTAGTTTTGTAAATATGGTTTAGTGTGTAGCTAGAATTTGTATTTAATGTACAGAAGTTTGTTGTTTTAGTAAATAGTTAGTGAAATACAAATATACATACAAGAAATATCTTTCCGCAAAAATTCGCATGATAAATTATAAAACTTTATTTTACAATAAACAATAACTTACTTATTCCCATAGATTATAAATATATTCTAGTTGAAAATATAAATTTCTAATGAACTATTAAAAGAGCTAAAAATCTAATAAGGTATAATTTAAGTATTTATGTATGTTTGTAGATTGTATGACATCTTTATTTGAGTCGATATAACAATCTATGTGCCGTATTCATAAACAATAAAGTAGACTTTTAAGTGTGCTTTTAGACAAAATTTTGTATGAATATAAATCAATATTTAAAGAAGATTTCATGTAAATTATGACAAATGTTTCATACGCTGGGTCCAATTTTGGAATACTCTCCAACATATCGGCCGAATAAATTCTTCAGTATTAGCTTCCAGTGTGTCAACTGCATTTATCGCCTTTGAAAAAGTACAGTCACCGGCCTATAATCCACACCAAACAGTTAATTTTCGGCATGCATCACACCAAATACGATAATATTGCTTGTTTACATATCTATTCAAAAAGAAATGAGTTTCGTCGCTGAACAAAATTTTCTGATGCACTTTCTAGCATGAATTTTGATAATAAAATTCAATAATCTGCAAGCGTTGTTAATTTGTAAGTCGATTCATGGTTAAATCATAGAGCAATCTGAACATGTTTAACAGTAACATTTTACACGAAAACGGTTGAGCTGTCAAAAACAGTCTTGCCGAAAAGAAATTCCTAAAAAATCACCCTTTATAATATTGATGTTTAATAGCAGAATTCATAAGACCATACCCGATACATTTATGTCATACATGTCAGTAACATATTTGAAAGATTTGGTAAAATATGGTTAACATCTTATTTACAACACAACCCGTATCAAATATATGATGTAGTCTGCTACTTGTTGTTAAACAATATTTTTCTACTTAATTAATTTCAACCAATTTTACTACAGAAAACTTTCCATAATAAAGTTGAATAAAAAATCACTTAAAATAAAAGTTTCGGCCGTACCAAACAAAACTTATTGCTATAATTTGTCTTTACTCAAATTTCGACAGGAATTCCGTTAACACCATTACAACATGTTTATTTTTAACAACAACAACGAAAACAAAAAACCTTAAACTTTTAAGATTAATATTTATATGTCTCCACAAAGTCTGCAGCCCCCAACCACCACCTACCACCCAACCGTTTCAACAGAACTGTCACAATGTATGTAGTAATTGATATTTTCGAGCTGTAAAATTTTTACTCAACCGTACAATATATCAATCAAAAGTTTGTTGTAAAGACTAAAATTGTTTAAACAACTATTTAAATACTCATTCATACTCACATACAATGATGTTGTTAATGTTCAAGAATTTGTATTGAGATAAAATATTGATGATAATGTGGTGGCAGTTTGTATTAATATTCGGTAGTCAACTGAGGGGTTGGCAATATTGGACTGTACTTGTTTATTATCAGTTGATACAAGTCATTTGAATGTGTTAGCAATAAAGCAAGGAATTCTTCTTGTATTGGTTTTCAATTTAATAAATAAACAAAACAGAAAAGAAAGCAAGATAAGATTTGTTTTCATAAAGACTTGATAAAGAAAATCAAATAACATAAAAGAAACGTTTTTTTAAGAAGAAAATGTTTAAAACTTGGCGTAAATTAGAATTAAAACGTTGGTCTGTCATACAACAGCATTTGGAAAATGAAAAGCTAACTAAATTATATAAAGAAAGGTTTAGAATACAACAAAAAATAACAAATTAAATTATTTATTACAAAAGAACGTAAATTAATTACTAAATTAATTTCCAGAGAAACAATGATTGTGTTTGTGTACGATACCGAGTGTTTGAAGGAGGAAGCCGATGATCCGGTAAAGGCGGTCTTATATTTCCATCCCAGCTGGGTGTCGGATACCCAAAAAGTGGCTCTGTGCGGCCAGCTAATGGGTTCATCTTATTTTCTCCAGGATTGTTTCTTTAAGCCACGCATAATATCACTACAGAATGGTAAATTTGTTTTCAAGGAATTTGGCAGATTTATATTGGTAAGCTACGTCTTTCATAAAATTAATTAAAATATATTTTTATATATATACTTAATTATATTATTTTAGGCCGTGGGTACAGATCGCAACATCACGGACTATCTATTACAACATCGTTCGGATTTATTAGGCTCATTGGTTAAGTTTTATCATCGTGATTTACAGTTGGTCTATGATCAATTTCCCTTGCAGTCTCAGTACAAGAATTTATCGGAAAAACTATATCATATATTTGAAACATATCTACCAATTTTACAATACAATGGCAATATCTTTCAAAACATACCAAAATTACGTATTCCTAAAACGGCCAGCAATATCTATTTGGAGGCCATACAAACCCTACAATGTTGCCAACAGACCAAGGGAATATTGGGTGGTGCCATACTATATCATAACAAGTAAGTAAATTAGTATTTAAAGCAGTTTTTGTATATTAATTTTGTTTTCTTCTTCTCCAGAGTTGTTGCTTCTCAACTAAGTGATGCTGTTACCAAACAAATAGTTCTAACCGATCCTTTGCACATAAGAACCACTGGCGAACAATTAACCTCCGCTGAATTTCATATTCCCAATGGTGTGCAAATGTTGGTGGTCTATTTAGACGTCCTACAATATCGTAAACTTCAAGCAGAAGCTCAACGAGCACAAAATCTTCAAACCACTCAATTGGGTCAAGGGCCTTTGCCTTTCCAGTATAATAAGCGTAAAATGAAAAGAGACAAATCTCTGATATTCACCCATATACCCGAAGAGAATGCCACCCATACCATTAGCGAACATCCAGAGGAACTAGCTGAAGAGGCAATCATAGCCGCCCCCATCATACAGCCCACGGCACCCATAAGACCAAAAAGTCTAATGATGGCACGGCCCACGCACTTACCGTTGCGCATAAAAAACTACTCCAACAAAGAATTGCCCGAATCGGGTATAGCCTCCATTAACTTTGATGAAACTGATTCGTATCCCGAATTCATAGGACGCACCAGTGTTTGTTCCACACCCATGGCTGAGAATAAGGTGTTGGCGGTGGGCAACATTATGTCCATCTGTGCCAATCCGGAAGATGAGAATAACTCCAACAAACAGGTGGAACAAAACAACACCTTGCAACAGATCAATAAGCGTAATTCTTTGAAAAAAGATTTTGAGAAATTCTTCCACAATTTTATAACAAATCCCAATAAAATAGAACGCCGTAACTCTCTAACCGATATCCATGATTCTTTGAAGAAATTTTCTAAAAAGATTTCTTTAAAACAAATCTCACAAAGTTTTAAGACTGATGTTAATCGCAATGGCAATGGAGCTGCTGACGTGTCACCCGATTTCATTGAAAACGATGATGAAGGGGAGAATTCCGATAATTCCGATGAGAATAATAAAACTTCCCGTACCATAACAGATCCCACCAATCCAGTGTTTAATGCCAATGGCCAGCCAATATCGCGTAGTTTATTTCAGGAATTCCTAGAAAAATACTATAAATTATGGGGTGAGGCCAGTGAGGAAACTAAACAAGATGAGGATATAGCTAAACTTATAGAAGAATTTAAAGAGTTTGATAATGAGCTTAAAAAGTTGGATGAATCGCTTAGAAATCCCAGTTCCAATAACACAACAACATCCAATACCAATAATATCAAACCAGATCGTAATTTGAATTTAGAAAACTCTGTAAATCAGCCAAAAGCCAAGACACCTTTGGATAAAAAATCTCTTAGTTTGCCATTAAAATCTATATCGGATTCTACACCCTCTGGAGAACGTCCGTCTTTGCCTTCCTCACGCAAACAATTGGGTGGCGTGCCGTTGACACCCCTCATGGCTAAGCTGTCAGTGTTGGCTCTAAATGAAGAACGTCCAGCTTGGGATGCTACTCCGGGTGCTAATATTGAAATTCAGACACCTTTGAATACATCAAAAGCTCTGGGAAAACGAAATTCACTAAAATGTGATGATGCTGTAGATGTTTTGACTTGTTTGTCCTCGAATGCGGGCAATCAGGATGGTCTGCAAAAGGCGGAATTGTATATATGTGGCCAGCAGAATATGACACTTTTGTTGGTGATGGAAGAGGGCTGTTCGCAGCATTCAAAAATCGTACAGAAAATGGTAAATCAGAGAAAACTTTCAAAAAATAATATTGACCTAAGAAATTTTATTCGAATAAAAAAATTCCAAAGAAATTATACGAATAAAATATTTGTCCAAGAAATTTTATTCGAATAAAAATAAAATTTCATTGAATAACATTTTCCTAAGAAATTTTATTCGAATAAAAATATTTCAAAAAAAAAAAATTATTTGAATAAAAACTTTTACAAAAAAATGTATTCAAATTAAATATTTTCCAATGAAATTTTATGCGAATAAATTATGTTCCCAAGAAACTTTGTTCGATTAAAATATTTTCAAAGAAATAAATTTTCCAAAAAAATAATTTATAAATAATATATAATTTACAAAATTATTCGAAAAAAATTTACCAAAAAATTTATTCGAATAAATAAATTCCAAATAATTTTTATTCGAATAAATTAATTTCCAAAGAAATTTTACTCAAATAACTAATTTCCAAAGAAGTTTTATTCGAATAAATTAATTTCCAAAGAAATTTTCCTAAGAAATTTTTTTCGAAAACATAAAATTTTTTCTTTTCTTTTATTTACAGTTTGATATTTGTGTTTCAAAATTCCCCCACATGGAATCCCATCTTAGTCAAACCTTAAACATCAACGTTGAGGCTGACAAACGTGATGGCAGCTATAGTTTTCTGTGCATCGACTCCAAATGGGATGCTTTAGAACGCAATGGCCCCTGGAATCCAGTAGAAATTAATACATTAGAGTGCATGCATCGAGACATGTTGAATAATAAACAAATAACTGATTTAATATTACGTTCATATGACTCCGTGTACTACGGCCACAAATCGGGTAGAACAGAAATATTTTACAAAGAACCAGCTCGAGAAATAACTGGCATACCACCACCCTCAGATCCCATGGGCAATATAGCAATGAGAGCCAAAAATAGATTAGAACGTGATCATTCCCTTAGACTGTTTTAAAAACACAATTAAATGGTTAAGAAATAAAGTTAAACAAAAAAAATATTTTTAGAAAATACTCGCCAAGTTGAAATACTCGGGAATAAAATAAAGGACATTTGAAAATTAAAGTTAATTATACAATTAAAGAAAAAACACATTCCTTAAAAACAAGTAGTATAAATATTATAGAGACGTTTATATTTTAAGTAAACCTCTTTCCAAAAGAGGACTTTTTTTTATAAAAACACACATACACGAAACGTCTCCACAACTTTTTATAGTAAATTACATATTTTACCCTTAAAAAGAAACAAATTTTAAATGTTTAGTAAAACTTTTGTTAAGAAAATTTTGTGTGAAAATTGAGTTTGTTTTGTCTAAAGCCTAAAATGTAAAAGCTGTTTTTAAATTTTAGTTCTTGGCTTATTGAGTACAAAAATTGTTTTGCTAAATTTTGTTATTTATTTTTATTAAGCTTTATTGTTTATAATTTGTAGTTAGTCCTTAAAAGAGAAATTACAATTAGTTTGAACATTTCCTTTAGTTATAAGTTAAAGTTGGCATTAAAATGTATTAAGTTTAAGGTAAGTGTAAGATTTTATTGAAATCTTCTTAAATTTACACTTACTTTAAGTCTTGAATAAGCTTTGTTGCATACTTAGAAACTCAATTAATAAATTAGTTTTATTAAGTAAAGTAAAATTAGGTTTTTGTTCTTTTTATTGTAACAATTAGCAGATGAAGATGGAAAAGTAGAAGATTTGAAAACAAATATGCCGTCAAAAAGCTTTATAGCAATATAAAATAAAGCTTATTTTTAATATTTATAAATGTATAAGTGGGAATTAAGTAATAGAAACGAGAAAAAACCAAAATTTCAAATATTTTTGCGTCCCTAGATAAAAAGAACTTTTAAAGAAAATATTTTTAATAATAAAAAGCAACAAAACCACAAACCTTGTAAAACTATGGTAAAATTTTAAAGTTTTATTATGTCTATATTTAAAAGGGGTTTTAAACCAGTTTTCCTACAAACAAAATTGTGCAATTTTACTTTAAGTTTATTACTGTTGTAATCAATTATTTAAGCTTTTTATGATTGTAATTATATTAATATTTTTTATTATCTTTATTATTATGTTGATTGCTTTTTCTGCAATTTTATATTATTTAATTTTATAAATATTTTTTGTATTAGCATAATATTATTATTATCACCAAATATAGTTGGAGTTTTGATAAATAATATTTTATCATTTGTAGAGATTTAAATGAAGCAAATGTATGAAAAAAAGTAAGGAAAAATTAATAAAAATAATCAGATGTTTGGAATAAAAAAAAGGAATTTTATTTGGAATTTTAAAAAAATAATATTTGACTAAAAATAGGCAAGAAAATTGTTTTTTTTTTTCGAAAATAAGTAAGTTTGAATTTACAAGAAAATTTTCTTGAGAAAATATTTTACTTTGAATTCGTTTAAAATTTTTCTTATAAAAATAATTCACTTGAAATTCGGTTACAATATTTCAGTAGACTACAAATTTACACAATTGAAATCTCTTTTCGTCTTGAATGCTGAGAACAGTCTTGCTTCATAATCAACAGCGTGATATTCAGCAGACCATTCTAATTGCCCACATTCGAGTCAAAACATCTAAAGCAACATCAGATTTCAGTGAAATTCATTTGCCTAGAGTTTTTGAAGTATGTATATAAAGCCAACACTGACAGCTTAGCCATAAGGAACGTCGAGACTACGTCACCCAATTGCTTGCGTAAGGATATCAAAGCCGGACGTTCTCCAGAGGGTGTGGAGTCCGATATAGATTTCAATGGCAAACTAAGAGATTTTTTATCCAAAGGGGTCTTGGCTTTTGGCTGATTTACACAGTTTTCTAAATTCAAATTACGATCTGGGGCCAAATTACCGCAATCGTGATCGAATGAGCTATCGTATCGAAAAATGATTTCGATAGCGAAATTATGATAAAATGTACTAAAAATCTTGCTCGATATCGAATGCCATAATCTCAAATAAGAAAATTATGATAAATTTTACTCGATATCGAATGCGGTAATTTGGCCCCTGGTTTGATATTGTTGGTATTGGATGTTGTGTTATTGGAGTTGTGATATCTAAGCTAACTTCATCTAACTTCTTAAGCTCATTATCAAACTCCTAAGACAAATATGTCCGTACAGAAAATTTTTTGTTGGATTCGTTTAAAGAAAACTTTTTTGAAACTGACTTCAAAGAATCGTGGAAACATATGGATATCGGTTAGAGAGTTAAGGCGTTCCATTTTGTTGAGATTCGTTGGATGAAATGATCAACGAATTTTTCAAATTATTTTCCAAAGAATTGCTTATACATATTAATCTGTTTGAAATAGTTGCTTTGTTCCACCAGTTTGTTGGCGATTTGTTTCAAAGAAATCTTTTTCGAAAATGACTTTAAATATTCATATCTGTTAGGAAGTTGTGGCGTTGCATTTTATTGGATTTGTTAAGAAATTATGAACGCATTTTTCAAAATCGTTTTCCAAAGAATTACCTATATTAATCTGTTGCAAAGTGTTCTTTTGTACCACCTGTTTGCTGCAGTTATTCTCTTCTCCCGTACTGGCACAGAATTCGGGATAAGAATCAGTTTCATCTAAACTTATTAAAGCTATACCAGATTCGGGCAATTATTTGTAAGTGTTATTGTGCTATCAGTAGCCTTTTGGAACTTACTGCAGCTGTTGAGTGTATGATAGAGGTGGTGGCTTCTTCTGCTTGTTCCTCTGGATGTTCATTAATGTCATGTGTGATATCTTTACAAGTAATTGGGTAAATATCAAAGATTCATCTTTTTTATTTTACGCTTTGTACTGGAAAAGAAAATGCCCTTGATCCATGTGGATGATTCGAAGATTCTGTGCTCGTTACGCTTCAGCTTAATGTTTACGATATTGTAGGGTGTCTAGATAGACCACCAACATTTACACACCATTATGAATTTAGAATTCAGTAGAGGTTAATTGCTCGCCAGTTTATTTAATATTATTATTAAAAAACATTTTTTTAATAAAATTTCTGGACTTGAGCAATCAAAGAAACAGCAACAATTTTAATGCACGAAAATTTATGTATGCTAAATATTTATAAAATTAAATTCATTTAAATTTTCGTACACAAAAGAAATTAACACCTTTTTTATAAAAAAAAATTTAAATAATTTAAATAAATAAATCAAAAAGCTAAATTAATAATTCAAAAGAAACGGCTTTAAAACTAATACATAGCAGTTTTCCTTAAACCTTAAAAGCTAGCTTTTTTTTTGCTCAAATAAATAAATAATTGTTAATAAATTGGAAGTAATATGTAATTTAAAAAACAAAACAGAAATAACAGCATATGTATTAAAGCTTTTATTAACATCAACTTGGTGTTAAATGATCTAAAAGATATCAACAAAAAAAAAAAGCTGAAGAAAATTTTAGGCAGCAAAGGTCGACTAAAAAAGACAGCGTTGCCCAGAAAATTGAATACAACAACCAGAGTCTCATTAGGTTAAAGATGGTCAACTCAGAGACGGCTGTAAAGGATGTTGCCTATATAGTATTGATTTTTGTTAAAATTGATTTCATGTTTTAATGTTATTGCTTTAATGTGCTTTGTCCTAAAACCAGTTGAATTGAAAATTATTAACTCAACTCTGTTCTAGTCAGATCCACACGTAAGCTAATAATTTGTTATAAATGTAAACAGGAACAGGAAACATTAATTTTTTTAAAAAAATATATGCTGGCCAAGTTTCAATTTTCAGAATGCAGGTACATATCTCTTTAACTAATAATTGAAATATAATATATAAATTATGTTAAAGGCGTACTTGGGTGCCCCGATAGACTAGGCGATAGAGTGCCGAACTATCAGTCAAAGGGTTGCAGGTTCGATTCCCGCCAAAGACTCTGGGTAGACCAGTCATACATATGGTGATAAGTCACATATTTGTAGACCAGTCAGACATATATAGACCAGTCAGACACATGTAAACTAGTCAGACATTTGGTAGAGAATCTAAGGCATCGCAATGGACCATATTGGTTTCTGGGTGAGGGTGTGAGGTGACTCACACCAGCCTTCCTACCTAACCTAAAGGCGTACTTTGAAATGTTAAATATGTATGTATATGTAAGTCCTCGGATTTGCTTTACTTCCAAAACTTTAATTACAATTCTTTTTTAATTTTAGTTTCTTCTTTTTAAATAAATATAATTTATAGTTCAAAAGTATTCAATCGCTTTCATTTCTTTCATAAATACAAATTTTCAGCATATTTTAGGTGCAGAATGTTTTACTTTAAATGCTCATCTTTAAAAGTGTTACACACCTTAACAGCAACCAATAATATCTAAAATCTCTCACAAATAACGTGTAGCACAATATAAATAACTAAGAAATAAAATTAAGTTGAAGCTAACAACACAACGCCTCGCACATAAACGTTTTAACAATTTAAATTCAGTACAAAATTTGATGCTACCGGTAAAAGTAGTAAGAAAAAAGAGAACAAAAATTCAAATTAAATTTAAATAATTTTATTAAGAAAAAGTGCAAAAATCAAAGAAATAAATAAAATATATACATAGAAATTCTAATTAAAAAAAAGCAAAAGTTTTTAAACTTACTATAAATTTAATTTAAAAACCGCCAAAAAAGAACATTTCAATTCCTTAGCTCGTAAATAAATCCCATGTTTACTTTCAAAATACTCAACGTCATACCTAAATTTTAATGCGACCGCCCAAACACTTCCTTGCCCATTCAACATGTTCAAAAACTATTTGGATTTTAGTGTTTTATATTGTGTTTTAATGATATTTTTTGTTAGAAGGTGCGTATCTAAATTTTATTATAAAATATAAAGTTGTTTTTGTGTTTTTTTTTTTCAAATACTTTATTGTTAGAAAAAGAATAACAAATAATGACAAATGGTCTATTATTATAGCTTGTGTGTGGGCTATCCCTATGGAATTAAAAAAAAAACTATCATGTGCGGAAATTTTATGTCTGCTGAACTTGAAGATATTAAGGTCAAGTTAAATTTTAAGAAGAAAGATATTGAAAAAACAAATTTGGACAAAAAGAAAACAAAAAAAAAAAAAAAATTAAAAAATTTATGGAAACTGTTTCAATTTAAAGAATTACTGTCGTATTCATAAAAAATAAAGTAGGTTTAAAGTGTGCTTTTAGACAAAATTTTCATACACAATTTTCTTAAAGTACATTTGAAGTCTACTTTAATTTTTTCTGAATGAGACTGTTATTTTATAGTGCGTAAACAAACAAATGTTTAACAAAGAAATAAATTTAAAAGTAAAGAAATGTCTGTTCAAATCTAAAGAATGATCTCGTAGTTAGTGCAGAGGGGTTCAAGATTATCTTGGTTACCTGCCTTTTCGGTCTAACCGCACGGCGCACTCAAACGCGTTTGAACTCCGGCAAATACAGGGCAGAAAATGCATTTCAGTGTGCCATTTGTCTAAGAAAAATATAGTTTTCACAATGGTATTCTTGGAGTTATTAATTAAAAACGAACTCAAGCCTGAATTAAGAATTTTCTCTAATCTATAAATAGAAAGAATAAACTTGTATGTACCTGCCAGGAACATACAATTTGCAATTTCTCGTACATGACGGCAACGATCAATGTAAGAGCTTGGGCTGTCTAATTCCTGCCATCCATAGGTTAGTCACTTAGCATGACCCAAGACTATTACTGGAAAAGTAGCAATCGCAACATCGCGCTGACCTACCACTACTGCCAAGGACAGAGATTAGAATTTACTACGGTTGCTATGTGAAAAAACCAAAAAAACATCTGTAGGTCATCAACTTTTTTTTTTCAACAATAACAAATAGATATTTTAATGATTCTATGCTATTATTAACTTGATAATATTGTTTTTAATATTAAATTTTATTTAACTATTTAAAAACAAATAAAATTAACAAATCAGTAATATAATAATTTAGTACTCATTATTAAACAATTAGAACTTATTATTTTCCTTATTTATAAATTTTTTCAAAAATTTGTTCAATAATATTGAACAATTTATGGCAAACTAATACACATAGTAATTTTATGCTTGTATTGGAAATTAATGAACATTTGTTAAAATAGAAATTTAAAAATACACATTTCAATTTCTA
Source organism: Bellardia pandia (assembly GCA_916048285.2). Classification (NCBI taxonomy): domain Eukaryota; kingdom Metazoa; phylum Arthropoda; class Insecta; order Diptera; family Calliphoridae; genus Bellardia; species Bellardia pandia. The sequence goes on along the minus strand of OU696533.1, from coordinate 97,061,851 downwards.
TAAATAACAAGAAATTAAATTTATTTGGAAACGTTTTTTGTGACTGAATGATTGAACTTGCATTAAGGGGCAGAGCAGGCTGCCTATAAACAAAATTTATTTGTTAGCGAATCATAAGAAATTAATTAAGATCGGTTAAAAAGTTACCCTGCAGCACATGACTTATGTCATTCAACTTGTCTATTCATGACAATAGGTAAATATGTAATTCTGTGACATTTAACATTGTTTCTAAAATGTATACATCCTCCTAAATTAAACGGCTTGTTAAAGTGACTAGTCCCTTTCTTATAAAGTGTTCGAACTGGAACCTGTTCCTACCCTCAAAGTACTAATCACATAACTAGATCTATGTCAGTTTACTTTCACCTCAGATTAACCCACATCTTGAAGAGGAATCGTTTTGCGAGCACAATATCAGAATGTCGACAGACTTAAGGTACGGTCACACTTAGCAAATATTTACGCAAAAAAGCGTAACCATTTGTTTTAGAACAAATTTGTTTGACGTTGTTGACTCTTACAAGAGTTTTGCAAGATCAAACAGCATCAGATTAAATAAGACTAAATATTTGTTGTGTCTTGTCCTAAATAAACGAAGTTTTTTTTTAAATAAACACAGAAAATATTTTCAATAATAAATCAGCCCATTAACCCAATGATTGAAATAATAAAATAAAATGAAACAATTTTTTAGTTGATTCAATTAAATTTGTCAATCAAAACTCAAAAATTTAATTGAATCAACTAAAAAATTGTTTAATTTTATTTTAATATTTCAAATTTTGTATGGATATTTGCTTTATAAGCCTGTTATAAACCTTTGACAAGTTTTATGAATAACAGGCTTATAAAGAAAATTTTGTATGGATATTTGCTTTATAAGCCTGTTATAAACCCTTGATAAGTTATTATGAATTAGACTGTTAATATCTAAAAGTTTTATTATCATATAGATAGGGGCCTTCAAAGTGTAAATCTATTGTGTATTTATCCAGCACGATCAATTCTAAATATACAGTCATGTTTTAATTTGACACATTTGTTTGTTTTGCCTTCTCTGGCGCATTAGATTTATTTTTTATTACTTGACGCAAAAAACATAAACATTTTTAAGAGAAAAAAGAAAAAAAGCCGTAAAAAACTAGCTACACAAATCGTTTTTTTTATTATATTTATTTAACATTTTTTTTTATTAGTTTTTATTTGATATTCAGACATTTTCTCTAGTCTAGTCTATTTCTGCATTATTTTATGCGGTGTAAATATAAACAAAGCTTTAGTTTTTAAGAGAAATATATTTGAAATAATAAAACCATTAATTAGGTAAACAAACTGCTAAAATAATTAATAATCTTTAAAAGTTATAAAACAAAAACCTATTGAAAAAACGTTCTAGAGCACAAATATATTAATAATTACTGGCAATTTGTAAAAATATTAATTTTTACGTTTCTATAGGGTGAAAGACTATTCTTGCTACCCAAAATAAAAACAGTTAGTTGCAGGTGTTTAAGTAGTCTCTATTGCAGATATCAAACTAATTTCTTAACTTTCAGTTGATATTCTTAATATTTCAGTCTAATAAGTTATTAAATAAAACTCACATGATATTAACAATTGTTAATTTAGGAAATATGCTTCCTTTTACACCTCTACTGATGAGCTCTAATTAGTTTTGTGTCAAATAAGAAAAAAAAGCGACTCGCTCTATATTTAGAAGAAACATTTGTTTTATTAATTATGACAAACGATATTTGTTTAGATCTTTGTACGACAAAAAGTGTTAATTTCTTTGTCACAACAAAGTTTATAAATATTTGTATACCCTACACCACCATAGTGGGTATATTGGATTTGTGCAACACCCACCGAACGACTCAAAATCACTTCCTGAGTAGATTTAACAATGTCCGACCGTCCATCCGCAGAGCAGAGTACAGGTCGCAATTTTGATATTTCCATATTTCCATAAAATTTTAAACATGATATTTTTCGGCTCAAGGACGGTTAGAATTGAAATTTATTGAAATCACTTCATTATTTCACCTAGCTCCCATAAAAATGTTCTCTCGAAATAGGAGTTTATTGGTCAGAATTGTATAATGATCGGTCTATATTTAGTCATAGCTCCCAAATACAGCCCACTTCCGAAAATCACTTTAACCACCATAAATCTCTTAAAAATGTTGGTATCAAAATAAAATTCAACACAAATAAGTTTCACATAAACAGATATTATGGCTTCTCAGTCCATAATTAGTGAAAGAGGAACCACTTCGAAAATCTCTTTAACATATCGCAACCTAAATACAAAAAGGTCACAACTCAAAATTTTCCAAAATTGACTTTTTTACATAAATTAATTCAGTGAATACATCTCTAACTACTGAAAAAATTTCTTTCACATCAATATCTTCTTTAACTGCAAAAATACAGTTGTCTATTTTTATGTTAAGTGTGTTGATTGAGCACGATGAACAGTTTTTTATCTCTCCTGAAAATTTTAGTATTTTGAGTTGTGACCCGTTTATATTTAGGGTGCGATATATAAATCTTTTAAAAGTGTTTATATCGATACACAATTTAACAAAACAATATTTATATCAAAGAAGTCATGCCACTAAATTTTTAAATGATTTGTTTATAATACGTCATATCTCTCATATAGCGCCCATTTATGAAAAACTGTTTTTATACAGTTTATATTTATAAGGTTGGGCTTGACCCACTATACTTTTTTACTTGTTTATAACTCGCTTTAGTGAGAAATAAAGGGATGGCAAAAAAAAAAAAGTTGGTTGGTTGATGAATAGGTAACATAAAGGCTTTAATATCAAACTATTCGTTTCGGGCATAAGTCTTAAGAATTTTTTTTGCATTTAATTTGGTTTTAACATGATTTTAGATATTTAAGACTTTATTATCTAAATTTTCTTTGCAGATAACAACATAAATATGTGTCATTCAAGATGCGGCAGACCATATGACAACATAATACCTTGCTAAGAGCATTATGTCTGGAAGACAGACAAACAGTGACAATTTTAATATCCCCGAGATAGGGAATGCAAAGTACGTCACAAGTAGTGCATTAGACATATGTAATACGAGTTTATTGTCACTAAACACACTTGGTAAACAAACGTTTTTTTTAAAACAGCGCAATCCAAAAGAAACAAAGATTTATTTACCTAATAAAGTGCAAAATACTGGTATATAGAATGTTTATTAACATATGCACATACATATGTATATTATTTTTTATTATAGAAAAGGACAGACAATTTAGTTTTGTTTTACAAGATCATGTTATTTTAACATGCAACTGAAATTGCTAATTAATATTTACGTCGTGACAAAACAAAAAAATATATAAAGTAATGATTAACAACATTACTTTCATTACATTAGCATGAACTACTTATTCGTACGACGCACAGTGGCACATTTTGTTGGTTGGCGGTCAAAATTCTATAACTTTTTACTGGCTTGAAATTTTTTAATGACAAAAATACAAAAAAAAATAAATTTGTGAATGTAGTGATTTAACATTGCATTTTATAAATAGTAACGTTAACTGAACTAAAAAATTACATACTTAATTAAGCCGTCCACCCGGGTTCATTTTAATTAGACCTTTAGCCCTCTTCTTCAATGGACCACTTAGAATACGGGTTTGAAGCTCATAAATGTTTTAAATATATTAATATTGATATAATATTTAGCAAAACTAAATTTATTTTAGTCATTAATATCCCTGTGCAATTTTAGGGCAATCGGTCCACATTTAAATATGCAACTTTTTTAAACAAAAAGTGATTTTTTAAGAACTTTCGGATTTGATTAAAAAAACACATACAAGTTAAAGAAATTCAATGTATAAAGATGATTTCATGTAAATGTTGACTGCGGCTACGCCTAAAATGGTTCATACGCTGGGTTCAATTTTTGGTATACTCTCATGTGACAACCGTTGAAGGCTTGTCCTTATAGATATCAGCCTTAACATAGCCCCACAAAAAAATATAATAATAATAATATATAAATAGTCTAAAGGCATTAAATCGCCCGATCTAGACTGTCAATTGACCTGCCCCAAACTATTCACCGAACTCTATTCTCAATTGGGCCATAATTTCGCGTGCTGTGTGGTACCGTCTTGTTGAAACCACAAGTCTGCCAAATTCAGCTCTTTTGTTTTTGGCAAAAACAATTTTAATCATCGCACGGTAGTGCTTGCTATTCACAGTAACGTTCCTGCCGTTCCAATGATGCCACCACACCAAAACAGTTTCACTCCAAATATGTACTACAATTTTGCTTGTTTAAGTATTCCTTCAAGCAGAAATGAGCTTCGTCACTGAACACAATTTTTCGATAAAAAAAAAGTATTTTCGAAGCACATTCTTGCATGAATTTCGATAATAAAATTCAATAATCTGCAAGCGTTTTTCGTTTGTAAGTCGATTCATGATTAAATTATAGAACAAACTGAATTGTTTAACAGTAACATGTTACACGAAAAACGCTGAGCTGCCAAAAAGAAAGTTACTAAAAAATCACATTTTACATACTATGGAGAGAAAGTTTTTTATATCTAATAGGATCTAAAAACGATTATGAGCTGATTGCCATAAAATTGTCGATGCCTAATAACTTAACCTTTCTAATGTATCGTTGCATAGTCTTTCACTTTCTTTTATAGGTAATTTTCCTTTATAGGACCGCAATCTTTACAATTATTTTGAAAAATTTTTAACCGTAAAGAAGTTCTTTTTAGCACGATTTTTAAGATACAAACCTTTTCAAACAAAAAATGTAAAGCATATCTTAGGACTAACTAAAACTGTAAAAATACCCTTAATTTCCTTACTTTACAGTTGCCATGCTGACTATATCTCACATTACCATCAACATTACTTTTCCTGTGTGGACTGGAGACAAGCGCCCGAGGCCTCGGCCGGTAATTGCACACATTATGTCCGCTATGGTGCCTTAAGATGTTATGGTGGCATTAATAATTTATTATCAACAAAGTAAATATTCTATTTAAGAAATTTTATTTTTATTTACACCGTTTTAAAATCAAAAACAGAATATACCTAAATTATTTCTGCTCAACATACAAATACATAGATATGTAATTTTTGTATTTTCCAAGTTTCATATATAATCATGGTAATATTAGCGATATTTACAGTGAACAAAAAGTGCGTAAAATGGAAGAGATCATATTTTGTGGTTGGCCGGAACAGGTGCTTAATCCGGTTATAGATTTACAGCCATTTCCAAAAATAAAATCTTTAACCATTGAGTACAGTGATATGACGGAAATTGTATTTGATTTTCCAGAAATGTTTTATTTGGAGGTACATATTTAATTTAGCTTAAAATATTAGATTGTTGAAATACAAAATTATTTTGTTTGCTTTTTTCAGACCATAAATATATCCTGGACCAATTTGTCTAATATATCACCCAGAACTTTTAAAAGAATACATTCTTTGAGGATTGTAGACTTAAGATGGAATCAATTAATACAATTGGATAGTCCTTTGGCCTTGCCTAGATCTTTTAAAGAACTATATTTGGCTGGTAAATTATTAGATTAGGGTGTTAGAAAACTTCAAAGAAAATTTCTTATAATCTTACAGTTGTTTCTTAGGTAATCCTTGGAATTGCACCAGAAACTTTAAATGGCTGCTAATACCGGAAAAAGCCAAAATAGTGGCGGATCGTGAAGAAATTGCTTGCACTGACCGTAAATATAAAGATAGATATTTGCTGATGGTGGTGAATTATAAAGCGGTTAGTTAGTATGGTTTTTTATAATTAAAAAAAAAATTTTGTATTTATTTTAGTAATGTTTTGTTATATTTTAGATTTTAAAGAGTGCTTGTATATCTCATCCGGATACACGGAATTGCACTTGTCTTATGCATCATATAATACCCAAGTCCCATATACCTTTGTATACGGTTAACTGCTCCAATTTAGGGTTCGATCGTTTACCCACCTATTTGCCAGAAAATACTACCATGTTTTTTGCTAATGGCAATAAGGTAAGTAAAAATATCTAAGGAAGGAGGTTCAGATTGATATTGTTTTAAATCAAATAAAATATGAATTAAGTACGAAAGTAAACAGTCATGTCACAGAATTTAATTCCGTTCGGAAATGGAATTAATTCTGTATTTTGCTTTTCTGAATGAAAGCTAGAAATGCTTAAAATTACAATTCCACATAGCAAATTAAAAGTGGTTTCATTCCGAACAGAATTAAATTTTGTGACATGGCTGATAGTATAGTATTTACATTTATGATATAGAATTGGCTGGCCAATTGAAAATGCGGTGCAATTACTAGATCGAATTATTCATTCCGTTACACGATTGCGGAAAGAAATTTTTTGTGCGTAAGCATAATTTGAAATTATTCATTCCGTTGCTGCGGTATTTTTCGTTTTTGCGATATCATCTCTACACAGGCATGTCGCAAGAATGAATAATTACATTTTACCGCGGTATTGATGGCGTCTCTGTGAATGTCGTTCGAAGTTGCTGCAGTGGATCTTCTCACATTCCATTGGATGGTTTACTGTCGAAATTTGTACTAAATCGACCAAGACGTCGGCGACTTCGTTGGTAATAAATGCAGGATTCTCGCATTGAAGAAATTGTATATGTCACCAAAGATAACCATTCACTAGACACATAGATCATTAGCGCTGTGACCCGTCGCCATAAAGGTACAGTTGTCTAGAGTGACGACAGCCACTCGCCCTACTACTACTTGCTTAACTTGGAAAGAGCCTCAAGAGCATTTGACACATGTGACAAGATGGATATCGTCCTGTACGATGCATGATCAGTTAATTATGAACTGTTTAAATATTTAAAATTTTGTAAAGAATTTTAGGACATTTATAAATGTTAGTTATATGGAAACTTGTTGAAAATATCCATCAATTCTAAACAATTTCTATAGTCCTTGATCCAGCTTGTGTTGCGTTATTAATTTGAACGATTCTAAACAATTCCAATAGTAGTGGGATCCATATAGTATTGCAGGATTAATTTGTAATTTGTTACGCCAAGAAAGCTGTTGGCATTTGTACGCTTTTAAAAATGTTTACTTTGAAATCGTACTACACGAAAACATTTCAAATTGTTTATAAATTCTTGCAGATCACCGACGTTTCGCCACTACGCAATAACATCCATTATCGTTATGTGGTAGATGTGCATTTGGAAAACAATTTGGTGGAAAATATAGACGTTTTAGAGGGCGGCTACTGGTTGGAACATTTTCGCCTACTTAATTTAAAAAACAATAAACTGAAAAAGGTAATTGAAACTAAGAGTTATAAACAAGTTTTAACTATTAGAGAAATGTTGCCCTGTATATAACCAAATGCACTTTTAAAACATTTATTGGCTTTTTAGGGTGACATTTTTTCACATTCACAGTGTTGCCTTTTTCAAACCAAAAAAATCAAACGGCAAAAAGAAGGAAAAAGAGACAATATTTTAAACTTGAAAGAATGCCACTAATAACATATTTTCTATTTAAGATTCCCGTGTATGCTTTGGACAATGCCTTAGACGACAATCCCAATGCTAATCTTCTACTTTTGAGTCAAAATCCCTGGTATTGTTCTTGTAAGTTTGCCATGAGATTTAGGGAAATTGTAAATAAATACAATGCCATTTTACGAGATGCTTGGAATATATCCTGTACCTATCAACAAGGCGATGAGATAAAAACTTCAAAAATATTGGCCATCAGCCGGGAGGATGTTTGCAAGCCAAAAGATGAATCGAAAATACACGCTTTAGATTGGGTTAATGGTTTGTTAGCCTTATTAATAGTTTTTATTTTGGGTAAATTGGCCTATGATTATTACTTTTATAAAAACTATGGAAGAGTGCCCTGGATAGTAATGAAATTGCCTTAAAATTAGCTAATAATGGTAAAACTTTTAATTGTTATTAATAATTGTGATATTAGAAAGGGCAGCAGCTGCATTTTCACCTTTTGTTTCATATAATTTATAAAGATTTAAAGTATTATTTTCTTTATTCTTTTCATAAATATTTTATTTTATTTAAGTAAATTTGTGGCTTTTGTACATTGTAAATAAATAACTTTAAGGTAAACTACTATAATATAATTTAATATTAATAAAAAAAAAAAAAAAAAACAGTAAAACTAAACACTAAAATAGGAAACTTTTAGATAATAAAGGAACAAATAAACCACCTATCAAAATCAAGCAAAAAAGGCAGTTTCATTTGTTTACTAAACAATTACGTATATTGTTTGTGCTTACAAAAAAAAAACCTACGCACCATTAACAAAGCTGCTTTCTTTAATTTTTAAATAATTTCTTTATAAATTTCATTATTATTTTTAAGGAATACCTGAGTATGTCTACCATGGACTTTTTAAAGGTTCGTTTTAATTGTTAAGGTGTTTTTTAGCTTAATTTAGCAAGCTATCTTTGGGCATTTAAAAAAATATTTGTATTTTTCTGATTTCTTTAGACACATATGTATATCTATTTAATCTATATTATCAATATTATTGAGTTTGTTTTTTTGTTCAACACTTTCTTCTTCATTTAGGTCTTTTTCTTCTGTAGCTTGGTTATTTTCTGTTTTGTTGTCATTGGTTTGATTTAGTTTTCTATTAGTTTCTTCTTGGATTTTGCGTTCATATTCACGCACATCTTCCAAAGTCATGCCATACCACTCATCAATCCAGGCAAAAGCCTGTCGATGGCCCAACAACAATACATCCCTAATGGAGCGTTGTATAAAGTCCTCCACTTTGGTTTGCAGGCCCCACACTTCAAAGGAAGCATCCACTAATTTATAGGAACACATAATGGGTTTGTCACAATCACGCCAACCCTCCACCAAGAGACCGCGACCTTTATAAATTAGAAAATAAAAAAAAACATTTAAATATATTTGAAATACATTTACACAAAGAAACTTACTGGTTTTCTCTGATTTGAAAAACTTGGGATCCTCTTCCTTTTTATAGTGTTTATTATTGGGCAATTCATCAAAGGCTATGTCTACATTGTCAATAACACGCTGTTTTAACTGTTCCTCTGATAAATTTAAACACTTTAGGGACAATAAATATACTTATGTTAATGTTTATATTTGAATTCTTTTAGGAGAGAGAAATAACTTACATTTTCTGAATTTCCATTATTATCTTCATATTTCGTTTTTATAGACACATTTAATTTAGGTACAAAGGAACACTAGAAAGTAAATCTTGCTATAAATTTTGTTATGTACTGATTTGTGTTTTATTTTTAAACAACTTACTGTGTATTCTTTAAAGTATTAACGAGTTTGGACCGCAAATATTAGAAAGGAAAGAAGAAAGCATAATTTTTATGAACTGTTTTAAAATTATTAAATTGGATGATTTAATTGATGTATTATGAGCATGTTTATGATGTTTTTAGTAATGTTTGTATTCCTAATTAGTTGCTAAACCTAGACTTCAGCCGAAAACGTTTTATCACATAGAAACCCAGCGTAATTCAACTTAAGGATTGTCTAATGCTAGTTTAACAGAATGTTTAGAAATCCAGAAACACCTTATATTGAAGAATTTATTCGTGCAGAGAGTAGAACCATTTAAGGCGTAGCCGAGGTCAACATTTACTTCGTGTAAATCAGCAATAAACGATCTTTAAACATTGAATTATTTAACTCGTTCTATACACCCAAATAAAGTTTTTATACATTTCTGCTGTATGTGTTTTTTTAACCAAATCCGGAAGCTCTTAAAAAATCACTTTTTATATTAAATGCAGAAAATATCAACAATTTGAAAATATTATTTCAAAATGTTCTTAATTTCATATGAAATTAAGAAAAACTAAGGGAATTAATTTAATTACTGCTAACAATTAAATTTCCAAATAATCTAAAAATACTTTAAGTTTATATTTCTAATACCACCTCTTCAACCGCAAACTGTAATATCCACAAACCACAAAACAAATATTCCTTAAAACAATCCAAAACAATTCATAATAGACATAAACAATAAATGCCATTGCCCGTTGTTATTATTTTCCAGAGTGTAATATAAAAGAGATGTACATATTCACACGTTTTACATGCTTGTAATAACCAAAAAAAAAATTAAGAAAATATTTATAAATGAAAAACAAAAACAACAAAATATTGCAAAATATAAACATCATCTAGTCAGAGAAAGGGAAGAGCATGACATAGCAATGAATTATAAATGATAATAATGGCAAGGGATATACATTAATTGTGCATACTGTGAGCGTCAAAATAAAGTTAACATCACATATTAATAAAAGAAAAGCTTAATTTATGGTTATATTAATATAAATAATATATTAAAAAATTATATTGCATTTAAAAAAAAAAACAAAAAAAAGGGCGTACAGAATTTTATTTATTTTTAACAATATACCAATTAACAATACCAATTTTTACACGTCAAAATTAAGTATCACAATGGACCGTATTGGTCTCTGGGTGATGGTGTGGGGACAACCTCACACCGGCCTTCTTCTAACCTGACCTAAACAGTGGCTTCATCCTTATGCAAATTAAATCTTTGCAAAAGCAGTGATAATTCTTTTAATTTTTCTTTGTTTGTATAACGGTAAAGTAGTGTTTAAAATAATTGCAAGTTTCATAATTCACCATTTCAAAAGATTTAGTTGTAACGTTAAGCAGTGAAAAATTTACAATGGGAAGACAAACATCAACTGAAACTCGGCAAATCATAATAGGCTTACTTAGAAAAGGTAAATCCCTGTGTGAAATAGGCGAAATCGTTGGAAGGCATCACTGTACAATAAAAATAAATATAGATAAATATACCAAACACATTACCGTAGAAAATTTGCCTGGTGCTAAACGACCAAAGCGTCTTACAAAAACAAAAAGTAAGAGCTATATGATAAGAGCTTAAGTAAGCAAACCAAACATCTAGTGCTGTAAAATAGCTGAAAATGTTACGAAAACTTTTGCATCAAAATGGTAGAGTGCCACGTAAGAAGCCCTTTATATCAAAGAACAACTAAACCAAACGTTTTAATTTTTTGGAATAATGTTCTTTACATCGACGAAAGTAAGTTTGAGATATTTGCAGTCAAAAAACCTCAAAAAATATGGCGAACCAAGAACGAAGCCTTTAGTAATTTATATGTTACCAAGACGGTAAAACATGTCGGCGGCTCAGTAATGGTCTGAGCTTGTATGGCGCCATCAAAAGTCGGTAAATTTACATTTATAGAATCTACAATGAAAAAGTAAGATTATCTCGGCATTTAAAAAAACAAGGTATCGCCTAGTGTAGAGAAATTGAAACTAGCACAGAAGTTGATTTTCCAAAAGGACAATGATTCTAAGAATACCTTAAAAATTGTGAAAGAGTGGTTACTTAATCATTGCCTAAAAACATTGGAATATCCTCCGCAGTTCCCCAAATTAGCACCTGTGGAAATAAATGGACAAAATAATTCGGCAAAGAAATATTCCTTGCAAGGTTAACCTAAAGGCAGTAATACAGGACGAATGGAACAAAATTTCGACTGATTTCACTAAAAAAAACTGGTTGATTTTATGTGAGCTGTGATAAAGGCAAAAGAACTGCAAATACAATGTTTTACTTAATTATGACGCGAAAAATCCGGTACTTTTCCGGTAAAATTTAATTATTTTTGTATATTCCTTATTTTGCTTAAATTTGTACTTGTAGTATATAAAAAAAACATTTCTTTAAACAATTGATTTATTATGACTCTCACTGTACATGTATAAATATGTAGAGGATAAAAATTTGTAAAAAGAAATTATATGAGTATTACATGGTTATTATAAATAGAAAAAAATAGAGATAATAATTATATTTATGTAAGTACCTATGTACACATTTGCAATTTTGCTAGTATTTTTGTCTATAAATTGTGTTGTAAAAAGGCCAACTAGAATTTATTTCCCCAAACACAACTTAAGTTGATAACAAGGACTCTATCTTCCTCTACTCTTTATAATATACAGGAAATTCAAAAAAACTACAAGTGTGTATAAATAACTATAAATACAACAAAACAAAACAGACATCCTATACAAATACGAAAATAGCTCATTGAAAAGCATGACAATATCAAACAAACTATAGTTTATTTTATAAATACGCAAGGTCAGTTTATAAATAAAAATAACAAACAGATATTAATACAACAAGTGTATGTAAGGATAAATGTAATTATTTTTTTAGCTCCTATTCGTAAAACGTTATATTTATAGCTATATAGTCTGTCACGCAACTATTACTTAGTTATTATTGATGATTTTAATGTATCGAGTAAATTTGTTTAATTTCAGAAGGATTTTAATTACCTGTTTTTGTGAAGGGAAAGAAATTCCATGATTTTTCGGTGACGTAAAATACACGTGGACATATGGCTTGTATCCAATATGGCAAGCGGCTAAAAAATTAGACAAACAATAAATTGATTTCAATTAATAAGGAAAAAATATTTATTAATCTTTTGATCTTTTATACCTAAATGATTTAAAAGAAAAAAAATCCCAATAAAGAAATCATATTTATGATATTGAAAGTTAAAGAAACAGTTTTTTGTTGTAAGACATATAAATACTATAGACATTTTTAAAATGACTTGGGGAGATCTTATTTTTTAAATAAAGTAAAGAATCCACTTATCAACAACAAAACAATTCACTTCTTTATAGAACAATTTGGGAAAAAATGTAGAACATGAGTTTTTGTTTCGACATGTTTTACTGGAACTAGATAATTACCTAATATATATTTTCTGTGTTGGTTTTTAAAACTTGATTCTTACCTCGACAAATGTATACGCTTCTCGGTAAATTGTCCTTTACCATGTTCTGGATCATCACACGGTTCGTTGGTAACAATTTCTACTCCCTCGCCATCTCCAGATTGTTCCAAACTATGGCGGGCTATCATATACAATTGACCAACTTGATACTACAAAATACATAAACAAGTTTTATTTACAACTTCATTACAATTGGACTTTAACACATTCGTGCTTTAAAAATGCTTGAATAACATTGAGAAATTGTTGCACATGTTGTTAAAAATAAATTTAAAGTAAAACAAACCTCTTCACAAGACAATGGCATACAAATGCGATATTCTTTTGTTAAAACCATGATAACTTAGCAAATATTTACGTTTTAATAAATAACGAAGTGCACAGAAATTTTGAGGGCAAGAATTACACGAAAAAAATCCTGGACTGCGCGCTAAACAACGATTAAATAAGAAGGAAAAAAAATATACTGGTATAAAACACAATAAGAAAAAAATAATAAGAAAAACGAAAATTAATGTAAAAACGGCCAAAAGCGCAGCTGTTTGTAAAAGCAGTGATGCCATATAGAGAAAAATTCTTTAGTTGGTGCGCGGTGCGCGTTGAAATTTCAAAGTTGACAACGCTGGTCATCTCTAACAAACGAAATAATACTATTCTTTTTTTTAAAAAGTTCGCTATATACAACGAACCCGGTTTTCTAAGAAATTTCAACGACCACAGCAACCAGTGCTGCCAGTATTTTTTTAGAGCTTATCCGAATTTTGTTGATTTAACCAACTGGTTAAAATAAACCGCTAAATTGTTTTCAAACCCGCTATATCGACAACACTGGTTACAGTTTTTGTCTATATTGCGTTTTATTATTTCACTAAAGAAGCACGTAGCAAAAGCTTTTATTTCGTGTAAAAATCTGTAAAAAATTAATAAATATTACATATTCTGGTTTAATATTACAACCAAAAGGTATATTTTCCCGATTGTTTTAAAATTAATAACAAAAATATAAAGAAAATACCTAAAAATAGAAAAAATTACTAAAGAAATTTCACTATTCTATTGTGTCAATTTTTCTTGTGTATTCAACTTTTGTGTGTTGTGTTTTTGATAAAAAAAAAAAAAAATATGAAGAGTAAAAAAAAATAAAATTTTTTAAAAAAATTCCTTTGCAGCAAAAGTAGTAGCCGGTGGTAAAGTTTTAAACAAACACAGGAGTACATTCCTTTTAGAATTTAATAGCCGGTCTTGGCAATGCTAAGGATCCGTCTAAAAATGGGTCCCCACCAGCAGTTACAGCGCAACAAGGAGTGGACATGTTGTTTTGGACTACATGTTCACACCGCCACCATTATGATTGGCCTTTGGCATTTGGTAAGCCATTTTAATAAACAAATGTATGTATGTATATAAACTATTGTGTGTATGTATATGAGAAAAATTTAAAAAAAAATGATTTGGGAAGAAAGGTTTCTTTTTTAGATTTTAAACCATTAGAAATTTACACACATATGTATAAGTATGTATGTAAGTATGTATGTGGTTACTATTAAAAGGATAATAATGGGAGGAGAATTTGTGTGTATAGAGTATTTTTTGCAATGTTCGAGGTTTTTGTGTGTGTGTGTAATTTTTGGTCTATTTTTATACGTGGCCTTGTTCAGGGTCATAATAGAGTTTGTTATTTTTTTGTTGTTCTTATTGGGTGGTTTGAGATGTTTCTTGTATTTCAATTTACGTAGATAATATTTTTTTGTATATTAATTTTGTTTAATCTCTTATTACTATCGTGCATAGTTTTTTTTTACTTGTTTTTATGGTTTTGTCAATTTATTTTATTTTGCTTTTGTTTAATCGAGGTCTTTTTTATTTAAATTGTGACTCAGTTTGTTGTTGTTTTTTTTTTGTATTTCTATAAAATCCAGCTTTATTTGTGTAAATAATGTTTTTGTTTATAAAGAAATTTTAAGTTTTGGAAAAAAAACTTTCCAAAATTTGAAAGGGGATTTTTAGAGCTGTAAAATTTTATATGGGAAAATAGTTACATATATGCTATATATACATACCTATGCTAAAACGAAACAAAATATAAGAACATTATCCTTTTTATTAATAAAAATTTATTAATCAAAATCTTGATTACAGTTTATTTAATGAGTGTAATTGTAAAATTGAAATGTGAAACGCTGATTTGTTTGTATTCTTTTCTTTTTAAACTGGTTTCAATTTGCAATTCCCTTTATCTGATTTGTTTAGAGTCTATGCAAAGTTATTAATTTCAACTTCCGCTTTTAAATGAATTGACAATTTGACGTGCTAAATACATCATATAACGGCTTATATCACTCAAAATAAGAAACGTATGATTTGTTTGCCAACAAAAGCATTTCATTATAAAAGCAAAAGTAACAATCTTATAAAATACAGCCTTTATAAAAATTCTTACAGAAAACTAAATCTAAAGGAACGTTGTCTTGCATATATTTAATATACCTACATACTTTGCATTAATATTCATTCATTCATTGTTTGCTACGTAGGGTATCAGCACCTTATTGTAACTGAAGGGTGAAGAAATTCCTCGAATATAATATTTAAAAACTTTTTCTTGTAATTTCCAAGGTTTTTGTTGAAACATTTGTTGTGTAGTTTTCTTTTGCTTGTGTAAAATATATTTATATGACAGATTGTAAATACTTTGAAAATTTAAATAATTAATATTGAAAATTACCAAGCAAATTACAATAGCAACAAAATATATAAGTAGCGTGTAGTATTTGTAATGTAATACGCAACACCTTCTAATAAATGTGACCGACCAACTTTTCAAATAAGTTATAAAGAAAACCTTAAAGTTTTAAACAGTTTGTTTTATTTGTTTTGCAATACATTCTAATAACTGTGACCAACTTTTTGAAAAGTTGTTAAAAAACCTTTAAGTTTGAACACAAATTGTTTTAAAATATTTTAGTGTTGAATTTATATAAAGCTGGTCTCCTTTTTGTAAATATACAACTATTGAAGTGTCATGTTTTTTGTTCATAAAATTCCCGACATGAAATCAATATTTCTGTTACTGTGAGCGTCCAAATAAAGTCAACACCACATATTATTAAAAGAAAAACTTAATTATATTAATATAAATTATATTAGAAAATTATATTGTATTTTTTATATAGTTATTTAAGTAGAATTAAATTCATAAAAAAAGAAACAAAAACAAAAGCGCACAAAAGTTTAATTTCTTTATTGTTAAAATATAAAAATTTTTCCTTATGCAGAAAATACACTGTCATTCCAAAAGTAGTGGCAATTTTTTTTTTTTAATTTTTGAAAGTTTGAAAGTAAAACGGTAAAGTGCCGTTCAAAATAATTGTAAGTTTCATAATTTCTCACTAATAGACATTAAATTGTGACGTTAAGTAGTGAAAAATGTACAATGGGAATTTATTTAAAAATATATATTTACACTAAAAATGTGAATACCTCCCTGAAATATGCAAAATCGTTGGAAGACATCATTGAACAATAAAAAAAAAAAATAATATACAAGTATGCTTTGTTAAGATGCTTAAGTTTTGCTTAATTTGCTTATGAATTGTGCCATATATTTTGTTTTAAATTTGTACTTGTATATATAGTGAAACATTTTTTTAAACAATATTAGGTGTTTACTTTATATTGACACTCACAGTATACATATATATTTTAATTTAATGAAAACAAAATGACTTAATACATTTTTATAAATAACAACTTAAATTTAGTTATAATGACATAATTAAAAGCAACAAAAAATTGTTTGTTAATAAGCTTGCAGGTGTTATTTTCAATGTTTTTGTTTATAATAATATTTTGGTTATAAACTTTATTAATAGAAGGTGCCTGAATTCTGTTCTAAATGTTGTTATGAATAATAATTTATTTATTTACACTCAATTCTGTTTTTATGCGGTAGATACGTTCCTGAGCAAAACGCATAAAAAAAGACACTATCTACATTGAATAAGTAGGGATATAGCTCTCGAAAACCGTGTAAGACCAAATAAATAACCAAAAAAGTTTTTTATTACACTTTTCTTAGAAATTAAATGATAATTATAGGTAGTCATTAGACCCAGTGCTAATTTCAACGACTGGTGGTTTTGCTTCTTTGACAACAAAATCTGTTATTAAACTTTGCGAAGATTTCGTGGTTTTGTTTTAATTTAATTTAAATTTATAAAAAAAATAATTTTTGATTTTTTTTACATTTTCTAATAAAAACAAAACACATTAAAATTACACCAGGAAACAGCTCACAAAAAACTTCACTGATATCGACTTAAATTACAGCAGACAGAATAGAAATGAACACAACCGCCGTACATTATACGAGAAAAAATAAAAATTATAAACTGGGATTCCCTTTAAAAGAAAATTAAAAATCATAAAAAACTGGGATGCGTTTTTTGTTTATCAGGCATGTGATGGAAATCGAAAACGAAAACGAATGAGTTTTAGAAGTCAATTTTTTCGTAATATTTTTGTATTGAAAAACTTTTATCACATAAAATATAAAGATATTGGGCTACTAAAGAGAATCTTAAAAGAAAAATTTTAAAAATTAGATTATAAATGCATTAAAATGTATTTCCAAAACTGATTCGTTTTCGATTTCGATTTCCATCACATGCCTAATGTTTTGTATAAAGGTAAGGTTACACTAGACCACTATCTGTCAACTGCTAAATCTGATAAACTTTAAGTCTGCCACCATTTAGCCCCTACACTATCAGACTGTTTGTCAACTTGGATGATAATGCATGGTCGACAATTAAACTAACAATTTAAACAAAAATTAAATATTTAAATTAAAATCGTATAAAAATTTCTAATAAAAATTTGTACTAAAAAACCGCACAAGTTTAAAATCGTATAAAAAAAGTCGCATAAAAACAGAATTTTGTGTATTTATTTATTCACAGTAATATAAAAAAGCCTTCCTAGGCCAATTAACATATATGTATTACAAGAATTATTTCTGAATAAAGATATCGAAAATTAAAAAAAAAAACAACAAATTATTTCAATTCATACTCAATACTTCTAGTTAATGGCTCCCCAGCCAAAATAAAAAAGAGAAGGAAATAATTGCCATAGTTATAAACTCCCAAAAGTAGTAGCAAACATCATGAAACTAAAATTAGAATAAAACGACTTAAATAGTTTATAAAGGTTATAACAAACTAAAGAGTAACTAAATACCACATAAGTTTTAAGCGAAATACATTATTCGACTGAGAAAATACATGAAGCTCAAAAGGCAAAGAGTTCTAGCAACGTGCAACTCTAACAATAAACGGTCGCTCAAAAACAGAGTTTCTAATCCTAGGAATAATAATTTGGGGGTTCCTACTTGAACGCGAAAAGGTAAACTCAGATCGAAGTCGAGTTGGTACGACTCTTGTAGAACATAAACAAAATACGGTTAGAAACAAAGTTCAGAAATGAACAACCCAAAAAGCTCTTGACATACTCCGAGAACGAACATAACTAACAATCATAATAGTGATACGATTAAGTTTAGCTAAATTTTAAGATAGAATACCAGTCCATACATCACATGAGTCATTAAAACTGCATGTGCAATAGCATACTTAATACGACAAGGCAGATAAACACCAAATGAATGAAGCCTTCGTATTATACCAATAACTTTGTAGCTCAATTGATCAATATGATAATTAAAACATAAGCGCCTGTCAATATAAATTCAATTTGATTTTCTGTTAGAAATGAATCAAATAGTTGGAAATTTGAAAATTTAAGAAAATCTATTTGCATTTTAGATATTATTCTAATTAACACAATTAGATTGCTGCAAATTAGCCACTAAATTGAACCAGTAAACTTTCCTCAGAGGAAATTTACAAACGGTTTGTTAAGTGTAAATTTCCCAATTATTACAACTCTGAGATTTTCTTAAACATTTCGGTTTATTATTTACACTTAAATAATTGAGTCTTTGCTTTTTAAACAAACAAATTTTATTTACCTTAAATTATTTCCATTTTTTATATTTTATTTATTACAATTTATTATTGAAACGTACGTAAATTTACACGTTTATTTCATTTAAACATACATATGTATTTGCAAAATAATATAAAACACATTAATTGACGTTTATTTACTTTTAAAATTTTTGTTTTAATAATGACTAAGATACATAAATACACAGCGAACTGATCATCAATAACATGATAACGTGAAAATTTCGTTACAATTCTTTAGGAAATACATATGTTAATTAATTATAAAATTAATATGTAAATCATTTAGCACTTAGGCTAACTATGTATGTGTATGTATGTATAATATTAATAACATTTTAACACATTTCTTTTAATGTTTAATATTTAATTTTTTTAGTTTCTCAATATATTGGCTTTAAGTTTATTGGCCGTTATTATGCGTAATCCGCATATGATGGAAGAATTGGAAAATAGCTATGACTATAATGTTGATCTAAATGCTCCGGCGTTGCCTACGCCCCTAAGCAAAATTGATCCTCCCTATGCGTATCGTGATCATTCTTTGAGCTATCGTAAACAGTATCGTGAGTTTAATTCTTTATACAAAAATACATATCTTATTATCAAATGTTATCTTTAAATTTCATACAAAAGAAAACTATGATATGGGTGGCTTAGTCTGTACTTGCATGATAGCCATAACTATGATGATGATTTATGGCGCTATTAAGGGTAAACCTTCTCATCTATTGCCCTTCTTTTGTCTGCAGTTGTTTGATTTTGCCATTACCACGTAAGTTTCAGTTAATTTAAATACTTTTTTTAGAATTTATAAATATAATTTTTCTTACTCTCTACAGTTTAACAGCGGCCGGCTATTTGTGTTACCTACAAGCCATACACCGTTTAATTGACGAATCTCACCGTTTGCCCTGGCGTGAAAAGCTTTTGGAATTGTCTCCTGAAGAATTGGTTATAGTGGTTTTAATCGTTTTCGTATGTATTGTATTCCTTAAGGCTTATGCAATAGGCATTGTCTGGCGTTGTTACAAGTACTTGACTTTGCGTCAACAAAGCATGCGTACTTTGTTGCCTTTGGGGATACCCGATCTGACGGCCACTAATTTGGGTGCCGAAGAAAGAGCCTATTCTACCCTATTGCCCAATTATGATGAAGCCGTGGCCCAATACATGAAACAGGCACCACCACCCTCCTACCAAGTAGCCATGTCTAATTGTCCAACTCAGGAGGTGGATACTAATCTGCCTGGTTCTGTGCTGGTCCAAGAAGAGGATAATAATAATGATTCTTCGAATAATAACAATACGGTTCATATTAATAACAATACACCACCCATGAGACGTAATGAAAACACTTCTTCGCTTGTCGCCGAAGAAATGGGGGCAGTTGGAGGTGCTTTGACAGCTGCTGCTGCTATGGCTAATGTTAATGAAGAAGCTTTGGTGCCACCTCCTTTGTACAATGAAGTTGTTATTGAACCGGTTTTAGCCTCTCCAGAGGTACCAGCTGTTGGCGATGCTGCTGTGGTAAATGCTAATAACAACTCTACTACGGTGGTTATAACTAATATTGCTCAAGCTAATAGTAGCGAAAGTCAAGCTTAAATCATCACATTTTTTAAGACATCAGATATCCGTGTTTTTCAAAGGTAATTTTTTAAGGGGGGTTTGTGTTGAAGATTTTAAGGAGAGACAAGTTGTGTTAGAAAGATAAATGGGATATTTTATGTATATATCACAAACAAGTTTTTATTATTTTTATTATTATGGGTAATTTCATTGATAGATTTTTAAGTATTTTTCCCAGAAAGCAATAACTAGGGATTTTCATATATGTAGGTGCTAAATTTAAACCTTGGTACTTTTTCGAAAATAAATATCATTCTTTCTTTAAATAATAACAAAAATGTAGCTATAAAAAAGGTATAGGACATTCTTTCAAAAGTACGATTGTTTTTTTTTTTAAATACTAAATGTGGACTTTTAATTAAAATTGTACCAAATATAATATTTTCTATAAAACAAGTACTAAATTCGTTAATTTAGTAAATTCAGTAAATGTTCATAGAAAGTTGAAAAAAACTTATTTTGTTGGCATATCCTTGAAAATTATATTAAATACATATGTTTTTCGACAAAAAGTACTAATTATTAAGAGCTTATCAAGATAAAAGTACTATAAAAAGTACTAATTATTAAGACGGTTCATTCTTTATAAAGGTGCTAAATATATAACTTTCCTGATCAATTACAAAAGTACTTATTTAAATAAGTGCTAAATATGGGGTTATTTTTTTTTGAAGAAATATTAAAAATGTCACTTTTTTTAAGAGAGAGAAAAAGTTTATTTCCGAAGACTAATAATATGGCACTTGTTTAAAAAAAGGTATAATACATTAATGTATTATATAAAGAATCAGCAAAAACTTTATTTTTATGTCAAAAAAAAAAAAATAGTAAATAAAGAACCTTCTTTAAAAATGTACGAAATCTGGTGCTTTTTAAAAAAGTACTGAAAAAATGCAATTTACCTTATGGAAATGTAGTACTTCAAAAAAGTACTAAATGTCACATTCCTAAAAGAAGTACCTTATTTGGTACTGTCTTTCAATAAGTACTAAATATAATAATTTCGTAAGAGATATTAAAAATAATATTGTTTCTTTCTTGTAAAAGAACTAAATTTGGTATTTCCTTTAAAAATATTTAACATTTTATCATATATAGTAACTACTAAATATGTCACTTTATAAAGCAGGGGCTTCCATTTCATAGCACAATTGTGCCTACCACTACCAAGACATATTTTTATGCTCTTCAAATCAGTCGTCGATGTGGCTTCGACAAGTGCACATTTCTAGTGGATGCCACGTTATTTTTTTCAGGTTAACAGATGATGACACTCAAAAAATATTGTGCGGTCAAAAATGCTTTTGGTAACATACATAGCAAATTATAAAATATGTATATTACTAACATTTTCTGCGGCTTTAAATAAATGCATTCTCTTAATTTTATTACTCTCTTGTACTCACTAACACACAAGCAAAACATTTTTGGAAGCCCCTGTTCTAAAGAAATGTTGAAATTGGTACTTTGAGAGCAGCAACGTAAGCTCTGCAAAAAAGCACTTAATATGGTATTTTTTTTTTAAAGTACTCCATATGGTACTTTACTTTTAAAAGAAATATTAAAAATGTTTCTATTTATGAGAGTAGTTAAGTAAACATTGCAAATATAGTACTTTTTTGAAAAAGTACTAAATATGTAATTTTATTTAAAAACGTAATATAGTATATACGGTAATTTCTTATAAAGTATGACAAGGTATTACGTATGGTACTTTTGTAAAATAGTACTAAATGTGATATTTTCTATAACAGAATAATATTACAGATTTTTCAAAAATTACTGAAATGTT
Source organism: Bellardia pandia (assembly GCA_916048285.2). Taxonomy (NCBI): domain Eukaryota; kingdom Metazoa; phylum Arthropoda; class Insecta; order Diptera; family Calliphoridae; genus Bellardia; species Bellardia pandia. The sequence goes on along the minus strand of OU696533.1, from coordinate 97,039,503 downwards.
TCATTTTCTAAATAGTAATAATTTTTTTATTATTAAAATACATAACAGAGAAGTTGTTCAAAATCAAATATGGTATGTAACAAAAATAAAATACTGTTTTATCTTACAATTATACAAACAAACTGCTAATTCATGGGATATATAATTTAAATAAAAAGTTCTCGAATCTTTAAGAGTTCTATTTTGTAAAAGAAACATTTTCAAATGTAAGAAATTTGTAAATTATACAATTTCATTTTATATGATTTCAAGAAAAATCCTACTTATCTAATCAACACAAGCGTCTCTCCTTAATTTTAAAACACAAACAATTAATTTGATTGGTTTGTAAACAAGATTTATAGTACGTACATATTTAGAAAATAAACAGAAACAGATATAAAGAAAAACATAAATAACATAATAATAATAATATGCAGGTCCTTTTATAAGAAATCTCTTTAAATCTATATAAAAACATTAAAATTAAACTTAAAATATTCCTAAATAAACCAGAAAAAACACAAAAGTAAGGCAACAAAAGAAAAAAAAAAATACAAATTACACACAAATTAATTACACACAAAAAATTAAACAAAAATCTACTATTAACTATAAATAGTGCTACTTCTTTCTACTAACAAAGCACACTTTAGATCTTATCTTTAAAAACAAACAAAAAAGCTTAAAAAAATATATAAATAATTTACAAAACAAAAGCATTATAAATTTAAATATATTATGTACTTTCAATTAAAAATTTTCTTTCATACATGTTTAGTTTTTTGTTATCTATTTGCTTGAAAATTAAAAAAAAATCATACAATAAATCTTTATATATTATTATTATTATTATTATTATGTTAAACAAACAGAAAGAACACAAAATATTATTAAAAAAAAAAACCCCAAACAAAAAAACACAAAAAAAATATAAATTGCTGCAGAAAAATGTTTCCAAAAAAGCAAGTAGTTGTTTTTAATGTTTATATAAAAAAAAAGAAAATTTTTATTTAACTAAATTTTGTGGAGAATATAAATCTTCTGTTTAGTAGTTTTATATTTTTTAATAATCCAAAACCTAGTTGAGTTTTACTTGTCCCTAAATAAATTTTTTTAACAATTCCTGTAGTTCACTCTCTATTTTTTTGTTTAAACTATTGCGAATTGTTTATATGTATTATCATTATTGTTTCTTATACATATATTATTAATATTTTTTAATTATTAATTCAAATTTCTTTTATATAACTATTTATACTTATATCATTAACTTATAAGACTTTTTATGAAAAACAATATGAATATAAATAATTATTATATTATATTATGAATATATTATTGTATGTGAAATGTATTACACCATGTATTACACACAACAACAAAAACAAATAAAACAGAAAATATTCGAATATTATATAGTTTTTAACTAAAAAAAACAAATATATATAAATAAATAACCACAAGTTTTAATTGTTAAATTTTTAAGGCTTTTTTAAAAAAAGCTTTAACAAGACGTTTACTAATTTGTGGCCATAAAAAAAAATATTTTAAAATGTGTTTTTATTATTTGGTGCTTGTAATAATACTTTATTAAACAAAATGTTTTTGTGAATTATCAGAAATACAACGTTTTAAAAACTTTACACATTTAGTGTGCTCAACTTTAAAACGCTTAAATATTTACTTGAAAATATTAATAATTTTTGGAAAAATGAAGTAAAAATGCACCCATTTCCTTAAAGAATTAAGTAAAATCTAAATATTGCACTTTTTCAAAACACAAAAAGTCAGAAAATATAGACAGATATACCACCAAGTATATGTGCAAAAACAGTTTTTTCAGACATGGTAGCTATGACAAATTATGGGCCCATCATCCAAAAATGTTGTGGCATGACTTCTGAGCATATAGGTTAGGTCAGCAGGCAGCCACATCAAGTACAGCCCACTTAGGTCCTTTGGTCCTTTTGTGTTGTCTGAAAAGAAATGAATGGACGATAACAGAAAGGGGATATATGTTGTAGATGTAGATTGAGAGTATATGCGGATAGGTGGTAGAAAAAAAGATGTCAAGAGAAAATGAAGATGTCGGGTCCGAAAGTTTAGATAAAAAGATGGAGTAAAAACTCCGAGCCACCTAAATAGCCAGTAGTTCCATTTTACGTGAAGGGATCGGGTGTCAAGTCATGATAGCCAATTGCTATTTCTAATGAAAGCATTGATACGATTTAATTTTAAGTTTGATACCTCAGATAGATTATTGAAGTACGGTTGTCCCAAGAAGGTGTTACGCATTGTGTCCATTGCTGTACAATGTCATAGAAGATGAGAGATTGTTTCCTCTTCTTCTTCATCTTTACAACTCTTACAGAAATCATTGTAAGGGAGACCTAATATTCTGGCATGATTGCCGAATTTACAGTGTCCGGTGATTATTGACACCAAGTCGCTTAATTGTGATCGTTGTAATTTCGGCATATATAACGTCCGTTCTTTATTTAGTCTAGGCCAAATAAGTCGTGTTATTACACAGGTATGTTCATTTGCCCACCTGATCTCAGCAAGCTCATAGTAAAATTTCTCAATTATATGTCTAAATGCTATTATGAACTCTATGCAATGAAATGTTGCATTGCATACTGCGTTTATGAAAACAGCCTCCTTGAGGAGTACCTCTTCGGGCAAATCTTTTTTTTTTTTTCTTGCACCGAATTTGGAACTAATGGCCCCATTTTCAAGTAGATTTCCTATAAATCTAGTTATTGACTCGTCAATACCTAAATCATTCAAGCAGAAATTATTTCCCCAGATTTTACATTACTGAAAGCACCTTCTGTGTCCAATGTAAAATTTCCATATTCTAGAGATTTCTCTATGTGACTGATTAGTTCAGTGCCGTTTCAACAGATTTATTTACCCTTCAAATAGGCATGCTGAGATGGATTATTGTAGTAAAATAAAAATAAAAAAATATTTTTTTGTTCTAATAAACCCATAAATGATTGTAAACTAAGATAAATTATATTTTACATAAATACTATAATAAATAATGCCAATGCTATAAATGCTATGTTTTTTACAATACTTTTTAGTAAAGCATTTTTAGAAGCTATAATATTACAGCAATTTAGTTTTATACGGTTTGGAACTTAACTTAGTTAAATAATTAATCACACGCACTTCATATAAAAAAAGTGGTGAAAAATCGTGGTGAATATAAAAAATTGTGATGAGTTTTTAGAAATTCACCACAAATACCGTTCTTCGAAATTCTTCACGGTCATTGAAAATTTGTCAAAGAATACCAAAAGAGAATATGGAAATTCTTAATAGTAATGAAAAAACATTATTTTATATTTTGTATACATACATATATATGTATGTGTGTATTTATTTTTTAACTGTTATGTATGTATGTGTATTATCAAATCAATATACATATGTACATACATATATGTATGAGTATATTGGTTTGTGCATTTGCTGTAGTAGTAAGCTGCAGTAGTAAGTACTTCGATTATATTGTTTAAAAATTTCCCAATATTAAATAGTACAGAATTATTATTATTGTTTTTTCTACAGCAAACAACAAAGGGATAAGGATAAAGAATAGCCGAAACTATGTACTTAAAAATTTGAAAGCACAATTTGAAAGTAGGTGCTAAAAATTTAGGTCTTGAAACGCCCTGCATCTTTCAGCAAAACAACGACCCAACGACGAAATCAAATTTATTTTATCCTAAAACATTCCCTTCTGTTCTTTAAACCGAATCCGAGTAACGTTTTCGTTTTTAAGGCGAATTCACATATTTTAGCTTTCTGCACAACTAATACACATGATTCATTCGTTTTACTTTTAGTAAAGAAATCTGTCTCAATAATCAGGTTCCAGAACTTTAAATTATCTGATCGGCTATTTGTTTTTAAAAATAGCCGGTTTTTGAAATCACTCGTTTTAAAGAACGTGGTGGGGGGGGGGGGGGTGTTCGAATTTGTATACTTATTATATAAGGCTTTCGACTTTGCTTTCGAATCGAAATACACAATAACCTCCAAGGGCCGTTTGCGTTTCTCATTATAAAGAACAACCCGACAAACTATTCTTCATTTAGATATTGCAATTATTTTTACGTTTTTTTTTTGAAAAGAAAACGACAAACGTTTAAAAAAAATTTTTTATTTATGCTCGTTTTATACAAAAAATGCCTTAACCAAAAAAAAATATTTTGCGCCTAATTTTATAAAACGAAACTTTTTGAAACGTAAGAAGTCTGTATGAAAAATACTGGAAAAACATTTGAACTGAAACGTTTTACAATATGAGTCCTTCAAATAAATTTGTAAGGAACATTATTTGTAAAGTAAAAAGTTTTTTTTTTGGCAAAATTAAATCTGTTGAAAGACTACTGATAAATTTCGCTTTAAAACTTTGTTAAACTATTCTGCTACATAAATCTATAAACTATAACCGAAAATATTAAATGCATTTAAATCTATAATACTTTTATTGAAACTTTATGTCTGCAGAAAATCAGTGTAGTAATAGTCAAACTTAGGCCTTCCAGTTGGACCATTTCTTGATTTCAGCATACAAGTTATTGCCAGGGCACTCAGTAGAGCCGACTTGACGATGACCGTATAAAATATAACCCGACTTGATTTGACCACGAGACACAGCATCAGACAACAAAGCCTTAGCGGCAGAGATTTGGGCAGCAGTAGGCTTATCATTGTTATAGTTGCCCATGAAAGAAATGCCAATAGCCTTAGAGTTCCAGCTGGTGGCATGAGCACCCATAACATTCCAGCCACGACCTTCATAGATATTGCCATCACCACCGATCAAGAAGTTGTAACCGATATCGGCCCAACCCAAAGTTTTCTGGTGATAAATTTGGATATTTTTCATTTGTTGTATGCAGCTGGCCTTGGTAGAGCAGTAGGCACCAGCAGTGTGGTGAATAACAGCATAAGACAAACCATTAGCCAGAGAAGTTTTGCTGGTAGCAGCAGCGCCACCCCATTCCGATTTGGAGATAATGTTAACTGCGTAAACGGCCTGAGCACACACCAAAACGGCCAATAGACCGAAAAATACTTTGGACACCATAATGTAGTGAATCTTTAAAGAAAACTAATAGCTTTCTGCTAAATCAATGATTCTTTTATAGTGAATTGAAAAAAATAAATAAAAAATAAAATTAGAAATATGTAGATTGTTAATTCGTGTTATCAATACAAGGCGTGTGATTTTATTGGCGGTGTGTGTAAAATAAACAAAATCAAAACAAAAATAACCTGACTGTATAATTCATAAATATATTAAAAATTTTGTGAGATATAAGCCTGAAGAGGGTCAATAAATTTTTAATGTCATGTGTGAAGTACCTCAAGTAAAAACCAATTTACGCGTAAATGAAAAAGTTACCAATGAATGAGTGAGTGATCTAAATAATGAAGAGGTGCATTTTATATAACCTTTCTTATTTAAATTTCCAAAAAAATTAGGTATGTATTTTTCTTTATATAAAGTTCCAGCATTTTAAAAATTCTCCTTTTTTAAAATGAAATAAACGTTTTATAAAACCTTTTCAATGGATTTTTAATTTGTTTTATAAAATTTTTGGTCGTTCGTCAAAGGACAAGCGAACAATGCTTGTAGATTATTGGATTTTTTTTTTATCAAAATTCAAACGTTTGACAAAAATTTAATGGAAATAATTCAAAACTAACCAAAAGGTTTTAAAACGTAAGAAATTTGTATAAAGAATACAGGGAAAAGGTTATACAACGGAAGGACAAACGTTTGAAACACTTTATAAATTTCAAAATTTTCGTAGTATTTTTTAAACATTTCAAAACGTAACGATTTCTATAATGAGCCCAAATTTTTTTTTCAAATATTTCGTATTATAAAATAAGTTCTTATGTTACATATAATGTAAAGAATTTTGTATACCATACTTTCTGTAGTAAAATGCAAATAACAATTTAAACGTCATTAAGTGATTCATATAATCTGTTGACATTATCACCCTATTTAAGGGGGGTATTTTTTAAGATGAGATGAATCAATATTGTTTTGAAACTATAACTAAAAAGGGGTTTCATACGAGTTTATTAAAACTACTGGCATTTATTTGATTCTAAAAATACTGGCACTAAAAATCGATTTTTTAAATTTCTTTCAAATTGGGACTTAATTATCAAGATTTCTTGGAACCTGCTGAAAAAAGTTTGTATGTTAAAATATTGCAAATTCTTTTTACTTAAGGTACGGTCACACTTGGCAAATATTTGCTGAAAAAGACGGAACTACTAAATAAAATATTTTTGAACTAGTTTATTTATTAAAAAAAAATTAGTTTTTTAGGACAAGACACAACAAATTATTTGATGCTGTTTGATCTTGCAAAACTCTTGTAAGAGTAAACAACATCAAATATATTTGTGCTAAAACAAGTGGTTACGCTTTATTGAGTTAATATTTGCCATGTGTGATATACATAATAATAATAACTCTTCAATATTACTGCAACATACTTTGATTTGTTTACACTCATAAATTCACCTTAAATATACTTAAGTCTCTAAACAATTGCACTTCAGCTTTATATATTTTTTTTATTAATATTTCTGATTAACCTTATCATGTACAAAATAATTAAAAACAATTTTATCAGGTCAAGTACATTTTTATTATATAAACAAAGAGCTTCCAACAAACAACCATCAGTTTGGTGATATTTTTACAACAAACATTCTATTGAATTCCCCGTAAAAAAATGTCAACCAAGGCCTTATTTGCTCTATTGGCGGTAATTGTGAGCTTCCAAGCTGTTGTCGGTTTAACCATAATTTCCAGGTCGGAATGGGGTGGTGCTGCCGCTACTAGCAAGTCTTCATTGGTCAATGGTTTGTCTTATGCTGTCATCCATCATACCGAGGGTGCTGCCTGCTCCACCAAGGCTAATTGCAGTCAATAAATGAGAAATATCCAGAACTATCATCAAAAGACTTTGGGTTGGGCCGATATTGGTTACAACTTCTTGATCGGTTGTGATGGTAACATTTATGAGGGTCGTGGCTGGAATGTACTGGGTGCTCATGCTTCCAACTGGAACTCCAAGTCGATTGGCATTTCTTTTATAAGCAACTATCATAATCAACAGCCAAGTAGTGCGGACGCATATAAGTACGGAAAAGAGAATGAGTAAAGAAATTAATTTCCATTATGTTGGTTTATAGAGATTATATACATATTTATATTCATATTTGATGAGAATTTGTAAGAAAATTTGAACTAATACGATTGACAAGATTGAAGTGCCTTAAATGTATACGTATGCATTTCTAGATGTTTAATATACTATGCTCTAATAAGTATTCTGAAAGTATTTTACAAACCTATTTTATGATCTACATTAAACAGCAGAGATTGAGATGGAAATTATTTGTTAGATTAAGACAACATAAATAATAATAATGTCAATTTGTTTACACGAGCAGCGTCTTTGGTTTGTGATCTACAGAATAATGTTTGCACTGTCAGTCTTTAAAACATGTAAACTAAGTCCGCTTTCACACGTTTCAATACTGACTCTTCAAGGCAAGTATTTTTGGGTGTGAAGGGAAAAGAGTAGGGGTACATACTTGACGGTACTAGTAAATTTTTTTATATTATTATTTTTTTTTTATTTTCCACCTTATTCTGCGTGAAGTTGTTTGCATGTTATATATAAAAGTATAAATTTGATCGTAAAGAGCACGAAAATTAAGAAAATAGAACAAAGAGAAAGAAAAGAGATTTGAACAGAAACTGGTCAGCTAAAACTGAAACGTGTAAAACAGTACTAACATTTAAGGCCAGCTTAGCCGAGTGTGGAGCATCAAATTGAAAATAGCTTATATGCGTAAAAACAAACTTTAAAAGAGAAGCAGTTTTGTGATTATGGAATTGCAGTATCTTATAATGATATTTAATTATCCATTTGCTATAAAAAACAACAATCTTTTAATTTATTAATTAGGTTAATTTCGCTGTTAGGGTTTAATAGACTTAATAGATTTATTTTAAAACAAAAAATTTTGGTTAAATTTTCAATGAAACGTAAAATACTTTGTTTATGATGAATATTTTTCCAAGTTACAAGGCGAATAACAAACTACATGTTTTATTTATTACTTTGCAATTTAAATTACAATAAAAACTGGGCTTTATATAGGGAAATGTTTTTAAAATTTGAGGGGCTGCATTTTATGAAATGAAACTTACTGAAATGTATGAAATTTTTATGAAGAATACAGTAAAAAGTTTGAATTTGAAAAGTTTGCGACCGTAATAAAGTTCATAATAGTTTTTTTCTTTAATATAAAATTTGTTGTACATTTTGATTAATAACTTTATTTCCAGAAAAGCGACTTTACTGATTTGCAATAACGAACATCTTAGGGTAACGATCAACATTTCACATGAATCTCATTAATTTTGGTTTTATATTTTGCAAGTGAGCGTGTTTTACACTAACACATAGAGAGCCATATCAAAATGAGCTTGTAGTTCCATAAGAAAAAGGAATTAGATGAATATTTCTCCTAGTCATAAGGCGAAGTGTAAACTACATACCCTCATTCATCACCTGCAGAATTATAACTTCTTTTATTATATTTTTATTTAGAGAAAACATTTTTATACTTGCCAAGTCAATAAATTATACAACTTCTTTTTTTCTAAATTCATATAAAATATTATTATTGAAAATAAGTCTCAGTGAGTGAATGAACTGGTGAATAACTGCCTGTACGAGATGAATGAATGAGTGAAGACTGAGTATGTGTTCCAATGAGTTGTGTTTATTTGTTTTCCGATGCTGTAAATGTGTATAATATGGACAAACTTTTTTCATTGAATGGCTTTTATGACTTCCTCATAAAAAAACTTTATCTATCAATTCAAACGTGTTTGAGGATACGAGTATTAAGGGTAATTTTTTTTATTTTTTTATGTTAAATAAAAAAATAATTTTGAAAAGTTTACAATTTATGTTTGTTGATATTGTTGTTACTATAGAGCAATAATGAGGGTAATTTAAAATATAAAGTTATTTTAATATGTCAGTGATTTTAAAATTGAAATGTAATCAGATTTTTATATAATAACACAAAGTTATATAAAAGTTTTGTAATTTATAAAAAAAAGTGTTTTTAAAGCAACAAAAACAATTAATGCAATTGTAAATACGCGGACATTAGGCCAAATAAGTAAGGGTAAGAGTGCTTTAAATATAGAAAGAATTTAATCCTCTAATTAAGTAAATAGTGATTTTTCAGCAACTTTCTTTTTGGCAACTCAGCTGTTTTCGTGTAACATGTTTAGTTTGGTCTATAATTTAATTTACATATATATAACACTGCTTTACAAATTTTTCGAAAAACACAAAAGTACCGTTAACTAAAAAACGGTACTTAGAAAAAAATACAGCGTTTTTCGTGTTCAGGAGGTCCCAATTAACTTTTGTAGGCATGTGGCGTGTTACGGATTTGTTTTAAAATGTCTTACCTCGCCTTATATGTACCACCTGTACTGTAACTATAAATATGCGCCAAACATATTTTGTTTACATACCATGCACCGGTGTATTTGCCCTTGACATATTTCGAATTCCATTCTTTTTTTTTTATTAATAACAACTCTCTATCTCGTTGTTAGGATTTTTTTTTACAACAGAGGGAAAAGAAACCAAAAGAATGTTCGAGAAAAGAAGGAAAAAATGTAACGCGATTGTCGTGCGCATGCATATATGATTCTTGCTCTTTCTTACTCACACATACACACTCTCCCAATTGCGTCGTGTATTTAACATACACAACTAACTAGCATGTGTAGAGATTTTTTTTACCATCAACTTGTTATACACAAACACATTATTATGATGGAATGCAAGAATGTAAAGAATGTGAAACCGTTACAATTTTTTTTTGTGTTATTGCGAAATAACAATTTTAATGAGTTGTACAGGCATCATCAAAAAAGCAGAAAAGTCAGTTGAAAAATAAGTGTTGAAAGATAAAGTCGTCTGACGGAATAAATTTAAAAGTGATTTGGAATAAAAGTAAAAGCAAATGACTTAAAATTTCGATAGTTATAGTTATTAAAGTGAAAAAATCATATTATTTTTTTTTTTAAAAAAAGTTGTTTAATTAAAAATTATTCATTTTGTAATTCGTGATAGAAAAGTTTTGCGAATTGAAATAAGATTTTATAAATCAAAGATATAATTAAAAAGAAATTGTAAATTTAAAAGGAAAAAATGTTGAAAGGCCAGCAAAATTGTTAATACATTGGTCTTAAAACCACCGCTTTTGTTTTTCATCAATGTCGCAGTGAAATATTAAAAAAATTTTGCAGCTTTTGTAAACAAATTAAATTCTATAAATGGAAAATTTATATATAACATTACAAAAACTATATATGTGACCACAAAACTAATAAATTATATATAATTAATAAAAATAGTTTATAATGTTAGTAAAAAACTAACAACTAAAACAACTACATAATAAATATGTGAACAAACAAAACAAAATGCAGGAGGCGGTTGTTACTGTTCGTAGTCGAAAAGTTTACAACACGATTTTTTTTTGACAAATTAATTGTAATAAATCATTGCAAATCCTAAAATATAATTTCCTAATAACACGGTGTATAAAAATTAAATTGCAAGTGTCAATATAAACAGTGAAAATTTTGTAGGCATTCCTTTTAAAAAAAAAAATTATTTTATAAACAAATATGGAAAGGTGAAAAAAAAAGTTTTTAAAAATAAAAGGAACAAAATAACAACAACCACAAAGAAGAGAAATTAAAAACGATTGTTTGCTACTTGGAACAAAAAAAAAAAAAAAAACTTATTAAAAGAAAGAATAAACAAAGAAAAAAAAAAGATCATCAAAAGTAACAAACGGTGTAAAAATAAAACTCAAATTTAAAATGACACATAAACAACTTAAATATCAAAAATGAACATAAATAAGTTAAACATAGACTCAAAATAAAACATTTATAAATTGTGAAAACTGAAAGAAAACACAAAAGAAAATTACATACAACAAAAATATAGACATACATAAAATTAAAAGTGTGCCATTAAAATTACAACAACATGCACAACAACAACATGAGTTGCGACGAATACGACATCAACTGCATGAGCCACAACAACAAGGTCTACAACAACATGCACAACAGCAACTTGAATTACAACGAATACAACATCAACAACAAGAGCTACAACAACGTGCACAACAACAACTAGCGACTAGGCCCATAATTTAAGTTTGTTTTATATACATATAAAGTAAGTTAAGATTAAGATAGTATAAGATTCTCATTATTGCTGTAGTTTATTTAGCTTTAACTATTTATAATTTTTTCTTTAGACTAACCCAATTAACAAATGAATTTGAATAAAAAAATTAAAGAAAATGAAATTGAAACTATAAATTTAAAATGATTTGCTAAATTTTTTTATTTGAATGGATGCTAGGAAGAAACCAGCTATGGTAAGCGTAATATAATTCGTCGATTGTTTTGTAAACGGGACAGGTTAAATTCCGGGTACTTCACCAGTCATAGGTTGGGGAAGGGATAAGTGTACCCCTATATGGCAACCATCTGGCCATATTATCCCTCATGGATACTAATATAATCATTTCCTCCTTTTCCTCCTCAAGTGCTTTTTAGATTCCTTTTCGAAATATTTTAAACATACTTCCAGGGGTGTGAAGTGTGTTATATGCTTACGTGCCAAACCCTGGTTGAGATAAATTTTGCTTAATGAGCTAGCGGGCCAGCTTTTATACCCCCTTAACCGGTCATTTGGATCGTTATTTAAATTTCATTTGAAAGTAATTTAACGGCGCGTAACATATATGGCGCCCAACGCAAAGCCACCCGTAGGGTGAAAACAATTTTCTGTTAATAAAACCTTGGAAAAGCACTTTAAGGAAAACGAAATGATTATATTTTTTTTTACTAATTCGTGATTTGGATTTTTTTTGTGTAAGCATTTAACTAGCTATCAGTTGCATAAGTCTTGAAGTCTGGAATCTTCTAAACTGGATTCAACTGCTATGCAAACTATGATACGCACTACAAATCTTGTCGTTGTTTTTTTTTTCACCCAAATTTTGTTCCTGATCATAAGGATTGTTGCAAGTCTGGTACTGATTCCAAGTAGAGGTCAGTAGTATTGCGGCAATAATGCTATGCTCATGGGACCTAATGTTGCACAAACCCGAATTATCTAAGTCCTTGCCTGACTATCTCTTTTAAAAATGGTAGGCATGTTGCTAGATAATCCAGGTTTGAAATCATATATTAACACGACATAGTTTTTTTTAATGCTTGCAGAAGAAAATTAAAATTTTGAAAATAACTGTTGAGTCATCTTATCCTGTCATAGAAACAGATTTGATTAGCCAACAGAGTAAGGAGAGACATGATAGTTATCATAGCCTTCGTACACATAATTCTCAAAATTTTTTTTATTACGAACAATTTGAATTTATTTCCTTACAAAACAATCGAAACATGTACCACTGTAAATTCTTCCTAGCATCCAAAATTTTATGAACTTTACACATACAAAAAACGCTAAAATAGAAATAAGAAATTGTTTTTCTTTATAATTGAATTTTAAATACGATATATATATAAAAAGAAAAAAGTATTAATATTTGTCAAAAAAAAAAAAAAAAAAAAAAGGGGAAAAACTTGGAAAAGGAAAACCTTAAATATAATACATTTTCCAAATTTCTCCAATTTTTTTTTCTTTTTCAAAAAAAAAAATTCTTCCGAGCATATTTTTTTTAACACTTTTTTCACATTTAATACTTATTTCCTGAAATTTGAACATTTCCTTTTTTATTTTTTTGAACTCGCTAAACCTCGGGTTATGATTAATCAAATTAAAAACGCCTAGTAAATTCTTTTCTGCTTTCGCGTACCTGTACAGCTTTAACAACGTTTTGTTTCCAAAAGAAAATTTTTTTTTTTTTTCTTCCTTTTCTCCTCATTCGCTTCACTCCACACGTGACCCAAATACTGTATACATTTGCCCCCGTCTGTAACATTTTCTTTGGCTTGAAAATTTATTGGTTGTAAGTAGCCCCGCTTTCTTTCTGTAGTTGACTGGTGCATTATGCACAAATATAACACGCGATCAGGCACAGATAAAAGCGATAAAAATAAACCGGTTACACGAAATACCAACCCAAATCTGGCAACTTCTAGTGGGAGAGGTAGGATTTCCACAGGAGCTCAGGACAGTAAACCGATCAAAGTAGTTACGGGTCGTGGTCGAACTTCAATAGGGAATAGGTCGAGTAGCACAATTAGTCTAGGGACTCCAAGGTCTGACACCAGTACAAAGGCAATAAGGACCTCCTCTGTTCCGAGATCTCTAGAATCTAGTGATCGCTTTAACACATCCTTGCGAGACACGACACAAGAAGGTTTAAATACCAGTTTAAATATGGCTTCACAAGACAATACTGGTCTTCCACCTCCACAGGCGATCTCGTCCTCACCTAATAGCAATGCCATGGACACTTTGATAGCGTACGTAAGGGATGCCATGAGGAACACTCAAGAAGATTTTAGGAGAGAGATAGAAGACATTAGGAGAAACTTAGGTCAGTCACGTGAAAATCGAGGTACACAACAATCCCCTGGTATAAACTCCCAAGCGTCAAATGTTCATTCAAACGCCTCTTCAGCTACCTTCTTCATAAAACTAAAAGACTGGAATGTCTCATTTAGTGGAGATGAAGATGTATCAGATTTTCTATTTAAAATTGACACACTCACCGAACGCAGCCAGTGCCCAGAAGATTACCTAATGGCAAATTTTCATATTTTCCTAAAAGGAAAAGCTGAAACCTGGTTCTGGACATACATAAAACAGAATTCTAGGGCAACCTATCCGCTTTTAAAAAGAGCCATCATTAAACAATTCGGCACTCTAGAAAGTGATTTCGACATTTTAATGAAGATTTCCGCTAGGAAACAACACCTGAAGGAAAGCTACGATGACTTTCATTCATCATTGGTTAAAATGAACCTAAAGTTAGAGAGACCCTTAGATGACGAATCCTTAATCAAAATAATAAGGAAAAATATCAGGCCCGAACTTTTAAACATGACCTTCGTGTCTAGACCCGATGATTTAGATTCGTACCGTGACTTACTTAGGGAAGCTGAAAGATCACTCATTTCAAATAATGCGCTCAGGTACCCAACTAACCGACCTCGACAGGTTGATGAGATTACGATCGAATCAGTAGGTGAATCGACAAGTTGTGATGAGGTGGACGAAGAATTCGATCCACAAATAGAAACGTTAAGACTTAACAAGCAATACGTCAAGGGAGACTATTCCAAAATTAAATGTTGGAACTGTCTGAAATTAGGACATAGCTACATCTATTGTCCAGAAACCACTCGCTCACTCTTCTGTTTTAAATGCGGACAGAGAGGCATTACGACTCCGGAGTGCAACAATGCTCATCCGGGAAACAGACGTCGGAGCGAGCAAGCGATCGGGAGTGCTCGTTCCACGAGTTAGATCCCGAAATTTGCTTTGACCCTGAGAGTAAACCCTCACAGGGGGATTTTCTCTCCGGTCCTCATCCTAACCCTGACGTGCAATCACATTTTCGATTACACCAAGCAACAAACAACACTGACTTTCGCAACTCTGAATTACAAGCTCGAACTCGAGTTGAACCAACACCAGGTAACATTGATTTTTGTAACCCTGACTTACCAACCCAATCTCGATTCTATTCGACCCCAAACAATATTGTCTCATGTAAACCTTTTAATATAAAAGTTTCTCGGCAAATCATCAAATGCAGATCTCGTTATACTCTTAGGAAAACTTTTAGAAAGACCCTTGAAACAACTTATTTGACAAACTCTGATGATGGCAGGCCCTATGCAAAAATTCAAATCCTTGACAGTGAACTAACTTGTCTCTTAGATTCTGGAGCAAACGTGACAGTTCTGGGGAAAGGAAGCTTAGAATTTGTAAAAAAATACAACATCGACGTGAAACCAGTTAGATCCAGTATTTCTACCGCAAACGGTTCCAAAAATCAAGTTTTAGGGTATTGTTCGCTTCCTGTGAATTTTAAAGGAGTTATAAAATCGATAGTATTTTATATAGTGCCGACTCTATCTCAAGAAGGATATCTTGGAGTCGATTTTTGGCGCGCTTACGCTATCGCCCCACAAATATTTCCCAAAATCGAGTGCATAGAGGCAGACAATAGCAAAACTGAGGCACTTTACCATGATCTAACTCCAGAGCAAAAGCTTAAACTTGAAAACGTTATTATGAACTTTCCCTCATACGAAAAATTAGGACTCGGTTGCACCCATCTGCTAGAACACGATATAAACACAGGTGATGCAACTCCGGTAAAGGCAAAACATTACCCATTGTCCCCTCCAAAGCAGGCTGAAGTATTTGAAGAACTCGATAGACTACTAGAATTAGGCGTAATAGAGGAATCAAACTCTCCCTGGTGCAGTCCTATAGTCACCGTACGTAAACCAGGCAAAATAAGAATATGTCTAGACTGTCGCAAACTTAATGAACTGACGAAAAAGGATTCCTATCCGCTCCCGCATATTAACGGACTACTAAGCCGTCTTAAAGACACCCATTTTATTAGCGGGGTAGACTTAAAGGATGCGTACTTCCAAATTAAATTGTCAGAGAGTTCTAAAGAAAAGACTGCGTTTGCCGTGCCTGGTAGGGCACTTTATCAGTACCGAGTTATGCCATTCGGTGTTTGCAATGGTCCACAAACGATGAGTCGACTGATGGATAAAACCATTCCATCCAGGTTAAGGGACAACGTCTTCATATACCTAGACGACCTCCTTATATGTAGTCAGGATTTTGATAGCCACATGCGCATATTGTTTGAAGTTTCACAGTGTTTAAAATCGGCCGGCCTCACAATAAATGTAGGAAAAAGCAAATTTTGCCAACGCGAGATCAAATATCTCGGATATAGAATTGGTGGCGGCACTCTCAAAGTCGACCCAGAGAAAGTGGCCTCGATGGTCCAATTTCCTATACCCAAAACACCTCGCCAAGTTCGACGTTTCATAGGCATGGCAAATTGGTATCGTGCGTTTATTAAGAACTTCTCAGATCTAGCAGGTCCACTTACCGACTGCCTACGTAAATCCGTAAAACCGTTTCGACTGAGTCCAGAAGCTATTAATTCCTTCAATAGTTTAAAATCTGCTCTATCATGTGCCCCCGTCTTGGCCCAACCAGATTTTTCTAAAGAGTTTACGATTCAGTGCGATGCGTCACGAATTGGCGTCGGCGGAGTTTTATTCCAATTAGACGACGACGGTAGGGAACACCCAATTGCGTTCGTGTCCCAGAAATTGAACAAGGCACAGCGTAATTATACTGTGACCGAGTTAGAATGTTTGGCGGCTGTGATTTGTGTAAAGAGGTTCAGACAATATGTGGAGGGACTCCCATTTAAAATCATCACAGACCATTCGAGCTTACGTTGGCTTATGAGCCAGAAAGATTTAAATGGCAGATTAGCTCGGTGGAGTCTAAAACTCCAAAATTTCGTTTTCACCATTGAACATCGTAAGGGTTCAATGAACGTAGTGCCAGACACCTTATCACGATTTGACGTGGACGAAATACAAGTTTGTGAATCAGCTCCTGAAATAGACCCGAAATCATCGGAATTTAATGACCCAGAATATAAAAGAATAAGGGAGGAAATAATTAGAAATAAGGACCGATTACCCGACTTAGTTGTCATAGAAGACCATATTTACAAACGAGTAAAATTTCGAAACGGCGATGATAACGAAGAAAATCTTTGGAGGTTGTGGTTACCCAAAACCTTAACTGCTGACGTTATAAAGTCTGCTCATGGCGAAGGCTGCCACGGAGGTTATAATAAAACACTGTACCGCATTAGACAAAATTATTTCTGGCCTCAGATGGCACGTGACGTCAAAATGTATGTCAAGAATTGCGACGAATGCAAAACGATAAAACCGTCAAATCAGACCCTACGTCCACCTATGGGAAACCAAATTATAACGACCCGGCCTTTCCAAAGATTATACTGCGATTTTTTGGGACCTTACCCATGCACCAAGTCCAGGAATTGTCAATTGTTTATAGTCATTGACCATTTTAGTAAATTTTTATTCCTAAAACCGATGAGATCGGCTACAGCCAGTAACGTTATTGATTTTTTTCAGAAGGAGATCTTCTGTACATATGGGGTACCGCAATATGTCCATAGCGACAATGCCAAACAATTCAAGTCTAAGGAACTTAAAGAATTCTTTGAAGTTTACGGTATTTCTCACATAACAACCGGATTTTATTCACCTCAAGCGAACGCATCCGAGAGAGCAAACAGGGAAATTATTTCCAAAATCCGTTATTTTGTCAAAGACGAGTCCGATCACACAAACTGGGACAGGGATATTCATAAAATACTGTCAATTCTACGTAGTGATTTTCATACAGCTACCCAATGTTCGCCCTACTTTGCCATTTTTGGCCAAAATATGCTCCTACACGGTTCCTCGTACCAACTGTTGGAAAAATTAAATATCCTGTCTGATGATACGGTGGTGAAACATTCCGATAAACTTCAACATATAAGGGAAAAGATAAGTCAAAACCTTAATAATGCTCATGAGAAAGCCTCACGAACATATAATATGAGATCCAAACCCGTGAATTTCATTGAAGGTCAGGAAGTATTTCACCGAAATCACTCCCAAAGTGATTTCAAAAAAGGAATAAATGCAAAATTTAACCCTAAATTTGTAAAATGCCGAATAAGGAAAAAGATAGGCAATGCGTTGTACGACATCGAAGACCTGCAGGGTAGGTATATTGGCAAATATCACGCCTCAGATATTCGTGCCTGAACGCTTAGCGTTCATTTTTGTATGTTGGCCGGCTTCGTGGGTCGTGCCACACGGATACTCACATAATATTTTGTCTAATCTAGTAATGCCCGGCTTCGTGGGTCGTGCCACACGTATACTTACTCCTATATACTTACATACACATATTCTGTGTTCTACTGACCCATTTTTCCTGTGTCCCTAATAGCGTCCAAATCCTGCCTGTTCAAACCACGTATCACAGACACTGATTTGAAGCAGGTTTGTTACGGATTTGTTTTAAAATGTCTTACCTCGCCTTATATGTACCACCTGTACTGTAACTATAAATATGCGCCAAACATATTTTGTTTACATACCATGCACCGGTGTATTTGCCCTTGACATATTTCGAATTCCATTCTTTTTTTTTTATTAATAACAACTCTCTATCTCGTTGTTAGGATTTTTTTTTACAACAGAGGGAAAAGAAACCAAAAGAATGTTCGAGAAAAGAAGGAAAAAATGTAACGCGATTGTCGTGCGCATGCATATATGATTCTTGCTCTTTCTTACTCACACATACACACTCTCCCAATTGCGTCGTGTATTTAACATACACAACTAACTAGCATGTGTAGAGATTTTTTTTACCATCAACTTGTTATACACAAACACATTATTATGATGGAATGCAAGAATGTAAAGAATGTGAAACCGTTACAATTTTTTTTTGTGTTATTGCGAAATAACAATTTTAATGAGTTGTACAGGCATCATCAAAAAAGCAGAAAAGTCAGTTGAAAAATAAGTGTTGAAAGATAAAGTCGTCTGACGGAATAAATTTAAAAGTGATTTGGAATAAAAGTAAAAGCAAATGACTTAAAATTTCGATAGTTATAGTTATTAAAGTGAAAAAATCATATTATTTTTTTTTTTAAAAAAAGTTGTTTAATTAAAAATTATTCATTTTGTAATTCGTGATAGAAAAGTTTTGCGAATTGAAATAAGATTTTATAAATCAAAGATATAATTAAAAAGAAATTGTAAATTTAAAAGGAAAAAATGTTGAAAGGCCAGCAAAATTGTTAATACATTGGTCTTAAAACCACCGCTTTTGTTTTTCATCAATGTCGCAGTGAAATATTAAAAAAATTTTGCAGCTTTTGTAAACAAATTAAATTCTATAAATGGAAAATTTATATATAACATTACAAAAACTATATATGTGACCACAAAACTAATAAATTATATATAATTAATAAAAATAGTTTATAATGTTAGTAAAAAACTAACAACTAAAACAACTACATAATAAATATGTGAACAAACAAAACAAAATGCAGGAGGCGGTTGTTACTGTTCGTAGTCGAAAAGTTTACAACACGATTTTTTTTTTACAAATTAATTGTAATAAATCATTGCAAATCCTAAAATATAATTTCCTAATAACACGGTGTATAAAAATTAAATTGCAAGTGTCAATATAAACAGTGAAAATTTTGTAGGCATTCCTTTTAAAAAAAAAAATTATTTTATAAACAAATATGGAAAGGTGAAAAAAAAAGTTTTTAAAAATAAAAGGAACAAAATAACAACAACCACAAAGAAGAGAAATTAAAAACGATTGTTTGCTACTTGGAACAAAAAAAAAAAAAAAAACTTATTAAAAGAAAGAATAAACAAAGAAAAAAAAAAGATCATCAAAAGTAACAAACGGTGTAAAAATAAAACTCAAATTTAAAATGACACATAAACAACTTAAATATCAAAAATGAACATAAATAAGTTAAACATAGACTCAAAATAAAACATTTATAAATTGTGAAAACTGAAAGAAAACACAAAAGAAAATTACATACAACAAAAATATAGACATACATAAAATTAAAAGTGTGCCATTAAAATTACAACAACATGCACAACAACAACATGAGTTGCGACGAATACGACATCAACTGCATGAGCCACAACAACAAGGTCTACAACAACATGCACAACAGCAACTTGAATTACAACGAATACAACATCAACAACAAGAGCTACAACAACGTGCACAACAACAACTAGCGACTAGGCCCATAATTTAAGTTTGTTTTATATACATATAAAGTAAGTTAAGATTAAGATAGTATAAGATTCTCATTATTGCTGTAGTTTATTTAGCTTTAACTATTTATAATTTTTTCTTTAGACTAACCCAATTAACAAATGAATTTGAATAAAAAAATTAAAGAAAATGAAATTGAAACTATAAATTTAAAATGATTTGCTAAATTTTTTTATTTGAATGGATGCTAGGAAGAAACCAGCTATGGTAAGCGTAATATAATTCGTCGATTGTTTTGTAAACGGGACAGGTTAAATTCCGGGTACTTCACCAGTCATAGGTTGGGGAAGGGATAAGTGTACCCCTATATGGCAACCATCTGGCCATATTATCCCTCATGGATACTAATATAATCATTTCCTCCTTTTCCTCCTCAAGTGCTT
The DNA here is from genome assembly GCA_916048285.2 of Bellardia pandia. Taxonomy (NCBI): domain Eukaryota; kingdom Metazoa; phylum Arthropoda; class Insecta; order Diptera; family Calliphoridae; genus Bellardia; species Bellardia pandia. The sequence continues at coordinate 97,019,063 of OU696533.1, read as the reverse complement.
TTTAGATTCCTTTTCGAAATATTTTAAACATACTTCCAGGGGTGTGAAGTGTGTTATATGCTTACGTGCCAAACCCTGGTTGAGATAAATTTTGCTTAATGAGCTAGCGGGCCAGCTTTTATACCCCCTTAACCGGTCATTTGGATCGTTATTTAAATTTCATTTGAAAGTAATTTAACGGCGCGTAACAGGCGTTCTTGGCATTCTTTGGCTGTAAACCAGTGTAATAAATTGACTTACAAACAAACAACGCTTGCAGATTATTGAATTTTATTATCAAAATTCATGCTCGGTTAAAAAAGTACATCGTGCACTTGTTCAGTTTGGACGACCATCTGATGCGGCTATTCGGAATCCTGTGACTAAATTTGGTGTAAAGAGCGGCCAGAAGCATTGCAAGAACTATTAATGCATCCCGAAAAATGCACCGTTTGGTATGGATTATGAGCGGGTGGCATCATTGGCACGACTATTTTAAAGACGAAGAAGGCAGTAACGCTACTGTGAATGGCAAGCGCTATCGTGCAATGATTTTGTTTTCACCAAAATGAAAGAGTTGGACTTGGCTGATATTTGGTTTTCACAAACAGTGGCCCAATTGGGTGCCGAGTTCAGTAAACAGTTTATTTGGCGCTGCGAATAAGGTTCCTAGAAAAAATTGTCCCAAAGAAAAAAACGAAAAAAGGCACAAATTTTGATGTCACATTTTATTATGAAATTTAGTCCTAAATTTTTTTTATAAAAAATCACCCCAAATGTTATGAAAAATTCTCTAAGGTTAAAATGAAAGGTAACCCCAACTGTTGCGGCCATTTTTCATAACGAACAATTATTGCCCTAAATAACTAAATGAATTTTCAACCCAAATTTTGTCATTTTTATGAAATATTTCCAAATTCCAAATAGTAATAATGAAAACCCCAAAATTTTGCATGAAATTTTTGGGGTAATTTTTAATTTTTATATTGTTAGTATATTTTACAATATTAACGAATGAAATTTAGCCCGTAAGTACAAAAACAAAATTTCATGTTTCAAAATTTCAATTTTTCATTCTACGATTTTGGGGTCATTTTTCATTCCTCTGAAAATGCAAAATTATCCCAACGAAAAAAAAGCTAAAAAAGGCCAGCAACTTTCGTGTTTTTGTATTTATTTTTTTTGGGGGCCATTTTTCTAGGAGCCATTATATTTAACCTTATATTTAACCTTTGGGGCCAGTCGCTTGGCCGCCTATATTGTGCGATTTAACGCTTTTAGACTATTGTTTATGGGGTTAAGTTAAGGCTTATTTCTATATCGGTTGACGCACTGAAAGGCGATATTGAGGAATTTATTTGTGAGATACCAGCCGATGTGTTGGAGAAATTGGCCCCAGCGTATTAACCATTTGAGGCGTAGCCGCGGTCAACAATTAAATGAAATCATCTTTACATATTGATTATATAGTTGGTTTTTCGACTCAAATAAATATTTCATACATTTCTCTAAATTTACGTGTTTTTTTTAATCAAATACAAAAGCTCTTAAAAATTTACTCTTTAAATTAATTTATTCATGTTTATATTTTTGTTTTGGATAACAAGGACTGTTATAGTTGTTTAGTTTATTATATTATAGGCAAATCAGTTTTTTTGAACAACATCATTTATTATTTATGATATTCTTTCTAACAGATATTATGCAGGCAAATAAAAATCTATAATTATAAATATTTTATTTGTTCACTTAAAAAAAGAATACTCACACTTTGACTTTATAACAAAAAAAACACCTACAACTTTTTATGGCCTGTTCGATTTTGAAAATCTATATGTACAACACAAGCTACATTTGCATGCCAGTCGTAGGACATTTGTAAATTTCCTTTGCAAACTTTTCCTTTCACATTCCTCTTAACAACCTTAATTTGTTCTTTTAGCAAATTCAATGGATGTAGTTGCTGCCTTCATATCAAATATATACTTTTAAAAATTTAATAACAAACAACAGAACACGTTGAATTTTTCAATACGGCCAAACCACCGCCCATTTGGTTTGCAAAATTGTTAAAATTTTTTCTTTCAATCTTTATCTAATAATGCAGGGAGGCAGGGGTAGAAGCAAAAAAGGAAGTGGAGCAAATAACGGTGTTAAATAGAAAAAAAAAATCAAAAAAACATGAAAAAGACAAAAAAAAAAATATTTAATTTCCGATCACGTAACCAACTCACGTTCCTCTTCACTTCACTTTAATGTAATGATGGTGCTGATGTTGCTGTTGTTATTATTGTCAATGCTTATGCTACTAAAGCCGCTACTAACAGTGGCACCAACCACCAGCATCGCCAGCCCTGCTGATTCCATTGATGTGCATTGCAATGTCAGTCAAACAGTCATTGAGTCTTGTCTTGGTTGTTGAGTTTTCCCAACTGTCCCCAACTGTAGTAGAGAGTGGCAAAAGTAGTGACACAAGTAGTTGTAATATTAGTTGTTGTTGTTGGGCCTGCATACTTGCTGAAGTAGCAACAGTGGTTGTTCTTAAAACAACACAAACTCCAATAACAACAGCAGTTAAAAAATACTTGCAACGCTAACAAAATAAGAAAATTTTCAGCAGCAAACTGCAAAAAATCTGATGACATACCAAAACAAAACGAAAAAAAAGACACAAAGCTTTTTGTTGCCATAAAATACTTACATGTATAATGACAGAATTGACGTTAATTTTACAACATTTAAAGTTTTATGTTACATAAAAGTTTATATTATATTTTTATAAAAATTGTCGTAAAAAACACAATAAGACTCTGGAGTACATTGTGCAGCATAGTCAAAAGGATATTTTTTTTTAAAATACGAATTGTAATAATAATAATAAAAATAGTGTTCTCATTAAATTTAGTGTGCTGCTCAAAGGGAAAGAAAAAGGTACTTTTTGGTTTTGGTTCAAAGGAAATTTGTTAAAGACATATGAAAGCAGCCCCATTTGCTTTTAAAAATTTCAGATCATGCAAACATTTTTTAAAATTTTTGTATTTGTGTTATTTTATGTTCAAGCATCTTAAAATGTTCTTAATTTTGAAACAACATGGAGGTTGAATAACAAAGAAAATAATTTTCAGCAAAATTAATTTAAAATTTTTTTTTTTTTAATTTTGTGGCCGAATCCTTGCAAATATGTAGAACTGCTCTCACAAACAACTCGGAACTCTACTATATATTATTTAAGAAAAATATATTCAATAGTTTAGGAGCTATCGAAATTTTTCCAAAATAAAATTAAATTTAATGTCGAGTTAACTAAGAGCGGTCATCTCTTATGTCTGTTTAAATTACACATTCGTTAAAAATACGATTCAAAAATTCATAAAATTTATTTCAAATATTTTTCATTGCCTTAAATAGTTTGGTATTAAAAAGCTGTAAAAATGGATCAGTAGAAAAAAACTTATAGCCAAAAATTTTAATCAAACTTTAACAATATTTTGGTTTTAACGAAAACATTTGTACACATTGTTACAAATTGATAGCTTGTTTTTATAATGTCTATCTAAATCCGAGTGTAATTGCTTATTTGCCCAACCCACTACTTTGTTATGCTCTTTTAATTCAGTTGTCTTTCACATGGCAAATTGTTTTTGTTTTTAATATACAGTACGTAAAAAAATTATGGTACCATTATTAATGAAAAATGCATTTGGTAATTCTCAATGCCTTTTGTGTTATAAAACATTTGAAGGTCACTGGGAATTGGTTATCGGAAGGCATTATGATGTTTTTCATAACGATATTCAGAAATGAAAAATATATATTTGAAAAAATTGAAAGAATGGATAGAAGAGGAAGAAAATATTGATAAAAAATTTGATAGAGACTTGAAAAAAAAATCCTATGTAAATATAATAAATTTTCTGTTGTACCAAGTAACAAAATAATTATGAACTGAATTATTAAACATATTTTTACAACCGAAACAATTTTTTATGATTACTATTTTATAAAAATCTTTAGTTTACTTTTTCGTTTTACTAAAGAGTTCAATTGTGAGAAAATTTTAACTTAAATTGGTGACCTGACTAGACTGTCACTAGACTATGATCACAGCTGCCAGATTTGACGATTTTTCGTCATTTTGACGATTTTTTGTTTCAAAAATAGCAAAGTGACGATTTGACGATTTTCACATTGAAAGTGAGGATTTTCTGAATTATTAAAATTTTCTATAATTTGTTTGTTTTATTAATGTTTTTGTTACCAAATTCTCTCCTTTTTTTGAGACAACAACTATTTTTCTCATTTAATATCGTAAATATTAAGAAGAACATGACATATTTGAAAAACAAAACTATGTACTTATTAACAATTGTTAAGTTTAGGTATAATAATTTCAAATAATAGTAGAAATTACATATTTATCTGTAAACATAAAAAGCAAATTTAAATGCTGCATTCCATGAACTAAAATTTTTAGAGGAAACAATTTCTGAATTTAAACGGGGAAAAATAACCCGGCATTTACACATGCAAGTGCAAGTTCGAAAAAGTCAATACATTCACACTTTTTTACTAATACACTCACATGTTTTCACTTGCAGAGCTAGTCGAGTTTTTAGAATAAGTTTTCGTATATAATACGTACACGGCACTTGCATGCAAGTACTTGCATGTGTAAAGGCAGGGTAAACTGAATTGTTTTGATATTGTTATGTAACCTGAATTAATAAAATATGCTAAATTCAGATATATATTTATAAAATACTTCAAGTCTTGTTTCACACTCTTCAGTTTTAGCTGAGCAGTTTTTATTCAATTTTCGTTTGACCTTGCCATTTAATTTACACGCGCCATTTTAATTTTCATACTCTTTAATGCTAATCAACATGAATGAAAGAAAACAGTAAAAGGCAATAAGAAAATTGACTAGTACTGTCAAGTTTGTACCCCTTTTGTTCTCTTTTCCCTTATCATACAAAAATACTTGCTTTGACGAGTTAGAATTGAAGAGAGTGAAAGCGAACTAAGAATTTTTATGTTTTCGTTTAAATAAAAATTTCAAAATACTATTTTTTTAATACAAAAAAATAAAAATCTATTTACATTGTGCTACTTTAGAAGTTCTTACCTTTCACTAAAAGTTTTATACAAAATTTGAAAATATTTAAAATAACTATTTTTATATTTTTCATAATCATAGTTATTATTTGTTAAAACTTGTTATATAGTCAGTTTATGTCATCTATTCTTTTATTTGCTTTTCTTTTCACCTTCTCATTTTTTAATTTCCAAAAAGTTCATAAATAAATTTTAAGCAATAACACTTAATACTTCCATTCTTCAGTTTCTTTTTTTTTATTTTTGTAAATATATATGTAAAAACAACGGCCCATATAAACAATGAAGCTCATAAAATTCAAAATAAAAAACAAAAATAATAATTGTTATCTATAAATTCTAGTATTTACTCTTGGCATTTTTTGTTTTATTACTATGTTGGCATGATTGAAGTTTTAGTGGGTCATAAAATTTAAACAGGCGACCAGTTTTTCAGTAGCGTCGCATTCATGACTTTATTTGTTGACCCCATAAATCATGATAAAACAAATAAAATAAAATAAAATAAAATAAATAAATAAATTAGTGTTTGTTGTTAATTTAAATTTTTTATTATAGAGCAAAGTAAAATTTTTAAAAAATATAAAATAAACAAATCATAAACAACCCAGTTTTGTTTTATATTTTGTGTAAGGCCGTTATAAATATAAACAAATATTATGGGATATTTTTAGTTGTGACAACTGTAAATATTGAACTGTTTTGTTTACATACAAAACAATATTTATACAAACAAATAAATTGATGGCAAATAGATTTATGCAGCAAATTTAGTAAGCGTATATTTTAAATATTATCTTAGATACTACCTATAGATAGAGAAATATATAGCTATTTGAATTTTGTTAAATCATGGTATTATGAGTTTTAAAAGGGGGGTTTTTCAAAGGAAACAAATAAATCATGGTAGCATGTTTTAAAGTATGTAGGCTAAAGGTTGTTTGTAGAAATGATGGGAAAATATTTATTATTGCTTAAGTTATTTATATATTGGTCTAAAAATTTGGTAATTTGAACTAACAATTATATGCCATATTACGAAAGGAATTTTGGTGAGTGCAATGAAAACAGATTACCCTATAGATTACTTAGGGATATTAAAGTGGCAATTGATTCTACTACAATTTACTACGGTTTATTTTGATTTAACAATTAAGCAAATTTAATTCATCTCGTATTGCAAAGTGACTAGGTAATAAAACTAAGTAAATGTTATTTTTGGTAAGCAAAAAAATCCTAAAGTGAAATGAGAACTGAAACTTGAGGATTATCATTTAACAAAAATAAAAAAAAAACATTTACATAAAATTAAATTTCGATTTCTTCGACCTTTTTGAGCTCGAGGCTAATTATTTGTAAAAAATATATATATTATATATTAAATTATTTCTTACAATATTTCGATATCTTTCGGATATCATTATCAAATTTGTTTTTAATACATACTTTGTTTAAACTACATTTAAATTTTATATAAATTAAAAAAAATTATTAGGTGATGATTGTTTTTGCTTTAAATTATTGTAAATATTAAGTAAAAAATAAACATATACAAATATATTACAAATTTTTCATGACTTAGCACACACATTTTATATAATTTTCAAAATTAGAGGTGTGGTGAAATATTGTTTGTTGAAAATATATGAATTTTTGCTGGAAATTATTGTAATTTATGCTTAAATTTAAGTTTAACGTGTTTTGTTTATTATTTTCAAGGTTTTTGGTGGTGTGGTAAATTTTTTTGCAAAGTGGTGAGTTTTTAAATGCCCATAATTTCGTAGATTTAAATGTTTTTTTAAGTTATTTAATTAGAAAGTAGAAAAATTTTAAACAACACGTGTTTTAGGTAAAGGTAAATTGTGTAAATTTAAGGAAAATCAGAGTGAGGTGAATTTCTATTTCTATAAATATTATGGTTTTTATATTAAAATAATTGTAAATATTAAATAAATAGATAATGAATAAATTTAATTTCAAACCTAGAGTTTTTGGTGGTGGGGTAAGTTTTTTAAAAATTAAGTGGTGAGTTTTTTAAAAATTCTTTATTTACATGGATTTTTGTGAAAATTTGTTTCTTATATAATTTTATGAAAAAAGCTTAAAAATGCTGCTGGAAATTTCTATTACATACTTCAAATATTATAATTTTTGTCTTCAAATTACAAAATTTGTTTATGATAAAACTTTCTTTTACACTTTTTCTCTGGTTTAAACATTTGCTTGTAAATATTATTGTAATTTTCTATTTGTTGTTGAAGATTTTGATTTTTGTTTTGTAATTACAAATCTTTAAAACTTATTTTAAATTAATTTTAAGTTTTTTTTCTGGGTAAAACAAATTCTTGTTAATCTTATTGTTTATATTTGTTTTAAAATGTTATGTCACTTTTGTATTTGTTTTTAAATTCGCAATATTACATTTTTTACATATTTACTACATGGTAATGTAATTGTATGCAAATATAAAGCATTATGTTCAAAATCTACAAGATATTTTCCCCCCCTTATAAAAGGAAATTGTAGCAAAAGTAAACGGAAATAGTTGGTTTATAAGAGTATGTTAGCAAATACGGTTTTTTTTTTGTAAAGAACGTGCAGTTGTTCATATATTTGTTTAACATGAAATGATGAATTTAAAATTTTTTAGTTGTTTTTGTATTATATTCTTAAAAAGTAGTTAAAAAAAAATTGCAGAACTATACTTGGTTGAGTTGAAGTTTAAATATCCTTTATTGAAAACCAGAATTGCACAAATAAGGTTTAACTCTACATTACAGACCTTTCATAGTCATTAACAGTCAAAAATGTTGTTACGTTTCCTTGAACAGTGGGCAAAATACAACAACAATCATCATTATAACAACTAAAATAGCATACTTGTTTACATAAATTGCACTTTTTTAACGCATTACAACAACATTCCAAGCAATTGTAACAATGTTGAAAATTTGCTATTTTATAAGGAATTTATAAATTTTTTTGAGCCGGTCTTACATTTTGGTAAATAACTTTCTTTATATTAAAGTTATTTAGCTAATTTTTAATACCCAATTACCTAGGACAATGATAAATATTTTAGATAAATTTTGTTAATTTCCATTTAATAACTTGGACGTAAGCGTGTTTTACATACACAAATATAAACCAGCACAAAACAAAACGGCTTAGAATTTCATAATAACAGGATCTAAGATGATTGTATTAAAGTTAAGTGTTTGCACGTAGTGAACTACCACGTAAACCAACCAACCAACCAACCAAAATGATTGTATGCAAGTGTTACATATGAATTGACTTGTTTAACACGTTGGTTTGCAGGGTATATAATTTGAAATAGATAACGAAATTTTATTTTAACAAAATTATATCATATTGTATTTTCTATTTTGATCTAAAATCTACATTTATCATGTCTTAATGCATTTATATATTGCATTTATATTTTGTAGTTTGTATTTATATGTTAGTTGAAGATGAATTCGTAAGAGTATGTTATTTTTTTTATTCAGTTTGATGATGTTTGAATAAATTTTCAGCTCATTTAACAAAAGTATGATTTTAAAAACAGTGTTGAAAGCAACATATATTTCAAGAAAACTAAGGGGGAAACAGGGAAGCCAGGGGAAAGAGATTGAGAGATAACAATTTTGTTTGCATTAACTCTGTGCCATCTATGTTGAGTCTGAGTTTTAGTATGTTTTCAAAAAGATAAGTTAAACATGAATTGTATAAATATTTTTTAATGCTTTAACAGAGTTTATAACAGATTTTTACTCATACACAAACTAACATTTGCAAATATTTAATGCTCCAGCGAGTCATATACTTAGTTTTTTTTTCGAAATAAACATGGTGTTCATGTTAGAGAGAGCATCCAAAAAAAAAAACACAAATGACGGAAAAGGAAAGACTTTTCTCAATGCCACACGATGGCATGCAACTGCAGCTTACAACTACTACAGTTTTCCGTTTAAATGTTGTTATAAATGTTAATGATGTTGTCAGTTTAATGAGCTCATCTTATGTTTGTTGTTCTGTTTTTGCTACTGCAACATCAATTGATGTTGCTGCTGCTGCTCTTAATGTTGTTGATGTTTAGCTAGAACTGCATGTTCTATCTATAACATCTTGTAGTTTTTTTGTTATTTTTATTTTCATTTTCTTTTGTTGTTATTATTGCTTGTTTTTTGTTAAATGTTGATGCTGTGATTTCCGACATAAGTGAACTTTTAAATGCAGATAAATTGAGTTTTTTTTATGTTTGTTTGCTCATATATTTTTCGTTTTTTCTATTTGAAGAAGTGCTGCTTGACTAGTGAATTTAAATGTTACGGAATTACGTTTTGAAATGTTTTAGGAATTTTTTGTGTTTTAAATTAGAAACAAGAAGATTTTTAGTATTAAACATTAAACTAGCAGTTAGGCAGTTTTACAAAGTTATGCTTTAAAAAACTTTCAGTTAATGATTTTTGAAATTTATTTTCTTATTTCTTTTATTGTCTACAACAATTGTTTGCTGTTTTAATATTATTTTTGCAACCTTTTACTTTTGCTTTCCATTTTTAATTTTTGCTACATTGATCTGTTGGGGCTTTTTAGAAAATTACTTTAAACAAAGTTTTTTTATATTATTATCATTTTGTTGTTATTTTGTTTTGTATTTTGTTTTTCTTGTTTTTTTACACAGTTTATAGCTTCATAAATATTCAAATAAATGTAGAATGTAGAGCTATAAAAGCAATATAGACGACCTCTATAGATATAACGAAACAGCCATTTGCACACACTTTGGCCCCATAAACAAACTGCAAAAGTAGTATAAATGGCAATTAAAAGAAATAAAATAAATGGTTAACAAAAACATAAAACAGTATATAGTATATATAATAACAAGCTGAGAAGTTGTTAGAATAAGTGTGTAACTAATGTTTATTTTGTTGGAGAATGAAGTCTATACCATTCTGTAAAATTCTTTTAGTGAAAGAGTTGCTTAAATGTACTTTGCTGGGTTTAAAAAATATTTATTTATTATTTTTTATAAATTCTCGGCTAAAATTTAAATTTCCCAAACAACTTCATAAGTAATGAAGATTTTAAGAATTTAAAATTTTACACAGTGGCAACATAAAAATGACAGTTATTTGTAATTTTTTACTTTAATTAAATTTCTGAGGGAAAAATTTAAAATGCCCAAAAAAAAATCGGAATAAAATATTGTTTGCTTCTAATTACTACATTTTAAACATTAGAAATAATTATAGTATGAGAGAATAAATTTATTTTTCTTTAAAATTTATATACTTTTTTTAAAATTCCACTCTTAGAATTTAAAATTCACAATTTTTTTTAAATTGCCTGAAATTAATTTGAATTATTTATTTTTAGGAATAATTAAACATTTTATATTTATTTACTTTACTTTATTTATATTTCTAAAGCAAAAATTGAAAATTCCCAAAGCCACTTTTAAAAATTCTCAAGAATAATTTGTTGTTGTTCTTTCTTATAAATAATTATAATATGAGAGAATAATTTAAATATTATTTTAATTTTATATACTTTTTAAAAATTCCCTGCTTAGAATTTAAAATTCGCAATTTTTTTTAATTCCCCAAAATAATAAATATTCCGTTTTTTGGGATATTATACATTTTACTTTTATTTTTTACATTACTTATATAAAAAAATACATAATTTTGGCTTTCTTGGAGTTAATTTAAATTCATAATATTTTTAAAAAATTCCTAAAAAATTGCTAAAATTTCAAATTTCAATTTTTTTTATTCTCTTATAATTATTTTTAATTTAGTTTTATTTGGATAATTAAACATTTTACTTGTAGTTTTTTACTTTTCTTAAATTTCAGAAATTTAAAATTCCCAAAATTAATTTAAAAAATTCCAAAAAAATTAAACAATTTTCTTTTGAAACTAACATATTTCTCATGTTACTAATATTTTAAGCCCAAACTATATGAAAGTTTAATAATTTAATATATTTTATTTAAAATTTTTTTTATTAAAAAACCATTTGTTAGAAGAATATAAATTTTTTCTTAATTCCTGTAAAAATTTTAAAAATTTACTTTCGGTATATTTTTCTCTTTGAAATCATATTTTGAAAGGGTTTTAAAACGTATACTTAATATTTGATTGTATTTACATAACACGTATTCGTAATATTTTATTAGGAATTATTTTATACTTTTGGTATATTTTTCACTTTGCAGTCATATTTTGAAAGGATTTTAAAACGTATACTTAATATTTGATTGTATTTACATAACTACATATCACGTATGCGTAATATTTAATTATGAATTATTAAATATAAATTATACGCTTTTTCTCTTTAATATTTTCGATATTATCTTTGATTTTATCTGTTAAAAGTTTCTTATACATGTAATTATGAGATTAACATAAAACTTTTGATGGTTATAATTAGCAGAAATTTATTAATTTTTAATAAATTTTCACAATGATGGAATATCATAAAATAATTGCTATTTTTTCTTTACACTTTTAAAATAATATAAAATCATATTAATCTCAATTAATATTTATTGTACTTTTATGCTCTTAATAAACAGCAGCAACAGCAACAAAATAACATTTAATACTGCTATCCAGCTTTATTAAAAAATATAAATTACGAAAATACAACTGAAGCTTTTAAACAAATCTGTCCGTGTGAATTTATTTGCTTATATGTATGTATGTACATATATACATACATAAATATATAAGTGAAGAGTTGTGTGTAAATATTGTACATTTGTATAAGTATCACTATGATGTTGTCTATATTATTATAATTAAATATTATGCTTTATTTATCAGACGCAACACCATTTATTTCATTTCGTTTAATAAATGACATATGAATGGAAAAAAATCGGGCTGGTAATTAAAAAATTGGCATACAAAATTTATTAAAATTTATATATTAATTTGTTTCACAAACGACAGGCATTAAACACTACAAAAACAAAAAGATTTATTTATTTATTAACATGCAGTTCTTGATTTATAACAACTTACAAGGATGTAATAAAATTTCATAATGAAAATATAAAAGAGATAAACAACAATACTTTTTGAAATAAATGTATGCAAAAATAGAAACAGATATTTCACATTTGCAAAATTAATTAATCAGAAATAAACAAATTTCCTCCCTATTTTAAAGCCAAACGTTGCTGAAAATTCAAGTACGTGTTTTAAATGTGATTTCAATTTCCATTTACTCAATCTCGTTTTCAAGCAAACTAAAGTGTTTTTTTTCACGTTCTGTGTGAATCAAATTAATTTGTTTTAAGTATTTAAATAATCTTATGTTGTCGTGTGTTAATATTATTATAACACTTGAATTTTTGCTTAATACTTAATGTAATAATTATTAAGTAGAAATAAAGTAGAACATAGTAGGTTTTTAATGTGGATTTATTTTAAGGTGGTTGGGTTTTACTTATTTTTGTTTTAAATACGTTTAAGCAGTATTTAAATTAAATTCTTAAAACTTAAGCTAAATTAATTAAAATATTATTTGAAGTATATAATGAAATGTTTAATATAAAGTGCTTTCATGGCGTATGATTGATATTAATTGTTAAAAAATGCTTAAATGTGGCAATAATCTCTTTAATTCTATGAATTTTAATAAACTTTAAAAGGAAATCAAAGGCGTTATAAAAAGTAATCAAACCCTTTATAAAATTAACTAAATAATGATAATTTTAAGCATTTAACGATTATTTTCCACCAATTTTTTCTTTAAATTAAAAAAATGTGTCTGTTTAAATTATTAAAATAAACACAAATTCAATATTTTCTTAACATTTTATTATTGTATAAACCCCGTATAAACTTCCAAACAAATTTAAAAATTTCAAAAAAAAAAAACAAATAAAATTATTTGTTTTTTTAACAGTTTACTTTGCAATAATTTCTAAAAGGCAAAATATTGTTTTTTAAAGTTAAATATTGTTTGTTACTTTGCCCTTATAAAATTTTTAAATTTCAAAAATTTTCAATTAAATAATTTTGTAGTTTTCTGTTCGGTTTTTTCATAAAATTTGTACGTTTCGAGTATTTTTGTTAATATTTGTTGCCTAAAATTTGGAATTCAAAAAAATTTAAATATGCCAAAAAATTTTCATTTAATAATTTTGTAATTTTTCTTTCCATAAAATCTGTATTGTTGTAGGATTTTTTGTTAGTTACATATTCTCGCGTCAAATTGTAAATTTCCAAAAAAAAATTTTAAAGTTCTCAAGAAAATTTTAAAAATTCTTAAGAATATATACAATTCTCAAAAAATAAAAAAATTCCCTAAACACAAGTTGTTTTTTTTACAATTTACTCTGCAATAATTTGTAAAAGGCAATAAAAATGTTAAGTTAGATACCTACATTTGTTATATTTTTAACGAAAAAATTAAATACAAAATTTTAATTTATTTTTAGATAGTGATAGTGAAAACAGAAATACAGTCAAAATTCTCTATAACGAATTCCAAGGGACTGGAAAATTTGCTATATAGAAAAGAAAAACAATTCTGTTCCTTTTAACAGTAGTCAGTTATTTTGGTTTGAAGTACATTTTTCCACAAAAAAATGTATTAATTATCTTATGTTAATATTATTTTTAATTTTATTATTTTATTTCTAATAAGTCGAAATTTAGTGTTGGAAATTGGGAAAATTTAGTTTAGGAATTTAAAATATTTAATTCTTAAAAACTATTTTAAATTCCCAAATTTAAACTTCAATAACTTTATTTGAGATATTTAACTCAAAAATATTCGTAATCTACATGCTGTTTTAAAATTATGATTTTTGTTATGTTTACTTGACAAACATTTAAAATACTCAAAAAATTACGAAAAATTCTTTCAAAATGTTTGTATGAAATATTAGAAAATTTTATTGTTTTCTAATTTGTTTAAAATTCGCAAATTATTTTTAAAAATCTCCTATAAGTCATTTTGTTTTGTAACTGTTTTTTTTTAACATTTATCAGTGTTTATGAAATTCAAATTGTTTTAGAATTTCCCTAAACAAATTTTTAATAAAACAAAATAAATTTAAAAATACCCAATATTTAGTTGAAACTCTTTTGACATGTATGTTAAAATCAAAACAAAATTAGAGTATAAATACCATTTTCTTAATGTGCAATATTATTTTTACGTTTTTCTGCTAAAAATTTAAAATTCCTAAAAACTTTTTCGAAATACCCAATACATAATTTTATTTTTTTTTTAAAACAATTAATTTATTTATAAAATTAAAGAAACAATGCTACTTTTCTTAAATAAATATTACTATCATGTATTCACCAACAAAATTAGGAATTCCCAGAAAAAGTTTTAAAAATTCCTTAAAATTTATTCGGTATTTTTCTAGTTTTAACAAAAAATTTTTCATTATTTTTAAGATTTTTATTAGTTTTAAGCTTTTCTATCTCATTCCATACTCATACATCGTATTTTATTATTGTTCAACGATTAAAAATTTTAAATTCTTAACATTATTTTAAAATTTACAAACATTTATTTCAACTTTTTAGACCTTTATCTGTAAAATAAGTGTATCATTCTCTATAATTAATGATTGTTATATATCCCCGACTAAAATTTTAAATTCCCAAAAGTTTTCAGAAAATTCCCAATTTACAATATAAATATTTTTGTTCCTGAAAAAAGTTCTTCATTTTGTAAAATTTTTTCAAATTCCGGTCTAAAATTTAAAATTTAACACAATTTTAAAATTCCCTAATAAATATATAAAATTCGCAATAAAATATTTTAGTAATTTTCAGTAAATTAGTAATTTCATTACTTTTATATATAGGTTAATACATTTATTTATAGTTTTTTAAAAAAAATTGAAATTCCCTTCAAAAATTTTAAATTCCTAAAAAATTTAAAATTCCTAAAATAATTTAAAATTCCCAAACAAATTTTAAAATTCCCAAAAAATACTTAAAATTCCCTTACAAATATTTAAAATTCCCAAAAAATAATTTTAGTGGTTTGCAATAAAACAGTTATTTCATTATTTTTATATATAGTTAAATTCATTTATTTATAGTTTTTTTTTCAAAAAAAATTTCAAATTCCCTTCAAAAATTCCTAAAAAATTTTAAAATTCCCAAAAAATTTTTTTCTTTCGAAATAGTTTTCTGTTAAATAATATAAAATTTCAATTAATTTAAAAGGTTTGGCAATTTATTTGAAATTTGTGTGTTAATATTAAAGTAAATTCATTATGCTAACTGAAATTAATTTTAGTTGTTAATAATCCAATGGCATTGGCTACAATTTTATCTATAACCTTTAAAATTTTATGCAAGCACGTCTTGAACTTTGAAAATACCTTTTTTATGTAACTTTATCTTCACTTAAACTTAACAAAAAAAAAACGCAATGTCTAAAATGTATAACAAATTTTTAAGTTTCTAGAGCATATGAAAATTATATTTCTTATTTTATTGTACATACGCCTTGAAACCACAATTGCCACCATTTAACCTTCAGACTTGAAATACTTATACTTCCTAAAATGTTATTATGTTATAATTTCTTAAAAATTACTTGAGTTAAAAAAAGTAAATGACACCCCTAAAAACTTATTCATACTTACTAACAATTGTGCACTCGTACTTGCAACAAAGCGAGTGAGTGAGCGTGGTAACAACAGCTGGTTTGTGTTATAAATAACAAGACATTATCAAGTGGAGTACACCATATGCAGGATATTAAGTTTATTATGGCATATTGTTGCAACAACAAAACTAACATTAAAAGCAGCAACATTGTAGAGAACATTAAAGTGAAGAAAAAATAAAATTAAAAGAAACTTGCTCTTGCGCCCAGCATTAAGCGAACAATCAAATAAGTATGTACTTGTATGTTGAAGGAATAAAAGGTCCCCTTTTTTCTTAGTTGATTTAAGTATTTTATTCTAACCCAATTCATTCACATGTTTGTTCTTGTATGTTAGTTTGTTTGCTTTTTTATATTCAACAATTAGTTTCGTTTCAAGCAGCTGTTTTCATTCAAGTCCTGTTTTTTTATTTATTTATTTTTTGCTTGCCAACATTAGCAGAGCACTAGAAGAATAGTTGTAATTTTCTTCTTTGAATTCTACCCTCTAACAACAATTGCCCTCATCATCCTTGATGTCCTTGAGAAGAAAACTAAGTTTTTTTTGTGTATTTTTGTTGTTGTTGTAGTTCTACTAAACTTTGTTTGGTTTCATTTGAATTTTTTTCCTTCTTAGTTTTATTTTTCTTCAGTACACTTTAGTTCACAAGTTTTTCAGTGTTTGTTTCTTCGTTCTTTTTCTTTGTCTGCTGTAATTAACCAATTAAAATGA
Source organism: Bellardia pandia (assembly GCA_916048285.2). Classification (NCBI taxonomy): domain Eukaryota; kingdom Metazoa; phylum Arthropoda; class Insecta; order Diptera; family Calliphoridae; genus Bellardia; species Bellardia pandia. The sequence goes on along the minus strand of OU696533.1, from coordinate 97,002,583 downwards.
CTGAGCAAATACTTTGGCCACGAAAAAAAAACTAAATGAATGCATGAAACTTGTACTACATTTTCTTTTCTTTACATTTCATTCTTCATTATTATTAGTTTTTTTCTTCTTTAAGAAGATTCACTTTTTTTTATGAGTTTCTGTTTTAATAGTTTATTTTTGTTTCGGGATTTATTTTTATTCGGTTTTTGTATTGTTGTTGTTGTGTCTTTTTTTCTAGCTTTAGTTTGTAGTTATTTAAACATTTACCACTCTGTTTAGTTGTTAACAAATAGTAATTATTTTTTTTTTTGTTTTTAGTTCTTCCATCCACTTTAGCTCTAATACAAACTTTGTATTTGTATTTTGTTAACACTTTGTATATTTTGTATTTAGTTTGTTGAAATACATTTAAAGAAAATTAACAACAAAAACAAATGATTAAACAAAAAATTTCGATATTAGATAAAAAAGAGGTGGCTAAAATCTGGGTTAGAGAGATCAGTTAAACAAACAAATTAAAAATTTATTTGAAAAACTGAAAACAAATATTAAGATGTTTTCTGTTTAATTTAAATTTTGTTAATTCCTTTTGAAATTCAATCTTTTTGAACTCCAATTTTAGCTTCAATCATGGTTCTTTTTGAACTGCAATTATAAGCTCAATTATGGTTCCTTTTGAAATTCAATTGTGGTTACTTTTGAACTAGTTCTTCTCGAAGTTAAATTGTGATTCTTTTTGAGTTCCAATTTTAGATTCAATCATGGTTCTTTTTTAAGTTTAATAATGATTCTTTTTGATTTCCAGTTTTAGCTGCAATCATGATTCTTTTTGAATTTCAATTTCAGCTTCAATCATGGTTTTGTTTAAAGTTCAATTGTGGTTCTTTTTGAACTCCAATTTTAACTTCAATCATGATTCCTTTTGAACTGAAATTTTAGCTTTAATCATGGTTCCTTTTGAAGTACAATCGTGTTTGATTTTGAACTCCAATATTAGCTTCAATCGTGGTTCTTTTGATGTTCAATCGTGGTTCCTTTTGAACTCAAATTTTAGCTTCAGTCATCGTTATTTTTTAAGTTTAATAATGATTCTTTTTGATCTCCAGTTTTAGTTTCAATTATTATTTCTTTTGAACTTCAATTTTAGCTTTAATCATGGTTCTTTTTGAACTGCAATTTTAGCAACAAGCATGGTTCGGTTTAAAGTTCTATGGTGAACCTTTTTGAATTCCAATTTTAGCTTCAATCTTGGTTCCTTTTGAAGTTCAATCGTGGTTTCTTTTGAACTCCAATTTTAGCTTCAAGCATGGTTCTTTTTGAACTCCAATTTTAGCTACACGCATGTTTCTTTTTGAAGTAGAATCGTGGGTTTTCTAAACTCTAAGTTTAGTCTAAATCATGGTTCTTTTTTTAAATTAAATTTTGGCACTAATCGCTATTTTTAAACACCAATTTTGGTTTCAAACTTTGTATTTGTATTTTGTTAACACTTTGTATATTTTGTATTTAGTTTGTTGAAATACATTTAAAGAAAATTAACAACAAAAACAAATGATTAAACAAAAAATTTCGATATTAGATAAAAAAGAGGTGGCTAAAATCTGGGTTAGAGAGATCAGTTAAACAAACAAATTAAAAATTTATTTGAAAAACTGAAAACAAATATTAAGATGTTTTCTGTTTAATTTAAATTTTGTTAATTCCTTTTGAAATTCAATCTTTTTGAACTCCAATTTTAGCTTCAATCATGGTTCTTTTTGAACTGCAATTATAAGCTCAATTATGGTTCCTTTTGAAATTCAATTGTGGTTACTTTTGAACTAGTTCTTCTCGAAGTTAAATTGTGATTCTTTTTGAGTTCCAATTTTAGATTCAATCATGGTTCTTTTTTAAGTTTAATAATGATTCTTTTTGATTTCCAGTTTTAGCTGCAATCATGATTCTTTTTGAATTTCAATTTCAGCTTCAATCATGGTTTTGTTTAAAGTTCAATTGTGGTTCTTTTTGAACTCCAATTTTAACTTCAATCATGATTCCTTTTGAACTGAAATGTTAGCTTTAATCATGGTTCCTTTTGAAGTACAATCGTGTTTGATTTTGAACTCCAATATTAGCTTCAATCGTGGTTCTTTTGATGCTCAATCGTGGTTCCTTTTGAACTCAAATTTTAGCTTCAGTCATCGTTATTTTTTAAGTTTAATAATGATTCTTTTTGATCTCCAGTTTTTTTTATTATTTCTTTTGAACTTCAATTTTAGCTTTAATCATGGTTCTTTTTGAACTGCAATTTTAGCAACAAGAATGGTTCGGTTTAAAGTTCTATGGTAAACCTTTTTGAATTCCAATTTTAGCTGGTTCCTTTTGAAGTTCAATAGTGTTTTCTTTTGAACTCCAATTTTAGCTTCAATCATGGTTCCTTTTGAAGTTCAATCGTGGTTCTTTTTGAACACCAATTTTAGCTTCAGTTATGGTTCTTTTTGAACTCCAATTTTAGCTACAAGCATGTTTCTTTTTGAAGTAGAATCGTGGGTTTTCTAAACTCTAAGTTTAGTCTAAATCATGGTTCTTTTTTTAAATTAAATTTTGGCACCAATCGCTATTTTTAAACAACAATTTTGGTTTCAGTCGTGGTTCATTTCAAACAACAAATTCAACTACAATCGTTTGCTAATAGATATCACAGTTTGCAGCCTCTAAGTTCTCAATATAAATCTCTTTAGATATTTGAAAAGAAAAAGTTGGCAGTTGCTGTTCTCCAACCAAACAAGCTTTTTTTTTATTAAAAAAAAAAAAAAAAATCTCCATTCTTCTTGCTTGATATTGTTCAACTAAACGTATTGACAGAGACATGCTATTTTAAGTTTACGCTAGGTTAAATTTTATTTGCTAAACTCTTTCATTTTGCCACTTTGCACCAAAAACAGAAATAAAAAACCAGCAGCAGTGTTATACTAGAACACTTTTATTTTGTGTATTTGTGTATATAAAAAATAAAGTATAGTTTAAGGCGTAAACCACACACACACACACATAGACACAGGTAGCAAATGGAGGAGTTTACCAACATGAGTTTCTTTTATGCTGTGTACAATATTAGCGACAAAACATTCAATTGAGTTGTTACACACAATTGAGCACCAACACACTTTAATATACAGCACACACAGCTATTTAAATATACAGATGTAGGTATTATATATGTATGTGTATGTGTTTCTATAAAATGGCTTAAAATATATATATATACATATAAACACACTTTGAACAAAACGACAGCCAATCGAGCAGAAGACTTCTAACAAATGTTTAGTGTTACATATTTAACATATTAAATCTATATATAAAAAATATTTTATGTTGCTAGTGTTTGTGTTCAGTTTTAAATTTAATATTTTAACAGAAAAGGTTTTAGAACTATAAATTATAGCACCGTTTTTTTCTCTAAGCTGCTAACACTTCTTAATTACATGTTGTATTTAGGAAGAAGTACAAACATGCTGTAAATAATTATACTTTATTTGTAATGGTTGCCATAAAAACAACCTTTTTTGTTTTAATAAATGTGTAACTTACTTTGAGTAAACCAAATAACAAAAACCTTTTGTTTTCATTAAAACAGGAGCTTATGTTAAGGGGAAATATATAAAAAATTAATCTCCTTTAGAAACCTTCGAAAGTTGAATTGCAAAAATAAGACCCTTGAAATGCTAAGTGCTACTTTAAGTTAGTGTAAAACACTCTTACACCTAAAATACAAAACCGAAATTTATGATAATCACTAAGAATATTTATCATTGACCTAAAACAGTTGCTATTAAAAATTAGCAAAATCAGGCCAACAGAAAAACAGTTATCAGCCAAAATATAACACAACCTTAAAAAAATTTATGTAATTTAAAATTTTAAAGCTTCAATCATAATTCTTTTTTGAAGTTCAATTTTAGCTTAAATCGTAGTTCTATTTAAGCTATAATTATTTTTAATAACTAAATTATAAGACAAGCTCCAAAACTTTATTAAAGAAGGGCAAACAAAATTTCCTTTAACCAAATAAAGTTCTTTTTTAAAACTTAATTTTCCATTTCACCTTTTTACTAACGTTATACTAACAAAACTACCAACAATGACAACCAAAAATTCCTATAACGATAACAATATTTTCATTATATTTTTTCTAAAAATATTCTCTAAAGACAAACAAAAACCGTAACGTAAATCTGAAAAAAATATTAAGATATAATTACCACAGATAACATTCCCAGACTGAGTAAAAAAAAAAAAAAGAAAGAACTAAAGCTAAACTATTTGTTTTTGTGATAATTGACCAAAATGCTGCCGGGTAATAAGGGAAGATATAATGGCTTAAGTTTAGACACAAATTTTAGTTTCAAACTAAGTTATCTTTAGACTTCAATTTCAGCTATAATATTTGTTACTTTTAATGTGCAACTTTAGCTTCAATTGTAGTTCTATTTTAAGTCCGATTTTAGCTTTAATCGTAGTTCGTAGTCCAATTGGCCCTTTTCGATTCAATTTTAGTCTTTTTTGATACAAAATAAGCTTCACTAGTAGTTCCTTTTTGATAGACTTTAAGCTTCAATCGTGGTCCCATTTTAATGCAAGTTAAGCTTAAAACTTTCTCCCTTTTATGATAAAAAATAAGCTTCAATCAAAGTCAATCAAAGACATAAGTTAAGCTTCAATTGTGGTCCCTTTTTAATACAAGTTAAGCTTGAATCGTAGTCTGTTTTTGATTAAAGTTAAACTTCAATCGTAGTCCAATTTAAATGCAAGTTCAGCTCCAATCATAGTCCCATTTCGGTAAAAATTAAACTTTAATCGTTGTCTCTTTTGGCTTAAGTTAGGCTTCAATAGTAGTTTTTTAACACACATTTTGAATTCAATCATGGTTTCTTATTGAATCTTACTCCATTTCTGATACAATTTTAGCTTTTTTTTACCACCAATTTTAGAATAAATCATTGTTCCTTTATAAACACCTTCAATATTACATCTTTTCAAACACCAATCAATAGAATTTTTTTCAAACTCTAATTTGGCTTCACTCATATAAACACCTTCAATCTTACATCTTTTCAAACACCATTTTTAGCTTCAAAAGAATTTCTTGTCAAACACCTATTTTGACTTTAATATAAGTTATTTTCAAACTCTAATTTGTTTTCATTTGAAACCCAGTTTAAGCATCAAACTTAGTTCTTTTTTAAGTAAAATTTTAACTTTAATCTTAGTTCCTTTTTAAAACTAATTTTATTTTCAATTAAAGTTCTTTATATATAGTATTCCTTTATCTTCTAATCCACAATTTTTAGCTTCGAAAGAATTTGTTTTCAAACACCAATTTTGTCTTTAATATAAGCTATTTTCAAACTCTAATTTGTCTTCCTTTGAAGTTGTTTTCAAACATCAACTTAAGTTCCATGAGTAGTTCTTTTTGAAACCCAGTTTAAGCATCAAACTTAGTTCTTTTTTAAGTAAAATTTTATCTTTAATCTTAGTTCCATTTTAAAACTAATTTTACCTTCAATTAAAGTTCTTTATATATTCCTTTAACTTCTAATCTCTTCATTATTAATTAAAGTATTTTTAATATTCAATTATTTCGTTTTAAATGTTTGCTTTTGTTTTCTCTTAAAAACTCTTTTGAATACAAAAAAGATTACGATTTGTAAAACTTCTTAAAACAATTTCTCAATTGCATTTACGTTTTTTCATTTTCTTTTTGCTTAATGCAATTTATTAAGCTTATAAAAATAATGATACAAAAAGAAAAGAAAAAAAAAAAAACATTTCCCACTAAGAAATACGTTAAATATACTTAATTATTCATTACCTTTAGAATAGAAAAGAAAACTTAAACTGATAAGTAAGAAAAAATAAATTAAGGTTGGATAAAAGTAAACAACTATTTATAGTTGCTTTTAGCTAGAAAAAATTAAATAAAACTACAAGAATTTTTTGAAACAAAGTTAAGAAAAAAATGTTTTATAGAACTATGTAAAAAGTAGTTTTAATAGAGGAGTAAACATTTATTTATGGTGGAAATTGTAAAAACATTTACAAAAAATTTTACTTTACATTAGAGCTGTTGCAAATAATGCAACAGTTACTCTCAGGAAATTGAATTTGTTTCATCTGTTATATTTAAGTTTCAAGCTTGGTTTTTATATTTCTCTATTTAAGCTTTAAGCTTTTTAAAGTCTTAGCTCCTTATTCATAAACGATTATTAAATTTAACAAACGTTTATTAAGGCAAATTTTATATGGAAATCTGTCTTAATAAACGTTTGTTAAATTTAATAATCGTTTTTGAATAAGGGGGTTAATATTTATTATTAGTTATTTTTTATTAAAATTCTTTGCAACTGCTTTTATTTGTCGCTCAAATGTTTTCCTCAATGTAGATTCATTGTTAGTGACTTTTCATTTTCAATCTAAATACTGAAGAATGAGAAGTATAAAAACAACAATGTTTTTGTGATGCTTTTGTTTCATTTCTTTGGAGTAGCAGTTTTGTAAATGTTTAATGATTTCGTCAGATAAAAAGTATTTACAGAAAATGAGCTAAACACCCAACAAAACAAAAACTGAACATTGTAATTAGAGTTTCAGTTTTTGTTGTTCATATTAATCAGCAAGGAAAATTTTAGCATTTGAGAAAAAACAGGAAAAAACTAATTGAGATTTTGGATGTTAATTATCATGTGCTTTTTTGTTTATAAGGAAACAAATTTTCCAAGAAATGAAAATTAAAACAATACAGGGAAATATTAAAACCAAATTAAAATTTTAATTAAACAATTTATATTATTAGTGTCTCTACTGTTACTCTGTCTTCCCTGTATTCTCAGCAATTGCTTAATTTTTCTCCCTTAACAACTTTTATCTTTGGCAATTTAACAATTTCTTAATAGATCACACATGAGTTAAATTTGCTGTTGATACTTTTCTAACTTTGTTAACAAAATTCAAATTCAAGTAGCTGAAAGCATTTCGTTTTTTTTTTGTTTAGTTATTTTCCTTTAGATTCTTTCATTTCAACTAAGTGCTGTTAGGATACCAAACCCTTACAGCCAAATCGAATAGTATAGTACAGTATGTTTGATGCAGTTGATTGCCTTTGTATTATGGAGAATTTAAAACAAAAAATCCATTTATATACAACATACTTGTGCAATGATATCAGGATTCTTATAAAACTCAAACAGTAGCAGCCAAACCGATAGATAAATGTTTCAACACATAAACCTCGTTTAACACTAAAACATTAATATGTTTCTGTTTAACTCAGCAGCTGTGCTATACTTAGGTTGCAGTGTGTGTAACTTGAAGTGTGAAAAAAAGAATTGGAAAAAATAAAAGCATTAAAGTAAATTTTTAGTAGAAAACTAAAACACTACATCAAAAAGCTTTTTGCATAACCTATAGTTAAAATAAGGATAAAATGCAAAAGAAATATTTTAGTCAAAAAATAAAATCAATTTCTATTTACATTAAACACAAAGAAGTAATTTACTTTAACAAGTTAAAAGTTAAAGAAGCAAATAAATAAAAATTTCAAATTCGAAAAGGTTTAATTTCATATATTTATAACTACCTTAAAGTATGCCCCACTTAATTACTATCTTTTGAAACTAGTTCTCTCTCTCACTTACCCATGCACAGCTGTATATTGATAACCTCTAAATTAGTTAATTACATTTTCGGTTACAAATCATCTCTCACTAATTCTCTGTCTATGATCTACATACATGCTCTATTTATTTGGCATTTGGTAGTTGCTGACCACGTTCTTAATGTAATTTGTTGTGTTTTGTTTACGATTTGTTGCCATGCTGTTAAAAGCTGACGGCTGGTTTAATAACAACAAAAATAACACCACAAATAACAGTTTTTTTGTGAGTTTTGAAAATTTCCATTATAATAGAAAATATCTGTGGTCAACACAACACTTAAAAATATGTTGTGTTGTATTACACACACCCATATGCAGTTGCACATACATACAACAAGTTGGTGGTTTTTTGTAATAGCGGTCTCAACGCTAATGACTAAAACAATGCCAAAAATATCGAAATGATATATGCACGAGTATATTAGGGTCTACCAAAGACATAGTTTACATTTTTGAGTATAAAATATAAAAGTATAAAAGTTTAAAAGCAGAAAAACATTAAAGTATAAAAGTGTAAAAGTATTAAAGTATAAAGGCATTAAAGCATAAAAGTATAAAAGCATAAAAGTATTAACGTATAAAAGTATTAAAGTATAAAATATAAAAGTATTAGAGTATACAAGCATTAAAGTATAAAAGTATAACAGTATGAAAGTTTAAAAGTATAAAAGTTTAAAAGTAAAAAAGATAAAAGTATAAAATAATAATAGTATAAAAGTATGACAATTATAAAAGATAAAAGTTTAAAAGTATAAAAGTATAAAAATATAAAAGTGTAAAAGTATAAAAGTTTTAAAGTATAAAAATATTAAAGTATAAAAGTATAAAAGTGTGAAAGTATTTCGTATAAAAATATTAAAGTATCAAATATAAAATATTAAAGTATAAAAGCTTTAAATTATAAAAATATATTAAGAATAAAAGGATAAAAGATAATACTATAAAAGTATAAAAATTATTAAAGTATAAAAGATAAAAGTCTCTAAGTAATTACAGTGGTTTCCTGGTTTAACGAATTATATATTGTCAGGCCCATTCTTTATATCGAAAAATTCGTTAAATCCGGCAGTTTTTTAAATATGTTTTATTAAATAAAAAAAAATAATAATAATATCACATTCAATTAAATAATTAGTTCAAACAAAACTAAAAAAATGACTGTAACGTATAAATTTTGGTTTTGGTGAGCGAAAATCAATATAGAAGACGAAATATTTTTGGTAAACAAAACTAAAAAATACTTTGTAACGTATAAATTTTGATTTTGGTGAGCGAAAAATTTCTTTACATACAAATAAATTTTTCTCTTAATCCATTTTTTTCGTAAAGTGTCTCTTATAACATTGTACAAATGTAATGGCAATGACTTTTTTTGATTTCATTTATTTTTTTTTAAATTTTTTGCAAAAATTCGTTAAACTGAGTACATGACATTTTCATTTGTTCGTAATATAAGGTACTCAATGGAATGAATTGACTGTTCGTTAAATCGCGAATTCGTTAAATTGAGTATACGTTAAACCGGGAAACTACTGTATAATAAAAAGGTTTAAATGTAGTGGAGTTTTAGATTTTCAGAAATGGAGCCTGTATAATATTTATACATAGAGTTAGAAACACAAAGTAATAAAGGGTGTTACAAAATAGATTTGAAATTTGTCTATAAAAATGTCTTTCAACATTTGTCAATCAACAGTCGTTTATAGATATTTTATATGGAGATTTTAATGAAATGTTTTCTACAGGGAAATTTTCAATCAATTTATTTACTATGAAAAATATATAGCAAATCTTGAGAGCAATTTTCAAAACATGATACTTAGAAGGATTCGGAATATACAGCCATGTCACAGAATTTAATTCCGTTTCGGAACTAAATTCTGTGACATGGCTGATAGTATATAGTTTATATACTTCTTATACTTTGTATACTTCATATTCTTGCTATTCACTTCATTCTTAATATCATTTTTATATTCTATATATTAATTTAAATTACTATATATTTAAATTTGTAAACTTTTTCTCCCGAAATTTACACACATTGCGAAATTACACTGTTTCACTGGTTTGTGCGAAGATAAATAGTCTAGTAATTATTTGATAATGTGTGGTTTTGCGTAAATTAGAAAACGGTTTTAATTAGATGCAATTTGTTTCTTATATAAAGGCGTATGATTGTTATTAATTTGGAAAAATATAAATCATACGTCATGATGACACCTGTTGCAAAAGATATGTTTGAAAATGTTGGAAAATTTGTATAAATAAAAAGAAAAATTTAAAGGAATTTAATTAATTTATTTAAAGATTTTCTTCATAATTGTTTCTAATAAAAAATTTTAACTAAAAAATAAATATTGAATTTTCTCCAAAAAATTCTTTAATGTATCTTGTTAGTATACTATATAATAACTAGTAGTATAAGTTTGTTTTAGAAGTATTCTACCAATAAAGATTAGTGTATTAGATTCTGGGTAAAAATGAAACCATAGAGATCTTTAAACAACAGTTATTGGTATACTTTGCCACTTAACAAAAATAACAGTTAAAGTTTAGTATTAATCCTAAAAAGGCAAAAAAGATTTTGTGAAATAAAACTTTTCCCAGTCTTACATTTGTAACAATGCAAAGAATTTCTTTTCCCTCAACACTCTGCCATTTTTTAGTATATACGTTCCTAAGACTTGGCATTAAACTACAAGCAGCTTTTTTCAATTAAGTGGTATTTGAAAAATCTACAAATATATTGAGTAGAAAACATGATTTATGCTGCAATACATTCAATACAACAAAGGACCAGCAAGTCAAACAGTCATCCGAGCAGCCATTATACCAGTATTGCTGCTTATTTAAGCCATATAGAATAGAAAACATTGAAGAAGCTAAGACAGAAAAAAAACAGTCAAGAACTATTGAGAAATATATTTCTGTACAGCTTTATATTATTTATTTTTCAATTCTTGTTTCTAGTTTTTTTAACAAGAAAGTTGTTAAACATTTTATAGTTTACTTGGTAACCATGAATGTTAAAGTCTTAAACAAACAGCAACAACAATACAAGCTTTTATATATGTACATAGGTAGTTGTTGCTATTATAAATATTTCTTAAGAAATAAAATACTTTAAGAGGTTTCCTTATAGTTGGGTAAATTGGTGAGTTTGTGTTCATAAGACTTTCGTAATAGTTTAACTTGTTTAAACTTTGGTGTTATATTACGTTGATAATGATGCTACTACTGTTGCTATGAGAAAGTAAGTAGCTGGATGGATGTTAGTCTGGCTGTTAGGTGATAATGATCATTTGTTTAGTTTAAATTATGTATGAAAACTTTTAAGAAATTGCGTCAAGAATTGTATATATATTTCTTGCTACAATATTTATTACAAATAAATAGTAAAGAAATTGCGAATACTAAATAATAAATAAAGAAAATTTATTTAAAATACTACAACATAATAAATCTAAAATTTGCATGCAATGTCAAAATCTTGCACAAACTTACATATAGAGTGTATATACAGATGCTTCTTTTTTGGTAAATAACTTACTGTTTTCACTGTATTTACCAGATAATTGTTTGCAATATTTCTACGTCTAGAAATGGCTTATTTCTGTAGTGTGTCTCTCTAGTATCAAATCAAAAAGATCACATATTTTTTAACTTGTATATTTTTATGCATTTATACTTTAATACGCTAACACCTTTTTACCTTTATACTGTTATAATTTCACACTTTTATGCTTTTATACCTTTCTACTTTTATATTTTTATACTTTTATACTTTTACACATTTATAATTAAATGCTTTTATACTTTTATAATGTTTTATTTTACTTTTTTTATACTATTATAATTTTTTCCTTTTTTACTTTTACAATTTTATACTTTAATACTTTAATGCTTTTATATTTTTATAATTTTATACTTTTATAATTTTATACTTTAATGCTTTTATACTTTTATACATTTAAATATCAACTTTTTATACTTTTATAATGTTATATTTTTTAATTTTAAACATTTATACTTTTATAATTTTATACTTTAATGCTTTTATACTTTTATACATTTAAATATTAAACTTTTATACTTTTATAATGTTATATTTTTTTAATTTTATAAATTTATACATTTAAATTTTATACTTTTACAATTTTATACTTTTATAATTTTATACTTTTATACTTTTATAATTTTACAATTTATATTTTTATAATTTTACAATTTTATACTTTTACAATTGTATACTTTTATAATTTTATAATTTATAATTTTATATTTTTATAATTTTATAATTTTATAATTTTATAATTTTATAATTTTATAATTTTATAATTTTATAATTTTATAATTTTATAATTTTATAATTTTATAATTTTATAATTTTATAATTTTATAATTTTATAATTTTATAATTTTATAATTTTATAATTTTATAATTTTATAATTTTATAATTTTATAATTTTATAATTTTATAATTTTATAATTTTATAATTTTATAATTTTATAATTTTATAATTTTATAATTTTATAATTTTATAATTTTATAATTTTATAATTTTATAATTTTATAATTTTATAATTTTATAATTTTATAATTTTATAATTTTATAATTTTATAAAATTATAATTTTATAATTTTATAATTTTATAATTTTATAATTTTATAATTTTATAATTTTATAATTTTATAATTTTATAATTTTATAATTTTATAATTTTATAATTTTATAATTTTATAATTTTATAATTTTATAATTTTATAATTTTATAATTTTATAATTTTTATAATTTTATGCATTAACAATTTTATACTTTTAAAATTTTATACTTTTATAATTTTTATAACTTTTATAATTTTATACTTTAATACTCTTATGCTTTCATACTTTTATACGGTTATACTACATATTATACTTTTTTGCTTTTTATGCTTTTTATATAGAGATGATCTCTGAATTTTTTTTTTAAATTCCCCTTAATTTTTTAATTTTCTTTTTGTTGTCTTATTCAACTTTCAATATATCTTTTATGTTGAAATTTTGTTGTCATTTCAAAGTATCTGTTACTTTAAATTTATTATTGTATTATTCTAAATTGGAAATAGTAGTAGAAAAAAGAGAAACAAATGGAATCAAAAAGTTCATTGGCAAAAGAATAAAGTTTTCTATTTTGAGTTTAGAAAAAGATAATACTTTACATAAAGATACTTATGTATATATTTTGTTTAAAAGCAACAAAAATATGGCAGGTAATAAAGTATTTCAGAAGCCCTACAAAATTTATGTAAAATATTAATAAAGTAATAAATCAGGAAAGTTAAATGTAAAATCAGCTGAGTGTTAATAAATGAATCATCACCTAATAATAGTGTAAATTAGGTTTCAACAACAATTACAGTGTTTAGCGATTTGTCAATATTTATAATGTTTATAATAATACAGTTGTCCTTTATTTGACAGACTTTGCTTTAAGTATGTTACATATTCTGTAAAACAATCATTAGACATCCCATTTATACATCGCTGTGGGAGAGTGGCATTAACAAGACTGAAACTTTAAAATCTATTTAAGTGAATACGAAATGTGTTTCTAAAGCAGCATACTACAATACAATAATACAATAATAAAAATTGCTGAACCGAAGTGAAAAATGCAGATTGGTAACGAAAACAAAACAAGGCTTATCAGCATTTTACTTTTATAGCAAATAAATGGCTAAAGGTATTTAACTGGGATTTATACTAAAAATAAAAACAACAAAAATGTTAGAAAAAGTTTCTATATGTAAGTGCCAGCAAAAGGGGATGATAGTCTTTTGAATGCATACTATGTGTATTTAACTCAACAAGTAGACAAGATAAAATATGTTTTGTTTTTAAGAGTTAAAGGCAGGGGATTAAAGTGAAAATTTTAAATGCTCTATCTTGGGTAACAATGAAAACAAACACCCAAAAAAAAAAAAAATAATATTTGTAAGGTAAGTATGTTTATGGTATGTATTTGCATTTGAAAGTTGTAAATTAAGTTAAACATTTTAGGACATATGACATTTTGGTATAGGTGATTTATATAATTTATTTCAAACTATTTAGAAATTTTACAAGATTTGTTTTTCAGTATTTATTATATTATTCAGCAACACTTGCGGTAAAGAAGTTTTATTATTGTTATAGAATGTTTCAATAGCAGCTAGAAATATTCTTTTGAAACCTTAGAAAGTATTACGAATGTTGATCTCTTTGAAATTCTGTATAGATGTTTATGTAAATCATTCTCGGTTACAAAATACGAACTAAAAGTTAATAAGTTTTATACAAATAGCTAGTTGGTATTGAAAATTAGCTTAATCTGTTTAATAGAAATTCTTAAAAAGATTTGATATTGATTTTAACGGAAGCAGTTTAAACATTGCAATTAGTTGTTTTTGTTATTGTTAGTTTGAAGTTTATAGTCTAAATCTGTGTGAAATTTTGTAGATAGGTTTGTGTAAAACACGCTCAAGTTCAAAATACAAATTCAAAATTAATAGGCTTCATACAAAATATTTGCTATTGTCTTAGGTTGGTTGGTATTGAAAGTTAGCTAAATCTGTTCTTTAGAAATAAAGTTATGAACCCAAATCTGAGACAAGCTCGAAAATAATTTAGATTGATATTAAAACTGACTTCTTCCAACATGGTTACTAAAGCTTAGATAGTTGTTGTAATATGTAAAGTAAATAGGCAAGCTTGTTGGTTTTGTTTTTTTTTACACTTCTGTATGTTAATGGTCGTCAAAGTTGTATTGAGACAAGATTTAAGTTAGTATTATGAGGCCATTTAATACTCATCTAAGCCTCTTATAAAATTCTATAAATTCAATTTTAATACTAATTTTCTTACCTTTAACTTTTTTTTTGCATTTGTTTACACTTGTTTATTTATGAAATTATTTAAAATCTTGTTTTTTTCCTCTTGCTCATAAAACTTTTATTTGCTTGGAAAGAAGCAAAAACTACTTATTAAGTAGTTAATCTTATTAAATTATAAAAGATACAGAAAATGAGTAGAAATCTGCAACAAAAAAATCTACATCCTCTTACAGTTTCTTAATTACATTATGCAAAAACAAAAGGATAATGAAGAGATTTTAAAGACTATGAATGGAAAACAATTAAGGGTGCAAACATTTGACAGAGTAGAAAATTCTTAAGCTCAGTAGCAAAAACTAAAAAACAGATTTAATGAAAATAAGAGCAACAAACAATTTTTATACTTAATTTAGTTTCTTACAAATCTTAAGTTATTTCTAGCTAAAATACTCAGTACTACTTATTAAACTAACAAGAAACGTTTTTACCCTTTAGGTGTTTCCACTAAACGATATTCTATTTTTAGCTTCTCTTTCTTTTTCATCCTTTAAGAAATTATCTTTAATTTACTATATTTTTACCCGTATTTCTGTTGTTAACGCTTCTATTTTTCATACTTTTTTTATACATAATTTTAAGTTTTTAATGATGTGTTATATGATTTTTTGATGTACAAGTAGAGTTTTTTTACTTGTTGTTGCTTTAAGGGACAAGTAAAAATCTTGTAATGTAAAAAAAGAAACAGTGTGAATGAATTGCTGCCAAATGATTTAAACAAACTCATTATAATGATGTGTTTGTTATTTCCTTAAATACAACAGCATACTTAACTACTACGTATCGTTATATATAAAATCGTAAGTACAAGTACAAGTTGTAGTAGTTAAAGTTGAATGTATACGTACATACTCGTAAATGCTCTGACAACCCAACAAGTGTAAAGTTTAAAGAAGTTACTAGAATAAATTTTAGTAAATTTCGTAAAAAGGCAATGAATTGGCAAGCAATCTCTTCAAATATGACTTCTGATAGTTTGAAATTCTGTGGTTTGTGTAAAACACGCTCAAGTTCAAAATACAGATACAAAACTAATAAGTTTTACACAAAACATTTGTCAATGTCCTAGTTAGTTTGTTATCAAAAATCAGCTAAATCTGTTTAATAAAAAGAAAGTTGTGAACCAAAATGTCAGAAAACTTTACAATCTTTACGAATCTGTAGGTAATATTGCTTCAAAAGTTTTGATTATTGTAGAGAGTATGGGTTTAAAATTCATATAAATGTAAAACACTCTCAAGTCCAAAATAAAAATTAGGAATTTATAAGTTTCACACAAAACATTTGTCATTGTCCTGGGCAGATTGCTATTGAAAATCAGCTAAATCTGTTTAATAGAAAAAAAGTTGTGAACCAAAATATCAGATAACCTTAAAATATTTGATATTTAAAGTAAACGAACCAGCTTTCTAATATTGTCTCTAAGTTTTAGATTATTGTAGAAGTTTATATAAATGTAATGTTTAAATTCTGGGTCTTCATGAGTTTTTGTGAAAATGTTTGTGTAAAACAGGTTCAAAAAAATATATAAAAATTAATAAGTTTCATACAAAACATATGCATTATTTACTGGGTTATATGAGGCCACGTTAACTTATGTGTAAAAATAACTTATTGTTGACACTAAAGTAATGTAGCCAAAATGAAAATGTAAAAAAATAAACTATACACCATGATGCCATAGATGTATTACTGTATATAAACACTTATGTATATTGTACGAGTATATACACACAAAGTTAAATAATAATGTTGGCAAACATAAATATTGTACATTTAACTATTACAACATCACTATATAATATAACAAAAAATATGGTGATAATGATGTTGGTAGTCATGCACACTAGGGCAACATGTTGGCCACATTAACACAACGAAATAAAACGCAAACACTGCAACAATGTACAACTACAATAAATAAATAAATATTTGTAATGATACCAAGAAAAGCTAAGAAAATATATAGTAGAGCAAAAAAGAAAAAAAAAAATAAAAAAGAATTTGAAATTGTAGAAGACATCATAATAATTATAATTACACAAACACACACTTGTAAACAATTACAGGCATAAACAAACATATATATACAAGAATAGGGCATATACCACTTGACCAGGAATTTTGAAAATTAAATTCCTTGACAGAAATACGGCCAGCAGGCCTGGTATGATATTTTCTAGATAGAAATATAGCCAACAGCTGGTATTATGTTTTCTAGACAGAAATATGGCCAGCAGGTCTAGCCTTTTCCTTTCTAGACAGAAATATGACCAATAGGTGGTCTTATATTTCCTAGACAGAAATATGACCAATAGCTGGTCTTATATTTCCTAGACAGAAATATGGCCAGCAGGCCTGACCTTATATTTTCTAGACAGAAATATGGCCAGCAGGTCTAGCCTTTTGTTTTCTAGGCAGAAATATGGCCAGCAGGTCTAGCCTTTTGTTTTCTAGACAGAAATATGGACAATAGCTGGTCTTATATTTTCTAAACAGAAATATGGCCAGCAGGCCTGGCCTTATATTTTCTAGACAGAAATATGGCCATCAGGTCTAGCCTTTTGTTTTCTAGACAGAAATATGGCCAGCAGGTCTAGCCTTTTGTTTTCTAGACAGAAATATGGACAATAGCTGGTCTTATATTTTCTAAACAGAACTATGGCCAGCAGGCCTGGCCTTATATTTTCTAGACAGAAATATGGCCATTAGGTCTAGCCTTTTGTTTTCTAGACAGAAATATGGCCAGTAGCTGCCCTTATATTTTCTAGACAGAAATATGGCCAATAGCTGGCCTTGTATTTTCTAGACAGAAATATGGCCACCAAATCTTTCAATTTCGAAGTTTCGTTGATGATCAATAGCAAGTCTTTAGCAATATCAATTGTAAAACATTTTTCAAACATTTTACTGAATATTCATTTAAATATCTGAATATTCTTTCATTCATTTTTAAAAACTTTGGTCATGTGTGTTATATTATAGTATAGATGTAAACAAACTAACATTTATATTACAAAACATAAGTACTTAAGGCAAGTGGTGACACTAAAATAGTGTTTAAATGTTCTTTTTATATGTAGAAATGTCAGTGTGCAAAGGAAACTATGTGGGAATGTGTTTTATTACATTATGATACTTATAAGTTGAAATTCTTTGAAAACATGCTTTGAGAACATAAAGTACAGATTAAAGCCTCATTAAATAGTATAACAAAGTTGTTAAGTTAATTTGTTGTAGGTAGTAATCTCTTAAACAAAGAAATCAATTGAACTTAACATGAATTTAAATCTTACAGTGACAATTAACAGTTTTATAATGAAATATAATACAATTTTTAGCTCAACATTTTAAAATTTCTTAATATAGACTTGCAAGTTCCTGGGTCTTTAATAACATTTTGCTTTTTTTTATTAAATGTCTCTGAAAGTACTAACATTTTGCTGGCTATGTCAACAAGCTAAATTAAGTTTATTACGTTTGTAATTTTCAAAATTTTCATTCTTATGATATCCTTATAAATAGTGATGTCAGTATGTGTGTTGAAATCATATTTCAGAAGTTTCCAAATAACTTACAAACATTATTGGTATGCCAATTTTAGTTCGGTTGCTATTTAAAATCGCGAAAGTCGGCCAAAAACTGGCTGAGTAAGAAACCAAAAATCACAACTAGCTGGAATTTTTTAAAACATTTTTTTGTAGCTCGATTACTAAACCACTTATTTGACGTTGTTATTAACTCTTACAAGAGTTTTGCAAGATCAAACAGCTTAAAATAAATTAAAACTAAATATTTGCTGTATTTGGCCTAAATAAGAAACGTTTTTTTTAATAAATTAACGAGTTCAAATATATGTTATTTAGAGGTTACATCTTTTTCGGCAAATATTTGCCAAGTGTGAGCGTACATTAAGGCATGTGCTTCAAATGAAAGCTATTTCAAAAACTTCTACAATTTCGTATTTATATTAAATGAAAAATCTTTGCAACTTATTTGGATATACAATGGATATACAATGGGCAAATTTTGATAAAAATGTTGACAAAATTTTTCACCAAAAATAGTTGTTAATCTTTATCTTAAAAAAGATTTCGATAAAAAAAAAATGTGCACAGCTAAATAAATTATTCTTACTTGGTTTTAATTCAACAAATTCTATTATATTTTTTCTATAAAAAAAGGAATAAAATTTATTGTTATTATCCAATTAACTGCTTCTTTTTATGCTTATTTTTAGCACAAACAAATTCCTGTCCACTTGTCTATATCTAGAGTTTTTTGTTTGTTCCTTCTTAAGGCTAAAGTAATATTAAGCAAAAAAGGTTGTGTGAAATATCAAAAGAGCACAGCAATAACTATTATACTCAGGTGTCTGGTATTCCTTGTGGGTATTACCTTCATTTTACTTTACGACATTAAACCACTTAAGGTGAAGTTATAGTGTAGTTTTATATTTCTTAAAGTTTTATAAAGGTATTTGCTTTTTTTTTATTTATTTTATATTTTTAGTTTAACCACCTGTGTGGGGATTTTAGTGTGATGACCATTTAAAGAAAATGTTTTCAATAAATTGTAAGCACTTTTAGCTATTATTTTATTTCATTGTTTTTACTTTATTTAAGAAAGGTGTTTAAATTGAATGTGTATTTAAAAATATGATAAGATAAAGTTAATTTGGAAAATGTTAAAATTTGAGCAGTTACTGGCTAAATGTTTAATATAACTACTCTTTATTATTATATTTTTTTATTAAACTTATACAGTTTATATAATTTTCCGTAATATAATTTTTTGTTATATAATATTAACAATGATTTATTGAACTCAATTTTAAATAATGATGAATGACATTTCAATAAAGTTTCGTTATATTGTTGTAGTAGCTGGTTAAACAAAAGAAATGCAAAAATATATATTCATATTATTTGCCATTTGAACGTTATACGAGGACATGTATCCTGCATTTACAGGGGGAAAAACTACCACCAGCAACAACTATTAAATAAATTCAAACAAACAATTACATAAAAAAAATATGTTGTTAAGCGTGTAACAATAAGAACTTTGTTTATGCAAATAACATATAATTTCTAAGAAAATAATACAAATTTGTATTGCATTGATTGTATTACATAGTTGGAAAACAAAGTTCTTATTGAAAACCCTTTTATTTGCAAATTGTGTAGACAAATATGTATGTTTATATATGTATATAAGATATATATGTAAGTGTCTGCCATTAATATACAAATATACATATGTAAATATATATATATGTATATATACATAAATATCAATACCATTATGTATAAAAATATATACTTGAAAATACTAACAATCTGCTGCCGAGTTTTACATACGATCTGCATTCGCTTGCTTCTGTATGCTCGCTCTACTTTTTAAGTTGCAATATGATTGATGTGGCAACCATTATGTGGAATGTTTATGTATGTATGTTTATAATGCAATTTTGTTTATTTATATTTTGATTTTTATTATTTCTAGGTACCCAATAATATTATTTATAGCATTGTGATGTTTTTTAATGGTGTATAAACTATTTTCACACAAGAAAAACTGCGAGACAATTGGCAGGCAAGTGCAAATAACCCAGCAACAATGTAGATGACATAAACATAATAAATAAACAAATGCAGAAAAAAAAACGCCATAGGTATCTGAAATAGAAAAGCTACAATTTGAAATGAATACGCATTTGTTGTAGGATTTCAGAGTAAAATTCAGTTTAAAATGAATCCACAACTAATGCAGAATTTCAGTGTAAAATTAATCCACATTTCAGTGTTAAATTCAGTTTACAATAAAATCACAATTGATGTAGGATTTCAGTGTTAAAAGAATCCACAATTGATGCAGAATTTCAGTGTAAAATGAAGTCACAATTGATGAAGAATTTTGGTGTAAAAAGAATCCACAATTGATGTAGGATTTCAGTGTAAAATGAATTCACATTTCAGTGTAAAATTCAGTTTATAATAAAATCACAATTGATTCAGAATTTCAGTGTAAAATAAATTCACAATTGATGAAGAATTTTGGTGTAAAAAGAATCCACAGATGTAAGATTTCAGTGTAAAATGAATCGACATTTCAGTGTAAAATTCAGTTTATAATAAAATCACAATTGATGCAGAATTTCAGTGTAAAATGAATTAACAATTGATGTAGAATTTCGGTGTAAAAAGAATCCACATGTCAGTGTAAAATTCAATAAATCACAATTAATGCAGAATTTCAGTTTAAAATGAATTCGCAATTGATTTAGAATTTCAGTTAAAAATTAATCCATAATTAATGTAGGATTTCTGCGTAAAATTAATCTACGTTTACGATTATAAAATTAATCCATGTTCAATGTGAAATTTCTTTACAAAATGAATCCACGTTCAAACTAAAATTTTACTCTTAAATGAATCAATGAAATGAATCAATAAAATTTCATTATAAAATAAATCTACGTCCAAATAAAGTTTCATTATAAAATTAATTCAATTTTAAACTAAAATTTCACTATAAAAAGAATCAACGTTGAAAGTAAAATTTCATTATAAAATGAATCAACGTGAAAGTAAAATTTTACTATAAAATAAATCTGCTTTCAAAATAAAATTTCTTTATAAAATGAATCAAGGTTCAATATAAAATTTCATTATAAAATGAATTCAAGTTTAAGCTAAAGTTTCACTATAAAATGCATCAACTTTCAATATAAAATTTCGCTATAAACTGATTCCGCGCTCAATGTAACATTTCCATATAAAATGAATGAATAAATGAATAGGATTCAGAACATGAATTTCACATTTAAATAATGCAATGGAACAACGTTGGAAACATGGATATCAAAATGCAAATACGATGGCAAAACCGCAAGAGATTGGAAAAGTAAATGTGTTGGGTTGTAATATAACTATTTAATAAAGAATAAGAAGAAAGAAACTGATTAATTTGTTCTGGGAAACTACAAGACCCTAATTAAAGTATATATATATATTTAAAACTAGGTATAAAGTTAAGAATCCAAAAACTTATGACTTCATCCTTCAATTCTGTATGAGATAATAAATGCTTTTAAAAAATTATTTTGAAAAAAATATCACTAGGATTTGACCTGAAATTATTAAATACTGTCCACGTACAACATTTAAGGTATTTTTTTATAGGAGCAAATTTAGAACTAAATTTTCATATTTTATCCCATCAGCATCTTATATATTATAAAGGATTCAAGCAAATTTAACCAGCCTCGAAAGATTTATGATAATTTTTAATATAGAGTTTTGCAAAACAATCAATTTTCAGAATTCTCTATACGTTTAGATATACAATTTAAACTTAACTTAGTTGTTCACTGAGTAAATGTTGATCTGAAAATTAATACCGGACAAAGGAGAGCGCTTTAAATAAATAAAAACTCATTTGCTAATTGTCACGAGCACCTTTCGCAGAAGATAGACAATGAATAAAAAGTTTTTTAAACTGCGAAATAATTCGAAATCAATCATTATTTGAGTCATAATTAAAATCGCTGTTGGTCCAGTTAAATATGACCCCTTTACTTAGGAAATAGATGATGACTAAATTTCAATAAGATGTTTACAAGATTTAAACTGGCGCATTCAGCTATCCAACGAGGTCATACAGTTTAGTTTCTGCTACCTCAGATAGTTTGGCCAGATTTATATAATAATATAAAAATATATTTTAGTATATATAATAATATATATTAAGAGCTGTAGATTCATAGAAAAAATTAAACTATTCTTTAATTGACTTTATTTGAGCGTTTATAATTACAAAACATTAAAAAATCTTATTATCAATTACCGAAAAGTTCCTTTTTTTTGGATTCTTCTCCAAATTTTAAAAAGCCAATGATTCACCAACCCCTTAAAGCGGTACAAAATCCCTTGAAAGTTATTGAAAGAATTAGGGGACGAGTTATTTTATTGTTAATTTTATTTCGAATTGAAATTTTCAAAGATTTTGAAAATACTTTAAAACTGTCACTGGGTTGCTATTGCATTTTTTAGCACATACCCCACGTTATTGTTCTGAATTGTTTGTTCACTATAAATGAACATTAAATAACGTTTAAATGACAGTTAAACATACAGACGTAAATACATACATCAATAGCAATTGAACTATTTTTGCAGAAAAATAAACACACAATCATAAATACAATAGGGAGTTCATAACTTCCGTATGAAATCAAATTTGCAGTGCAATATATTAAAATAATATTCAAGAAACTAAATAGGGAACTTTAAGTTGAACCTTCCTAAATAGCTAAATTTAGAATAAATATTTTGATATATGGTTTTCAAAAATTAAGTTATTTAAAAAGATATTTAAATTTTCTATAAATTTTTTCAAAGTTCTTTAAATAGAGCCACCTTAGTAATTATACAGATTTTTGTACAAATATATATAATATATATATACATTTTCCTTTTTGTTTTATTATTATTATTTTGAAAAATCAAAGTCATTGTAGTAAATTGAGTAAAACTATTAATCATTTATAAAAAATGGTGATAAAAGACAATTGGCACGAAAAAGGCTAAAAAAGGCAAGATATGTATTGTGCTGCAATAATATTAAATTTAGTGAAAATATATTTAAACGGCAATATATTTAAACAAAAGTGCTTATAAATATTTATTGTATTTAAAGAATTAAGGAATCATAGAAAAACATATGTCAGTCAATAGGTAAACTTTAAAGAAAAAGGAATGAGAATGTAACTAAAGAAGAGTTAAAATTATGTGAAATTTAGCAGGTATAAATGTAATGAGGCCTCTGTGATCTTTGATGTTTCTATCCCGCTCATATTTATTAATCAAAATTTGTTCTTTTATATAAAAAATAAAAATGTCTGAAATCCTTAATATATGTGTAAATATGCGTTTAATTTAGAAGAGGGCCTCAATCTGCGATCATCTATGTTTTTGACTCAAAAACGATTTTTCATATAAAAAAGTGAAAATTTCTTAAAGCCCTTATAAAGGGTGTCCTAACTAGAACGCAATGGTGTTCGGTATCGTGAAATGATAACCAGTTTTTTATTGCCTAGAATTGAAGAAATGAATGTGGAGGGAATGTGGTTTCAACAAGACGGCGCCACATGTCACACAGCCAGAGAAACTGCATCAGTCATTTCCCGGTCGTGTTATTTCGCGTTTTGGAGGCCAGAATTGGCTGCCTTGGTCGTGCGATTTAACACCTTTAGAATAAGTTGACGACGACTCAAGCCTTAAAAGAGGAAATTGGACGCTGCATTAATGAAATACCGCGGCATTTATGCAAAAAATGTCATTGAAAATTTCATTAAAAAATCGCGTGTGTGCCAGCAAAGCCGCAGCAGCCATCTGCACGATATCTTCTTCCATACATAACCTCATTCTGTGTACTTTACTTTATAATAAAGTTTAACTATCTTCTTTTTAAATATCTGTGTTTTATTTGAAATTTAAAAATTGCGTTCTAGTTGGGACACCCTTTATTAATCGCTAAAATGAAAAACAGG
Organism: Bellardia pandia; assembly: GCA_916048285.2. Classification (NCBI taxonomy): domain Eukaryota; kingdom Metazoa; phylum Arthropoda; class Insecta; order Diptera; family Calliphoridae; genus Bellardia; species Bellardia pandia. The sequence continues at coordinate 96,978,432 of OU696533.1, read as the reverse complement.
CTTTAATCTGTGATCACTCAAATTTCTATCTCAAAATCGATTTTGTTTATAAAAAATAAAATTCTGAAATCCTCAATATCTTTGTAAATATGCGTTTATTTGAGAAGAGGCCCTCAATCTGTGATCACTCATATTTTTGACTCAAAAACGATTTTTCCTATAAAAAGCCAAAAAATTCTAACTCCTTTATAAATTTTTTAACATGCGTTTAAATTAGGTAAGGACCTCAATCTATGATCACAATATGTCTAACTCAATGACGGTAATTCATACTCAAATACAGGTAAACATTTGAAAACTTTCGATTTGTTTATGATTATAATGATTTTTTTTTTGCAGAATAATGATTTTTTTCGCCTGAAAAAAGCTGGTTTCGGTTGGACTATAATATTTAGTTATGTTTACAGTTTAAGAAACTCAGCAAAATGCCATAAAAAACCGATTATTTTTAACAATTTCCAAATTTTTATTAGGTAGCGTATGATTAATATTAATTATGTTTTTTTATAGCAAAATTTAAACAACTCGAAACATATAAGCGATTTTTATAAACTTTAAAAAGATATGTAATCTTGACAAAAATTATATTATCATATAGTAAAAATTGAACACGGCATTTATGAAAACTTACAATAAAATTTAAGTTTGAAATACATTTTATACTTATAATATTACAAAAAATATATGTAGTTCATACGCTATACATTTTTCTTTATTTTTAAAACCACTACATTTGTTTTTTACAACTTATTTTAGTTTTCAGTTAAGTACTCTATAATAAAACATTTGATGTGCAGATTTTGCTTTTATATTTTTTTGGTTTAAAATAAGAATTTCTGTTACAGCAGCCAGTCAGCCATTACTTACGATCATCATGAAAACGCATGGCACTTAAAAACAATGGTTAAAGTACTTAAAGCTAATGTTTGTGTTTGGCTTTATAAATGTATAAAAATGTATAGAATAGAATTTCCTGCTCTTATTTTCATTATTTTTTGCTGTTTTAAAACTGCATTATACTGAAAGCGGGAAAAATAATGGCAAAAATGCAAAATGAAAAAAATGGGGAGAAAATATAAAAGAAAAAAAAAAACAAACGACAACTGAATTTGCCATTTTTTATGGCCCATTTAACCCGTTAAATTTGGATTTTGTAATGTGAATTTTTGTAAAATTAAATTTGTTGTTTTAGAGACAATTTGTATAAAGAATATCGTTATTTCTTGGGTACAAAGAGATTTATACAAGAACTATTCAATTAACAATATATATTTTTAAATATCTCTATTAATTTAGAAGTTATTCTAAATAAAATTTTGTTTTATAAATCTTTGGTAAATGTACAATTAAGAATAAAGCATTAAAACTTTAAATTTTAAGTATTAGATATAAATTGAATAGTTTAGAAAAGTCCCCACGGGTTAATAATATTTATTAACTAACATTGTGCATAAAAATTTTGTACATTAAAATAAGTTGAATTGCTGTATGTAACATTGCTGAATATTGAATATGCCCTACACCTCAACATAGAAGTAATGAGAAGAATCTGTGATCACTTTAATTTCTCACCAAAAACCATTGAAAAAGGACGATAATTTGTAATCGGTAGATTTCTTAACAAAAATCGATTTGGAATTATAAAAAATCGCTGTGGAACCGTCAATGTTTTTGGAAAACTTATGAAATATTATCGTCCTTTTTCCATTTGACATTTACATATTTTATTAGCTTTTCGCCGAAAGTATTAAGAATTAATAAGTTATGAAATATTTTATGAAAAAAAGTTTAGGGTCATAAAACACTATTTATACATGATTAAAAACTGGTGCACAGAGAAACAGCGTAAGGTTATTCACCAGATGTATTGTAGAGGAAGCATCATTGGCGTTATTGCTTGTGTTTTAATTGGCTCAAGGAAGATGGTCTACAACGCATTAGGATATATTATGGGACATATCAGAATGTTATACAGACTCGAAGACGTAGAAAAACAAACATGTAAAAAAGACTTTTGCCCAAACTAACGTTGGACACTAAAATAATAAACTAATTTATTATTTAAAGCAAGTAATTATACGAAACAAAATCGCTGTAAAAAGGCATAAAGTTAAAGAAAAAACAGTTGACCACATTTAAATTTAGCACTTTGTATTTAAATTCAACCGTTTCAAATTGTTAGAAACCGAAGTGTTAAAAATTACTTCGCCCTTGTTGTAACTTACTTAGCCTTTTGCCTTTAAACAGAACGTACATACACTTATCCCTTTGCCTTTAAACAAAAAACATATATAAAATTAAAACAATTTTACTGTTTAAACGTATACATACACATAATTATTGAATTTAATTTACTTGAATTTGCGTATTAATTAACGTACACATTGTATTAAACATTGTTATACACAAATTTTAAAACAACTTCAGTTGTAACTTATAAACTAAATTATACATACATTTAATAACACATAACAACAAAATTGAATTTATTGTTAAATAAAATTGAAGAAAACAACGAATTTCCAAACTATTTCCTTTCCTTATAAAGAAATAAGCTAAAAAGATGAGCATCCCAATTTCTCTCCTCTCTACATTAAATAAAAGAAATTAATCATTTTCTTTTTATTCCCTTAACCCCGAATTATAAATACCTACATCCCGAGTATGCACATATTTATAATTCTATCTCTTTAAAGATTGGCCCCATTTCAATTTAGAAGAGATTTATTATTATTCCCCGAAATAATACAACTTTTTAATTTAAGAGCCTCTGTGGCAGACCAATTTAAGAGCTCCACCGCAATTTAATGATATCATTCACTAAAATTCGGCATTGACGTTTCCTTTAGAATTATAGACAGAAGAATCAATGAAAAAACTTGTATAGATACATTTTCAGTATAAGCCACAATTAAAAAAAAAACAACTAACAGTTTCGAATTTCTTGTGCACATGAGCATTTAGAAAAACCAAAAAATTTCTGGAAGAATATTATCTGTGGAATATAATGCTCTAGACAGCATTTTCTAGCAATAGTGTTGGTTCTATACATAAACTTATCAAACTTTTAAATATAATGATTCCATAGGCTAAGGAAAATATGCCACTTTAGTGTCGTATTATGCACGACTATGACCGAAAATACACCAGATGTAATGTGAAGTTGTTTGAAACAAACTCAGATTTATGTGTTAAAATAGCCAGCCCAATCTCCGAATCTCAATCCAATTGATAAACTATAGAATTATTTAAGCAAAATATTTATAATGGCAGTAAAACCCAATCATTTAGCCGATTTGTTGAATAAAATCCATGTTTTTACGCAATATCCAAAGAGCTGTATGGCTGAGCTGATAAGAAGAATGCCCAGGAGATGTGCAGCTGTTATTAAAAACAAATAATATCCTACTAAATATTTGGTTTTAAATTAAGTTTTTTTTTTGTTTCTTTTAGGAGAATAAAATTTTTATTTAGTGCTAAATTACAGTCCAAAGTTTATTTTAGGTAGTTGTATTCTATAAGGAAAATCACCAAAATGCAACAAATTAATAAAACAAAAAGTTGAGTGGTATGATCTTATTGAAAAATAAAAGGTTTTAAAAAATAACGAACAACAGAAAATATTAGCTTTAGTTGTCAACATACACCTAGTGTGCTTACCAAGTATCCACCACTGTAAGTGAATACGGATTAACTTTCGTCTTTTATTGGTAGCAGTATTTGCCGACTTATAGCCTCTTTTATGTTTGTGTTAATTTTCATATTAAAAATTAATTTTAGCATGAAAATATACAGTGATCCAGGATGATCGTCGTATTTCCATTTGAAGCCCTATTTACCAATTTATTTATCTTTTAAGTTTCATATGAAAATTATTCGTTTCTTAATGACGAAATTTAAAATTTATCCATTGGTGCAATAAGGCTTTATTTCTGTGTTTAGTGCGCCTTAAATTCGTCTCTGCCTGTAATAAGTGTAATATTGTATACATTGTACCATAAAGAGTATGTGGGCTTTTCTATTCAACTGCGTTTATGTTGGTGGTTTATTAAATTGTATATTAATAAAATAAAATACAAAGATATTTTTGAAGAGAAAATGTGTGCCAGTAATTGTTAGAATTGTACTAAAGAAAGATATAAGCTAAAAATATTATGACTTTAGTTGGTTAAAAATTCATTTAAAAACTAAGAAGATTAACTAGCAAAGGGTTAAAGAAGGTGGTGAAAGAAAGTCTTAACATAGTTTTATTAAGAACCTTTTGATTTGTTTAGTTTAAATTGTTTTGTACAAAGACTGAGCAGCCTTAAATTTAAAACTTTAAATTTTAACTTCTTTAAAGCTTTTTAATACTTGTAGTAGGGTGAACCTTATATTAAAGTTTTTAGGCAAATCGAATAACGTTTTCAGTTGGTACTTTATATTTAAAATTTTGAGTTTTCCAAGTCCAATATCACGGCCCACCTTAATATGTTTACATTGTCTGAATCTTAGAGATCCACTTAAAGTGAAATCAATATTCTTGTTTAATTTTCTTTTCATTTGCTTCTGTATTCACGGTTTGGTTCCAGCTTCTTTTGCTTTTAGCAATTATAATTGTCCATTATTCTTAAAGATATTAAAATACAACACCAGACAATTTAATTTTATTTTATTCATTTAATTTTATTTCTCTTTTCTCCTTTTTTTTTCTTGACTGGTATTTTTAGCCTTAAGCTTTGGTGAGGTTTTTTTTTTAATATTAATTTATCAACACAAACCATTATTTTGTAGCTATTCTCAGTACGATGTTACATTTTTAGCAAGAATCGATTACAATACCTGGACGGCAGGAGTAGTAGAAAATGTAAGAAAAAAAAGGAAAAAATAAAAATGTAGTAAAACCACATTTTCCTAGAAATTATGCTGGCGTTAAGAGGAGTAGAGCAGGTACTAACAGACTATGAGGTCTGCTGCTGTTAGTATTTGTTGTTAACTTGTTGTTACTCGTTAAAATGCTGTTTCTTTATATTGCTATTGTAGCAAAAAGAACGTTGTTGCTACAATTTTATACAAATGACGTCAATGTTTAAATGTTGTTCACAATCTTCATTGCTGTTCTTACAATTCTATCAGTTGTTGCGGTGGTTTTCTTTAGTTTAATTTGATATTATATTGCTGTTGGCGACAGTTTGCTTTAATGAGCTCCTATTTAAATGTTGTTTAGACCTTAATAATCATTTATTTTTAAAACTTTTGTCTGCATCTCTTACATACTATATTGCGTGGGTGTTTTCTTTAGTTGCCTGTTGTCTTTCATTGACTATTGACTAGGAGTTGTATAGCTGTCACTATACTTTAACAAATAATTAAGCTAATTATTTGCTAGAAAATACACCAATAATTAAATATTATGATTTTTTCCCTTAAAGCCATCATAAATTAGTCTGAGGTGTTTGTATGAAGAGAACTTGTTTAATGTTCTTTGATAAATGAATGATTAATGTTGAAATTATGCTAATAATTGTGAGAATGCAAATAGTATTTAATGTTTATTATTTGTTTTGTTATCTCAGTGGAAGAAATCTTTAAATGTATTAACAGGAAGTTTTTAATTTTACGTATGATTAATATGTAATTATTTGCATGTTTATCATAAGCTTTGTTGTTCGAGAGATTAATAATACATAGTTCGCGGTAACGTGAACTATTAAAAACCGAGCGTGTTCACGTTCTCGAAGTTGTTCATGTTTACGAAGGTGTAATTCATTAAATTTTCCAAATAAATTAGACAAGTGTTTAAATCAAATTCATATATTTTTTTTTATTAATTTGTGTGTTTTGTTAAGAAAAAATTTACATAAAAATTATTGAAAAAATTGGGTTATCTTTTTCTAGATTTTCTTTTTTTGCAAATTGCTAAACACGGCCTTTTCTCGGAGACTTTTAAGTACGCTCACATCTGATTGACTGATGTTTTCATCTTCCGTCCATTCCAAAGCTTTATTGACATTTTAAAATTTTCTCTTGTTGATAGCACAAATTGTTGACTTTACAACATTGTACTGCTTTGCTAAGCTAGTTACGCTTGATCCTCCTTTAAGTTTTTCTATTACATCCACTTTATCCTTTAAAGACAAGAATTTTGATAGTTTTTGCGACATTTTTTACGAAACAGCACCGCGCACTACACTAAATGTCAAGCCACATAAAAAATGCCGGTATGTTTACATAAGCAATTATTTATGGGGATGCCCCGTTTTAAAAAAACGATTCCGATAGCCGAAAAATGTAGAAAATAAAACATTTTCTATGTTGAATACATTTTAAATTTGTTCACGTTATAGGACTTTTTTACCTTGTTCACGCTACAGAGTAGTCAGTGTAAAAAAATGATGTTCATGTTAGCCGGTGTTCACGTAAGGCGGTGTTTTTGTTACCGCGATTCTACTGTAATACTATTCAATAAATATGGAACTACAGTGAACTCGCAGAAACGTGAACATCCAGTAACATGAACTACTGAAAAACATGAATATGTTTTTTTTACATTGACTATTCTAAAACGTGAACATAGGCTGAAGGCTCTAAAACTTGAATTTTTTGTCGAACGTTAAAATTCAATTTTGTAAGCTTATTTTAAAATGTTTGGATTCCCGCAGAGCAATTTCGTAGTTTTTTTTGTTGTAAACAGCTTTTGCTCCTTTGCAATAAAAACTAAATTAACAAATTTATAATTATCTTAGTTGAAATTAAGCTAATCTTTATTTTTGATGAATTCAATAACATAATTTTGAAATTAGTATCTTAAAACCCCTTTTGCAAACCATAGTAGCTATGTAGTATATTTAAATATTGTACATGTTTCATAGGAGAAAAACAACGTACATACTTTATTTTAAATGAAATAAAAGATAAGAGACTAATGGACAGTTTTTAACTTGTTATTTAAATACGAAATGAGTTAATTTTTCCTTAAATTTAAGTTTTATTTAAATATGGTTTCATATTTTCCGTCTCGATTTGCGTTTGGTATTTAATTATGATAAAAGTATGGTAGCACTGTTGAATGTCAAAAAATATAAACAACTTCTTCATTTAACAGCTGATTTACTATTTAGCTTACAAATTGTTGTAAACTAAATGGACAAAAGCTGCATCATTCATATCCTCTTCATCTGAATTTATTGTTTTAGTTGATATTAATGACACAATAGCACAATGTTTTTATTCGCGGCGAGTTTATTTATTGAATATTTTTATCAAATAATAAAAAAAACTTCAATGCACAATTTGCATAATTTGCAGAATTGTCAAAATCAATTTAAGTTGTATTTAAATGGACGTAGTCAGTGATTTAAGTTTTATTTAAATATGATCTATAAAAACGAATTTGATATTTAAACAGAACTGAAGTTTAAAACCCCTTTGATTTTTAATTTAAAAACTGGCAATAAAATATTAAAAAAAAACTGCACTCTATAACGTGAACAATATCGAAAACGTAAACACCCTCGGTAAAAATTAGTTTACGTTTCTGCGAGTTCACTGTATATCAGTATTATGGAAATATTTTGTACTGTACTTAAAAAGTACTGAAATTGTTGAAAAACATTTTGATAATTTGACGTATGATTGATATAGAATTATTTGCATGTTAATCATACGCCTTGGTGTTTAAAGTATGTACTACCAATTCAAATTATACTTAGGGCCATTATTACAACTTGCCTCTAATGTTCTTAATAGTAAAAGGTAACTTTAATTAAAGTGAGGAATAAAGTGACCTTTAAAATTTTTCGTTATTACAACTTCCTTGTAAAATAAAATTATTTTTTTTTCTAAAATATGGCAATACCAGTGAGAAACCGATTACTTTTGATAAACTACTGACAAGAAACAGTAAATTGTTTGTGTTTGTGAAAACATTTGTGTGTGAAAAAATATAAATCAAACGTCTGCTTTCCATTTTTGTTTATTAAAGTATTTATTGGCAAAACAAAATTAAAATTATTTTATTTTTCATGAAGTTGACATTTTTTCCAGAACATATGGCAACTTCAAATACATACCTCACTATAAAATTTAAAGGCAAGATGATCTTCCCTTTAGCTTATCGGTCGCTTTTAGATTAAAGTAAACTTATAATAACCAAATACTTCTTACCTGTCCGATAACATTATACCTTTAACTATTGTTAAGTTGTAATAATGGGCCTTAAAGCATTAAAACCATTCACCACAGCAGGCTACCGAGTACAATATTTTAAAAATAAAATAAACACCATGACTTTTAATCAAAACTTTAATTGTTAGATATTGTATGCTTAATCAATAATATGCTGTCTCTCTTTTTTTTCGTCTATTTCCAAACTTTGCCAAAATTTGTTCTTAAAAACTGTAATTTTTAACATTTTATAGCAATTTTGCAAATTATTGCAGCCAAAAAACTACAACAAAAACGAAATCCGGAAAAAATCCATTTATGTAGCAATTTCTCTATATTTTTTTTGGGATAAAGAGTCAAAATACATTAATATTTATACGTTATAATGTGTAAATGTATGTGTTAAGTGTTATATGGTTTTTATTATTGTTGTTGCAATTGTTGTTATTGTATTGTTACATTAATGCAGTTGTTATTGTTGTGTTTTAAGTTAGTTTAGCTTTCGGTTCGTTTTTTTTTATCTGTACGCCCGAAAATATGCTGCAAATATGGTAAATGAACACAACACAATATAACACTAACTGAAACAGGCATATGCTTACATATGAATATACTCACATACAGCTATATCAACAAATTATAGTGTAGAAGAGAAAGCACTTAAGTATGTGTTTATGTTTGATGCTGCTGCTACTACTCTTTTGCTGTTGCGAGTTTATAAAACAGATTTACCGAACAAATACTCTAAAAATGAACACACACACACACGTACATATATAAATTCAATACCAGTGGGTAGTACCAACGTTAGTGAGTTTGTGTATGTTTTGCTTACAACATAAATCCTGGTATTGTTATGCCGACATCGCACATACACCACACGTAAGAACAATAACAAAAATAAAATGCAAGAAAAATATTGTAACAACAAACACTACTCGTACAGTAAAAATAACAACCAGCTTTAGATTTGTGTTTTTATTTTTAAGTATTTTTGACGTGTGCAACATTCTAAATATATTTAGTGTTTTCAACAGCAATTTCTTCTCTTCGCTTACCCTGTCTGTGTTTATGTTTCTTTTATATTTTGTAAAAAAAAAAAACAATTTACAAATACAATTATAATATAGTATTTATTTTAGATATTTTTGTTAGGTTTTTTTTTCAAAATTTATGTTTATATAAAAACAGCCAAATGAAAACGTTATGAATCCTTTTTAGTTGCTCTTCATATTAATGTATTTTCAAGTAGACATTTAAGTTTTGAATTTTGTGCATTATTTAGCTTTGCAACATTTTCTATGGTTTTGCTATTGAAAAATAGCAACAGAATTATTGTAGTTTAGATGTTTATGCCCTACAGTTAGTAGTCAATTGGTCGTTTTATATGTAACTCTAAAAAATATTTAAATAAGAAGCCAGAAATATATGTTCTTGATTTCTGTGATATTCTAAGTTTAAAACTCATGAAATTCATTTCAATTGTTTATCATTGCCTTAAACTGTTGAGTATTGAATTTCAGTAAAATTGCTTTAGCAGAAATAAAGTTATAAATTAAAATGTAAAACACTTTGCGCAAAATACGATATTTGGAATAAGTACCTGAGTTTAATGTGTATGAGTTTTAACTTGTTTTAATATTTATTGTATATTTTACGCTGCGTTGTTTTTTTTATTATATTATATTTTATGCTGTTTAAAGCAAATGTAACAATAATTTACAAAAATGTACTTCTGCCCATTTGACGTGTGTGTAAAACACGTTCATGTCCCTACTAGTAAGAATAAATTAATAAAATTTACCTCAAATATTCATTATTGCCCTTAGCAGTTTCCTATTGAAAATCATCTAAAAAACTTGTGTTGATTAAAAGTAAAGCCACAAAATGTGAGACACCTTCTGGAACACAAAAATCAATTATTACTGTAACATGTTTAAGGAAAAGTAATCCTCCTATCAGAAAATGCTATAAATTTTGCGAGGCCCCTAATGTCAGTCAACTATTTTAACAATAATATATTTAAATATCTATCTCTTGGTGTGTGTAAATCATGATAATAACTAAAATACTTAGTTGAGGTTAATGATATTTAACTGCAGTATTTCTTATTATTCTAAATCGGTCGGTATATAAAATTAGCAAAATCTTTATAAATTCCTAATTTAAAATGTTAAACAACTTTAAAGAATATGTGCAAATTCTAAGCAAATTTATTTTCAAAAATAGCAACTTTTGCTAATTTTGTTGTAATAAGTTTAAGAAAACAACTGTATGACGGTAGTTGTGAAACTAAAGTATATTTCCTAATTCTAAAGTATTTCCTTAAAAGGGTATTTCAAATTCCTTATAGCCGTTATGGTTTTCGTTTCATTTTGTATATTTCAAGTATGCTCTGTAGCTGATGACTACACGAATCACTGAAAACAACTGCAGCAACTCAAATGTTATTTACCAATGGTTTGGAAAATAATGCACTCTTTACACAAATACTCAACAATGTAATGCTGGATTTGAAAATGTGCTTTTATACAGTTAAGCCTTATGCAAATTTAAACATTTTTTTGTCCTTTCCATACTTCACACAATTTTCGGAATTCAAGTATGGAATACGAAAAAGTAAATTTTAAATTAAATTTTGAATAAAATTTTAAAGCAAATAGCAAAATAAAAGGGAATTTAAATACTATTTTGTTTTTGCTTTGGTAGCTGCTTAATCATATCATTAAAAAACTTCTTTACAGTTTATGACAGACTCATAAAAAAATCAAACAACTTAATGTCTAATAAAACTTGAAAAACAATTCTTTTTTTTTTTCGTTCTAAGCATTTTCCATATTTTTTGTGTAGTGTCGTAAATCATAGCAATTCAAATGTTTAAATCTGCAAAAAAAAATCGTACAAAATAAAACATGAATGTAGAAAAACTGTCAAATGATTTATTTAACACTCTCACATAGCATTTGAAAAGATATCAAATCAAACTCAATTATATTTCAAATTACCACCATCAGACAGTAGTAAATGAAAAAAGAAGAAAAAAAAAACACAAAAATAGCTCAAAACGTAATGTGTTTTATAGAAACTACATTCAAGCAAATGGGAAAACTCTCTCCCCCTCAACGGTTTTCCTAGCAACAAAAATGTTCTTTTATATTCCATCATCCAGCATCATGTCTTATTTAAGTTATTGCCAAACATTTATCGAGATTACCATTGATGTCAGTTTTATTTTTAGAGATTGAGTGCAAAAAGTAAAAGTATTGAAAAAGAAAGAACTGTTGTAGATAAAGCTGAAATAAAACGGGAAATTTGTAAACATCAGCTTTGAAAGGGCAGGGGTAAGTAAGCTGTATATTCTCTTTTTTTACTGCGGTCTGACGTTTAAAATTGACATGTTAGAACTATTATAAATGATTAATCAATTTACTGAGGTAACAGGCGAAATATTGAGCAAATTAACACATTGACATTTGCAAAAGAATTAAGTAGTTTGTGGTAAAAAGCTATTGGAAAATTAATTACTTAAAGGTAATTTATTTAAGTGCAGTGAATTTGATATAAAATATAAAAAAGAATTGCTAGTAATAGATAAAATAAATGTAATACTAAAACAAAATTAGAATCGTTTCAATATTAAACATTTACAGGCTCGGGCATATTGTATATTTTACGCATACTTAAGTTATGTGTTTCGGTGTGTGTATAAATCACTTTAATGTTCTAAATACAAATCAGAGTTTAATGAAAGTAAACCTAAAATATTTATCATTATCCTAATGACTTTCGTATAAAAAATCATTCAAATCGTTTAAGTAGATTAAAAGAAATTAATCACAATATGAGACACTCCTTTCGGTGTGTGTAAATCACGCTGGCTCTCAAAATATCAAATCGAAATTAATAAGATTCATGTGGAGTATTTAGCATTATGCTATGAAGTTTCGTATTGAAAATCATCAAAATCGTTTGAGTAGATTAAAAGAAATTACTCAAAATGTACCACATTCCTTTGAAAATACATAATTAATTACTTCTGCAGGTATTTTCTACATTATAATTATTATGTTTACTTTTCGTATAGTTTTCATTGTTAGCAATCAACAATATTATGTTTATATGGCCTTTTATCGGTGTGTGTAAATCACGCTGGCTCTCAAAATATCAAACCGAAATTAATAAGATTCATGTGGAGTATTTAGCATTATGCTAAGAAGTTTCGTATTGAAAATCATTAAAATCGTTTGAGTAGATTAAAAGAAATTACTCAAAATGTACCACATTCCTTTGAAAATACATAACTAATTACTTCTGCAGGTATTTTCTACATTATAATTATTATGTTTACTTTTCGTATAGTTTTCATTGTTAGCAATCAACAATATTATGTTTATATGGCCTTTTATCGGTGTGTGTAAATCACGCTGGCTCTCAAAATATCAAACCGAAATTAATAAGATTCATGTGGAGTATTTAGCATTATGCTAAGAAGTTTCGTATTGAAAATCATTAAAATCGTTTGAGTAGATTAAAAGAAATTACTCAAAATGTACCACATTCCTTTAAAAATACATAACTAATTACTTCTGCAGGTATTTTCTACATTATAATTATTATGTTTACTTTTTGTATAGTTTACATTGTTAGCAATCAACAATATTATGTTTATATGCCTTTTATCGGTGTGTGTAAATCACGCTGGCTCTCAAAATATCAAACCGAGATTAATAAGATTCATGTGAAGTATTTAGCATTATCCTAAGAAGTTTCGTATTGAAAATCATCAAAAACAGTTAAGTGTAGTAAAAGTAATGAGACAAAATATAACATACGCATTTGACAAAAATTTATTAATTATCATTTTCTATAACAAGGCTACGGTTTAATGAAATTTAACTAAAACATTTATCATTCATAATTTTATCATTGTCCTAGTTTGAGTTAAAAGAAAGTTCCAAAATCAAATGTGAGACATTCCCTCAAATAAATTACTTTTGGGTATGCGTAAAAAAAAACCAAAGACTAATTTTAACTAAAAAAAAAAAAATGTTTGTCCTTTTTGCACTAGGGCTTCATTTACACAAAAAATTGACTTTTATGTTTAAAAAAATAAAATTTTTGGAAATCAAAGTGATCACCGATTTTTGTTATTTTGGCTCTAGAACCTCTATTTACAGAGAAAAATTACTTTTATATTTTCACTAAAAATGAGGGAATTTTAAGAAATAAAAGTGATTACTGATTTTTTTCCTTTTGGCTCTAGAACCTCTATTAGCGTAAGCAATAGACTTTTAAGCAATGTAATTTTGGAAAATAAAAATGATTACCGATTTTTGTGCTTTTGTCTTTAATGCCTCTATTTGCGAAAGAAATTTGATTTTTATATTTTAGAAAATAAAAGCAAACATTTTGCAAAATCAAAGTGATTACATATCTTCTTTAGGCTCTAGGCCCTTTATTAACCGAAAAATGGACTGTTATATTTTTACTAAATACATATTAAGAAATTGTGAGAAATAAAAGTGCTTGCATATTTTTGTCCTTTAGGCTCTAATGCCTCTATTTATCGAAACAAATAGACTAGGCATTATCCGGCAATATGGGCAATTTTGGCATCCACTTGACTGATATCTTCTTTAGTTTTTTAAATAAACATAAAGGTTGAAATTAAAGTTTTTAAGGCAATTACACTCATGTATGTTACGACTAAATGAAGCATAAAAGAGTTATAAATTTTATCACATTTTGATTTATGGAAATTTTGTCTAATAAATCAATTAAATTTATTTTCAATGGCAAATAGCTTGCATGAATGAAAAAAATTGTAGGAAACTTTCATTACTTTCGGACAAATGGACATATTCAAATCTATTAACAATTTATTAAAGACCAGGAATATATACTTTGAAAATCCAAATATCTAAATTTTTAAATAAACATTTTCCAATAGAGAACTTTTATTCTGAATTCTTAATTTTCTCTTTATGATCAAAAATAAAAACATTGAAATACATAGCTTTAAATCTACGTATGTTCACAACTGCTTTAATCACACATTTAGTATGTCATTAAAAATAAATAACATTGTACTGATTCAATTTCAAATTAAATTAAAAGTTTTTTTTTTAATATTTTCCTTTAGCTCTCGTGTCCTGTTTTTCTAAAATGACTTTTACATTTTAAATATAATTTGTATTTTCGCTGTTATTGCTGCTTATTGTTGTTATTTTGTTCTCAACAATTTACACTTTGTGACAGTTTGATTGTCATTTACTGGAAATTACATTAAATGTGACACTTAGTGACATTTTCATAAAATGTATGTGAGGGCATAGAGAATACCAGCACTGGTATCTATTATATAAATGTACATAAATATTTCAAATTTAAATGTATATATTATTTACCCTGTTGGAAAATTACTAAAAACTTTACAATAGAAAAATGTCTCAAGAAGCTGGCAATTGTCTATAGAAATTTTGAAATATCAAATTCCCATACCTGGTATACATATGAACAATGTTCGTATTTAGAAATATTTACATATATATCTATGTGTGAGTATATACATATCTATGTGTGACCTTTCTTTATATAAATATCTGATGATTATTGCAAATTTGTATACACAAGTGTTGAATAAAGAATTAATATATCTATTGTTGTTTTATGTGTATTAGTGTTTGTAAGTACATGTATGTGTGTGTATGTATAGAAAATTTGATATTTTAGCTGTCACAATTAATGCTCTAAGTTATATTATGTGGTATATTGAATTAATTAAATGCCTTTAGGCTATTATTAACATATGCACATTAGGAGGGCTCCAATTAAAATGGAGGCACAATATAAGATTAAAAAGATTAAAACATTTAGCTGATATCTTGCATTTAAAATTAAAATATTTTGAAATCTGTTACACCTCAAATGAAGCTAAATTTTTAGCAGATGCCTTTAAAACAAATTTTAGAAAAACTGAAATACCGACAACATGATTTCCGGAGTCCTCCTAATTCTCACACATAACTAAATAAATACTCAAATACATACAGAAGTGTGTGTTTTCATTTATTAATGAATGTATATAAGAGCACGCCTGTAGGTATGCAGTGTCTTTGTAAGCAATATGATTACAATTTTATTCAATTCCTCTAAATGTTTTTAAAACATCATGATATGCACACACCATGACGCAGGTGTTATTTAAGTTGATTGATATTGAAATTCACACTGTGTTTGTTGAAAATTTACTTTATTGATTGCAAGTGCACTCACATACAAAAGCAAATACTTAAATGCATCTTGGGCAAACGTACGAGGATGGAACAATTAAAGAATGCATTTTAGAAAACTGTTCTAAGAAGACACTTTTCTATAGAAAAATGTTTAAAAAAGATATTTGTTTATAGAAAAGTGTTCAAAGAAGACATTTTTCTTTAGAAAACTTTTTTATATAGAAAACTATTCTAAGGAGACATCTTTCTATAGAAGAATGTTCAAAAATAATTTTTGCTATAGAAAACTGTTCAAAGAAGACACTTTTCTATAGAATAATGTTTAAAAACGAAAGACACTTTTCTATAAAAACTCTTCAATAAAGACACTTTTATACAGAAAACTGTTCTAAGAAGACACCTTTCTAAAAAAATGTTCGAAAAAGACACTTTTCTATAGAAAACTGTGTAAAGAAATACACTTTTCTATAGAAAGCTAAAGAAGACACCATTGAAAAGCATTATATAAAGTACGAGTTTGAATTTAAATAAAAGCAGAACTCGACTATTGTAAAAATGTTTAACTACCTTATAAATTTATTCAATGGTATTCCATCTTTTAATTTAATGCATTAACAAAAAACTTGCACATTTACAGTTTACATAAGCTGACGCTAATTGATAATCTGGCATTGTTTTTCCACTACAGTGAACTGGTTTAAAAAGAAATAACAAATGGTATTACAATTAAAATAGACTTATAAACAATATAAACACAGTAACCTTATAAACTATCTTAAATACAGGTTTATAAGACCAACATGAAATTAGTGATAAGACATTAGAAAAGCTTAAACGAATAATTAAAACAAGGATGCAAACAAAAGCTTCACTACCACATTGAAAGATTAAAATAAATCACAAGTAAATATTCTAGCAACCCCTAAATGTATGCTTTAAAAATAGTTATTTATAGATCTATCTCACTGTTTAACTTTTAATAAGTTAATACTATTGGAAAATGTAACTGTCAGTTACAGTTACAATTATATAAATTGTCGGAGTATATTGTCAAACTTTGTGAACAAGTCAAGATATTTTACTTTTTCTTTACTTTTCATTTCTTTTTATTCAATTTTGTATTATTATTTTGTTGTGCAATAGAATTTTTAGTGTCAAAAACTATTGTAACATGTTTGAGTCATAAATAGTATATGTGCAAACATATTGCTGAAGTAAACTAGCTATAACTATGAGCAAATATACTATTTACTTTTTTACGAGTACAGATAATTATATAAAATACAGCAGACTGTTTTCTATAGAAAACTGTGAAAAGAAGACAGCACACTGTTTTCTATAGAAAACCGTCTAAATTTTTCTATACAAATATATCTAAAGTAGAAACTTTGCTATAGAAAATAAATTAAATAAGACTTTGAAAAATAATATATAAAAAAAAACTTTTCCAAAGAAAATAGTCTTAGAAGAGACTGTTCTTCTATGTATAGGTTTATCAATTGATTTAGTTTATTTTTTCTGTCTTCTACCTTTTTTACTTATTTAGTTTTAAATAATAAATTAAATTAAATAGCAAATTCATGTAATACGAATAGATGTTTTTAATTAGTATTAAATATTTAATAATTGACATATATTATTTATTCTTCCTTTTATTTATGCATTTATTTGTAAAATAATAAAATTACAACAACAAAAAGCATTGCAGACATAAATACCTTGACTAATATTTGATGGCGACAACATAATCCCTAATTGTAGGCTTTACTATATGATTTTTAACTTTTTTGCTTGTTAAACGGACAATAACCGACAAAATATGAAAAAAGAGAAAAACAAAATTATAAATCATATAGATGTCACGCTTAAATTTATAAATAAAAAATCAAATCTTTTTTTGTCATAAATATAATTGAACAATTTGCATAAAATAAGTAGTTTGTTTTACATATTGTATTATATGACAGTAATAGTATAAAGTTGCATTATTATGAAAATATGATTATTATTTACGAGTATAAGGAAATACTATTTAACGATGCATTATTTTTAAGCCAGACAAATGTTTAATTACTAAATTCTAGATTTAGGTGTAAAATGTGCGTAGGTAATATCAAAATTTATGTATTATACTTTTAGTTGCTTAAAAAAAAATTAAATATCTTAAATGTTTTGTACATTTTAGTTCAAAAACATTTTTTTAACTTTTAGTTTAAGTATAAGTATAACACAAATTATAGCACATTTTTAGGCTTTATGTCAAAAAGTTTTTTTTTAAATCTAATAACATACGAGTAGTAACAAATTGAAACTTTTCTTTATTTTTTTCTACGTTTTTTTTCTTTACTTTACAGGTTTGATGGCACTGAAGTTTTAAAATTAAATAAACTTTTTTGTTGTGTTGAAGTAACATGTTTGACATGTTTCATGTTGCTTACAACATTTTGCAATTGGATATTTTTTTTACTCGTTATAAAGGCTAGAAGTCAGAAAACATTTTTAAAACAAGATTTTTACCACCGCCGCCGTCATGTTTTATTGATTGCAATTTTAGCAATTATCAATTTTTAACTTTTATATGTATTCAATATACATACATACTTTTTTCATGAGGCTACAAAAACTGGCTGGGGAAAGAATTTATCGAGTACTATAAACTATACTAACATACAAAAAAAAAAAAGCATGACCTCTTTTTATATGCAATAATTTCTTTTGCTGCTTTTTGTGCCCTTCACCAGCAGGAGTTTATTCGTGATGAATAAAATTTTAAATACATTTTGTCACACTAAGAAATATTGATATTTACATGATTTTTAAGAAACTCTAAATCGTATTAGTTACTTGTGTTTGTATAAAACACGGTCTTGACTAAAATATGAAAGTAAAATGCATATAGTTTTGCTATAATATTTATTATTGCCCTAAGTAATTTGGTATTGAAAACTAGCCAAATCGCTTTAGTAGCAAAGAAGTTATGAATCAAAATATGAGGAAAAATCGAAAAAATTTGTAATTTAAATTAACTACTGTTTATATTTGCGCATTTGCTGTTTTAGTTCGTATATGTGTGCAATCAAGTTGTTGCTATTGCAAAGCGTATTCAACAAGCAGACAACAGAGGTGAATTCTAAATCAATTTCATTCATATTTTTTTTGAAAGAGTTTGATAGAAAAACATTCGTAAGTTTTTATATCTGAAATTTGACATATCACCGTACAAATTCTACTATTTGACAGATGTCAAATTATTAAATTCATCTTGAACTGAAGAATGTTTTCAAACTGTAGATTTCACTGGTTAGCTATTGGATCAGATACGTACTAGTTATTTTAGCTTGTGTACGTTCTAGAATGAAATGAATTGAATACACAGTTGTAAAGCAATTTTTACTTTGCTGAGGTGCTGTCGAAATTCGTCTCAGCCCCGCAGTAAAATTCCTACCAGTTTTTAATTGAAGCAACGGGGGCGTTGGTGGTGGTGGTGGTGCTGGTTGCATTTATGTTTGATGCTGAATGCTATATGTCTAGCAATATGTAGATGATGATAAATTGCTTGGTATATGAAATGACATTGCTCTTTTCACAAAGGATTTGTTGGAATAGAAAATTGACAGTCTATGTGTATGAAGTTCTATACTCGATATCATAAACATTCAGACATGCATGAATGCATATGCATACAAACATACTTACGAACATACAGACGTACAACTGCAACAACAAAAAGCACTTGCAACGAACTGTAAGAGTTGACTTTTGTAAAATGCTTTTATTTCAAATGGTAACACAAAACATGCATACATGGAGAAAATAAACTATTCGAAATTAGAAATAAATAAATTTATACAAATTTCTTAACTGTTTTTTTTAAATTTTATGTTATATTAGTTTCTAAATATGTTTGACTTTTAAAATATTTTAATTTCTTTTGCAGCATTTCATTTTTCCAGTGTATTTTTTGCCTGTAATACTGCTTTATTGAATGTGTACATTTATTTTTTTTTTTTGCTACTTTTTCTTTGCAGCCTTTGCTAGTGCTTATTTGTTTGCATGAATATGTTTGTTTACTGTGCACATTTATTACTTTACATGTGTGTGTATGTGTTTGTGTGGTTGCAAATATGTCACACAGCTTTACTAGTTTGACAATCGTTTGGTGTTATTGGCGCGTCCAGTTGGCGCTGTGTTAAAAACTTCGTTTTGCTTCTTTTTCGTAGCTAGTAGTGTGGAGGTGTGTTGAAATTTTTAAAGTTTCTTCAATTTGAATTGTAATTTCTTATTTTTTTTCCTGTGTTTTTCTACAATCGCCTTTTGTAATTTGTGTATTTATTTTAACATATAAATTTGATTTAGAATTGAACAGTACAAGTACAAGTGGGTGTTTTTGATTGAAAAACAATTTTAGGATGCAATAATTCTAAGTGGTGACAGGACGTGTTGTATGCTAGAAATATTTAGTTGTAGAATACTAAATTAATAGATGGTTATAAATGTAAATGCTTAAAACTATTGAAGCATAATCGGGAAGACAAAAAAAAACTTCATTTAATGTTTAAAACAAGAGCGGATTTTTTAACTCTGTTACATTTAGTATAATTATCCAATATATTTCTAAAAAATTTTTAAAATAAAAAAGTTAGTATCCAAGTTTAAACCTACTTAAATTTAACAAAAACTAGTGTCAATTGCCTCTATAGCAAAACTTTTCCATTATAATTTGTTTGTTTTCTGTACGATTTGCATTCATGCTTCATGCTTGCCTTAATTCAATTATAATTTCTTTTTCCTTTCGCCTATTTGACCACTTATCAATTTCCTTGCAATTGTTCATAGATTTTCCATAGCTGTTATTCTCTACATTTTTAATATAACTTGATTGCAGTTTTGTTAAAATGCACAACCTATAATAAAAACAAAAACAAAAAAAAAAAAAAAAAAAGGAAAAACCATTCAGAGCAGAAAAAAGTAAAGAAATCCTTAGAAAAGTTATCAGCTGGCACACTGATAATAATTCAATTTCCGTATATAAAACCTTCAACAATAAAACAACACACACACACACACACACACAAGCTATAGTATTGTATAGTTTATTAAAAATTGAGAAGAACAAAAAAAAGCAAAACGTAGCAAGAAAAAATATTTTGAAGACCAGGAAGGAAATCATAAGGAAAATAAAAGACACGACCCTTTTGAACATGATAGATGGAAACTAAAACACAAACAATTTTACAATTGCTTTCTCGTGCTTACTTTTGTAAGCCAAGAAATGTCAAATAAGTAACAAGCAAAAGCAAAGCAAAACAAAGCCCTGACAAAAGCGACGTTGCAGAAAATTCAATTTTGATTTGTTTTTTTTTTTGGCATATTGTAGGGAGTAAAGGATCAAAATAGAAAATAAAACATTGATATCTAAGAAGATTTTCAGTTTATGATGGTTGAATATTTTTATGATTTTTGGTTTTATTTTAAAAATATTTTTATTTGTTTGTAAGTAAATGTAGATATCACAATTTATATCAACAAAATTGATAAAATAATGATGATATTTATATACTCAATGTGGAAGGGAAATATGAGCTCTATTTATACAATGCTATTTTATTTAAAAAAATATTTATATTTTGCTGGTTTTGTGGAAATACGAGTACTGTGAATTTATTAACACTCATACGTTTAGGTATATTTTGTATGATGTTTATATTAAATATTATTCATACGTTCAGGTGTATTTGATGTAATAACAATATTAAGTATACTTTTAGGAGTACATTTCATTATAAGGTAATAAACATTATAATTAAAATAAATTAATAAAGATAATAAATTAAAATTTAAAAAAATATTGTTGTAAATATTACAACACACAAAACATCATCCTATTTTTCAAACTAAGCGAAAATTCTATAAATTTTTAAGGAAATGTAAACATGTCACTTTTTACAGTTTAATTTATTTTAAATAATTAAGCCATTTTCATAAACAATTAATCCTTTAATATGATTTGCATGTTAAAATGTATGTTTATATTTTAATTAATCATATTTACCACATAAATTTAATTTAATAATGACAAACACAAGTTTAATATATAAAATTAATGAAATTTTCTACCGTATGTGTGTATATGTGTTTTTTATAATCATATTAAATTATTAAATAATTTAAATAAATAATGTTCAAATAATAATAATATGACAGTGGAAATATACTTGAAATAGTTAAAAATGTCAACTCAATGAAAACGCTACAGCGCTATAGAAAAGTTTCTTTTGCAAGCTCTTTTCTAGAGAAAAGTTTGCACACACGTTTCTATAGAAAAGTTTCTTTTTTATAGAAAGTTTGCCGACACGTTTGTAGACACTTGTCTTTAAAGAACATTCTTCTACAGAAAACATGTTTTTACAAAGCATTTTTGCGCAGACACTTCTTTAAAAAACATTCTTCTGCAGACACTTTTCTTTACAGTACATTCTTCTGCAGGCACTTTTTTGTATAAAACATTTTTCTGCAGACACTTTTCTTTACAAAACATTATTTTGCAGACAATTTTCTTTACAAAAAATTGTTCTGCAGACAGTCTTTTTTACAAAGAATTTTTCTGCAGACACTTTTCTTAACAAAACATTTTTCTCTGGACTCTTTTCTTTCCAAAACGTTCTTATGCAGATACTTTTCTTTACAAAACATTTTCCTGCAGGCACTTTTCATTACAAAATATTTTTCTGTAGACACTTGACTATAGTAACGTTTTATTTACACAAAATTTTCATGACCAACTTTCATTAAAGTTTTTTTTTAATATCTTAATTTAAATTTCTTTTTTTAGTCAATATTTTATCAACAGTTTCGCTTAAAAAAATTGCTATTTTCAATAGCCTAAAGCTTCATTTTCGCCAAGTAAATTTCTCTACTTTCCATTTTTCCAACATAACTTTTTCAACCAAACCATATTTTATATAAACACTAGTCTCTTATCAATTTCCATTATCAATATATATGTAACTAGGGGAGCAAATATGAAATAACCAAAAAGAAGAGGGTAAAATGTCACACCAAACTTTAATGACCTATAGCTCGTTTTCACGCTTTACCCATTTGGAAGACAACCAAAAACTTCAATCACATTTTGTATTTTCGTTTTTTATTTTAGTATTATTTTACGTAAAGATAAAAACCTGATGAAAAAAGAGCATAAAGCAAATAAAATATAACAAACTTTGTAAAACGTGATATTGCACTTAAATATATAAGAAGAAATAAATTTTGAGAAAATAAGAGCAAACTTTTTTAACGAGCTGTGTGAAACTCGTAAAGAAAATAAAACACGAAAAAAAAATAAAAAGAAAACTGAAGAAATGAAGATTATGAGAAACAATTTTTGAATATTAATGTATATTAAAACACATATTTATGAGTGGAAGAGAAGTTTTTTTTTAAGAAAGAAAACATAATTCTGAAATAAATTTAATATAGTTGTAGGTATGGTCAGTAGTGTTGAACTGTAAAAATCACACTTGTTGTATAATAGCAAGTGGGAACTTTTATATATTATCACATATAAATGAATGACTGTTTAATGTTATTCAACATTTTGCTTTTAAGTATTTTAATATTATTTGATTATTGGGATTATTTTGTCTTTTGGTATAGCATTTCATTAATATATTATTATTTTCCATACATTTAAGATTTTTCTGTTTCACACATTGGTGTAACATTTTAACTATGTTTAAGTATTTGTTTAAAGACCTTATTTACTCCTAAAAGTAGGCTATATTTCTTAAATTTATTTTACTCAACAATAATGCAAGTAAAAACAAATAGTTAACACTCTCAAATTTATTGACTTCATTTTAAAAATGCTACAGCAAATGTTTAGGTGTAAAAGTCTATGCAAATATTGATTTATTTCCCCACAAAAATGTTATTCTAAATTTCTTTATTTTCAGGGTTATTGTTATTTTTCTATAATAATTTTACTGAAATTTGTTGGAAGTAAAACATAATAAATCATTTTATTCTAAATGTTGAAAGTAAAAAAACAAAATACATTTCTACAAAAAATACTTGTTTAGGAAATTAGTTAAACAGTTGGTAACAAAAAAACATCGCTTTTCTTAAGAAAATTAGATTTTTAGCTTAGCTCAAAAATAAGTAATAAAGTTTGTATTAAAAATCATTAAAGTTCAATGTTCTAAAATGTGTTTCTCACAAAATGTTATTGGATTTGTTGCTCCTTCTATTTTTAAGCCATCAGCTGTAGTATTATTTCTATTTTCACAAAAACATAATAGATCTCTAAAATTGTTTTGTATTCGAAAGGACATAAATTTTAATATCACATTTTTTTGTGTGTGTTATTTGTTTAAGCTCTTCCAAACAGCAGCAACTACTGGTATCTACATTTACACCATCCTCATACAGCTTCAGCATCCATAAAATTTTATTCAATTACATGTAAATAAAACTTTTGCCATTTGTTGGGCTATAAATTTTATGTAAACGCTAAGGCAAAAATACCAGAATGTTGCAAAACCAAAAAAACAATAACACTAACTGGTATGCTACACAAAAAAAACAGTAAGAAATTTTGTACAAACAAGTAAAACTTAAATGTTAGCAAAATGAGTTGCGACACAGTTATGCTAGCTAAAGAAACACTTCCCTTTTATTTCTCATAATACATAGATATAGTATCATTTGAACACCATTTGCCTGTTTCCTAAACTCTTAAGGCTGCTCGAGCCCAGTAGAGTCATTGGACTGGTAATGTGGTTTTGATAAAGAAGTGATTTATAGCAGGTAATTAAATGTATAAATTGCTAATAATAGGAATTTTTGTAGGCTTTTGTTGTAGCTTGCGTAACTTTTCTATTTGATAACGATTGAGTAGTAAGTGGTAAAGCAAATGGTAATAATTAGAAGTGGTAATTAAATTGAAGTCTTAAAGTAGGTAGTGATTTACAAAGTGTAAACAGGGAAAGAGGTATGGTAATGAATTGATACGAGTGTGTTTGATTAAATCTTGACATTATGTATTTATAGTGCATTTACACATGTAATTTTCAAACTAGGTTATGATCATAAGCTACTTTCATAAACCATACCGTTAACATCAGCATTTTTGACAGTTAAGTGGTTTATCTTTGACAAGTCATAAAACAGCTGACTTTAATATTAAAAATTTAATAAAAATATGGACGTTGTTATGAAAAAAAATTTTAAATTTGAGTTTTTCTTCCAGGATGATTAAAATTCAATTACAGTTTCTTTTTTTAAAGAAAACATTTTTTTTTTATTTTTGAGCAAATGTCAAAGGTTTCCAGCGTTGCCAGAAAAATGTTGAAAAAACAGAGTTGCATTAGCAGAAACTGGTTGTTTGTAACTAAGTTTATCTCAAAAGCTAGGTTCAAAACCTTTTTTTGATTTGTATGGATAAACAAGTTTCTCAAACTAGTTTATCACCACAAACAACTTATAACTAGTTTATGGCGTAGGTTTAAGTGCACTATTAGTTAAGTAAATAACTTTCTTCTGCTAACGGTTTTCTATAGAAAAGTTTCTTCTACAAACACTTTTGTTTAGAAAACATTCTTCAGCAGACATTTTTCTATATAAAACATTCTCCTCCTTTTCTAAAAAAGAAACAATATTCTGTATACAATTTTCTTTACAAATCATTATTGTGGACACACTTTCATTTGATATATTTTTTTAATTTCATTTGTTTTAGCTTTTTCAACCAGAACTAATGTACCTTAATTTAAGGATCAATTCTTGAGATTTTTGATTTGTTAGACATAATAGAAATGTTTTAGCATCAATTATGTTTACCAGAATTTATGTAAATTTTCTTTTATCTTCATATTGTAATTTATATTCCAAAATCTGACTCAGCTTACTACAATTACCCTCTTTTATAGAAAATTTACAGCAAAAATCTCACCTTTTGTCAACAAACATTTTGTACTTAACACAACAATTCCTTTTAAACAACAGACATCTCAATTTAAGGTCAATGTTTATTTATTCTTTGTCTTTTACTTTTTTTTGTTTTTCCTACGAACATTTCAATTACATTCTTGCATCTTTATTTAACACAAAAACTATTTCATAGATTACAACACTGCAATGAAAACAAACATTAATTTTTTGTAGCAAAAAAATGCTTCAAATCTAGATGTTTTGTTTGCTCAACACATTCACATGCAACGGAAATAAAAAAAAATATTCATTGTTATGTTAAAACAAGATATTGAAAGGTACTTTCAGAGAACAAGTACTTTGTTTTTTTTTTGTATTAACAAACATGTTAGTATTGAACAAATATTACTAAGTCTCCTACAAACACTGGTACCCATAGTTTCTATACATATAGAAGATAGAAGAACATAAACATATAAGCGTTTCAATTTATGTATGTATACATACATACACAAACACACACTCATACATTTGTAATTTAAAACAAGTGCAGCTGTAAGCACACTTAAAATTGTCATTCTCGAATATTTCAAGACCTTGTAAAAAAAAATTCCCATAAAGCATCATATAGTATAGAATCATATATATATGCATTTGTAAAGCAAATGCCTTGTTGTATAAAGTAATATAGAAAAAACTCTATAAATTTTGAAAAAATTGATTTGTTGATTTGCAGTAAGTGCTATTGTTTGTATGAGTTTATTTTTCTCTGGGTGTAATAACAAATGTCAACATCGTAGACTCCTTGTTTGTATTATGATGATGAAAAACTATGAAATAAAAATGAAAAAACAAAACCGATATAAGAAACGATTATTTGCTCGATAAAAAAAACTAAACTAAAACTAAGGTTTAAGTGTACGCAGAAGGGTAAGAGCACAACTATGATAGTGAACTTGTTGAGAGCTTCTCAATTGCTAGAAAAAAGAAAACACAGAACAATAAAATTGCATTACAAAAAATAATTAAAATAATTCAAGAAATTTGAACAGAAGCAGCAATAATAGGAAACTTTAAAGATAATTTTTAAAAAAGTATTTATTTTTTACTTTAAATAATTAAATATACTTAAAACTGCTTTAAATGTGTTAGTTTTAATATTCTTTATACTATTGTGGCGTAATTATATTATAATATTTAGAATTAAGTTTCTTTAAATACTTTGCTAAAAAATACCTTTTTATAATAAAATATTTTTAATCTTTATATCTTTGAATTTAAAATTAATATTTTTCTTACGTTTGAAAATTAATTTTAATTGTAATAGTTTTGTGCATTTAAAAGCATTCATTTTGTTTGTCATTGTTTAATAAATTATTTTTGATAAAAAATTTAAAAATTTAGTGTTTGAGTTTGATTTATTCTATTTAACTCATAAACCACTAAAATTGATGACCCCGAACACAACAGCTCCGAAGAAGAATTTGCTTCACTAACAGCATCCAACGATATAACACGGGTTTCCGTGAAAGTACCGCCATTTTGGAAGATAAGTCCGGCGTTATGGTTTAAACAATTTGAAAGCCAATTTATAACCACAGGAATAACTTCGGATTCAACCAAATTTCATACAATTGTCGGATTCATCGAAGCTAATGTACTGTGTGAGGTAAGCGAAATAAATGTTGTATCAGCATCATCAACATTGACAAATAGTGCTTTAGAAAAGAAAATTGATGCACTTACCAAACAAGTTGAAGCTTTATCTCAAGGTCAAAGTCAAACTATGAGGTAAACAATTATCCATACATGCCTGGCAAGATATAATTTTGTAAAATAGTAAATATGTCCCAGTAAAGCTCGCTACACTATAACTTTTGTTTTACCTTTTATATTTTAATATCTACTGTGTCCCAATAAAATTTGAAGTGTTCAGGGGTGTCACAGAAACCAATATTGTCAGAATTGGTTTTAAAACCGACAAGAAAAAATGCTTTGTTGTCATAGGCCACTGCTACACGTTTAATAAATATCGTGATACTAGAAATATCTCTACAGTCCTGCAAAAAAGTGCGTCAAATCACCCACCAACAAAGTTTTAAAATAATCAAGAACTACAACTTTAAGCAGTTATAAAACTTACTTAATACTCCTTTAATTCTACACCGTTCAGTGTTATTGTAGGCTTTAATTTCAAACAAAATCTTTCTCGGCTTGTTGTACTTGTTAGTTATTTGTTTTGTTGTCTACTTTATTTTTTATATTTTTGCAGCTACAGTGCTGCTTTCGGTTTAAATTACGCAGCAAAAGTGTTAAAATGTGTTTGAAGAGCACGGGTATAATAACGTGTATTAAACCTCTTCACACATTTATACTTAAACATGCATAGTGTTGCAAGTATAACACAGCAGGAGTGCAAAAACATGCATACGAGTACATATCATGCCAATGACACCTTTAAATTGCAAACTTATATTCACACACACACACACATATAATTAGCCAGACTTTTAAAAGGTGAAAAGTGCAGATATATAAGTAAGTATGTGTGTGTGAGTAATTTCAGAATATGATTTTTCGTATGTTTAATGTTGAGTCTTATAATAGTGCTGCTGCAGGAATTATTGCTACAATGTGTATTTGTTGCCAGTGCTGTGTATGATGACAACCTGAAACTAACTGTATAAAATATGATGTATGTCAATCATTTATTTATTTTATTTATTTATTTATTTTATTTATTTAGGTCAATAGATTTTACATCCTTACTGACTACATATAAATGACAAAACAGTAATATATATATATATAAATAATTAGTTCAACAATTTAGATATAAAGTAATTTTTTTCTTCAGTACGTCGTTACTCTCAGATATGTTCATAAGGTGATAGCATTTATTGAAGTTAACACATGCACGACGAAAAGAATCGTTATTAGCATATACAGAACGGTAGTATTTTAATGCTAAGAGTTCAAAATTGCGGGTTGGTCTAACAGGAACATTGAAGTTTAGTTGACTAAGCAGGAACTCCGAATCAACATCACCACGAATTATGCCCAGAACAAATAAAGCACTCAGCATCAATCGTCGACTGTTTAGAGTTGGCAATTTTATCAAAGCAAGTCTACTTTCATACGGTGGCAAGACATAAGAATTCCAACCAAGATCACGGAGACAGAAAATTAAAAATTGCTTTTGTACCGATTCAATACTATTGATATGAATTGAATAACAAGGATCCCAAACAATTGATCCATACTCAAGAATTGGTCGAACAAGAGAAGTATATAAAAGTTTTGTAATATAAGGATCTAAAAATTCCTTAGACCAGCGCTTCATGAATCCAAGTACCCCATAGGCTTTATTTACCATTATAGAGATGTGATCGCGAAAATCAAGTCTATGATCCAACAGTAAGCCAAGATCCCATATGGTTTGAACTTTATTTAAAATAACAGTATCAATATAATAAGAAGTCTCAATCGGATTGTGTCTAAAAAATGACATGTGTTTGCATTTCTTAATATTTAACTCCAATAAATTAAATCTGCACCATTGAGAAAAATTGTAAAAGTCGGCACTTAGTAAACTATGTCCATTTGTATCATTAAAAGAGTTAAAAAGTTTAACATCATCGGCATACATCAGTACATTAGAATGCAAAATAACAGTAGGAAGATCATTGATGAATAGCGTGAACAAAATTGGACCCAGGTGGCTACCTTGAGGAACACCAGAATGTACTTGAATAATTTTTGATATAACATTCCCAAATTTGACTTGTTGAGTTCTTTGTGATAGATAAGAGTTTAACCATTTTATAGCTGAGAAACTAAAGCCCATAAGTGATAATTTGTGTAATAGAAGATTGTGGTTAACTTTATCAAACGCCTTACTAAAATCCGTGTATATCACATCAGTTTGCATTTTATTTGTAAAACCTTCATTGACGATAGTAGTGAGTTCCAAAACATTAGTTGTAGTTGAACGGGACTTACGAAACCCATGTTGACATGGTGATAGAAGGGAAGAAATTTGATGATATAAGCAATCTGTAAGAATTTTTTCAAGGAGTTTTGGAATTGCATTAATTTTAGCGATACCTCTGTAGTTAGATACATCATTTTTACTGCCATTCTTGAATAAAGGAATTATATATGATGTTTTCCACACTGATGGCAAATAACACGCTACAACAGATTTGTTAAATAATGCAGTAAGAGGCGCGGACAGTGATGCTGCACAGTTTTTAAGGATACTGCTTGGAATACCATCAGGACCTGGACTAAACGAGTTCTTCAGCGACTTTAAGTTCGAAAGCACAGTATCAATATTTATAAATGGAAAGTAAATCCCACATGAATGAGTCGTAGTATAAGGATATTTTGTTGTGTTAGAATAGGACTTGGTAGAATAAGTTGTTGAAAAGAAGTCAGCAAATATATTGCTTATTGAAACATCGTCATCAGCAGTTAAGGAGCCATACTTCAATTGCTTTGGATAACATGAAGAGCGACGCTTGGAGTTTACGAATTTATAGAAAGATTTGGGGTTTACTCTTATATTGTTTTTAATACGATAAATATAGTTATTGTATGCAAGTTTATTAGTAGTGTTGTATTCAGATCTTGCTATAGCATATTTACGAAAATCAACCAGTGCACCAGTTCTCAAATATTTAGCAAAACATTTATTTTTCTTATTTTTAGCATTTCGTAAGTGTTGATTATTCCATGGCGGCCCATTATTATTGTAGAATTTACTTTTTGGAACTGTGATACTAATGAAATTATGCAAAATGTTATAAAAGCTTGATACATTATTATCTAAGTTATCATCAGCAAGTACATAATCCCAATTGACATTAGATAGCAAGCTGTTAAGTACAGTATAGTTAGTGCGAGTAAAACAGTAAGATTGCAATGGTATAACATTTTGTATTCTAGCCATAGATTGTTCATTATCCGGCAATGATAAACCAATTTCAAAAGGAGGATGGTGAAGGTCAACGGGATACGACACAGGCAATGTATCACGAAGACAAAATTCCAGAGGATAATTAACGAAAGCAAGATCAAGAATATTTCCGGATTCATTTGTTATATGGTTTAATTGGAAAAATCCGCATCCATGCAGGGAGTTTAAAAAATCGGACATAATTGTTGGTAGCAAATAATTACAATCAAAGGATTGAACCCATTTTACATTTGGAATATTAAAATCGCCAAGTAGAAGTACTATATCGGATGTGTTTGATTGATTCAGAACGAATTTAATAGCGGAAAAATGTTTATTATATATTAAAAGAGATGAGTTAGGTGGTATATAAGAACACGTGACAAATAATTGTCTATGACCAACACGAATTTTAACCGCAATAAACTCAATTTCATCATCAATGTCATCAATTAAAACATTTTCTATAATCTCACATAGCAAAACATCAAGGACAGCAATAAGTACTCCACCACCAAGTTTTCGCATACGATCATATCTAAATATTTGATATTTGGAACATAGAATTTCATTGTTATGAATACATTTTTTATCATTCAGCCAGGTTTCGGTAAATACAATAATGTGGTATGAAAAATCAAAACTGTTTGCAAAAAGATTAGTTAATTTAGTATTGAGACCCCGTACATTTTGGTAAATAATATTAATGAGATTATCTATCGATAGTTGAGTTAGTTTTTTGAAGATGATTGCGGTAGATGAACAATGCCAGATGTTGAAGTATTTTTATACTCGTATTCACGAATAAGAGCATTTGGCGGCCAAAAATCTAGATTCACAATTGTATCAAAGTACTCTTGAGGGACGATTATTTTAAAAGATGCTTTATTTCTTGGTTCAGAATATTTAAATTTGAAAACAATCATATCAATATTGGAGCCAATTTTATCAGTTATGTAATGTTTGATGTCATCAGTAGTTGTAAAGGAAGCAAATCGAGCAGCAAATATAGTTTTTTTTTGGAGAAATAACTTGAAGAATTGGAGTATTGTTAGACGGTATAGCAACAGGAGTGGGCGGATTTAAGTTAGTTGAAACAGATGAACTTGTTGAATTGTTTGGCGGATTAAGAACTTGTTGAATAGTTTTGTGGTTTGGTGGTTTAAAAACAGGAGCGAGTTGATTTAGATTCATGGGAACAGGTGAACTTGTTGAATTAAGATTTAAAGATAATGGTACATTGTTTATTAAGTCAGATGAGGGTATAGAAATAGTTGCAGGACTTTTTTCAGTTGTTAGTGGGTGAACCAACGACAAGGAAGAACTGGTAGATGAAGATGAAGATGCAATTAGTGGATTATCAGAAACTTTTTCAACAGCATTAGCATTAGTTATAGTTGTAGCTTGTTTCTTTCTTTTCGGTGAGCTTGGTGTTTTTTCAAGAAGTTCTTTATATTGCGTAAATTTCTTAAAAAGGTTATTTAAGTCATTATGAATTTCATTAAATTGATTACATGTGTTTTTAAAGAATGAGTAAAATTCAATGTCAAGAGCCATACATTTTTTGCAGCACCAGCGCAGACCATTATTTTCACGCAAATTGTCAACAGTTCGAGCAGCCAAATCAACACATTTAGCATGATAAACGGAATCACAAAGCCAGCAGGAAACCATCAATTCATCGGATTTATTACGGCATTTAGGCTTAGAGCAAGACATGATAACAGTTATAGAGTTGAGATTATATAACCGACTTTAATATATTATAAATAATTGATTTTATGATTTTATGTTAAACACACGAATAAAGAGGTTCAGGTGTAAAATGTATAAGAGTTTTATATCAGAACAAATACAAATGAGTGTTATTGTTTTTATTGTTCTCACGAAATTATTTAAAGTGAGCAGCAGTTATTGTTGTTGTTATTGTTTATGGTTACAGTTTTTAAATTTGCTTTGATTATTGTTATTGTCTTTTAATATATTTATATAGAAAAACAAGATCAAATGAAAGAGCAATGTAAAGGTTATTGTTGTTATTGTTTATTGATTTATTTACGAAAACAAAATCAAAGAAAAAACACTTTAAAGTTTATTATTTCTGATGTTATTGTTTGTTTGTTTGATTGTTAAATCACAGCCTGTTGTAACACAGAACTAGTGATTGTTTTTTTTTTCTTTTTTATAAAAATGCAAACAATTAATTAAATTCATAAAATCGAACCAATTTTTTTTTAATTATATTTTTTTTGATTGAAACAGTTTTAACAGTTTTAAGAAAGCACAATAAAACACGTCTTATTCTCACGAAGTCTCACAGCAAACATATGAGAACATGTTTATGCCTGTTTGTATCTATAGTGTGTGCGTATCTATAGTAGTCAAGTACACTTCAAATGACAGCAGCAACAATAACGGCATTAATAACAACAACAACAACAACAGGAATACAAATAAAAAAAGAAACAACAATTGTTTGCTTTTGTATGTATATAAAGGTACAAAATCACATGCCTGCACAGACACAGCCACTCACACCAACCTGAAGTAGCAGACAGCTAAAGATATGTGTAGCATACTTTTGGGTTGATATTAAAAACTGGATTTAAAGCCTTAATAGTTTAAGGTGTAGTTTTAAGTACACTTGGAATTGTATTAAAAAAATGATAATATCTTAGCAGACATTGTTGGATTCAGTTTAAATGTCATTTTACTTCTGCTGCTAGTCTAAAATATGAAATCGTTAGAGATTGCACGAAACTAGCATTCTTTACTTTGGTTGATACTAATTGCCTTGCCTAAATATTATTTACAAATCGAATTAGAATTTGCTAATATTTGTTTAATGGTAGCAATTTAGGCCAATTATGTAGACTGCTTTATTCCATTTATCTACTAATAAGTTTGCAACTATCTGTGTAACGATTTACGGTCACTTTTATACAAACAGTGGCTACAAAACATAATTAAATGAATTCATATTTAATATTATATATTTCAGTAATTGTTCAAGCTTAAGTTTTTTTTATTAAAATGCATTTTTTTATTTTCGATTTTTCGCTAATGCTTTGTGTAGTATCTTCAGGAAAATTTTGTTTTATTTATTCTTATTTTTTGTTAAATATTAATGAATGAAGTGCCCCGATAGACTAGGCGATAGAGTGTCAAAGGGTTGCAGGTTCGATTTCTGCCAAAGACTCTGGGTGTTTTTCTGCAGATAAACCAAAAGCTTCGCAGTTTGTGTTTGTTAATTATTATTAAAAAAAATAAACTATAATAAGAAATATGTTAATATTATATTATAATATTAAGTAATACGAGTAATATAATAAAGAATAGTATGTGGCTGTTACAAATATGTTTAACTATATAGTCTGAACATGATGCCACAAACCCAAAAATTCGCACCAAATAGCCCCACGTTTTGGTTACATTCGTTTTTCGACAGTCATAGAAATGTAGTAATTTTGACGATTGCCAAAGCCACCAATGGTAAAATTTATTACACTGCTTACAGTTAAAACGCACAGTTCTCTGGTGTAATGATCCATTATTATTAATTCTAGCATTGATCAATTCAACAAAGGCGAGAAAGGTAGTATCAGTTATAGAAGAGTTCCATTCTAGGTGAAAGTTGCGCAAACATAATAGAATAAAAAGAATAAAAAAAAACACTTTAAACGTCCACAGTTAAGGCCTATAAAAGAAACATAATTTAGTCAATTATAACATGATTTTTGAAGATAATAGGAATGGTAGTGTCATCTTTAAGGCCGCTTAAAATTCCATAGACCCAAAGATATAGACATAATTTTGTTACATTTTTTAAAGAAAATATTGATCAATTATATTCTCTAATTACATATTAGAGAATAATAGTATTTAAAGAAGACTTGAACAATAGTATGAGGAAACAGCACCAGGTGTAAAACGAGAACTTTTAAGCAAAAGTTTCAATTAGTCGTGCAATTAATATTTATAAATTTAGTAGTAAATAAATACAACATATTATTAGCAGATCTTACACGTGCATTACACATGTATGATGTATTTATTGAAATTCTAAGGTGTTATTTATTCAACTATAATAATTCATAATTTACTTCACCAAATATATATACCAACAAATAAGAGAAAGAACAAAGTTTGTTTATTTACACACATACTTACATAAATTGTGGGAATTTCTGTATCAAATATGAATTATATTATGATAGATATACTCAAAACAAACATGCCGAGAATACAAATGTAAACGTTTGTGTATGCCTTAAAGTATGCTGTATAAAATACAATAATAATAATAATAACTGTAACAAGATGATTGTCATATACATATATGTAAATATACAGAGATATGTACAGTAAAATGTTGGTACATGCTTGAATGTATTTGTTATATTATAAATGCTTTTGTGTATGTGTTTCGGTGATTGCTCTGTTTTGGCTTTTAGTTTGTTTGCTTTAAACAATAATAAAGCTGCTTATAAATGTTTGCTAATTGGTTGCATCTAGTTAAATGTTTAAACGATAGATAATCTTATGTTTATATTAATAACATAAAGTAATGTTCATATAAAATCATGCTAAACGTAACTATCGCCATTGTGTGAAAACATTTTATCAGTTGAAATATATTCATACACGTATAAGGCAATGGAAATAAAAAGAAAATCCTTACGATATGGAGTTATGTAAATATTTAACATCAAGAGCCAGGATTAGTATGGAATTAATTAGGTCGATGTATTTAATTTTAAAGCAAAGCAGGGGCCAAATTACCGCATTTGATGTCGAGTAAAATTTATCGTAATTTTCTTATTTGAGATTATGGCATTCGATATCGAGCAAGAAGTTTAGTACATTTTATCATAATTTCGATATCGATATTATTTTTCGACACGATAGCTCATTCGATCACGAATGCGGTAATTTGGCCCCAGGTATAAACATATAATTAAATGAGAGCGTATGATTAATATTAAATTATTATATGAATTAAATATTAAGTATACGTAGAAAACAAATATGAAGAAAATATTGCTGTAATTAGTAGAACTGAATACTAAACGCAAATATTTATGATCAAACTGTCCAAAACTTTTATTGATTGTTATCAATGAAATCAGGTCTACACAATGGACGTAATAGGTACATATGGGGCTATTGTCAAAAGAAACATTAAGAGAAGTGATACTGCAGTTCCTGACAATACAAACTGTTAATGATTTCAAATTAGAGTGCATCTAAAAACACGGTAAAAATTAATCTTACTTTCTTCTTTCCAGTATTTTTTAACTATTAATAAATGAGTGACAATTTGTGATTCAAAATTATTCAATTGCTTTTTTTGTATTAAAAATATTAACCCTCTTATTCATAAAAACTTACAACAGGTTTATAAAGCAAATTTCCATACAAAATTTGCTCTTATAAACCTGTTGTAAGTTTTTATGAATAAGATAATAAAGCAAATTTCCATATAATATTTGCTCTTATAACCTGTTGTAAGTTTTTATGAATAAGAGGGTTAATATTTATAATACAAAAAAAGCAATTGAATAATTTTGAATCACAAATTGTCACTCATTTATTAAAGTTAAAAATTGCTGGAAAGAAGAAAGTAAAATTAATTTTTACCGTGTTTTTAGATGCATTCTGATTTGAAATCATTGACAATTTGTATTGTCAGGAACTGCAGTATCACTGCATTAAGCGACCGAATTTCAAGTGAGCAATTTATGATATTAAGTTGCCGCTTTGTGTGCGAGTTCTATTATTAAAACTTAGACAAATATTGATAATTATACTGAAATGTTATATTAAGTTTAAATATGTGTTTTGAATTTGCATTAGTGTTTTGAATGCGCATTAGTTCGGCTAGCAAACGTAATGCAAGATTTATTTATCTCAAACTATTGACAAATATTTGTTTTTATAACTCTTAGTCTTGGTTCTGATTAACATTTAAAAGCGATATTTATAAAGACACATGAATACTATTTATTTTATGAAAATTTTAGCATACGCTCATAAAATTAAACGGCAATAGAATACAAACAATTAGTTTCTGCTGACAACTTAACGACAAAGAAGCGTAAAATTAATTTCGAATTTTTAAAAATATCCTGCTAAAATTTGTCTCTTACTCTAGCCACAAAACTTCCAATACACATACTACAAACCAGCAGTATTTTTTTAATAAATTAAATTCATAGTACGAGATTTGTATATAAAAAGTTATAAAACTAAATTTGTACCTTAAATTGCAACAAAATCTGTACTTCTATTCCCACACAAAAGTTAATTATGAATATCATTTAAAATAAAAACGCTTTAAAATATATTTTTTATAACTACGTTGACTTAACCACAACTCTCTTCCATTGTTAAACAATTCATTGTACTCGTATTAATTTAAACTTGCTTTTATTACTTAAACTATATATTATCTGCTCACTAAAACTTTTTAATTATGTTTATAATACCTTTATATACATACACATATATTATTTTTTTTATTTTAATAACATTTTATATTTTTTATGCTTTCATTCAGCGTACATTAGCTTAATTAAAAACAGCTCATAAATATTAATTTTTTTAATAGCAGCAAGTTAAAAAACAAAACTCCTCACGTTCACAAAATTATAAATACTACACCTGCATTTACTTTATATGTAAAAGTAGGAAGTAGAAAATGTGTTAATGATATGAAACTTTTAAAAATTTTCCATGAAAATGCATTTGTTTATTATATAAAAGAAAAGTTTTTTTATAATTGTGATATCACTCATTTATTAACAACACAAGTGGCATTGTCAGTTTAAATATATATAAAAACGGCACAAATGTTAAGCTTTTATAAAACAAAAAATATTATAAAAATAATTAAATTATAAACACAGCAGCTGAATATGGAAACTAAAAAATACAGAAAACTAACAGCGTGAAAATATCATTTACAAAAAGGTATAAAGTTATAAAGTTATAAAGTTATAAAGTTATAAAGTTATAAAGTTATAAAGTTATAAAGTTATAAAGTTATAAAGTTATAAAGTTATAAAGTTATAAAGTTATAAAGTTATAAAGTTATAAAGTTATAAAGTTATAAAGTTATAAAGTTATAAAGTTATAAAGTTATAAAGTTATAAAGTTATAAAGTTATAAAGTTATAAAGTTATAAAGTTATAAAGTTATAAAGTTATAAAGTTATAAAGTTATAAAGTTATAAAGTTATAAAGTTATAAAGTTATAAAGTTATAAAGTTATAAAGTTATAAAGTTATAAAGTTATAAAGTTATAAAGTTATAAAGTTATAAAGTTATAAAGTTATAAAGTTATAAAGTTATAAAGTTATAAAGTTATAAAGTTATAAAGTTATAAAGTTATAAAGTTATAAAGTTATAAAGTTATAAAGTTATAAAGTTATAAAGTTATAAAGTTATAAAGTTATAAAGTTATAAAGTTATAAAGTTATAAAGTTATAAAGTTATAAAGTTATAAAGTTATAAAGTTATAAAGTTATAAAGTTATAAAGTTATAAAGTTATAAAGTTATAAAGTTATAAAGTTATAAAGTTATAAAGTTATAAAGTTATAAAGTTATAAAGTTATAAAGTTATAAAGTTATAAAGTTATAAAGTTATAAAGTTATAAAGTTATAAAGTTATAAAGTTATAAAGTTATAAAGTTATAAAGTTATAAAGTTATAAAGTTATAAAGTTATAAAGTTATAAAGTTATAAAGTTATAAAGTTATAAAGTTATAAAGTTATAAAGTTATAAAGTTATAAAGTTATAAAGTTATAAAGTTATAAAGTTATAAAGTTATAAAGTTATAAAGTTATAAAGTTATAAAGTTATAAAGTTATAAAGTTATAAAGTTATAAAGTTATAAAGTTATAAAGTTATAAAGTTATAAAGTTATAAAGTTATAAAGTTATAAAGTTATAAAGTTATAAAGTTATAAAGTTATAAAGTTATAAAGTTATAAAGTTATAAAGTTATAAAGTTATAAAGTTATAAAGTTATAAAGTTATAAAGTTATAAAGTTATAAAGTTATAAAGTTATAAAGTTATAAAGTTATAAAGTTATAAAGTTATAAAGTTATAAAGTTATAAAGTTATAAAGTTATAAAGTTATAAAGTTATAAAGTTATAAAGTTATAAAGTTATAAAGTTATAAAGTTATAAAGTTATAAAGTTATAAAGTTATAAAGTTATAAAGTTATAAAGTTATAAAGTTATAAAGTTATAAAGTTATAAAGTTATAAAGTTATAAAGTTATAAAGTTATAAAGTTATAAAGTTATAAAGTTATAAAGTTATAAAGTTATAAAGTTATAAAGTTATAAAGTTATAAAGTTATAAAGTTATAAAGTTATAAAGTTATAAAGTTATAAAGTTATAAAGTTATAAAGTTACAAATTTATAAGATGTATCTTATAAATAAATAACGTCTGAGTAATATGTTTGCGACAGACAATTACTTATGTCCCCTTAAACGTATGATTGTTATTAATTGTTCATCCATTGTTATTTGTATGTATGTATATGACCAATATTATTTTTAATTGTTTGTATAATTTTCTTATTTAAATAGCAATTGAAATTCTATTTAATTCTTTTATGTTGTTTAGCAGTATTTTAATGCAATTTTATATAAATTTTCTTGTATTTTTTGTTTGTTTTTCAATTATTTATAAAATTTGGTTTATTATTTTGTTTCGTGCATATTATTGTGTTGTGGCAACATGTTGGCTGTATAAATAGATATTTCTCTATTTACTTTTTTACATGCTGTTGAAGTATTGTAACATTAATATTAGTTTATTTTGTTTTTGTCTTGAGATTGTTGTTTTATTGAGAATTTTTTGATATTGGTGGCATGAATATGAGATTGGTGGCATAAAAGTATATTTAAAAAAGTTTTGTTAAATAACTTTGCTGTAATTGTAACTAGAGAAACTATGTATTTTTTAGATATTTTAAAATTAAAATTGAATTTACTTCACTTAGCCATTTTCAAATATTTATTTTTAATTTGTTTTATATAGAATTTCACCAAAAACCAATTTAGTCTGCCTGATATTTGTAAGTAATACTAACATTGCATTATTTTATTTTGTGCAATGTAGCTGAATAAACTTTTTGCAAAATTGAAATTGAATTCTAGAAACTATTTAATTTAATTTAATTGAGATGTTATATTTGAGTATGATTCACAAGATTGTATGTGGCAGTATCTGTTATTGACATAAATCCTTTAAATTTAATTGGATTTCCACATGATATACATAAAAACATATGAACGGAAAAATTCTGTAAACATGTATGCGAAATATCAAAAATTGTGACTGAAATCAACTTTGATTTTATCGTAGGATTTTATACTTTTGAGCTTTACTCGATGTATGGTATAGTATATGATCGGGCTTGACCGTTTCTATTTTCATACTAGATTTTAATTGTATTTATTTTGTTTGTCTAAACTTAGGGCAAACTTTGATCCTTTGCTGTTTCTAACTTTATTTTGTATATTTTTAAACATATACAAATAACAACAAGTAGTAAGACAGGTTACAAAAGAAACTTTTTATAACAAATTAGTAAAAAGCTTTCTGGGATATAAAACCTCTTATTATTTTAAGATTATATGTTATATATGTATATAAATTTACATTGTAAAGCTTGTCTGAGTAAGCTGGAGTATGTCAATATACATTTGTAACAACTTTTATACATATTTATTTCTCATTAAACTAAGAAAAATATATAACCATACTTGTAGAGCAAAAGAAACTGTTTTTAGAAATTGAGATTCCTATATATTACTTTTGTATAAAAGTTTGGGTTTATGTTTAGTTATAAGATTATAGCTTTGTATAGTTATGCATGAATGCATATGTTTGTTTGTATGCTTAGGTGTTTTTCTTATTTTAAACCCTTTAAACTGTGACACATTATAATTATGTTCTACTTCTACTACAACTACTCTACTTTAAAATTACAAACAACCACTCCAACTAACTACTTGCCATATTATTCTTGGAAGAAAGAACTAAAGCAAGTATGATGCTTGTGCCTGCTTGTGCTATAACAATTCATCATTATGTCACTGGTTTTACGATAAGACAAGCAAAAAGCAAGTAAGGTGCATGTGCCACAAGTTGTTGCCACAGTAAAGGAGTAAAATATATGTGAGTTAGATGTTTTTGGGGTAGTAGTAGTGATAAAGTAGCATTAGTAGTAGAGAGGTTAACAGTTTGTTTATTTATATAGTGTCATATATATTCTCATACAAATACATTTATGATTTTTTTATACATACAAATGTATACACATATATACATATGTTTAACTGTATAAGAGTTTGCGAGAATATATGCAATTTTCTTAGATGTCTGTAGGTAGTTTTTTAGATGTTGTAAAGTCTTTTAAGTAACTTCTTGATATTTACTGCTTAACTTAAGGATTATTTATAAAACTGCTACTGAGTATCTGTCATTTCTAAAGGAGTAGCTAGCAACGACATACTGCAACTTAAGAAAGAAATTGTTTTAAATAAAATGCAAGCAATATTTACAAGAAAATAATATTGCATAAGCTAATGTTTATGATATTTGTTGACTACTCTACCAACAAAAAGAGATTGCAAAGTATAACATAGAATTGATGATGTTTTTTTTGCATATAAACAGATGACAAGCATCTTCTTCTGGCTGCTGGATTGCACAGTCTTTATGAGACTAAATTAGAGTTTTATGAATTAGAAATTGTGGTGGCGGATGTTAAATTTACAAAAAATATTTAGAAAATAGTATTTGTTGAAATGCCAGCCAATAGTGCCATTGATAAGCTTTTCCACCACAGCCGGTTCTAAGCACCGAAATGACCCCATATCTAGGACTGTTAACTCAGCAACCACTGCTATTACAACAACCATTGATAAGAAAATCAGCTGGGAACAGGTTATTTTTAACGCCAATTTAACCTACATAAATAATATGTAAGTGAAAAAAATTCTACAGTGGAAACAGTTTCCTGAAAAAGGAGAACAGTTTAATATTTGTTCTAAAATTGTGACAAAAATGCTAGAAATATCAACTTATCATACAGGAACAATTTATTATCCTTTTTTGTTTAAAAATGTGGGATTGAAAGTGTTTGATTTTTATTACCATTTTTTAAAGGAAAACAACGTTTTTGATGACTTAGAAATAATATTTATGAGAAAATAATTTTTTTTTAAATGAAAAAAAGTGTGAACACTTTGATTTTGCTCTCAAAATTGTAATAAAAATGTTTAAAAAAAATAAATTTATCACGCATAAACAATTTATTATTATTTATTATTTAAAAATTTTAGGGTGGTAAGAGTTTTATATGTACTAAATTTACAATTTATCAACTGGGAACAGTTTATTTTTAAGGAAAATTTATATTTTTGATGCCTTAGAAGGCATATTTTTGAGAAAAGTTAAATTTCTGAAGTGGAAACAGTTGTGAAAAAGGGGGAACAGTTTGATTTTGTTTTAAACTTCCTACAAAAGTGCAAGAAAAGTTATACTTATCATACAGGAACAAAATATTATATTTTTTTATTTTAAAATTGTAATTGGGAAGAACTATTTGAACTGGGAACAGTTTATTTTTAAGCTAAATTACATTTCTGTTGCCTTAGAATCAATATCTATGAGAAAATTTAAATTTTTAAATGTGGGAATAGTTTTCAAAAAAATGGGAACACTTTTTGTAATAAAAATGCTAGAAAAGCTAAATTTATCATGCAAAAACAATATATTAACATTTATTGCTTAAAAATTGTGGGTGGGAAACGTTTGATGTGTACTAAATTTGAAATATTTCAATTAGTAACATTTTTTTAAGCAAATTATATTTTTGATGCTATAGAAATAATGTCTATGAAAAATATTTAATTTTTGAAGTGGCAACAGTTAATTATATTTTTCAAAATTTAACCACAGGTCGTCCATTTGCATCTTGCAAATGTTAAGATGACTTAAATCCAATCAATATTATTTATGCACAAATAGTTTGAAAGAAATTGAAAATTGATCTTCTCTTAATAATGATACGGATTAGAACTATTTGGATTTTAATTGGTGTGAAGTAACACAACTTTAGTTCATACACGTTGTTAGAAACTATAGACATTGATTGTTATAATACATAAATAACTTGGTATCGGTGACATCTATTCATATGCATATATTGTAGGTATAAAAATAAAAGTATTTTGTACTATACTAAATATTTGTTGCTATTTGTTTTTTTTAGTTAATTCTATTAACAAATTTTAAACACATTTAACAAAAAGTTACTACAAGAGTTCAGCTAATAACCAACATTTCTTTAAGAACAGCAGGTGTTTTATTCAAATTAAAGAATACTCATACGTCCTGGTGCAATAGAAAATATATAATTAAATATTACTCATACGCCTAAATAAAATTAATCCTATTTACATTCATCCTAACATATTTCACTGAATTATGTAAATTTTTGTGTGCAAAACTTGTTAAAGTTGTTAAATAATTCATTTCAATAGAATTCATAAATCTAAAATTATTATAATAAAATGTACCAAGTTGCAACTGGAAAAAGGCAACAAACACGTATGTCTGGAAACTTTTATTTAAAAACAAAATTGCAAACGTGACTTTAGCAAACAACTATTTTAATAAAAACAAACAAAATTTCAAAAAAAAAAAGTATATTTTAGAAATAATAATTCTTTTTCACAATAATAAACCTTAAAAAGGCATATGAAATAATATAACATAAATGAGTGTATTAAAGAAATCATGAATGCATGGCATATATGTATTAATATAAAAGTTGCAAATATGAAACGAATAAAAAACGTTTTTATATGTATTTGTTTAATATAAAAAAATGTTTTTTTCTGTGTTTGTGTGTGTGTGTGTTTGTTAGCTTAACAAATAAGACTTTAGTTTTTAAAAAACTGTTGTGCAGCTATATAACTATGTGCATATATTTTATATATGAATTTAT
The DNA here is from genome assembly GCA_916048285.2 of Bellardia pandia. Lineage (NCBI taxonomy): Eukaryota > Metazoa > Arthropoda > Insecta > Diptera > Calliphoridae > Bellardia > Bellardia pandia. The sequence continues at coordinate 96,935,124 of OU696533.1, read as the reverse complement.
TTTTTTATTTAAATTAGATTTAATAGAAAAGTTCTTGTTCTTTTTCTTGTTGCCTTTGCTTTTGCTGTTTTTTTTTATTTCTATTTTTTCAGTTTTAGTTTTGTAAAGTTGTTGTACACTTTATGTTACTATTCAATTTGCATATGACAAATTTATTTAATAAAGTTTCCACTCTACACATGGCAGAGTTTATAGTAAAACGTACATGCAATCGTACTATAAACGAATGAATGTTGTATAAAAATAGAGAGAAAAAAATATTAAATAAAATTAAAAAGGAAGTTGTTTGAAAACTGTTGATGCTGCTGTTGCTGCTGCAACTAGAATTTACTGTAATAAAGTCATCATCTGGTATTCATCATCACCTTCAGAGTCAGCATCACAATCATGCAACAACATACCTTTGAAATATTTCTGTTGTTTAGCTACAGTACAAGTTTGCACCTCAATACTGCACCAGCTACATACATACATGCTTACTTACGTAGGTAAACTCCCACACACGCTCTATTTAGTTATAAACTTTAAACATACATTTAAACGTGCATGTTCTCTTATATAAACATACTCTTATGTATAAATTTGTATTTAAAAACAATCTGTGTTTTTATAAGTTTAGGAAAACTGTTAGTTTAGGGCCTTTTAAAAGGTTTTGCGGATCCTTTAGCTAGAGCCCAATATTGTGCAATTAACTGAAGCTAAATCGTGCTAAAAATTTACTGAAAACTTTTGACGCCTAAAAACAGGCAATACATTTTTTTAAAGACTTTCTTTAGTATTAAAAATCTGATGTCATAGTTGAAGAGTTGTCAAAAAGAGTTCTATACAGCTTTAGAATATTGACAGAGGGTCAAATTGAAAAGTGGCTGGGTTCAATTGGGCACAGGAAATGTGTCTGCAGTCATTATTTTAAAGAGTGATTTTTTAACAGCCTTTGGATTTTATTAAAAAATGCATAAAATTATATAAATATATGAAATATTTATTCTAGTGGATAGAACGATCCGTATAATTTAATGTTTAAAGATGATTTCCTGTAAAAATGGTATAATTTTAACATACTTTATTTAATATATGGTCTGATATCTCACTAATGCATTCTTCAATATTAGCTTCTAGTGTGTCAATCGTTGCGGGTTTGTATCTATAGACATTAGCTTTAAAATAGTTCTACAAAAAATAGTCTACAGGTGGTTCTAAATATGAAATAAACCACATGTTAGTCAAGTCCAGCTCTTCAATCATTTTGAGCAAAAAATATTATATCATCGCACGGTAGCACTCGTGTCATTAACGTAACGTAACGTTCCTGTGTTCGTGGTCTTTGAAAAACTAAGGTCCAATGATGCCACCGGCCCATAATCAACACCAAACAGTGCATTTCGGTATCCATTGGCAGTTGTTGCAATCCGATTCATGGTTAAATTATAGACCAAACTGAACATGCTTAACATTAATAAGTTACATGAAAACAAATGAGCTGCCAAAAAGAAAGTTGTTAAATCATCACCCTTTATATATTGGGTCTATATCATAAATATTAAGGATTAATAACAGATGATGTATCTTATGGTTTATGCGTTTCATCGGTTTCAATTATTTGTGAGTTTCAGAAGTGGTGATTCTGATAAGAAAGACAAAACTTGGCCAGGCAAAAAAAAATTTTGAACACCAAAAGTTTTCATTCCAAAAAGGCATTATTTCAAAAAGATTGTTGTCAAACACAACAAGAACTTTAAAAAACATCGTGAGTCAGGGCTTGCAAGCAGCTACATGATTTGAAGTCGAGAGAATGCTATAAAATAAAATCAATTTTGCCCCGAATCACTGTTTGCTATAAACAAATTAATTTATTATAATAATCAGCACCATAACAGATCGTATGTGACGCCCTACCAAGCAATAGAGTCAACACCAAAGTTAAATATCCATATAACTAAGGTAATGCTCTATATTTGGTAAGAAAATAAGATCTGCTGACAACTAACTAGAACATCACAGGGATCTAATACCGAATGCATCTGAATCATTTGCAGCGACTATTGGCAAAAAAATGGCCGGACATGAAAAGGACATATGTAAAAAATTCTGATAAAAACTATTTGCTTTACCCGCCTTATAGTGCAGACTTTTTCTAGAACAGAATATATCTTGGCCTCAAGACATAAGCAGTTCTTTTCGCGCAAAATTCATATGTACCTATATCTGGACATTGCCTATACTTTGAATAGACTTATATTGTACAAATGTTTCAAAATAAAGAAAAATATAAAGCATTTTCAAATTATTCAACCAATTTGAAGAATCATTTTTTTACAGACAATTTAAAAATAGTAACCGGATTAAGTCTGTACTTGTAAATATTGCAGTGTAAATATTAAAAACTCTCCCTAATATTTCTACCTTTAGTATTACTGTACTATGTTATAAACCAAAGAAAATAATCAAAATAATTTATTTTTGCTACAAACTTTACACTTTTGCAACAAATTTCTTAATTACATTTATTTAAAATTAAAAAAAACATTAAAAGTATAAATTACTTAAAAAAAAATAATCTTCGACCGTGACAGGACTCGAACCTGCAATCTTCGGATTCGAAGTCCGACGCCTTATCCATTAGGCCACACGGTCCTTGTGAGTTTTCTTGCACAAAATAATAAACATAGTTATGAAACAAGGAATGCTTTAAATACACATTTGAACTTTTGCACAATCATGGTACATTATGATAATAAAAATTATTAATTTTATTCTATGTTGTTTTACTGGTCTTTAATGTGAAACTATTGAAGACAATTATGAAAATTCTAGCAGATTTTCTATAGCAAACTGCTGAATACATTGCTGCACATTCTATATGACTTTTATTAGTTTTAGTTTCTCCATTTGGTCGTAAGCATGATTTAAACCACTTTATAATTTTATAATTTTTTTTAAACTCTAAATGCTATATTACTTCTAATCATGGTGAATCCAAAAATGCAAAAGAAAATTAAAGAATGGTTAAAATTTGTAACATTAGCAAACCTATTAATGAACCTTTAAAGCATTGGCCTTGTCATTTACCAGCTGTCTATGCAGACATCCGAGTTTGAACTTGTCGTAGTATATGAATAAGTGAGTTTATGTGGATGTGATGAAAAGCTTTATGGTATATTAACTTTTCAATATGTTTAAGCACACACGCGTGATGGGGGTAACAGACTACGTGTTAAAGATAAAAATAAAAAATATTTATAACAAAAAATATATAAATAAATTAAATAAATAAAAGAAAGATTTTAAATAAAATAAATGAAAAATGTGAGAGCGTGAGTGCTTAAAGTAAAGGAAACTATAGCTGTTTGCAATACTGTGAAATACTCAATAAAAAATATGTAGCTGAAAATTTTATTTCAGTCAGTTTATATTAAGAGTAATAAAAGAAATTGGCTTTAGTTGTTATAATAAGAAACAAGCGTAGATAATGAAGCATACAGCCATACTTATAACATTAAAAATATATTTGAATAAAAACTCGTTTTCTTATTAGTTTAAATTAAAAACTACAATTTGTATAAGTATGTATGTACTTTATTATCATCCCCTAACATATGCTTTAAAATATGTATTTTAGTTCAAGACGTATGGTTAATATTTAATTCAAAAATAATACTCATACGCATCATGGCTTATGGAAATAGTAAAAAATAAAAGCATATTTTAGTAATTAATTTAAAAACAAACTTTTAATACCAAAAACAATTAAGTAATATTATTTTATATCAAAAAAATAAACCTCAAAATATTTTCAAGCATTTTTACAAATATTAAGCCAAATATTAATTAATGTGGCTGCCGTGGCTTAACAACAAATGAAAATATATAAATTTTCTTTTTGGGTTTTAAGTTTACAAGATATTTAAAGTTTGTTTAAATTACATTTCTCTCTTAATTAAATAAAAAATTCTCTAGAAGTTTTTTTTTTTATTAAATTTATTTCACTACTTTTTAAATCCATTTTAACTCAATTGATGCTGTTATTATTGTAAATACCCTTAAGCCTTTTGTAGAGTGATGTAAATAACAAATAAACAAAACAGAAAAACCAGAATGATGCATTTTAATGAAAACACCTGAGTTGGTTTGTTTTTTATATATTAAACAAATAATCCAAAGCTCTTTAGCAGCAGGAATTAAAAACAAACACAGGAAAGTATATAGAAATGTAGAGGTATATGAAAATTACTTGTGTAAATTTAAATATTATTAAATTACATTTTATTTTTTTATTTTCTTTTTTAAACTTCTGTTTAACCTTGTTAGAATTTGCTGTTTTTTTTACAGAGATTTTTACACAAAAAAAAACTTGTGTAGTTTATCCAGATTTCCATGTTTAAATATTTTATGCCTTTATTAAATTATCTACATTTCAATGAACACAAACTGTTGTTTTGTCTTTATGCACACGAAAAATTTTGCTGTAATATTATTAGGTGTAAATAATAATTTTATATTTGCGTATTTATGTTAACACAATATTAAGTTATTTTCAATTCTTTTAGCTTAATTATATATTATGATACAATTTTATTAAATGTTATAAAAAATATTAAAACAACCTGTTCAGAGCTACAGTGGTGAAAACAAGGTTAGCACACTTGATATCTGTTGCCAATTAAAGTAAATGTTTTCGATTTTTTAATAATTTATAAAAACCTTAATTTTTTAAATGTATTATATGCCATCCTAAGATCTTATCTAAGATTTTTTGCATTTCAGTATTTTCCTTTCGAGAATCCAACTATCGAAAATAATTTAGAACTAAATAAAAATGTTATTCTAATAAGAAAAACAAAAAAGTGCTTTCTTTAAATCCTAGTTTTTAGTATGAATTCTTTTGATTATAAAAGCATCACATTTCTTGGGTATACTCTCCATCAGTGTTGCCAATTTAGCTCTTTTGTGGCTAAATTTAGCCATTTTCATTCTTTTTTAGCCACAAAAAAAAGAATTTAGCTCTTACCCACTTTTATAGCCATTTTTGATTTTATTTAGCTATTTTTTAGCCATTTTCTCTAGATCAATGGGATGAGATCAAAATTCATTTTGAAACAGCTTATAATAATGAAAAATGTCATAAGGCAAAAAATTTTAAGTGAAATGTATAAAGATGACATAATTCGTTTACATCTCATCCTTCTAAGACCAATTTTGCAAGAAGTTCAGACCGTAAATAAAATATTTCAAGGCCATAAAAACGACCCGACACGCTTGTTAAAAGACGTTTCATTACTTATAATTTTTTTGAAAAGAGTTATTGATGACGAAAATATTGATATTTTATACTTCGATTTTGAAGAGGCAATTGTGTACTCAAAAAGCTTAGCTTACGAATTCGAAATGTTTGTTAGAGAATTAAAAAATACAGGATTTCTTAAAAAGAGAATATAATGGCGGATACGGAGAGAGTGTATTCAGTTTGTTGTCAGCTTGATTAACCAGTTAAAACAAAGGTTAGTATATAAAACACTTTTTGATATAAAAAGTTAAATAAACATAATGTATAAATTTCAGGTTGCCAGATAACATTAAAGTACTTTAAAATATTGAGCACTTTTTCGTGCAAAATATTTTAAAAATTTCAAACGAAGATATTTTACCAATTTTAAATTTGTTTAATATTTGTAATGAAAAGGCGGAAATTGTACAGGTACAATACTGCAACATTCAATATATTAAATGGAGCAATATAAATAATACCAATTCTTTTTGGGCAAAAGTTTCAGAGTATAAAGATGCCGATGGAAATATTAAATTTAGAGAAATTTCAGAATTCGCTATACGGATTCTTTCTTTACCATGGTCAAATGCAGAAGTAGAGAGGGTTTTCAGTCAAATTAATATCGTGAAAACCACTATCAGAAACAAGCCGAATTTGCACACAGTTAGTTCCATTTTATCAATCAGGTAAAAACACACTAAATGCAATTACGGACAGATAATTAAACTTTATTTTTTCTAGGTTTGGATTAAAATGATATGATAAATCTTGTTTTGATTATGAAGTACCTAGTCATTTTCTAAGACAAATGAAGCTTATGAAAACGACGAAAGCAACTCTGACGTCGGTATTGATTTCTTATTTTAATAGTTATTTATGAACTATTTAAAAGCTTTTATCTTTGTTTTGTTATATAAAATTATTACTATAAGTCAATGTTTAATGTTTGTTTAATTCAACAGACTTTTTGATTTAATAATATTTAGCCATTTTCATACAATGATTTGGCCATTTTTAGTCATGAAGTCTTGGCAATACTGCTCTCCATATAGCACTCTTTTGGAAGCGTGTATCAGTTATTTTGAATTTCATGACAAAAATTCTACAAATTGTATTGCGATAATTTTAAGCCATTTGAACACATGAATCTTATTCTAGCAATGCAACCTCACAGTGCGTGAGGTGTGTTTTGGGTCGTTGTCATGCATAAAACGCCACTTAAATGGCATATTTTCCTAAAAGTATGCGATCATTGTATTTAAAAGTATACTTTGATAAACATACTGATCCATTCAGTCAATTGTCAAGCATAAAATGATACTTAAATTAAATATTTTCCACAAAGTATGCAATCATTGTTGAAAAAGAAGACGTCAATACTGAACTTTGTTAAAAAAAACTCTTTAAATTGTGATGGAGTTCCTAAATGAGTCTGCCACTGAGGCTTCGTAAATTAAAGAGTCTTCTTTACATGAGATTCTTATATGTACCATAGCTTTGATTATGGCGTTGTAAAACATCTTCCTTGAGCAATTTAAACTACTAGCACTCTTGCCAATGGTCGTCATTAGGGGTCGTCTTTTTTCCCATGAGCATTTATGCTGTTCCTCTGTACACCATGTCTAAATAATGTTTTATGACTCTTAGTTATTTGTTTTATAAAATAAATAACTGATAGACAAAATTGAAAATTTGTAGTTAATAATTATAACCAGTGGTGATATTCGAAACAATTAACAACCGGTTCGCTTAAAAAAATTATATTTTTGCCAAATTTTGATAAAAATAGCGAAAACTTTAAAGTCGCATTCCAGTAACAGGCCACAAGCCTCTTGAAGGAAATGATATAAACTTTTGTTTAATAAAAAAATAGTTTTGATTTTGCAAAATAAAAGTCAAAAAAATTGCTTTATTTTTTCTCAAAAGATTGAAGAAAACGCTATCGAAAACATCATCATCCAAGAATTCAATGTATGACCAAAATAAAATCATTTGTTTGTACGTTTGTACAATGAACAACTGAACAATATTGTGTTTGTTGCCGAGACTAATCACCTTGATAAACAAAAAACATAATCACCCCAACAAATTTCATATGGAATTTTTATTCACGAGAAGGGTGAATATGCAACAACCGGTTCGCAAAATTTTTAAAATTTTAACAACCGGTTCGAGCGAACCGGTCCGAACCGGCTGAATATCAGCACTGATTATAACCATATAAAAGAATATACTTTTTTAAGCAGCATATAGTTATGAAGTGTGCTAACCCATGTCCACAACTTTATTTATATAAAAAGTGCCAAAATTTCTACCTATACCTCATAAAGTTCACTTTTACCTCTTACTTTAGGCATTTGCTCAATTTTCACGGCATTTGTATAATATAGTTTTGTATTTTTTTCCAACTTTTTTTGCTTTAACAGCTAAATATTGTAGGTACACATCTCTCTGTAAACATATATACATTAGGGCTGACCTCCGGTGGTTGTAATCAAAAAAAGTAACAATGATAGTTAAGTTCCAAAACATTTTCTTCTTTCATTTTCCCGACAAATCGAAAATTTTGAATATGATTGGGAAAAGTTAAACATTTCGTTTAATATTCATTAAAAATGTATACTTTGTTTTATTTTCGACCAAAAATTAGACCAAAGAACAAACTAGTTTTTAAAAAGTTCTTTTTGAACATTGATCGTGGTAAATAATGTCATAACAAACAGAAAACACTTTTGTTCGTGCCATCCTAGTAAACTAGATAGTTGCAGTACCTAAAATATATAACATTTGCAACATTAGAAATGTTATAATGTGCGAAGCAGTATGTGTGTCTGTCTGTATGTTAAAACTGCAACATATTTTTTTTAACAATTTTGTGTTACACATGACTAGTTAAACAATTTAATAATGCATCATCATCATCACGAGCAAAGCCAGTTGTACACGAAACAAAAACAAACTAAATAAATTATATGTGAAATTTCGCATAATAATGATATTTAATGATAATTTTAAAATTTAAATGAGTTTTAAAAAAAGTATATTTTTACTAAATAATACCAAAACATTTAATTAAGAATGTCCTGATATTAATATAATTTTAAAATATTCGCATATAAAAACACAATTTAATTGAGAGCGTATGATTAATATTTAATTATACTCTGAATTAAATATTAAGCATACGCTCAGGAGGAATATTTTTATATACGAAATAAAAGTGTAGACGGCAGCTATTGCAAAAACTGGTAATAAAATAGCAGTATTTGTAAAAAATTCAATAATATAATATTGAATTATTACAAACTTAAGAAATGCTAAACTCTGAAATATTTGAATTAACAAATTTTTTCAAGCACTACTGAAAATATAATATTTTATGTATTTGGCTTACAAACTGTAACCCTGCTAACCATATTTATTAAAAAGTCAAATATCTCCATCCATTAATATTTATCTCATTAATTCCTATTACATTTTCAATTTCTTTTGCCTTCCGCTTTTATTAATCAAAATCTGTTAAATTGTTACATGAACAAAAACGTATGAAAATGCTATTAAAAATTTATAGAAAACTACATCGTGTCCACCCAATAACAAACATCATATTGACTCAAGGTATTTTAGTAAATGAACGGAACCAATTTTCCATTTTCATTTTATCATACCAGTACTGGCTGGCACTTTTTTAACTTTTTGAAAATCATTGTTTTGTAGAGCTCCGTTTTTCTCATCGACTTTAACCACTGACCAATCGTTAGCCACTTAGCTACCCTAGAGATTATAAATTGCCATGGCTAAACAAAAACTGACCACAAAAAATACAAAAAAAAATATTGAATGAAAAAAAAAAACTGAAACCAGAACACGGTTGTAGTTTTCCACTTGCCATTTACCATTACTCGCATGCAAGTTTTTCAATTTATCCCAAAACAATGAAAACCAGTTCACAAACTCAAAAAAAAAACAACTGTGGAAAATGAAAAATAGTTAAAGAAAAAAACAGCAAAAAACTGCAAAACAAAAATATGGAAAAATGAAAATGTCATTGGCGACCACTTGACGCCATTCGTGCGCTCATACATACATACTCATACACACTCCCAAAAGACATTTGGGTATTTTCACGATTTATTAGATTTTGTTTTGTCTGCGTTGCCTGTGCATGTATGTTGAGATGCATTTATTTAATTTCTTTCTATTTATGTTGACCGTATTTTTATGGATTTCGCCAAACCATTAAATAGGAAAAGAGTTATGGGTTTGATATACAAAGAAAACAACAAATAAAAGGCGGCATTAATTTCTCTTTCTTTAGGGAAAGAAGATTTTGAAGTTGTAAATAAATGCAAAATGGAATTTTAATAATTAATTAATTTTATTATTTAATATAACATAGACCATCCAAGGAATCATCACAAACATAAAACACCGCAGAGTCTACATTAATTTAGAAATCAATATATATTGCAAACATATAATATACTGAAATACAGGTGCCCAGTTTATAACTGTATAACTTTATAACTTTATAACTTTATAACTTTATAACTTTATAACTTTATAACTTTATAACTTTATAACTTTATAACTTTATAACTTTATAACTTTATAACTTTATAACTTTATAACTTTATAACTTTATAACTTTATAACTTTATAACTTTATAACTTTATAACTTTATAACTTTATAACTTTATAACTTTATAACTTTATAACTTTATAACTTTATAACTTTATAACTTTATAACTTTATAACTTTATAACTTTATAACTTTATAACTTTATAACTTTATAACTTTATAACTTTATAACTTTATAACTTTATAACTTTATAACTTTATAACTTTATAACTTTATAACTTTATAACTTTATAACTTTATAACTTTATAACTTTATAACTTTATAACTTTATAACTTTATAACTTTATAACTTTATAACTTTATAACTTTATAACTTTATAACTTTATAACTTTATAACTTTATAACTTTATAACTTTATAACTTTATAACTTTATAACTTTATAACTTTATAACTTTATAACTTTATAACTTTATAACTTTATAACTTTATAACTTTATAACTTTATAACTTTATAACTTTATAACTTTATAACTTTATAACTTTATAACTTTATAACTTTATAACTTTATAACTTTATAACTTTATAACTTTATAACTTTATAACTTTATAACTTTATAACTTTATAACTTTATAACTTTATAACTTTATAACTTTATGACTTTATAACTTTGCAGTCGAATTTATATATTTTGCCAAGAAGTTGATTAAGTAGATTCAACAAAATTAAAAAACTGTGCCTAATGAAGTGCTAATGAGTTTTTGCTCATTTATTTTCTTCTGAAATATTTTCATTGACTTAACTCAATTTCCTGTGATTAATATGTGTTTTCCAATATTATAGTTATTTTTACTTTTTACAAAATTAATACTAATCATTTAACAAATTATATGTCAAATGACGAAGTACATTGTTAACTACGTAACAGTTCTTTCAAGAGAACTAATATGCATAACCAGCTAGCAAATACTTATTCTCAAGTTTCTTATAATCTCTCAATTAATAATAATCATACGCCACTTGTATACAAAATTAAGTGAATGCAAGCATTTGATATGGAAAGCTAACACAATTTCACACAGCTTTTTGCCCAATTTTATATAGCAAATCTCTGAATTAGTTTCATCATTTATCATACTCTTAAACAAGCAGAATTTTACATACTTTTTATTTCAATTTCCTGCAGTAAATAATGTGGTTAAAGTTGTGCAACATTTTTTCAAAGAAATTATTTTACGAATATTTTAAGAAATTTTTTAATTAAATTTAAAATAATAAATCATCAAAAGTTTAAAATTATGTCGGATAATTTACAAAGGTAGAAAAGAGTTAAATAAACAAATATAATCAGTGTCTTAATTTTCATTTTAAGTTTTTTTAATGCTTTTTTAAATTATACAAATTTTTACACTATTTAAGCAGCCCACAAACAGCAAGTGTTGAAATAATAATGGTGGTAAATTGCCTTAAGAAAATGTAAATGAAATCATACCACATTATTTTTATAACATATTATACATACATTACAGCGTAGCACCATGAAATTTGCCTCAAGAAATGGGTTATTAAAATGTATATGAAAAAAATTGCTTAATGAACAAAAACAATCTGTACGTAGTTTTTAAAAAATGTAAATATTTTTAAATTAAATTCTTAAAACACATGTGTCCTGACACGTTTTTTTGCATATGTTTGTTGCAAGACATTTTATTTCATTTTTCTTTAAGAGTTTCAGGTCGTTTCAAGGCAGCAACAGTAAATAAATACGAAGAAAATAAGAAAATACAAAATTCAATGTACTCGTAATATATAACACTTTAAGTGTTTGAAAAGCATAAAATATGATCAAAGTTGATATACTCAGTCACACAGAGAATTGTATAGTAGTTCAATATACAGATTGAAAACTTTAACAGACATGTGTCACACACATATTAATGACATACCTTGTTAAAAGCAGCCTTAAAATTTGTAATTTTTGTAAAGGAATGCGTATGATTTATACAAGGTGGCGCAAAAGTAATCCTCCTATGTCCTATGTCAGTCATTGGTCATTGGTAAAATCTAAAATTAAACATTTTTTATAATAAACTTTACTCAATATTTGAACAACTATAAAAACTTGTTATTTGTAAATTGAAGAAATTTTTAATTTGTTAATGATTTTGTTTGTTTTTTGTCAATGGTTCAATTTTTTTAAATGGCGTATGATTGATATGAATTTTTTTATAATTTGAGAATGTTCTGCAATATATTTTTTAAAAGCTTTTAAAATTGATAAATTTCGAAGAAAATCTAAAATTTTAAATTTTTTTTATAAAAAATTTTACTTTATATTACTTAAGGTGCTATCAGACGGGATGTATTTTACATATGTACTGTCACTTTTATTACCCATATGTAATTCCGTATGTATGTCAAAATTTCCATTTTACATACGATTCATAGTTTTTGCTATCACACCTGCTTATGTTTTTCCGTATGACATAACCTATAAATGTAAACAAAAGCTGCCTTTTTAACGTTTATAAATTTCAAGAATTGCTTCCTTTGGCCAATTTAACTGCAATAAATATAATAAACATAATTTAATTTATTAAAAATCGAAAAATCCATTTTCTTTAATTTCTCTTTCCAATATATTCTTTCAAACAATTTTGTTTCAAAACAAACCAGCTGTTTTGTTTATGTTTGTCACAGGAAAATAGAGCGTGTTCTAATCGCAAAAATTACATATGTATTTCCACATGTATTTTACACATGCAAAGTTTTATATGTATCACACGATGTGTACAACTTTTACAGATGAAAAATTTGACAGTACATATGTAAAATACATCCCGTCTGATAGCACCTTTAAACTACGAAAACTTGTTATTAACAATTGTTATTTTATTAAAACTCAAGAAATTTTTAATTTCTTTAAGATTTCGTTTGTTTTTATGTGAACTGTTCAATTTTCTAAAGGTGGCGTATGATTGCTATTAATTCTGTAATATCAAATTAATTTCAAAATTGATTTAAATATTAATGAAGGATAGCTAAATGGGGTACATAATTTCTGCTTTTTAAAATTTGTTATACGGTGTGCTTTTTTGTTAATTTTGGTGCGTTTTTAATTTTTACGAAAATGTGTTGAAATCTTTATTTTTACTAATTTTGACGAGTAATTGCAGTTTTTTAATATTTTATTATCATGAAATCTGTACGTTGAGACGAACAACCAGGGTTAGAGTTTCAGTGGAGTATTAATAAATTTTATTTAAAAAAATTCAAATAGAAGGGCTTAAAATAGCAAACAAAAATAATTTAAAAAAGTACCAAATAGGTACTGAAATTAACCCTTTTTTATTAATTAGTACTTCAGTTCCGAATAGCATATTGTGAGTTAAATTTGGAGTGGTTAAATGCTTAATCTATCGTTATTAGCTCGTTTATTAAAAAAACCCCTTTTACTATTATTATTATTACTTTTACTATTACTATTAGTAATTACTTTTACTATTAATTTACATATTAAACAAAAAAGTAATTCTAAACTTGTTTTTAAATGACGCGTTTTTTCTACATTTTGATGTGTTTTGAAATTTCAAAGTTGACAACGCTGATAAATACGTATGATATCACCTACTTTTTATTTTACTAAACAGAGGGAATATATAAAGTAAATAGATCTTCTATAAAGATTTATTCACAAAAGCAGTGTTAGTCCAGTCTCTTCAAATTCACGCAAAATAGTTTTTGCAGAAAATCCACTTAGTTTTAAATAATTATTAATATTGCTTTCTTTTAAGATCATCTTATGATTTATTAGAATAATTGTTGTCTTTTCATACAAAATCATTTATTAAACACTCAAAATAGTTTTTTCAACTCTATACACAGCTCAGAATATTTCAAAGTCATATTTATTGAAGAAAACCACTTAAAATATATAAATGAATATATTCTTCTAGAAAGCCTGTTATTCAATACCTTGCAATTTTTCTTTCTCCTATATCCCTTAACACTCATTCAAACACAAGATACTCCTAAACACTTAAAAAAATATACACACATGCTGTCATGTCGTACACAATTCATTGCAGTTGTCTACATAAACATGACTCTGTAAATAAAGTGTTAGTGTAGCAATGGTAGAGTGTATCCCAGTAGTTCTGTATTAAATATGAAATAAGTAAGGTCAGTTACTTGTCAGACTGCAATATATATGTATATATTTATTAGAGATAAATCAATTGATTACTTAATATATCCCTGGTAATCTAGTTTAACGACAGTCGTCAACTGTTGATTTATGCAAATTTCTTTAATTGATTACTTAACACATCTCTGGTAATCTAACGTAAAGACAGTCTTTGAAGAGTCTTTTAGTAATATAGGGAGTGATCACTTTAAAGTCTTTTAGAAAGTTAATTAATAAGAGTCTTATTGTAATGTGGAGTTTATTGTTTTTAATTTAATTGATTTCCGATTAGTACCAGAGTTGGTGTCACCAATGATTAGTCAAATTTCTAGTTCAGCACTCCTGAACTAGAACTGCTGGGTTACATTAAATGCTATTGTTCTCCTTGTATGTTTAAAATTGTTGTCTCATGCTAATTTCTTGCACTACTCTAAATATTTATAGCTGTGTATGTACGAGTAGAAGTGAAATGAAGAGTATGAATTGTATCTAGCAGCAGCGGCTTGATTGCTTCATTGAATCAATTTGTCAGTTAGAATTGTTTCTTTTTTCATTTGCAGTCGTATTTGAACATTTAAAAGTTCATAGTCGAACATGATTTTCTATGCATTACAAAAACTGCATTATTACAGAAAATATCTAACAATGCATAAAGTTTTAACTTCTTTTTTCACTATTTTATATAGAAAGCTTTTGTTATTGCCTAAAGGAAACATTTAATTTTATTATTTAATTTTGTCTGTAAAGTTTCGATGGCGAAAGATAAATATTAGCAAGCAATTAATGGTTGCTTAGAATATTGGAAGTGTTTGTTAAATATAACTACATATATGTATATAGAAATGCTTGAAAAGGAAATGTGTTTTAATATTTAAAAAAAAATTAGTTTATTTTAAGTTTTTTCTTAAAGAAATTTCTAACTTTTAAGCGCAAGTTTTACTATGTCTAAATAACAATAAGTCTAAAATAGAAGTTTTTGAAAAGCATTTAATTTCAAAAGTATTTTTGAATGATTTTCTTACCTTAATATTTCTTTAAAATTCAAAGCCTTCTTGGGTTTAGAAACATATGGCAATATTGTTAACTCTAAAAAATTCAAATGTTTTTAGTTTAACTATCTCTTGCTAATGCAAAACTATTTGTTCAAACGCAACAGAAACCAAATTTCTTTATGAAATTATTCAAACAAATAAAGTTGACTTTGATGGTAGAGCCAAAACAAACCCACTTCGTTCAATGGATTTATAAATTAACTTGATATAAACAACACAATTTCTAGACCTGGGGCCAAATTACCACATTCGTGATCGAATGAGCTATCGTATCGAAAATGATTTCAATATCGAAATTATGTTAAAATGTACTAAATTTCTTGCTCGATATCGAATGCCATAATCTCAAATAAGAAAATTCCACACGAATAGGCCAACAAACAATTTGACCTGATAAACGTTTTCTTGTACGGTTTTCTGTAAAAGCAAGTCTATGCTATAAAACTGCATGAGTGCGATGGCATCAACGTCAAAGTTGCTGAAATTCTTATTTATAGAGACTTTGTGTTTACGGTATACAATAGCCAAGTTCATGTTCTTCTTATGTGGTCCTGTTTTCAGATGCAAGTCTTAGTTGACTGAGTTTAAGATGAGTTTGAGACGCTTGTCTGGGTTTGTTGTCTGAGTTTAATATTGTTGTCTGAGTTTAAGATGGTTATCTTACTTTTAAACGTTTGAAACAAATCTGAAAAAAAAATAAACATCCTGTAATACGTAAGTCAAATCCTTTTTAAATTTTCTTATAACTTTAATATTTTTATTTAAATAAAATATAATTTTTATTATGCATATCTTTACATAAATGCTACACGTAAATTTGAGTAAAAATGTTAATTTATTTAAATACAAAAAAAAATCGCGATCTATTATGCCATTTACATGTAATTTTAAAAACTACATTGAAGTTTAATTAATTTATTTATTAGTAATTTTCAAAATTCACTATGGTCTAGTGGTTAATAGTTTTATCTAGTAAATCTTAGACCCAAGTTCAAATCCTGTTTGGGACAATTTTTTTTAATTTTTTTTCTCTTGCTTGAACTTGAGTTCGATTCCTGATTGAATCAAAAATTAATTTTTTTTTTATCTATGAATTTTTATAAATGTGCAAAATTTGTTTTTTTTTTACTTTTAATTATATATATTTTAGAATGAGTTGAATTATATTTTTTTATTTAAACAATATGTTTAAGGAATATTTATTAATAAATATGTATGTATAGATTCAAAATGCATTTCTAAGCGTTTTTAACTAGTTTCTGGTGAACTAGTCGTTCAGGGTAATTATTTTTTTTTTTTTTTGGGATCATACTTACTTTTTTTTATGTTATGCCTGTTTTTAGTATGATCATGGTTGGGAGGGAAAAATACTGTTTTACCATCTTACAGCCCATTCAATAATTTAAATGTCTGTTTCCGATTTTGTTTTGTCAAGTCTTTGTCTGTTTCTCAGCTTGTCTTGTGAGAGCTATCTTTTTCTTCTAAAAAAAAATTTAGCACGCACAAAATAAAATAATATTCTGTGCATGCCAACATAAAGTCTTTTTTAATAGCCTCGAATCCCCCCGATTGCCGACGAGATAGGAGCCGGAAGAAAAAAAGAAGTTGCGTGCTGGCTAGTTTAAGAAACTTATAAAAACATTTGACCCAAATGCAAAATAGAAAACAGTTATATGCTACAGTTGCCGGAGTTTATGATGGTTTAAGAAGATTGTCTGAATTTAAGACAGTTGTGACAATTTAAGACTATTGCTTGAGTTCTAGACGGATGTCGGAGTTCATGATGGCTGTATGAGTTTAATAAGTTTATATGAGTTTAAGAAGGTTGTCTGAGTTTAAAGCGAATGTGTCAGTATAAGACGGTAGTCTGCATTCAATAACGTGGTCTGGCTATAGGACGGAAGTCCGAGTACAAGACTGTAGTATGACTACAAGACGTTAGTCTGCCTACAAGACGGTAGTCTGCCTACAAGACGTTGGTCTGCCTACAAGACGGTAGTCTTTCAATTTTCAAAATATGTTTTTAACTTTAAATTTTCATAATGTCTAAATTTCACACATTTCTTGCTTATGGTCCAACGATATGTACATACCAATGTGGCAATGAAATAATTAAAAGACATCTAACTTCATAGAAGGCTCCTATTTTCATTATAATCAAAAAGTGTTTTTAGCAACAAATACCCTTCCACTACATCTTTAAATAATTTATTTTTATTGCTCAAAATATTTACTTATTTCCAAATGACTTTTTATTTTTGAAGTCTTTTGTTCTAACCATTTTAGCACAATTATTCCAGTTAAACAAAAGGTAATTAAAATTTCATTTAAAAAAACAAAGAAAACCTCACTGCCAACTTCTCACATTAGCGTGACTTTGCTAATAAGTACATGCAAGAATATAACAATCCATGGATGTGTAGAAGCTCATTTTAAGAACTCAATTTCTAATGCTTTGTTACTTTTTTTGTAAATTTAAATACAAATACAAACAAAAGCTTACTTCTTTCTAGGGATCTTTTAATGTATTTATATTGTTTGTATTTTAATTTAAGCATAATAATTGTTTGCATAAAAATCAACGGAGCATATTTGTTAAACAAATTTTGCAACCACAAAGGAAGGAACACACAATAAACAGAAAATACATGAAAGGAAAAAAAAGTTACATAAAAACAGCTGAAATAATAAATAAGTATAAGAGGAAGGATATTTACATAAACAAGGGTATTTAGCATTAGAGTTAAAAAACCATTAAATACAATAAAATTCTATATTTGTTTGTCATAAAAAAAATGTTGAATATGTATTGTGGATTTTAAATAAAAACGCATGAGTATTAAAAAATAATTAATATTACTCATACGCTGACAAGATAAATACAAAGCCATACACAAGTAATTAAATAGAAACAAAAATACTTACTTGTAAAACAAAATAATTGAATTAAATGAAATTCGAAAAAAAACTTTAATTTTTCACATAAAATCCGGTCGCATAAAAATTATTATTTTTGAGTAACAAAAAATCGAATGAATACTTTTAAAACTCAATTAATATTTAAGAAAAAATAAATTAAGAAACTTAAATTCATTTACTCTTACAAAAATTGTCTGTGTGTATAAAACACACTCTCCTGCAAAATACCAAACCGACTTTAATAAGATTTATCTAGAGTATTTATAATTGTCCTAAGCAAAGTGCTGTTGAAAATCAAAAGAATCGGTTTAGTGGAAAATAAGTTAGCCGAAGCCTGTCATACAAGTGGCTACATACATATGTATTACAAAATGTAACCAGTTAATCTGATACCCATAAAAGTTATTTCTTTTTAAACCAAATTGTTTAAATTTTAATACAAATCATAAAATAATAATTCTTCACTTTAACATTGTTGCATCTTTTCCTGCTAAAACTTTTCCTCTTGCAATTTCCAATAAATCCCAACATAATCGAATGTTTTCTACATATTTAGTTTACATAAACTGTGTAACGTGTAGTGCAAGCTACAACATGTTAGGATAATTTAAGTTTTTGTTAAGTTGCTGCACAAAGTTTTCCAAAAAAAAAAAATAGATAAATCTTCTAAGCTAAAGATTCAAGAAAGAAAATTTCTAAGTAAAGAAGATTTGAGTAAAACTATTAGAAAAGTTATTATTATGAAATATTATTGCCAAAACTAAAATCAAAAAATCCTATTTTAATTAACAAAAACTTAATATGAACAATAATCAAGCAGCTTATTTTTAAAACATGAATTACATATCGCACCCTAAATACAAAAGGGTCACAACTTAAAATACTCAATTTTTCAGGAGAGGCAAAAAACTGTTTATCGTGCTCAAGCAACACACTTAACATAAAAATAGGCTAACCGTTTTTTCCAGTTAAAGAAGATAATGATATGAAAGAAATTTTTGCAGTAGTACTCTGAAATAATTTATGGAAAAAGTCAGTTGTGGAAAATTTTAAGTTGTGACCCTTTTGTATTTAGGGTGCAAAATATTTGATAAAGGTTTTAAAAGTATTTTATAATTTACCTACTCTTACCGGCATTACTTTTTTGCTTTAAATCTAAAATCCATTTTTATGTTAAATGGAATAAATAAAATGTATAATACAAAGGGTTGGAAAACGACGGCAGAAAAAACAACCATAAAAATGGAAATCATGTAAAAAACAATGTTACAAACAGAAAATTCAATTTAATTTAAAGTGATTTTTACGTTTGACTAATTCTTAACCACACAAGTACGTAGAGAATAAAGAATACATATACATATGTATATACAATTGAACTATACATACACACAGAGAAAACATTAGTTATCTCAAATAAATTTCTTGACGATGTTCAACAGCTCCTGTGCGATGTCCATGCGTCGTTGTTTTTGCTCAAAATTTAGAAATTTTGAACAATATTTGCTGCCGCACGTTTAATGCCTAAAACATCCGTAAAAATTGCTTGGCATGAGCCGAACGATATGCTAACATCATCAGTAACCTCTCTGATAATGATTCAAAGATTATCCAAAATCATTTTCTTCACTGCTTCAATGTTTTCATCGGTTGTTGACGTACCATTTCAAGAGGGTATTTGTATGGGGGCTAGGTAAAAGAATAAACCGATTTCAAGCTATTTCAATCCTAGTCGTTCTTAAAATATTATTAATAAAATTGTATCGAAATATACACAAAATTGCGAGCTGTAATCAGCACACAAGATTTACATGGACAGCCAGCCATCCAAACGAACGGACGGACGAACATGGTTATGGTGGTGTGGGTTATAAAATCTGGTTTTTGACGGAACTTCTAAACAACACAATCAATCACAACTACAACATCAAACTTGCCGATACTCATAACAACATCATCATCTGAAAAATAGTATGAATGTTGAAAATAATTTTTGTTAAAAAAAAATCAAACACCTAATTCTGTTTTTACACGGTAATAATCTCTAAACCAATTGAAATTAGTGAAAATTAGTGAAAAGATTTTTTAGGTTTATAATATTAACTCACATATACAATTACAGAAGCATAGTTACTAAAGAAAAAAAAAAAGATATGCACTCTAAGCTTCAAAATAATAAAAAATGTATGATAAGTTCATATGATTGTATGCACTAAAAAAGAATTACAATTGCTCTGACCAGTAAATTTGCTTATATGTATCCATAAAAAGGCAATTCACCTTAATTTGTGATATGAACATATTTCGCAAAAATTAAATTAAACAAAAAAAATTAAGACCAAAAGATTTTGAATCGTGCTAAATGAAATAAAATCGTGTAAAAAATGGAAAATTTGTTTATTTTTAAAACGTGTTAAATCAAAACAGTGTAAAATCAGAATTAGGTGTATTTTCGAGAAACCAATTCAGCTGATTTTCGATACACAACTTCATAAATACTTAAGGCGAATATTATTAATGCAGGTTGGGTAATTTAGATGTAACAGTGTTTTACACACACATTAAATATTAATGCAAACCGTCAATGCAAAAACCCAGATTTTGTTAAGAGGAAATAAAGTTTAGTTTCTTCCTAAAGTTTTTCTTAAATATTAATGAATAACTATCATTGAGTGATTTAATGCTTTAATATTAGCATTCTCTTTGTAATAAATTTTTCTCTGTATACTTCTACACACATTTTATGTTTGAGTATATCTCTTTTATTTTTTTGTTTTTGCTATCATCTAGGTAATAGAAAATAAAATGAATATATGAAAAAACACACACATTCCATTTTCCATTTTTATGCACATTTACATCATTACATTACATTCTCTACAAATAGCTAAACAACAAACAAATAGCTAAAAAAAAATCATCCCTTTTTTGTGTAATTTTCCCTGTTTTACCTTCCTTTTTTTTTTGTTTTGCTTTTTTTTGTTGGTGTTGTTAAAGTGAAATAGGAATTTAATTAAATATGTAAAAAAAAAACGTGTGTACATATGTTTGCATGGTAATGAGAAATTCTTATATATTCAGGCAAATGAATGTTGAAATAGCAATTTTGTTTTTTAATTAGAAATATGTAATTCAAATTCATGTATTAGTTATTTTCTTATCAGACTTTTCAATCACAAATTGCTACTGACTTAATAAAGTTTAAGAAAAGCTAAAAGAAGCTAATAAAATAGGTTTCCTCTTAAAAATGTGTGTGTTTTTTTAAGAAAAAAGGTTTTTTATTCAGACTAATAGTTCGAATTTTAAAGAATACTATTGTAAAGTACTGGAACAATTGGCAAATTGGAATGCATTTTCTACCCCGCCAAGGGCGTCATCAGCAATCTTCATTGTCCACGATCAATCTGTAAGCAACATCTATTTAACTCACCGCTTTTTTGAGAAATAGAATCCGAGATATATCATATTTCTTTTTTATGTGTTGTGAGTTAGAACAAATTTTGCGTACGTTTACAATGTGTGTGTATTCTTAATATTATTATTTACATTTTTTGTTTTGATGGATCTAAATTGATATTCTAAATAGCTAAAATTTTCTGTCTGTGTAAAACACTCTCATGTCTAAAATACCAAACTAAACCTTCCAAAATACTTTAAAATTCTTTATAATTGTACTAAGTAATTTGGTTTTAAAAACCAGCTAAATGGGCTTAGTAGAAAATAAGTTAAAAAACAAAACATAAAACAATCTCGAAAAAATTCTATTAAAAGAAACTATAATTTTCGACATTGCTTAGATTGTTGTTGTTATTATGTATGAGCAAACTTGATGTTGTAGTTTTAATTGTTGTTGTATTTATTACACTGCTTAAATTGAAAAGCAACATAAACTGTAAAGGTACGGTTACATTTGGCAAATATTTACTAAAAAAAACGTAACCACTTATTTTAACACAAATTTGTTTGATGTTGTTTACAAGAGTTTTACAAAATAAAACAGCATCAAATAAAATAAAACTAAATATTTGTTGCGATTTGGCCTAAATAAGAAAAGCTTTAAAAAAATAAACGAGTTTAAATAAATGTTACTTAGTGGTTACCTCTTTTTCGACAAATATTTGCCAAATATGAAGGTACCAATTTTGATTTTGCGCTCTTTTATAATTTTAGAAAATGGGCATGTTTTGAATTTGAAAAAATAAGACTTTTGATTTTTAAAATATATCATAGATTGAGCTAAGAATGTTCATCCTGGCTGATGATTAAGTTTTAGCTTTTACGCATTTCATATACTCAAACTTCTTTTGAAATATTCATTTGCAACTATTTAGTTGCTAAAAGTTTGGAGTAAATTCTTTGCAAACAAAAATTTTATATATTTTATTACTAAATGTGTTCCTGTCCCTTGAAAAGCATAAAATATTGAATTAAATTTTATTCCATCCCAGTGTGCAAATTTGTAATATACTTTCATAAGTGTAAAGTACTGTATTGATAAGTATCACAAACTTGCAACTAATGAAAAAGTTTAATTTATATTTTTTTTTTTTTGGCAAAAAAAGCAATTTTGAAGTAATAACAATAGTTATGAAAAAAGTTACATTACTTATTATTCTGTTCATATATTTTACAGCTACAAAGTGAAAACATTATAAAGATGTTTATGACTAATGATTATGTTAAAAGTTGGTTTCATTTTGAGAGAAGAGAAAAAAACTAATTTAGAAAATAATTAAAGATGAAATCATTGTTTCACAAAATTTAAATTAAGTGCTTAAAATTTTAAACAAAATTTAATATTTCTCAGAAAATTACAATCAATCTTGTTGGAAAAGAAAAGCATTAATATAATATTTAGTAACAACAAAAGTTGTAAAGTTTTTAGCTAAAAACTCAAAACTCTTTAGTTTATTAATAAAATAAAAAAGTTTCTTCGAGCTCGAGGCCAATTATTTTTAAAAAATATATATATTACTTCATGTTGTAAAAACAATTCCTACCTTCAGTAAAAATAATACATAGTTTAATGAAAATTAAATTTAATGAACTCAAGCCTAACTAAAAATTATCAAAAATTTAAAAATTTAATAGTTCAACTAAAAATAATAATTGTTCGTAAAATAGCTAGGGCACAAGCTTATAATGTTTGCATTTGTACTTTAAGTGGTACACATGAAAAATGTCAACGAAAGTGGACAAAAAACATAATAAAAACCAATGTATTCAGGTTTTCAAGACAATGTCTTGACAGAAAGAATACGCAAAAACTGAAGAAAAAAGGAAAGCAGTAAATTTCGAACTACCAGTACCACTGGTTAAAGATTGATGTTTGACTGTTGGCTAGCAGGCACCGCAGTAGTGCAGAGGTTAGAACTCAAAGAATTCTGATGAAAGATGATGGTGATTCTTGAAACATGTAAATTCAACCCAGGTTCGATCCCCAGCTCAGCCAGGAAAAATTATCAAAAAAAAAATGTTTAATAAGATTTCATGTTGTAAAAACAATTCCTACCTTCAGTAAAAATAATAATTCAATGAAAATTAAATTTAATGAACTAACTAAAAATTACCAAAAATTTAAAAATTTAACAGTTCAACTAAAAATAATAATTGTTCGTAATATATATATTAAATTATTCCTTCCAATATTTCGATATCCATCGGATATTATTATCAAGGAATGAGTTACAATTATATTTGTAAGAGTCGTATTATTCTCTCCACACTCAATAATAAACTCTTTAGTTTATTTTTAACATTTAATTTTTCTACTATAAACATACATATCTATATGCTAGTATTTTAATAAGTGTTATCTAAGATCCTTATTACACGACCCTGTTGCTCGTTATCCTAAATCCTAACATTTATATTAAATATTTAATTATGTATATCCTTAGCACAAACATTCCTTTTTAAATGCTGAACAATACTTTTAGCTTTTTCCAATGGCTCACATTGTTTTGTTGCTGTTGCTGTTTAGAAAATCTAATTTTAACACAAGAACATAGTAGACGTGTTCACCTCGGCATTCTTGTGCAGCTCTAGAACTATAATATTTTGTGAAACAACATGAGATTTTACGTAATGTAGAGCATAGTTTCTGGTGCTCTTTGTAACATGAACTATGTAGTATGTATTAATGTAGGTGCAGCTCTTTTCGTTGCTAGTATAGTTGTTTATTGGTGTTGACTTGGTTATGCAGCTGTTTTTCTTGGAACGTAAGAATTTTCATATTTCAACGCAAACCCAGCAATTCATTGCAACACAATGAAGCAGCAAAAGTTTATACAGTTGCTTATGCAACATTAATACTAAAAGAAATTTTAGCTGCTAAGAAAATATGGCATACAGAAATAAAATTACTTATAAAACTAAGAACAGTGAAATACAAAGACATTAGAGAATAATCATGTTACATGTTAAAAATTTTGTTACTGAAACTTTTCGTTATAGCGTTGGCCTTTTAGATGTCTGTGTAAAACATGCTCATTTACAAAATATCCATTATAATACATTAATAAGATACAGTATATCTAGAGTATTTACAGTTTCCCTAGGTAAATTGGTATTAAAAATCAGCAAAAATAAGTTATAAAATAACCTCGGAAAATTTTATATATTTTTAACATTGATACTACATTTTAGATTGTTGTTATGTTTATAAGCAAGTATGTTGTTGTAGTAATGATTGTTGTTGTATTTATTACACAATTTAAGTTAAAAAGCAACATAAACTGAATGTGTTATGATCGTTTAAAATTCCATCAAAACCCGTGTTTTTATTACAAAGAAAATGGCAAGAAAGAAACGGAAGGATATGATTCTAATAAGATCATCCTTATAACCTTATAATTATCAATACAATTACATAAAACATAGGCAGTATCTAAAACATTGTTCACAGAAAACCCGTTTGCCTAAATACATTAATATTTATGTAACAAAAAAAGCGATTGAATACTTTTCAACCCTAAATTGATACTGATTTATTAATATTTAAGGAAAAGCTAAGAGAAGAAACTAAAATTAATTTCTACTTCTAAAAATTCCTATTTTTGTGTTGATCCATCTGCTTGTCAGACTTTTTCCAAAACGCCCATATTTGATGTATGTGTAAAACACTCTCACGCCCAAAGTAACAAACAGACATTAAAAAAAATTGCCCAGACTATTATTGATTGTCCTAAGTAGTTGGGTATTAAAAAGCAGCAAAATCGTTTCAGTATATAATAAGTTATGAAAGTTAACAAAAAGTAATATTCAACATTTATACTATTGTTTAGACTGTTTTTATGCATGAATCAAATAATAAAGTTTACGTATTACACAGGTCCCTTATATTTTAAAAATGAGAGCAAAATTTCTTCTAATGACGTCACAATTCAAAAATATTTTTATGTTTGTTCAACTTCTATATAAATTTTAAAGAAAATAAAAGTTATAAAATAAAGTGTGCCGTTTATAATTGTGTAAATATAAAAAAAAATAACATAAATTTTATTTTTTTTCGATTTCCAAAAAAAAAAATAATTAAAAAAAACAATTGGCACAAGTTTGCCAACTTGATGAAAAAAAAATTAAAAGTGTCTCATAGAGTTTGTATTGAATACTTTAAAGCAGACGATATGAAATTAAAAATGGGTAACTGAAACATTTTGCGTTAAAAATACTTTATGTCAAGTATGCCTACTGACGAATTTGTGTGTCAAATTAAAAATCTGAAAGCTGTATTTAAATCTTTGAATGGTGAATGCAACGAGTATTTAAAAAAGCATATAGGTACATATATAAATGAGTCTAAAACTATTAATACGGAAATTAAAGCTAAAACAGTTTTTTCGATCGAGCATATTTTTTTTCAAATAAGAAAACTAAATCAAATCCTAGCGTATGAGACAAAAAAACACAAAGAGAATAAATACAAAAATAATAAATTTATAATACAAAAATATAATACATATGTATATAAAATACTAAAATATAGTTCACTTTTTTCATACATTTTTATATGTATGAACAAATAAATAATTAAATGTTTTATTTTGCATCAAAACATTTAAGAAAACTTATTTTCTTTTAAAGTATTGTGAACAAAAGTTATTTTTTACATGTTGATTATACGGAAATAATAACCTGTGACGTCATGCCTAGAGAGAGGAAATTTTATTTACATTCTTTGCGCAATCTCCATTATTTGTTTCATGGTTTTTATGTGTAGCTTCTTCAAGTATTTTTTTGTATGGTGTTGTATTTATTACAGCAACAATATTGTCAATTATTTTAGAGTTCAGAAAAAACAATAAAATAAAAAAAAAATTTAATTTTTATTTAAAACACAGTCGTTGTTAATATTTTTCGTACATTGGTGTATTTCTTATATTTTTACAGCCTTGATAATGATATCCGATGGTTACCAAAATATTGGAACAAATAATTTAATAAATAATATATAAAATTTTTACAAATAATTGGCCTCGAGCTCGAAAAAACTTTTTATTTTATTAAAAAAAAAAATAAAAAAAAAAATCAAAGAAATCAAAATTTATTTAATAGTTCAGAAAAAAACCTTAACAAAAGTTGTTCATTCACACCACTGTTTTGTAATGTTTAATATAAAATTTTAAACATAAATATATACAAGAAATAACAACAACAACAACATCATTACATTACATTACAACAAACCAATATAACCATAAAGTTAGTTTGCATTACTGCTACTACTACAACATAAATTCAACTACTAACATTACAATTTATTACTATTATTATTTACAAATGTTTACTAAGAAAGAAAAAAAAAACAAATACACATACACATACACACAAATGATTACAAATACATACATATTTATATATACACATAAACATAAATTTATTTATAGAAGCTTGCAAAGAAATGGCAGCATATTAAAATTAACAATAATTTATGGCTTTTCATATTTTTCAATATCAAACGAAACAAAAAGCTTAATAAAAGTAGAGAAAAAAAAGAAATATTTTCACTGAAAATGATGGCTAGTAGGGGAGAGATAATGTTGAAATTCAATACAGCTACATTTATGCCAATAAATGAGGAATAACACAAAAAAGCAACAAAACAACAAAACAAGGGCAATGAATATGTATAAAACTTTAATAAACCTTTTAAATGCAATGATCTTTTAAATAAAAATATGTGTACACACTCATATATATGCATAAATATACTCACACACAAGTATAAATACACATACCCGTATTGCATACATACATATGTATATGCAGATGTTATTATAAAGGACTATAAGTTTTATTAAATATGGAGGGTTGAATTAAAATTGTCTAGATTCTTTAAACAAAAAATTAAATATGTTACCTATTAAACATTAAATAATTCAATTACAAATGTACTTTATCCATTTGAAAAAGATACTTCAATACATATTTATGGAATTTGTGTAGGTACTGTAAAAGGTACTTTTTTATGAAGAGTACTTTTTTAGCAGGAAGACCTTGTGCGCAAACTAGAAAAATAGTTTATAATAGGAAGAATGTAAGACGTAGTGTTTATATTGATGATATTGGATATTTCTTTGAAGTTGCTTCAATAATTGACCAATATTCTACTATTAGTTACATTCATAGATAGTTAAGTGAATAGTTTTCTTTTGGTCACAAACTTTTAGAGGAGTTTTTAATTTTCTCCTACTAGAACAAATAACATGCCAAATCATGTACTTTTTGCATCAATTTGGCAATAATCTAAAAAAATCCTGAAGAAAACTCAAAATTTTGAAATCTCTGAAGTCTTCAGACTGTAACAGCTGGATCAGCTGATGATGTACGAAAACAAAGCTTTTGTTATACAAAATCCCATATGGCTTTTTGAACACACATCAAACGAAAACAATCTGAACACATTTAACTCATACATAAAATTCACCCTTCTCTATGGCTATGAATGGCATAAAGCAGATTACAGGTCTTAAAAAATCGCTGATATCTGAGAGTACAAAAAATATTCTTGCCAGCCACAATACAATGAAGGCTTTCCAGACTCTCGTACATATTTAAGTAATTATAAAGCTACGAATAGAGTCTTAATCTAAAAGCATTTAAATTTATGACAATTTAAGGCCACAAACAGAGTGTTAATTAAAGTATAAATCCAAGAATAGAGTGTCTACATTTAAGTCATTACACAATAAAAAGCAGAGCCTAAATTCAAGAGCATAGAGCAATGAATAAAATCTAAAATTCAAGATCAAATTATCAAATAGTCTAAATTAAGGTCAATATAAAGTGCGGACTCAATATTAACCAGAAAATAAAGCTTACCCCCTGGCCTACGATGTCGAACGATAACGTTCGCTTAGATAAGACTTCAGACACAAACTTTTCATCGTATCTATTTTTTTACTCAATCAAGTTTGTTTATTCCACAATCAAGTTTGTGTCTTAAGTTTTATTTAAGCGAACGTTATCGTTCGACATCGTGGGCCAAGGGGTTAATATATTTCAACATTTATAATAATAAATCAATATTTATAATGCCACAAACAGAGCCCAATTTTAAGTCAATACAAAGTCACCAATAGAGCCTAGTTTTCAGACAATATTATACCACGAAAAGAATCAAATATTAAGTTAATATATAGCCATGAATGGAATAAAAATTTAAGACAATATTAAGTCTCGATTAATGACTATAAAGCCATGATTAAAAGCCATATAAAGTCACAGAGAATGAAATGAAATCAATATAAAGCCACGCTCAAAGTCAAACTACGATTCCAGACAATATAATGCAATGATAAAAGCCGGTATAAAGCCAAACAACTGGAATCCATTTAAACCAATATAAATAAAACCAATATAAAACAATGAATTAAATGAATATAAAGCCACGATTGAAGTAAATATAAAGTCACGATTAAAGTCAATATAAAGCCATGATTAAAGTCAATATAAAGCCACGATTGAAGACAATATAAATTCATAATTAGAGTTAATTTAAGCCCCCGATTGAAGTAGGTATAAAGCCATGGTTAAAGTTAATATTAAGCAATGATTGGAGATAATATAAAGCCACTTTTAAAAGTATCATTAAAGGCAACATTAAATCTCAATTTGATTAAATTCAATATGAAATGACTAATGTAGTTTAATTTGAAATCAACATAAAGCAGCGAACAGAGTGTAAATTTGAGTAACAAATAGAGTATAAGTTTAATGCAATGGCCAGCAATAATGTCTAATGAGAGACTATGAGTTCCAACTGTCCAGACTTTATTACATATAATTATACCTAGATATAACAAAGAATATGAATTGAATTGAACCTGCAAGAAAGTCGTAGTAAAAAAAAGTTAAAAACTTTACAGACAAACAAAACGGTATACAATAAATTTGAAATGGTCCTATATTTCTAAAAATCCATCGTAATATGAATCATAATTTTATACTTTTTCACTCACAATTTAATTGCAATGTAAATACTTAACCTACTACCCTCGTTTCTTTTATGCTGTTGATTTAATTCTATATTTTCTGTTCTTTTCCTTTTAAGCAATGGGTCTATTTGTTGCCTTTTTAATACCCTGGCGTATATTTCATTATTTAATCCCCGATGCATACAATGAATAAATGCAGTTTTTGTTTTATTTTATTTTTTTTTTTCTCATTTCCATACATACCCGCACTTTTTCTCTCTTTCCGTTTTCTTGTAACACATATGGGGATATATAGAAATGTTAAAGGTTTCAGTGAGTGCATTATAAATTGTAAAGCATGAATGGTTGCTACTTAATGGTCACTTTTAAATATGGGCTATGAACACCACAAACATTAACTGCAACAAAGCCAAAAAACACAATGTCCAGCTCCACTGTTGGGAAGAACAGGAGTGTGTAGTATTCATTAAACCAAAATGTTATTACCTTTTTAAAAATTTTAAATATGTATACATAAGCAAAGGACAGCTAGAGAGATACACCGCCTGAAATCTTTATCATCATAAAATTTTGTTAACAGTGGTAGTATATATAAGTATGTAGGTATACACGGATGATGGCCTTTCAATTTATTTAAAATTTGTGTGTGTGTGTGTTTTCTTTTGCCATATCCTTGTCAGTAATTTGTTATTCAAATATCTTTTTGTTTTATTTTTCTCGTTCGTTTTTAAAATTATCATTTTTAGTGGCAAAAACGTTTTAAACAAAAAGAGAGAAGCCAACAAGCACACCTACTTCATTTACAAAGATTTACTTATACATAGACCTATCACATCAACTTGCAATATTTGCATATTGGTTGATGTTCCAGTAGTTCTGTTTGATTTTCATATATATATTTCTTATTTTTGGCATTTCATTTTGCCCAGTTTTTGTGGAGCATGTCTTTCAACATGTTACTACAACATGACGACATGACACAGTGTATGATAAGAGGTCATTTGGTAAGAGTGAAATAATGCAAAGAGTTTGAAATGAAATCATTTCATTTAAATACATGAATAATAAATTTGGAAATTTGTGGAATTTGCAGGGGAGTATATTGCATATAATGGTTTGATTAAATTAGTAATACGAGAAGAATTTAAAAAGAAATTTAAAGCCATTTCAAAAATAAAACAAAAATAACTGAAGAATATTTAAAGCAATATTAATTTTTATAAAATTGTGTAACTTATTTTTGTAAATTTAATAAAAATATTCAACTAACTTCTTTATTATGTCATTAAACACAAACATGCTTACATACACTAGTCATTTGTAATTAAACAAAAACCATTAGCATGATTCAGGGCTGTTTATACAACATAATTAGCTTTTCTTTTATATTCATTTGTATTGGTGTTTTTTCTATTGGAAAAATCAATTAAATTGTTTTATTCTTCTACTTCTTGTTATCAATTTCACCACATACAACATCAAAGTCATTTATCTTTCCCCCTGCTCTTCAGTTTTTATTATTTTTTTTTTTTTTTTTGAATTCCTGTCAACTACACTTAATTAAGTTACAGTACAAAAGCAGCTTTTGAAAACTTTACAGTTTTTACTTGATATTTTGTTATTTTACTAATAATGCTACAATATTTTGTAGCATAAATATAGTTTCTGTTACTGGCATATGGAGTCTTTTTTCTGCTTAAATTGTATCTGTTAGTAAACATGCATTATGACACATGAAACAAAAACTGTGGCAACAGCATAGAATACAAATAAAAACAACTATATTAACAAAATTTTACTTAAGACATGATGTCATGCTATAAACTTTGCTGTTGCTACTTTTTGTTACAGTGTAATAGTGATGGCAAGAAGAAAACACAGAGAGACAAAATTGAAGTCAATACAATTGAAATCAAGTTACAGTCACGTTAGAAGTCAGTTTAACGCAATGATAGAAACAAATTTAAAGCCGCGTTTGAAGGCAATTTAGACACACGATTTAAGTCAATTTAAAGCAACAAATGCAGTGAATTTAAAGCCACGATAGAAGCCTATTTACAGCCGCATTTGAAGGCAATTTAAAGATGCGATTTAAGTTAATTTAAAGCAATGATTGAACTCAGTGTAAATCAACTATAGAAGTCAATTTAAAGCCGCTATTGAAGGCAATTTAAAGATACGATTAAGGTCAATTTAAAGCAACGATCGAAGTGAATTTAAAGCCACGATTAAAGCTAATTTAAAGCTGCGTTTGAAGACAATTAAAGGGTACGATTAAAGTCAATTTTAATCAACAAATGAAGTGAATTTAAAGCCACGATCGAAGCCTATTTAAAGATACGATTAAGGTCAATTTAAAGCAACGATTGAAGAGAATTTAAAGTCGCGTTTGAACACAATTTAAAGATACAATTAAAGTCAATTGAAAGCAAAGATTGAAGTAATTTTAAAGCCACTATTGAAGTCAATATAAAACCGCGTTTAAAGTCAATATATAGTCATTACTAAGTCATTATAAAGCCATGACAGAAGTCTATTAAAAGCCATGACATATATAGTTTCGATTGATGTCAATACAAAACCAGGAATAGAATGAAAATTCAAATCAATATAAAGCCCTGGCTCAACCCAATAGCCCTCCAATATATAGTTGCGATTATTTTCAATATAAAGCCAGGAATAGAATCAAAATTATAATTATTATAAACTTACAAAATTAAGCTTAAAGCCACGATTTAGTTCAATAAATGTCATGAATTTAGTTTAAATTTAAATTAATGTAAAACCCTAATTGAAGTCAATAATAGACACGCGTAAAGACAAAGTAAAACCGCAATTTCAGACAATGTAAAAACACCATTAAAGTTAGCATAAAGCTGTAATTGTTAACCTTAAACAACGATTGAAATAAAATCTCGAATAGAGTCAAAATTTAATTTAATATGAAGTCAAGAAAAGAATTCAATATACTCGTAAAGAAATCAATAGAGTCTTAATTTATGGTTTGTAAAGCCAACAATACAGTAGACATTTAAGACTCTATAAAGCCACAATAGAAGGCAATATAAAGCCATGAATTTATCCATAATAAACAACACTATAATAACCTAATTGAGCCCAAATAGAAACCAAAATAAAGGGCACGAATATACCCACGATTAAAGTCAAAATAAAGCGAGGATTGAAGTCGATAAAAATTCATGATTAAGGCAACATAACGTAAATGCAAATCCATAATTGAAGTAATGAATATTGTCTAAATTTAAGTAAATTATTGCCATGAAAAGCCATTTATAAAATTCAAATTGAAATCAATATACAGCACAAATGCTGTATGGTGCTGTAGCTTAATTGGTTAGCGCATTTGATTATTAAGTATGAGTTGGTATTTGCAGCCCGGGTTCAATTCCCAACCGCTGTCACTCAAACAACATTAGTTTCTGATAATTATTAGCTTTCTTCTATCTATCATAACTAATATTTATCATAACGCCCTCCTTCGGTGGTATAGCATTGAAACGTCACCGAAGTAAAAGTAATTAAATAAAGGCTATAAAATCAAGCTTTAACATTCATGCGCCTACTCACTACTAGAGGCGCTGCAATTCTGCACTAAAAACAAACATAATGCGCAATTGCAGAGTTGTGATATAAAAGGCTTTCTTTTGTCACCACCTTTACTTCTTCAACTATCCTCTTTCCAAAGAAAGTAACGCAATTATATTAAGGCCTATTAATTGCCTGAGTGTTACTTCTCTTTTTAAAAAAAAAAACAAAAAATAGTGTATAAATTTAAGTTTATATAAAGTCACATAACTTTCTATTACAATATTTCTCTACGTGTACATTTTACAAAATACTTGATGTTTGTTTGTCTGAGACTAATTAGTCTTCATTTTTTTAGTTGTTTATAACAAACAAAAAATTTAAAATAAGGAATTACTTTGTTTGAATGCAATTTTTACATTTTACTTACCCTCCCACAAGACAAGACAATACAAGGGGAGGACAAAAACCCACAAAAACCATTAAAATCACAAAAACCTCAAAAAGGAATATACAAATAAATAAGAACGACAAAATTTATAAAGAGCTTATACCAAAAAAAAAAACCCAAACAAAACCAAATGAAAATAAGTAAAAACATAAACAAAATAATAATAATGATATAGGATATTGTTGTAAAATGTACAATGATAAAGGGGGTTTAAAGGAATCGATTCTGGAATTCATTTCTCATATAAAAAGTCCAAAAATCTTAATAACTAAATGAGAAAAGAGATACATCATATATCCTACTTAAAGATTAGATTCGTTTCGGAAAACCTGTTTTCTGTTGGACTCTAATATCTATTGAGAAATTTTTTATGTCCTGTTGTATTTTAAAAAAACGAATTTATTATTTTTCTTATCTGTCTCATTGTTTGTTAACTAGAGCATTTTATAGCAACAAATTTTTGTATACAAATTCTATTTGTTGTCTTCATCATCTGCAATTTATTTTCTTTTGTAAAAGAGCTGTTATTAATTAAAAGAAAATAAATGTTTTTTTTTTTAAGAAAACCAGCACAATTTCTATTACGTTGCTTTAAAATATTACATAAATGAAATTCTCATAAAAATTACTATCATATATCTGCATGTCAAAAAGAAAAGTATAAGATATTTTTAAGTTACGTGTTTCTGGTGTGTTTTACTTAAAATTTTAGTCTTCTTGCTGCTGTTTTAATTTCACTAATAATTTTTCATTTTAATAGCCTCGCAGTTACAATGAATTATATTCGAATTTTGGTGTTTTTTCTTTCTTACCTGCAGTTTTCAAAAGTATTTTATGGCAATATTTTACTTATATTTATTTAATAGAAAAATAGAAGTATTTATTACACAAAAACTGGTAAGAAATTTGTAAGATTGGTTGCATATTACAACTACAAGCATTATTCTATTCTAATGTTATTTTATTTAAAAACATTTACAATTTTTAAGAGATTGCCCAACAATTTGGTTCATATAGAATGTTTAGAAGATAGATGTAAAGAACTTTAAGTTGGCAGCACTTTTTTAACTGGTGGCCATTTTGTCAGCTGTCGAGTGATTTAAGTTTAGTTTGGTTTGCATTTCCATATGAATAGATTGACGTCTGAACAATGCTTTCAAATTATGCAAAAATGGCCGCCAAACTTAAAGTTCTATATATCTAAAAAAAACACCTTAAATCTATTACACGGGTTGGTTTGATTTTATATAGCAAAGTACTTAGGACGATATTAAACATCATTTTCGGTTTGGTAATTAGCACTTGATCGTGTTTTACACATATTTATATATAAATGTATGCATGTATGTAACATCGATAAACTTTAATGCAAATATCTTCATTCAGTAAAAATTATGCCAGAGAACATAAAAAAGGAAATCGAATGAGCTGCTTTATAACACTAAATTGATTTCCACTTAATCTAGTGTCTTTCACATTCTTGTTTAATAGTGCTTCTTAGATTTTAATTATGATAGTTTAAATTTCAGTCTTATAATATCACTTTAAACTATTTTCATTGGAAAACATTTTCGTGTCATATTTCTTAAATAATGTTGCATTTATATTTTATCTCATATAATCCGTAAAAACTTCTTTACAATAAAGTCCTTTAAAACTAAAAAAAAAACTAAGACAATATTGCTCACGTATTTTGGAGTTTGACAAAAAAAAACGAACAGAAAAAACCTAAAACTAAAGTCATAAAATCATAAATTGCTGCCAAAAGTATATTTCTTACAATGCTGCTGTCTTATAAAATGAAAAAGTCACGATTTCTTTTAAACGAAATTGTGTTCTTTTATCTATTTATATTTGTTTAGCAGAAATTTTTGTTTTACTTTATTTTTAGTCTATGCTTTAAACAACAATTTTATTAATTAAATTTTTAGCAGCAATTGATGTTGAAAATAGTTTAAATTGTTTGACATTTAACTTAACATGCTGGAACGACTAAAGTTTTTTTATTACAAGCATAAGAATCGATGTAGGTACATTAGACCAGACCCTTTGGAAGAAACAAAATAATGGTTCAAATGGAAAATGTTACACCAAAAATTGATTATTTAAGTGAACAGAAAAAAAAGTAAATTATGAAATTAAATAAGCAATAATATGTGATCACTTTGTATATCCTACCAAAAATTGTAATGTTTTATTTAGTTTTGTGTTTTATGTTTTATGTTCATTATTAAATTATTAATAAAAATACGCATTTTTGTGTGTTTTTGACGATAATCACTTACATTTCATAACAAAAATTTGAATTTTTTATTAAATTATAAAATAGATCCTTTAATAGCTCCAAATTAAAAAGAAATATAATCTTGACACCACCAAAAATCCAGTTTTAATATAAAATTATAAAATAGGCCGTAGATCCTTTAATAGGGCTCCAAATTTAAAATAAGCGATAATCTGTTCTCAATTATACTTCCTATGAAAAATGGATTTTTTTATATTACATTTTAAAATATGCTTTTTATCCTTCAATAGTGATCTATTATTAATAGACTGTACAATCCTAATGTCTATCCCTAAAGCAGCGTGTGTTTGAAGAGCATATGTATTTGAAAGCTTAAAAGCCGTGAACTTTGCATTCTACTTAAATACAATAGCATGTTCTCTTCTATGCTTGGATGTAAGTATGTACGAGTACGTACTCGTATACATATATATAAACATACATATATATCTTCATATGCATTTGTACTCAATACTTTGAATACAATATGTACATAGCTGCATATGTATGTTTGGACTTATGCAGCAACAATTGTAGCAGGGCTGTAACAGAGAAATGTAAAAACTAAGGCGCTCAAAAGTCTGTGAGTTTATTTTACACCTGGTTGCTTTATTTGAATTTTCTTTCTTTGTACTAGTCTTAATAAAAAATTATCTAAACTGAGATCTTTTCTTGTACGATTAATCGGACCAGATATCAGTTGCCAAATTGTAAAAGAGGGTATTAGTAAACATATATACATATATTCTGTCGCTGGATACGTGTACAACAGAATGTTATAATATATCTGAAGGGTGATTCAAAAATCAGAATCATTCTTATGTAGTTGGTCTATTAGGAAGGTGTCAATTTTTGCTAACTCTTTCCAGCACTCCTACCATTGTCTTGCGAATTACGCGAGTAGTGTTCGCTTCTTATAAAAAATTCCTAACTGGCAAGCGTTTCCCTCAAATGAAGATGCAATTACAGTTATAAGCCACTATTTTGAAAGCCTTGAGGAAAACTATTTTAATCAAGAGATAAAATCGCTAGATAAGCGTTGGACGAAGTGTATTGAAGTTTCAAGTTATTATATTAAAAAATAAAAATGTTTTTGAAAAACTAACTATTCTCTCTCTGTGCTAGCCTAAGAAGTTTGCGAACCGCCCTCGTATTAGAGGTACTTACACGCAATTGGTTACACAATCAAAGCAATACAACAACTAGGTAATTTAAAGTTTTAAACAGACCTACATACGTTATTTTATATTTAGGAATGTACCTAACTTTGTGACAATGTTAAAATTTTGTTGCATTGTACAAATTTATCATACAATGTTTATTCATGTATATTCCTTTAGATACACATCTTGTAATGCAATGAAACCATATTATATGTGATTGTAGAATTCTGTAGAATCTGTAGTCTCTACTAATTCATACATATAGTATGACTTATATATTTACTCTACTACTACTTTTTATCTTTTTATTTTAAAAGCAAAGCAATAAAACAATTTGTCAAACAGAGAACAATTTTAACTGAAACACATTCATATACATATATATATATATATACATACATATAAATACACTTTTAAACATACTAAAGTGTAAGTATGTATGTACATATTGTCTGTACTCGTACAATACTGTATTTAGATGTGGCATAAATACCTGTTTTTAAAAGTATATAATCACACAGTCATATACTAAATTCGGAGAGGCTGAAAAGTTCCTGCACAAAAAGTGAAAAATATAATAACTTTGTAAAAATTTAACAAAAGTTTGAAGGCAAACAAAAAACTAATTAACCATTAATTTCGAGTAAATATGTACTCGCAAATAGACACCTTTAAAACTACTAATAAAGGGTGTCCCAACTGGAACGCAACATAAAAATGATGTTCGGTATCGTGAAATGATAACCAGTTTTTTCTTGCCTAGAATTGAAGAAATGAATGTGGAGGGCATGTGGTTTCAACAAGACGGCGCCACATGTCATACAGCCAGAGAAACAATTCAATTGCTGCATCAGTCATTTCCCGGTCGTGTTATTTCGCGTTTTGGAGACCAGAATTGGCCGCCTAGATCGTGCGATTTAACACCATTTGATTTTTTTCTTTGGGGTTTTTTGAACTCGATGGTTTACGCGAATAAGCCGACGATGACTCAAGCCCTAAAAGAGGAAATTGGACGCTGCATTAATGAAATACCGCAGTATTTATTGAAAAAGGTCATTGAAAATTTCATGAAAAGATCGCGTGTGTGCCAGGAAAGCCGCGGCCGCCATCTGCACGATATCTTATTCCATACATAACCTCATTCTATCTACTACACGAAATAATAAAGTTTGATGATTTTCCTTTAATATCTGTGTTTTAATAAAAATTTAAAAATTGCGTTCTAGTTGGGACACCCTTTCATTACTGACCTATTATCAGTCTAATGACCAAAACACAAGTCATCATTATTGCAATTGGCCCACTGTTCGGCCCTTATAGTTATTACTAATTTTACTACCAAAACTTTTCTTATAACCCTCGTAGTTTCACAACTATAGTAGATTTTTAAAATAACAAGCATGTATATGTATGTATGTATGTATGTATAAATAAAATAGTGAAAGTGTAGCTGGCTAAGTTGACAAGCATTTTTATGTACAATTTAATTCAACTTTCTACACATAGACCCAGAAAATCTCTTAACAATGAAAATACTAGTGTAAAATTATCAATGCTTCTATTCTATTCTTTTTTTCATTGTTGGAAAAATGTTTGGTTTTTGTTTAGACACTTTGTGTCATTTAGAATACAAAATATCAGCTTAATGCTAAACAAAGACTACATATTTTTACACATTTTCATTTGTTTATAATGTTTATTTTTTCCTATTTAAATTATTTATGCAAATTTTAATGTTTTATTTAGTTTTGTGTTTTATGTGCATTATTAAATTATTAATAAAATTACTTTTTTTGTGTGTGTTTTCCATGCACACTTACATATAATATATATTATACTAGCTAAAACCCGGTTTGC
Organism: Bellardia pandia; assembly: GCA_916048285.2. Classification (NCBI taxonomy): domain Eukaryota; kingdom Metazoa; phylum Arthropoda; class Insecta; order Diptera; family Calliphoridae; genus Bellardia; species Bellardia pandia. The sequence continues at coordinate 96,896,375 of OU696533.1, read as the reverse complement.
TTCGCTATCCCATCGTAATTAAATTGAAGAATTAAAAAATATGTTATTCTATAATTATTATTCATACTTTTTCTTCTAGATTAGTTTTTATTTTATCTTGTGTAAGTCAATCCGATAATAAACCATTGCCATTTTATTTTATTTTGTTCCAAAAGTCCCAAATATGTACTGAAATTAGTCCTTCTTTACCAATTATACTTCAATTCCGAATAGCATATTGTGTGAGTTAAATTTTGAGTGGTTAAATGCTTATTTTATCAATTTTATGGTATATTGCGCGTTTTTTCTCCATTCTCCGTGTATCGTTTTTTCTTTAATAACAATGCTTGTGTAAAAACAAATTATATAAGTATGTATGTGATTTAATATAAAAAACCTGAATAATTGTTTTTAAAAAATTCTTGTTTTTCACTAATTTCAATAGGGTTTACAGATAAGAAACCAATCACCTATTTTGCATGCGATAAATGTCTTTTTTTACATGTTTTCTTGGAACCAATTACCTTGTAAAACCAGAATTACACTTTACATTTTTATAAAAAAAAGTGATCACAGTTTTTTGTCCTTTAGGCTGTAGCGGCTCTGGACTTTTATATATTTATTAAGCATACATGAATTTTTTAGAATTTCAAAAAATTACCGAAAAGAAATCTGCTCTTTGTTGCATGCATTTTAAATTTTATTTCTATTTTTTTTACTTAAAAGATACAAAAGGTAACAAAGGGTTTTCACCCGTTTTGATCATCTAGAATTTTCGTGTATCTCCTTTTTTAGTTAAAGGCAGACAAACTTTAAATTTTTATTCTATCTGTATTACTTTTAGAGATACACGGTTACCATTTTCACCCGTTTTATCTCTCTTAACGTCTAAATTTTTAAAATTCCCTTTTTAATGGATATAATTAATGTAAAAGGAATCTAATACCTGAATTTAATGATTTCAGCGGTTTAGGCTGTGCAATGATGGGTGAATCAGTCAATAACGCTACTTTGTTTTTATATATATATAGATTAAAACTCATACCCAAAAGTATGCTTTAATATTTTTATCATTTATATTCATTGCATAAAACTAGGTAGTTATTAAACAGTTTAAGGCTAAAAAAATCATAATAATAATAAAAATGTAATAATTAGATAAATAAATGCTATTAAATGATATTAAAAACATAATTTTATTAATTAAATAGGCTACTTAAGGGTGGTCATGAATTTAAGGCTGAAAATACTTAATATAAATTTTGTAACAATATATTTTCAAATATAAAGCCAGGAATATGTTTTAAATTTAAAGCAATATAAAGTCACGAATTGAGTTAACATAAGGCCACGATTGAAGTCAATAGAATGCAATGAATGTAAAATAAATTAAGGTTGACTTTAAGACAATTTAAAGCCATGATTGAAGTCAACAGAAAGCCATGTTTGAAGCATAAAGTGAAGGCAATATAAAGCTGTGATTAATACCAATATATTGTTAAAAATTTAATTTAAATTGAAGTCAATACAAAGTCACGAATTGAGTTAACATAAGGCCACGATTAAAGTCAATGAATGTGAAATAAATTGAGGCTAAATTTAAAACAATATAAAGTCATGATTAAAGTCAATAACAAGCCATGTTTGAAGCCTAAATTAAAGACAACATAAATTTATGATTAAATATGTATTGTTAAAAATTCAATCGAAATTGAAGTCAATATAAAGGCGCGAATAGAGTCTAAATTGATGTCAATATAAAGCTAAGTATTCAGTTTAAATTGAAGTCAGGGTCTAAATGGAAATATAAAGGCCATGACAGTAAGTTGCTTGATCAGACACATGAAAATAACAATCTAAAAAAATAATATCAATATTGAATTCATGTAAACACAGCAATTTGTTAGCTATTTGGAGTAAGTATACTAGGCAGTCTTTTATAACATGCAATGAATTATAGTATTTTTTTGCTTTTTTTAAATAAAAATAAATCAGTAGCAATTTGTGTTTTAAAAGTATTCAATCGTTTTATGTGGAATCTTTTAAAAGTTTCTCATTTAACATTAATTTCAATTAATTTATTTTACATTTATTACACTTGTTTTTAACTCAATGTGTAAGTTACATAATGTCCTTTTGTCTTAGTAACTGTGTATTTAAAAACAATATCTACTAAACAGTAAGAAAAACCATTTTATGGGTTTAATTACAAGCATTTCATATAAACTAAGACCATTAAATTAGATAAACGACCATTTAAATCTTTACTTTATAATGTTATTTTGTTCTGCTTTTCCTTTTTAACGCCATTTCTAAATTATTTTCTTTAGCATTGCTTACTTTTAAAACGTTTAAAACTCTTCTTAATGCCAAGACAGGGGCGCAAGCAAGACTGGAAGATAAAGTGTTAAAATTTATTTAGTTTTATATTTTTATCTTTTTTTCAATAAAATTTATAACCACGAAAGTTGGTTGTTTGCCAGAAATGGTTTAAACTAAATTTCTTTTTAGTTTGTAATTAAACATTGTAAATAATTTCTTTTTTTTATTTAGTAGTTAAATTATTTATTTGTAGTTATAAAAGAATTACTTGTTTTATAATTTATTTTTTATTATAGTTTTTGTTAATCCCAGTGAAATTATTAAGACATATGGTGGTATTAAATTTCACTTTAACACTTTGTTAAGTTTTAAAATATTTGTCTAAAAAACGCCAAATAAATGGCCAAAAAATAATAAATTTTATAAAGTTCAAATATTAAAATTAATGTGTTTTTTAAATAAACTCTTATAAAAGATACTTATACAACAAAATAAAACAGTAAACCCCTTAAAAGCTGAACAAACCCGGCAATAACTTGTTAACGACTTTGCATTACTGACAAGCATTTACTTAGTAATTGTACAGGCTGAGAAACTGGTTTTTACTTGTTTTGTAAACATTTTGTTTAAATATTGTTTGCTTTTTTTTAAATTTAGTGTTGGCTTGTCTTTTTATTTCTTGTTTTAGCCGGTTCCTCTGTATTTTGGTGCTTATATTATTGAAGTATGTTCTCTGTTGTCATTTTATGATTAATGAGCACCAAACTTAATACTTTTTCTCTAGAGAACTTCTTGTTGTAGCATTAATATTTTGGCGAATTATTATTATAAACAAACAACAACTGCAGACTGACTTTTATTATAAAATATTATATCTAGTAGAAAATAAGGATTGCTTGAGAGTATATTTATGGGATTTTTTGTATTGCAGTTAAATACTAAGCATATTTTATTTATTATACCCTACACCACAATAGTGGGAAGGGTATATTGGATTTATGCTGATGTTTGTAACGGCCAGAATCACTTTTGAATCACTTTCTGAGTCGATTTAACGATGTCCGTCCGTCCGTCCGTCTGGCTGGCTGTCCATGTAAACTTGTGCGCAGAGTACAGGTCGATATTTTGATAAAATTTGGTAAGTGGTATTTTTTCGGCCCAAGGACGGATGGGATTGAAGCTGGTGGAAATCGGTCCATTATTTCACCTGGCCCCCATACAAAAGTCCTCCCGAATTCAATGAATGAAGCCAAATCACATCTACGAATTTTGTGCAGATCGGTCCATAATTAGTCATAGCTCCCATATAAGGCCCACTTCCGAAAATTACTTTAACGATCATAAATTTTTTAAGAATGTTGGTGATCAAGTAAAATTCGACACAAATAATACACAGAAATGATGACACCTAATTTTATAATGATCGGTCCGTAATTAGTCGAAACTCCCAAATAAGACCCTTTCCTTGATAAATCTTTTAATAGTATTTATATCGAGATAAAGTTTAACATAAACAATATTTATATTCCCAGAAATCATGACACAAAATTTTGGAATGATCGGTCCATAATAGGTCAGATCTCCCATATAGCGCACATTTCTGATAAACTGTTTTATACATATTCTGGGTGTAGGGTATTATATGGTCGGGCTTGTATTAATATTTAGAAATAATTTAAAAAAAATAATAATAAACATTAAGAAACAGAAAAATAGTTCTTTGGAAACTAAATAGCAAATAAACGAATAAAGTAATCTAAGCATACAAGTTGTAATGTTAAACAATATTTAGTAAAATATTGATCCTAGTAAGGCTTTATATTGCCATCAATTCAGGCTTTAATTAGATTCAATTTAGATTCTATTCGTGACTTTATATTGACTTCAATTTAGTCAATTTTTATGGCTTTATATTGACAACAATTTAAACTGTATTCTTGACTTTATATTGGCATGAATTTTACTCTATTTGTGGCTTCACATTGACTTGACAAATTACACAAATTATATTTAGATTTTATTTGTGACTTTATATTAGCTTCAATTTAGACTGTATTCGTGAATTTATATTGCCTTCAACTAAGATTCTATTAATGCCCTCATATCAACTTCTTTGTATTGACTTCAATTAAGACTCTATTCATAGCTTTCTGTTGACTTCAGTTTAGACTGTATTCATGGCCTAATATTGATCTCAATTCAGATTATAGTCGTGGCTTAATATTGTCAACAATTTAGTCTCTATTCGTGTCTTCAATTCAGTCATTATTTGTGTTTTCTTAATAATTTATCTAACAATATAGACTTGGTTCGTGGCTTGACTTCAGTTTAAACTGTATTCGTGACTTTCATTTCAATAGTTGCTATCCCTTCCAGTAGCAAACTTTTATAAAATTATTTTAATTTATGAGTTTAATTTTAATAATTTCAAATTTGCTTAAATGAAATTAAAACCAAAAATAAAAAAAAACAAGCCGTGGTAAAACGTGATTAATAATGGCTGATAAAGTTTATGGTTAAAACATATTATTTATCATTTCACACTCAATTATGTTGTCAGTAATTATGATAAAATTGTTATTATTTTAATAATAATAATAATACAACAGATTTTTTTATGTTTTGGCAGTGTGTGACTTTGTTAATGGGATTAAAATAAAATGAAATTGCGGATGAATTAAATTTAAATGAAAACGTGCAATTAAGGACATAAGAATGGAAATTGCTATTTATTAAAATAAATAAATTTAAAAGTTTATATATAAATGTTCTTTCTGTATTGAATAAGCAATATTAAAAATTTAAATTAATGTTAATTTATTCAAAAGTTTGTAGTTTTTTTAATAAAGTTATTTTATTAAATTTAAAGTTGTCTCAATTCAGTTGTGGTTTTTGTTAAATATTTCTTGTATTTGTTTTAGCTTAAATCTTAAATTTTAACTAGTATATTTCTATATAGCAGTCAATTTTCACTTACTTTTTTCTGCATATGCTGGGCTAAATTAGTATTTCAACAACAAACACGTAATTTCAACATATGTAGTTTGTATATTTTCCTTGCCGTTACAAATTTCCTTTTATATTAAAGTATACATAAATAGATATTTTGTATTTGCATGTTAAGAAATTATCAATGAACATATACACAGCAGTAGGGTAAACTCGATTCAGGGGCTGCCGAATGAAACATGCAGATGTTGAAAACTAAAATGAAAGTTTACTTTCTTTCCAAATTGAAATATCTCAACATTTGTATTCTATCATCGGCCTTTATGTTACTATTTTAGGTTTTTCAAATAATGTTTTATAATTGTTTTATATTAAGTCTTTCAAATACATTTAAGATGTTAACTAAATTGCATGTAACTCATTTGAAATATAACCTCTTAGTACTTTGTTAAAATTCATCCATGTAAAATTCAATTGCAGTTAGAAAGTCTTTTCTATGGGCCATCCTAATACATATTTATATATTTACGAAAATCACGCATACAAAGAACATGCAATACTATTCGCATATTAAATAAAGCTTCAGTGATGTGGAGAGTCATCTTACACGAGTCTCTAGTATTTATATCCTAGCAAAAAATTCAGGGGTATAAAATATGTACCTTCAAGAATACTAAGTTATTATTTTAGCTTTATGTTAGTTAAGCATTTCTAAAATTAAGAACGCGACATTCGTATACATACCTCTAAATTGAAAAAAATTATTAAAAAAATTTTGATAGCAGCTTACTAGTACATCTTTAAGTGCAAAATATAGGGTTTTTCGTTAATGGGGTTTTAGTCACTTGTTCAAAACGATCGAGTGGAACAGATAACAAACAATGTTTTAGAATACCTTTAATCAATATATGGCCTCAGTCTCCTGCAATATATTGGCATTGTGTTATTAATATTTCAATTTCTATAACTTGCTTTTTATAAAGCATACACTTACGATAGCGAAGGAATCCTAGTCAAGAAAAATTATCAAAAATAAAATTTTTCAAGTTGTAAAACAATTCCTTCTTCAGTAAAAATAATTTAATGAAAATTAAATTTAATGAACTTAAGCCTAACTAAAAGAAATATCAAAAATTAAAATATTAACAGTTCAACTAAATACTAATTATTCTACAAATAGCTAAGGCACAAGCCGTAATGTTTACATGTGTACGAAAGTGGACAACAAACATAATAAACAAATGTATTCAGGTTTTCGAGACGAAGTCTTGACATGAATACGAAAGAAAAAACTGAAGAAAAGGAAAAACAACAACTTAAATAGAAATTAATAAAAATGATAATTACAGAAAAATTCGAACCACCAGTCACTGGTTGAAGGATTGATGTTGTCTGTTGACTAGCAGGCACCGTAGTGGTGCAAGGGTCAGAACGCAAAGAATTCTGATGAGAGAAAGTGGTGTTCCTCGAAACATATGTAAATTCAACCAACAACCCAGGTTCGAATCCTAGTCAAGAAAAATTATCAAAAATAAAATTTTTCAAGTTGTAAAACAATTCCTTCTTCAGTAACAATAATTTAATGAAAATTAAATTTAATGAACTTAAGCTTAACTAAAAGAAATATCAAAAAAAATACAAATTTTCAGTTGAAGCTACTAAATCTTGATTTAGATTACAATTTTTTCCCCACTTAATTAGAAATATCACAGGGCACTAATAACAAATGATGATTTAGAACGCGACATTAGAAAATAAACAAAATCAAATAATAGAACATGTACATAGACACTATGGATATCAAAAGTCTTACTTTTGAGATGAAACTTTCTATGGAATGGCCCATATGTTTTGACATTTCACTCTGCACAAGAATAGTCTACTGATTCATTGGCCAAATAAACTGCAACACTTATAGATTGCTGTTATATCTTCAATTTTGCAAAATTCTCTCTTGATATCCCAGACATATTTAACAATTTTCGCCTACATTTCTTGCTGGGTGTCAGATACATATACTACATGCATACGTAGGTATGTGTGATTTCTCTGGCATGCATAATACAACACGTAGCAATACACATGCTGAAGTATGCTTACACTTACTCACACTAATACATACTTACATTTGTATAGAATTTATTTGTCAGTTTATACCCCACATACACACAGATACAGTTCTACACGATTTATCTATTGAAATGTAGTATGAAATCTGTATAATATTAATAAATTGATTTGTCTTATTAGTTTTGCATCATGCGAGATGTATAAATGCTGGTCTTAGTGTGTATGTCTGCATATAGGAAAGTAAACTTAAAAGTCTCTTAAAAGGAAAAAGGAAAAATTTCAGCTTGAAACTTTTTAAACAATGTTAGGAAACCATTAACTAACAATCAATTTAACCACAAAGAACTTTTCCACTTGCCCTCGTCTATGTGAGTGGGGGCAATGTATGTGATCTGTGTGCGTATTATGTTTGAGTTATGTTGTATGTTTATATTAATTTGGGATGTAGTTATGATAAAATGTGTTATTAGAAATTTCCATATGTCTTCGTTTATTGTATCTACACAAAGTTTATGATTAGTTACTTATTAAATATTTAAGAAACTTTACAAATACAAAGAGAATTCTATTTATAGGCATGAGCCTGCAAATAGTTATTTATATCACAACATATGTAGTGTATCATATCAAATACTATAAAGAAATGCTTTAAAAAGAAATATATATTAAACAATATATATGGACATATTGCAGCAATACTCGTACATTGGGGAAATTATACAAATAAATAATTATTTTGAAAATATTATGTTTTAGATGTGTTTTAAAATATTGAGCAAATCAGTTGCTGAACTAAACAAAACATGTTATTTAAAAAACAGTTTAGAAGTAAATTACTATTTTATAATAAATTGAAAGTTAAACTAAGAAATTAAGTAAGTAATTTATTGACTGAAATTATGCTGTCTTTAAATTCTCTATTGAACAATAGAATTTTATTATTTAAACCAGACATCAATTATTTTAGCGCAAAGAGCATATCGTCGACATTTTAACGTCAGCTCATTTTCATTTCAATGGCTTTGTTAATAAGCAGAACTGTAGGTTTTGAAGTTCTCAAAATCCAATAACCATTCATCAATGCTAATTGCACCCCATCAGGTGTACAGTATGGTGTGGGATCACATCTGAAAATGTCGTTGGACCTTACTTCTTCGAAAATGAAGATGGAAGTGCTGTAACCGTAAGTGGAGAGCGGTATCGGTATGTGGTTGCAGCAGGAGAGAGCTACTGCCCATACTGCCCGAGACACAATTGCACCATAAAGTCAAATTTTTGGAGGGCGAATAATTTCCAGAAATTCGGAAACTATTTGGCCAGCGCGATCGTCAGATTTGACAGCACCCGACTTTTTTCTTTGGGGTTATTTGAAGGAGCGACTGTATGTGAACAAGCCAGAGACAATCCTTGAACTCAAGGCAAACATTGTTGCAGAAATTCGAACGCTACAGCCACAAGTTTTGAAAGATGTTATGAAAAGTGCGAAGCTGAAAACGGTGGTCATTTAAGAGATATCATTTTTCATACTTAGTGTAAAAAAATTCCCTTTTGTATATTATATAATCTGAAAGAAAAAATAAAAAAAAAATAATAAACGAAAAAGTTATTAAACTTTTACACCCTTGGTTGTTTTTGGCCCACCCACACATGCTGCGAATCAAGCCTGATTACTCAGAAAGGTCATGTTTTGTTTGATACAATTTTCAAAAAAGGGGTTGAATGTGATTCCCAATATGAAACCTAAACTAAAAGATTGCATAAAAAGACATAAAGAGCTTTTGGAATATCAGAAAACTGAATCACTAAATAAATATCTAGAAAATCTAGACGCAACTTTAAAATCGGATTACTAAGAAATTCATGGCAGCGATACAATTTCTATAAGAACTTCAAAATGACAATACATTTTCTCTAGGAAATTCATAATAGCGTTATATTTCCTATAGAATGTTCTAACATTTCTATACAAATTTCATATTTTTAAATATTTTTTCTATGGAAATGTAAAATCATCTACCTTAAAACTTGAAACTCATATTTCATACATTATTTGTACACTTTAGAAAATGTATTTATTTTACCAGCTGCTGCTTTAATAACATTTACACAATTTACAAACAGCCAAGTGAAGAAAACCAAACAAACCTTACAAGCCAATATCCGTTCAAAAAAAAAAAAACAAAATACAAGAGCCAATATTAAAACAACACCACACTTGAATAAATAACCCCCACCAAGAATAAGTCAAGGTAATGAATTGGCATAATTTGTACAAGAACAGTTTCTTTTTGGGGGGTTCAAATACAAAATGCAAAATTTTCGTCTGGATGAACGACATGAAATAACGCCCACTTACTCGTAAGATCTGGCTGCCTGCACCTATAGAAAGTTTTGTAAATTTGTACTTGAATTAAGAAAAGCAAAAGCAGCATTTTATATGAAGAGTAAGGAGATCTACCTCAATGCTTGTAAATTAAATTTTTGCAATTTCTTTTGTAAAACAAAACACACTCAGACAGGTATAAATAATTTAAATGGATTTTAAATGTTTTTTTTTTTTTGAGAATACAAAAAAATTGTTGTTTTACTTAAAGTTTTCTAAATAAATACTTATTTAAAAGGAATGAAAGAAATGAAAGGAAGCAAAAAAAACAAAAAGAAATTTTCATTTGAAATCTCTAGGGTGCTATAAAGCTGAGAGTAAAATTACAGAAGTTGCTGCTGCTTTTTGAAGCAATTCATCTAAATATACAATTTTTATTACTAATACGCCTCGTTGAACTTGAGCTAAATGGTTTTAAAGCCCGATATTTTTTAAGCGTAGGAGTGAAAAAAAAACAAATTCAGCCTAAATTAACACGATATAAAAGTTTTTATTAAGATTTTAAAATAACCAGGCAATTTAAAGTTAATTAAGTTAAAGTGGTTAACTTTGTGTCCTTGCAATTTAGTTTAACTAATCTTTGCATTTATAAAAATACAATATTTTTAAGCACTTTTTACACGTTCTTTATGACCATCAAATTAACACAACCCAAAGCTTTAGCAAAGACAAAAAGTTTCGAAATAAACATGTTTTTTGCCAATTTTCAAAGTTTAGTTTGGCGTTTTGCAGTTTATTTTTTAATTTGTTTGAAGAATTGTTTTGTTACACTTGGGCGAACATCAAATAATAGAAAATCTGTTAAAAATGCCAGTTTGATTACCTTGAGGCATGAATGAATGCTGCCACAGCAAGTAGTAAGATCGTAAAGGTGTAATGTAAAAGAAATGATTACAAACATTTAAAAAGGAATAAAAAAAACAAGATAAAACAACATTAAAACAGAAAACATAAAACAACAGCAGCTATATTAGATATATAAAACTCTAAAACAAAAGGCTGTATTTAGGCTCATTCTAAAAGCGATGCCTTGATCTGTTTCATATGACTTTTAAACTACAGTTTGCCTTATAAACTAATAGTTTGCGTTATATATAAAAAAATTGTTTAATTTTTACTTATATACCCAACTTGCATTGGTTGTTGAGAACAATTTCACAACTTTTCATATTTAGCATGTACTCTAAATATATGTAATTGTTTTTTCCCAACCATTTGTTACCATTTAGCATTGACAGGGTAGGAACAAGTACAAGTAAGTAAGTAAGTACATTTAGGAATTGCTCATAACGCATGATTTAATGATAATGCAATTTGTACTAATGCGGTCAATGGTTTCTAATTGTGCTTAAACACACATTTTACCCCCAAAAACACAAATCATTAAAAACACAGTAGCAGGGGAGCAGTACAGACCAGAAAACCAAAGGGGCAAATATATAACGTAACTTACTTTAAAAATTCATAATATCAATAAATATTCTAAAGAAAATTCATAAATAACGATACATTTCTAATCGCAAATTCATAATAACGATACATTTTCTACCTAATATTCGCACAAAAAATAAATGCACAACAGCGATACATTTTACACCGGGAATTTAAGATAGTGATACATATTTTAGCGGAATTTCACAATAGCCCGAAATTCTCTAAGGAACATTTATGTTATCGATAAATATTCTATAGAAAATCAAAGATATCGATAAATTTTCTATAGCAAATTAGAGATACCAATCAATTTTCAAGAAAAAATAAAAGTTATTAATAAATTTTCTGTAGAAAATTAAAGTTATTAATAAATTTTCCGTAGAAAATTAAAGTTATCAATAAATTTTCTATAGAAAATAAAAGTTATCAATAAATATTCTCTAGAAAATAAAAATTGTCGATAAATTTTCTGTAGAAATTATATGTAATCGATAAATTTTCTGCAGAAAAAGAGTGTTATCGATAAATTTTTTTATAGAAAATTTAAGTAATCGATAAGTTTTCTATAGAAAATCCAAGTTATCAATAAATTTTCTTTAGAAAATAAAAGTTATCAAAAAATATTCTCTAGAAAATAAAAATTATCGATTAATTTTCTGTAGAAATTATATGTAATCGATAAATTTTCTGTAGAAAATTAGTGTTATCGATAAGTTTTCTATAGAAAATCAAAGTTATCGATAAATTTGTTTATAGAAAATTGAAGTTATCGATAAGTTTTCTATAGAAAATCAAGATTATTAATAGATTTTCTATAGAAAATAAAAGTTATTGATTAATTTTCTGTAGAAATTATATGTAATCGATAAATTTTCTGTAGAATATGAGTGTTATCGATAAATTTTCTATACAAAATGAAGATCAATGATAAATGTTATACATATGTATAAATATTTTTTTCTTTAATGAATTCTCTAAAAATTGTATGTTATCAGTAAATTTCTTGTAAAAATTTTAGGTTTTTTTTTGTTTTAAAAATTTTATGTTATCGAAAAAATTTTGTAAAGAAAACTTTGAAAAATGTATGTAAACATTTAGATTTTGTTACTTAACACCCACGTATATACTTTATTTGAATAGTTATTTTTCTTTTCCATGATTTTAAATAAAATTTAACACGCCGAAAAATTAAACAACAAGCCATAAGAGAGTCAATTGCGCCTAAAAACACAATTGCTATAAAATACAGGAACCTGATATTGTAACAAATACAACTAAACAGTTATCTACACAAACAAATATGTCTAAACATATGTATGTATGTAAGCATTCAAGTGTGCTTGTGTGTTTAGCAGTATAAAATTAAAGTACATTTCCGTTTTAGGTTAGAAATGGACCAAACAGCAACAAAAAACCACAATGATGCGATTTGTAATTAACCAAACGTAAAAGCGGTAAAATGTTTACAAGTGCACAGTGTTACTCCTGCTCGCATACAATTTTACTATTTTTACTTTTAGGACTAGCTAGGACTTGTAAAATATATTTGTTAAGGCTCAATTCTATACGCAATTCGTTAGCTTGTAATTACTTTAACAAATAGTTGTAATAACTAGTAAAATAAATATGTGTGCCACAATGTACATAAATAAAATACGAGGGCAGTTAAAGTAAACTTTTAGGGAAATTGAGTCAAAGTTTATTTGGCTTTATATTTACTAGTCACCTACGTAAAGGAAAATATTTTATTTTACTGCAAATAGTGAAACAATTTTACACCTCATTTTAAAACTATTGCTTATAGCTTGTTTTTTTTTTTTGTTTTTTTTGTTTCTAGCCATTTAAGTTTTGTTCACTAATAGTTAGAAATTACACAGTCTTTTTTGCTATTTGGTGTGCAATTAATTATCTTGTCCGTAAATACGAGTTGTAAGTGGCCTTGCTAAAGACTTTAATATATGGCTGGGTAACGCCATTACCAAACAAATTTTAGAATTGCACAAACAACATGAATTTTAAACACATCGAGAACAAAATAAACTAAAACCTGTACAATTTACACCTGCTGTTACCATGAGAGAAAGCAAAGCAATGCAAGTACTTTTCTACACATACACATACACATAAACAGATGTATATTCACGGACACACGTTTGCTTGCAACATATAAAGGTGTATGATGTTTGTGGTTCCTCGTTTATAGTTGTGTAAATGCTGTTAGGTTCTTAGTAACATTGTTATAGCAATTCACCAGCAGACCTGCACTGCACTGGACTCTTAAAATATGTTGCAAGTTTCTGTTTTTTTAATGTTTTTGTTGTTGTTTTGTGTCTACATACCGCACATTAATTGGTTTTATTATTGTGAATGAGTTTGTTGCAGCAGCAGTTGTGCTGTGTAATAATAATGGAGGAGAAGGTCAGAACGCCAGCGAAAAATTAAAACGTTATTGTTATTTAGCAGATTTATGGCGGAAATTAAAAGAAAATATTTTTATATAAGAAATATAAAATACAAAGGCCCAATATAAACTGCAGCAAGTTAATTAATTGGACAGGGCAGCTTTAGGTAAAACACTATTGAAAATTATAAAGATAGATTTTACAAGATTTTTCGAATTTGATAAAAAAAAAAGCATACAATTTAGAGAAATGTATGAAATCTTTATTTGAGTCGATAGAACGATAACTCAATATATAAAGATGATTTCATGTAAATGTTAACCTCGGTTACTCCTTAAATGGTTTGTACACTGCGTGCAATTTTGGCATACTCTCTCCAACATATCGGCCGTTATCTCACGAATAAATTCTACAATATTAGCTTCCAGTGCGTCAACCGTTGCGGGCTTGTCCTTATAATATATTCCCGCAAAATATAGTTTAAAGATGTTAAATTACATGATCTACACGCAAAGAAAAAATATAGTTGTGCATGTTTACCACAACTGTTTCAACATTTTTAAACATTTCTTTAAAATATTATGCACTGTAATTATTTATATGATTTTTGCAACCACAATATGGTTAAGTTAATATACATATAATTATAACAAAGAGCAACAAATTATGACAAATGGATTCATCATAAACATGATTGCAACAAATTAATACATAGTTACTACAATCATATACACAAATGAATATGACGTATTATTTAATATCTCTTTTTTTCACAAGTGCATTTGCACAACTAAATTCTTAGTAAATTTATTCATTTTTAACTTCGTTGACTTCGATAATTATTTAATAGTTCTTTTTCACAAGTATAATTCTTGGTATTTTTTACCACACCAACTGAATGCATTAGCACAGTTGAGTATTTTCAACTAAATTTCTTACTTTGAATACTGACCCACTTGAAAACCTATAAAGACTTCTTTGATTCATACACATTCCCCTTTGAATAAGGAAATGAAAACGTTGAGTCAACATTGTTACAACATACAAGCTTCTCTTGTATGTTGCACAGCATTGTTGTAATCAGCAATATTAATTGGTTTCGATCTATATTGAATTGAAATAAAGATGGTCTGCTCTGAAGAAAAGCAGTGAGTGTGGAAATTAAGTTGAAAGTGCTAAGTTCATAAAAAAATTGTAAAAGTATTTATAAAATAATTGTAAAACCTTAAAATCAAAAATATTTATGAAACAATAATTGTAAAACTTTAAAATTAACAAGTGAAAATAATAAAATTTGTAAAAACCCTGAAAATCTAAAAAAAACTAATTATTTAAATTGGGCTCCCACAACTATATTAACAAGGACTCCCTCAACAAACCATAGCTCATGACATTCACAGTAACGTCCATGACTTCGTTTTCCATGAAAAAGTTCATTCCAATAATACTATCGACCCATAATCTACATAAAACAGTGCATTTTTGCGGGATACATTGACAGTTCTTGAAATGCTTCTGACTGCACTTCACACCAAATACGACAATTTTACTTGTTTACGAGTACGTATCCACTCAACCAGATATGAGCTTCGGCGCTCATTATTTCCGATAAAAAACTGGATCTTCATTCAACTGAATTTTGATAATAAAATTTAATAATCTGCAAGCGCTGTTCGCTTGTAAGTCGATTCATGATTAAATTATAGACCAAATTGAACATGTGTAACAGTAGCATGTTACACTAAATCAGATGAGCTGCCAAAAACAGTCTTGACAAAAAGAAAGTTGCGAAAAAATCATCCTTCATTACCTTTGTAAGTAAATACCTTAGCTAAAATCATAGGCAGGCATCCTATAGCACAATTGTGCAGAGATCACTTCACACATACACTTAATCTCTTTAATTCAGTCGTCATTGAGACAGCAATGTGTGCACATGCGGCGAATGCTTTTATATTTTTTTCAGAAATACTTCCCAACAAATATTTTAAATTAATAATGAATTCGAAAAATATTTTATGATTGATAATGCATTTGGTAATTATTTTGTATTAGAAGTTACGTTTGTATATCAATCTCGTTGTTAATTTCTTATATGTTACGGAAAATTTATTGTGAGTGTATGTTTCCTATCGAAGTTGTTTTGTATAATTTATATAATTATGTTTATATTTGCTGGGTAGTTTGCTCACACACACACAACCTCATTTTACGCTTTGCCTACCTCTGGCTTAAATCCACTTTTATTTAAAAATATCTTAAAATTTCAATCAACTACTCAAATAAAAGATAGTTTATTTCAATAAAGCATTTCAAATAAACCTCTCAGAACTTAAATAGGGTAAAGCCAGCTTTACAATTTAAATTAAATCAAAATTTAATTTCAAACAACGAAAGACCTCTTTCTTTCTTTTCTTTAGTATTTACTTATCAATGTTAACAATTTTCATATTAAACAATTTCCTTAAATAATTTAATTTCTTTAACATTTTAAATCCCCAAGTTGTTTTTCTTCTACTCTTCAAACATTTCTTAGCATCCTTTTTATTAGTTTGATTTCAATATTTACATATTTTTCTTAACACCATAATAATTCAAAAATTTCCTTAGACTAAGTAGTGCAACTATAAAAACACACACACAAAAAAAAACTGAATTCAAGCTTTTTATGCTTAACAATTGCCGGATTTCTTAAGACTTATGATGATGAACAACAAAAAATAAGTAAGAAAACAACTCAACAACATGCCCGAGGGTTATTTGGGATTTCAAGCTTTTACCAGACTTTATGAGATTAAAAATAAGCAAAGAAAAAAATTTATAAAACTTGAGAAATGATGAAGATGAAATGTTGGAAAAAATAAACTTCAATGAAGGAATGAATAAAGAAAAACTACTGCTACAGAAACTATTTTTTAGTCAAATTCGAATGTATAAAAAACAGAACAACAAAATTTTTGTGAAGTGTTGAAGAAATCTAAAATGAAAATGATGAGTATGAGTATGATGCGGAAAAGAAACTGAAGAGTCTGAGTATGATAGACAACGATATAATTTAAATTATAAAAACATAACAGCCAAATCATAAAAACTAAATAATACAAACTAAAATCTTTACAATAGTCATAGAAAAATCCTTTTTTTTCTGCAATCAAATAACAACTTAACAGTTGCACAGTACTATGAAAATATTAATAGTATTATACAAAACTAAAACATTCAAATAAAACTCTTTTTAAAAAAATTTTTTCTTTTTTGAATTTTTTTTTGTTATAATTAAATTTAATTTTGTAGTTTCTTTTGTACATAATAATTCCTGTGATAATATAATTGCTAAATGAAAACTTGTGTTTTGTTTTCTGTTTTATCTTTTAATTTAATGTCTGAAAAGCCTTAACGTTTGTTAACTAAATGAAAGAGCCTAAAATGTATGCACTACTTTATGTACATACATATAATTGTAGTATGATAAAAAGCTAACACCTTAAAGTATGCATTATAATATCAAATTATATATGAAAGAGTACTTATCTGCCTGGCAGTAAGCAAAATTCACAGTTACACACATGCATAAGTGCATAGGTACACAGTGGTTTGAAAACAAAATATATTTTAGAAAAATTAAATATTTCAATATTTGACAAGGTTTATGAGCCTTCAATTGTTGGTCTATTTTAGGTTGAATTGTATAGATCTTTAAGTTGAAAAATTTGGCAGCAATAATAGTTATCTATACTGTTACCGAAATAGCAGCAAATATCGTTACCGAAATAACCCAAATTAGCTTTAGATTCGGCAGCCAATCTTGTTATTTTTCACACTGAACACGTATGCGTATGATTAATATATAATAATTACAACAAGTATACTTCTGTTTACTCATGGAATATTCTCGAAACTAATTGTTTCAAATTTAAGATGATTTGTTTTTGTGTGCTTGTAGAAATATACAGCCATGTCACAGAATTTAATTCCGTTCGGAAGTGGAAATAATTCCGTATTTTGATTCTATAGAAAAAGTAAAACGAAAATTTTTTTCGAAATGAAAATTTCACATAACAAATTAAAAGTGGTTTCATTCCTAAAAAAAAATGTTCCTTGTACTTTTTCTATAGAAGCAAAATACAGAATTAATTTCACTTCCGAACGGAATTAAATTCTGTGACATGGCTGATATATTGTTAATTTATGTTGTATTTTAATTTCGACTTGATATAATTTTAAGTCTTTATTTCAAACCAAATCTCTTACTTACGACATTATTATCTACTACCCTACCGGCCCTAATTACCCTTAATTATAGCTCACTTAAAAAGTTATTTGTATTGTTTCTTTTCTTCAAGCTCCTGCGTGGTTCATTATGAAAGTTATTTACTTTTCTAAAGTTAACTTTAGTTTCTTTCGTTTCAAACGTGCTAATACACAATACAAACTTTGAGTAACCAAAATTAACACAATGTTAATTAAATGTTGGCAAAAAAAAAATAAAAAGAAATATGCCCGTTAAAGTTTCAGCAAAAATATCTTTAGACATCTATCTATCAGTTGTAGTAACAACGACTTACAAAAATATAAATGTATGTACATGCAAGTGTGCAGGCTGTTGAAATAAGTGTAACTTCATTAAAGTACCACTAAAGGGCTGGTATATGGAAAATTAATAAAGGTCTTTTGGAAAAAGTTGGTTGCTTTTAATGCTACTGTGTAGTTTGTTTTAAATATTTAAAATTTGTTAAAGTGTATTATGTATTTTACTTTGCTAATGTTGACTGCTATTTCTAAAATATATATGAGAAAAATTAAAAATTTTCCAGACACATTGAGGCCAAAACGCTGTCATTGAAGCCAAAATTTAACTATGTAAAGTCTTACGATTGAAGCTAAACTTTAATTACACAGAGATTTAGGATTGCAGCTAAAATTAATACTAAATTACAAAAGGACCTACCAATGAACTACTTAAAGACCAACCATTTGAAACTAAATTTAAACATTAGAAAAATATTTGATTTTTCTCATCTATGTATATACATTTATATTGTATCTTGCTTTGACAAACTTCTTGATTATTGTTAAGCATCATTATCAGCCATGATGAAAATTGTTTGCTCCTGCACTCATTCATTCTTTTCTCTAGCCAGTTTGCTTAAAAAAAGCCTCGATTTTAGCAGTTTCCTTAAGTACTAGATCCAAGTAATGTCTTTATTAAGCTCTTACTTACTGTACTTAACTGCTATGACAGATAGCAAGAGAGAGAGAGAGAGATAGACTGCATGCAAGAGCCTGGCTGAGTTTGTCTATGTTAAGTTTTTGGTGGGTATTTTGAGTGTGTGCAAGCTGGTTTACCACATCCGCCGCAACAAAGTATGTATAACGGAAGTGCAGTTCCCATATGTAATTTCTACTAATTTGCATATAGATTAAGTGAAGCTAAAGCCCCATTGAGGTTGTTTGGTTTTCGAAGTTATACAGCACAGTAAAAAGCTCTGTTAGTTCTGGTGTTTTCCCATTTACTGTTTATATTATTATTACTGCTTGCTACTGCTACTTGTTTGTACTCTTCGCAAACGCTTTAAACGAGTGCTGGCTTATAGCACACAGGAAGTGGAAGGCAGCAGAAAAAAAACTAGATTAAAAAACATATATGTATATGTGAATCCTTAGGTTTTTCAAAAAAACAACAACGTCATAATATGTATAGAATATATGAGTTTGCAAAAAACACAAGGACTTTAATGCTTTCCACAGGAAGATATATTGTTTTTTTTTTTTTGTTATATTTTTTTTTGTCTCTCAACATCCGTTTTGTAAGTGAATCAAAGTTGGAGTTTGTAGCATAATAATATTACTTAAACCAACAAAACATGTGAAGTTAAATACATGTTGGAGATTAATAAATGTGAAGTTAGATTTTGAAATGCCGTTTTGTATAATTAATTCAAACTTTTTATTAAATGGAATTAAACAAGTTTTACAATTATATATATATATATTAATATAATTTAGTTGATTTCTAATTGCATTAATAGAAAAAATCAGAATGACATCAGGCCTTTAAAATATATAAAAGTCTTACAATTGAAGCTAAATTTTAACAACATAAGGACTTATTACACTATGCGACAGTCAAAATCGGGATGGGATGAAACCAACGGGAAATGTAAAAAAAAGAAGTTATACGTGTCCCGGCGTTTCGCTGGGTCTGACAGTGTTATTGAAGCTAAAATTTAACTGGTATTCTTCCTCCTATTTAAACATCTAACATACTTCTTTATGAAACAACTCTTGACCTCTGTCTTTAAATGTACCATATACTTAAATTAAGTATGTCGCATTCATGATAAGTTATTTCCACAGAAAAGTAAGAAAAATATAGACAATTTTAAACATCTAAAATACTTTTCTATGAAATATTTCTTCACCTCTCTCTTTAAACCTCCTGAATTTAAATGTACCATATATCTACTTAAATTAAGTATGTCGCATTAATGATAAGTACGAAAAATTTAGACAGTATTTTGCTAAAAATTACTTAAATTTAAAACTACATTTTTACTAGTTTCCTTTGTTTAGTTAAAAGTACTACATTTGTTATCCAACAACAGCAACAATGGAAACAAACAAATTATAACTTACTCCTACTCTTTGTGCTTTATTTCAAACAAATTTTCTACAACAGCCTGCAAGTATGCTTTACTTTTATACAATTTGCTTCAGCTTTCATTCCCAGTTTATTTATTTATTTTTTTGTCCGTATTTTGCATTACTCTTAGTTTACTTACAACAACACTAGGCTGACAAAAGTCTCGACGCATATAATAGTGTAAATGTAATCGCCGGGGAACCATAAACTACAACAGAAAAAGAAGTTTCTTTTTTATTTTTTCCTTTTTGTTCTTGATGTTGTCGTCATTTATTGCTGCTATACACTCTGGCTCACTCTCGACTTAGTTAAGTTTCGTTGTGTGTTTCGGCATTAAGACTTATTTCTGTTTTGCTGCTCATGCCTTTTAGCAAACGCATGCAAATTTTTCAAGAAACTGTTAGTGGTGGTCTCGAGAGGAGGGTTGGTGGTTATTCATCTACAAGTTGTGCTAAGTTCAAGTTTGTTGATGTGTTTGTTAAGAAGTAACAGAATTTTGAAGTAAACAAATGTAGTTGACAGATGATGGTTAAATTTAATTTTCATCTTGTGTGACATTTTCTGCTGTTGCCGGTTTTCTGTTTTTTTTTCTGTTGTAGCTTTAGCAGAATTGGAAAATCTATGATGTAGTTTAAAAATAAGGAAAAAAATCTTACAACTTTGGTTAGAAAATCTTAAAATCTAAATCGCAGAAATATATATTTGGCTTTACGAAATTTTCGTACTGGTAGAACACACATTACATTTATCTCAACATAGATGTCTATTCAAAATAAAAACATGCATTACCTACATATACTCGTATGTGAGTTGCTACAGTAACGCTCTTTCAACTCATATACAAATTGCAATAACAAGCTTAACAACAGTCGCCATTTTAATGATTGTTTCATTAAAACATCTAATTTGTTTAAGGATGTGCCACACTTTGCTTTATATATTTGTTGCTTATTTTCAATACCAAACTTACTAGTTATATGACAAACCTTTTAGCAGAAACTCACTCATTTCCGCTTTAAATTATAAACCTGAGAGTGATTTACACACACTCTCATGATCAGACAGACAAAAAGACGGATACTTTTTCACTTAAATACTACAATTAACATCACATGAGTTTTATTACAATAATTGTTTGAATTATTATTGACTCTGTTTTAATAATAATTTTTGTAAAAAACATACGTTTTTTTTTTTTGATGTGGCATATTTTGGTTCCTAAATTTTTTGCTACTGAACCAAATACGCTTATTTTCAATAACAATCTACTTAGGACTGTTATACATCTTTTGAATGAAATTCACTTAATTCCGTTTAGTATTTAGAACTTGAAAGTGATTTACACAGACTTATTATAAGACAAGCATACAGACAACTTAAAAAAATACAACAACGCATGTACAAATTACTGCTACAGGCCAAACAACATCATTCATTTTAATAATTGTTTTGATAAAAATCATCAAAAAAAAAACAGGAAAATGTTCGATGTTGTGTCACATATAGGACAATAACTTTATTTCTACTGAAACGATTCAGCTTATTTGCAATAACAAACTTTTTAGGACTATGGGAAATATTCTCATTTTAGTGTTTTATTTCGAAAGTGAGACTGATTTACACACACAAACTCTTAGACAGACAAACGGAGGAACAAAGCTAAATCAAAAATGGATTTCATAAGAACCAAATTTATACATAAATAAATTTCACAACTTAATTTAATTTAATTTATTCGAAGTAACCACTATACAAACTATACAAAAATGTAAATGAAGCATTCTTGTCTGTGTTGGTATTCTTTTAAAATATAAAGGATGCATGGAGGCATGCACAAACCCAACAAAACATGAAATTAATCCGTACTTATGTGTGTGTGTGTGTGTGTGTGTGTGTGTGCGACAAAAGCCTTATTGAAAACGCATTATTATAATTTGTGTATATTACGCGCTCACCCAGCATTTAGTGGGTGTCATTCAACCATCCAAGCAGGCAAGCAACAGCCAACAACCAACGCATTGTGGAAATAATTATGTGGCTGTCACTCTACCACTTGTTGTGCTAGTTGTGAAAATATGCAGTCGCATTAAACAATAATTTAAATAGTCTACTACAAATCGTTAACATTACCACAAAACACATTAAAAAACATTAAACTTGACACACAAAAAAAACACACACACGGCAAATACTCGTCTAACTACGTGCACAAATATAAAACAATAATACAAAAGCACGTATTCCTTCCTATACAAAGGATGGTTTACAAATACCAGTGTGTAAGTGAGTAAGTATGTAATAATGTGACATTAAAATGTGTGTATCAGGTTTTAATAACAGAGTTTTTACACAAAACCCACAAAAATAAATTGATAACTAGTAATGTTGTAGCAAACAAGGATACCTACCTTTAGTAATAATATTCGACTGTTGTCTATCCATAATCATGAAAATAACAACAACTGCATAACTGCATATGACAATCATATAGTTTTGTTTAATACTTGTGCTATGTAGCTGTCTTAGTTTGGAACTAAATGCTTATGATCACTAATATGTATTACTACCACAACATTATCACATCCACTTATACACACACATACATAATGCATGTATGTTTCTATACATATGTATGTGTGTTGAAATTGTACCGAAAAGTACTCGTATCCTTTAAACCCACAAACATGTTTTCACAAATTTCATAATAATGTGACCAACTTTTGTAAAGGAGAGACTTTTAAAGTTGGTTTTACTTTTTGTGGATTGTGCAGAAGCTGGAATTGTTGGAGGAAATTTTACTAAAGTGCCTAAAGGTCAAGTCTCTGTCAGTCTCTCTGTGGTATATGTTACCGTCCTGTTAAAACCACTTGTCAGTGATATCCATATACATAGTTAACTACAAAATGTTGGCCTATTACTGATGATAGGATAAAATTTAGTTGTTAACTTCTTTGGATACAGTGATCTATTCCATAGAAACACATTTCTAGCCGAATTTTTGCAAAAATCACCCAATGGCCCAAATTGCAGCAATTTTGCTTTTTGATTTATCCAAGCTTTTTCTGAAACAATGAACTTGCCAGAAAAACAACCAGTTTGTATTCAGAAAATCTGCATTTTATGCTTTAAATCAAATTCATCCAAAAAAACTAGTGAACTACCCCAAGGCAGCAATCAGGGGCCAAATTACCGCATTCGATATCGAGTAAAATTGATCGTAATTTTCTTATTTGAGATTATGGCATTCGATATTGAGCAAGAAATTTATCATAATTTCGATATTGAAATTTTTTTTCGATACGATCACGAATGCGGTAATTTGGCCCCAGTAGTTTGATGGGTTAGTCAGTAGACCAGTAATATTTTGCTCAGTGGGATATAAAAGTGGCAAATTCTTATTACAAAACCTAGAGAATACACGACCAGGAAATATATCATGTAGTCATTGATCTAATCAGAAAATCAAGTAAACGCATAACCTAGCAATGTACTGTGAGCGTCAATGTAAAGTAAACACCTAATTAGTTAGTTTTTTTATTCGACCTTTTTCAATATTCTTTAATTTCTTTTTCAAGCAATGAGGTCACTTTTAATATTTATGTGTATAAAAATGTTGTATATATTTATATCCAATATTTCGTTATCTCAATGGATAACTTATATGTATATAAAAAACTTGTTTGGAATAATAAATGAAAAATTAAAAGAAAGGTTTTATTATATATATTACAAGTACAAACTTAAAACAAAATATATTGCATAATTCATAAGTAACTTAAGCAAACATAAAAAAGCAATTAAATTTTAATGAAAAAGGACCAGATTTTTCACTTACTTATTAAAATTATGTAAAACATTGCATTCAATATTTTG
The DNA here is from genome assembly GCA_916048285.2 of Bellardia pandia. Classification (NCBI taxonomy): domain Eukaryota; kingdom Metazoa; phylum Arthropoda; class Insecta; order Diptera; family Calliphoridae; genus Bellardia; species Bellardia pandia. Next base: position 96,872,320 of record OU696533.1, on the reverse strand, counting down.
TTTGCAGTCATTTTGCCTTAATCGCAGCTGACAATCTTGTAGACACATAATCAACTAGTTTTTCAGCCTTTAGGTTATCCTCTCAAGAAATATTTCTTTCCCTAATTTGTGTGTCCAGATATTCCCACAGGTGCTCAATTGAATTAAGATCTGGAAACTGAGGAGGATGTTTCTAAAGTTTTTGGACAATGATTTAGCCAGTACTATTTCACAATTTTAGAGTTATGTCCTGTTAGACTGTCCAGTTCTGCGCTAGTTCTAATTTCTTTTCTCTAGGTAGCCCCTAGTGTAGAAAATTTGTTTTTTTATGTCAAGATAACCTTCTTTTTTTAATGTATAATGTATAATGTATAAATGTAAGATTACCAAGCCCTGATTTAATATAAAGGACTTCGTTCTTCGCCATATTTTTTGAGGATTTTTTGACTATAAATATTTCAAACTTACTTTCATCGGTGAAAAGAATATCATTCCAAGAAATTTCAGACTAAATATTTATTTGCGAAATTTAAACATTTGATTTGGTTGTTCTTTGATATAAAGGTCTTCTTACGTGACACTCTACCATGTAGGCCATTTTAATGCAAAAATCTTCTAATCGTATTCGCGCTTATGGGTTTAAGAGAAGTTCTAGTAACATTTAAAGCTATTTTAACAGCACTATGTTTGCTCTTACTTAAGCTCTTACTTCAGTTTTGGTCGTTTTGCACCCTGTAAATTTTCTTTCTTGTCTTTATTATACCCTTCATCTTCATGAGAAAGGTATATATAAGTTTGTAATTCCGTTTGTAGTTTCCACAATATAATTTTCCGACCCTATAAATTATATATATTCTGGATCCTTATAGATAGCGGAGTCTATTTAGCCATGTCCGTCTGTCTGTCTGTTGAAATCAATTTTCTAAAACCCCCAGATATCTACGGGATCCAAATCTTCAATAATTCTGCCAGACATGCTTTCGAGGAGTTTGCTATTTAAAATCAGCAAAGTCCGTTCATAAATAACGGAGATATGAACAAAAATCCGAGACAACCTCTGAAGATTTCATCAAAAAAACTAAGTGTATTAATATTGTTATGAACAATTTCATCAACAGATGACGTTGATCACACAAAGTGTATTAATATTGTTACGAACAAGTTCAGCATAATATAATTATGCATCCATAACAAAGGTGAAGGGTATATAAGATTCGGCATAGCCGTATATAGCACTCTTACTTGTTTTTATTTTATTTTTATTGTACAGCAATGTCTTTTAATGATTTTACCTATTTTACGCAGTGATTTACCTTTTCTTTATAAGTCTATTATGATTTGCCGAGATTCAATTGATATTTGTCTTCCCATTGTAAGTTTTTCACTACTTAACGTCACAACTTAATTCCTTTTGATGATGAATTATGAAACTTGCAATTAATTTTAACCGCACTTTACTGTTATACTTGCAAATAAAGAAAAATTAAGAGAATTGTCACTACTTTTGCAACGATAGGGCGTTTTTGCGTAAAGATGACGCGTAAAAATGTATATATTTTAACTATAAATCAATTAAATTTATATATAGTATATGTATAAACACTTTTGTTTTTCTTTTTCAATTCTTCTTAAATAATTAATTTACTAAAATAATATTATTAATATAAATATAATTAATTATGTGGTGTTGACTTTCTTTTGACGCTCACAGTATGTGTCAACGTCTTGTTGAAATTACATGACGTTCATATTAATAACATATGCTATATCGAGCACTAGTAACAGTTACTGCTTGAACAGTCTCATATACCAAGAATTATGGTCAATGGAACCTTCATCCTAAAATCGACATCATACAAAGTGGCACGTTGTACCTGCATTTGTCAGAAAATGTGTGTGTGTTCTTTGAACCCCAATTTTGACAATTAACAAGACCATCAAGCTAAAAGCGTGTATAATTTTATATTCATTTCTATAAATTGCATACAACTTATCACTGCGGTGCTGTTTTTCCTTTTAAGATGTGTCACAGCAATTGTCTAGTTATGCAAAGTACAAGGTACACGTACATATGTAGCGCAGCTGATGAAAATTCATAGTATTTGTCAGTGGCGGGTGATTATAATATGGCGCACATGCTGCCAATAATGTTTGCACTCATGATTATAATGCATTTTACCAGCATTATGATATGCAGTAACTGGTGTTTTGTTATTGAAGTAGATGTGAACTATTTACTACATTTTAAGACACTCAATAATATTTTCAATTTCAGTTTCGTACTATACACAATAAGCTACTCAAAGTCTCCTAAATATGTAGTATAATTTCAACTACTATAGTTTTTGTTGTTGCTTTTTACTGCTGCTTGAGAGAGAAAGATGAATACTGCAGCATAACCACTGCAACCAACTATAAAGGATGATTTTTCATGACATGCACAAAAAAAACAAAAAAAAAAACGTACAATACTATAACAAATGCATAAAAAAATAATAGAAACAATTTCAAGCTAACAACAATCTACAAAATATTTATACATCTACATATAGTATGTGTGTAGAAAATATACTATATGTAGACTACATACATTTAAACGATTTTAGGTCATGGTCAAAATGTATGGCAAATATAGAAAAAAAACAAATACACAACGTTTTACACACACATAAAAATACTGAAAGTTTAATATATAAAAAGATCATATTTAATGAATGCAAATTGTATGCATAATTGAATTAAATTTCAAATGTAGACAACACTTCTCTACAATACAAATAAATATCGAAAAGAAAATAACAAAATATAAAGTATTTTTGTTGTCTTATCACAAGTTTAATTGAAACAAATGAATTTAAACTAAAGGAAAACAAATTTAAATGTTTTAGCTAAAAGCCTACTTTACATATTAATTTTTTCTCTAACACCCCTATAAGTATGCCAGGATTTCTCAATATCTTTAATTTTTAAATTTCCAGCTTTAATATTTGTTATATACATACATACATTTACATATTTAATGTATTTGTATAGGTATCTTATTTTTCTATTATTTCTCTTTGAGAACACCAAAAAAAAAAAAAAAACAGTTGAAAAAAAGCAAAAAATAACAAACGCTGTGAAAAACAAATTTTCAACAATCAATGAACTTCAATTTATTTCATACAATGTGATTTGGCAAGCAAAAAAAATCTTTCTATATAGCAAATAAATACACGTGTAGCTAAATGAATTCCTGACACATTGAATTTGTTATTGTGCGGTATTTTTCCATTATTTTCGTTGTTGTCTTTAAAGAGTTTTTTTTGTGCTTTTTTCCATTTCTAACCTTAGAATATTTTTATAAACCGTTTCGCTCTTTTGTGGGAACATTTGAGCTTTGAGATTTTTATTTTGTAAAAAAAGAAAAGCTTTATATATATTAAGCTTTTTGAGAGCGTTCAGCAGCAGCTTTTTTGTAAACTTCTCTGAGTATTATATTGTCCCAAAATTACCGTTTGTTAAATAAAACTACCCCTTTGATAAGCAACCGTTAAAATGTAAACAATTGCCCCTTAAGGGGTGATTTGTTGTGGTACTAAACATGCACACATAACTAAACAGTTTTATTACTAGAAAAATAATGTAAAACGCTATATTTTCTTTGCCCATACTTTTAAAGACAAAATTTTCTTTAGAAATGACGTTTTAACACAACATTTTCTATAGAAAATACTGTTTCGCTTTAGAAATGTATACAGTCATATTTTTTTCGCAGTTCTTTATACAATCATATTCCAGCTCCAATCATAGGTCTTAATAGAGTCAAACTTTAGCTCCAACCATAGGTATTTATACAGTCATATTTTAGCTCCTTTCATAATTTTTCATACAGTCATATTTTAGTTTTTATACGGTCGTATTTTAGCCCATATTTTATCTTCAATTATACGTGTTTAACGTGTCATATTTTAGCTTTAATTATAAACTTATAAATCTTTATGCAGCCATATTTTTAATTCAATCGTAAGTCTTTATCAACTCATATTTTAGCTTGTCTTTAACAACTTAATTAGCCACAACTTTATAATTAGCCTTTTTATGTCTTCTAACACATTTATCATGCAAGTGAGTCAAGTGTAAACAAATTCGAACGTTGAAAACAATAAAGATTTATTTATTTCAAAATCTATTTATAGAGCAAAAGTTTGTATAAATAAAAACAAATCATGTTTGACCTTATTACCTAATAAGTCATTAAACTTTAAACATTAATTTTATTCTTAAATATATATAGAATTGAATTAACAATTAATTATTAACTAGCACTTATAAACAAAATCTCAACACCAACCAACTAATTAACCCATCCAGTCATTATAACTTACACCCAAACCAAAACCATAATCCGTTCTTCCACTAAACGGTCCATTCAACCATCGTGAGGCACCAGCATTTGCATTCACCCTGGAGATGCACTGAGAGGAGCTACTGTAGGAGCTACCAGGTAAATTTCTTTATATTGAAAAAACAAAATGAATTTTTAATAATTTGATGCATTTTACTTTACGGTAATGGTCTAACAGCCTCTGTTACCAAAGCCCACACTTCCATAAGTGATTCGCTTATAAAAGAAGCTCAAGCCAACTTAAAAGTAGATAATCTAAATACTATCTCAGCCAAAGTCTCACAAACAGATACCCAAATCAAGGGTCTCGACTTCAAACCCCAACAAAAGAGTGGCAGTGTCACTTGGACAAATGACTATGGCCTGGCAGCGGGCATTAGTCGTGATATTAATAAGGGTGTCACTGATACTTTATCTAAGAGCGTTTCGGCAAATTTGTTTCAAAACGACAAACACCAAGTGGGTGGTACTTTCTTTAAATCGAATGTTTTACAAGACAATGGCTTTAAGTTTGACAAAACCGGTGGTCTGCTCAACTATAATCATGCTAATGGACATGGTTTGAATGCTGGTCTAACACGCTTCTCGGGTATTGGTAAACAGGCAACGGTGGGCGGTTACTCAAACCTATGGTCCTCAAATAATGGTCTTACAACGTTGAATGCCAATGCTGGTGCTTCCAAGTGGCTGAATGGACCGTTCGGTGGCCAAAAAGATTTCAATTTTGGTTTTGGCTTAAGTCATTATGGTTGGAGCGGTTAAATATTAGAGTGTGATTTTATATTTAAGAGTTTTGGTAAATGTATTAGCTATTTATTGGATTAAGTGATAAATGAAATAATAAATGAAAAGTTTATTTATGGCTTCAGAGATGAGAAAGCTTAATTTAATGAACTAAAACTTACAATTCATGGCAAAGAGTGTGAAAATACAATTTACTTTAACTATAAGAAGAATCTATTAACCCTGCGACTACGTTTAGGGTCTTTTGATGACCCATTCGTATTTAACATTGCATAACTTGCAAAAAAAAAGTGTTTGTCCATCAGACCAACACACCATCACTCTAACGACGATATATTGCATTGATCAGCAGCCTTAAAAATATTTTCGAAATGTACAAATTTGAATTTTCTCAATAAAAAAATGTGTGGTCAAAATATGACAAAACATAACATGTGTATTTTTTTTAACATAGTAGCAGTGTTAAAGATTGTCGCCTAAAAGCATGTAGTATTTAGGAAACCTTAATTAAATCTAAATATCTACACTTAATATGTCGTCTATAAAACTTTAACTCACATCTTTTATTATTTACAATCATGACTATCGTTTTTTTTTTTTTTTTTGAGTAAAAACTCTCATAAGTTTGCTTACTTAAGCTTAAATGGTTTCTAAGAAAAGGATTTAGCCCAATACAAGAAATATACTAATGTTAACATATAAACACAAATATTGCAAAACTTTTTTAGTAACGAGCGTTTTCACACGCCATATTATAGTTCTTTTTCTTATACGAAATGTTCAAAGTTTTGCCTTTGTCTTCTCTCTCTCTCTTACTCCTCTCCACCAAAGATTTATTTGCTTAAAGCAAATCCAATGTTACTAATACAACTCGATGTGCTAAGAAAATTTCGTTTAACGGTTTTCGTTTTCCTTTTAAAGGAAATAACAGCAGTGTTGCTACTTGCAATACAGCCAAAACCATAGCAACACATGCTTTTACATATGTATGTATATGCTAACATACTTGTACTTATAACTATGCTAGTAGTTGGAGTATAAGACAAATTTAAACTTATTTAAACATCTTTTTGTTGTTTCTATATTCTTATATACATATAGAGTATGTATGAATTTATTCCCGCCAGTTGACTGCTTAAAAAGTTATAGAAATCGTGTTTTGTTTACGAAACTTATAAATAAAAATAAACATCTAAGAAGAAAAACTATAATTTTATTTGGCAAGTGTGTTTATGTGGAAGGTTTCTGAAAGCTTAAATGATTTAAACTAATTTAGTGTGTAAATGAGAATTTGCAGTCATAAAATTTGAGAAAAAAAAATAAACAGCAGGATAGAAATAATGAAAAACATAATTAAACTTGTTGATTGAATTATAAACAGATATTAAATATTTGATCAGAAATAACAATTTTTCTCAATTAAAAATCTTCATACAGTAATATAGCTTCAACCGTAAGTCACAGGACACAGACATATTTTGGCTGCAACCGTTCCAATTTATGCAGTAATATTTTAAATTCAATCATGAAACTTTATACAGTAAAATTAAAGCTTCAATCACAGGTCTTCATATAGTCATAGTTTAGCGTCAATCGTACGATTTATACAGTCGTAGGTCTTTATAAAATCATACTTAATCTTAGTTGGGTTTATATAGTCAAAATTTTGCATCAATTATTGGTCTTTATACAGTCATATTTTAGCTCCAACCGCAGACCTTAATCTTAGGCCTTTATACAATCATATTTTAGCTGTTATCGTAAGTCTTAATACAGTCATATTTTAGCTTCAATCGTATGACTTTATACAGTCATATATTTTGTTTCAATCATAAATCTTTAACAGTCATATCTTAGTTCCAATCGTATGATTTCTGCAGTACTTTTACTATAATCGTTAGGGTTTATACAGTAATAATTCAGTTTCAATCTTAGGTCTTTATTCAATCGCATTTTATCGTCAATCGTACTACATACTTTAATAGTCATATTTTCGCTTCAGTCGTTGGTCTTTATACAGTCAGTATATTAGCTTCAACCTTAGCTCCTTTTAAATTTGTCTGAAACAAATAAATTTAAATCTTTAAATTATGCAAAAATCTTACACATATGTATAAAGTTTCGTTTACAAACAAAAATACTGCAGCAGTTGCTCTTAGAATATCAATACGAAATATTAAAATGTTTATATGTATATATGTAAATGTATAAATAAATTTTGATTATTGTGTCATTTGTAAGATGCACATAAATACTACATATGCATACATATATACTAAGTATTGTTAAATGCTTTTAAGTTTATAGTACATATTTTTGTATATTTGTTTTTGATTTACCAAAACCCCCTTTCAACTAGAACCTCCTAACAGTTGGACTCAATATAACAATGTTTTTCAGAATTTTAGTAGCGTTACCAACATGCACAATGTCCTTCAGTGCAGGAAAAAAAATAACTACATAATAACAAGAAAAACAATCAGTTTTCAATTGGAATACATTCACAGAAATGTAAACATACAGTTGTTTATTTATATGTAGCTATGTAGATTAGGGGCCGGCATTCTAAGCTAACAAGAGACGAACATGTTGCCTTATTTATATTTAAACAACAAACAAGTGTTAAAAATCATACCCAACAACTGCTTAGATTGCATCAAAATGAGAGAGAGAGAGAAAGTGACAAACTTGCATTATTCTATGTGCTCTTTATGCCAATCACTGAGTTTTTGTATATGAAAATTGCATGTTTTGACTACAATAACAAAATCTAAATATACCGAGACTCATAAGTTTGTTTTATTATACCTCAAATATCAATATTTTCTCTATGTGTATATACATACTCGTACATATCTGGCAATGTTTATAGACTTTGGATTGTTGATTTATTTTCCTCAGAAAAACATAAGAATTTCTTTCCCTACCTCTTTACAATATCAACAATATAAATGTTTAGATAATGAGAAATATTGCAACTTGTTATTGGAAATTTTATTTTATACTTGTACATTAAGGTTCAGTTTAATAAATTTTTCAAAATAATACTTCTTTATAGATATTATAACAAAATACATGAAGAGTATTTCTTTTTTACAGACCATTGATTGTGTTCAAAAAAATAAGAATAAATATTAAATATGTGTCCTTGCACTCAATTTCCTTGGGTAAATGGTTTATTATTATTATTTTTTTTTTTTTGATTTGTATTGGAGAGTATGTTTGTAACTAATATTTAAAATAAATGTCTAGTTTAGAAGGAAATAGTATGTAGAAAATAAAATATGCAAAATTGAATATATTGAAAGCTACTTTAGTTTATTTTGTTTGCAAAATGTAGCTTAAGTAGAGAAAGAGAATAAATTTGTACTTGATACTGATTTATATGGAACCTATAAAGTTTAAGATGGCTTTATCACCCTTACAGTGGCTACTAGAGGTCAGCCATACCCCGCTAATTATAAAGTTTATTGGCTGTGAAATTATAAAATGTTAAGAACTGACCAAAGGCTACACTCTACAATTGAGGCTAAGATATGACTGTATGAAGACTTAAGATTGAAGCTAATCTCTATTTTTTGCATTAAGAAGAACATTTTCTTTTACTTAGTTTCAATCCTTCATTATTGCAACTACAATCGCAGCTCTTTATACACTCAGATTTTAGTTTCAAAACTACCCAGCAAAAACTTTCATTACCATGTAAAGTGTTAAAATGCTAATTTCTAACACATCACAACAATAGCCTTTTAAATCATTATAGCTAAATTTACACTTCCTTTAAAACTTTGTTTCAATTCAATATCATCATTTATCCAAAAAAAAGTCTTACAAAAATATATTGTTCGACAGCAATATCCGCTTTATTTATATTTATTTTAGTGTTGTTTTTTTTTTTGTTGCTCTTAAATAAAATAGTTTTCTGTCTAGTTTTCAATTAGATATTTTTTTCCAGCCTGACATTTGATGGATTGATGTCCTACATAAAAATTACATATTGTACAAAAATACATAGTAAAACACTATACACAAACTAGCAACATACATATGTATTTATACCACTATACAACATTAACAACAATAAAGTCATGTAAATATAAAAAGGTTTTGTAAATATATCTAAAGTATATAGATAAATATACTCGTAGAAATAATTGTGACAGTGTTTGTGAAAGTTAAAAAAAATTCTATAAATTTTATAATTTTCAACTGTTATTTCCTTTTGTAATAAATATTGGCTGAAGTTTATGCAGGCTTGTAGTTTTTCTGGAATAAATAATATTACTCATACCACTCGTAGGTATAGTCTTGTACCTTATTTTAACTGCCTCAAAATTAGTGATTTTATCCAAAATTTATAGTCACCATTTGCTACCGAATTAGCTATTTTATTAGTTATTTTAATACAAATTACAAGTAGATAATGAAAGCTAAATAGATTGCAAAGAGATAGTCGGGTGCAACAGTTGGTGCAAATTATTCAGGGTAAAGAAATATAAAACAATCACCCCTTACACTACTTAGGCACGCTAAAGTGACTGAAAACTTTAGGTAAATAAACAGGAATGTATAAAATAATCAATTAATTATATTTTCATTAAAAAGAAGCCCTTAATTAAAAGAGAAATTTTTGACGAATTCCTTTAGTTTCTTCATCTATTTTAGTCCACTGTCCCACATAAGCATATACGAGTATGTATCTTAATGCTTGTTATAATCACATCAATATTAATTGATTAACCTCTGAATTACTTTAACAAACTATACTGCCAACAACTACTAGTTAAATGTAAAACAAATGAAACTGACTACCCTGTGCATTACTTAGGGACATTAAAGCGACAGTAAACTTTAGGCTAAATTAACAGGAATGTACAAAATATCCAATTGACTTTTTTCTTATTGCAAAGGGCCTCTCAGAAAAAAACTTGTTTTTGACAGAATTCCTTTAATTTCTTGAATTATTTGTCTTATTTTAGCCCACTGTCCATATCTATGTCAATGTCTGTTATTATCATATCAATATCATTGACTGACAATTTCAAAATTAAAAAAGAATAATAACTTAATGGCGCTTTTAGTTGTACAAAGTTGCAAACTAACAGCAACAAATCTAGCAAGTGGCCTTCAAAGAAAACTGAAAGTAGAGATTGTTTAGAAAAATCTAGTAAATAAGACATATTTTTCTGCAACCTAATGAAATAAAAAATAAACAATTAAAGAAGATTTTACACACATTGTAAATACATGTACAATGTATATAAATATCGTTTCAACTCATAACATTTAAACAATATGATTATGTAATTCCCGAATTCTATTTCTCAACAATTGTGAGTTATATATAAGATGTTTACAGCAAAACTGGGACAATGAACATTGCTGGTGATGAACTTGGTAGAAAATGCATTGCAATTCATTATCAAGGAAAAACCTGTGATATAATTGTGTACAACGCTTTAATTTGTATATTGTAGTGTAAGTGATATAATTGTACACAGCACTTCAGTTTTGTTTATTAAAATACTACAACACATTTTAGTGACACAAGACAATCCACTGATTTTAAACTTTACACTCCATTTCAAATTTTAAATTCCCAAATTTATAACAACTCATACAACTTTTTATTTTTTGGTTCCCTGTCAAAATGTTTATTAGAAATCCTTTTGATTTTATTGCATCTACTACATTAAAACCATTTCCTAGAATGCATAATAACACATAAATATAAATTAGTTACATCTAAAAATCATCCTCATTATTTTACTCTTCACTTTTACATTGTGTAGGAGTTTTTGTTTGCGTGAAGGTAGATTTTTTTCCTCACATTTCAATTGAATGCACTTGAAAGCAGCAATATTTGATAAATAAACAATATTAATATAGGTACATATACTTATATGTACAGATATAAGGATAAGTGCTTCAGTAATATTTACATACAAACAGGATACTTGTAAAGTTATTCTACAAAATTATTAGAAGCTATTGTCAACTTTGCTTTATCACTACTAAGCATTTTGTCAATATGAGAAATCTCGCTAAAAAACTTAAGAAAAACTACTGAATATTTTTTAAACTAGCAGCAAAATAAAAGCAAACCCAAAAACTTAGTTTCCTTTAAATTCCCAATTAATTTATCAAAATCCCAGAAAGATAATTTTGTTAATATAACTTAAAAAGCTGCTAGATGACCATTAAGTAAAAGGAAAAACTTAAAATTTTAGTTCCCCGCAAATTCCCAATTTAATTTTCTAAATCCCAAAAACAAAACTTCGTTCATTTAACTACAGAAAAGCTACAGAATACTATAAACCCATTAAAGAAAAGGCAAAAACTAACAATTTTAGTTCCCCACAAATTCCCAATTTAATTTTCAAAATCCCAGAAACAAAGTTTTGTTAATATAACTACAAAAAAGTAACAGAATATCATAAAGCCACAAAAGAAAATGCAAAAAATAAAAATTTTAGTTCCCCACAAATTCCCAATTTAATTTTCAAAATCCCAATCCCTTTAAATAAACAATTACAAAATATTTTAAAATGCATTAAAAACACATAAACTTAAATTTTTACAAAATCTCAGAAAATGTAAAGAAATAAATACTCAATGCCAAAAAATGTAACTGGTATTTTTCAAATTGTGGAACCATTAAGTGGATTAACTAACACAAATTATCAACCTGTTGTAGTGTAACAAAATGTTCGCAAACAAAAGCAACAGTAACTATAATAAAACATACATTATATCGAGAAAAAGAGTACAAGTGTAGTTACAATGATAGCAAACACAGTAAGTACACTTGTTTACAGGAGGTGCCTCATGTAGATGACTAAGTATGTATGAATGGGTGGCTTGTTATGTATATTTTCTATTTTTTTCTATTTCTTCTTTATCTATGTTATCTTCATAAATGCCTGACTTCTTTTACAGTGTATGTGTGTGTGTCTATTTATTTTACTGAGTGTAAACATTAACCACAAGTATGGGTACAAGTTAAAGCTTTTCATGTCACTTAACGTCTCAAGTTTTGTAAGAGTGTATGTGCGCCTCTATGAGTTTCTAAGTGTTTACTCTGTGTATAGGTGCTTGTGACTGTGTTTGTAAGTTTGTGGCTAAAACTCTCTACAAAGTTTAGCTACTAAATAAACATAGCCATAAACTGATCAATATTGACATTACAAATTCAAACAATATTATGGTTTATTAACACTAAAAATATAATGACTTTATCATATGACATAAACACAGCTGTTTACAGCAGACTCTTCTTTAATGTTAAGTTATATTAAAGCACAGTTATGGGCTGTATCACAACATTAATAAAGATGACTGAATATTTAATATATCTTTCTTACCTGTTATTAAGTTATTTATTTCAGTTTAATATGGTGCTCACACATGCATTTTTATTTGAAATTTTATAATTAACGGCCTAATTGAATTTAATTATCCATACAAAATTTCAATTAAGGTAATTGCTTCATTATCAGTTAGTTGTTCTAATAATTGTTAAAATTAAAAATACAACCTTGTGACAAGTAATAACTAAAATGGCAGTTGTTTCGCTTTTACATTAATAAAGAATATTTTTAGGCTGAAATATAATATTAGAACTAAATAAATGTATAAACGTTAATTAAATTAGCAATATTGAGCATGTGTGAACACTTTTTAATTAACCAATAATTGACTCAATTAAAAATGCATGTCTGAACACCATATAAGACATTTAGTATTGCATTAAAATTTGCTATCTACTACTCTACTCTACATCAATTATGCTTTCAAAATTATTGTCTACTTTTAGGTGACATAAATTCATAGTTTTTTAACTTTTCCTCTAGTTTTTGCTCATAATAAATATTTGTATTTCTTTTTTCTTTCTTCATACACAATTTTCTATTACATATATATGTTCTTAAAATTACTTACTTAAGTCTTGTTATATTGATGTTAAAGTATGACAAATATATTTTGTTGTAGTTGTTTTATTATTACAACAAAACATACAGCAGAGCAGAGCTTTATGTGTACAGTTCATATAATAAAACTAATAGACTGTGACAGACTGACATACAGCGATAATACGTATAAAATATAAATCTCTAAAGTAACAATAAAGTCACATACCGCCACACTTGAAAGAAACCCTATGGGAAATAATATTTTATAAATCAAATCACAATACCAAACTGGCAATTTTTGCTTGAGGGATATAAAAGCAACTTGCCATATTTGTTCATATTTATACATTTTACTTATTCTGTTTACATTTCCTAACGACCTTTCTTTTATTAGTTATTGTCGTATTCTGTTTTTATGTTTTATGACTTTTAAAAATATACTTTAGAATAATTTATACTTAATCCTCTCAGTCAATGGTTTATGGATAGATTTTTATTGGCAAATAAAGTGCAATCCTACAGATATAAAAGAAAATTTCATAAAATCGAATTAATATTTAGTTGTATTTCACAAAAGTCAGCTAGAGAATAAAAACTCAGTAAATCTTCAGTACAATTCCTAAATCATTTTTGATATAAATATTTTAAACACATTTTTAAAATCTTTTTATAATGCCAGACGAAAACTAATACTTAGACATGATAAAAATATTTCAAATATTAAACGATATTGACTTTGGATCGCAAAATCTAAAAGTTTTGTCATGACTAAAATTTCTCAGATATTCAGTGCATAATTATACCCTACACCACCATATTGATATTATTGGATTTGTGTTAATGTTTGTCACGCTCATAAGTATTCATTCAACATCCACCTGAAAGTATACCGATCGACTCAGAATTGATTTAATCACGTCCGTCCGTCTGATTAGCTGGCTGGATGTCCATGTAAAGCTTGTGCGCAAAGTACAGGTCGCAATTTTGAAGATATTTCTATAAAATTTTGTATATGATATTTTTAGCCAAAGGACGGATTGAAATTGGTTGTAATCTGTCCATTATTCCACCTAGCCCCCATATAAATGTCCTCAAGAAATACTGGTTTATCGGCCATAAATGTTTGATTTATGTAAAAACTCAATAACATCTCTAAATTTTAGGCAGATCGGTCTTTAATTGACCATAGCTTCCATATGAGACCCACTTGCCACTTTAAAGATCATAACTATCTTAAAAATGTTGGTATCCAAATAAACTTCAGCACATATGTATATGTTTTATATATACACAAATCATAAATGTTGATCTATAAAAGGCCCACTTCCGAAAATCACTTTAACGACCATAACTCTCTTAAAAATTTTGATATCCAAATGAATTTTAACACAAATGAGTTTGATAAATACAGAAATCATGACACCTATTTTTATAACGGTCGGTACATAATTAAGCATATTTCCAATATAAGACCCACTTCTGAAAATGCATAAATTTTTTAAAAGTTTTAAAATGTGTTACAAAATTTAACACAAAAATGATGTATATGCACAGAAGTCATGCCACTAAATTGTTTGATGATCGTTACATAATAAGTCATATTTCCCACATACTGCTCATTTTTGAAAAACTGTAGGGTATTATATAGTTGGACTTGACCGACCATACTTTCTTACAGGTTTTCTTCTTGTTTTCTTTCAATTTGGCGCATAAAATTCTAAATTTGTTGTTTAAAACTTAAGCAGGAGTAACAAATAATTGCACTGTTCTGTAATACACCAATAAATATGCTAATATTTGTGGCCGCTTTAATATGTGTATAGCCTAAAATTAGGCTTCAATATTTAAATCATAATTTTTCTATAATATATTATGTTCATGTTTTTTATTTCTGATTAATATGGTGCATTTATTAATATATGCATTTTTAATTGAAATTTTTTAATTAACGCCTAATTGAATTCAATTAGCCATACAAAATTTAAATTAAGGTAATTGCTTCATTAAGAGTTAATTGTTCTAATAATCGTTAAAATTAAAAATACAACCCTGTGACAATTAATAACTAAAATGACAGTTGTTTGGCTTTTAAATCAATAAAGAATATTTTTAGGCTGAAAATTATAATATTAGAACCAAATATGTAAATGTATTATTTTTTGTCAGCTGCTGTCAAACGCTAATTAAATTAGCAATATTGAGCATGTGTGAATACTTTTTAATTAACCAATAATTGAACACCATATAAAAAACAAATCTATTATTTTATTATAATAGACATCAAAACCAAAAGAAATGTAAAGCATACTTTTACTTGCTTGTTATGTAACAAAACATCGTATTCCGAATAATTGCATGAAATCTTTAATAAAATTGAAATATTTATATTGTTTAACTAACAGAATAAGAACATACAATGTATAAATTTAATATGAGAAATATGCCATAAAAATACCTTGTAAATAAAATACCTACTTACATAGTATATAAATACATATTGTATATGGTACAAAAAGATCATAAAACATAAATTATATACTTCACAAAAATATGTCCTCGTTACCATCATCATTTTTAAGTGCGAAACCGTAAAATATGAAAATACACTCAAGGAAATGAAATTAGTTGTTTCTATATATTAGCAGCCCTACTGTTATCATTTTATTTTAAAATTTATTACCAACAATTTTCGATGAGTCTTAGTTTTGCCAAAGAGTACACATACTGCATTGGACAGTTTATACAATTCAAGAGTTCAAGAAAGACGAAAAAAAACAAACCAGTCCTTTAGCACAAGTTTGTTGGTATTTTGGCTATAAAAAAGACGCTATAACGCCAAACATAAATCCCGCTAAAAAGGTATAATTCATAATTTGAACTCACATGTGAAGTGAGGTGCTCACATATAATACTTAAGAGTATACCAGCATATTATATTTTCTAACTATGTATATAGAACTAAACCGAAAATTTTGTTATTTTATGTTTAAAAATTGTTTTTTTATTGTATTCCTGTTCATACATATATATATACATAGTTAGTGTTGAACGCATAATAACTAAATAAAACTAAACATTTTGTTTGAAAATTTATTGGCTGCATTAAAAATAATAATAAATTTCCAAAAAAAAAAAAACACATAAAAAAATAAACATTTATGGTTATTTTTTATGGCCATAACTAGAACAAGAACGATCAACAAAAGGTTAGAGCATTAAATCTTATTAAATATGGATTGTAATATAAAATAGCCTAAAAGCAGGCTATAATAATTTATAATATTGCTGGTTATGAGCAAAAAAAAAAAACATACATACATATTAACAATACTAACACATATGTAGTTTTCGAAGTGAAATTAACGAAACTGAGCAATACTAAACAGTTGTAATGTTGCATAATTTGCAGATACTACACTCTAGACTCCTTACGAAAACTAAAACCACAACAAATTTTTTATTTTTTTTTTTTCAAAATTTTGCATATCTACATATAAAACCAAATTACTGCTGATATTCCCCAGTTTTTTCTCTATCATCCCTATCGTGAATAAAAAATCCACATGAAATTTGTTCCCTTTTATTTTTTTAACATTGAATTTGAATAGGAAAAATGCGAAAAGGGAACAAAAATTTCATGTGGAATTTTTATTCACGATAGGGGTGTATATATTTGTACAATATTCCATTTCTGCATTTATATAAAAAAAATTTTTGTCATTAGTTTTTAAAAATGTTCCATAAATGTAAAACAAATCTACTCATTATATCCCGTTATTTGTTCTTAACATATTTGTAGAACATTTTAGAGCTCTATTTAACTTGCTTTCGGGTGAAAATTTCATTTTTATGAAATTACTACACTCAAAATATTTCATGTATAAAAATACGAAATGGTTTTTCGTAAAATTATTTTCGTACATTTTACTAAAGTTTTGTACATAATACGAAATTTTAATAATTTTTTTATTTCGTAAACTTACAAAATTCGTTAATTTACAAAATTTTTTTCGTAGAATTATTTTTGTATATTGTACAAAAATTTCGTTTATAATACAAAACTTTCGTGTTTAGATATTGTAGAAAATTTTGTAAATTTAGAAATTTTTTGAATTTTACAAATTAAATTTCGTTAATGTTTTTTTGTTTATATTACAAAAATTTCTCGAAAAATACGAAACTTTCGTATTAAATGCAGAGAAAAATTTCGTAAATTTAGAAATTTCGTTCATTTCACAAATATAATTTCGTAAAATGAAATGTACCGTTTTAAATGAAACTTAAAAATAACAAAACAAGTCATGCTTTTACTGACAATTAAAGAGATAGAAGCTTTAGTCGTGCCTTGTTAAAAATAGTTTAAAATAGTTTGATTTATTAAAATAAATTTAAATTAGTGTAAGAAAATGAATGGTTATTTTTTATTTATTTATTTCTAAGGCATGAGTTTAACATTTTAGCATTTGAAGATATACTAAGTAACTGGAACGGCTGTTTTGAATATAGGCAAAACACTTTAAAAGAGCTATGCGACCCAAATTAAAAAAAACAACTTTTTGATTTGTGGCCTATGTACAATAATTCAGTAGGATTTCGCTTAGTAAGTAAAATGACATTCAATTTTTATTAAGAATAATTCAAAAATATATAAGAAAACATATTGACTTCTTCAACCATTTAATTAATTAATATATTCAATCATGTATATTTAGATCATTAATGATTTCGATCGCATATATGGAGAGAGAAATGAATTGCTTGACAGCTTTGACGATTTTTCTGATTTAATGACTCAAAAGATATTTCCAGAAAACGAATCGAAATTTAAAGATGAAGATGACCAAAAGCTTTGGAATTTTGTACAAAAAAATAATTGCATTGACTATAGTAAGTAGAAAGGTTTTATAAACAAATATAATCAAATTTTTAAATTTTATTTACTGATGGATAATGGTTATGCAATTTTTTTTTAACTTTTTAGATACCAAATTTATCATAGTCTTAACACTCTTACATTCCTTACTTCCACCATCAAGAATTAAATCAAAAAGTTCTAATAAAGGAAACAAGTTTTATAGTATTATGGAATCAAAACGGTCTTTTATAACATTTTCACCAACTGAAGAGTCATATAAAGAGAAGTTGGATACAAAAATTGTGGCAGAGGGTTCAGTTGCCCCTTACATTACTGTTATAGGGGGCATATATAAGCCCCAATCATTTGTCTGTGACTTTGACAACATTAAATACAAAGTTTCCAGTATCACTAAAGCTATAGACATATGCTTTAAAGCGTATCACGTATTTTCAATTAAATATTCTGAAGCTTCCAGCCATATGTGGGATTTTTTAAATATTCAGTTCTATAAAATAGATGGACATCATGTTAATCCAATTACGCATATGTTGTACAAAAAAATACAAGGTTAGTGTGTTTTATATAAACTAAATTTAAAAGTTACTAATATATAAATTTTCTTTGTAGAAATCCAAAGCAATCGACAAAATCAAACTTAATTTAATGCAGAAATGCTATTATTTTTTCCTTTACTATTATTTATAAAATAAACAAAACTTTTCGTTTAATAAAAAAAATATTTCTTGAGAAATTAACGAAACTTTTTCTAAAATAAACAAACATTTTTTTTTTATTTTTACACAATTTTTAGTAACTTTACGAAATATTTTTAGAAAATTTTGTAAATTTACCAATTTTTAGCAGAAATTTACGAAACTTTTCTTATACTAACGTGTATTTAGGAAATATTTTCGTTATTTTACAAAATATATTTTGTTTTTTTACAAAATTTTGTAAAATAAACGAAATAAATATGAAATTTTTCTTATACCTACAAAATATTTTTCGTAAGTTTAGAAAATTTCGTATAACAGGAGGCAATATTTCTAAAATTAACAAAATAATTTTGTATTTTTACGAAATCTATTTCTTATTTTTATTTAATTTTGTAAACCAGACCAAATTTAAAAGTTTAATTTACGAAAAATTTTCGTAGATAACCAATTATTTTGTAATTTAACAAAATAATTTTGGTAAAGACACAAATATTTCGTAAAATGCGGAAAATAAAAAGTCCCAACAAGAACGAAAAACATTTGTATATTATACGAAATATTTCGTTTCGTCAAAATAACGAAAAATTTAGTAAAATGAACCACGATTTTCGTTTATTTTACCTATGAAATATTTTGAGTGTACAAATTAATATTAATCATTGAACAATTTTAGAAATTTTCAATTTTCTTTAAAACTGTTTAAGTGTGGAAAACTATTGGATTAAAAACAAAATGACATTAACTTTATTAATACACAATTAACGTTAAAAAGTTTGTTTTACTGTGATTTAAATAATAAAAAACAATAAATAGATTTCTTGAGAATCCCTTTTTTCAGTTGACAAGTTTAATGGTAATACTTTATTTATTTTATTTTAAATACTAAACACTTATCTCCTTGACAAATTTTTTAAAGCTGCCATTAGTTTTTAATACAAACATTTTCATATTTTCAACGGTTATAAAGAAAATTACAAATTTGTTAAATTTGTTATGGTTGCGTATGATTGATATTAATTTTAATAATTGAATAAAAACGAAATTTTCACCAGGATGCAAGCGAAATAGAACCATTGAAGGTTCCACAAAGACGTTAAGAACAAATTGGAAAATATCATTAGTATATTTGTTTTACATTTATGAAATATTTATAAAAAAATCTTATGAACGATTAAAGAAATCGAAAGAAAATTAATATTCTGCTCTACCTTTTGATTTATAAAATGTTCAACTGTAACATTTTGTAGATTTTAAATCATATACTGTTTAAAATACCTTTCAATGATCTGAATTAAAAATAATTTCATTCTGTTTCATATTTTCAATGCGAACTTATGTAATTACAAAAAACATAGGAATTTTATGGGCAATATATGACAAAAAGTTAGTTCTGAAGAGTATATATAAGCTTTTTGTAGAAGTATTGGGTATTTATGGAGAGCTTAGGATTTGAAGATTGATAATTTAGTGAAAGAAATAAATTTTATAAACTTTTCGAATGTCATTTACCTTAAAAACTAAAAATATTCTAAAATGCTAATATTGCTTGAAATATATATAAAATTTTAATTAATTAAAAATTTTAACCGTAAGAATATTATAACTAAAACAGATGAAAATGTCCTTTAATCAGTGGCAGTATAATTTTTAATATTCTTTGTTTTCATATACCGAAATGTCTAAAACGTGGAAAATGTTTTCCAAAATTTGATTATTTTTTACAAAAGTGCCCACTGTGATGTTATTTACCGTGTAATAGTAAAAATGCTTTCTGTTTTTAAGTAACATATAGTGCTATACAAATATGGAACTTTTTAGAGGATTGGAGCTTTGCGTTTTTAAAACTTTTTACCTTATCCTAATTTTTTTGTTTTTCAAAATTGGTAAATTTTGGATACAGCTAGGATGAGCTATATCCGCTCAAATGAGTCAAACTTTATTTTACACACTTATGCATTAAGTTCTCTTTTCGTATCATTATAAAAATGGTATATAGTCCCGAAGCAAAAAAGAAAAAATATAGAAACTTTCGTGAAAAAAAAACTTAAAATATATGGAAATTTTTACATATTCCAACTTTGGATGCGGGTAATTTTTTACACAGAAGAGATAACTGCTTGCAGGATGTTTTAATTTTATGAAGTGTTATATCAGAAAAAAGTTTCGACTCTCCGTAGGCCTGCAATAGCTAAAAACCCCTAATAAAGATCGAGCAAAATTAAAAATAAACCTATCAGCCCTGTTCTGTAAATCGAATCGTTTTTAAAAACGAGAAATTTTTAAGACCGAATAAATCGCGTTTTGGTGTTCTGCAAATTACTTGTATTGAAATTAGGTTCGAATTTTTAGTTAAGCGTCAAAGTCAGCTGTTGATTAAAAAAATTCACAATTTGTAAATAAAAAAAAAGATATCAAAATGCCCGGAGCATTTGTGTTAAGCTACAATTCCATAAAAAAAAACGTAAAATATGCCAATTAAACATACGAAGAAGACAATTAAGGGATGATTCCAATACAATGAGTGCAACGGATGATAGGTAGGCAAAAGCATAAGTGTTTGTCATATAATGTTTACTATTGCCCTTATTCATAAAACTTACAACAGGGGGGTTACTCCGTATTTCGATTCGAAAGCAAAAGCTTTCGAAATACAATGTAAACAGTATACAAATTCGAATGATTTTCTCTTCGAATCGAAATACGGAGTAACCCCCCAGGTTTATAAGATGGAAATTTGCTTTATAAACCTGTTGTAAGTTTTTATGAATAAGGGGGTATAAATACAAGAGTGCTGTTTATTCAAATGCCTTTTATATTCTCGATAAAAAAAGTGTTTTGTTCATTAAACTTTTTTTTCACTCTTAAAGCAAAAGTATGTAGTAGTTTTAGAGTGCTTTTAAAATATATTTTTTTTAAATTCAAATATATTAAAATGCATGTAATTTTAATAGAATAAATAAAAAAGACTTCATATTCACTTACTTGTTTTTTTGTGATTTTTGCAGTCATTTATTAAATTACACATTCGATTTCCTTTCGACTAGGTTTGTTTACTCGGTTTCAAAACGAGAAAAATTATCAGGGGTGACATAGAAACCAATATTGTCAGAATTGGTTTTAAAACCGTCAAGAAAAAATGCTTTGGATTCATAGGGCACTGCTACACGTTCAATAAATATCAAGATATTTCTATCACGATATTTATTGAACGTGTAGCAGTGCCCTATGACACCAAAGGATTTTTTCTTGCCGGTTTTAAAACCAATTCTGACAATATTGGTTTCTATGACACCCCTGTATGTGAATTCGGTTTACAGAACACCAAAAAATGTGAATTCGTTTTAAAACGAGAAATTTACTCGGATTCGGTTTATAAAACAATGCCGTATATCTCTTGAACTGAACTGATATTCTTAAGGACTATTTTTATTAAAAATTTCAGTTTATTCGGTTGGTAAATAGAATGTTGGCGTTTAAAAAAAATATGAGACCCGAGATGGCGAACTTTCAGGCACCACCCTCTGGTCTCCCTTTCTCCTACGACGTCTAAAACTGTAAATTAACCTCAGCTCAAACCATGTTAAGTTTCGAAATTTTTATTAAACCACTGCACAGTGGTTTAGAAACATTTTATTTTGGAAATAATAAGATAACTCGACAAGTTTTAAATGTGGCTTAGTGAAATTTGTTATAGTTAGAGTTGAGAATGCTTTTTCATTAATTGATTTTTTCATTCATTGTTACAATTGAAGCTAGATTACAACTCTCCAAAGTTGGCAACCTCTCCAAAGATTTATAGGGCTGTCAACTCAGCAACCACTGATGTTACAACAACAACAACTAGAAATAAAAACAATGTTTTATATAAATATTTTTTTGTGTTTATTTTTCATAATTTATTCATTTATTTTTTAGGTTTTTCTTGTTTTTATTAAAAATTACTGGCTCTTTCTTAAGTCTTCTCTAAAAAGAAAATAATAATAAACAATAAAATGTTTTTTAAACATTTCAACTGTTTAATACTAAATCTTAGATTTAAAAAAAAAGTACTTAATACACTTAACTAACAACAATTTAGTATTAAAAGCTAATTTCAAATAAAATAAAAAAATAATAATAATACAAGAGAATAGAATAGTAATAATGATTTTATAATAAAAATTTACAATAATTTTGAAAAAAAAAACAATAAAGAAGTAGAAGAAAAATTTAAACTAAAACAAAAATTAATAAACAATTGACTTTAAGAAAAAACTACTAAAAATTTTGTAGTTTGAAAAAATTATTCTTTTTTTTTTTTAATAATTTAATAAATTTACTTAAAGTCTGTTTACTTAGAAAAGAAAATAATTCATTTAACAAAAAAGTTTAAAAAACAATTTAATTTTCCCAAAAAAATTTTTTGATTTTTAACAAAAAAAAGCTTTAGAACTTTTTTTATATTTATAATAATAGTATTAATAATAAATGTGTAAAGATCAATATTTTACAAAGTTAATTTTGTTTTTTTATCATTATTGTAGGTTTTGTTTTGTTTCTTATGTGTGGATTTTTTTAATTAAACCCTTAAATTAATTTGTTTTTTATTTGCCATTAATTTTGCCTCTTTTGTTTTGTTGTAATGGTTTTTCTTAATTTTATTTTAAAGGGTTTTCTGTAGTGTTATTTTTTCAATTGTTATAGTACGCTTTAAATATACGATTTTTGTTTTATTTAATTTATTTGTGTACTTTTTGTTTTCCTTTCTTTACTTTTTTTATTTTAAATAAATAAGTTAGTTTAGTTTGCATATAAGTTTTAAATATTGCTAGGGGGAGGATTAAATTAATTGAATAAAGAAAATTGAAAGGTCAGGGGAAAAGTTAAGGAAGGTAAGGGGGTACCGTGCAGGTTTTGGTATGAGTAGATTTTGTAGTGAAATGAAAAAAGTAAAGCTAGATTTACACGATGCTTCTCGTGTAAGCAGCAAAATTTCTTTAAAATTTATTTATTAAATTAACTATCAAATAAATAAATTTTGAGGAATTGTTGCTGCTTACACGAGTTTGAAGCATTTTGAAGAGCAATTTTGAAGAAAATTTCAATCGTGTAAATCTAGCTTAAGAAAGTAAGAAAGTAAGAAACATGTTATTAATATTATTATTTCAAATAAAATATTAACTTTCATTTAGATTCTGGTTGTTTTGTTTATTTGTTGTTTGTTTGTTGTTTGTTTTGCTGTTTTGTATATTTGTTATTTGTTTTGCTGTTTTGTTTAGTTAAACTAAAACTAATGATTTAGTCACTTTCATGAGGCATACATGCGATTAATGTCGTGCTGATATTTATCTTGAATATCTTTGCGTTTGAGTTTAAAGGCAGCTGTTACCAAACCCATGTCAGGTGACCAAACTTCTTTGCACAAAGTAATGGCGGCGGGTACTTCGTATTTTTGTAATTTGCCTGTTAATAATAATTAATATAAACAGATTATATTTAATATATAGTATATTTCACAAATTGTTTAAATAAACTTACATTTTCTGGCATGTTCGGCCATTTCCTTAATGACAGCCTTTTCCATAACCGGATTGGAGCATAGATCTTCAAATGAGTTGCTTTCCAAACCCTGACGTTGTGCCAATTCCTCCAAATGCTTTTGATTGGCCACCACCAAAGCAACGGTGAATTGTTTGGTTGGATCACCATATACGCAAATGTTTTCAATCAATGGACATGTCTTTAATTCAGATTCCACCTTGCCCAAGGAAACATACTCGCCGGCTTGCAATTTAACCAAATCCTTTTTACGGTCTATAAGTGAAGTATATTATTATATTTTACAGATGTTTTGATCAGAATAGTTTCATTACTTACCAATGATTTTAAGTACGCCATCAGGATGCATTTCACCGATATCACCGGTTTTGAACCAACGTTTGCCATCCTCTTCAAAGAATTCTTCAGCGGTTTTTGAGGGCAATTTATAATAACCCATGGAAACACATTCGCCACCAACCAAAACTTCACCCTATTAAAGAAATAACAAGAATCAATTAAACGTCAAACAAGCATAGATATTGTTTTTGTGTTTCAAACACTCTAACGTCTAAAATACAAAATCCAAATGAATAATACTCCCCTAAAAATTTTCATCATTGTCCTAACTATATTGGTATTGAAAATCAAAATCATGGCTTTAGTAGAAACAAATTTATGAAACAAATTGTGAAATAACTTCAATGAACCCAAGTGAGCTGTATTTATGATCGGCGGCCTGCTTAAATGACTAAACTAAACGAAAACAGCAAGTCGACACAACACGACCTTGAGGGTAAGCGTGATTAGGGCAGGGAAGCAGTGATCGTATGATTATACTAGTTATTCAATTCCGAACGACAGGGAATTAGTGCAGGGTCATAAAATTGATACGACGAGTCTTTTCGTATATACGACTGGCTTTTAACAAAGAGATAAAGCATTTGGGGTAAGAATGTTGTTTACGATTCCGAATGGACGTAGCATTCTTTAGGCTAAATTCTTAAATCCGTCAAATGACTTGCAACTCAAAATGTTCTCTTTTTTTTCGAACTTTCAACTCGACCTCTTAAACTACAGTCTTCCATCTTCCATGTCTTTATTTCCCACTTTCTTTTCATCCCTACTTCTCTACACATTTCGTAATCTTTTAGTCAACATTAATGAACCAAGGAAAATATTATCTTTTTATAAATTGTACGAAAAACTTACTTGAGGATAAGGTTTGTTGGTTATTGTATAGCCACCCTCTTCCCAGTTGACTAAACGTATCTCGGAGACGGTTAAAGGAGCACCCACACGACCATATTGGGTATCACGGTCTAAAAATTTAAAAAAGAAAACATCAAATTAGTTAAACTTTTAATTTCTGTGTAAAAAAACAAAACTTACAATCCATAACAGTGGCTCCAGAAGTGGTCTCAGTTAAACCGTAACCTTGAATCAAATGCACACACAAGCAGGTCTTGATTTGTTCATGAGTATCGGCCGAGAGAGGAGCACCACCAGACATCATAATGCGTACACGACCGCCCATAAGTTTGGCCACCTTTTTGAAAACCAATCTGGCAAGAGCAAACACAAGGATATTAAATTTATTTATATAAAATAAATTTTGGGCCACAAACACTTACTTGTCAATTAAAGGAGTATCATAGCCTCTCTGGAACCATTTGACTTTGTATTGATATAAGAACTGGAATAGAGCTTTCTTGAAGGCTGAACCGGAATTGACTTTATCGTTAATACCTTTAGAGATGCGGTCCAAAATTAGCTGTACAATAAATAACAAAATATTATTAAAGTGTTTAAAAAGCGTTTTAAACAAAATACTAACCGGTACAGTGGTCATGCAAGTGGGTTTCAATACAGTAGCGTCACCTTTGCAGCCGCGCATAATTTTACTACTAGTATCAATAAGAGTCAAGGGTGTGGAGTAACCAATGGGTACACCGGTCATTAAGCAAACACTTTCGGCCACCAATTCAAAGACATGGGCCAATGGAAGAAAGCTGTAAAAGAAATTAAATTTAAAATTTTCAAAACTAAAACTAAGTTGTGCCAAATGAAATAGTGTTTGAATAACTGTTTACGGACTAATAAAATTTACAGGGTTTAATTTGAAATAGTAGAAAAAAACAACAAATTATAATCCGACTCAAGGCGTATTAATAAGTTTTATGCGACACGGCAACAAATACAACAATCCAAAAACAATATGTATGTAAAATGTCAAAATATAGGCAAATTAAAATACATATAAACAAAATTAATTCGATTTGTTTTTTCTTAATTTTCACAGTTTTTTAAGCAAAGCAAGACACCATGGTGTAACTATACAAGGTGAGTGCAAATCGGCAACAATTACAACACAATACAAAAACAACAGGCATTTTGTTTGTGTAAAATAATTTACTACTGTCAAAAACACTTGAAAGTGTATTGCTTTTGTCATAAGTAAATTGAAAACAAAGTCAGTCAGCTATGCTACTGCACTCACCTTGTATAGTTGCATGGTGTAACACACAATTGATTTACATATTTTTATTAATTTTACTTTTTCAGACTCTTAAATAATTTTATTTTAAATGACAAATGTAAACAAAACAAAGTTTGACAGATGGAGACATTATTTCACAGAAAATTAATAATAAGCTGGTCTGTTGCATACAGGTTATTAATACGCCTTGATCCGAATATTAACTCCTCTTGTTTTTATTTTAAAATAATTTAACTCAACTGCTCCGGTACTAATCAAAGTTACAGGATTTAGCCGGAAATAATCGTAAAAGCCTCAAATTATAATCTGAATTTTAAAGCAGGAAAGCAATTATCGTTCACAAAACTAAAATGTTGTGTTGTCTCGACTATAACACAACGTGCATTTTTCATACGATTAAGCCGATAAGTGTTTTGAATCGCAATCGCAGTTTACAACATACAACATCAAAAAACTTAGTGTTGTGAACGGTAATAGGGGCCTATTTTCTTTAAAAATAACAAGTACTAGAACAAATCTAATTGCTTTGATTCATTTCTAAACATTTTGGCAGGTTTTACAAAAAAAAAAGCAATTAGTAGAATATAAAATTTTGTAACTTACCCTATTAAAACATCATCGGGATAAATGGGCACCATATCAACGAAACCCTTCATGGTGGCAATGCAATTTTTGTGTGACAAACAGACACCCTTGGGTGTTCCAGTTGAGCCAGAAGTGTACATAATAATGGCAATATCATCAGCCTTGGGAGGAACATTTTCTGCAAAAGAAATGAAAAAAAAATTAAATTAAAAAATACGCTTCTTTATCCCATCAGCCGACTACTTACCAAATTTACTTTCTTGACCATTGCGCACCACCTCTAAGAAGGGTAGAATCTTAACGCCCTCCTTAAAGCCAGTGGTTTCCGTTTTATGCAATTGATCTTCCATATAGATAATCGTGTCGACCAGAGGACACTTGTCCAATAACATTTTAAACTTAGGCAACAAATCATGCGATGTAATGACAGTGGTAACTTCAGTTTCACTAATACAATGGGCCACACCCTCATCACCCAGGGTAGCGTAGACGGTAACAATAGACATGGATTGTTTAAAACAGCCATGAGCAGCTATCATCCATTCGGCACGTGTCTCAGCGAATATGACAATATTCCTACGCGTTTCTTGGCCACATTCGCGCAGACCACGACCAAATGCTGCCGCCATACGTTCAGCCTCTATGAAGTTTTTCCACTTGTATTCGCCCATATTGTATTTCTTGAAGACACGACCATTAGGCTGCAGCTCATCCTCTTCGCTGAGAATTTGACGAGTGCCCAGACAACGTTTCGAAGAGTGAGTTTTAGCCACATAATTGAAAACCTTTTCGAGAGTATCTATGTTGTCCTGCAGCATTTTGATATGTGTCTCTCTAGGTGGTTCCGTTGTGCGATAAGTTAGAGCCGCCTCATCATTGCTAATAATTTTTGCCTGAAATTTATTTAATGAAAAGATATTTAGTAAATTTTTAAGTAATTTTTTTTTTGAAATTACGAAACTCTCAACCGATAATTATAATAATTTAATAATAAAAAAACACGTTTAACTATACATTTATAAATTGTTGTTAAAATAAATTGTACATTAAAATTAAAAGTGTAAATAATAGTTTATTTAGAAAACTATTAAAGGTGTTTTAAATTTGTCTTTGTGTTTTTTCTTTTTGGAAACAGGGAGCTTTCACCGTTTAGGACTTGCATGGTTTTGCTTTTTTCATAAATTCCCCCGAGTAATATTTAATGGTGCTTAATATTTTTAATAAAATTTATACAAAGTTTTCTGATTTTAACAAAAAAAAAAATAACCAACACCTTGTTAGTTTCCGCCATTTAAGGAAAAAACAAGTATTTATATAGTAAAAATTATGAAAATAGAAATGAAATCAACAATTTGTTTATATTAAATTAACAAAACCTCAATATCATCCTCTGGATATTTTGACTTTTCCTCATTTGTGGCCTTAATTGGTAAAGCCTGTTTTAAATATACATTTAAAAAAAATAGTTTTCGTTTAGTTTAGGAGAGAAAACATTATTGAATTGTTTAATTAACATTATGTATTTTATGTTTATTAAATTTAAGCTTAATTGTAGTTTTAATAAAAGCAATTGTAAACAAAATTCTTTGATATAAATTTTAAGCAGACTCTTGAAAAGGGATTCTAACAACCTAAACTTAAAGTATGTGTTATAAAGGGTGATTTTTTAGTAACTTTCTTTTTGGTAAGACTATTTGTGGCAGCTCAGCTGGTTTCGTGTAATATGTTACTTTTTATAATTTAACCATGAATCAATCGACTTACTAACGAACAACGCTTGCAGATTATTGAAAATAAAAATAGTGTTCAGCGACGCAGCTCTTTTCTGGTTGAATAGATACGTAAACAATCAAAATTGTCGTATTTTGTGTGAAGAGCAGCCAAAAGCATTGCAAGAACTGACAATGCATCCCTAAAAATTCACTGTTTGGTGTGGATTATTTTGTTTCCCATAATGTAAGAGCTGGACTTGTGGTTTCAATCAAAAAAAGTGCCACACAGCACACAAAGCAATGGCCCAATTTCACATTTGGGACCGGTCAATTGGCCGCCTAGATCTTGTGATTTAACACCTTTATACAATTTTTTGTAAAAAATCGGAACGTTTGACGATCTGTAAGCTAATATTGCAGAATTTATTTGTAAGATACCAGCCGATATGTTGGAGAGAGTATACCAAAATTTGAGCATTTACATGAAATTAAATTTAAACATTGAATTATATACATAGATCGTTCCATCGACCCAAATAAAGATTTCATAAATTTCTCTAAATTTTATGTGTTTTTTTAAACAAATCTTTATATGTAAAAGAGAGTATTATTGGGAATTAAAGTAAAATTAAACGCCGGCCATTAAAAGTAATAAATCATACCAACTTTATCAACTATTATCTTTAATCTTAAAAAAACGAATTTTTCCAATAAACCTTTATCGCATTCACGTATTGCACGACTAATAATAAAAGAAAACATTTAAGAAATTAATAGAATTGGTTTAAAAATTAGGCCACCAAATGCTAGTGACAAAAAAAATGTTGAAAGACTTCAACAAAATAGAACTAATTATCAATCACTAATTTGTTTATTTTTTAATAATTTAAGTACATCTAAATAAACGCTTGCGTTGGCCCATGTTGGCATAAGTATCAACCACTGTTCTTTAACAAAAATAACTTTAGAATGTGAGTATATTCAGTAAAGAACAATTCAAATGTTAAATACAAATACTTTGTAATTGATTACCCATTATATTTACAACTCTCAAAAACTTATGCTAAGAAAACAAAAACTGAAAGCCCTCAATTACTATTATTCTTTTACTTTCTTCATTATTATTTTTATTGGCCTATTTAATTAATTATTTATCAGTATAATAGATATCTTTAGATATTGACTAAACATATTAAGTACATTTTTTCCACACTAATTATTTGTAGTAAATATTAAAAGCAAAATATTACACCATAAAAATCGTGCATGCCTATATAAAATATTATGAAATAATAAAGGCCATTTTTACAATGTCTGGTTAAGAATTTTCTGTACGTTGAACAATTTGTGCTTGACACATGACAGCTCAGAAAATAAACTCGCTAAAAAAAAACTGTATGAAATCAAATGCAACAAGTCAGTGACACCTAAACTAAACCTCAAGATTTTTTTCTCCAGGAAAGAATTCTCAACAATAAAGCATTTATTACAACAATTATAACCTTGCGTGACTGTGTTTTTCTCAAGAATTCGCATTTATGTATTTCGAAAACTGCCTACTTTCAAAATATACATACGATTATAATATTGAATAGTAATATGTATTGTTAACTTTGTTTTTTCAATTAGATTAAAATTTGTTTTAAAGTTTTGTATACATTAGGAAAATTATAACAATCGTAAAATTTTTTAGACAAAAGATTAAAGTAAGACAAAATAACAACGCAAATTAAAACAAATAAGAAAGTATAGTCGGTCAAGACCGACCATATAATACCCTACACCCTATGTGTGTTTTCAGAAATGAGCGCTATACGGGAGCCTACTATATGGGACCGATCATCCATAAATTTAGTGGTTTAGTGGTTAGTGGTTAAATTTTATAAATATTTTAAATTTTTAAAAGATTTATTCGTTTTAAAGTGATTTTCGAAGCGGATCTTCTATGAGGGTTTTGACTAATTATGGACCGACCGCTATAAAATTAGGTGTCATAATATCTGTATATGTGAAACTTATTTGTGTTCAATTTTAATTGGATACCA
The DNA here is from genome assembly GCA_916048285.2 of Bellardia pandia. Classification (NCBI taxonomy): domain Eukaryota; kingdom Metazoa; phylum Arthropoda; class Insecta; order Diptera; family Calliphoridae; genus Bellardia; species Bellardia pandia. Next base: position 96,841,364 of record OU696533.1, on the reverse strand, counting down.
ACATTTTTAAGAGATTTATGGTCGTTAAAGTATTTTTGGAAGTGGGCTTTATATGGGAGCTATAACGAATAATGGACCGATCATCATAAAATTGGGCCGAATGATTTTTGTTTATATGAAACATATTTGTGTTGAATATTATTTGGATGCCTATTTTTTTAAGAGAGTTATGCTCGTTAAAGTGATTTTCGACAGTGGACCTTATATGGGAGCTATGGTCAATTATGGACGGATGTATACAAAATTTTTAAATGTGATTAGGCTTCATGTACAACTTACTTATTTGTGGGGAAATTGGATTGGATATGCTCATAAATCATACATTAATGGTCGATAAACTCCTATTTCGGGAGAACATTTGTATGGGGGCTATGTAAAATAATCGACCGATTTCAACCAATTTCAATGCCAACCGTCCTTGGGCCGAAAAAATATCATGTAACAAATTTATTAAAATATCTTCAAAATTACGACCTGTACTTTGCACACAAGCTTTATATGGACAGCCAGACGGACAAACGGACATTGTTAAATCAACTCAGGAAGAGATTCTGAGTAGATCGGTATACTTTAAGGTGGGTGTTGGACTAATAGTTATGGGCGTTACAATCATCAGCAAAAATCCAATATACCCACCCCACTATGATGGTGAAGGATATAAAAATATATAAAGCAGGAGAAGCGAAGAGACAGACCTATAGTAAACTCATTAACTTACACAAGAGATAACATTTAAAAACAAACAATATGACAAGATATTTCAAAACTATCACCTCATTTCGTAAGTAATAAAAAATAATAAACACAATGACTAAGAGGTACTAACAAAAATTATTAAATTGTCAAAGTAATTAAAGCTTTTAATAGGCATTAAACTTAACTTTCTACAACAGCAGACCTGTTTAAACAACTAAAATTTTCAAGTACTAAATAAATGGACTGCAATGGGTTAACTAAACATACATGTTTGTATGGGGCGCAAATTCTTTGTTGTTTTTCTTTGGTAGAGAAAAACAACTCTAAATCGTTAATTAAATTATTTCTTTATTCCGAGATTAATACGGGTTACCTTATTCATCGGCTTATAATAAGCAGTGTTGCCAGAATGAATTTCAAAATATGCTAAAACTTGAAAAACTAAGTGCTAAAATGTTCTACAGAAGAAAAAATAAGTGCTAAATTTTTTCAATGTAACAATACAATTTTTATTACAAATGTTACAAATCTAAATTATAGTTTTTTTGTTCATAACAATTGTAGACTTGTTTTAATAGATTACATTTCATATATTAATTCAAAAATTTCCGTGTTCATTTACTGACCACACCGAAAGAAATTTAGTTGAAATATTAATAAAAGTTATTTTTTATTTCTCCAAAAGTATTTTTTAAACTAAAATAGTAAAAATTTTTCGAGAAAAAAAAATTTTTATCAAGGAAATAATGCTAAAAAGCATTTTGCATAATTTTTAAAAATTTCAATGCATTTTCGAGAACCGAAATGCTAATTCTAGCACTAAAAGTGCTAAAATGGCAACACTGATAATAAGACACTAAATTTAATTTGTTACAAAGTTAAGGAATAAGTTATTCCGGGAATAACCATGAGAAAACAAAAGATGTTTACAAGAGAGAGAGAGAGAGAGAGAGTTCTAAAATACTAACTTTCCAATACAGTTGGGTCTAGCATAATAAGTTTTATAATAATAAAACAATAGAAATAAATATACACATATAGATTACTTTTCTTAATATGCACTTAAACAATACATATTTGCATGTTTTTTCACCACAATTTAATATTTAATATTTAATATCACCTAAGTTGTTTTTCTCAGATAAGGACAGCAGACCTTTTACAACTATTTGAAAAGGCTGATAATTAGGTTGCGTTTGCAAATTTGTGCATAATTTCTGCAGTGATCTGCAAATATTTGATTCTGAAAACAAAGCATTGATTCTACATATTTGTGGTAACACTTTGCATTAAAAGACATTTGACGTAAAACAGTGATACCAAGTATGATTTTACATTAACAACCGTAGAGCAGTGATGTCAAGTACGTCGTTTCGATTTGCGTCGCTTTTCTAAATGTGGTTTAATCCGCTTTGCGTCGTTTTGATTCCGATTTGCGTCGACTTTGAAATTTTGTGTCAATACATCTGTATAGAAAAAAAATTGATTCGATTTGCGTCGTTTCGGTTTGCGTCGCATTCCCCGCAAATCGGGGCTCTAGTGTATACTAAACTTTTTTATTGACGCACTTAAACAATATTACTGCAATTACGTACATATTCATATAACATAAAAGGCAATGCATTTAATAAAAGATTTCCAGCCATATAATTCTGTATATTCTTTTTTCTTTATTTCTATTCATCGAATTGTATGGTATGGACTTATGAAATTATGATTTAAATTTTAGGTTTAATATATTCTTAGAACTTTTATATTCTTTATCACTTTTACATTTCTGAAGAACACTTTAATTATATTCACCATACTATTGTTTAAAACATACATATGTATATATGTTTAAAAAATATTCAGGGCCATTCCTGCATAACCGTTTCACTTAATATATTCTATATGTTTTATTAAATAGCTTTAGCACAGTATTAAGAATTTAGCTTCAAAATTATAATAGAACATGTCACAACAAGTCTCTATTTAGCTTTAATAATATTTTGGAAACCAATGAAAAACTGCATCGCCTCTAACAAGCTTTATTAATTATTCCTATTGGAAGCTGATTAGCAAATCACTTTTAATAAATATAAAATTAAAATTAATGAAGTAAAGTTAAAAACTTAATACCAACCTTAACACGTTTAGATTCTTGTCTTCGTTTCCAGGGTCTTTGTAAAACCAAATATACCGGAAAAGTGATTATATCACAAACAAATGCAATGGCCTTAATGGCCCCAATAGCGCTCTGTATCCAGAAGCTCTCCATTCTAAAATTGAGGTAAAAATATCAAATATTAATCAAAGAAATATAAATAAAATTAATATCTTTAAAAATTAGGATTTAAGAACGATCAAAAATATAAAATGCATTAATAAAAAATAATAAAAAACTAAATTAGTTTTATAATAATCCCTTTAAATTTTATTTATAAATAAATAGAATAGAAACCAAACTGAAATTATGACTAAACAGTGTCGTCTTTCACCTGTTTCTTCAACCCTTAACAAAACACTACTAAAAATAACTGTTTTAAACATTTCAAAATTTGTTAAACACTAACCATTTCATTTAATTTTTAATCTAAATTACTCATATTTTTCTAGATTCTAAAGAGAGAGGAAGAGTTTAACAAAATTACAGATAGTCATGACATAGGGAGAGTAAGAAGTTGAGCGCAAGATTATTTTATACAAAACTTTTGTTGTAAAATTGTCGTCATAAAAAACTAATTGCTATTTCTTATCAGTCCCACGAAAATTAAAAAAAACTTGTTGGAAATTTTAAACTCTTAAACGAAATTGTATAAATTTTCAATATTTGTTGTTAATTTCAAATAAGAGAGCTCGTAAGTGATCGCGTTTTTGTGATTTGAAACATTGCCGATTCATTTTTATTGTAGTTTTTTGATGATAATGATATAACAAGATTTTGTAGTATGAACTTTGAGTTGCTTTTAAAGGTTTTGTATTAAAATTCATTTTGTGTAATTTTTAACTTTGTACTTTAACAGTTTAATTTTGATAAAAGCGGTTAATGGATTTTAAAATGATGTGTTTAAAAAATAAAAAATCAGGGACAGAAAATAACTGTAATTTTTAAAAATTTACATCAAAAAATCACACATAAAAAAATATCGTAGAAAATTTTGGATCTTATCATTATGATACATATGTAGGTGATGTACATGCAAATTTTTGGATGACTTTTAAATTTGTGCCTTTTTTGGTAAAAGTCAAAAAATAATTTTTAATTTTAACTTTGACTTTTTTAAGGCAAAAAATAAAAGTTGTTTTTTAACTTTTAATATTTAAGGCAAAAATAAAAGTCATGAATTAAATATTACATAGTAATACGCTAGTTTGCTTTCAATGCTATAAATCAGGAGTGCCCAAGCCATATACTCTTGGTGCTCTTAGCTATAGGCTGTGTGTTTTGTATACTCATTACAGCACTCAGCACTAGCAATACGAAATACACAAACAACTTTGCCTTATTTGTTTTTTGTCGTACTTCACTCTATACACGCAAGCGCAAAGCAACAATACTTTCGTATGCTCTACTGGTAAACATTGGTGACTGCGATCGTCAATGTAGATTTTGTTTTTGTTTAACGTATGATACCGTTTAAAAAAGTGTGTTGTTTCTTTGTATGTATTGGCTTTTACAACAAAAAAAAACTGAATAAAAATTAGTTTTTATTTAAATGTATTGGTGTTTGCTCTTACATAAGCAACTTTTGGGCACTCCTGCTATAAATGATAAAACATCCGTTATCACAATTTCAAGAGCAATCCAAAAAAGTTGGAGGCAATAAAACTAGCGTATTACTATGCAATATTTAATTCATGACTTTTATTTTTGCCTTAAAATATTAAAAGTTTATTTTTTATGTTTTGCCTTAAAAAATAAAAGTCAAAAATAACTTTTATTTCTTGCCTTAAAAAATAAAAGTTAAAAAATTACTTTTTTGTTTTGACTTTTTCGATAAAAGTCGTAACAGTTACGGTCCCTGTAAAAAATTATTAATAAAAATTAATTTATGGCTGTAAAGGTAGTGAAAAGTAGCGAAGTTTTCTAGAATACTTTGTAAGTTAAGCAACTTGTTAACAACAAAACAGTTTACATCACTGCAGCTAGTGCTGCCAAATATCTATGAACAAAATGTTGGGTATTACTCTTCTTACATTGTTCTTTTACTAGTATTTGAAACGATAATTAACGCGTTTCAATTATTGTTTTAATTACTTAAATTTTATGAAAATATTGTAGCCATAACTAAAATAAAATTATATAAACCTCGTTTATAAAATCACTATTTCACATTAATATTTCATTTCAAATTTAGTTTTTTAATCAATTTTAATCCCATTTGTTTTTAATTTAATAGTCGCAATTTCATTTATTCTTGAAAATTGTTTAACAAAATCATGACGTTTTTATAAAACACGCAAATAATAATAATATTAACGAATTTGTTTACTTTTTTCATCATTTATAAAAAGCCACAGACACAAACATTTTCAACAAGGCGCAGTCCAAAGTTCAACCCCCAATTTATGTTAAATTAACTAGAAAAATTATAAGCATAAAGATGATAAATACTACATAAACTTAAAATGAATTGGCGTTATCTTTACTAATAAAAAAAATTTTAAAATAAAACTTTCCTAAAACTTGGAAAACTCTGCCAGAAAAGTGATCAATAACACATGAGGTCGTTTAATGATCGCATGCTGTAAAATTGAGTATAACAAAAATTAATTATCACTTATTCAAGTGTATAACAATAATAATAAAAAATTATAAATACTGGAACTTTACATGACAACCTATCAAAAATGACAAATCTTTAATAAATTCTTTTTCGACAAATCTCAGTTTTCTTATCAAATATTAAACGTTCATTTTTTTGTTCAAAAAAATTAATTATAAAAATAAAATGTACACACACTGGGGAAAAGTTTTGATATTAGCAAAAAAATTAATTATAACTAAATATTGCTTGGTATAAAACATTTTTGTTGTTTTTTGAGATAATCGTTTTTGTTTAACAGGGGTCTAAAAACAACAAGGTTTAAAAATATATTGTATATAAATTTTACATTAATTTTAAATAGATAATTGCGTTCGTGCAGATATAGGACCAAAATAATTTTTTGGGTTGCTGATAATTACAAAAAACCAAAAAACTAAAAGCAACCGAAATGATTTTCTTCAAAATGCTGGTAAATTGCAACACTTATCATAGTAAATGTTTGGCGTTCAAAAAACACATTTGACATCACTTTTTTACGTCAAACATGGCTGACAGTGATGCCACCAATGATGCCTACAAAATGTGGCGGATTATTAACGCGAAAATGCACAAATGTACTAACTACATTTATGAACATATGAGTATTAATTAATTTAATCCTTATATTTAATAAAACGTTGAACCGTTTATTTTTCAAAACAAAGGACTCAACTTTCGAACGATTTCTTTGTTATTAAGGCAAAATATTTGTTATTTTTGTATAAAAAAACGTTTGAAATTTATATAATTTTCGACTTTCTTAAGGAACTTAATATTTTTATACCTTATCTATATTTACATTAAAATTATCTTTACTTCCAAATAGAAAACGAACATTTCGAGATATTTTCGGTCTACATAGTCGTCCTTTCTGATACCGCTATTAAGAATTTTGATGACCGAATTGCCGCATTTGAGTTTCTGAAAATCGAAGAGCAATTGTTAAAAAGTTTTTGCATACTCAACGTGTCATTGTATGATAGCCATTTTTTCGAAAATTGTGCTGGAAATGTGGTGAATGTATCAGGCAATCAAGTGATGTAAATAGCTTTAATTTATTTAATTTACAGATATGTCAACACAACATGTCACACAACAACCGAAATGATTTTTATATAAATTCTTTGTTTTATTTATTAAGAGTGATTTTTTAGCAACTTTCTTTTTGGCAAGACTGGACTGTTTTTGTCTGCTCAGCATTTTCGTGTAACATGTCACTCTTTAAGATGTTCAGTTTGGTCTATAATTTAACCATGAATCGACTTACAAACGAACAACCCTTGCAGATTATTAAATTATATTATTAAATTCATGCTCGGTTAAGAAAGTGCTTATAAAAAATCTTTATTTTGAAAAACAAATCTCTCATTAAATATCCGTTTACAAGGCTGTTTTAAACAGTATATCTCAAAATCAATGAATAGGTAGGGTAAAGTTTTGGTATTGTATGCTGTTAAACAGTTGGCATCACTAAAGCCTAGAATTATTTAAATTTCTTCTTCTTTAAAATTGTCATTTATACGGCTTGACAACGGGGTTGTCAGATGTCAGACTGCAGCTAAAACTGTGATTTTTTGTTAATTCAATACAGTTAAGAGATCGGGAAACAGTGTTAAAATTACAAACACACTGTATATGATTAAGGGCCATTATTACAACTTGCCTCTAATGTTCTTAATAGTAAAAGTAACTTTAAGTGAGGAATAAAGTGACCTTTAAAATTTTTCATTATTACAATTGTTTGTTTGTGAAAATATTTGTTTGTGAAAAAAATATAAATCAAACGTCTGCTTTCCATTTTTGTTTATCAAATTATTTATTGGCAAAACAAAATTAAAGTTAATTTATTTTTCATGAAGTTGCCATTTTTTCCAGAACATATGGCAACTTCAAATGCATAAACCTCACTATAAAATTTAAATGGAAGATGATCTTCCCTTTAGCTTATCGGTCGGTTTTAGATTAAAGTAAACTTATAATAACCAAATACTTCTTATCTGTCCGATAACATCATACCTTTAACTATTGCCAAGTTGTAATAAGGGCCAAAATGAACTTAAGATTATTATCCAAATCCTGGTAGACCTAAACCAATAGTACAATTTTTTTTTTTTTAATTTTCCATCCGCCTTAAAAGCAATATATTCTTTAATGAATTTTATGATTTAAAATTAATGAAATTTTTAAAACAAACAAAAAAAATCAAAATAAATTAACATTAAAGCTAATTTTGTTGGGGCCGGAAAATGCGTGATAATTTTGTACAAAGCTAAACTACTAAACATTTAATGAAAAAAAAATTAAACATACAAATAATAAATATTAATACTTACTGTGCATCATCTTCGATAAACATTTTTTATTATTTATCTTCAACTTGTAGTTATTAAGCCAGTAGCAATTTAACTGGTTCAAAGCGTTTAGAGTGTGGCTACTCTATTTCGACAATTAAGCAACTACTCTTTGGCCCTCTTTTTACTGCTAGTTGCTGAATAATATTCCTCTCTGGATAATTTTATAACAACAAACAAGTTGTAGGGATGAATGAGAGTAGCTAAGTGTGATTATAAATCCTTTATTTAAGCAGCGCACTGGGTCTGGTCTAATGATTACTACTTTTTTATTGATGATGATTTTTAACTTCTTTGTCCCAACAACAATGGTAAATGATGTTTATGGTTTCTTTATATATTGTGTAAATATTTGCTTAAGAGAGGTCTATTACTCTGGTAACAACAAGTTTTATTTTTAGTCTAAAAATGCATAAAAAACAAAATAACACATACAATTATGAATAAAAATTAACGTTTGATTAGACAAATATTTATATGTTTATATATGTAGATGTAAGATGCAATTTATAAATAAATTTATAAGAATAAAATAAGACAGTTATAAATGAAAGTGAAATTGTTAATAAATTGTATAGAACAAAAGCACTTAAAATAAAATATATAGGTATAAACAAAACAAAAACTAAAAAAATGTTTTGGTTTAACTACAATACTAGAAACTTAACAAATGGCGTGATTAAAATGAGAAATATGTACATATATTTTTATATATGTAGGTACAAATAGAAATTTTTGTCATTTAATTAAAAGCGGACAAAGGCGACACAAAACGTTCCATTTATTATGAAAGCGACCGTCAAAACCTAATCTTGTCAGTTTTTCTAGCAATTTTGTTGCTCACTGTAACAAAAGTTTCTTAAAAAGTTTTCAATATTTAACATTTAGCTCCTTAACGTTTGGTAGCAGCTCAGTTATTATCTTTAATGTATTTTACCTTCCCTGTTTTCACAATGTTAACAAACCAAATTTCTCCTAAAATAGCGGTAATTTTTAAAAATAATATGAACAAAAAAATATGAAAAACAATACTCTCGCTCAATTCATGGCTTTCGCTCACTCACCAGAAAATGTAAACAAAGCTTAAACTCGCTAAAGCCATTTTCAATCATAACCAGCGTTGCCGTTTTGGTTACTTTTAACCAAAATTGGTTACTTTTTTTTCCAATGTGTACTTGTGTACTTTTTTTCCGTTTTGGTTACTTTTTTTTAACACAAAAGTAACCATTTTTTACATTGTTTTTACTTTGACTTAATTTTTACCACTAATTTTGGTGATAAACTAAACTACCACATTTTAAGTGTTTTAAAAATAAAACACTAAACACAAGATTACAAAAAAATACATGCCTGTCTCCAAACATAACAAACACAATCATTGTATTGTTGAACGAGTAAATGGTTCTTCACAAAAACCATCTAAAAACATGCTACTAAATGCATTTTCATATTGATGTTTGACATCGGAACAAGTTAATGTTTCTTTTGTTTTAGACATGAACGGACATTCATAAATTATATTTTTTACCAGAAAACCAAAAAAAGCTTTTTACAAATTAGCGTGCTATTTAATTTTTTAATAATAAAGTGTTTTTTAAATAGTTAAGATTGGGGTTCTTTCGTAAAAAAATGGATAAGTATGTACTTCGAATTAAAAAATAATAATATTGGTTTTAAGCACAATTTTTATTTTTGTAAGATTTTTATTTAAAAAGGCTGCTCAAAGTAAAACTAATGTCGAGTTATCTTCTGGAAGTGATGATGAGAGTAGGTAAATTTTCATCCAATTTCAATAACTTTTTGTTAAATAATATTTTGTTGTTTAGTGATATTAAAAACAGCCCGAAAAGAAAGTTCCGTGTATTGTGATTGGATACATTCCGTGGCTAAGAAACAAAGATGGATGTTGTTTCTGCACTGCCTGTGAAAAAAAACTTGCAAATCACGTAAATTATTTACGAAAGCACACTAAAAAAAGTGTTCATAAGAAAATGTGGAAAATAAAAAAATCAAATAAAAATAGCATTTGCAAGTTCTCAAAAAGAAACTCTTAGTAAACAGTGCACCAAACAGAGCTAACATTAGTAATGTTTCTCATTTCCCACAATTTGCCTTTTTTTATTAATGGACTATCTACCAGACTTATTAGAGGAGCGCTGTCCCGACTCTCAAATTGCGAAATACATTAAATGTGGCAGGTAAAGCAACTCAATTAACAGAAATGTTAGAAAGTAAATCTAAAGCAAATTTAATTTCCAAACTAAAAACGACAAAGTTTTCGTTAATAGTAGACGAAACAACAGACGTATCCACAAAGAAATCACTAGTTCTAGTCGTTCGCTATATGGATAAATCATCTAAGAACATTCAAGACAGATTTTTAGCCTCATCTACTTAAACTTTATCTACTAGTGTTTTGTAACAAATGTAATGAAATTAATTACATTTGGTTTTTATTAATATTGTTATTGCTGAATTATTTTTTTCTTTCAATTATACCTAATTATAAGACTGAACTACAAACTGAAATGCAATGGTTAATTTATATTTTACATATATATTTTTTAGCTGAAGTATAAATAAAATAAAATTTTAAATATATAAAAATTTTGGTTACTTTTTTTTGCTTTTGGTTACTTTTTTTTTACATTTTGGTTACAAAATTTTTTTGGTCGTGGCAACGCTGATCATAACAATAATTAATCCCCACTATTCGTAAACGAAATGTAGTATGTAATTGTATGAATTCGTACTATTTTCTTTACAAATATGTAGTCTCACTAACAATTTATTTGAAATTACAATAAAATTCAATTAAATCTAATGTAATTTATTTATTTCAAGCTTTGACCTTTACATACACAAGGAAATGTTTTAGTGTGTAATTTAGAAAAAAAAACTGATTAAATTCCCTCACATTTCAAACAACCCTGTACATTTTAAACCCGTTGCCAAAAACTTCTGAGAAAAACATTTTAATTTCTCGAAGGAATATTTTTGTCGTTCTACTTTTACTTTTAGGTTAATGAGGTATATTTTTTTTTGTTTTTTTTCTGTTTTTTTATATTATTTATTAAGTATTGAGTGGACTTTGTTCTTTGTCAATTTACGTGATAGTCGTTACTATTTTTTTTTTTATTTTTAAATTTTATTTACTTGTCTATCTTAACAGCAATTTGACTCCTCCACATTGTTTTTTGGGTGTACTTTTTTGTTTGGTTTAAATAAATTTACACTTTGGTTTTTCTATGAACAACAAAAAAATCAATGTCACTTGTTGCATATTCTTTTTTTTTAATTTATCTTTAATGCTGTGACTGACTGAATTCAATGACAAAGTCTAAAGTCAATTTGTAAATAAATAATTTTCTGTTTCAAGATACAAAGATCTTTTCCTATGAAAATGTAATCATTTTTATAAATGTAATAAAAATGTAATCATTTTTATAAATTACCGTTACAAAGTGCAGATTTGAAAAAAAATAAAAACAATTTATATAGTGGCTTGAATTTCTTGGGAATGCAAAGTTCAATTACGTGTTATAAAGTACAATTGAAAAGAAAATTGATATGATTACAGTATCATTGTTGAAATATAAAACTTATTTATGCTTTTTATAAGTATGTACATTAGGATGGCCCCAAAATAAAATTGCGGATGTTTCCGACTAATATTAAAATTTGATTCATTTTAAGACTACGTTTCTCAATTTTTTATCGTGGGGTCAATATTTGATGAGCTGGATCAAAGAATAAAAAGGTCCTTTTTACAGGTCTTTTGATTTTTTTCACATTTCCCCCAAAGGAACTATATGTAATTTTAGTATCATATAAAAGGTCTTTGAATCACTGAATGCACCTCAGTGGGTTATCAAAAATTAAAAAAACAAATTTTTTTTAATTCAAAAATTTTGAAAGTTTCAGACAAAATTTTAGTGTTTTTTTATTTTTTCATAAAATTTACTTGAATAAATAGTTGAAATTTCGTAATTATAAACATCATGCAATTTAAGCCAAAAGATTTTACCCGTTTTTTAACTTAACCATTACATTAACGAATTGAGTTAACAGAGATTGTCAGATAGGGAAGAATTAAAGTTTTAAAAAAAAATAATAAAAAATTGAAATAGGTTGAATTTAAAAAAACGGGAAAAACCATTTGGGTTAAATTGCATGATGTTTAAATTCAAGAAATTTCAACAATTTATTTAAGTAAATTCTATGAAAAAATAAAAAAACACTAAAATTTTGTCTGAAATTTTTAAAATTTTTGAATTGAAAAAAATTGTTTTTTAATTTTTGATAACCCATTGAATGCGCCTCTCAAAGACCTTTCATATGATGCCAAATTTACATATAGTTCTTTTGGAAGAAATGTGAAAAAAGTCAAAAAACCTCTAAAAAGGACATTTTTATCCATTGATCTAGCTCACCAAATATTGACCAAAGGACAAAAGAATTGAGAAACGTAGTTTTAAAATGAATTAAATTTTCATATTAGTCGGGAACATCGATACCTTATTTTTCTCCATACAAACCGGGCCACCCTAATGTACATACTATATATGTATTTATTGTTTTGGTAAAAAAAAATAACGAAATTCGAACAAACAAAATGACGGTTGATAACATACCACCATTTTTCTATTGATTATATCTTTGTCAAAAGAAAGAGGGAAAAATACTGAGTTGTGCACTCAATTCAATTGTAGTCAAACTGATAAAGCAGTAATCTTTTTAAAGCATGAAAAATGTCTTTATTGTTAACTATTTTTGTTTTATTAAATATTTGTTATATATGGCCCTTAAAGAAAAAAACTATAAAAGGTAATTTTAAAAGAACCGTTAAGACATTGTTCACATAAAATCCGGCCATACTACAACACCTTTTTGATTTCTTTGTCTCAGAATAAAACAAATTTCACTAGTCGGAATATATTATATGAGTTTTGAGCAAAAGAAAATCAAAGAGAAAGAAAAGCATGCACGAATTCCTTCAAAATCAGAAATGTGAGGTTTAATGATTCAAGAAAGCTTTCTGAATAAATAAATAAATAAATAAAAAAAAAAAGGTTTCAATACGTAATGTAAATGATGTCTTAAAATTATAAAAGCAAACCTTAAGGAATAATAATTTAATTTTCTATCTCCAAAAATACTTATTTGGCATCACTGATAACTACAGTTACCAAACAGCAACAGAAGTGAGAGAGAGACAGAAAACAAAACATAAACTGCGCTTGAAACTTGCTTAGAAAACATAAAATAAAACAAGCATAATTCAAATCCCAAAGATATTACAGGGGTTTCAAACCTATCTAGTAATACATATCAATATATAGAAAATAGTTTTAAACACAAGATTTTCTATAAAAACAGTGTGTGTTATTAAGGCGACCAGATTTTGGAAAAGAAAAAAGATGACATTAAGAAAAATAGTAAAAAATTTATTTGAATTCAATGTTTACATATTTTACATATTTTACATATTTTATAGAAAAATATACATTCACATACATATACATGTAAAATTCATTTTAAAAAAATAACAAATAGAAAAATTTACATTAACTTGTAAAAATGTAAAATTAGTTAAAAAACTTATTCAAAATTTCTTATTGCAATATTTAATATAATTAGCTTATGGTTTATTGTACTATATAAAAAAAAACTAGCCCGTAGAAAAACAAAACAGGAAAAAATCTCAACAAGAAAATGTTTTCAATATCACAACCCTGTACACATAAAACTTACGAAAAGAAAAAAGTGTTACCATTTACTATTTTGAAAAGCGAAAGTTCAGTCAGTAAGAGTATGAACAGAACAAGCACGACACGACGTTTGTGAAGTAAAATTTGTTTTATTTATTAAAGGTGACGATTCTCATTCTACTTAGAAACCGTGCCGTGCGTGTTCTGTTCATACTCTAAGCTCAATAAAAACAAATATTGATCATGCATTAAAATTTAAGATGACAAAAGATGGCTGAGTATTAAAAAGATGACTGCAAGAGGACACAAATTTTATAGATGACAGCGAGTTTAAATAGATGATTGTCCTCCAAAATAGAGGACGTATGATAACCTTAGTATTATACACAGGCTTTTCTATAGAAAATATAGAAAAAATTTAAAACGAAAAATTAAGTCTTAAAGAATATAACGGAAATATGTTAATTACTAATAATGACAGACAAAAATGTAAACAGTGATACCATATCCCCAAGTTGGACTTTGCTGAATGTAAAGATAGAACTAAAGGTACGGTCACACTTGGCAAATATTTACTCAAAAAGCGTAACCACTGTTTTATCACAAGAGTTTTGGAAGATCAAACAGCATCAAATAAAATAAAACTAAATATTTGTTGTGTCCTGTCCTAAATAAACGAAGTTTTTTTTTAATAAATAAACGAGTTCAAATATATTTTATTTAGTGGTTAACAGTCTTATTCAGAAAAAATTAAAGTAGATTTCAAATGTACTTTATGAAAATGTTGTATGAAAATTTTGTCTAAAAGCTCACTTCAAACCTACTTTATTTTTTATGAATAGTGTGACCGTACCTTAAGAATATTGTACATATATATGTAGATATTGTTACTTTTTTACCTTTTAAAAGCTATAATTTATTTCCTCTAAACAAAACGGAATTCTTTCAATTGCAAAATAAAAGTGCCAAGCAGTTTAAAGAAAATATAACGAATCTTTATTTATTCAAATATGTATACAAAATAATTTTAATAATAATTAAACAACAACAGTGCGTTATCAACAATGTTTGTAAATAGAAACTTCTACTAATGCAAATGTTTATAATCATGCCGTTACATTTAAATTGACATAGGTATTTCGTAACAAGATTTTTGCTCACGTCAATTATGACAATATTGCTAATATACTATAGTATATGTACATATATTTACATATGCAAATTACAATTACATTACATATATAGTGTTAGGATTCAAATTGAATACCACGTATTACATTTTAATTTTCAAAATAAAAAATATATGTATGCATATAGTAATGCATTCATTATTAACAAACACCTATTAAATATCAATTGAAATTAAATTGAAAAAAATTAAACTTGATTTTTTAGTTTTACACAAAAATTGCAGCAATTGAATAGGTAAAGGAAAGAAACGGTTAATTTATTGAAACACACGAAAAATTAAAATAAATTTAAAGCTTAACAGTTTGTTAAATTATAAAAGAGAACACAATACTGACAGCAAGTAATTTTAATTTGAATACATATTTACAGTAGTTTTGTTCATACACAAAACTACCGGATAAAATCAATTGACAATTGTTTTAAGCATTCCGGCAAATGGACAGACACACAGTAAGCTGGTGCTGGTATGGTAGCACATAGTAAAGATACACTTAATTCACTTATGGTGACAATAAGTATAATGATTTTACGGCTGTGTTTCTTTTTATCAATTTACATAAGAAATAATCTTTTAAAACTATATTTGCTTTGTGTTTTTAAAATTTATAAGAATTTTTATTTACAAAGTGAAATATCAGATGATAATGCTCAAAGTACAAGCTAAGGAAATATTATAAATATGTAATATTTTTTTTTTGTTTTAATTGAGAAATCTATATATATAAAATTAAGTGGCAAAACTTCCTGTTCGCATACTCCTCCTAGACGGTTTGCCCGATTTCAATGAAATTTTCAGGGGTGATTGGGGTCTGTGTGGAGGGTGCACATAAGAATTTTAATGTGTATATCTTTGCGCGTTTTGCGAGGGGGTAGCGAAGCACACCGGGTTTAGCTAGTTGTTAATAAAATAATAATTTTTGAAATATTTCTATTAAAAATTTACATTACTGTTAAAAATAACAAAGAAATATTTCACTGGATATTTATTGACATTTTAAAAGTCAGTTCAATAAGATTTTAACTATAAATAGAGACAATTATTAATAAGTTAAATTTATACTTTCTTCTTATGTCTTAATAATAAAAATTCTGTAATTTACATAATTTGCACATAAATATGCATAAAGTCATGTAAAGTAAAACGCGACAAAAAATCTAATAGGCAACATTGGTACTTTTAAGATTGGCAACGCTGATAATGTAAACAGAGTTACCAGAATTTATACCACATATTTCAAAGGCAAGTCCTTAATGTGGCAGTGTTGTTATACCCTACACCACCATAGTGGGGAGGGTATATTGGATTTGTGCATATGTTTGTAACGCCTAGAAATATTGGTCCAACACCCACCTTAAAGTATACCGTTCGACTCAGAATCACTTTCTGAGTCGATTTAACGATGTCCGTCCGTCCGTCCGTCTGGCTGGCTGGCTGTCCATGTAAAGCTTGTGCGCAGAGTACAGGTCGCAATTTTGAAGATATTTCGATAAAATTTGGCACATGATATTTTTTCGGACCAAGTATGGATGGGATTGAAACTGGTAGAAATCGGTCTATTATTTCAACTGGCCCCCATACAAATGTACTCCCGAAATTAGGGTTTAAAGATCATAAATGTTTGAATTACGCAAGAAACCAAACAAATTTCATCACAAATGAGTGGTAAATGAAGCCAAATCACATCTAAAAATTTTGTGCAGATCGGTCCATAATTACTCGTAGCTCCCATATAAGGCCCACTTCCGAAAATCACTTTAAAGAGCATAACTCACTCAAAAATGTTGGTATCCAAATAATATTTAATGCAAATATATCTTACATGTATACAAACAATACGGTACAATTTTATTGTGATCGGTCCGTAATTAGTCGTAGCTCCCATATAAGGCCCACTTCCGAAAATCACTTTAACCTCCATAAATCTTTTAAAAGTATTTATATCGAGATAACGTGTAACATACACAATATTTATATTCACAGAAATCATGACACTAACCGCCTGGCCCACGATGTCGAACGATAACGTTCGCTTAGATAAGACTTAAGACACAAACTTGATTGTGGAATAAACAAACGTGATTGAGTAAAAAATAGATACGATAAAAAGTTTGTGTATTAGACTTAATTATCTAAGCGAACGTTATCGTTCGACATCGTGGGCCAGGGGGTAAATTTTTGGATGGTCGGTCCATAATAGGTCAAATCTCCCATATAGCGCACATTTCTGAAAAACTGTTTTATACATATACTGGGTGTAGGGTATTATATGGTCGGGCTTGACCGACTATACTTTCTTACTTGTTTAGAGTTTATAATCATTTGTTTTGATATTTTTATATAAAATATTTTCCAGAAAACTCAAGTTTTTTTTATAGAAAATTGTGTTATACGCAAGATATCTATAAAAATATGTGTGTGAAGTTAGCTCCGTCAGTTAGCTCCGTTTTTAACATTACCTATGTTAATGTATAAATTAACATACTTACCAGAGACCTGCAACAAGTATGAACGAGCCGACTTATTCACTAACGTTGAATTTTAAGAACAATACAAAAAAGTATGATTCAATTTTATGCTTATTCACTTTTTATGCACACACAGAAAATTCAGCAACGAGTATAAATCATTTCCAACACTTGGTTCGAATTGCAATGTTTGAAAACAAAAATTCTTGTTTATACACAGTTTGTTTTTTGCATGTCGGCTTTGTTGTGCATGATCTGATTGGAATTGAACTAAAAACACACGAGCCACTTATAAGTAAAAAGCGGCTGGCAGAAAAATATGAAAACATAAAAAATGTGCATTTACTACCTATTTAACATTATTTCGTCGAAAAGAAAACTTATTTGACAAAGCAATGATAAAATTTGTAATATGTACAGTTTGTCAAATATATCTTTGCACAGCAAAAAAAATTAAAGAAAAAATGTAAAATGAGCTGTTTCATACATTTAACGACACAGTCGAACATTCATGTTCGCACAAAACAACAAATGAATAAAACACATGTTCGGCTAACAACACGTTGGCTTTGATGTAAAACGAGCTTCATACATTTAACGACACAGTCAGAATATTCATGTTCGCAAAAAACAACCAGTGAATAAAACTGAATGTTTGAAACGAACGGTTGCGTAAACGAGCGTTTTGTGCATTTGAACAAAAACGATTAAATCATAAAAATCAATGTGCATGATTAAGTATACCCGAAAATTTAGTACTCGTTGCAGGTCTCTGATACTTACTACTCATCGACTGATAAGTTAACAGAGCTGCATTTTTTCCTCTCAGTTTTTATTTTATTATTAAAAACTAACAAAAAACGTCAGTATCAATTATTCAGAAAATATATAGAAATTAATACACTTTGTAGATATTAAATAAAAATTAAATTTTTTGGCAAAATGTTAAATTTCTCCATTTTGAAAATTATATATCTCCGATCTGATATGAATTCTGACTATAAGCTATATAGTTCTGATATCTCTAAAGTGATCCACCCTATATAGCACAGATCGTGCACAATGTCTAGTTTTTGTAGTTTTTTGAACATTTTCATGTACCACTTTTGGCAAAATGTTAAATTTCTCCATTTTGAAAATTATATATCTCCGATCTGATATGAATTCTGACTATAAGCTATATAGTTCTGATATCTCTAAAGTGATGGCTATCCACCCTATATAGCACAGATCGTGCACAATTTCTAGTTTTTGTAGTTTTTTGAACATTTTCATGTACCACTTTTGGCAAAATGTTAAATTTCTCCATTTTGAAAATTATATATCTCCGATCTGATATGAATTCTGACTATAAGCTATATAGTTCTGATATCTCTAAAGTGATGGCTATCCACCCTATATAGCACAGATCGTGCACAATTTCTAGTTTTGGTAATTTTTTGAACATTTTCATGTACCACTTTTGGCAAAATGTTAAATTTCTCCATTTTGAAAACTATATATCTCCGATCTGATATGAATTCTGACTATAAGCTATATAGTTCTGATATCTCTAAAGTGATGGCTATCCACCCTATATAGCACAGATCGTGCACAATTTCTAGTTTTGGTAGTATTTTGAACATTTTCATGTACCACTTTTTTACTAAGACAATTCTGCTGTACAAGCAGATACACTTCATAAAAAAATTAAATTTTTATTTAATATCTACAAAGTGTATTAATTTCTATATATTTTCTGAATAATTGATACTGACGTTTTTTGTTAGTTTTTAATAATAAAATAAAAACTGAGAGGACAAAATGCAGCTCTGTTAACTTAACAGTCGATGAGTAGTAAGTATGTTAATTTATACATTAACATAGGTAATGTTAAAAACGGAGCTAACTGACGGAGCTAACTTCACGCACATTATAAAAATTATGTTATACACAAGATTTTTTAGAGAAAAGACAGTTTTAGACCACCCAATACATTCCATTTTAATTGAAGGGTATATTCAAAATAAAAAATTTAGGTTAAATATTATTATTTATTATATACCGTTTCATCTCAAATTAAGCTCTAGTAAAAACATTTTAAAAGACTGTACGAGCAAGTAAAATTAATATTGCGTGTTATCGTCAATTAGATGATAATTATTTAATAAAAAAGTTAAATATACAGGTACCTATTTATATACATATACTAAGAATGTTTATCAAATAAATATTTGTTTTATAATTTTTAAGTTGTTCTACAAAAATTTGAAATGCTGGCATTAAACAACAAAATGAAACTATGAAAATTTAAGTTTCAAAGTACTTAGTCGTTTGTATAGAAATGAAAGGTACAACAAGTGCTTATAAAAAAAATAATAATTATAAACTTATAGGAAAAGTCCCAAGGTATATGTTATCACAAATTTATTATTGAATTTGATTTAGTTTCTTGTGTGTTAAAAACTTAAAGTTTATTTAAAATGTTTTTATAAAAAATTTAGTAAATTTAAATATCAAATAACAATTTCTGCTTTGTTTACAATTTTTGATTGATTATAATGGGTTTCTTGCAATAGTTTATTTTTTGGTTATTTGTTACTGTATATATTTAAATTAACCACGACCTAAGACTACAATTAAAATTTAAAACGTTTTTTTTTTTTTTGTATTTTCTAAATTTGTAGTAATTACTTGAATATGGGTTGTTTTTGATGGTTTTTATTTTAATGCTTGTATTATGCAATATTTTGTTTTAATAAATAGCTATAAAGAGAAAATAGACAGACATAATATAATTTCGAGAGAGTATAGGTATTATTTTCTTTGTGTTTTATTTACCAATTTGTTTTGGTATTTATTTGGCAAAGAATTTGTATCATTTTTGTTACAACAAAAAACAAATTAAAACATAAATTTCTAAAAAGAAAAACAAAATAATTTATTTGAAAAATATGGTGGGTGTAGACAAAAATATAAGTGAATATATTTTTTAATTATTAAGGTCGAAGTCTACAGAAGTAAAATCTTTTTTTATATATTCTCCCATCTTTCAATTTTTAAGCATAAATTCTATATATTGTGTTAAGCTTTTAAAAGAGACGGAACTTTAAGTTCTCAAGTTATATACTTTCTTTTAAACATTAAATTAATGTTGTTAATGTAAAAAATCAAACCAATATTAGCGATATTTTATATATTGAATCACTATATTTTATTAACTTTTATTTCATTTAACTTTGTTTAAAATACGAAAAATTCTAATAAAACTAAACTTTTACAATTTATGTATTTCGTAGTTGTCATTACGAAATGACGTTAAGATGATTAGATGTTGCAACACTTCTCTCCCTCTCTATCTTTTCTACTTCAATATCAGTCTAGGCTGAATGATATTTAGATGAAGAAAAATAACCTTCCTATTCTTGTTAATGTTTTTGCGTTAAACAAAATTTACATAAACTAGGTATTTATATATAAATGTATTGTATTTTTTACTTTCTATTTCTTTCTAAGTTTTGCATAAAATACTCCAGTTTTTTTTTATAAATGAATACAACATTCCTACTATTTAACAAGTTTATACACGTTTAGACCTGATTATATATACATAATATTACATATATATTTGTTATATATTTATATACATACAGTCATGTGAAAAATAATAGGGACAGTACCCACTCAAACTTACAATTTATTTACAACCGGATAAAAAATCGAAAATTCTTTCTTGTTTAAACGATTTATTTTTTTCTTAAACGGTAGAAAAAAGATTAATAACAAATTTTTTGCTATTCCCATAATATATTTTGATTTTTTTGTGATTTTGTATGAATTTAACGTGTGAAAAAAAATAGGGGCACTTCATGAAATTTTAAAAATATAACTAACTAAATAGATATTTATACTGAATATTGTTGCATAAAGCCTTACAACTTTGTTGCGGATCATTTGTTATCCAGAACAGTAGCACATCTTCTAGGCATTGAGTCGACTAAATTTTGACGAGCATGTAGCGGTATTGCATTCCACACATACTTTATAAGATTCCAAAGCTGTTCGAAATTTGATGGACACTTTCCCCTGATTGCCCTTTTAACTTCTTTCCACAAATTTTCTATTGGGTTCAAATCAGGGGACTGTGCTGGCTATTCTAAAACATTGATTTTGTTGTCCTGGAACCTCTTCTTTGTGTACTTTGCCGTATGCTTTGGCTCATTATCCTGCTGGAAGGTCCATTTGAGTGGCATATTTTCTTCTGCATACGGCAGTATTGTATTTTTCAAAATCTCAGTGTAATCAGCCGATTTCATTACATTCTGGATACGATATAGAAGACCCCCATACTATGATGCTACCACATTTTCAACCATCGTTTTTGAAATACCGAGCATTTGTGAAATTTTTCTGTACGAATGTCCGCTTTTATTTAGATTTTTAATATTATTTCGATTAGCGTGGTCGCAATGGATACTTCTACCCATATTTGCCTAAAAAGTCACAAAATGCAATTTATTTAGCAATTAATGTGAAGCTATGAAACTGTCCCTATTATTTTTTACAGCAGAAATAGCGCACTTTACAAATAAAATAATTTGTTATCAAAACGAAGGAAAAAAACACAAATTGTAACAGGATTTCTTAATGTCGTTTACAATCATTGCAAAACAACTCTCTTTTATCACTAATTCTTTCATTTTATATGAATACGGAAGCAACAAAGATGGCGAACACAACTGTCCCTATTATTTTTCACATGACTGTATATACACATATATATTTATTATAATTAAACAAATAATATTAAATGTTCATTGATCTATTCTTTAATAAATTTAATTATAAATTACTACATACTAATATTCACAACTACATAATTGGAAATAAATTGACAGCATGTAATCTGTATGTTAACTGAAAAGGAAAATTATTAAACAAAATAAAAATTAAAATTATTTAAAAAGAAATTAAAAATTAAGCAAGTTTTATTTAATACATTTGATTTGAGCTATTGTTTAAAAAATTCGTTTCTAAAAAACGATTATATTTTTAATAGCACAAATCAAAATTAAACAAAATCGTTTAAGGGGACTATACACTACGTGTTTTTTACATTGTATATGTCACATTTTACATATGGAATAAAAACATATAGTTGGTGACCTCATAAACTTTGCTTGTGTAAAATACATGTGGAAATACATATGTAATTTTTTCGATTAGAACACGCTCTATTTTCTTATGTTTTCAAATGTATATGCCATGCGAAAAGATTTGTCGACGGTTAAATATCTGCGCTATCATTAGCCGCTCGTATGAAGAATTTGTATAAGTGATAAATTAAATATTTTTTATCTCATTTTGTTAATTTAATAACAATGATATAAATTATTTAAAAATTTTTGATACAAGCTCCACATATTGTATATTAAAAGACGAAAAACCGTAAATCAATATTTTTGACGCCGGCATTTTAGTGACGCCATCAACAATTTTTGCAGCGGCTTTAACGCATTTTTTAAAGAAACGACATGGTAATTTATATGTAAATAATCATGGCGATGTCACGTGTAATTGTACATACAAGTTGGTGACCAAAAATTAAAACCCTTATGTAAAATAACCAATTTTGACAGACATAAAGAAAAACATGTGGGTTGTAAACTTAAAAATACATAAGCAAATACACGTAGTGTATAGCCACCTTTACTAAACATAGACACGTGGAAGCTATGACGTTTTCTCATACTATTTCATACAACAACGATAATATGACCAACAACAACCATATGAGCAAATATAAAACGCAATTTGCCGCGCAATATGGCAATATTAAGACACAGCAAAAAATATATGTATACAAACTGGTGAAATATTTAGCAAACAAAACAACAACAGCCAATAACATCAAATACACGTCATACATATTTCCTTCAATAACACTCACAACAACAACAATTGCCATCTGACAATAATAATTGTATTGGTATATTTATATGTACATATGTAACCTGTTTTTTACCCCTTACATTTTTAATAAACACGTAAGAACATTGAATTATTAATAAGCTTAATAGATACACTATTTCCAATAGAATTAAACAAAAGAATTGACAAAATTCTATTTAGAAAGATACCATTGCATTAAAATGTCCGATATTTTGTAAAAACCGCACTCACATAAATTCACTCGGTCATTTGTAAACAAACAATGGCGGACTTGCCAAACTAAAGGTAAACAAAAGGCAGTTGATAATAATGGTCATGGTGAAATCACTTTATAATGTGGTGTTGAAAAGCCAGCTATTTTTTTTAGTCATGTTTGTTATATCAATTTTTTTGTTTGTATATATCGAGCCATAACCGCCGAAAAAATGTATCCCACAAACTCAAAATTTTACAGGGGAAGGTTTTTTTAAATAAAATCAGTTTGAATAAAGCCATTATTTTAAAATTTATAATGTAAATATTGTTTTGTGTAATACATTTAATTTTAATAATTTTAAATGATGATGAACTATCGATTTCGATAAAAAAAAACAACAATCGATTATGGTGTGGGATACATTATTTTGGCGGTAATGGCTCGATATACAGTGGCGAGCACACATGGAAGATGTTTTATAACTATGACTTAAAAACGAAGAATTAAAAATTAAAAAATTTACAAAAAAGTTTACATTTGTTTATTTTTTTTTTTTTGTTTTAAGGCAACAGTGTAAATATGTATATTTATTAGAAATTATTGAAATCAGCTGTTATTAATTTATTTCTTTATTTTTGCTTTTACCCTTTCTATTCATTAATTAAAAAAGCTGCTATATTGTTAAATCAAAATGAATATTTATTTTAAACAAATTTGTAAAATAATTTGTTTAAATTATTTACAACATTAATGAAGTTCTTTTAATAAATATGTATATGTGCATACTTTGACTTTTTAATTAAACTTTAGCGGCACTTATTTTAACAAGTGTTTAAATGTTTTTATTTAATTGCCTTAAGTAATACTAATTCATATAATTTAAATATTATAGCAACAAGACAAATTACTCACAACGGTAAATCCAAAACAATACCTAACAATGAAATGACAAACCTACTAAAATCTATAGTATAGTCATGAAACAATAAAAATCATATGTTCAATTGTTTATATGTATGTACGTATATGTAAGTCCAATTTGGCCAATTGGTGTAAACTGTTTGTGGGGCGTCCAGTAATACAGAGAATGAGAGAGAGAGTGAGAAACAAATATGTGTAATATTGAAAATAAAGCATCGTATGACTATAGTCAAAGTCCATACATGATATACAAAATCGTTTGTACATACAGCAGCCACATAACCAACATTCAAACACTCGTTCAATTTGTTTTATTTTTTTATATACTCATTACTTTTTTCTCGTTTATTTTATTTTTTTATACATTCTTTTTAACTAAATGTCTGACATCAAAAGTACTCGACACAAAACAAAGCAAATCACTAGCAACAACACAACAAAAACCAATGTTCATTCACCATGTACAACAGCAAATAAATTAAGAAAACAAAAAAATCAAATAAGTAAATTGTTTATTGCAATTTTTTTGTTTTTTTTTTTCTTAATTTCCACACGTTCTCTTGTTATTGTTGGTGCTCTCTCTTCATTTGAACCCCACTGTTCATGGTGCAACTATACAAGGTGAGTGGAGTAGCCCAGCTGACTGACTTTGTTTACAATTTACTTATGTCAAAAGTAATACTTTTTCAAGTATTTTTGACAGTAGTACATTATTTTACACAAACAAAATGTCTGTTGTTTCTGTTTTGTGTTGTATTTGTTGTAGATTTGCACTCACCTTGTATAGTTGCACCATGCCACTGTTATTAAAACATATTGTCTCTCATTATTTCTGCCTGAAGGTGAAACCAACTTAGCGTTAGTGTTAGCGGTTTTTAAGGATCTAAAATTTTTTCGACTTCATATTTAGCCATTTCAGCGCATTTTGAAGTTATGATAATTGCTTTCATTGAGAAGCGGGTTTTAAAAATCCTAAAACTTATTGTTTCTTGTTTTGATTAGACAATCAGCCATGATTAGCGTTGCCAACTTAGCATTTTTCGAGCTAAATTAGAGGTTTTTAAGGATATAAAACCTTTTTGGCCACAATTTTAAAGCATTTAGCATCTATCCTTAAAGGTTTTAATTAAAAAATTAACCATAATCAGTGTTGCTAATCAGATTCTTTTCGAGCTGCATTAAGCGGTTTTAAGACATTCAAAAATTTCCCAACTTCATATTAAATGGAAATTAAATTTTAATCTAGTTCAATTCTACAAAGTTTACATTTTCAAAGTAATTTATTATTTAAAAAAATACCTGATTAATTTAAATAGTTTTTTGTTTTTTTTACATATGAATCGTAATATAATTTATTTACTGAAATTGAAATGGAAAATGAAAATAATTGAAAGTAATTTTTAGCGTTTTTTGGGTTGACATCACTGCATCTGTTGGAGATCGTGAGCATAAAGAGTTTCAAGTTCAATAGAACTTTTATTTCTATTTTATGTGGACTAAATAGTTTGCATTTTTAATTTATTGTGTGGAAATATGTCGTAGAGGTCACTAGCAGGGTTAAGAGTAAAATCATATTAACACGATTTATTTTGATATACATATATAACATTTACACGAATACATATAAACTATTAAAAGTAATTAATTAACACATTAAACAAAACATTTTAATATAAGTAGGTACATATTAAACAGATTTTCATAATAATAAAAAATATCTGTTGCAATTACAGTTTGTATTCTTATTCATAAATAAAAACGCTTAACGCTGCAGGGTTTATATTATTATTTGCATTAAAAACAGAGAGAAGTTAACTTTCTTTCAAGTTTATTTTTTTAAATTTTCCTATATTTTTGCAATTATGTACATACTTTCGAAATTTCTAATAAAAAATAATTGTATTTACAAATACATACATAAATAAATATTTTAGTATAGAGAGAGATAACTTGTTTTTTGGAAATTATACTTATGTGAATTTGTTTGTAATAAATAATAAAACTGAGCGTAGCATATTGATGTAAAAAGTTTGTTGCAATTAAAGTAACCAACATACTAAGATTACTTAGAACGATTTTGTATCTATTAACTAATTCAAATGCAACACTATTTTGATTTAATAAGTCAATCTTTATTTCTAGACTGTCAAGTCATTTGTCATCGGATAGACCCCTTGTCGCGTTAGAAAGAGATGTTTTACAACTAAATTTTGGGCAATTATTGAAGATCTCTTACATGTGTACGGTACGACATGTCCACAGCCAAGAAAATATAATGAATTTATTGTTAAACAAATTAATTGGACGTCCCGATCATGCGAACCAACTTTATTGGATAATTTCTTGTTTAACTAGATAGTGTCTAGTCCATACAGCCAGTTACAGCCTTAAAACTAATAGATTCACCATTTTGTCAAAATGTTAATGAAAATATTGATAAAGGTAACATTTTCAATTTATAATTGCCAAACCTTACTCTTTCCAATACAATAAATTTTTAACGATTTTCACATAAATTCTTTGTTTTATTTTGTTGTGTAAAACAACAAATCGCCTGAGTATAAATGGTGATAGAATTTTTTGATTGATTTTGTTAGCAACATATAGATTTGTCTAGATTCTATTATGGAAAGATCAATGAATGGGCCCTAAATGCGATCAATCAGGTCTGGGGAAACCGGACGGACTGCCAAGTGTCACGGATGTTGTGGCCGATGCTTAGGAAGTCCGATTCGGAATCGTTGCTGGGCAGGAGTAGGATCTGCATTATGACTATGATAGGCATTATCACGGGCCACTGCATGATAGGCAGGATGGCGGTGAGAATGGGATCCGAAGTGTCGGATATGTGCAGATTATGCGAGGACCTGGATGAACTGGAGACGGTTGAGCACATTCTATGCCACTGTCCCAGGTTACAGGGTAGTAGGCTGAGGTGGCTGGGTAATAGATTCCTGGGCGAATTAGGGGATGTCTCGAGCTGTGGGCTGGAGAGTCTAATGGGATTCGTAATGGGAATGGCTTAACTACACGGCAGCAGAATGGGTGCTGGTCGCACAAATGGAGGACATTTGTCCCAGTAGGATTTGGTCAGGTTCTTTCTCTTTTCTCTTCTCTTTCTCTTTTCTTTCTTCTCCTTTATCTCTATGCGCTTTGCTATTCCCTCTTGTCTTTCACTTTCGCTTTCATTTCACTTTCTCTTCCTATCTAAGGCATCGCAATGGACCATATTGGTCTCTGAGTGATGGTTTGAGGATTACTCACACCAGTCTTCCTACCTACCTACCTACCTATAGATTTGTCTACATACATATTTGTAGTAAAAACTTTCCAATTTTAAACACTAGACAAAGAATGGATGGCCTCGCTTACAATATCAAACAAAGTCTCTTTGTTTTATATTTATAACAAAAAGCCGGCTATAATAACTATTGAGTTACCAAGTTCACCAGAATAAACAAAATATTAAAAACAATATACTCGTATGTACATACATACATATGTACATATATGTATATATCAATAAAAAAAACTACAAACATGTGTTTTTGTATCTTTTTCTCGAAAAACCATTCATGGAAATTTGGTCGCGTGATTTAACACAAAACAAAAACTTCTCTTCTCTGCTAACGAATATTTTTACTTTTACAAACAATACACTAGACAAAGAGCAAAAACAACAAGGGAGCAGAAAGCCTGGTAAAGTCTTTAAAAGCACAATGACACAAAAACAAATACAAAATCATACACATAAATATTTTAGAAATATTTGTACACAGTGTGGAAACGTGTATGTATGTTTGTTTGTATGTACGGGCAATAGTGTACAAGCCAGAAATCGTATGAGATTGAGGGGAAACATGATGAGCCAAAAACAAAAACAGCAAAGAACAGTTGTAATGAAAATAATATTGAACATTTTTAAGAGAAAATATGGTGGTTACAAACAAAATCTAAGAGCTGTTAGAAGAAAAGTAGTGATGGGGGAGGGTGTTAGTGGGTTGGTTTGAATTGGTAACATTGCACAGATTTTTTTTGGTTTTGTTTGAATCATAAAAATAAAACCACATTTTATGAATGAATAACGGAAGTTTTCAAATTAAAAAATAAAATATTTTATTTAAAGAATTTTATAAATGTTATTTTTATTTATAAAAAAAGATATGTGCATATGTATACGAGTATGTATGTATGTAGTAAGGGTGAGTTTTAAACTATGGAGTGGTTTTAATGTATTAAACAAAATCTTTTATTTCATAAAGTGAACAAAAAAACATATTATGTGTACAATTCCTATGTACATAAATGGAAACATTGTATGACAGTTGTTCGTCTATCAGCCGTTTGTTACTTTATTCCTTATCAACAAGGGTAGTTGTTGATATGTTGTTTGTGCAGTAATCTGCTCGCCTGATTTTTAGTTGGTATAAATTTTTGTTAAGGTGCCACGCGTGCATTTTTTTTTCATGAACAAAATTGTTTACTCTAAGCAGAGTCTCCAGAGTCTGAACGAAATTCTCCTTAAAAACTACTCAATATTGAATCATCTTTAATTCTCGCCCTCCTCTTTGAACCATGAGAGAAGCCTTTGTAAAGAAATGCTTAGCAGTGCATTAATCATTATTTTTATAGAATTCGGGCATATCTTTATAATTCGAACTCTCCTTCTAGGGACCATCTTTTTTACATTTAACTTTCTTCTTACTTTACAAGCTCATTATTTAGTAGCAGAATCTGGATATATTTAACTGATATAATGTACTCGTATATAACGTATGTTCCATTTTAATTGTAATATGTAATTACTTTTATAATTCTCGTTAAATGCGGCTAATAAGAATGCTGGATGCGGTTGTAGGGGCTCATAAAATGCATGACACTCTGTTAATGTCTATAAAATTACTTTTAAAGTTTTTTATTCAGAAGAACTTGGTTAGATTAAGGGTCTGATCTTAAATTCGTAAGCTTTTAAATTTAATAAAAAGTAAATAAATCTTAATAATTTAGTTTCTATCAATTTCAATTTAGTTTTTATATACTGCTTTTGTAACATTAGTCCATTCCTCTGGAAATTAATTTTTAGCATAACATTTCTTTCTATTGATTAGCTCTTTTTGCCTTATACAATCTATGAATTATTAGTTTTTTTTTTATTTTCCCCAAGTATTGTTGCATTTCAACTGCTTTGACATAAGTTTTTTTTTTTTTTTTCTTTTAATATATTTCAGTTTAATAAATAGCAAACGCTAAACAATTTGAAAATCAAAAATAAATGTTTAGTGTGATATGCAGTAACTTTAGTTAAAGTCACTAAATTTAGATTTAAATTACAATTAACAGCCACCTAAATAGAACTATAACGGAGCACTGATGACAAATGATAATTTAGGTTTTTAAATGCTTTTTGGTAAATTAGGTATTTTGGGAGTATAAATTCTAATGGAACAAAATTTAATCAAAATGTTCTTAGCATATAATCTGAGTAATCATAAGTAGTGATAAATTAAAAACAAAGGCTGTACTTGAATGAAGTTATATTAAAATCGTATCATTCATGTAGAAATGGTTACTGTTTTCCGATTTGTTCAATTTATAAAAATTTAATTTTTTCTCACTACTTGGTAACACTGTACGCCACCACATGAATACAAAGATACATATTGAAAATTGTAAAGAAACACGTGTTAGCACGTGCGCTTTAAATTCATCAAAAACCAGCAAAGATTTTTATAAGAGAAATAAGAAATAAGCAAGAAAAATAAAATCCTACTAAAGAGAACTGTTTGTTGTTCCCTTCTAAACCAAAAAAATGGACCACAAAAAATCAAGCTTCAAGCTTCCCAAAATTGGAAAAAAATCTTTATGAACAAAGAGAAAAATTTGGGCAGAATTTAAAATTATTTGTTGAAGGTCAGTTTCATTGAATAATTTCTATGAATTACCTTTACGTAGGCAAATAAAAATAAAGTGATAACAAAAAAATGTCGTAGTAAATAAAATAAGCAGATGTTAAGAGACTAAGTAAAATTTTTATAATATTTTAAAACGTGGAAGCATTTCCAAACAATTTACTTTTCAAGTTAGTTATATAGGAATTTCTCTTTAAATCTGAAACAATTATAGTCCTTTGTAGTATGTACATACATATTAATGTACATACATACATATATATGTATATACATACATAAATCGATAAAATGTAAATTTAAAATGAAATGAAAAACAATGAGGTCTAATATAATATGTATGCGAAAAAATATAAAACGTTGCCAGGTTACCGTTTGACAATATTGCGTAATGCAACAAGCGGCTGAAAGCAGAATAGTCATTGAGTCAGTCAGCCAGTCATTCATTCACACTTATTCACTAGTCAACAATAGCATTAAGTGCGAATGTACTTGATGGATACAACATTTCTTCTTCTGCGACAGTGGTGCGTTTTGAAGAGAAATGAGTTCGTACACTACGTACAAGAAGAAGTAGAATAACGCAATAAAAGCACAATAATAAACAAGTGTTTGGGGCATTCATCTTTTAAGGTCGTCTCTCACAAATAAAACTGCTTTGTACAGTGTAGTGTAAAAAGGTAGTATGTGTATTTACATACACATATGCTTGAAAGATATATTGGAAATTTTTATCTGAAAATTTTGTAGAATCCTTTTCTTAAAAAATCAGTTTATTTTAGGTACTCAGTATATTATATTTTAATTCAGTTGGTCCATTTGTAATGAGATTAGCACACTTCATATACAAATGCTGGTTTTAAAAGCATTTTTCTTTTATACCTATGATTATAATTATTAACAATTTTTTGTCCATTGGTGTACCCTAGGTGTGATCAGTATATCCCGTTTTTATACCCTACACCACCATAGTGGGGGGGGGGTGTATATTGCATTTGTGCTGATTTTTGTAACGCCCAGAAATATTGGTCCAACTCCCACCAGTATACTGATCGACTAAGAATCACTTTCTGAGTCGATTCCGTCCGTCTGGCTGGCAGGTAAAGCTTGTGCGCAGAGTACAGGTCACAATTTCGATAAAATTTGGTACATAATATTTTTTCGACCCAAGGATGGACGGTATTGAAACTGGTGGTAATAGGTCCATTACTTCACCTGGCCCCCATACAAATGTCCTCCCGAAATTGGAGTTTACTGATCATAAATGTTTAAATTATGCAAGTATCCAAACAAATTTCATCACAAATGCCTGGTAAATGAACCAAATCACAAATGAAGCCAGATCGGTCCGTAATTACTCGTAGCTCCCATATAAGGCCCACTTCCGAAAATCACTTTAAAGAGCATAACTCACTCAAAAATGTTGGTATCCAAATAATATTTAACACAAATATATTTCATATGTATAAAAACAATACGGTACAATTTTCCTGTGATCGGTCCATAATTAGTCGTAGCTCCCATATAAGGCCCACTTTCGAAATTCACTTTAAAGAGCATAACTTTCTCAAAAATGTTTGTATTCAAATTTGAAACAAAGAAGTTTTTTTATACAGAAATAATGACACCTAATTTTATAATGGTCGGTCCATAATTAGTCGAAACTCCCATAAAAGACCCTCCGGTAATTCAATTTAAGCTCCATAAATCTTTTAAAAGTATTTATATCGAGATAAAGTTCAACATACATACTACATAATATTTATATTCATAGACATCATGACACTAAATTGTTGGATGATCGGTCTACAATAGGTTATATCTTCCATATAACGCCCATTTCTGAAAAACGGTTTTATACATATACTGGGTGTACTTTCTTACTTGTTTTTATTGCATTCTTTATATACTTATTCTACACTTGCTTGTGAGCTGAGGGCTAATTCTCGCAGTCGATACCGTGCGAAATTTACGCGAAGTTGGGTTTTTTTAATTTTGGGATTCTCGCACTCGCTATCGAGTAAGTTGTATCGAAATTTCTTATGATGGCACTCGATAGCGAGTGTACGATCGAATGTAACCATGCGAGTTTTATTCGATACCAAATTTGGTGTCGAAATTTTATTTTTAAATAGTTCGTTGGATAACAAGTGTTTATTTAAGATTTTAATTGTTATTTTAGTTAATTATTCGTATAGATTGTCGTGCTTTTTTGTATTACACCCTTTTGTTTGCACCTTTGTAAAAAGTAAAAAATAATTATTCTTGTTTGAACGCTTTACAAGTGCAGTTTTTTAAAATTAACCACATTTTATTTATTTCGGTAAATCTTTAATAAGTTTTATGCACATTAAGTAATTAATATTAATTATTAGGTCGAATATAACAAAAATAAATTTCAGACAAAAACAAATTCTTGCTGAGTTTATGTCTGAGCACAGCAATTTGGCCAAAGGCGTTTTACCAAATGCATGCCAAAGAAAAGCTACTGCTAACAGACTTTGGAAAACTTTAACTAATAAATTAAATGTCTTCGGTCCACCGCTAAAAGATGTAAAAACTTGGCGCAAGGTAAATTATTAATTGTTTTCCACATTAATATTGTTTGGCAAGCCCAATGGATCACTTGTTACTCGGGTTTTCCTTCTAATTGTATTTATATCACACTCACTCTCAGACTCTGATGACGAAGAATAAAAAAATAAATTTACGTCCATAACCGCGATTAAAAAAGGAAAAACTTTCAAAATTATAAAACAAATTCGCAATTCTTTTGATAAATTATTTAATTTTCTTTGTAAGCATATGTTTTTTGTTTACATATTTGTAGTGTTGGTTAAGGCTTTTTTTATCTTTTACAACACTTGATTAAAAAATCGATTCGCAAGGTAACGAGTGCCATCATCAGAAAAACTCGCACGATCGAAATTAATTTTGATACGAATTTATTTCGATCACGAGTCCCGGAATTAGCCCCCTGGACAAGAATTTAGAACGTTGAAGTAAATTAATAAATTTTGTTTGTCTTACACGTTAATTCTATAGGAATTAATAAGTTCTAAAAATATTTTATGTAACAAAAAATTAAGGATCATACAACCCTATTTCGACATTACTAAAACAAAGCGTTGCACAGAGGAACAGCGTAAGGTTATTCCCCAGTTAAGTATTATTTTCTGCACTGAAATCTTCTTCCAATTCACTTTTTTTTTGTTTTTTATTATTTGAAAGAAGATCAATTACTTCTTTTGTATGTCTTCTAAAAATTTTTTTATATTTATTTGGCATATTTGTTGTTTTTTTTATTATGTATTTATATATGTAGCAAAGTATATGTACATAGGTACAACTAAAAATAAATTAAAAACTAGAATAGCTGGACACAAATCTGATCAAAAATATAGAGATATATCTAGGCTTGCCAGACGTACTGCATTTAGAAGTACGCGTACTTTTTTTACTAATTGTACTTCTGTCTGCATAAGACCTAAAGAAGTACGCAAATGTACTTTTTTCAACCTCTGTACTTCTTTTTGTACTTTTTTTAAGGAACAATTTCTTATTTGATAGCAAATACAGGGTGGGCCAAGTTTGACTGAATGATTTGAACTCTATTGGCATATTGTAGCCGTTGTGGTGCATCCCTCGGCAATAATTCTTGGGCCAATTGAATTTTATATGGAAACATCTTCAGATCAACTTTTAGAATACGTCGTAGCGATGTTCTGGAGATGTTCAATTGAGTATTAAATTAAAAATGCAAAAGTTATAAGCATTTCAAATCAGTCAGTCCAAGTTGGCCCACCCTGTATAAATATATATTTATATCTTTAAAGACTTTTGCTCAATATATTCCGGAAGAAAATTCTGTTGAAGAAAAATGGAAAACATTCCTAAAAAGTGGAACATATCCCAATTTTGAAAAAATTTGTATGTTTATATTTTCAATTCCTCATTCTAATGCGGCAACCGAGAGAATTTTTAGTTTGATGTTTAATTTTTGGAGAAAGGAACGAAACAAGCTTCTAATTGAAAATGTAGAAAGCGAATTAATAATAAAAACAAATTTTGAGTACACTTGTAATGAATTTTGCAATTCAAGATGCTAAAAATGGAATAGTTAAACAAGATGTGTGTGAAGATAAATATGCCGAGTTAAATATGTTTTGACGTAAGCTCTTACGTCAAAACATATTTAACTCAAAAGTTAAATATGTTATGACGTAACGACATATTTAACTATATATTTAAATATGAAAACATATTCAAACAACATTTGATGAAAATAAAATTTATTTTAAATTAATTAAAGAACTATTATAAATTTATAGATTGTAATACAAATTATGTACCATTTTGGAAATTAGTTTTTTATTTTCTGTTTTAAAAATTTTTTGAAAATTCAACTTCAAGAAAATCACTGATTCTCTGAAGGATTTTGGGCATATTTGGACAAATCCTGCTTTGTCGCTCATATGGACCATATGGAAAATGAAGCCCATGGACTACACTATAAGACGCTATAACCCGTTTTTCTGAATTGTATTTGTGAGTTTTTTAAAAAATTTTTGAAAATTCAACTTCAAGAAAATCACTGATTCTCTGAAGGATTTTGGGCATATTTGGACAAATCCTGCTTTGTCGCTCATATGGACCATATGGAAAATGAAGCCCATGGACTACACTAAAAGACGCTATAACCCGTTTTTCTGAATTGTATTTGTGAGTTTTTTAAAAAATTTTTGAAAATTCAACTTCAAGAAAATCACTGATTCTCTGAAGGATTTTGGGCATATTTGGACAAATCCTGCTTTGTCGCTCATATGGACCATATGGAAAATGAAGCCCATGGACTACACTAAAAGACGCTATAACCCGTTTTTCTGAATTGTATTTGTGAGTTTTTTAAAAAAATTTTGAAAATTCAACTTCAAGAAAATCACTGATTCTCTGAAGGATTTTGGGCATATTTGGACAAATCCTGCTTTGTCGCTCATATGGACCATATGGAAAATGAAGCCCATGGACTACACTATAAGACGCTATAACCCGTTTTTCTGAATTGTATTTGTGAGTTTTTTAAAAAATTTTTGAAAATTCAACTTCAAGAAAATCACTGATTCTCTGAAGGATTTTGGGCATATTTGGACAAATCCTGCTTTGTCGCTCATATGGACCATATGGAAAATGAAGCCCATGGACTACACTAAAAGACGCTATAACCCGTTTTTCTGAATTGTATTTGTGAGTTTTTTAAAAAATTTTTGAAAATTCAACTTCAAGAAAATCACTGATTCTCTGAAGGATTTTGGGCATATTTGGACAAATCCTGCTTTGTCGCTCATATGGACCATATGGAAAATGAAGCCCATGGACTACACTATAAGACGCTATAACCCGTTTTTCTGAATTGTATTTGTGAGTTTTTTAAAAAATTTTTGAAAATTCAACTTCAAGAAAATCACTGATTCTCTGAAGGATTTTGGGCATATTTGGACAAATCCTGCTTTGTCGCTCATATGGACCATATGGAAAATGAAGCCCATGGACTACACTATAAGACGCTATAACCCGTTTTTCTGAATTGTATTTGTGAGTTTTTTAAAAAATTTTTGAAAATTCAACTTCAAGAAAATCACTGATTCTCTGAAGGATTTTGGGCATATTTGGACAAATCCTGCTTTGTCGCTCATATGGACCATATGGAAAATGAAGCCCATGGACTACACTATAAGACGCTATAACCCGTTTTTCTGAATTGTATTTGTGAGTTTTTTAAAAAATTTTTGAAAATTCAACTTCAAGAAAATCACTGATTCTCTGAAGGATTTTGGGCATATTTGGACAAATCCTGCTTTGTCGCTCATATGGACCATATGGAAAATGAAGCCCATGGACTACACTAAAAGACGCTATAACCCGTTTTTCTGAATTGTATTTGTGAGTTTTTTAAAAAAATTTTGAAAATTCAACTTCAAGAAAATCACTGATTCTCTGAAGGATTTTGGGCATATTTGGACAAATCCTGCTTTGTCGCTCATATGGACCATATGGAAAATGAAGCCCATGGACTACACTATAAGACGCTATAACCCGTTTTTCTGAATTGTATTTGTGAGTTTTTTAAAAAATTTTTGAAAATTCAACTTCAAGAAAATCACTGATTCTCTGAAGGATTTTGGGCATATTTGGACAAATCCTGCTTTGTCGCTCATATGGACCATATGGAAAATGAAGCCCATGGACTACACTAAAAGACGCTATAACCCGTTTTTCTGAATTGTATTTGTGAGTTTTTTAAAAAATTTTTGAAAATTCAACTTCAAGAAAATCACTGATTCTCTGAAGGATTTTGGGCATATTTGGACAAATCCTGCTTTGTCGCTCATATGGACCATATGGAAAATGAAGCCCATGGACTACACTATAAGACGCTATAACCCGTTTTTCTGAATTGTATTTGTGAGTTTTTTAAAAAATTTTTGAAAATTCAACTTCAAGAAAATCACTGATTCTCTGAAGGATTTTGGGCATATTTGGACAAATCCTGCTTTGTCGCTCATATGGACCATATGGAAAATGAAGCCCATGGACTACACTATAAGACGCTATAACCCGTTTTTCTGAATTGTATTTGTGAGTTTTTTAAAAAATTTTTGAAAATTCAACTTCAAGAAAATCACTGATTCTCTGAAGGATTTTGGGCATATTTGGACAAATCCTGCTTTGTCGCTCATATGGACCATATGGAAAATGAAGCCCATGGACTACACTATAAGACGCTATAACCCGTTTTTCTGAATTGTATTTGTGAGTTTTTTAAAAAATTTTTGAAAATTCAACTTCAAGAAAATCACTGATTCTCTGAAGGATTTTGGGC
This sequence comes from Bellardia pandia, assembly GCA_916048285.2. Lineage (NCBI taxonomy): Eukaryota > Metazoa > Arthropoda > Insecta > Diptera > Calliphoridae > Bellardia > Bellardia pandia. The sequence continues at coordinate 96,804,325 of OU696533.1, read as the reverse complement.
ATATTTGGACAAATCCTGCTTTGTCGCTCATATGGACCATATGGAAAATGAAGCCCATGGACTACACTAAAAGACGCTATAACCCGTTTTTCTGAATTGTATTTGTGAGTTTTTTAAAAAATTTTTGAAAATTCAACTTCAAGAAAATCACTGATTCTCTGAAGGATTTTGGGCATATTTGGACAAATCCTGCTTTGTCGCTCATATGGACCATATGGAAAATGAAGCCCATGGACTACACTATAAGACGCTATAACCCGTTTTTCTGAATTGTATTTGTGAGTTTTTTAAAAAATTTTTGAAAATTCAACTTCAAGAAAATCACTGATTCTCTGAAGGATTTTGGGCATATTTGGACAAATCCTGCTTTGTCGCTCATATGGACCATATGGAAAATGAAGCCCATGGACTACACTAAAAGACGCTATAACCCGTTTTTCTGAATTGTATTTGTGAGTTTTTTAAAAAATTTTTGAAAATTCAACTTCAAGAAAATCACTGATTCTCTGAAGGATTTTGGGCATATTTGGACAAATCCTGCTTTGTCGCTCATATGGACCATATGGAAAATGAAGCCCATGGACTACACTATAAGACGCTATAACCCGTTTTTCTGAATTGTATTTGTGAGTTTTTTAAAAAATTTTTGAAAATTCAACTTCAAGAAAATCACTGATTCTCTGAGGGATTTTGGGCATATTTGGACAAATCCTGCTTTGTCGCTCATATGGACCATATGGAAAATGAAGCCCATGGACTACACTAAAAGACGCTATAACCCGTTTTTCTGAATTGTATTTGTGAGTTTTTTAAAAAATTTTTGAAAATTCAACTTCAAGAAAATCACTGATTCTCTGAAGGATTTTGGGCATATTTGGACAAATCCTGCTTTGTCGCTCATATGGACCATATGGAAAATGAAGCCCATGGACTACACTATAAGACGCTATAACCCGTTTTTCTGAATTGTATTTGTGAGTTTTTTAAAAAATTTTTGAAAATTCAACTTCAAGAAAATCACTGATTCTCTGAAGGATTTTGGGCATATTTGGACAAATCCTGCTTTGTCGCTCATATGGACCATATGGAAAATGAAGCCCATGGACTACACTATAAGACGCTATAACCCGTTTTTCTGAATTGTATTTGTGAGTTTTTTAAAAAATTTTTGAAAATTCAACTTCAAGAAAATCACTGATTCTCTGAAGGATTTTGGGCATATTTGGACAAATCCTGCTTTGTCGCTCATATGGACCATATGGAAAATGAAGCCCATGGACTACACTATAAGACGCTATAACCCGTTTTTCTGAATTGTATTTGTGAGTTTTTTAAAAAATTTTTGAAAATTCAACTTCAAGAAAATCACTGATTCTCTAAGGGATTTTGGGCATATTTGGACAAATCCTGCTTTGTCGCTCATATGGACCATATGGAAAATGAAGCCCATGGACTACACTAAAAGACGCTATAACCCGTTTTTCTGAATTGTATTTGTGAGTTTTTTAAAAAATTTTTGAAAATTCAACTTCAAGAAAATCACTGATTCTCTGAAGGATTTTGGGCATATTTGGACAAATCCTGCTTTGTCGCTCATATGGACCATATGGAAAATGAAGCCCATGGACTACACTATAAGACGCTATAACCCGTTTTTCTGAATTGTATTTGTGAGTTTTTTAAAAAATTTTTGAAAATTCAACTTCAAGAAAATCACTGATTCTCTGAAGGATTTTGGGCATATTTGGACAAATCCTGCTTTGTCGCTCATATGGACCATATGGAAAATGAAGCCCATGGACTACACTATAAGACGCTATAACCCGTTTTTCTGAATTGTATTTGTGAGTTTTTTAAAAAATTTTTGAAAATTCAACTTCAAGAAAATCACTGATTCTCTGAAGGATTTTGGGCATATTTGGACAAATCCTGCTTTGTCGCTCATATGGACCATATGGAAAATGAAGCCCATGGACTACACTATAAGACGCTATAACCCGTTTTTCTGAATTGTATTTGTGAGTTTTTTAAAAAATTTTTGAAAATTCAACTTCAAGAAAATCACTGATTCTCTGAAGGATTTTGGGCATATTTGGACAAATCCTGCTTTGTCGCTCATATGGACCATATGGAAAATGAAGCCCAGTGACTACACTAAAAGACGCTATAACCCGTTTTTCTGAATTGTATTTGTGAGTTTTTTAAAAAATTTTTGAAAATTCAACTTCAAGAAAATCACTGATTCTCTGAAGGATTTTGGGCATATTTGGACAAATCCTGCTTTGTCGCTCATATGGACCATATGGAAAATGAAGCCCATGGACTACACTATAAGACGCTATAACCCGTTTTTCTGAATTGTATTTGTGAGTTTTTTAAAAAATTTTTGAAAATTCAACTTCAAGAAAATCACTGATTCTCTGAAGGATTTTGGGCATATTTGGACAAATCCTGCTTTGTCGCTCATATGGACCATATGGAAAATGAAGCCCATGGACTACACTATAAGACGCTATAACCCGTTTTTCTGAATTGTATTTGTGAGTTTTTTAAAAAATTTTTGAAAATTCAACTTCAAGAAAATCACTGATTCTCTGAAGGATTTTGGGCATATTTGGACAAATCCTGCTTTGTCGCTCATATGGACCATATGGAAAATGAAGCCCATGGACTACACTATAAGACGCTATAACCCGTTTTTCTGAATTGTATTTGTGAGTTTTTTAAAAAATTTTTGAAAATTCAACTTCAAGAAAATCACTGATTCTCTGAAGGATTTTGGGCATATTTGGACAAATCCTGCTTTGTCGCTCATATGGACCATATGGAAAATGAAGCCCATGGACTACACTATAAGACGCTATAACCCGTTTTTCTGAATTGTATTTGTGAGTTTTTTAAAAAATTTTTGAAAATTCAACTTCAAGAAAATCACTGATTCTCTGAAGGATTTTGGGCATATTTGGACAAATCCTGCTTTGTCGCTCATATGGACCATATGGAAAATGAAGCCCATGGACTACACTATAAGACGCTATAACCCGTTTTTCTGAATTGTATTTGTGAGTTTTTTAAAAAATTTTTGAAAATGAAATATAAGACCCTATAACAGTGCTATTCTTATTGTGCAAAATGTTAAAGTTTAACATATAGCGACTATGTTAAAATATACGTTAGTTTGATAAACATGTTTGAAATAAAAAAAAATCAATTGCAACGAAAAACACAACGGAGTAAATTCTTTACAAATACATTGATGTATGCCAATAAGATCTGTCTGAATTTTCTATTTTAATGACAAGTTCTTCTTTGTACGAAGTGAAAGTGAATTTTAAAAATAGTGTCTGTAAAAATTATAAGAATGTTAAATAAAGAAATATTTGGGTTTTTAACAAGAATTTATTATGCGAAAAAAATTATATAAACGGTTTTAAATGTACATTAATTGACTTTTTTGTTTTCGCAAATAAATTGTTAGAAAATTCTGGAATGGAACATATAGCTCCTAATAAAAAAAATATTTATCGGTTAAAAAGAAAAATTGCATTATTGGTAATTAAATAATATTGTCTATAAGTTTCAATTACGTTATTAATTGATTTTTTAAAATAGCATAATAAAAAATTAAACTTTATGGTTGAAGCAGATTTATTTGGCAAATGGTGTAGTGAACATGGTTACGAAAAATTAAATTTTGAAATTGAACAACTTCGATATAGTGAACAGATTTTTGTAACAGGTATTTATTTTGTGTTACAATTTTCCATAATAATAATAATGTTCGACATAAATATCAAATAGTACCTGCCAATAGAAAAGAAAATGGGTCAGTTTTCAGAAGATGTCATTTAAATTTAAATAACGTTGTAATAAGTCTGCAAACAATTGTTGCGATAAAATAATTTATTGGTCAAATTTAATTTCTGTGTTCAATATTTTAAAAATTTGCAATTTTTGGATCTCTTATGAATATTTTTTAAGGAAATGTTTAAAAAAATTAACTTTTAAAAAAACTTAATGTTTCGCAGACAATATTCTTTAATCAACTGTTTATACCTATAATAAATAATGGTAAAATTATAATATAAATTTGTTAACTTTAATTTATAATCAACCCTATTGTGAATAAAGATTCCACATGAAATTTGTTCACTTTTCACATTTTTCCTATTAAAATTAAATGTTAAAAAAATAAAAGGGAACAAATTTCATGTGGAATTTTTATTTACGATAGGGGTGAATATCTTAACATTCGTATATCGTGCGTAACATTTGTTAAATATTCGTTATATAAAGTAGTTTATGTTTATAGGTGGTTTGCTTAAACAAAATATATTGAAAATAAAAATCTGAATTCTTCTGAGATAAGCCATAAATATTTATGTCGATTTTTTAAATTTTTTCGTATAAACAATTTTTGCAATTTTATAATTCAATATAAGGTTCTGAAGTGTTAATGGAAAATCAACTTTTGGAAAATCCAATAAAGGGGACTAATACTTCTTCATCATCATCTTTAATACAAAATTTAATTATTTCTAAAGAAAATGTTGATATAGGTAACTTATCCACCAAATTTTTATGTATTTTTTTGTAATACGAAATTTTTTTAAGTAGCTAATGGCATTAGTGACGTAGTGTTAATGGAAAATCAACTTTTGGAAAATCCAATAAAGGGGACTAATACTTCTTCATCATCATCTTTAATACAAAATTTAATTATTTCTAAGGAAAATTTTGATATAGGTAACTTATCCACCAAATTTTTATGTATTTTTTTGTAATACGAAATTTTTTTAAGTAGCTAATGGCATTAGTGACGTAGTGTTAATGGAAAATCAACTTTTGGAAAATCCAATAAAGGGGACTAATACTTCTTCATCATCATCTTTAATACAAAATTTAATTATTTCTAAGGAAAATTTTGATATAGGTAACTTATCCACCAAATTTTTATGTATTTTTTTGTAATACGAAATTTTTTTAAGTAGCTAATGACCCTAGTGACGAAACACTTGAAAGTATCATTACCCAGGTATTGAATTCTCCATTTTCGTCAACAAAAATAAATTTGTCGAGCATCAATGACACCAACGAAAGCGATATTAAAGTTGATGAGTACGCTATTTTACGCAAAAAAATATCTGTTGAACCTATCCCAAATAAAAATATTATTTTGAAACACTTCGAAAAAGCGAATATTTGTGCAAAGGGGGGGTATCCATACTTTGAAGGAAATTTTAAATTTAAGGACCAACAAATAAGCTTCCTCAATGAATATTTTATGGCAAATGGTGAAATAAAAAACAAGTCCGAATTTACAAAATATGTGGAAGACTTAATTCGAGAAAACTACAAAGATGTAAATAATGTATGCCCAATAAACATAAATAGTTTCGCTTACACAAAAAATAATAAGAAGCTGCGGGTATATGGAAAATGTTTGTATGCGGATGAAGGATGCAGAAAATACAAATTTTGTGTTGACCTTTCAATATATACTGTTAAAGTTAGTACAAATTTTTCAAATATTTCCCATCCACTGCAAACAAAAGTACAACAAATTCGGGCTGTAAATAGAGTAGTATCAAAATATAAAATGCAATATCTTCTTCAGTTTTTCAAAACAAAAGTTTTTTAACAGTAAAGTTTTGTTTGTATAAAAACTTTTTGAATATGTACATTTGAAGACCGGTCTCCAGCGTGAATTTACAAATGCAAAAATCATTCATAAAATAAAATTTCTTTGCAAATACACCTTAAATACGAACGCAAGAACATTTTCAAATACAAAAATCAGTTACAAAAAATAATTTTGTGTTTGCAAACCACTAATTGTAAGCAAGCCATGGCGATTGTACAAATACAAAACTTTTAAAAACGCATGTGTACCAGCTCTCAAACATGCATAACATGCAAACACAAAAATGTGTTGTTCATTTTTGTGTTGATAGCATCTGTTACTATTGCGGACTTAGCTATGTTTTTATGCACTCTCTTCTATTTGTTTTATTTTTCTATCAGTTTTGTCCATCAAACAAGTATGATAGTGAAATTAACATAGCAAACCACTGTTTCTGTTACAAAAATACTCTTAATTGTGATCAAAATAAATATAAGATCTCACAAATACAATTCAGAAAAACGGGTTATAGCGTCTTATAGTGTAGTCCATGGGCTTCATTTTCCATATGGTCCATATGAGCGACAAAGCAGGATTTGTCCAAATATGCCCAAAATCCTTCAGAGAATCAGTGATTTTCTTGAAGTTGAATTTTCAAAAATTTTTTAAAAAACTCACAAATACAATTCAGAAAAACGGGTTATAGCGTCTTATAGTGTAGTCCATGGGCTTCATTTTCCATATGGTCCATATGAGCGACAAAGCAGGATTTGTCCAAATATGCCCAAAATCCTTCATAGAATCAGTGATTTTCTTGAAGTTGTATTTTCAAAATTTTTTTAAAAAACTCACAAATACAATTCAGAAAAACGGGTTATAGCGTCTTTTAGTGTAGTCCATGGGCTTCATTTTCCATATGGTCCATATGAGCGACAAAGCAGGATTTGTCCAAATATGCCCAAAATCCTTCAGAGAATCAGTGATTTTCTTGAAGTTGAATTTTCAAAAATTTTTTAAAAAACTCACAAATACAATTCAGAAAAACGGGTTATAGCGTCTTATAGTGTAGTCCATGGGCTTCATTTTCCATATGGTCCATATGAGCGACAAAGCAGGATTTGTCCAAATATGCCCAAAATCCTTCAGAGAATCAGTGATTTTCTTGAAGTTGAATTTTCAAAAATTTTTTAAAAAACTCACAAATACAATTCAGAAAAACGGGTTATAGCGTCTTTTAGTGTAGTCCATGGGCTTCATTTTGCATATGGTCCATATGAGCGACAAAGCAGGATTTGTCCAAATATGCCCAAAATCCTTCAGAGAATCAGTGATTTTCTTGAAGTTGAATTTTCAAAAATTTTTTAAAAAACTCACAAATACAATTCAGAAAAACGGGTTATAGCGTCTTATAGTGTAGTCCATGGGCTTCATTTTCCATATGGTCCATATGAGCGACAAAGCAGGATTTGTCCAAATATGCCCAAAATCCTTCAGAGAATCAGTGATTTTCTTGAAGTTGAATTTTCAAAAATTTTTTAAAAAACTCACAAATACAATTCAGAAAAACGGGTTATAGCGTCTTATAGTGTAGTCCATGGGCTTCATTTTCCATATGGTCCATATGAGCGACAAAGCAGGATTTGTCCAAATATGCCCAAAATCCTTCAGAGAATCAGTGATTTTCTTGAAGTTGAATTTTCAAAAATTTTTTAAAAAACTCACAAATACAATTCAGAAAAACGGGTTATAGCGTCTTTTAGTGTAGTCCATGGGCTTCATTTTCCATATGGTCCATATGAGCGACAAAGCAGGATTTGTCCAAATATGCCCAAAATCCTTCAGAGAATCAGTGATTTTCTTGAAGTTGAATTTTCAAAAATTTTTTAAAAAACTCACAAATACAATTCAGAAAAACGGGTTATAGCGTCTTATAGTGTAGTCCATGGGCTTCATTTTCCATATGGTCCATATGAGCGACAAAGCAGGATTTGTCCAAATATGCCCAAAATCCTTCAGAGAATCAGTGATTTTCTTGAAGTTGAATTTTCAAAAATTTTTTAAAAAACTCACAAATACAATTCAGAAAAACGGGTTATAGCGTCTTATAGTGTAGTCCATGGGCTTCATTTTCCATATGGTCCATATGAGCGACAAAGCAGGATTTGTCCAAATATGCCCAAAATCCTTCAGAGAATCAGTGATTTTCTTGAAGTTGAATTTTCAAAAATTTTTTAAAAAACTCACAAATACAATTCAGAAAAACGGGTTATAGCGTCTTTTAGTGTAGTCCATGGGCTTCATTTTCCATATGGTCCATATGAGCGACAAAGCAGGATTTGTCCAAATATGCCCAAAATCCTTCAGAGAATCAGTGATTTTCTTGAAGTTGAATTTTCAAAAATTTTTTAAAAAACTCACAAATACAATTCAGAAAAACGGGTTATAGCGTCTTATAGTGTAGTCCATGGGCTTCATTTTCCATATGGTCCATATGAGCGACAAAGCAGGATTTGTCCAAATATGCCCAAAATCCTTCAGAGAATCAGTGATTTTCTTGAAGTTGAATTTTCAAAAATTTTTTAAAAAACTCACAAATACAATTCAGAAAAACGGGTTATAGCGTCTTATAGTGTAGTCCATGGGCTTCATTTTCCATATGGTCCATATGAGCGACAAAGCAGGATTTGTCCAAATATGCCCAAAATCCTTCAGAGAATCAGTGATTTTCTTGAAGTTGAATTTTCAAAAAATTTTTAAAACAGAAAATAAAAAAACTAATTTCCAAAATGGTACATAATTTGTATTACAATCTATAAATTTATAATAGTTCTTTAATTAATTTAAAATAAATTTTATTTTCATCAAATGTTGTTTGAATATGTTTTCATATTTAAATATATAGTTAAATATGTCGTTACGTCATAACATATTTAACTTTTGAGTTAAATATGTTTTGACGTAAGAGGTTACGTCAAAACATATTTAACTCGGCATATTTATCTTCACACACATTTAAACAAGTCCAAAAAGCCATAAATATTTATAATTTTTTCAAGTTGCCAAAAAACAAGTTGTATTAAAACATTTAATATAGAATAGAAAAAAATTATTTTATTTTTTAAAAATGAAATCTAATACACCTGACTAATTTTAAGTTATTTTTTATTACACAAAAATATATATGATCTCTTATTTTGTTTTTGTTTTTATTATTTGTTATTTTCTTCATTGAATTGTTATTGTTAATACTGAATCTCCTAGTTCTTAGTTACATCAATTAGGTATTTCTTTTATGTACTGAATTTTATGATTTTTTTAAAATAAAAAGTGTACTTTTTTTCTTATTTTACTGCTGTTTTTACTTCGATTTGATATCTGTAATTTTTTGACGATTTTATATCTGGCAACCCTAGATATATCATCACAAAAAACAGCATTATCATCACATTGTGCAAATTTGAATCACTATCCCGACTTTGAGAACATATCAGTTTTGAAAACAGAAAATAATTATAAACGTCGTTATATGTTAGAAATGTTAGAAATTATTAATGTACCAAAAAATCTTAGAATGAATTTTAAAGTAGATACAGATAATGTTGCTCGAACTTATAGACACTTAATTTATAAAAACACAAAAACTAAAAACTAAAATATTTTTCATATTAATATTTTTGTTTGTGTAATAGGTAGTATTCAAGTTTTGACAATTACTGTTATTTTTGAAAAATATTTTTATTGTTATTAATTTTAATAAAAATAAAAATATTAGACCTTAATTTCGAAAAATAAAATATAATTGTTTATATACATATGTATGTTATTTTAAAATTGCACGTCCAATCGCTTTAAAATTTATAACAAAATTTACACGCAAAACACTTTTAACAAATTTACTCAAAAAAATGTAACGGTACTTGTTTACACTTTTCGCGTGTCCCCTATATATTACAAGTGTAGAACAAAGACAACAAGACTTGAGAATATATTGAAAAAGACATCTTTTTCAATCGTCTTAAGGTACGGTCACACTTGGCAAATATTTACTCAAAAAAGCGTAAACACTTGGTTTAGCACAAATTTATTTGACGTTGTTTACTCTTACAAGAGTTTTGCAAGTTCAGGCCTTGGTCTAAATAAGAAAAGTTTTATAAATAAATAAACGAGTTAAAATATATGTTATTTAGTGGTTACGTCTTTTACGGCAAATATTTGCCTTTATTGCGGTGTGCTACATATGCACATACAAAGCATTCTTTAGAAACAGTTGCGTATAATAAGAGTTTCTCAAGCATTTTTAATAAAGCTTGTGAATTCCCATTTTATAAACATTATTATAAATTATATTAAGAAAAGCTTAAAACCTACTATTAATATTAGCTTATTATCAAGTTGTATTGTGGTTTGATTACTTTATGGTTTGTTGGGTAACTAGTCATTGTGAAAATACTGGTATAGGTACATATTTGCACATATGTGCATATGTATGTATGTATTTTAAATGGAGTTGTAGGTATAAAGCAGATATTAATTTTTACATGTTTATTATTTATCATATAGGGGCAATAGCGAAGTATGAGGGGTTAAAGGTTACTCCTCATTATTTTTATGATAGGTAAATGTTTGACACTAACTATGACAGCTATTTGAAGGTTCTCACATATACATACATATGTATGTATGTATATAGTTCGCTTATTCAAGATATAAAAAAAATGTTATATGTATGGTCACAGGTATCTCCGGGCATCAAATAATATTTTCATATTTTCTATATATTGCGTACTGAAAAGTATGAACATACATAAATAACAAAAAGCCACGTTGAAAACCCAAAGAATTAAAAAAATGTTTCTTTAATGAGATGATATGTAAGCAGTGATGCCAACTCTTACATCATTAAAAGCACTGTGAGCACATAAAAATAGGTTAAAAAAAGGGTAAAAATTAACAAAATTTCAGGTAAAAAAGTACTTATTATTCCTTATTATTGAAGTTTTTATAACAAAAAGATAACAAATAAGTTTTTATTTTTTGTTTGAGATCGATTGATTTTTATTAAAATAAGATAGGTAGAAAAAACAAACGTAGAATCCATTTTTATTTAAAACAAATTACATAAAACATAAAGATACATAAAACATATATAAATACATAAGTGCACATAAAAAATAACGATATATTAACAATGGTCAGTTGAATGGAGTGGCAAACACATGTAACTAATAACATATTTGGAAGATTGAACTTTTCCTTAATTTTTCGGCACAAACCGTTATGTGTTTCACTCATCACTGCAGGATTATCTGTTCCAATGGCAACTATGTAAGTGTTTAATGTTGAAAATATTTAAAATACGTTCCAAACCAGTATAACGAATGACAACGCCAAGTAGCTTATCAACTGAAATATCTGTCGTTTCGTCTAATATCAGACTGAATGGAATGCCTAAAATATCAAGAATATTTTCGACAAAATATGGAGCTATATATATATATACATATTTGTTGTTATATTTGAGCACTTTGTTTTGTGCAACTTAAATTGTGCGGCTTTGGCATCCGAAAGAATATGTATGCAAATATCAGAATAATGGTCAATACTTGAAAACGATGTATGCACTGCTGCATACAAGCAAAGAGAACCTTCATCTTTTTGACTTTGTTTTGGCTCTGGTTGGTCAAAAGACAGCATAGGTTTCAATGTAAAACTTTTGCACGGATCTATTGCTTTTTCATGACTATGACGCAGTATATCACTATTTGGCCTTTAAGTTCACAATTACAACAAATGCTGGTCTAAGCCACCTTTTGAATGCTGTATCATTCTATCAGGCTTTCCTATATTTTTGTTTTCCCATCTGAAGCTGATAAACTTTAACAAAAAATGCATGAAAAACTTACTTTTACGAAAAATTCCCGAAAAGCGTCAAAATGGCAACGCTGTATGTAAGGCATGTCTGGCCAGTGATGCCAACTTAGCTCTTTTGGGGCTAAATTTAGCTCTTTTTAATAACTCTTGACATGTAGATCTTTTTTAAAAAAAGAGCTAACACGGGCTCTATTCAAACATGATATTGGCACGTTTAACACTTTTTGCATCTATCAGTAAATACTCCCTCTTGTACACATTTTTTGCAACAATGTTTTTTGAAAATATATACATATATAGTTTTAAGGCTTGTGATGATTCTCATATAAGTGAATCAGATAAATATATAATTAAATAGAATTTAATACAGTTCGTAAAAAGTCTCATTTATGAAATTAGGGCAAAACTGCCAACGAATTTTAAGTTGCTAGAAAAAATTTTGGCATTTAGTGGAAAATTCTTTAAAAAATTTTGATTGTAACAGTGGAAAAATTTAGATGGAACCGATCAATTTTTGATCGAGGTGCATCAATTCAAGAATTCGGTTTTCAAAAATTGTCATTGTTTGTCTTAAAATTATTATCATATCCATACTCCAATGCTAAAGTAGAAAAAGCATTGAAGTTTTTCAAGAATAAAATTAGCTTAATTAATATAAAATATGGCTTACAAAGCTGTAGCGCATGCTGCTCAGTTACGATTTGCCAGCAAGTGTGCTTGTAAAAATAAATTCAATTGAAACATAAAAGATCAAAATATTATATAAAAACAAACAGAAGACGAAGAAAATTTAATAACAATTTTTGAAAATTAATGTTCATATATTTTAATTATACTTATTAAAATGATACAAATTGTAATGTAAATATCTGTATATAATTTTTAAGTAATAATTTTATTAAACATTAATATGTAAATTAAATTTTTCAATATTATTGAGTTTGATGTACAAAAATGAATTATAAATGGATTTAAAACAGAACAATCTTTGATTTTTTTTAAATTTAGCACTTTTTAGCTCTTTTTGAGAGCTCGGTCGGCACGTTTTGCTATTGAATAGTTGGCATCTCTGTGCCTGGCACAATGAATTTCAAGAATGTCAAAACATGTAAAAAAAAATAAACAAAAATAAAGTAAAGGAAAAAAGAAAACCTGAAGACCAACTCCAAAAACAGAACAAGTACCTACTAAGAGTTTGTAAAATTTAATACACAAATGCTAAAAATAAAAAAACAATTTATCACACAAAAGCGGTAAATAACAATAAAACAAAACACAGACTGAACGAACTTTAAAATATTTCAAACAGAGATGGAAAAGTCTGTGCTATTGTAATTGTTCAATACTTCAGTAATGTGAAAATGTGTATTACATTGCCCAGGACCTGGATTTCAGTCTACAAATATTGAGAAATATCTACTGAATTGCTTTAGCAACTAGGAGCAATTATTTTTTTAACTTTATGAAAACTACTTTGAATTCTGAAGCACCTTTTTACGCATTGTAACAACGTTTTTCGCCTAAAACTTTTGCGCCACTTTTCTGAGTCAATGTAATGTTATTTAATGTTTTTTATTTAATATACATATGGACATATATATGTTGTTCCTGAATGGGACCTTATTAATATTAATAATATTATTATTAATATTATTTTTATTATTAACTGTTTTATTATTAAATTAAATTAAAATTTCAGGTAGTTTTTATTACTATGTAATATATTTTTATTTCGGCCCAGAAGACTTAATATTACAAATAAATGAAGAAAATAAATAAATAAATAAAATAAATCTAAAAATTTAAAAAACATATTTTTGCTATATTTATTACAAGATTTATTACAAGAAATTTTCCAAAAGAAAAATATGTTCGCTATATAATAACTCATAAACTTTGATTTTAAAGATTATAACTTCAGAAACAGTAGTTCCAAAACAAACACAGTTCAAAAAATCTATTTACTTTTGGTTACATTTCTTTCAACACTTTTAGATCGCAATTTCCCAAGCCTGATTTAGAGTTATTTTGTATTCTTGTTGGCTGTTAAAAAATAAGAGAATAAACCAAAATGAAGGGGTACAAAAGAGGAAAACACTAAACTAAAGAGAACCAAATAACAAGACAGAGTCAGTTGCCCAAAAAGGAGAAATGTTCTAATGCATGAAAAGTGGAAATTTATAAAAAACAAAAATTATATTCATAAAATTTATAAAATTTAATATCAGCTATAATATATAAACATACCTGTTACAAATGATTGTATATATAATTGTTCAACAACATTTGTGAGACACACATACATACATATGTATGGCGAGTAGATTTTAATGAAAAAAGAAAATATTTTTTAATTAATTCAAACAACATTAATTTGTTACAAAATTAACATTTTAGCAACACACCCTAATTGTGCTTAAAAACTCAACACACTCCCGATTTTCATCAAGAAAAGGGGCTAAATATTAATTTTTTTCATTTGATTAAAACTTTTTCTTTTCGAGACAAAAACAAAACAACTAAATTTAGATAAAATTTCTTTCTTTTCTCTGCCTTTTCACATTTAATTTAACAAAAAAAAATGCCACAAACATGTATTTATTTCGTCTTTTTTATTTCTCCTTTTTCGCAAAAAAAAAAACTAATATCGTTTAACTTTCACATTTTTTATATTGCACTTTTCATCAAATTTTTACCTGTTATTCTTTAAACTTTTCTTTTAAGTCGACTTAAACTTAAAACTTTTCTTTAAAATACTTTATACAAATTAAAGCAATTTCTTATATTTTGGGTATTAAAAAACAATTTATTTCAATTTTAAAGCGCCCGCATAGATTTGTGAACACGAACGCACTCAAATCACATTTAAAGTTTAAAGAAATTTCACAAAATAAAATTAATAAACAGCATTGCCATAACAACACAAAATTGCACACTTTTTATATACTCTTTACGCATTTCACTGCTCTTATTTAACAGCTTTTTTACCTTAGTTATGCTCTTTTAACATGTTGTTAACTTGGTGCGTTTCGCACCATTTTGGTGCTTTTTTAAATTTTTGGTGCGAAAAATTCTTTAGTTGGTGCGTGGTGCGCTTTTCTTATTTTGGTGCGTTTTGAATTTCAAAGTTGACAACGCTGGTCATTCTAACAAACGAAAATAATAATTCCCATATTCTTTTTTTTAAAAGTTCGCTATACATATATACAACGAACCCATTTTCTTAAAAGAATTTCAACGGCCAGGCAGCTGCAACCAACCGACGACGACCAAAGGAAGGGAAAATTTGAGAAAGTGCATTAATTTGGTTGAAAGAAGTGGAGAGAGAGAAAGAAGAAGAAGAAAGAAAAAAAAACAAGGTGTTTGTTGTTGTGTGCTAGTTTTAAAAAAGCGGAAAGAAAATTTTTTTGCTCGTTAAAAAATGTGGGAAAATCGTGGTGAGCAAAATATGGTGGTAAGTAAAAAATCGTGGTGAGTAAAAAAATCGTGGTGAGTTTTTTGAAATTCATCACAAATTCCGTTATTCCGAATATTTCAATGTCATTGAAAATTTGTCATCCTAAAAGTAGGCAATGTATTTTTTTAAAGAAAGTTTATACATCATAACTTAAGGATGTCAAAAAATACCTGTAGCCAAAAAATCAAACAAGGTGATCCAATGTAATATTATGCTTGTTACCAGTGCTGTCAATTCCGAATTGCATATATGAGTATTTTTACTATTAAGCCTAATACTTGTTCAAGATTTCAAGTGGAATGCTCAAAATACATGTTAAAAAAAATACATGATATTTTCATGAAAAGATGTTGCATTTGTCCATTTTGTGAAAAACATATGAAATGTATCTGGCAACATTATTTTTTCACAGCGAAATAATTAAAGTGGCAATTGTTTCACGACGAATTTTCAATAACAGTTGACTTGTCATCCAAAAAAAGCTCTTCTGTCGCAACAACAATATATATTACTTGTTGTGCTGCTGCACAAGCGGCCAGTAATATTTGTTTATTCATTTTTATTTAACGATTTCGATTCAACACAGATTTTTCAATATTTCAACTTTTTTTTTATTTTAGATTTCAATTCATTTAATTCAATTGAACAGATTCTTTTTAAAAAGTTAAAAAAAAGAAGAAATAATTATATCTGGTACAAAAAATAAATTTGTTTAGTTTATTTTTGTTATGTTTTTTATTTTTTATAAAAACACTGAATGTTGAAGACTTTATAATTATATTTTTTTTATAAAATTATTTATTTCAATTTAAAAAAAAGAATATCAATTTGGTTCGATTTTTTCAAATGACGCGTTTTTTTCTCCATGTTGATGCGTTTTGAAATTTCAAAGTTGACAACTCGTTCATTAGGATTTTTTGTTTACCTCTCTTGTTACTCTCACATAATTTGCCATGGCAAATGAACGTCTCACGTGGAGAACCAGTTTTTTTGTTCTTTTTTTGAAGTTTTCATTTTCTTCTTTCTATACAGGCTGCTTGTCAAATTTTGCTGGTGGCGTGATATCAATGTTGCCAGATTTTTATTTTAAAAGTATATTAATACATGAGCTCTTGTATATAACAGACTTAAAAGGTGATGGTTTGTACAATTAATGTAAAGTTCGCTTCGTTTTCTGATTCTAAGGATTATGATTTCGTGTGTTTGATTTGAAAAAATCAAAGAGAGAACTAGGCTGTTTTAAACTGTTTTTAATATGAATATTTAGGATGTATTAATTAATTGTCAATGTCATGCGCTCAGAAAACATTGCAGCAAACCTGCCGCGATTTCATCACTATAAAACGTTGTCAGTTTATGAGACATTGAGTAAAGTATGATGTAACTAATGATGTCAAAAAAAAAAATAATCGATTAATGGATTGTATGCTTAATCGAAAAGAAAAAATAATTGATTTATTTGGAAAGATTTAATTGATTAATCAATATTTTTAGGTAAAATTGAAAATTATCATAAATAAAAAAATTATTATTACTTATTTAAAAAAATCATTTATTTCTGTGAAAAATAGAAGCTTTGATAGCCGTTTCGTGGTTAATCTGTTCCGTTTTTGCGTTACTATTGCACCTTCTTTGGAAAAAAGCCGCTCTGATGGTACAGATGTACCAATCAAAAAGCAATATTTTTGTGCAAGAGAGTACAGCTTGTCTTCACACGCGTCTATTACATTGCGCTTTAATTCTAGTACTGGAGCATTGAGAAAGAAGCTTAGTTTATCTTGAGGAAGTGTTGAGTCATTGTTCTTTCTTCTTCGTTTGTGGGCTAAAGATTTATGGTGGGCCCATAAATCAAATTCAACTTCACCAACAGAAGACGTTTCACTGCCACTTCCAATGCTGTCATCTATATGAGCAATTTCTGCCATTTCATTTCTTAGATGTCTCATGACTGTTGATAAAGCTAAGGAATCTTCAAAATTATTTTTTTTAAATCTTGGTTCTAGCAACGTTGATACTGCCAGTAGAAATGAATGTTCCATTTACCCAAAGCGACAGTGAAACTGGTTCAATATGTTTGTTTTTAAGTTACTTGCCAATAGAGATAAACATTCAATTTTCATGGGTTTTTCCGAAATTTATCTGGCAGTCACGAAAAACGCTCAACCATGCGTTTGTTCCTCTTCTCTTTTTCTATTTCGTTTTGTTCCTGGATGTCTATCGATTATTTTTTGGAATAATAGATTAACTCAAATAATCGAAAGAGAATTCACGATACAATTAAATCGTTAATTCAAGAAAAATAATCGATTATTACTAGTTTTTCGATTAATCGTGCCATCACTAGGTGTAACTATACAAGGTGAGTGCAGTAGCACAGCTGACTGACTTCGTTTAAAATTTACTTACATATGTCAAATTGAATACTTTTTCAAGTGTTTTTGACAGTAGTACATTATTTTACACAAACAAAATACCTGTCATGGTGAAATTAAATACCAGGTGACAGCACTGCTACAACAATTACAACAAGGCAAGAACAACAGGCATTTTTCTATATGAAAAACTTTCGTCACAGTCAAAAAGTTTTTTTTTTATATAACTTTTTGACATTTTCAAATTCACCATGAATAATCAGCTGGCGCTACGCTGTCACCTAGTATTTAAATTCACCTTGATACCTGTTGTTCCTGCATTGTGTTGTATTTGTTGCCGATTTGCACTCAGCTTGTATAATTTCACCATGTTTTCTTGAATAAAAAGGTCTCAAGTGGAGAACCAGTTTTTTGAAGTTTTCGTTTTCTTCTTTCTTAAAGGTTGCTAAATTGTGTTTGTGGCGTAATATTAATGTTGTCAGATTTTTTTTAGAAAAGTAGATATGCATCAGCTTTTGTATACATATAGCAGGTTTAAGGTTTTGGTTTGTACAATTAATGTAACGACACTTAATTTTATACTCCAAGTCCGGAAATTATGATTTATGTTTGTTTGATTGTAGAGGGCTTATTGTAAATACCAGTAAATGTAATAACTTTCGTAATACAAAACTGTTTTTAATATGAACATCCAGGGGGGTTACTCTCTATTGCGATGCGAAAGCAAATTCGATGCGATAAGCGTACAAATTGATACTCTTAAGCCTCAATTAGCCGACTATAATGGAATGTAACTGCAACAGTAAGAAACAGCTGATTAATAATGTTATGAGTAAAGTAATGCAAATGGTTATGGAGATGTAAAGTAACGCAACACCGTAATGTATGAATCTGTAAGAAATAGAATTTCCTTACATTTTTACGTCATTACACTATATTCCGTTACAGTCGGCTAACTGAGGCTTTATGCATTGCTTTCACATCGCAATAGAAAGTAACCCCCCAGGATGTGATCCCATCTGACATCAGTCGTCACTGTCATACGCTCAGAAAATATTGCATCATTGCCCTGGCTGTCTTTAGAGACCTCATGTTAGATTACATCTCTTTCACTGTCGCTATATGTACATATAATAATTTGCACCCAATTGAAATTCGAATAATAAATTTCTTATGAATATTTCAAATATACATATGTATGTATGTACATATCGCTCATTTCGTGCAAGACCGTCACAACTCAAAATTTGGCATTTTCGAGTTAGTAATGCAGAAATGTTCTTCTCTTAAATCTCTCCAAAATAATCTAAGAACGGAGAGAATTATCGAAAAAATAACGGTAATACAGATGCTTGCGACGCTATCAAGAATGATAAAATAAAGATTACGCGCGTAAAATTTTAAAATGTTCTACGCATATTGGAATTATGACGTCACACGTTCTGTGTTTCTATTGGCTAATTTTTGCTCACTTGTTTTTTTTTTCTGTTGTTTTGCTTGCATTTGCTCACTGCACACTGCATGTTTATATTTTTTGTTGTTTTTCTTTTTTAAACAGCTTTTAATCACACTTTTTTACACGACAATGAACGTTTTTAATTAATTAAATATAATTTATCACCAAATGCACTGCCAAATTTATTTATTTTATCAATACCCGATGTAATATTTTTTAGAACTCTCAAAGTGATTTCAATTGCAAGGTTGCCAAATATCACATAAAACATACCTTTTTCGCAAACAATTTTAATTCTAACACATGAAACATTCTTGGTAACCCTTAGAATGGAACTTCTACCTCACGGGAAATCATGCGCATGGCGTAATCTTTATTTTATCATTCTTGGACACTATGACCTCTCGTAACAAACTTGAGCAATTAACATCAACAAGGTCACATTTCAGTTTGTGTTTGGCATTCCTCTTGTACATGTGGTTTTCTTTGTAGCAAAAAAGAAACATTTGATTTTATAACTGTATTTTAGTGAAAGAGAAGGTAAAAATGTGGAAATACCTTGTTGTTAGAGTGCATCAAATCTAAATGTGACTTTATTGAATTGGATATTTCTATTTCTTTATCAAGAACATTTGCATTTAAACATTTCCTAAAAAAATGTAACGTTCTTGTAGTTAACTACATACATATGTATGTATGTATATTGAAATAACTTACATATTTAAGTAGATTCTAAAGCCTCAGTAAGCCGACTGTAACGGAACGTTATATAATGATGTAAAAATGTAAGGAAATTATATTTCTTACAGATTCATACATTACGGTGTTGCGTTACTTTACATCTCCATAACCATTTGCATTACTTTACACATAACAATATCTATCAGCTGTTTCTTACTGTTGCAGTTACATTCCATTACAGTCGGCTAACTGAGCCTTCAAAGAGTAGCCCAGTAACGCTGCCTCAAATATTTTTTGATGCCGAATTATGTTTGTTCTGTAGCTTTATTAAATAATATACAAAGTGTTTGCAAAAGAAGCTCTACGTAATCCAATCAAATCCACACTACGTGTTTCTCCAACGAGGTACTACTTATATTCAATTCAAAGGAGATCTTCCTTCCACTTTAACTAAAAAGTTTTGTTTGTTTAATTTTTATAACAATTTTGAATAAAATTGCATTGATGCCAAACAGTAAATTTTATTAAAAATGTTTTTATTGTTTTCAAATTCATTTTGAAGTTATGTGTGTGTGTGTGTTAAAAAAAAAATATTTATTATTTTATATAAATATAATCAATTGTAACCAATGTAACGAAATACTTAAATACTAAACTTATTTTTTTATGTTATGTATACTAGTAGATATATTAAATTGTACACGCATTTTTATATATATGTACATAATTTTGAAAGTATAGTATAGGAAAAAATTAATAAAAAATATCCAGTTTTTACAAATAATTAAAAAGAAATTAAAAATATGTATTTTTATTATATTTTTTTAAACGGTTATAAATACTTAGACTATTTAGCGAAAGTCTAACTTTGTTTTAAATTAAACTCTTTCTTAGCTTAGACATGTTTAACAACTTCCTTTTATGTCGGTCACCCTATATATGTACATACATACATACATGTACATATGTATATTAATTTCCTTTCATTTTATTAAGACTTAGTTTTTTGAAAATAAAAAATACCTCTGTTTACTCTGGGCCATCGCTTAGTATTTTTGTTTACTTTTTTAAATTAATTTTCAGAACATATTTTCATTATTCATTTCAACCCAAAAAATCCTCAGTGTCTTCTTCATTTTTTATTTCGGCCTGCTGCTGGTTGTTGCCATCGGGCAATATGGTTTCTTCACTGGATTGATTGGATTTCGAAACAATAATTATTTTTGAACCGGTAGCAGTGCTGCGTGTAACACGTTTCACTGTGGCCATGGTGGTAGTGGTTATGGTTTCTGAACTGCCACTTGTTGAGGAGCCACCCGAACGTACAGTTGTTATGATGGAACCCTGCCGTTTTAAGTTTAAGTTAATAATTTACTTATTTTTTCATAATTTTTATATGTTCGCCACCTACCTGCGTTTTTTTAGCTATTTTGTTGGCGTTTTTCGAATGTTGTGCTGTCGGGTACATGTGAGGATTCGTTATGGCCTTCGGCGTAGACGTTTTTAAAGGTGGTGTGGTATAAAAGACACGTGGTGATTCCTGGGCTGGCCTTTTCATAGGCCTTTTGTTGACACTGTACGATGTAATTTTATTGCTGCTGGAGTCCAAGGATGTTGACATTATAGCACCTGTGTGTGAGGACATGGTGGACTTAGTGTAGGCTGGTATTGTAGACAATGGTGTCATCATTTGCATTTGATAGCCAATGATATTACGTTCGGTATCGTAGATGGGTACTTGACGTTGTTTGACTACTACAGACCCGGACGCAGCTGCACTTGCGGGTGATGTTAAACTTGTATTTCTACTTCTCGATTGTACTTTCCTAACAGCCTTATTGTGTATTTGTTCTAGTTGTCTAGAATATGTACTGGCCGTTGAAGAGGCAGCGCTAGATGCCAATATACTGGGAGATGGTTGCAGTTGTGGCATTTGTACTGAAGGCAAGGAGCTGGTGATAGCTGTTTGCGTTGTTATATAATTATTTGAACTTAAAATTGCTGACGTGGGTGTTGGCGTTGGTTGGCTAAGCAATTCATTTCCTAACAATAGGGTTTGTTTAATATATTCCTCCATTAATACTAACGTTTGATCTAAATCTTTAGGTAAAAACTTCCCAGTCGCTATTAGGGCCTCTATTATACGATGGCGATCCACAAAACTTAAACTTTCAAATGGTTGCACCAATTGCTTAAGCAAAACATCGAAACGTCTTAGATTGGAACGTAAAGAAGATTTTTCCACGTTATTCAACTGCAACATATGGCCTCCTTTGGACATAACAGAGATTGTGGTATTTCGAGGAATCGTTGATACTGAAGGTGGTGTTGAACTCAACGTAGGTGTGTGTGTTTGTGCTGCTGCTGGTGGTGGAGGCTGCGAAGCCATACCGTGTGTGTCTGATTGTAATGGAGGTCGCATTTTCGGAGTTATTGTTGTGGTGGCAGGTAATTGTTTTGTCAAAGCATTTATGGTAGGTGGTAACGTCGGTCTAGATATTGGTTGCAACTGAGGTTGTGCCATTACCGGCACTACCCCTGGAGGCTGTGCAGATGCTGCAGTTGTAGCTACGGCTATTTTGGTATGTGTGGCCAGATTTTTCCTGATCTTTTCAGCCTTTTTTCGTATTATGTCCGGTATGGAGGCGTTACCACTTTCCAAATCGGCTCTTGTTACAACTTTCGTTGTTAAAACTATTGAAGATGGTAGTTCTATTACAGGCACTTGTACTTGAGCATGTATGCGTGTGGGATCAATAGCCGGCATAGGACCATCCAGGTTGGGACAACAATAGTCCAGCAAAACATTGCTGTGATTACGATTGTATTTGGCTGGATGTAAAAATGTGTACATGCAAGTGCCTCTACTATCCAATGCCGTGGGCGTAACACCAAACGAGGCAACAAAGCTATTTGCCGCAGAATCTGCACTCTGCAGACGTATATCGGTGGGCGTTATAGAGCTAGAGAGAGCATGTTGTGCTGCCTCGGTAATCGATTGAGCACGTGCCAATAATGTCGGTGTATCCGGCAGTATGGTCTCATTAATTGAACCAATAGGATTCTCATCCACAAATTCGTTCTTTAGCTCGATTGTTTCATTTGTATCTCCCACATTTAGAAGAGTGGTGGTAGGTAATGGTGCCACTGGCGGCTTGCTGGTTGTAGGTAACACATATGATTGCGGTGTGGAGGTGATGGCCGGTGTGGGAATTGAGGTGTAAGTTAGCAAAGTATCTGTATTAGGTATTATAAACGGTTGAGCAGGAGCAGTCACTGAAATCAATGAAAATTTTTTATAATTTTATTAAATAATTACGTTTTTTTTAGAAAAAAGTAAAGTTCTTCTATTTTTTCAGCTGATCTGTCTTGTGGAAATTCCTGGGATTGCTTACTCTGCACTAATACATATATTTTATATTTCGAAATTCTAATATCCTATATATTTTTCACTTTTCACATTTTCTTGAAGGCTTACACAATATATTGTCAACTCAGAGAGAGCTGTATCAATCAGAGGTTTAAGAAGAACTTCATACACAGCAGATTGAGTTTTGTCTTTAGAATATTTTTGTGCAATTATTTTTGTTGACTTGGCGCTATACAAAATGATTTTCCTAATTGCAAAATATTGGGGACATGTCCTTACGTTATTTAAGGGCTTTAGAATGACCAAAATATATGTACATATACATATACTTTAACACTCACGACAACGGGTATAAAAATCGGTGATACTGTGTTTTCATTCAGCCCTGCTGTTGACGATTTTCATAAAATATTCAACAATAAAATAATCAAGCCAAGATCTGAAGCATGTTCGCTAGAATCTATGTTGAAAGCAATTGTAATTCAAATCTTGAGAGTAGTTTCAATCAATTGAATTCTAGTTGTGTAACACTTTCAGTCGGAAATAAACAATACTGCTTTATAAATCGAGTGATTTCAAATCACACGTTTTGATCGCAAATACATATTCTTAAAATTAAGAAAAAAAAAAAAAAAAAACAAGAATTACCTGGAGTGTCAATTGGAGCAGCCGTTATAGCTGTTGCATTTAGTAAATTTTCCGCTTCAACTACCGATTGTATACGCAAATTCGTTTCGAAATTATTTTGTATAATTGGTAAAGCCTCAGTAGCACTTGCCGGTACTTCAGACACTGTTAAACAAATATAATAATTTTATAAAAACTACGACAATCAAATTATCTAATAGCAAATATTTACCAGTATCTTCTACATTTGGCTGAGTTGTAGGCAAATTTCGATTTTTAATGGTATTAAAATATTTCTTTACCGTTGAACGATTAAGCCGCACACTTAGCTTACGACATTTAAATGTTTTTAAATGATTTGCAGTTAGATGGAGCTAAACGAAATGTAAATTTTATATTAAAAAAAAGTGAAATCTATATGAAATGTATAGAAAGCTTACCCTAATGCGACTGTCACAACGTTTGCCGCGGCTATCACCATCATAAAGTTTCTTTATATTGTTAGCGTTAGGTATTTCATTTAGTATACTTGAGTGAGCCGGTAATTTGGGTGTTTTAAACACATTAGTTAAGGGTTTATCGCTTGCTGTTGCTGTTTGTTGTTGTTTCGGAATTACCAAAGATTTTCTAGATGAGGCTACTACAAAATTAGTGACTTTAGCCAGCGTGTCTTTAGATGTTAGCGGCATAGATTTTCTGGATTTTACTGCACCTGTTGTGGCAATATTTTCAGTGGTCTTTAGCTGTTGTCCTGTTAACTCTTTAATGTTAAGAGATTTTCGGTATTTTGTTGCCAACATTTTGGAACTTTCTGGCAATGGTGTTTGTTCTGCGTTTGAAAAAATATCGAGAGTATTTAGCATATCTCTTTGGAGTGTGTTGGTCTTTCTAGATTTTGCTGCACCTTTTTGTTGAGGCCTACGTTTAGTGGGTGATTTTGCGACCTCCTTAGGTTTTGGTGTAAATGTGGTGCTTGCAAGAACTTCTAAATTATCTGAAAAATCTATTACTTTGGGAATTACTTTGTTTAATATTACATCAGAGGCAGAGGTATTGGCTATTGTTATTGATACATTAGCGGTTTCTCTTGTTGACGACACATATGAGTTGCTGGTGTTTAACTGTTCTGTACTGTCATATAGATTTTTTCTGGCTGCTAAACGCTGACGTTTAACATGAGTATCAGTATTTAAAAGATCACTAATGCCACCCTCCTTCATTTCCTTGGACATTGACTCCATAAGCACATCAATTTCAGTTTTTTTAATCTTATTTTTGGATGGACTTATTATTGTTGTTGTGTTGGTTTTGTTAGCTGGTTTGTCTTGT
Organism: Bellardia pandia; assembly: GCA_916048285.2. Taxonomy (NCBI): domain Eukaryota; kingdom Metazoa; phylum Arthropoda; class Insecta; order Diptera; family Calliphoridae; genus Bellardia; species Bellardia pandia. The sequence goes on along the minus strand of OU696533.1, from coordinate 96,779,539 downwards.
GTTCTACCCGATTTATTAAGTCTTTTCACATTTGCTTTTTTGCCACGGCCTTTCTTTTTTCCTTGTTTTAAGGCATTTTGCAACTGATTTGCCGAGGGCTGCAACAAACTGTTATCCAGCTGTTGTGTTGTTATATTCATACTTTCAGTGTTAACGGTCACTTTGTGTTCCTGCTTACTTTCCACAGTCTTGTCTAGGTCTTTTACCTTATTCTGGCACATCATGATGTTCTCTTGCGATAGTGACTCAGCATCTATACCATCAGTGGTTTTTGATTCTAAGGTTTTTGGTGCTGGCTTTGCTTTCACTGGGTTTTGGTCTACTTTGGCAGGAGTTATTTTCTCGTCAACATCTGTTGCAGACGCAGCAGCAGCATTTTGTCTTTTAGTTTTTAGCCAATCTGAAAATGATAGCACTGCATTGCTACCAGGAGATTTGTTGGGACTAATATTTACTTTTGCTTTATTAGTTTTAGCTAGATCCCTTGTTTGTTTCTGTGGACTTGAGATTTCCGTTTTATTCGGTAACTTCTTTACAATTACACGAGATTTTGCAAGTAGAGGATCTTTATTAACTAACTGCTTCGATACTTGCGAAGCTTCTTTATTATCAGTTTGTTTGGGGACTTGTGTAGTATCTTTGTGAGCAGGTTGTTTTGGGACTTGTGAAACTTCTTCACTAACAGATTGTTTCGGTACTTGTAAAGCTTCTTTACTAGCAGCTTGTTTCGGGGCTTGTGAAGCCTCTTTTTTAACCGGTTGATTCGGGACTTGTAAAATTTCTTTATTAGCCGGCTTTTTGGGGGCTTCTAATACTACGTTATGAAGTACTTTTGCTGGAGTTTGTTTGAAAACTTTTGCTTTTTCTTCTGATTTTTTCTCAGCAATGTCAGTATTTTTCAAGGACTTTTCGATCTTTTCAGTATTTTTGTTTTGTGAAGATTCTTGTACAGTTTGTTCTTCATGCAAATTATCCAGATCATTGAAAAGAACACTGACATCGGCCGTTACTATGGGCAATTCTTCTTCTAAGAGACAATCGTCATGAAGATTACGAAAACGGGCTGTAAATATTAATTAAATTATGAATAATAATAGTTGGAAAAAAACCGTTTTGATTGATGAAAGATGTTTTTTTTTAATAAATATTATTTTTACAACATTTGACTTACATGATTTCCTTGACGTGTCCAATGTAGATTTCTTACTGGAACGTGGATTTTCCGCTACCAAGGCAGGTGAACGTGAAATCCGTTTAATTGTAGTGCTTCCTATAACAGTAGCCGTTTCTGATTTACCACATTTAGGCGTTGTTATCAATGATGTTGCTTTCAAGGGCGGTTCTTTAAATAGTTTCTTCTTGTTATCTGTAAATGCAACAAATGTAAATATTATTTTCAGACAATATAATAACACAAATAAATCACCATTTTCCGGTAATGGCGTTTCCGTTGCCCGTTTTCTTAATGTTCGTCGCAATGTGTTGTCCGAGTTGGACGACGTTATTGAGGATTCGCTGCCAGACATATCAGCTTCTAAACTCAAACTATCTTGTAGAGATCTTGCAACTATTTCAGGCATTGTAGAAGAATCCAATTGTTCTGTAAAAATTTCTTTATTTTCCGTTTGTTTAACCTCATCGCTGTTATCCTTTGACTGCATTTCATCGGCGGTAGAGTTTATGTCCTCAATTTGGTTTACTACTACAGCTGTTGTAGCAGCAATTTGCTGTTCTAAGTTGTATGTTTTAATTTCTGTGTGTTTTCTAGTGTTTACATTTTCTGTTTCAGTTTTTGAGTCACCTTGTGTTGGACTTTTCCCAGAAGATGTTACGGCCTGAGATATTTCTGTTTCTTTTGCAGTTTCTCCTAGAGCTACTGCGCGTTTTCTAGTTTTTATGGGTTCAAAATGATGTTTTGTTTGATCCTTTAAATCTTGTTCTGGTGTCATTTTCGCAGATAATTCAGTTTGTGTTATTGTTGTTGTTTCTTTCCCTATATCGGCTTTAATATCTACACGCTTTCTAGTTATTCTCGTTTCTACTGTTTGATGTTTGTCTTCTGATAATTCCGTCTGTTTTAATTTAGTAGTTTCTTGTCCTATTTCGCCTTCTCGATTTCTGGTTTTAATTGGTTCTGAATATTGTTCTTCTATTTGATTTTGAGAATTATCATGAGCTGATGATTCAACTTGAGTTAATTCAGTTGTTTCCTTGTCAGTTTTTTCTTTGACATCAGCATGTCTTCTAGTTTTTCTTGCCTCAAAATGCTCTTCTGTTAGATGTTTATCATCATGTTGCAATAAACTTTTTTCTTCTTGTGGTTCAGTCTGTTTTAATTCATTAGTTTCTTTAACATCTGCAGCTTTTCTGGTGTTAATTGATTCTAAAGGTTGTTCATCCGTTTGATTTTTGGAATCATCATGTGCAGCTGATTCAACTGGAGACAATTCAGCTGTTTCCCTTCCAGATTTTTCTTTAACATCAGCTAGTCTTCTAGTTTTTCTTGGCTCAAAATGTTCTTTTTCGGTTGGTTGTTTAGAATCATCTTGCGCTGAACTTTTTTCTTTTAGTGATTCTGTTTGTGTGTTTTCAATTGTTTCTTTTCCTATTTCTGCCGAAAGATCTCCACGTTTTCTAGTTTTAATTGGTTTTAAAAGTTGCCCAACTTGTGCCAAATTTTCCTCCTGTGATTCACCTTGAGTTTTTTCTTTAGCTTCAGCGTGACTCCTAGTTTTTCTTAGCTCAAAACGTCCTTCTTCAGTTTCATTTTTATAATCATCTTCTTGAGTTTCATTTAGAGGCATTTCAATTGCTTCTTTTACTTTAACTGTTTGTTGTCTAGATTTAATTGGTTCTAAAGTTTCCGCTTTTTGTTCTTGTGTTGCTGTTAGAGTTATTGTTAATTCCTTTGTTTCTTTTCCTAATTCGGTTTTAAGATCTACACGTTTTCGTTTTTTTCTTGGCTCAAAATGTTCTTCTTCCCTTTGATTTTTCGCTGAAAATGTTTCATCATTTTGTTCAGCTTTAGTTAATTCCTTTGTTTCTTCTTCTAATTCGACTTTCAGAGCTGCACGTTTCCTGTTTCTTCGAGTTTCGACGTGTTCTTTTTCCACTTCAATGTTAGACTCCGCTAATGTTGAACATTTTTCTTTAGATGTTTCCGGTTGTGTTATTTCATTTGTATCTTGGGATTTAAGTTCTGCAAGTTCTTTTTCTGCTTTATTTTTTAAATCTTCTGGGGCTGAACTTTTTTCGCCAGCTTCAATTTTAGTAATTTCATGTGTTTCTTTACCCTGCTCATCAACTTTAGCAACCCCACGTGTTCTAATTTTTCTTGCTTCAAAATGTTTTTGTTCCATTTGACTAGTTAATTCATCGTGTGTTAAAGTGTTTTCTCTCGAGGATTCAACATTTGTCATATCAGTTTTTTCTTTATCTGTTTCTGCTTTAATATCTTCATGATTTCTGGTTTTTCGTGTATCAAAATGTTCTTCTCCCTTTTTATTTTCTAATTTATTGACTCTTGCTCCTTCAGATGTTGCTGCTTTTGATTCTTGCGTTTGTTGCATCAATTCATTAACTTGAGTTTTTTCATTTGAATCTTTCCCTAGAAAAATGTTTTCAGTTTCTTCTTTTAAAACATTTTTCTTTGCTTGTTTAATGGTTTCCAATTTCTTATCATCGGCTTCTGGTTTAGCAAGTTTTTCTGCTGTAGTTTGTTGTACAATGTCTCCTTTTGTTATGGATTCATTTGATTTTATATTTTCAATACGGCTTCTAGTAATTCTTGGTTCAATTACAAACTCATCCTTATTTTCGACATAATCCTCCGCAACTGGCTCTCCAATATTTATTAAATTTGTATTGTCAGATTGACTAGTTTCCGTTGGTTGTACTGTCGTCGCATTTGACTGTTTAACTGTTATTTCATTTAGTTGTAACTCTTCTGCTTTTGAAGCATCTAGATTCACTTTAGATTTTCTCGTCCTTTTGGTCTGGATTTTTTCTTCTTTTGCAGTTACAGCCTCCTTTACTTCACCTTCTTTACTAGCATCAGCAAATTCTGGTATATTCGCCGCTTTTCTTGATATTTGGGGAGAATCTTGGTTATTTTCTTTTTTGTTTACATCATCTTTTGTTTTTGGATCTTTAGGGCTGTCTTGAAGTTCCTTGCTTTGTGTTTTATCAAGCTCAATTTTGTTTTCTGGAACATCAGAGTCTTTACTTAGTTTCACTGCAGTACTAGTGTCTACAAGTTTTGCGCGATCTGTTTTATCCTGTGTAGTTTTAGTAACCAATTTTTCGGTTTTTTTCGTTGGTTTTGGTGACGATATCGTTTTGGTAGTTGAGTCTGCTGTATTTTGTTTTGATTTAAGTTCAACTGGTTTTTTATTTTCCTGTATTGCTTCTTTTTTGATACAAACTTGGACTTCCCTACAAGTTTCTGCAAGTTTTGCGGAATCTGTTTTACCCTGTGTAGTTTTAGTAACCAATTTTTCAAGTTTTTTAGTTGGCTTTGGAGATGATATCGTTTTGGTGGTTGAGTCTGCAGTATTTTGTTTTGCATTTTTGTTTTCGTTTGTGCTTATTTGAGGTTCAGTTTCTGCCGTATTTGAATCATTGGTATTTGTAGTTGTTTTGGTCTCTCCTTGTTCCTTAACGATTTTACTTTGTTCTTTTTCTCTTAGCTTATTGTGGGAATTTTCCAAAGTTTTAGAGTTGTCGGTCTTTGTTGATTCGGAGGGGACTCTTAATGCTTCCTTTTCTTTTACTTCCTCATTTTTTTTATCTTTAGTTAGTTTAGGTTCCACAACAGTTTGCTTATCATAAGTACTAATAACTGGGGAATCTTGCGAACTTACTTCCGAAACTGAGGTCAAAGTCTCCTTTGTAGTTTCTTTAGATATTTTAGTTTTAACAACTACGTTTTTATCTTTATCCTTTTCAGTTTTCAAGGGGTCTGGTTTCAATGATACTAAATCTTTAGCATCTTTTGTTTTATTTACTTTAGTTTTGGTTTTTTCTCCTTCATTTGGAGTTTTGTCTGGAATTTTAGTTTCAGTTGTTTTATCACTTTGTAGAGCTACATTATCGGAGGGCTTTACAACTTTATCCATTATTTTGGGTTTCGCTGACTCCTCTTTAGTTATTTTAATATTTTCTTCTTTAGGTTTAGCTGCTGTTTTCAGTGGCATTGAAATCTTTTTGGGAGAATCCTTATTCTTATTTTCTGCAACTTTTGCTTGTTGTGACTCTGTACAACTCTTAGGAATTTGTGCTGGCTTCTTGATATCAATAGTATTTTCTTTTATTTTAATTTCTTGTGTTTTTGTCATATTTGTTTGGATTTTTTGCTCATTTACTTTGGACGTATTTGTAACACTTGTATCTCTACCCTCAATCTTGTCTGGCGTTGAAATACTTTCTTGTTTCTTAGTTACTACTTCAGGACGTTTTGCTGTAACAGCCTGGCTTTTCACTAGATTTTGTTTGTTAGTATTTTTAGACTCAACAATTTTAGCAGGTTCATTAGTTGATTCCTTTTTCTCTTTAATGGGTTTGTTTGACTCATTAGCATCTTCTTTATTTTTATCTGCCGTTTTAATCGTTTTCTTAAGTGCAGAATTTGTGTCTTTAACATTTGTTGGTGGCAATTTTTTATTGCCTTCTGTATTTTTAGAAGACGAGGGGCTTGATGTATTTAATTCTTTCGGAAGAATTTTAGAAAGAACTGGATTTTGGACAGCTTGTTTTACAGGACTTGCATTACTAACGTTAGCTGTTTTTGCGCTGGGTTTTATCGATTTTTGCTGTTTATCACTATCAATAGATTTTTCAAGCTCTTTTAATTTATCCTCAAAATTATTGCTTGGCAGACTTTTTGAAACTTCTTTGGATTTTTCATTACTTTTAGAAACTTTTACACAGCTAGCCACAGTCGTAGAATTAGGTTTATTAGTTTCGCTTTTATTACTTGTAAGAGCAGGTTTAACAGTTTCACTTTTACTACTTGTTAGGGATTTATTTAGATCTGTTGCCTGTTTAGGTTTAGAGAAGTCAGACTTTTCAGTTTTAATACTACTATTACTACTTTTATTTAGATTTACAGGTTTACTAAAGCTTTTTCGTTCTTTAGACGAATCACGAGAACTACTGGCTGTAGTTTTAGATGAAGATGTAGAAGATTTGTTGTCCTTAGCCGTTGTGGTGTGTGATTTTCCATTATCTTTTTCTTTGGTCTTTCCCACATTCTCTGCTGGCTTTTTATCTTTTTTCTCCAAAGAAGCTTTCTCATATTTTGAATCCTTTTTGTTAACTGGTTCTTTAACATTCTGTGTTTCAATACTAGTTTTAACCTTATCTTTTGGGTTAATTTCACTATCTTTAATTGTTTTTATATCTTTATTTTCCGTAGACTTTTCTTTTACTTTCTCCGAAGATGCATGATCTGTTTTACCACTTGGACTTTTATGCGAATGTTTTGTGTCCTTTTTTAAGTCCTGTTTTGTTTCTTTTGGATCTCTGGATTTGCTTGATTCTCTGGATCTAGAGGATTCTTTTGAATCTCGGGATTTTCTATGTTCTTTATGATGATGTTTTGAGTCTTTGTCATAACTATGTCTTGAGCGATCTTTAGACCTTTCGCGTGAACGTTCCTTGGAACTTTCTCTTGAACTTTTATCTTTTGAATTATCTCTGTAGCTTTTACTTCTTGAGTGTTTTGAACTTTTATCTTTTGAATATTTGGAATTATCTCTGGTGCTTTTGTGTGTAGATTCTTTAGACTTTTCCTTCAAAGATTTATGTGAATTTGTGGGACTTTTAAATGAGCTGGAAGTACCAGCTTCTTTTTCTGATATGTTGTGCGTTTCCAATGTTATTTGTGAAATTTCCAACGCTTTGGTTTCTGCATTTTTTTCTACATTTGTATCGGTGTTAACGACTTCTTCGAAACCCTTAAAATCATCTACATCATCAATACTCTTTTTAGTACCCTCATGCTCTTCGGTGGCTTCTGGTGTATTCAAATTTCTAAAACGTTTCTTTTTTCGAGTATTTGGTGAGTCAATCATATCGGACTTTATATTTTGCAAAGACTTTGTGGCATCCTGTTGCAAAACATTTTCTGTTATAACTTCAGTACTAGATGCAGCTGGATTTTCTTGTGCACTCTCTTTTTGTTGCAAAGAACTTTTTATTAGTTCTGTTTTGTCTTTAATTACATTCTTCTCTTTTCTATCCTCGTCCTTTACGTTTTCTGTTTTCTTAAACTCTACATTAATTTGTTCAACTTCCTTGTTTGCGATTTCCTTTTCAGCTTCTTCACTTTGTTTCCCTTCAACTGGTTTATTTTCATCTATTTCCTTAACCTTAGTTGGCTCTTCTAAGACATTATCCTCATAATCTATTACAACACCAGATTTTGGCAATTTTTGTTTGTTTTCATCCTGAATTTCCACAAATGCATTGACTTCTTCCTCCTCCCCTACTTCCATTTCAGCTCCAACGTCTTCATTAGTTAAAGATAAATTTCTTTTTAATTTCATTGCCTCGGCATACGACTCTTCCAGCAGTTCTTCTACAGCCGATAAATCCGAATCTGTCGATGCACCTCCCGGAGATTTTAAATTTCTGTATTCAATAGTATTGTCCATATTGTTCTTTTTTGTTTTTTTCTTATCTAATAAAGACAAAATAGAAGATTAATGATTAATGCAAAACTCCATTATTAAACAAACTTTAACTTACTCGTTTTATTGGAGTGCTTAGTTAGATTAGTGTTAATTGCCGGGTTCTTAGAGACTGATATAGTGTTAACCGAAACAGTTGAGTTAGATGGAGCTGTAGATATTGCAGGTTTAGTGTTATTTACACTTGCGGCAACTGGTAGCGTTTCAAAACTTTCCGCCAAATTTTCTCTGGAGGCTGTTATATCTATGACAATGTTACCACATACGTCGTTCTCCACTGAATCTTCGAGTAAATTGTGTGTTTGCAAAAGTTCCAATAATTTTGGTTTTTCGCCTTTTCTTAAAACACTCTCGATTATTTCGGGATGCATAAAAGGCTTGATTGTTTTAGTTAATTTGAAACCGGAAGAACTGGTTGGTGTGTCACTGCTATCGTCTGATATTACTGGTGAGGGTGTTGAGGCGCGATAATCTTCTAAATATGTGTATTTTTGTTTTTTTACAAGTCAAACGATTTAAATTTGTTTTTTTTTATAAATAAGAAACTAAACGATCGATGTTTGAAATCGATCTCTAACAACAACATCACTACAATTGTTAATGATTATTTTTCAATCAATTTCTTAAATACAAAAATCATAGTACACAAATTTCTCAACACGACATAACAACACATTAACAATTGTAATGCAACTTAAAATATATGAAACACTGTAGGACAAATACGTATGTATAGAAATATCGTTTGTTGGTACATACCCAAATTTGATGTTGCACCACTGGAATCATTTGATAATTCTATAACTTGTGAATTTCTGCTTAGCACATCTTCATCGTCTTCTTCATCATAATAGTCTTCATCACCGGAATAATATATATCATTGCTATCATCATCATCGTCAAACTCACTTATTGAATTATAAGTTTCACCGGAGATGTCCGATAATGAATAGTTATCGGAGCCTGCTTCGGAGAGATCGTCCAAATCTGAAAAATTACAAAAGTTGGACAAATAAATTTAAATTGTTTTTTTTGTAAATTTTTGTATTGTAGGTGATAAAATGTTAATAAAAGTATTTTGAAAAAAAAAAAAAAAATTGAAATAAAATTTTTTTAATTTATATTTTTATAAAAATATGTTATTTATAAAAAAATTGTGAATTGTGAATTTTTAATTTTTTTTAAAATCATATAAAAAAAATTTTTTTGGAAAACATATTTTTAATTTTTAAAATTAAAATTTTTTATAAATAAAAATATTTAAAGCAACTAAATACATTTTATTCATAAAAAACTTACCTAATGGATCATTTGCTGGATCTTTTATAACAATCTTTTCTGGCCTTACAATAGTTGCCGGACGTTTGGTAAATTTCTTTAAAACTGTTAACGTTTTATGAGTCTGTAAAGATGTTGTAGCCTGTTTTTGTTGTTTGCCAACCAACGCTGAAGTTGATGAAGTGTCGGTTGTTGTTGATGACAATGGTTTACGTGCTGAAACTGGCAATTGCACAGTTCGGGAAGGCGTCGGTGCTGCAGAGGTTGATGCTTTTTGCCTATGTGGGCTAAACGACGAAGAGGATGATGGTCCTGCGGATAGTCTCTGTATTATATTTGTTTTCCTTTGCAAATTCTGTAGCTTTTGTTGATTTTGTACTGTTGGTCTAACAGTAGCTATCGACTTGGGTTTATTTGCAAATGCTGTTTGTGGTCTGGCGGTATTTGTTTGTATGGTAGTACCGCTCGTTTTTGTCATAAACGTTTTAGGTTTAGGTGTTGAAGATGTTACTAAGTAAAAGTAAAGTTATTTGTAATGTAAATAACAAATAAAATAAATATTTATAGACGTATTTAAAATGTTCAAAACTAAAAAAGGATTATTATATGATTAATTAGCCTAGGATTTTCTCATTTTGAATTCGTCTATTATGCTTGGTTTTCACTATGTCAGTTTTGTATATGAAATTACCAACAATTTGGACAATTTGACAACAAAACTGACATAGTGAAAACCAAGCATTAGTTGTTCATCATTTTAATGTTTTAGTTCTTACTTTTATTTGCTGGTTTAGCAATAGTATTGAACTGATTTGTTGGTTCTTGTCGTGATATTTCCACTTTTTGTATTATTTTTTCACCTAAAAGGAGTAGAAGAATAAATGTTAAAAAATTTCAAGTTTGTAAGCCTGATTTCTTAAAGTAAATTCGTACCTATTACTTCTTCATGTAAGGATTCATATGATTCATTAGAAACAGAATTTCTTCTTAATGCTGATATGTTATCTGGTCATGAATAAATAAAAATAAAAAATAAAGAAAATATGTAGGTATAACAAATAATAATAAAAATAAAAAAAATATAAAATCAAAAATATTTATAATAAATACAAAAAGTAGTTATAAAACGAGTGGTAGCATTGGTACTAGTGATGTCGCAAACACTTATACATATGTATGTATAGGGGGTTTAAGGAAACAGTTTGGCTCTATAGTATATACAATTCACACTAGCCTAGAAAATAAGTCTAAAAAGAACTTTCGTTCGAATCTGTGTCTTGTTCACATAAACTTAATAATTTAATTCAATAACTCGATTAAAGTAAAATTGCAAAGAGATTAATTTAAATATTGTAGTTTTAAACAGAATCAAAAGAATGTACGATCGCCTAAGAAGTGCTGCAATAATATAATACAATTACTACATGTTTACAACTATGTATTGACAAGCATTGATTAAAAAACCACTATCACGTCTTCGCACTCACCCAATTAAATAAAGTTATGTACATAATTTATACATATATGTACATACATACATGCGTATATATGTATTAAAAGTCAATATTGTAAAAATAGTCTTACCGCTTCTTTGAAATTCATTTACAACATCTTCATCATCATCTGAGTTATCATCAAACAAACAATTGAATATATCCTGATCTAAAGATGATGAAGAATCGTCTCCGTCTTCGTTAGGTTTTTGATTTGCTATATTTTTATTGGTTTTAGATGAGACCGAAGAGGCTGCCGCTTCTGCAGCCGCTGAATTTAAAGCTTGAAAATGCAAGAAAGGAGTCACAAAATTACTAACTGTACACTCAATCTGGATCTCACAAATAAACTGCAATAAAAATCTTTACCAGGTAACACTAAATCTTCGTACTCTTCCAGATATTCAATGTCTTCCATGTTTTTTCCTCCGTAAAAGGTCAATATTTATATATGGGTATTGTTTTTTTGTTTTAGAAAAGTTGTCGCATTTCTTAATGTCTCAAAACAAACTTTTCTAAAGGCTGTACATATTTTCACAATGAAAATACTGTTTTAGTATTTTACACAAAGTTTGTCGCATGAATTTTCTTGTTTAGTTTATACCTTTTAAATTGTTTACACTTTTAAACCATCACTAATGATTTGTTTTAGGAAATTACTTGGTTTTTGTATATATTTGTTTAGTTTTTAATGGCAAATTAATAATATTTTTTGCACTAACGCGCTTTTTCTCAACAATTTTTTAGCCGATGCATATTAAAATTGACATTTGTATAATATATTTTGGAAGGTTTTAAAAACCACAAGCTATTGTATATATTGCAATTAATAAAAGGTGGTTGACAGAAATATTGGGAAATTATGCGCGATACAAAAAAAGTAATGCCAAGTTTCGAGACTTTAACCTAGTGGCTACACTTTAGCTGTCAACAATTTGTTTTTCTTTTTAGCTTCACGTGTTACTGTATTTTGCTCTATTTTTTTTTGTAAGAAATCTATGTTTAATTGTTTTAATTTATTTAAAAACTTATATTAAACTTAGTTACAATGGTAACAGTAAAAAATATGGATTTAATTACCACTATTGAGGATGATGCAGAAGTAGAAAATCATTCAGAAGATTCCGATGCAGAAGTGGAGGTAAGAAAAATTTTACGGAACCTCGTTGTTTAGTTTGCTTAAAAGTTAAAAAATTCTTCTTTTTCAGTACCAACCCACAAAATTAAAGCACAAAAAAGTTACAGAATTTGAAAAGAATTTCGAATTTGTTAGCTCCGTCAAAGAATACAATCAAGACACTTGGGATGATTTGATGAAATATGTGAAACGCAAGGCACGCACAAAGACCGATGACAAAATCGCAGCCCGTCTTAAGCAGCGTGAGGGTGATGGAGAAGAAATTAATCCCAAAGATGAGGATAGTGGTGACGAAATTGATTTGTCTGAAGATGAATTGAAACACGATAACTTGCGTTTAAGAGAAAAGAAATTATCGAAAAAGAAGATGAAAAATAAGACCACTAGTGATGAATCTGAAGAAGAGGGTGAAAAAATGCAATTCGATGAGGCCATAGAATCGAATGAATCGATTACTTCATTTTATCAAATGAATCTTTCTCGTCCGCTGATGAGAGCTATTGGTGTGCTGGGTTATATTTATCCCACTCCCATTCAGTCTTCCACTATACCCATAGCCTTATTGGGTAGAGATATTTGCGGTTGTGCTGCAACCGGAACTGGTAAAACTGCAGCCTATATGTTGCCTACCGTAGAACGTTTACTATATCGTCCTATGAATAATAAAACTGTGACTAGAGTATTGGTTTTAGTGCCTACACGTGAATTGGGTGCCCAAGTTTATCAAGTCACTAAGCAGTTGTGTCAATTTACAACTATCGATGTTGGTCTAGCTATTGGTGGTTTAGATGTTAAGGCTCAAGAAATGGTTTTGCGTCAAAATCCTGACATAGTTATTGCTACTCCCGGTCGTTTGATAGATCACATTAAGAATACACCAAGTTTCAGTTTGGATTCTATAGAGGTAAGTTGTTGGGTCAAAGAACTGAATATGTTGTTATAAACTGGAATATGATGACCAATCCTTGCGCTCTGAAATTTTTGGAAAATATTTTCCCTTATTAAAGAAGAGACCTTTTGAAACTTATATAGCGTTGTCTATATAATCTGATTTAGTAAATACATACAACCAATTATGTTCATTTACATAAAAAATGAATATTAAACTAAAAGTTATGTTTGTTTTACTAGGTTCTCATACTCGATGAAGCCGATCGTATGTTGGATGAATATTTTGCCGAGCAAATGAAAGAAATTATCAATTCTTGTTCAAAAACCCGACAAACCATGCTCTTCTCTGCCACTATGAGTGAACAAGTTAAAGACTTAGCTGCCGTTTCCCTGAACAAGCCGGTCAAAGTTTTTGTTAATAACAATCAACAGGTGGCTTTTAATTTGCGTCAAGAATTTATACGCATACGTGAAGAGAAAGAAGGCGACCGTGAACCCATATTGGCCAGTTTAATTTGTCGTACGTTCCATGACCATTGTATGGTCTTTGTACAAACTAAAAAACAAGCACATCGCCTGCATATACTTTTGGGTTTGTTGGGTATTAAGGCTGGCGAGTTGCACGGTAATCTAACGCAACAGCAACGTTTGGAGTCGTTGAAAAAATTTAAGGAAGAACAAATAGATGTGCTCATAGCTACAGATGTGGCCGCTAGAGGTTTGGATATTGTGGGCGTGAAGACTGTTATCAACTTTGTTATGCCTATAACCACAGAACATTATATACATCGTGTTGGTCGTACAGCTCGTGCTGGACGTGCAGGTATTTCAGTATCTCTGGCCGGTGAGAAGGAAAGAAAAATTGTAAAAGATATTATAAAAAATGCTGAGGGTTCAGTAAAGAATCGCATCATACCACCGGAAATTATAGAAAAATATCGCAAAAAGTTGACGGCTTTAGAACCAGAAATTCGTAAGTTTTTTAGAACTATATTTTTCATCTGAGAGTTGTTTTTCTAATATAACTTTTATTTTTTGCAGAAAATATTTTGGATGAAGAACAGACCGAACGTCAAATCGCCAAAATGGAACAGCAGTTATCGAAAACTGAGCGAAAATTGCTGGGAAACAAAAATGAACATCGTGATTGGTTCCAAACCAAAAAGCAACGTGAAGATGAAAAACAACGTTTGTCTCTAAACCCCGAGGAGAGTAAAACTAAGAAACCGGATGATAAAAATAAGAAACGTAAACGTCCTGAATATGGTGGGGATGGTGAAGATGGTCCTCCAGTAAAAGAACTGAATGCCAAAAAGAAGAAGAAGGAAGAAGAAAAGAAAAGAGTAAAGACTCCCGAACAGTTGGCCAAAGAAAGAGCCATGAAGGAAATTGAAAAAGTGTCTTTGGTAAGAGCAAAAATATCTAAATTACGTAAACGTCCGGGTAAACTTTCGGCAGTATCGGATATTTCGGCCTACAATAAGGCTGGTGCGGTGGGTAAACCCAAACGAGGCGGTAACTCAGCATTTACCAACGATTTAACAGATGTCAGTCGTAGTGGTGCTTTACGTTTAAGATCTGAAGCTAATCGACACCAGAAAATGTCTAAAATAGCCGCCAAAAAGAAGACCAGCAATGTGAAATTGACTAATAAGGCGGGTAAGAATAAGTTCAACAAAGGCAAAAGCTTTGGCGGACCTAGATTTGCAAAAAAAGATAATAAAGGTAATAAAAAGAAATAGATTTTGTATGTGTAAATACAATTTTTAGACCTTAAGACTTTTTATGATGTGTTATAAATAAAAATATAAAAAAAAGTTTAATAAAATGTTTTGATAATAAATTTAATTTATTATTGTATTATTTTACTAAAGATAATTCAATTTGTTTATGGGTGCAAAAAATGGGATTATCTAATTATTAACTCATAGTTTTATAAAAAATATTTTTTGTAAAAACAAATTATGTAAAAAATATATAAAAGCAAGAAATTGCTTAAAAACTGTGTAGTTATATGTATTAACAAGAGATATCTAATAATCCTAGACATAAACCCATTATTATGCCTAAACATTGTAAAAGAAAATATCCCCCTAAAGTCAAAAACATACACATCTGGCATCACCGACTGTCAAATTGTTTTCGCGTCTATCACTTTGCAATCAGTTTGTAAACAAATTTTTATCAAAAGTTTTCAGTGGTTTTCAACATAAATACAAAAACAAACAAACGAAAAACAATATCTGTTTTTAATTAAACACAAATTAAAATTTGTTTTTTAAATAGCAATGTTGCAAACATTGAATTGCATACGCATGGGAGAAGTGCTTTTAGATGAAAATCTACAATTATTTATTCTCTGCAACAACTGTCACACAGACTTACGAAATTTACATGATTTTCGACTACATTTAGAAAAATGTGAGGGTTTGGAAAATCTTTTCCAAAGGGGACAACAACAAATCAAATACAATAGCGATAAAAGTACCCAATTGTTTGGTAAAACACTGAAAGGAATCAAGGAGGTGAGTTTAGAAAAAGTTTAAAGAATATTAAAACAAAATCGATTTTTACCATTAATGTATGTTTTATGTTCTGTTCTCCCCTTGTCTTGTGCAGTTCTTAATATACGACTACAATGATGTAGAGGTTACATATGCAAACACGGAGGAAAGTTTTATTAATATGATTAATATAGAGGAGGAGTTATTAGATCCTAAATGGTATTCCGATTTAAATGCTGAGGTCAATAGTAATAATACATCAGCACAGAAATCATCCAAACAGTATGATGAACTAGTGGAGGCGGTAACACCTTTTGTGCAATTTAAGGAAAATCTTAAATCTAATAATAATGGCAACAATAGCATTAAATCCAGCGTGGCTAAATCTAGCACTGAATTGAAAGCCAATACAAAAGATTCGGAGAAAACCTTCAAAAATGTGCAATTTGATTTGAGTGCTAACAAAGTCAGGCCTACAGCCAAAAGAAAATTATCAATGCCAAAAACAATACCCATACATTTTACCATACCATCACCACCAGCTTCCGCACAATTAAATGTCAGCAATAATACATTACTTAGTAGTACACCTATTTCAACAGTATCCAAAACCTATACCAGTAAAAAACGCAAATCAGAACCTATAACTTCAAATGGTTTTGTAAAGCCGCCGGAAAAACCCTTAATTCCAACTAATCCACAGCAAATTACTAACATACTTCCCCCCACAACTATAGCCACTAACATAGTATTAAATCCCATAGCCTGCAAATCAACAATCATACCCACTACCATCATAAAACAAGAGCCGACAAAGGAGAAACAAACAGCCCAAATACTAAATAAATTGCAAAATTTAGGTTTACAAGTAAAGCGCACACAGCCACTGCCGCCACAAGCAGTTGCAAATTCGACGGCGCCTAATAAAACCGATACAAAGACCTTAGAAATTCTACAAAAGCTACAGTCAAAAGGTATGAAAGTGAAAATCTTAAATAAACAACAGACTACTGAAACACGCGTAAATAACGCAATGGCCAAGCCATTGCCAGGAATGATGCCAAATCCTGCACAAAAGCCCATAAGTGTCATACGTAACGCAGCTGCGAAGATGACCATTAAGCAAAATTTAAACAAGAATTTAATTATAAGAAAAGTTAACTAATAATTTGTACTTACCACTCTTTAAATTAAGGTTTTTCACAAAAAAATGAAATTGATAATTATTAAAATTACAAAATAGTTTATAAAGCTTAAAATTTAAGCGATAAACAAATTATAAGTCACTCAATAAAAAACAAAACAAAAACTAATCATGCTTTATGTGAAGAATTTGCTCCTTGGCAAATATGGCAGCCTTAAAGTATTGTTATCAATGACATTTGGTTGTCAAAGGCTTGGAAAGTGTTGCCAAAACTTTTTTATTTCGTACTTAAAAGGCGGGAAAAATCAGAATAAATTAAACCTTTTTTTTAGGAAGAAAAACAAAATTTGATATTATTTGAAAAAATAGAATGTAAATCAAACTGGGAAAAAATCATAAATAAACTTAGGTTTAATTATATTGCGAATGCAAACATGCGGAACTTTTAACGCATTGTGTATAACATACTTAACTTGTTTTTATATACATACATATTATGTATGTTGTGAATTTGCAAAACATTAGTTTATATAGTTTTATTTTTGCCAATTTAATTTCCTACATAAAACTTTTATATACAGACCGCATGTGTTTCTGTTCGAACATTTATATCGTCATAAATGTTTAGCTTTGTGCATGAGTTAATGTTTAGATAACTGTATTTCTTATGTTAAGAGGTACATACAAAATTCATGTCTAAATAGGGGTGAAGCAATTTACTTCAGTGATTTCACTTTATAGCTGATATTTACTGTTCTTCTGACATTTTATTAAGAGTTGTATTAATTTTTTTATTTGAATATTTTTTTTTATTTATTTCGATAATAATTTTTTAGTTCTTTTATTCGAACTTTTCCAATATTCTATAATTTCTTTTTCCAAGCAATGAGGTCACTTTTAATATTTATATAAGAATGTTCTATATATTTATATCCAATATTTCGCTATCTTAATAGATAGCTTTTAGGGAGATTACAATTTTTAAACTATAATAAATATTTTTAATCTTTTTATATAAATAACATTGCTTTGAAAAAGAAATTATAGAATATTTCGATAATATGTATTATATATATACATTTGTGTTGTTTGGACATTATTTAATATAAATCCATGTATCAAACTGCAGTTGAAGTGGAAATTGTGCTATTGTTTTTATTATATTCTACAAAAATTTAATAAAAATTGTCTTCCCAATGCTTAACCCAAATGAATCCACCTTAAATGCTATGTTCAACTTTTATGTGAGGTTTTTTAAGCTTATTTATAGCTACATTTGACATTTTTGAAATTTTATAAATGATTGGCAACAATATATACAGCTGACATCATTTTGACAGTTACCAATATAATTATTTATCGTATTGTGCGTGTAATAAAACTAAAAAAATAAATAAAAGAATATTTGTGTCTTTTAATAATTTAAATAAAATATTGTAGTATTAAAATAAAAGTCTTAATGTGCGTTTAAACTAACATATAATATCTGTTGTTTATTTTTGTCTAACAAATAGAAAAATCGTGTGAGGCTGCAGAAGTCTCGTGCTACAGGAGGTAAATTTTTTGGAATTTTTCTCTTTTATATTAAAAGTTATATAATTTATGCAAATTTTTGGTGTTTATTTAGAAATAATTTATTAAAATTTATAAAAATGTGTAACACAAGATAGATTGTAGTAATGTCTTAAAATATGTAACATGGGAATGTAAAGATTTCTAAGCTGTCATTTATGAAAATTTCGCAAATTCTCCAAATTGTTCATGGTTTATTAATGTATGAATATAAATACATAGTTTTATTTTGAATGCTTATTTAATTATGCCGATATTTGTTTACAGCATATATTTTTCAATATTATATATATTATATATTTGTTTCAATATTTATCGATTTCCTATAAATATTGGTTAAATTTTAAAAATGATGTCATTACGTACATATAAAATGTGTTTAAAATATAAATCATGTATTAAACGTTTGAGTATGCTAGGACTACCACGGCGCATTCTCCGAGTTATGTTAATCGTAAAATTCAATATTTTCAAAACTCCAGTCTAAGAAGATGTCTTGGACTTACGCCTTTTAACCAGTTCATATCATTTATGCCTTGGCATGTGAACTTCCACCCAAGTTTAGGGCGATACTGCTCACGGCAAAGGAGCTTCTTATCATTTCAATTGTGAATCCTACACTTTTTCGATTGATATCTGAAAACAGGCATGTGGTCAATAGCTACTGATCGTTTCTTGATTTTCCGGTGCGATATGCGGTTGTCCTCCCTGGCAGCAGAACTGGTAGCGATACGTGAGGCTTTATTAGCGGCTGTTTTATTATTATTTTCACTGATAGCAGGAATGCTCTTTTATCGATTGCAAACAGTCGGTGGGAGAATTGTCTTGTCTCTGATATTATTCGGATTGTGGATGACGCTACTTTTGATTCGATTCACTTTGTATGGGTTCCTAGTCATGTTGGGATTTCTTTTAACGAGAGAGCGGATGAGTTGGCTAGATGTGCGTTAGAGTATGGGGCACCGTTAAGGGTGGATTACACGATTGACGGGACAATAAAACTGATTCACAATGATTTGTTGAGAGAATGGAATTCTGACTACTATGAGATCTCTCAGAGTAAGGGGAATTTCTTTTTCTCAATAAACTCTAATATTCCGTTGAAACCTTGGTATCGAGGCTTCTCACTTGATCCTGGTGAAATTAAGACCATTAATCGCCTTCTGTCTGGTCATGCATATGACAGAAAATTTTTGAATCTGATCGGCATCAGCGACACGGGCTTGTGTGACTCCTGCAACGTTGTGGAGAGTGCGGAGCATTTGATTTTTATATGTTCCATATTTTGGGATAATCGCAGAAAGTCTTCAACAAATACACAAATGTACATGATTTGTTGAAAGAATAGGTACAACAAGGAAGATTTTTATGATTTGATTAATTTTATTAGGGAGTGCAAACTGACTCCTCTTTTGTAATTTTTTATTTTTATTTTTTTTCTCTTTTTCTAAATTATGATGTTTACAACCTTTCACAGTTACGGACGTATTCCGTGGAAGTAGGTGTTTTTAAACACCCGACAGTTTTATACCCACCCTAGTATTGGAGGTTTTCGTTTTGTTATCTTCGCGTACTTGAATTAAATACGCGACTGTGGGACAACCTGGCAATTTGAGTGTTTTTTACAACGCCAACCTAATCACAACAAAAAAAAAAAAAAATATATTAAACGTGTAACAATGTAAAACGGAATAAGCTGTGTGTGATATTGTACAAATTTTATACTATTTTAGCCAAATTTTTGTTATTAATTAAATAATCTGCACTTGCATATTTAATAGACAAAACAGTTTTAATTCATATGTATGTAATAGATAAAACAGTTTTAAAACTTATACTATGTTTCCACGGTACATGCTTCGCTCTCTATTCATGCTTCACACCCCAATCATGTGCGAAACGACTTGCTTCACCATACAAAATTTTAAGAGCGAATCAAGTAGATTCATATTGAATCAACTTGCGAAGCACGAAAAATTGCACTCTTCTCTAATTTTTATCGCAAGTTTATCTGCACTAGCTGTAAAAATTTAATATTATTGTAAACAAAGCAAATTATTTTCTTGTTGCTGGAAGTAAAGAAAGTAAATACGTACGAATGTATGTTTTTTTTTCAAATAAGCTAACTAATTTCCACTCACTTTTGTTTGTCCATTAAAAAAAATTATTTTCCACAAATTGTAAATTCTGTTTTTTTTTTATTCTGTTTGTTTATTAAAGACAACTGTCAAATCGAATCAAGTTTATTAGTCATGTAAACGGCATGATTCATAAACATGATTCAGAAGGTGAAGCAGGTGATTCAAGTCGTCGTGGAAACATAGTATTATGTAGGGATGGACAAAAAACATCGATGTTTTAAAAACACTCGAAAACTGTCGAAACATCGATATAATCCGATGTTTTTTTTGCTCCTAAACAATCGGAAAACATTGATGTTTTCTTTCGATGCATCGAAATGACAAATTGTATACAGAACGTGTATATTGGTATATAAACGTGTATACATACAGTGGGGAGCAGAGGTGAGTACATGTTTGTATTTTCTGCATTGTAAAGATCATAAAAATTGTAATAATGGAGCGATTTTTAAATTTCTTTTTCTATTTTAATTCTTATTTAGTTCTTTAGATAATTCTTAATAAGAGAAATAAAAGCCCAATAAAACAAGATTGTAATTTAAATAACTACAAAACAACTTGTATGTACTCAGTTTTGCTCACACTTGTAATCAACCAAATTATTGAATCATTTTTTAATTTACCGTTATTTGAAATTAAGTTTTTAAATTTGTTGCTGCAATATTTAATTTTGTCAGTATGAATTTTAGTTTTAAATAATAATTGAATAACTCCGTGTTCAAAAACTAAAAGTTAATATTTTTTGAAAAATGAAGAAACTATCGATAGCCGTGGAAAATTTGATAATAAATAAAACAAATGATGACTCCTCGTCACGTATGATAGCAAAAGAGTTTAATATAAGCCAATCAGTAGTTGTTAGAGTGTTAAAACGGAGAAATGTAGCTCCTAAAGACAGGTTTTCAGTCGCCAACGATTATTATCTGATGGAGACGCATGCCCTATAATGAGAAAAATGAGAGCAGACACGTCTTTAGTCCTAAAAGAAGCTTCCTTAGCAATAAATAAAAATGTTAGCCGATGTACAGCAAGAAGAGCGCTACACAATATTGGATACATCTCAGCTGTAAAAAAACCTAAACCAGCACTATCAGATAAAAATGTTTCAGCACGTTTAAAATTCGACAGACTACACAAAGATTGGACTGTTGATGACTGGAAACGCGTAATATGGTCAGATAAATCCAACTTTAACCGAAATCAATCTGACGGTAAAAAGTATTATTGGCGTCGACAGCGGGAGAGTATACAACGACACCATGTTAAACAGATTGTAAAGCATCATCATGGTTTGGGGTTACAAAAAAATTATGAAATCATGAGAAAAGAAGAATATTTAAAAATATTGCAGATTCAACTTCCCGATTTTTTAGATCTGAGCGCATACCCTGAGTAAGAAGTTCTGTTTCAACAGGATGGAGACCCAAAACACACCTCGAAAATCATTAAGGAATGGTTGAATGGGCAAACATTTCAATTGATGCAGTGGCCTCTGCAAAGTCCCGACCGCAATCCAATTGAAAATTTGTGGTAAATTGTGAAAAGACGGTTGGGACAGTATCGAACAGCTCCGTCGAACTTC
Source organism: Bellardia pandia (assembly GCA_916048285.2). Taxonomy (NCBI): domain Eukaryota; kingdom Metazoa; phylum Arthropoda; class Insecta; order Diptera; family Calliphoridae; genus Bellardia; species Bellardia pandia. The sequence goes on along the minus strand of OU696533.1, from coordinate 96,758,105 downwards.
GCTGAGTTGTGGCACCGTGTGGAGCTGGAGTGGCAGAGAATTCCACATGAAATTATCCAAAAGTTGGTTGAAAGTATGCCCAATCGCATAAATAGTGTATTAAAAAATAAAGGGCTGTGGGCTAAGTACTAAAAATTTAAAAATTTTTGTTTTTTCCTGAAAGTGCAAAACTGAGTACATAAGATTTAATTTTATTTAATTTAGTTTGTTCCCTGAATACGTAGTTTTTTGTCTTGTTTTAAGATCATTAATGTAATCCACTAAATAATAAATAAAATAAAAAAGTAATAATTTAAATCGCTTTGTTATTACCATTTTTATGCACCTGCAAATGCAGAAAATAAGAACATGTACTCACCTCTGCTCTCCACTGTATCTAAAATTTTAGACCCTCGATTCAAAAAAATGCACTTTAATGATGCAATAGCCGTTACCAATGCTGTGTCAAAGATGAAGGAATTAATGAAAAATACTCTGGCAAAATGAAGATATTGAATCTGACTCAGAAAAATCCGATAAAAGTGAGAATACTTCTTCATTATGGACTAGCCATTATAAACTGGTTCATAGAAATTTGAAAAGCAACAAGACTGAAGATATATTGTCTGATGAACTTTAAGTTTAGTTGAGGACTCCTGTTGGAAGACTGAACGAAAATCCGTTGAATATTTGGAAAGATTATAAATCACAGTTTCCCAAGCTTTACAAGAAAACATCGATGTATTTTATGAAATATCGATGATGCATCGCATCGAAAAAAAAAACAGTGTCCATCCCTAGGCTTAAGTGAGGCTGTACTGGCAGTTCGCAACAATGATAGACATTCCCGGCGAACGGATACTGCATGTAGTAGCAGTGATTACAGGACAATCAGGGGTGTCATAGATACATTTTAAGCTTAAAACTAATGTGTAAAAGTAATATGGACGCAATCATTTTGTGGAGAAACTGCTCCAACGATTTGTTGCACGGTTCGCTTGTTTTGTCCCTTAAGGTGTCTACTTTTAAAATCTGTATCGTTTTTGACTTGGACACTTCAGATTATATTTCAGAAGCTTACTTGAAAATGCACAATATTTGTGTATTTTATTTGCCCGATATTTGACTTTCCCGGGTTTTTTATTTTCCCGGTTTTTAAATTCCTAAAATCGACGATATCTTGTCGACGCTATCTTGGCGCACTTAAAACCGATAACATTGGTTTCTGTGACACCTAAAACCGACACTAATTCTAGTTCGAATATAAAATCAATAACATTGGTTTCTATGACACCAAAGCATTTTTTCTTGTCGGTTTTAAAACCAATTCTGACAATATTGGTTTCTATGACACCCCTGAATATCTGATCGATGTTCATGCTAGGAGGTTAAATCTCCTCTATAATGACTTCTTTAGAAGTTGTCATGATGAAACAGAGGATGAGACTAAACACCATCTCCTCTGTCATAGTCCAGCACTTGCAAATCAAAGATTTTACCTGCATATATTTGACTGACAGATCTATCGGAAATACGTCGTCAGAAGGCTAGATGTAGTCGTCCATCAGGATGGTTTGGTTAAATACTGTTTAACTTAAAATTGGTCAATATCTCAGTTTATTCGTACTCTCTAACCTTTTCTTTCCATGTTTTACAACGGGACCCATAGCAGACCCACGTGTGTCAATATTAATTCCTGATTGACTGTCTGTTTAATATAAATTAATCCAAGAAAAGTAACCCTTTAATTCATTATTTATTTAATTTTTGTTTGTTTTCTTTTATTTTTACAATTTTCTTTTTAAAACTTACTAATACAGCTAGCTATGCACTCTTTTTGAAATTTATTAAATTTGAATTTATTGAATTTTTTTTTTAACAATATGTATAATGTTGTATTTATTTGCATTTAACAAAACCAAATGTATAATATACTCTTATAACCATAATCAATTATATTCGTAATTTGCTTTTAGTTTAAAAAAATTATATTTATTATAACATTATTTGTTTTTTACATTTTTAACTTAAAGCATTAAAGCTGCAAATGAAACGATTTTATTGTTTTTTCTTTTTTTAATCTACAACTAATTTTTGTAATTTTAATAAATTATCACATTAACATTATTATTTTATATTATTTTAATTATAATTACTTTACTGTAAGTTTTTATTAAAAAAAATGAATTAATTAGTTAAATTATTTATGCATTAAGAAATAAATTAAAGATGTAGGTAAACTATTTTGTTGTTTTTTTTTTTATTTGCTTATGTTTATGTTAATTAAATTGATCGTTAATGCTGCTTGTTTTCATTAAAATTCTAAAATTTATTTTACTTTTTTAATTCATTAGCCGAAACTAAAAAATATACTTATTGTGTATGAATTATAATTATTTTGTGAATTTACAATGTTTTAAACTTAATCAAGCGAACGTCTACGTTGCCTATTATAACCACTGCTGGTATCGAGTATCTCATTTGAAAGACGTGCGAGTAAAGGTAGTTCTCTCATGGAAACATTAACCAAAGGCAAGGGTTCGAGTTTTTGTAATTTTTTCAAAGGTTTAACCACATGTTCCGGTGTTGTGGGTAGACTGTTGACCACATCGGCTTCTTGTGTTACTTTTATGAAGGGATTTTTTTGAGGGCAAGCCTCTGCACCCAAAGAATCAGGACGCGCCGAAATGTTTTTGATTTTTGTCAAATGTTGTTGAATTTGTAGCTGCTGCTGTTGTTGTTGTTTAGCACACTCTTTAAGTAACATCAAGTGATCGAGTTTATCTACCGTGGCATTCAGCTCATGCTCCCAGACATCGTTTTGTTCCTGCTGGCCATCACCACCCTCTATGGGTCTTACCGCTAAAAATTTAACTTGTTGCCTTAAAGCTTCGAGATCTTTCTCATCGACTAGACCAGAATTAAGCTCACTGCTATCATTATAGTCATCGACCTGTTCATCGGGATAATCTTCGGCATCGTGGCTGGCACAATGTTGTTTGATAACAACATCATCTTCTTCATCGATCTCTGAATCTGCCATTGTCGCCAATATGGCTAAAGGGGCGTTTTTGTTGAGGTTGTTGCTGGTAGTTTGTGTTAGATTCTTGCTGGAACAGGCTGTTTCAGAGGATTTTTCCGATTGACCACTTAGAGATAATTGACTGCCGGCTATGGATGGATAATCACATTTATCCAATTCCATGTGGTAGTCGGGCAAGGATGGCATGGTGGTGCTAGTGGGAGAATTAAGCTCGGCACCCACTCCAGGCTCTCGAGGTCCGGGCGGTGGAGTATTCAGCAGCTGGGGATAATCGCCTCGTTGACGGTGTATATCGTCGCTTATGCGCTCTAGATTACGCAAGGCCGTAGCATAGGTATTCTTCGCTGTTTGCACTTGCACTTGTAGCTCTTCAATGCGATTCTTTTGGGTTTGTAATTGATCTTGGCATATTTGCTTTTCTTCGAAATAGGGCCGGGATTTTGTAATACTGCGACGAAAACGTTCCTCCAGTTGTTGGACTTTTTGTTCGGCTGCATGGAATATGCGGGTGCGACGTTGATGCTCAGCATGACAGTCGGCCTTTTGTTTCTCAGCATCCATAACTTTTTGGGTGGCGTGATTTAGCATCTCCTGCCAGGCATTATCAAACTGCCATTCGTGTGAGTTAGACATAAAACGTTGCTCGGCTAAGGCAACAGTTTCTTTGGCGGCCGCATGAATTTCTATAAAAAGAAAAAAAATTAAAATCAATTTAATTCAAACCTTATTACCTTTTAACTCACCATTGGCTCTTTGAAATTTAACTGCCGCCTTTTGACACTCTATTTGTGCTTCTCTGGCCTTTTCCAAAGCCTCATAATAAGGTCTAGCCTTATCTATACAACTGCCCAGTTTTTTGGAGGATAATTTTAAGCGTCTAGTAGATTCATTCATTAATATGCGAAATGTTGAATTTGCTTCCTACAAGTTAATCAATTGTTAATAAAAATTTTCTAAGAAATGTAAATGAATATGTGGAAATACCTCTAATTCTATTTCGAGTTTATTAATCTCATCCGTGGCTGTATTTAGATTTTCCAATTCAATCTAAAAATATAATAATAACAAAAATATTTATTAATTAATTGATATTTTTTCTTTATTTTTAGGTTTACAAATTACTTCAATTATATTTTTATATGTTATCAGTTAAATATTAAAATATAAGTAAGAAAAACACCACGAAAAAATGGTGGCTGGCAAAAAAACCACTCCCCGGGAGCCTAAATTTGATTTATCAAAAGTTTCAGTGAGTAATAAATATAGCATATAAAAATTAAAATTATTGAAAAATATAATTTTTCTGTTTTTAGGTCCATGTAGATCGTGTTAATGTCAGTGGTTTAATACGCACACACAACGATTATGTTATGAAAGCGGCCGAAAGCCTGTTCAAGGCAAACAATTTTCAAGAACTTATGGTGGAATCCATGCAGTAAGTTATTTATTTATATAAATTGTTTGTTAATGTTTTTTTTTGGACTTTTTCTAAACAGTGCCAAATCATATTTACATGAATTGGGAATATTTAAAGATGTTAGCGTACACATTGATATAAGTCGCGGCGAGAATGCCTCACCCAATGGCTATGAGGTGACTTTTAAAGGCAAAGAACTGTCACGAATTGTGGGTTCGGTGGGCACTGAGGTGGGCCAAAATGAAGGATCTTTGCGCACCGAACTGACTGTGCCGAATTTGTTTGGACGCGGTGAAAGTATTTCTTTACAAGGTTCCTATAGCAGTAAACGAGCGAATGATATACAATTGAAATTTTGGAAATCATATTTTCATACGCGTCTAGTGGATAATAGACCAGAGTAAGTAGCAATATTTGTACATACATATGTATGTATGTGAACGGAGTGTTGCAAGGAAACTGAAAAGCGTGATGAAACATTCTCATGCACATATTTCTTAGACATAATGTAAAATATAATTTATTTAAAAAAGCTTGTATTAAACAAAAAAAGTATTTAAAATTTTTTTCTAAGTAGGTATTGTTTCAAACTAATTCGGAATTATACCAGACAGAGTCACACTTGTAATACTTTATTTTGCAATTGTTTTGTATACTACGTTCTCATACTATTTCTTATTTCACACTAATTTTGTTATTGTATGAAAAAAAATTAAAAAATTCTTCATTTTAGGATACTGAATACTGATACACTTAGAACCAATTTTTGATTTTATAATTAGCAATTAATATTTGAATTTTATGGTTAAGTTCTGAATTATTTCATTTTAAATTTAAGGCGGCCAAAACTAAGACCTGATAAAAAAAAGACAAATAATTTTTATTACATAGTAGAGAGTTATTGACTAAATGATGTGCTATTTAATTAAGACTAATCAGTCAAACGCGCGACTTAGAGCCAAGACAAAAGACGATCAAATGAAGACGAATCTTTAGATATTAATTTTGACATTGTTGATTATTTCGGTTTGTTTTCAAGTTAAAGCATCCGGATAAAAAACCTGGTTTTCATTTGAGTTTTCTTCATATTTCATTCAATATGTTTTCTTAACCACTCGTTATCTCCTTTTTCTTTATAAATTATTTACTGTTTTGATATCAAATTATGACAGTTTCTGATGTGGCAATACTGCGAAGTCTAACTTATAAACAAATACAACACACAACGGTGGTTAACTTTAAATTAAATTGTTTTAAGATTAACATATATATGTAATTCTAAAATGACATTTAATCTGTAATTCAAGCCTTAAATAAAAGTTTTTTACAAAATGTTTCTACTTATACCAATATATATGTATTTCAGAAATTTCATTACTTTGAATTGGTGTTTCGTTTTTTTTTCTTTTTGTTAGAATATCCTTTTCCTTGTTTCGTCATATAGACCGTATGGATGTTAGTAATTTCAAAAATACCAGTCTAGGCTGTTTAGCTGAATTTGCTGTCAATACTTTAAAACCAATAGAGGTAAGTAAGTGATTCTTAATGAATAACAACAATATTTTTAACTCATAATCATAATTTCTTTTCGCAGTTAACCCACTCCCTACAATATGAGGCCTCCGTACGAGAAATTTCCTTGCTAATGAAAAACGTACCCATGGCTATACGAGAACATTGTGGCCCCAAATTGGCTTCCCTGCTACGGTACTCAGTTATTTTTGATCAACGCGACAATCCAGTGTTTCCTACTCAAGGTCTAATGATTAAAACGATAAATGAATATTGTGGTGGTCTGGGCGGTAATGTGGCCTATGTTAGTAATAATACTCATGCTGAGGTTAGTGTGCCTTTGTTTAGTGGCCTGGTGGCTCAGGTATGTGGCCGTGTTGGTATTATTAAGGAAACAAAACAAACCACTATATTGCCCATAAATAATTTATACTATTGTGGTGGTCCTTTGACGCTAAGAGGTTTTAAGTATGGTGGTGCGGGGCCAGTTATAGAGGGTACACCCATAGGAGCACAAGTGAGTTTTAAACTAATAATAATAATAAATTTCTTTATAAATAATAAAATCTTGTTTTCTTTTAGACATATTGGTCTACGGGCTTCCATTTATGGGCTCCTTTGCCTTTTAATAAAGTGTTTAAAGGTTTGGCCGATAATTTCCGCACGCATTTGTTTTATAATGTGGGAAATTTCAATACATTCTCTACAGGTAAAATTATCTTAGCTTTATGCTTATTATTAATAGTTGTCAATAACTTGTATTTTTGTGTCATTTGTAGAAAATTTGCGCAGTGCGGTTGGTATTGGTTTGGCATTTAAATTGGCAGAACGAGCTCGCATAGAATTAAATTACTGTGTACCTTTGCGCAAATTTGCTGGTGATAGAGTTGAAAATGGTTTTCAGTTTGGTATTGGCTATGAATTTGTTTAATATCACAGACGATGGTTAGACACTAACTAAACCATATAATTTAAAATATCTTTTAAAATGAAGGCTATATTTTACTTACTCTAAACAATAAGGTTTTATTAAACGAAACAAAACAACACAAAGAAATTAAGAAAATTAATCACCCTTATCGTGAATAAAAATTCCCTATGAAATTTTTCCCTTTTCATATTTTCCTATTAAAATTCAATGTTAAAAAATAAAAGGAAACAAATTTCATTTGGAATTTTTATTCACAATAGGGGCGAATAAAATAATAATAAATGTGAATAAATTGTTAAAATTTTCATTATATTATATTTATAATTAATATAACAAATCTATATGAAAAATAAAAACGAACCTACAAATACAATTACTAACCAGAAAACACAAATACCATACATTATATTGAAGTCATTACAAAGTACAGATATTTAGTAATTATACTTGGAAAACATGTATTTGAATTTTCATTTGTTTAGTTTTTTTTTTTTGCTTAGTTTAATTACTAACCAACCAACACTTTTATCACTTTATTATTATTTAAAAAAAGAAAAAAAAAAGTTCTCTTCAAGCCTTAATTAAGTAGCGAACTACATCATATAATTCAGAACTTTCTTTTCCTATGTTCTTTCTTGTTAACATTTTTTTTATACGTACTACCTGCAATAATATACTCTAGTTTTAAAAACAATAGAAACTGCCGCCTGGTCTAGCTGTTTAATTAACAAAGAGCTAACTTGTTTTATTTTCTATTCTAAATGTTTACTTTTAATTTTATCTCTTTTGTAAATGTCAATTAATATATATTTTTGCAAGTATTGTATAAAAAATACATTTACTTTTAATTGCTTTGGCACTTGATACTGAATTTTTTGATAAATGTAAATTAAAATTAGTGTTTTATTTGCTTTAAGCGTGTAACTTCTGTAACAATTAACACTTTATTTTCGGCTTAATATATATACTTTCACTTGTAAACATGTCTGTTGCAAAAGTTTTACAAAAATATTTGTGTTAAGTATAAACAAAATTAAAACAGAAGTACTCGGCTACATACAACACAGTTTTCAAGAATAAAATGTTACAGAAAAAGACAATGTTGAACTAAAACAAAAAAAAAAACAAACGAAAAAAGTGTTTTATTTTTAAAGATGGGGAGAAGCAAATTATAAAAGGTTTTACACCAAAAATAAGTCTCCGTTTACACAAGGAACATTTAGAAGGGAAACATTTTGTTTGTTAGAGAGGGACGGGTGGGGAAGAGAATATGAAGTTTGTTTCCCGTTTTCGGAGATACGCTTTGTGTTTTCATTCTTATTGTTTACATTTGATATGCTTTTTGACATTTGCTTTATTTCGTGCTTTGTTCTCGTATGTTTTATATTTTCCATACTTGCAATTTTCTATTTGTATGTATAAATAAACTAAATGTTTTTATAAATTTTATCTTTTATAATTTATTTATTTATTTCACAAATCAAATATACTTACATTAGCAAATCAAATACATAGAAATTAAAAAAAAAACACTGCAATTAGACAAATTTCAAAAAAAAAAAAAAAAAAAACAAATACATATAAACTGGAATGTTTCCAACAACAATGTTTCCCTGTGTAAACGGGGACTAAAATTAAATTTAAGTTTCTTATAAATTCAGTTAAATAAACTGAAATCAGAATTGGAGTTATATAAATTCCTTGAATATAATTCAAAATCATGGCTGTTTTCATAAGCGCAGTATGCAATGCAAAATTTAATTGCATAGAGTTCATAATAGCATTTAGAATATAATTTAATAAGTAAAAATGTCATTCAATGAAACCAAAACCGCTATACAACGGCCACACATTCTTTTTAAACAAACTATGTAAAAATGGACCACAAACAGCTAACGGGACCAATATATTATGTTACATACATATATGTACATATGTATATATAAGAAGATCCAAAATATAAAGACGTAAATGGCTGTTTTCATAAACGCAGTATGCAATGCAACATTTCATTTCATAGAGTTCATAATAGCATTTAGAAATACCTATAATTTAAAAATTTTTGTTTTAAGATTCTCTTTAATAGTCCAATATCTTTATATTTTATGTGATAAAAGTTTTTAAATTATATTCTAAATGCTATTATGAACTCTATGAAATGAAATGTTGCATTGCATACTGCGTTTATGAAAACAGCCTATATCATAAAACTTGGTAAAAAAAAAAACATCAATGGGTTGTTTGGCAAGCAATTTGCAGTTGTGGTGAGAAGAGCTCCACTTTTACCTACATACATTTGTTTAAAATTGTTCACAAAATTTTAAAAAACATATTTTTATTTTGTGTATCATCTGAAGCATCACGATTTTCTTTCAAGTAGGTCAAAGTTGTACGTTTGCTTTAACAAAAAATCGTATTTAGAGCTAGTTTGTTGTCAAAATGTTTAATAATTATAATGATTGAACGCTTGTGTGAAGAGTAATCTAATAAATAATTAGAAGAAAATCAAAAAATATATAAAAAAAAACTAAATGGAATCATCTGAAGAAAATCAAGTAGGTCAAATTGTACGTTTGTTACAATAAATTATAATTAGAGCATTATTTGTAGAGTAATCTTATAAACAAAATAGAAGTAAATAAAAAAAAGAATACAAATTCTTGTGTTTTAAAACAGAAATAAAAAATAATAAAATAAATAATTCAAATCATATAAATATGTAGCTCAAATAAAGCCACATTATTTTAAGCATTCAACGAATAGAAAAAAAGAACTTATCAATCAAAAAATACAAAAATACAAGTTATTAGCTACAATTTCTAACTAATAACATGTATGTAATAAGAAATATGTTTAATTCCCATATTCTATTTCTCAATAAATGGTGAGTTAAATAGATGATATTTACATGTAGATAGATCTTGGACAATAAACATTGCTGATGACGCCCTTGGCAGGGTAGAAAATGCATTTCAGTGTGCCATTTGTCTAGAAAAATATGGTTTTCACAATGGCATTCTTCGAGTTATTAATTAAAAATGTTCTCTAATATATTTCTAGCTAAATTTAAAAGTATAGAAATCATTGTTCTTAATGATTTCATTTATTATTAAAGAAATAAAGAGTTAATTCTTTTAATATGAGTGATAGGTAAAAATTACAAGCAAAACAAAGTAATCAAAGTTTTTATGAATAAAAATTCCGCGGGAGTTTTTTCCCTTTTCTCATTTTTCCTATTCAAATTCAATGTTAAAAAAATAAGAAGGGAAACAACTCCCGCGTCTAAATTTGGGCAACTTTGCTGTCGTTTTTATGCAAATGACTTGTTTGTAGAAGAAGAAAAATGTTTACATTTTAGCGCATGAAAAAACATGGGCGTATGATGGCGATGCGGCTTAACAATCCCTGAAGGAAACCTGGGGACAAGTGTCTCCAAGTCACCACTTTTGTCTACTATTTTAGTAACGGTTTGGCGACATTGTCAACAGCATTGTCACAATGGTTATTATTATACAATTTTTTTTTTTTCAATTGTGAGCCCCGTTAGACTAGGCGATAGTGTGCCAGCCTATAATTCAGAGGGTTGCGGGTTCGATTCCCCACCAAAGACCCTAGGTGTTTTCGAATTTATTTTTATTAGGTATTTTTTAGTATTTTATTTTTTTTAATAAAACTCCAAAAATTAGCAAAAAATGCATTTTTATTTTCTATTTCAGAGAAGTACCAAAAGTGTAGACAATGTGGTCCCAAAAAAAAAAACTACCTTTTCAATAGTACCTATGTCAGTAGTGGATTTTCAATGACACGTACATGTTAAATGTCTATAGTAATTAGCATTGTCTGGGGTATACTAAGTCACTAGTACTGGTGACTGTGTCAATAGTAAATCAGTACAGTTTCACTATTGACATTTCCTGCAGGGAAATTAATGGATTGTAACAATCCTCGTAATATTGCCTGAATTATATATATGTATGTACATATTACACAAATAATTTTCTAAATAATTTTAAGTAACTGAATTATTTATCTATGAGAAAGAAAGAAACTAGTAAGTTTTGATTTTGGTTATTTATTAACTAAAACTATTTCGAAAGCAAAAAAAGAGTTCGAACGATTTAAAAAGAATTCTACAAAAAGTTAAATTGTATTTTCCAGGTTAGTGGAGTCGACAGCTAGGTAATTAAACGCAGCGACCCCGTGGAGTGACGGAAACATATTTCTATAGCCCCAAGTGCAAATGAAAACCGCCTAATATAGCAATTCTCAATAATCAAACATAGGGGCAGAAGAGAACCAAATTCAAATCATCATAACTAGTGAAGAAGAATTCGAGTTTGACTGTGGATTCGAACTCACGTTGTTGTGCGTTTTTCAAACAACACATGTTGTTATTGATAACAGCCACAACCACTTAGCTAACTCGGCCAAAGTACGAATTATTTAACAGACGATAAATGTGTACACAAATTTGAGGGGACAAAAAAAAAAGTAAAATAACAGCGAGAGAGCAGAAATGTTAAAGATAAAAATAGATTTGTATTACAATCAGCGTTGCCACAACCAAAAAAAATTTGTAACCAACACTCAAATAAAAATTAACCAAATTTTTTTTATTCATTTATTTGTAACAAATTCAAGTTTTAATAAAAAAGAAACATATAAAAATTGCTAAAAACAATAGGTTTGTTTAGTGACTAAAAACTTTTACAAATTTGTAAAAATTGTTACAAATATTTTTGAAATTTGTTACAAAAAAGTTCATTTATATATACAAATACGTTAAAAATTTCTTCAAAATTTAATTTTAAAACTTGTCATGTTAATTTGATATTTACTAAATAAAATATTCCCTCATTTTTTATTAACAATAAAAATAACCAAAATGAAAAAAAATACACATTTACACACTGAAAAAAAATTAACCAAATTTGGTTAAAATTAACCAAAACGGCAACGCTGATTACAATTAATGTAGAAAGAAACAACCAACCATGGTGAAATTAAATACTAGGTGACAGCATTGCTACAACTATTACAACAAGGCAAGAACAACAGGCATTTTTCTATATGTAAAAACCTTCGTCACTGTCAAAAAGTTTTTTTTTTGTATAACTTTTTGACATTTTCAATTTCACCATGAATAATCAGCTGGCGCTACGCTGTCACCTTGTTTTAAATTCACCTTGCAACCAACGTTGTCAACTTGGTGCGTTTCGCACCATTTTGGTGGCACCAAAGCGAATTCAACACAACTTTTTGTTTCAGTGTAAGAAAAAATATTTCTACAATAACATACATCTGTTTGGGTACCATTTCATTCAACACTGCAAAATTTTTTTGTGCATTTCGGTGCGTTTTTTAATTTTTTCGAAAATGTGATGAAATCTTTATTTTTACTAATGTTTAATTGCAGTTTTTAAATAATTCATATCTCATGAAATCTATACGATGAAAAAATGTATTTTTAATACGAATGTATGATAAATGAAATCAAATTCTTTAAAAATCTTTATTTGAATAAAAATTAACATTTTAAACATGTAAATAAAAATTCTTGTATAACCTGATTGTTTGGTCTACTGAACTGTAGACGAACAACCAGGGTTAGAGTACCAGTCGAATCCTAACAAATTTTATTGGAAAAAATCAACTAGAAAACAAAAATATATATATAAAAAGTACCAAATATGTACTGAAATTAACTTTTTTACCAATTAGTACTTTAGTTTCGAATATCATATTGTGAGTTATTTATTAAAAAAAAGGCTTTTACTATTATTACTTTTACTAATAATCGTTGATAAAAAGTTTTTTATAGAATTTATGATATAAAAAAATTTCAAATTAATTTACAATAAATATTTGAAACAAAAACGAAATTCTTAACTTGGTGCGTTTTTTGTAAATGGGGCGCTTTTTTCTCCATTTTGGTGCGTTTTGAAATTTCAAAGTTGACAACGCTGGAAGCAACATCGAAATACGAGCGCTCAAATGAATTTAAATTAAATAATATTAACATATTCTTTAAGGACTGAAGATACGCACCTAAGTTGTAGACTTTTCCAAAAAACAAATTTTTACAACACGTGTTTAGTTAGCAAAAAAACACATACATAGGTATAAACAAAGAAATAATAAATATGTACCTATGTTGTTTAATACTAAATAATTTCATACCTACAATCTTTAAAATAATAATTATTATTACAATATGCAAAAGAAAAACAAAACAATTTTCTCTTTACATTACAATGTTTTTGATTAATAATATATTTTTTTTGCTGTAAATTTCTCTATTTTTCAATGTCATTAATTTTGAAGTGTGTTTGTATAAATTTAAGCAAAAACCATATTTATATTATATTATAATAACATTATTATTCATACTTTTTCATATCATTATTTTCTTGCATTGTTTTTATTCCAGTCAATAACATTTATTTCACATTTAATTATATACAAATGTAGGTACAATATGGAAATTTTGTTTTGTGTTTATTTTTTTTACATTTAAATTTTTTACAACATGTACATAGGTTCCTATTCACTGACATTGTGTCTAAATATTCAGGTATGTGATGGAAAACGATAACGAGTGAGTTTTAGAAGTTAATTTTTTTGTTATTTCTGTATTAAAACAGTTTTATCCCACAAAATATAAAGATAATTTGCTTTAAAGAGAATCTTAAAACAAAAATTTAAAAAATTTAATTAGAAATACTTTAAAATGGACTTCAAAAACTCACTCCTTATCGTTTTCCATCACATACCTGATTACTTGGACTTGGAAAACCATGGCTGATTTATTGTTAAATAAAAATATTGTTTTAAATTTTTGTTCAATTTGGTATAATTTTAATGGATTACTGGTAGCATAAGCCGAAATTGTAGATGATCTTTACAAGATTGAAACGGAAATTAATATAGAAAATGAAAAATCTTTTGTAGCATCAACAAATTTCGAATTATGACATAGAAGACCAAATAAAGATGAAGGAACAAGAGCAAATGATTTACTTCAGCTGGTGCATTCAAATGTTATTGGGCCACTTAAAACAAGTTCTTTTGTCGGATCAAGATTTATAGTTACATTTATAGACAATTATTCAAGAAAAGTTTTTGCTTATCCAATGAAGAAAAAATCCGATGTGTTCAATAATTTTGTGGAATTTAAAAACATGGCTGAAAACCAAAGTTCTAAACTTACAAATATTGTATAATTAGTAATATTTTCATGTGTGTGAAGATAAATTCGAATTTGAGTAGCAAAGACAAAAACCATATTTGCTAACATTGATAATGTTACAGTCAACAGACCACTGTTAAGCACTTAACAGTCAAATTTACTTGTATTTTGAAAAATGTAGCTTTTAGGATGAAATTCTCTAGACGAATTTGGACAAATATCTAGTTGCACACGTATCCCACTATATAGAAAGGGTAGTCCAAAGGGTCCTAAATGAGACTACATTAGTCGAATTTCTGAAATAATTTTGGAATTTGAATAAATCGAATTTGAAAAAAATGTATTTTTGGAAAAATTAACTTTTAGGATGAAATTCTCTAGACGAATTTGGACAAATATCGAGTTGCACACGTATCCCACTATATAGAAAGGGTAGTCCAAAGGGTCCTAAATGAGACTACATTAGTCGAATTTCTGAAATAATTTTGGAATTTGAATAAATCGAATTTTAAAAATTTAAAAATTTTAATTTGTTTAAATTCATAATTTTAACAAAGGAACACATTTCATATTCAGCATTTTTGGAGGTGCACATGTCGAGTTTTAGACACAAATAGTTGGCATCACATGTTACAGACGTTGTGTGTGCCAATATTACAAACTTTAAACTAGAAACAAAAACGGCAGTAAATGAACTAAACTGATTGTTAATGGGAATTTAATAATAAGTATATAACTTAAAAGTCGACCATAAATTGAAGAAAAAATACTCTATTTTTTAAATTATTTCTTAATTAATTTAAATTTAAGGAAATTATTGATTTGAATTGACCTACATATTTCTTAAACGCACTATATGACTTCATTATTATTGTATGTATGTACTTAATACAATTTTACAAATTTTAACTAATAAACATAATTTAAAAATTTTTAATCGAAGTTGCCTTCAAGTTAAATATACAAATTATTTGAAAATAAATTGTATACACTACATTTATTTTTGAATATTTCTGTGTATACAATTTATTTTCAAATAATTTGTATATTTAACTTGAAGGCAACTTCGATTAAAAATTTTTAAATTTTTTTAAATTTTACAATTTATACTCGCAAGAGGAATAATTCTCATTTAATTAATTAATAAACATAATTTTAAAGAGTCATACACATTCATTGACTTTTATGGAAGCAAGGAAAATACATATGTATTTAATATTATAAATTCAAAAGTTATGAACGTGTATCTCTGTAAGAAGTACTCGTATGTACAAACAAAAGAATTTCTGAGAAAGATAAAGAACAAACGTTTGAAATTCTAAAGATTTAAAAAACACAGACAAAACTGGTTTCGAATTTTTAACAATAATAAAGTAGAGAAAAATATAAACAACGCAATAAAGTTATTTTTTAGTAATATAATTTTTGTATAGGTATAACGAGTTTTTTTTGTGTATAAATAATGACTTGAAAAAGTCAAGTTTAAAAAAGTTAAAAAGAAAGGTTTTCTAAACTATTTGTAAGTATGTTTGCCAGTCTGTCTGTTTTTTTTTTGTAACACCATAAATGGCAAAACATAAAACAAACAAAAAAAAAACTCTACCTTAAAGGCTGGTTTGGTCAAATGGCCTGCCATGTTAGGCCAATTAAATCAAAAACATGCAATTTAAACATTGGACTGACGACTGGCTATAAACCAGGTTGTCTTCGTTGTTGGTTTAACCGTAATGTCAGGCAACATTGAAGCAATTGTTATTGGACATAAACTTTATAACGAAATTATAAAAAAAAAACCGGTCAAAATATACCTTAATCGATAAATGTATATGAGTTTGACGTTGTGTTTGGCATAAATTTCTGGTTTGTTGTGTAGTATGTGTGTGTGTCCCGTCCGATGATGAAATTTTCTTTCACCGTCCTAAAATGAGGTCTATCTCTGCTTGTGGCGCACCTTTTATGCTTGACTTTTACAGTTCGCTCGCTGTGTCCAAGAGTTATTTTTCTAAACAAAAAAAAAAAAAAATACACAATAACCTGTTTATTTGGTTTAAAGTATTTTTTTTATTTATTGGTATGTCTAACTCCTTCCCTGAGTGTTTTTCGCCCCAACTATAAAGTTTGTTGTGTTTGGCTATAACACAAATTGTTAACCCAAGCGTGACTTCATCTTCTTGCCACATGCATGTGTGTACTTTTAAAAGGTATAATTTTAAAGTCCACATCTTATGCGATGGCTGATGTATTTTGTTATTTGGTATTCAAATAGACCTTTTTTTATTCATTTGTTTTAAAGTTGTTTCAAATTGTAAAAAACTGCAATGTGTAAAGCTATGTATAGACGGTCGTCAAATATTACAACGTTGTCCGAAAAATGTTCAGAAAATGTCTAATAACCGTGTGAACTTAAAATTTTTGTCTTCCAACGTTGTAAGAAAAAGCATTTTGAGTATATTGGAAGACAAAAATATTGTCAGATATGTAAGTATCGTGTAAACACAAATTTTTGTCATTGTCATTTTTTTCAAGACAAGTATTTTGTTTTAAGACAATTGTCAAACACTTTTCATTGTCATATGTGCAAAGTTTATGCATCTGCAAATGACAGCATTGCATAGAAATTATTTCTAAATGCAACTACCTATATATATGTATACATAAATAAACAAACAAGTGTGCATTAATAACATTTTGGAAAAACAATTTCAGTTGACAGATAAATTCATTGTGTGACAATTGTGTGCCAATGATATTGTTAGTTTTCTTACAGTCGTCTGAACTCACAATTTACCTTTTGCTAACAATTGTTCAATGTCAGTACATTGCTAGCACATTGCTAGATCTTACAATATTGTAATATCTGACGACCGTCTATACATAGATTAACACAAACGATTTTTAACAAATACTGAGTATTTTTTTAAAAATAATATATGTAGGTTTAAATTGGTCACTATAAATGAAAAATATTTCCACTCTCCTATCAAATTTATGCTTGACATTAAGTTGCCATACATTAATTTTTCGCTGGATTACACGGATGGTATGACAAGAAAAAATTTGTATGAAATATTTTAGTTACTCTATCGCACGAAATAAATAAAACAAAGTTTGTTTCATTCATTTGCTTTTGTTTTATGAAATTAACAAAAACTGCTAAAGAAAAAAAGGTTAAATGTTAGTGAAATCAAAAAAAACATGCAATTTAAGAAAATCAAACAATACACTGGCAAAATTACGTTTAAAAATGAAAAATAAAAACGGTTAAAAAGTACAAACAGCTGATAAAATATATTGTTTCAAAATAAACAAAAAATCTTATTATTCGATGATTATAATGTTTTGGAAATATGCATGTATAATGCATTATATTAAAATATTTATTGTTTGTACTCTTGATAGTAATTGTTCTGACTTTTGCTATGGCAATATAATAAAGTTAAAATTTATAGTATGAGAATTTTTCCTCTTGCGAGTATTATTGTAAAATTTTTTAAAAAAATTTATTTATTCGAAGGTTTACTTCTAGTTAAATATAAAAAATTTATTTGAAATTTATTCTTTGTATACCTCTGTTATATGTTATACATAGCTTTCCTTTGGAAAACGTAAATGTAAAAACACACAGAAATATACAAAGAGACACTAGCAAAATGTAATGCATTTTCTGGCCTGCTAAAGCCTTCGTCAGCATTCTTTGTGTCTATTGGTGTTCATTTTCAAACTTTCTTATATTTAACTTTCAAATTGACTGTATGAGAATTTTTCCTCTTGCGAGTATTATTGTAAAATTTTTTAAAAAAATTTATTTATTCGAAGGTTTACTTCTAGTTAAATATAAAAATTTATTTGAAATTTATTCTTTGTATACCTCTGTTATATGTTATACATAGCTTTCCTTTGGAAAACGTAAATGTAAAAACACACAGAAATATACAAAGAGACACTAGCAAAATGTAATGCATTTTCTGGCCTGCTAAAGCCTTCGTCAGCATTCTTTGTGTCTATTGGTGTTCATTTTCAAACTTTCTTATATTTAACTTTCAAATTGACTGTATGAGAATTTTTCCTCTTGCGAGTATTATTGTAAAATTTTTTAAAAAAATTTATTTATTCGAAGGTTTACTTCTAGTTAAATATAAAAATTTATTTGAAATTTATTCTTTGTATACCTCTGTTATATGTTATACATAGCTTTCCTTTGGAAAACGTAAATGTAAAAACACACAGAAATATACAAAGAGACACTAGCAAAATGTAATGCATTTTCTGGCCTGCTAAAGCCTTCGTCAGCATTCTTTGTGTCTATTAGTGTTCATTTTCAAACTTTCTTATATTTAACTTTCAAATTGACTGTATGAGAATTTTTCCTCTTGCGAGTATTATTGTAAAATTTTTTAAAAAAATTTATTTATTCGAAGGTTTACTTCTAGTTAAATATAAAAATTTATTTGAAATTTATTCTTTGTATACCTCTGTTATATGTTATACATAGCTTTCCTTTGGAAAACGTAAATGTAAAAACACACAGAAATATACAAAGAGACACTAGCAAAATGTAATGCATTTTCTGGCCTGCTAAAGCCTTCGTCAGCATTCTTTGTGTCTATTGGTGTTCATTTTCAAACTTTCTTATATTTAACTTTCAAATTGACTGTATGAGAATTTTTCCTCTTGCGAGTATTATTGTAAAATTTTTTAAAAAAATTTATTTATTCGAAGGTTTACTTCTAGTTAAATATAAAAATTTATTTGAAATTTATTCTTTGTATACCTCTGTTATATGTTATACATAGCTTTCCTTTGGAAAACGTAAATGTAAAAACACACAGAAATATACAAAGAGACACTAGCAAAATGTAATGCATTTTCTGGCCTGCTAAAGCCTTCGTCAGCATTCTTTGTGTCTATTGGTGTTCATTTTCAAACTTTCTTATATTTAACTTTCAAATTGACTGTATGAGAATTTTTCCTCTTGCGAGTATTATTGTAAAATTTTTTAAAAAAATTTATTTATTCGAAGGTTTACTTCTAGTTAAATATAAAAATTTATTTGAAATTTATTCTTTGTATACCTCTGTTATATGTTATACATAGCTTTCCTTTGGAAAACGTAAATGTAAAAACACACAGAAATATACAAAGAGACACTAGCAAAATGTAATGCATTTTCTGGCCTGCTAAAGCCTTCGTCAGCATTCTTTGTGTCTATTGGTGTTCATTTTCAAACTTTCTTATATTTAACTTTCAAATTGACTGTATGAGAATTTTTCCTCTTGCGAGTATTATTGTAAAATTTTTTAAAAAAATTTATTTATTCGAAGGTTTACTTCTAGTTAAATATAAAAATTTATTTGAAATTTATTCTTTGTATACCTCTGTTATATGTTATACATAGCTTTCCTTTGGAAAACGTAAATGTAAAAACACACAGAAATATACAAAGAGACACTAGCAAAATGTAATGCATTTTCTGGCCTGCTAAAGCCTTCGTCAGCATTCTTTGTGTCTATTGGTGTTCATTTTCAAACTTTCTTATATTTAACTTTCAAATTGACTGTATGAGAATTTTTCCTCTTGCGAGTATTATTGTAAAATTTTTTAAAAAAAATTTATTTATTCGAAGGTTTACTTCTAGTTAAATATAAAAATTTATTTGAAATTTATTCTTTGTATACCTCTGTTATATGTTATACATAGCTTTCCTTTGGAAAACGTAAATGTAAAAACACACAGAAATATACAAAGAGACACTAGCAAAATGTAATGCATTTTCTGGCCTGCTAAAGCCTTCGTCAGCATTCTTTGTGTCTATTGGTGTTCATTTTCAAACTTTCTTATATTTAACTTTCAAATTGACTGTATGAGAATTTTTCCTCTTGCGAGTATTATTGTAAAATTTTTTAAAAAAATTTATTTATTCGAAGGTTTACTTCTAGTTAAATATAAAAATTTATTTGAAATTTATTCTTTGTATACCTCTGTTATATGTTATACATAGCTTTCCTTTGGAAAACGTAAATGTAAAAACACACAGAAATATACAAAGAGACACTAGCAAAATGTAATGCATTTTCTGGCCTGCTAAAGCCTTCGTCAGCATTCTTTGTGTCTATTGGTGTTCATTTTCAAACTTTCTTATATTTAACTTTCAAATTGACTGTATGAGAATTTTTCCTCTTGCGAGTATTATTGTAAAATTTTTTAAAAAAATTTATTTATTCGAAGGTTTACTTCTAGTTAAATATAAAAATTTATTTGAAATTTATTCTTTGTATACCTCTGTTATATGTTATACATAGCTTTCCTTTGGAAAACGTAAATGTAAAAACACACAGAAATATACAAAGAGACACTAGCAAAATGTAATGCATTTTCTGGCCTGCTAAAGCCTTCGTCAGCATTCTTTGTGTCTATTGGTGTTCATTTTCAAACTTTCTTATATTTAACTTTCAAATTGACTGTATGAGAATTTTTCCTCTTGCGAGTATTATTGTAAAATTTTTTAAAAAAATTTATTTATTCGAAGGTTTACTTCTAGTTAAATATAAAAATTTATTTGAAATTTATTCTTTGTATACCTCTGTTATATGTTATACATAGCTTTCCTTTGGAAAACGTAAATGTAAAAACACACAGAAATATACAAAGAGACACTAGCAAAATGTAATGCATTTTCTGGCCTGCTAAAGCCTTCGTCAGCATTCTTTGTGTCTATTGGTGTTCATTTTCAAACTTTCTTATATTTAACTTTCAAATTGACTGTATGAGAATTTTTCCTCTTGCGAGTATTATTGTAAAATTTTTTAAAAAAATTTATTTATTCGAAGGTTTACTTCTAGTTAAATATAAAAATTTATTTGAAATTTATTCTTTGTATACCTCTGTTATATGTTATACATAGCTTTCCTTTGGAAAACGTAAATGTAAAAACACACAGAAATATACAAAGAGACACTAGCAAAATGTAATGCATTTTCTGGCCTGCTAAAGCCTTCGTCAGCATTCTTTGTGTCTATTGGTGTTCATTTTCAAACTTTCTTATATTTAACTTTCAAATTGACTGTATGAGAATTTTTCCTCTTGCGAGTATTATTGTAAAATTTTTTAAAAAAATTTATTTATTCGAAGGTTTACTTCTAGTTAAATATAAAAATTTATTTGAAATTTATTCTTTGTATACCTCTGTTATATGTTATACATAGCTTTCCTTTGGAAAACGTAAATGTAAAAACACACAGAAATATACAAAGAGACACTAGCAAAATGTAATGCATTTTCTGGCCTGCTAAAGCCTTCGTCAGCATTCTTTGTGTCTATTGGTGTTCATTTTCAAACTTTCTTATATTTAACTTTCAAATTGACTGTATGAGAATTTTTCCTCTTGCGAGTATTATTGTAAAATTTTTTAAAAAAATTTATTTATTCGAAGGTTTACTTCTAGTTAAATATAAAAATTTATTTGAAATTTATTCTTTGTATACCTCTGTTATATGTTATACATAGCTTTCCTTTGGAAAACGTAAATGTAAAAACACACAGAAATATACAAAAAGACACTAGCAAAATGTAATGCATTTTCTGGCCTGCTAAAGCCTTCGTCAGCATTCTTTGTGTCTATTGGTGTTCATTTTCAAACTTTCTTATATTTAACTTTCAAATTGACTGTATGAGAATTTTTCCTCTTGCGAGTATTATTGTAAAATTTTTTAAAAAAATTTATTTATTCGAAGGTTTACTTCTAGTTAAATATAAAAATTTATTTGAAATTTATTCTTTGTATACCTCTGTTATATGTTATACATAGCTTTCCTTTGGAAAACGTAAATGTAAAAACACACAGAAATATACAAAGAGACACTAGCAAAATGTAATGCATTTTCTGGCCTGCTAAAGCCTTCGTCAGCATTCTTTGTGTCTATTGGTGTTCATTTTCAAACTTTCTTATATTTAACTTTCAAATTGACTGTATGAGAATTTTTCCTCTTGCGAGTATTATTGTAAAATTTTTTAAAAAAATTTATTTATTCGAAGGTTTACTTCTAGTTAAATATAAAAATTTATTTGAAATTTATTCTTTGTATACCTCTGTTATATGTTATACATAGCTTTCCTTTGGAAAACGTAAATGTAAAAACACACAGAAATATACAAAGAGACACTAGCAAAATGTAATGCATTTTCTGGCCTGCTAAAGCCTTCGTCAGCATTCTTTGTGTCTATTGGTGTTCATTTTCAAACTTTCTTATATTTAACTTTCAAATTGACTGTATGAGAATTTTTCCTCTTGCGAGTATTATTGTAAAATTTTTTAAAAAAATTTATTTATTCGAAGGTTTACTTCTAGTTAAATATAAAAATTTATTTGAAATTTATTCTTTGTATACCTCTGTTATATGTTATACATAGCTTTCCTTTGGAAAACGTAAATGTAAAAACACACAGAAATATACAAAGAGACACTAGCAAAATGTAATGCATTTTCTGGCCTGCTAAAGCCTTCGTCAGCATTCTTTGTGTCTATTGGTGTTCATTTTCAAACTTTCTTATATTTAACTTTCAAATTGACTGTATGAGAATTTTTCCTCTTGCGAGTATTATTGTAAAATTTTTTAAAAAAAATTTATTTATTCGAAGGTTTACTTCTAGTTAAATATAAAAATTTATTTGAAATTTATTCTTTGTATACCTCTGTTATATGTTATACATAGCTTTCCTTTGGAAAACGTAAATGTAAAAACACACAGAAATATACAAAGAGACACTAGCAAAATGTAATGCATTTTCTGGCCTGCTAAAGCCTTCGTCAGCATTCTTTGTGTCTATTGGTGTTCATTTTCAAACTTTCTTATATTTAACTTTCAAATTGACTGTATGAGAATTTTTCCTCTTGCGAGTATTATTGTAAAATTTTTTAAAAAAATTTATTTATTCGAAGGTTTACTTCTAGTTAAATATAAAAATTTATTTGAAATTTATTCTTTGTATACCTCTGTTATATGTTATACATAGCTTTCCTTTGGAAAACGTAAATGTAAAAACACACAGAAATATACAAAGAGACACTAGCAAAATGTAATGCATTTTCTGGCCTGCTAAAGCCTTCGTCAGCATTCTTTGTGTCTATTGGTGTTCATTTTCAAACTTTCTTATATTTAACTTTCAAATTGACTGTATGAGAATTTTTCCTCTTGCGAGTATTATTGTAAAATTTTTTAAAAAAATTTATTTATTCGAAGGTTTACTTCTAGTTAAATATAAAAATTTATTTGAAATTTATTCTTTGTATACCTCTGTTATATGTTATACATAGCTTTCCTTTGGAAAACGTAAATGTAAAAACACACAGAAATATACAAAGAGACACTAGCAAAATGTAATGCATTTTCTGGCCTGCTAAAGCCTTCGTCAGCATTCTTTGTGTCTATTGGTGTTCATTTTCAAACTTTCTTATATTTAACTTTCAAATTGACTGTATGAGAATTTTTCCTCTTGCGAGTATTATTGTAAAATTTTTTAAAAAAATTTATTTATTCGAAGGTTTACTTCTAGTTAAATATAAAAATTTATTTGAAATTTATTCTTTGTATACCTCTGTTATATGTTATACATAGCTTTCCTTTGGAAAACGTAAATGTAAAAACACACAGAAATATACAAAGAGACACTAGCAAAATGTAATGCATTTTCTGGCCTGCTAAAGCCTTCGTCAGCATTCTTTGTGTCTATTGGTGTTCATTTTCAAACTTTCTTATATTTAACTTTCAAATTGACTGTATGAGAATTTTTCCTCTTGCGAGTATTATTGTAAAATTTTTTAAAAAAATTTATTTATTCGAAGGTTTACTTCTAGTTAAATATAAAAATTTATTTGAAATTTATTCTTTGTATACCTCTGTTATATGTTATACATAGCTTTCCTTTGGAAAACGTAAATGTAAAAACACACAGAAATATACAAAGAGACACTAGCAAAATGTAATGCATTTTCTGGCCTGCTAAAGCCTTCGTCAGCATTCTTTGTGTCTATTGGTGTTCATTTTCAAACTTTCTTATATTTAACTTTCAAATTGACTGTATGAGAATTTTTCCTCTTGCGAGTATTATTGTAAAATTTTTTAAAAAAATTTATTTATTCGAAGGTTTACTTCTAGTTAAATATAAAAATTTATTTGAAATTTATTCTTTGTATACCTCTGTTATATGTTATACATAGCTTTCCTTTGGAAAACGTAAATGTAAAAACACACAGAAATATACAAAGAGACACTAGCAAAATGTAATGCATTTTCTGGCCTGCTAAAGCCTTCGTCAGCATTCTTTGTGTCTATTGGTGTTCATTTTCAAACTTTCTTATATTTAACTTTCAAATTGACTGTATGAGAATTTTTCCTCTTGCGGGTATTATTGTAAAATTTTTTAAAAAAAATTTATTTATTCGAAGGTTTACTTCTAGTTAAATATAAAAATTTATTTGAAATTTATTCTTTGTATACCTCTGTTATATGTTATACATAGCTTTCCTTTGGAAAACGTAAATGTAAAAACACACAGAAATATACAAAGAGACACTAGCAAAATGTAATGCATTTTCTGGCCTGCTAAAGCCTTCGTCAGCATTCTTTGTGTCTATTGGTGTTCATTTTCAAACTTTCTTATATTTAACTTTCAAATTGACTGTATGAGAATTTTTCCTCTTGCGAGTATTATTGTAAAATTTTTTAAAAAAATTTATTTATTCGAAGGTTTACTTCTAGTTAAATATAAAAATTTATTTGAAATTTATTCTTTGTATACCTCTGTTATATGTTATACATAGCTTTCCTTTGGAAAACGTAAATGTAAAAACACACAGAAATATACAAAGAGACACTAGCAAAATGTAATGCATTTTCTGGCCTGCTAAAGCCTTCGTCAGCATTCTTTGTGTCTATTGGTGTTCATTTTCAAACTTTCTTATATTTAACTTTCAAATTGACTGTATGAGAATTTTTCCTCTTGCGAGTATTATTGTAAAATTTTTTAAAAAAATTTATTTATTCGAAGGTTTACTTCTAGTTAAATATAAAAATTTATTTGAAATTTATTCTTTGTATACCTCTGTTATATGTTATACATAGCTTTCCTTTGGAAAACGTAAATGTAAAAACACACAGAAATATACAAAGAGACACTAGCAAAATGTAATGCATTTTCTGGCCTGCTAAAGCCTTCGTCAGCATTCTTTGTGTCTATTGGTGTTCATTTTCAAACTTTCTTATATTTAACTTTCAAATTGACTGTATGAGAATTTTTCCTCTTGCGGGTATTATTGTAAAATTTTTTAAAAAAAATTTATTTATTCGAAGGTTTACTTCTAGTTAAATATAAAAATTTATTTGAAATTTATTCTTTGTATACCTCTGTTATATGTTATACATAGCTTTCCTTTGGAAAACGTAAATGTAAAAACACACAGAAATATACAAAGAGACACTAGCAAAATGTAATGCATTTTCTGGCCTGCTAAAGCCTTCGTCAGCATTCTTTGTGTCTATTGGTGTTCATTTTCAAACTTTCTTATATTTAACTTTCAAATTGACTGTATGAGAATTTTTCCTCTTGCGAGTATTATTGTAAAATTTTTTAAAAAAATTTATTTATTCGAAGGTTTACTTCTAGTTAAATATAAAAATTTATTTGAAATTTATTCTTTGTATACCTCTGTTATATGTTATACATAGCTTTCCTTTGGAAAACGTAAATGTAAAAACACACAGAAATATACAAAGAGACACTAGCAAAATGTAATGCATTTTCTGGCCTGTTAAAGCCTTCGTCAGCATTCTTTGTGTCTATTGGTGTTCATTTTCAAACTTTCTTATATTTAACTTTCAAATTGACTGTATGAGAATTTTTCCTCTTGCGAGTATTATTGTAAAATTTTTTAAAAAAATTTATTTATTCGAAGGTTTACTTCTAGTTAAATATAAAAATTTATTTGAAATTTATTCTTTGTATACCTCTGTTATATGTTATACATAGCTTTCCTTTGGAAAACGTAAATGTAAAAACACACAGAAATATACAAAGAGACACTAGCAAAATGTAATGCATTTTCTGTGTGTTTTTACATTTACGTTTTCCAAAGGAAAGCTATGTATAACATATAACAGAGGTATACAAAGAATAAATTTCAAATAAATTTTTATATTTAACTAGAAGTAAACCTTCGAATAAATAAATTTTTTTAAAAAATTTTACAATAATACTCGCAAGAGGAAAAATTCTCATACAGTCAATTTGAAAGTTAAATATAAGAAAGTTTGAAAATGAACACCAATAGACACAAAGAATGCTGACGAAGGCTTTAGCAGGCCAGAAAATGCATTACATTTTGCTAGTGTCTCTTTGTATATTTCTGTGTGTTTTTACATTTACGTTTTCCAAAGGAAAGCTATGTATAACATATAACAGAGGTATACAAAGAATAAATTTCAAATAAATTTTTATATTTAACTAGAAGTAAACCTTCGAATAAATAAATTTTTTTAAAAAATTTTACAATAATACTCGCAAGAGGAAAAATTCTCATACAGTCAATTTGAAAGTTAAATATAAGAAAGTTTGAAAATGAACACTAATAGACACAAAGAATGCTGACGAAGGCTTTAGCAGGCCAGAAAATGCATTACATTTTGCTAGTGTCTCTTTGTATATTTCTGTGTGTTTTTACATTTACGTTTTCCAAAGGAAAGCTATGTATAACATATAACAGAGGTATACAAAGAATAAATTTCAAATAAATTTTTATATTTAACTAGAAGTAAACCTTCGAATAAATAAATTTTTTTAAAAAATTTTACAATAATACTCGCAAGAGGAAAAATTCTCATACAGTCAATTTGAAAGTTAAATATAAGAAAGTTTGAAAATGAACACCAATAGACACAAAGAATGCTGACGAAGGCTTTAGCAGGCCAGAAAATGCATTACATTTTGCTAGTGTCTCTTTGTATATTTCTGTGTGTTTTTACATTTACGTTTTCCAAAGGAAAGCTATGTATAACATATAACAGAGGTATACAAAGAATAAATTTCAAATAAATTTTTATATTTAACTAGAAGTAAACCTTCGAATAAATAAATTTTTTTAAAAAATTTTACAATAATACTCGCAAGAGGAAAAATTCTCATACAGTCAATTTGAAAGTTAAATATAAGAAAGTTTGAAAATGAACACCAATAGACACAAAGAATGCTGACGAAGGCTTTAGCAGGCCAGAAAATGCATTACATTTTGCTAGTGTCTCTTTGTATATTTCTGTGTGTTTTTACATTTACGTTTTCCAAAGGAAAGCTATGTATAACATATAACAGAGGTATACAAAGAATAAATTTCAAATAAATTTTTATATTTAACTAGAAGTAAACCTTCGAATAAATAAATTTTTTTAAAAAATTTTACAATAATACTCGCAAGAGGAAAAATTCTCATACAGTCAATTTGAAAGTTAAATATAAGAAAGTTTGAAAATGAACACCAATAGACACAAAGAATGCTGACGAAGGCTTTAGCAGGCCAGAAAATGCATTACATTTTGCTAGTGTCTCTTTGTATATTTCTGTGTGTTTTTACATTTACGTTTTCCAAAGGAAAGCTATGTATAACATATAACAGAGGTATACAAAGAATAAATTTCAAATAAATTTTTATATTTAACTAGAAGTAAACCTTCGAATAAATAAATTTTTTTAAAAAATTTTACAATAATACTCGCAAGAGGAAAAATTCTCATACAGTCAATTTGAAAGTTAAATATAAGAAAGTTTGAAAATGAACACCAATAGACACAAAGAATGCTGACGAAGGCTTTAGCAGGCCAGAAAATGCATTACATTTTGCTAGTGTCTCTTTGTATATTTCTGTGTGTTTTTACATTTACGTTTTCCAAAGGAAAGCTATGTATAACATATAACAGAGGTATACAAAGAATAAATTTCAAATAAATTTTTATATTTAACTAGAAGTAAACCTTCGAATAAATAAATTTTTTTAAAAAATTTTACAATAATACTCGCAAGAGGAAAAATTCTCATACAGTCAATTTGAAAGTTAAATATAAGAAAGTTTGAAAATGAACACCAATAGACACAAAGAATGCTGACGAAGGCTTTAGCAGGCCAGAAAATGCATTACATTTTGCTAGTGTCTCTTTGTATATTTCTGTGTGTTTTTACATTTACGTTTTCCAAAGGAAAGCTATGTATAACATATAACAGAGGTATACAAAGAATAAATTTCAAATAAATTTTTATATTTAACTAGAAGTAAACCTTCGAATAAATAAATTTTTTTAAAAAATTTTACAATAATACTCGCAAGAGGAAAAATTCTCATACAGTCAATTTGAAAGTTAAATATAAGAAAGTTTGAAAATGAACACCAATAGACACAAAGAATGCTGACGAAGGCTTTAGCAGGCCAGAAAATGCATTACATTTTGCTAGTGTCTCTTTGTATATTTCTGTGTGTTTTTACATTTACGTTTTCCAAAGGAAAGCTATGTATAACATATAACAGAGGTATACAAAGAATAAATTTCAAATAAATTTTTATATTTAACTAGAAGTAAACCTTCGAATAAATAAATTTTGTTAAAATTTATAGTAATAAACTGAGGCAAGTCTGTTAACGTTAATTAACATTAATTTCGATTTTAATTCATGTTTAATTAATCTAATAATTAATTGTGATTTCAACTTGATTTTTCCGGTATTTTAAAATGGTTGCTGTCTTAGGAGTTATTGTGATTCCGTTATGAGCAGAGATACCAACTAACAATTCATACGCGAACATTTTTAATATCGTGCACAAAATCTAAATAAATTTAAAAAATTCTACAAAATTAATATATATAGGTATTAAAAGTATGTACCTATATACAAACCAGTTTTCTTTATCTTTTAGCTTGTCATGTTTTTACACTTAACCTTTCAATTATTCCACTTTCAATTGTCTTCACCCTTATATATATCTACATATATGGTGAATTTCACGTTAAGTGACCCAATTTTAAAAATCGATGTCTACCGATTTGGATGAAATTTGCACCAAGGTTAGTACTATTGGATAGTAGGCCAGACACAAATTTTCAGCTCCAGAAGTGCCGGAGTTAGAGGGGGTCAAAGTTGGACATTTTGGTCATACAGGGGTTTTTTAAAATGAGTGTAACATTTCACCTATTGATCCTAGCAAAAATATTCTTCAATCAATCAATCATTCCATTCTACCGATTTGGATGAAATTTGCACCAAGGTTAGTACTATTGGATAGTAGGCCAGACACATATTTTCAGCTCAATCAGTCCAGAATTGCCGGAGTTAGAGGGGGTCATTCAAGGTTTTTTAAAATGAGTGTAACTTTTCACCTATTGGTCCTAGCAAAAATTAAAATTTCTTCAATCGTTTCGAAAAAAAATTAATTTTTAAAATATTTTTTTTTTATTTTTTTCAATTTGGGCCCTTTTTTCGCAAAAGAAAGCTTATACAATTTACTTTAATGCCTTTATAATCGGTTAATGGGATGCGAGTGGGATATCTATCTAGGAAAAAAAATTAAAATAGTGCATATCGTAAAAATTTAAACACTTTCTTTTTTGAGTTGGAATTTTTTTTATAGATACCCCACTTGCATCCCATTAAGTGACCACAAAGCTCTTAAAGGAAATGGTCTAAAGTTTTTTTTTTTGAGGAAAAATAAAAAAAAAACTCCATTTTGAAAAAAAATTACACATGTGCCAAATATTGAAAAATCCTATTCTTGAGTTAAAAAATATTTTTTTTATAGATATCCCACTCGCATCCCATTAAGCGATTATAAAGGCCTTAAAGTAAATTGTATAAGCTTTATTTTGCGAAAAAGGGCCCAAATTGAAAAAAAAATATTTTAAAAATAAATTTTTTTTTCGAAACGATTGAAGAAATTTTAATTTTTGCTAGGACCAATAGGTGAAAAGTTACACTCATTTTAAAAAACCTTGAATGACCCCCTCTAACTCCGGCAATTCTGGACTGATTGAGCTGAAAATTTGTGTCTGGCCTACTATCCAATAGTACTAACCTTGGTGCAAATTTCATCCAAATCGGTAGACATCGATTTTTAAAATTGGGTCACTTGACATGAAATTCACCATATATAAATACATATACAGAAAAGAAAAAAGGTAGGACATATATATCTTATCCTGTTTCAAAAATCTATATTACATATTTTATACATCAACGTATTTCCAGTATTAACCTGTTTTAAACAACTATCTAGTTTACCTTTTCATACTTTTACTCTAAAAATAAAAGGCGAAACATAAATAAAAGAAATCTTCAAAATCATTAAAAAATTTTCAGTTTTATTTTCAATAAATATTCACTTAAACATATTTATCTATAACAAATATTTACTTTTCTCATGTCACAATATTTTGCCAGAAAAAAATATTGTCTTCAGAAGATAAAATCGTATATATGTACTCTAAAAAAACGTAACAACAAAACAAACCTAAAACGCCTATAATTTATAAATATGGTTTTAGTGTAAACCTTGGTGTACACAATGTTGTTTAATTACGATTATTGTATTTTTTAAAAATATTTTCACATACTTCAGCATATATATATTTTGCGTACAAATAAATGACAATACATAATAATAAATATTAACAAAATATATACATACATATGTATATGCAAAGTTAAACGTTTTTTACGCCAACCGCAAAATTTAATATCTGACCGGCATAATTAAAATTTCGACACAAGCGTAACAACAAACAAAAAATGATATTAACATTTTTTAAAAAACCAGTCTGTCATTAAAATTTAATGTTAGTTTAAAAATAAAATAAAAAAAACATTAAAAATACTTTACATTTGAAG
The DNA here is from genome assembly GCA_916048285.2 of Bellardia pandia. NCBI lineage: Eukaryota > Metazoa > Arthropoda > Insecta > Diptera > Calliphoridae > Bellardia > Bellardia pandia. Next base: position 96,727,123 of record OU696533.1, on the reverse strand, counting down.
TATGTACTTTTTTAATGGTAAAAACATTTTTCTGGAAAGTTATGAAACTATAACAAGCGTAAACAACTTTTGATTTACATACATGTACGTACCGATTAAAAAACGGGTCATATTTTTACTTTCCTAGAAAAAGAAATCATGTTGAAGGCATGAGAAGTGTTCGAAATTGTAGTAATCATTGTCAATGTCAAAAAAGTATCGAACATTTTCTGTATATAAGGATTTTCTAAGTGGGAATTCTAAGAGGAATATTTACTTCTTCCCATAAATCGCAAAAATCCTATCGCATTGAATATACTGACAGAGAATTTCCTTCTTTTTTTGACATTGGGCAATTAAAATTTGAAACAAATTTTAAATACCAGTCGAAAAATAACTTAATTTTATGAAACAAGGACATTTTTCATTATAGTCAGAAATTTAATATATGCATTGACATCAGTGTGCCATAAATTAAACCTATTGGTAATGATTCATTATTTCATCGTGTAGGAACTAATTATAGAATCTATGTAAAAAAACACCGATTGGTTATATTCAAGACAATGGTTAGAACACAAGTATCCACTTACTTGGTTAGAAAAAACAGGTCACCACCAAAATCGCAAGAACCACAAAAAGGAAAAAATTTAGTTTTATTTTTGTATTTAATTGAAAATGTGTGTGATGTACAATATCACTTTCCTTTTATTTATTATTGTAATTCTATTTTCGAAGTTTAATTGTTGGGGTTTAGAAATTATCTTTGCAATTTATAATTTTACTTTAAAAAACACTATTATTCTCCGAAGAAAATTTTTTTACTGAAAGTACGATTCACCCATTTCGAAAAATTTTCTGGAAAATCAAAGCTTCCATATGTAAAAAAAATCTATTAGCTTTACAAGTGGTAATACTGTGGCCATTGATTTATTTTGCCTTGGTTTTTAAGTGTCAAAAAACAAATATAAATTTATTTTTCAAAAACAAGTTTTAATGAATATATATGAGGAGGTGAGAAGCAAAGCTCGTTCGTTCCATGTTTACAAAATTTTGGTAAAAAGCTAAAAACTTGCTACAGCTTAGTAAATGAGCCAAATAAGTTGAAAGCTAGTAATTCTTAAATATTAAGATATTTTTTATTAAAACCTTAAAATTTACAAAATCAATACTCCTTAACTAAAGAAAAATTAAGTTTTGAAGTTTGGAACGAACAAGTTTTGCTACGAATTTTCGAAACAAACGAGTTTTGCTACATTCCATATTCGAACGAACGAGTTTTGCAACCCACCAGTAAAATAAATTATTTAGCTTCACTATATTTTAAAAGTAATATTAATTTATTAAAACTAAGGAAACTTGTTAAAAAATTAAAATAAAATACATATATGAATTTTTAAACAGACAAAGAAAGTACTTCATCTTCAGTATACTCCTTGTTGTTTTGTTCCACGTCATGACCAGCATGTTCGTTGTCCAAAATCGGAACATAAAATTCCAAGGTTTTTTTAGCCTCCAATTTTCTCTAAAGTGATTGGACAAAAGGGCTCCAACATCTTTTTTCTTTTCAGGTTTAATTGCCATATTTATGGGAAGTAGTTCTGGAATAATATATTTGATTTTCTTTCCTCGCCTCAAGAATGGTTCAGGGTCGAGGAATTCATTCTATAATTAATTTCCCCTTACAAAGTTATCTGGCCATTTTAATGGTTGTTGTATTTCTAACAAATCATAATAATGATCTTATTAATTGCTAGTAATAATCCTAACAATTACAGTAATATAAGGAAAAACAAGTAAGTAAGTAAAAAAGTATCATCCAAAAATTTAGTGTCATGATGTCTATGAATATCAATATTATGTGTTAGATTATGGAGCTTAAATTAAATTACGTAGAGGGTCTTATATGAGAGTTTCGACTAATTATGGACCGATATTCACAAAATTTGTTGATGTGATTTAGCTTCATTTATTACTCTTGTTTGGTGAAATTTGTGTGGATACTTTCATAATTCAAACATTTTTGATCGTTAAACACATATTTCGGGAGGACTTTTGTATGGGGGTCAGGTGCTTAAGCCGTCCTTAAGCCGAAAAATTTCACGTACGAAATTGTATTGAAATATCTTCAAAATTGCGATCTGTAACTTGCGCACAAGCTTTACATGGACAGCCAGCCGGACGGACGGACATCGTTAAATCGACGCAGGGAGTGATTCGGAGTCGATTGGTATACTTTAAGGTGGGTGTTGGACCAAAATTTATGGGCGTTACAAACATCAGCACAAATCCAATATACCCTACCCACTATTGTGGTGCAGGGTATAATAAATTCAGAAAAATATTTGGAATTTCACCACACACGATGGTACTTTGGCTCACTTTAAACAGGGAACCTACGAAATATGCAACGAGACAGTTTTGACAATGATTGTTAATTGGAACTAAACAGTTTTGCTGCGAACTGCAATTTTAGGATGTAAAAAAACATAAGAAAGAATATGAATTGATAAAATCAGTATATTTATCCTTATAAAGTAGCAAAAGAACTATCAGCATCCATTGTTATCTCATTTTTTAAATTTTTGGAACGAACGAGTTTTGCTTCTCACCTCCTCATATATATGTATGTACATATATGAATTGAATAACTTATAGCCTGTTCGCCGATCTCGAACGTTAACGTTCGCTTAGATAAGACTTAAGACACAAACTTTTTATCGTATCTATTTTTTTACTCAATCAAGTTTGTTTATTCCACATTCAAGTTTATGTCTTAAGTCTTATCTAAGCGAACGTTAACGTTCGAGATCGGCGAACAGGCTATTAATTTAACAAACACAGTTGGGAATGAAACTTATTGGTAACCAAGTTCATTTTTGTGTTAGTAAAAAATATTTTCTCTCTCTCAAAAAGAGAGATGTCAAACTTCATTTGAAAAAAACTTTGTCCGAACAAATATATTGTTCAGAGCGAATGGGTGAATCCACCTATTATTTATTAGCTTTATATAATTTATATATTATTAATGATTTATTCAAATATTTAATGACAGATTTATAAATTGACTTATTTAGGTAATTTATTGTTGTTCCAAAAAAAATATGTAAAATGTACCTATGTATAAATTTTTGCATAAATTTAAAAATATTTGATTTATGTAGGTTAAGTTTTTATGTTAAACTATTATTTGTGTTAGTTTATGAATAAATGATTAAATTTAAATTAGTAATTAGATTAAAACAACTTGAGGGCTTTGTCCGAACAAGAACATAACAAACCAATTAACAATAAACTTGTTTGAATATGAACATAATACCGACAGGGTGGTCCACATGATACAAATTCAAGTGAGGACAATAAATAGTTCATTAAGTTCAGTAATCTTCAATAGAAATATTAAATTCTATATTAATTGTATACAAAGAAATACAATTTCATGTGATAATGAATAACTTTTTATAATTTTTTCGTAATTAACATCTAATTGAAATAAATTATCCCCTGAAATAACCAAAATTAAATTGTTTCATATTGAATAATAAATTCTTTACGTAATAACAAGAAACTAAACTTATTTTGTAATATTGGTAATGACGCACACTGTGGCCACTGCGGCAATAAATCAATTTGGACCTTCTGTCCGATTTTGATGATTTTTGCACAGATGGTTAAAAACTATCTGAAGGTCATGTGTGGAAAATTTCATGCAAATACCTCCATTGGTTTTCTGTCCCGAGCAGCGCAAAGTTGAAGTATGTGAACAAGTCTCAAATGTGATAGTTTTCTATGTTATATTCAAAAGCTTGTTACTTATAAACTATACACCGAATGTACCTTATAAGTATTTTTTCACTTAAAATAGACATTAAGCATTATGTAAATTAAAAAAAAAAAATTAAAAAAATTTAAAAAAAAAATTTCCTTTGACAATATATTTTGAGCCAAAAAAATAAACATTTATGATTTTCTTTTAGACTTTTAGTTGTGTGCGAAGCAGTGCGACACATGGAGTCATATACCAAATTAAAGCTGAGAGTCTCAGCTAACAGACTAAAAAAAAAAAACCTGCCCCAATTTGCCCGCCGCCGAAAAAACAATGAAAAACCAAAAAATTACAGTAAAAAATATGCGTTATTTTACGCGTGCAAAAACAAATGCGCATTCTTTCTTTCTTTGCTACTCGTGCATAAAGTTTTGATACATGGTAGCAAAATTGTATCTGAGGCCATTCTACCTATAGGTAGGTTAAATATACAATTTGTTTCATACATTTTAAATTAACATATGGTTTATTTTTCAAAGGAATGTTATCAGAAGAAGCACATGAAGCGAGGAACAAAGATTATAGATGTTATAGGCTATATCACTCGCGCAAGACTGGGCGCTGTTCTACTAACGAAGACGTAATGCATCATTTGTTGATATCCTCCGACCCATATATCAATTCATTTAGAACGAAATTTAAGCTTAAAAAATTAGATTATCACGAAGATGTAAAAAAGTTGATAGTAAATGAAATAGAGTGAAACTGACAAAATTTTTGTATTGGAGTTGTATGGGGGGTGGGTGTTACAGTGGGCGGATTTTCTTCATATTTTCAAAACAGCATTTGATAGATGTTATATGCATTTTTGCGAAAAATAAACATTCTAGTTACAAATTTACAGAAGATATGGCATTTTTGAAATATCATTTGTATGGGAGGTGGGCGTAAAAGTGGGCGGATTAAGTTCATATTTTCAGGAGCTCATTCTATAATTATAATATTAACGTTTTATGAAAATTGAGTTGATATATTTAAAATCATGGAAGTTATGCCACATTTTCTATTTAAGTTGTATGGGAGGTGGGCGTAAAAGTGGGCGTATTAAAAAAAAAAAAATTAAAATTCTTAAAAAATTTAACATAAATGTGTGCAAAATTTCATGAAGCTCCGAAACCTCCTTGATTTAAGGCCATTAAATGCACTACACGGCCACAGTGTGTGACGTTATTGGGCCCCAGACAACATATGTACGTCAAAGTCTTTGTTAATTAATTGTTATTTGATATGAAAACGGAATACAATGAATAAATAAACTAAACAACAGAAACATCACCTACAAAAATATAATACGCTCTTAGGTTGTTGGTTTTCTTAACGTCATTCTCCTGTTACAATTCCTACAAGTCCAATAAATGGTATGAAATTTATTTTAGTTTATATAACAATCACCTCCAACATTACCATCAGTAACTCACCACTAAAGCAACAAAAATATATATAAAAAAATGAAAAATTGAAGAGATTTAAACAAGAAACGCTTTTTATTAGCTTTTTTATATTTCTGGCCACTTGATGTAATAATAATATGGAAATAATATGTAGTTATGTACTCGTAAGTAAATAATAATGATGATGATGATGGTCGTGCACTGATGACTCTTTATATGGGTGTAGTAAGTATATGACAAAAATGAGTGTGACACGGTAGTAGTGACAGTTTACAAATATACAGCATAAATACATATGTATGTATGTATATAATGAAATAAAATTTACACATGAAGAAATATTAGTGTGAATGTAAGTTTTTTTCCTATATGCAAAAAAACAGGCAGGTATTTGCTTTGAGAATAATTTATTTATGGTATTACGCTAACACGGTTTTTAGAATATAAACACAATTAGGTTGGCAACGGCTCAATTTGATGTAGTGAAAGAAAATGGCTGCCGCTGCAATATGTCAAAGAAATAAAAAACATATGAACAAGTGCAAAAGGATATTATGTTCTCACCAGGTTATAAAAAAAAACGTCTGTAGTGTGGCCAGAGTTTATGTGAATGCTTTGTATTAAGTTCAAGTAAATCGTTCGTTAATAGGGAGCCAGTCTTTCAATAATATAGCCAGTTGATTTAACTACATGAGTATTTTACTGAATATATTCCTCTCTCAGTGTTTAACATCTGACATGTTTAAGTATTTTTAAGCATAAATAATTTGTTCAAGTTTATCAGTATAGGTACTTGCACACATTTATTTTGTCATTATACATATTTTTTTAAATATCATTTTCTCTGCTCTACTGTATCTTCTTTTGGTGTGGCGGTCAATTTGTGTAATTGAATTGAAATATATATAATTTATAGCCGTGTTTTTTTTTTACAAACAACACAAATGTATATTGTGCGTTAAACGGAAATTGCAATTATACGTAATTGCTCAATGATCTAAGTTTTTTATTCTTTCGTTTTTTTTTCAAGCTGATAAATTAAATTTTTCTGGGTCGTTTTTTCTCGTTTCATAAATTTCTACTTTAAAAGTATTGATTTTTAACCTTAATATTTTAAGTAAAATAGCAATGCAGCTCATATTTTAGTAGAACTTTGTACGGCAAAAAAAAAGTTTCATGTTTGTATGTTTTCAATTGAGAAAGGACGAACAAAATATAAAGATTACATCATGTTCGTTTTGTAGTTTTTCTCAGCATTAATTTTTTGCTTATAGTTGTTGTTATATTATACAGGATATTAACTTTTATTTAAATCATACACAAAAACACAATCGTACGACCCCACAGTTTTGATAGTGGTAATGTGTTCTCCTTATAGGCAGTAAATACTGTTATAATTCTAGGAGTGAGCTTTATGGTAATCTACAGCAATTGAACTGTAATAAGACTATTTTTGTCGAATTTTTTTTTGTATCCTTTGTAAGGCAAATGGTTACTTTACACACACTGTAACTGTCACTTTACAGTAGTTTGGTAATTTAGATTATAGTAAGTTTAATATGTTTCATACTTAAGATCTTTGTAATTTTCTTTGCAAATATAAAAATCACTTCTTTACTTAACAGTGTCCCAAAAATCTAGATCACAGGATAGATTTGGATCGATATTTACTCGATCTTGCTCACCTTTATACTATCTACTGCCACGTTAGTGTTACTCTATATTCTAGATTTTATTTAGTTTTATTTACCATATACTTGAGTTCTTTTTTATGTAAAGATAATTTAATTGATTACTTTACTCATCCTAGGTAATCTAGTGTACAGTCTATTGCCATTTTATTGTCCAAAAGCTCTAGGTCACATTGTAGAATTGGATTGGTTTTTAATTAGTTTTGTTAAATTAGAGACTGCTCCTTAGATTAACTGTTCACTGCAAGAATCCAGATTAAAGTAAGTTAACTTGTGACTTTTATAATGCAAACATAACTTAATTGGTTACTTAACTCTTCGCATGTAATCTAGTTTTCAATTAATGTAACCTTACTGCCTGTACATTGAACGTAATTTCTTAGCGGACAGTTTTGGATCCCGTTACGAACAGTTCCGCTCAGGCTTATATCTCCATGTGGGTAAATTGTTAATGTTACGTATACTATATTTTTTGGTATATAAGCTCTTACGCTTGAAAATTATCTATGAATGCAGCCTATATTTGATGCCTGGACATTGAGAAATGGAAGGTAATTGCCTGGCTGACGGATTTGGAACAAGTTCAGAACATTTTCTCGTTGAGGGTAAGCTGTTAATGTCACGAAGACTATATTACCTTATCAATAAAATAAACAACAGAGATCCTACCTGTATTTTAACTATGCCAATTTGGCTGTGTATGAATGCACAGAGAACGCGACGTGTTCTCATAGTTGCTTATGAACTGTTTTGGATCCATTTTGTCTGACTTGCTTATGAACTATGAAGTTAGGTATATTTACTTTAATTGTTTTGGATCCATCTTGTCTGACTTCTGACCTTAACCAGCCCATTGCATTGAGTAGTGTTGAAATACAGGCTTTTCTCTCCTTTGCCAATAAAAGATGGGAGACAAAACTAACTTGCTACTAAAAACCGAATATTGTACTGTCCTTTTGATAGCAATATCGGACAAATTAGGACAAGCAAATAGCTTGTCATGGATACAGTTAATGTGAAATTGGAAACATTAGAATGAATAATATCACCAGAACAGCTGGAACATTTTTCTATAAACACACACACACAAAAATACTTTGGTTTTTAAGCATTTAGTTTTTGTCACAACAAATTAAAGACATGTCTGTAACGTACTTTTGTTTAATGTACCACCATTTTAGTACAGTTTAAGTATGTTTGTTATTACTCTTAAATTTGTTTAATCCTCAAAGAAGCAACTCATAATATATATCAAAGTGATTATAGAGTGTTATTGAAACTAGAGAATAAGATCCATTTATAGATTTCAAGAAAAGATAAATTAAAAAGAAAACATTTTTACTATTACGTCCTTTAAAAGTACTATTTTCAAATTTCCCTGGTACCACTTGAAATTTCTAGTTTCCTTCTTTGGCATTTAGTATATTAAGAGGTGCAAGTTGTGCGGCAAACAAATGTAGGTTAATGCTGTTTGTGTTTTTAAGGTTTTATTTAAGTGTAATTGTTTGTGTGTATATGTATGTACGTTTTAAGGACATAATATCGTGTTGATTTCTAATATTCTTTATTTTACAGGTTAATATCCTTTAACAATGATAAACATTGACTAAACGTCTTTGGAAAAAGGCACATACAATTTAATTAACATTTTGCAATTGGCGACCTTTGGTAATTTCCGGCAACAAAGGAATTTTAAATCAAACCTAGTTGCTGTTAAATGGACAATTTATTTATTCCAAAAAAGAAACATTAATAAAAGCAATCAATACAATGAAATGTCAAACAATTAAGGAAATAGTCTAAATTAGCATTTTAAGGAAAAATTTTTGAGAGAAATTTATCTAGTTTGTGTAAATAATACATAAGATAATAGGGGAGTTGAACAAAATTCATTACATTTAGCTAAGTACAATTTATCTATTTCAATGTATTTTTTAAATTACAACTTTTAACTTTTATAGTTAAACATTTCTTAATAAACGGTGATTTTTTTTAGCAACTTTCTTTTTGACAAGACTGTTTTTGGCAGCTCATATGTTTTCATGTAACATGTTCAGTATGGTATTTAATTAAACATCAATCTACTTACAAATGAACAACGCTTACAGATTATTGGCACATGCCCCACAGCACATCGAAACAATGGGTCTATGTTAAACAATTGTTGTCTATGTTAAGGAACAAGCCCGCAACTGAATTATATATGTAGAAGATCGTTTTATCGACTCAAATAAAAAAAATCATAGATTTTTCTACATTAAAAGCTCATAAAAATTCAATCTTCAATTCACCAAAATTATAAATTAACATGATACTCGTTATATTTTAAAATTAGAATAGAAAAAGAACCTAGTGAACTCCTGCCAGTTTAACCCATTCATACCCACTGTTACATATACGTAACGTTACTGTCGCTAATATTTAATAGCGATTTAAAAAAAGGGAAAGATCACAAACTTAATAGTTTTTTATTTATTGGGTAACTAAATATGTGTTTAAAAAACACAAGTAGTATTTTAGTTATTTTAAGTGTCAGTGGTGTGGTGTATGGTTGTTTTGTGAAGTGTTGAATTTGAAAGCCTCAAAAAAATTGAATATGACGACACGAAGAAGGTAAGAAAGTTAATTATTTATATATTATTTGTCTCAAAAAAAAAATTCTGTTAACAAACAAATAAAAAACACATCAAGTTTTAATTGTACAAGTGTAAACAAATGTTCGAGGTTTATAGTGTACGGTAGGAAGAAAACAAAGTTGGTGTTACGTATGTGTAACAGTGGGCTATTCTCAGTACTTTTTGTCTCACTTTGCATATATTACAATTTGAAAACCGTTGTTGACTTTGCAGTAGTTTTTTCAGTTAATTCTATGGTAAAACTAAATTTTATTATAGATATGGGTACATGACATTAGAGGAAGCTACTCATTTTCTTGATGAACTGATGTCAGACGATGGAGGAAGCATTAGAAGATGTAATGAAAAATTCTATTACTAATTTGGAAATATACCATATTAGATCAACAGCTCCAACACCATCAATTGTAGACTCGGCACTAAATGCCAGAGAACGGGAACTGTCAGAATCACCCAATATTTTGCCAAAAAGAAAGACCGTTACAAACGATAGAAATTGTTCCATCGAGAAAACACCATCTAAGGCTCCTCGTGATAAACCATCAACGAAAAAAGCGACAAAACGCGCGAGATCTTTGAAATCACTAAGCGGAGCACATATTCAGTGGGAGGAAGATGCTGATGTAGAGTGTCAGAGTATATTTCCTGAGCACGATTATTCTGATTGTACCAAATTGGCCCCACACGAACAATTTGAAACATTTTTCGATGATCAATTATTACAAATGATATGTGACGAAAGTAATAATTATGCTGTGTATTGTCAACAAGTCAACCCGAAGATAACAGTACAGGAAATGTGTGTTTTTATTGGAATCCTAATTGTCACTGGTTATTCTTTTGTTCCTTCAAAAAGAGGTTTTTGTTGAACTGAAAGTGATTTTCAGAATGATATTATTCTTTATGCTAGACGAATTGGAAGAACACAACAAACCACTTGAGTTTTCTTTCCATTTTGATAATCTTCTCACGACACCTGCTGCTTTACTGGGACTAAGACAACGTGGTTATCATGGAACCGGAACAATTCGGGAAAATTTTATTTCAAAGTCATGTCCGTTGCCTTCAAAAGATGTTTTAAAAAAATCAACACGTGGTCATATTGAAAGCGCTAAAATGAAAGATACTGGAATAAAAATAACTAAATGGGTTGACAACGCGGTGGTAAGTGTAGCTTCTACCGGAGTATAACCAGTACATGGGAGGAACTGACAGAATGGATCAAAATGTAAATGCATACAGAAAAGGCGCACGCGGAAAAAAATGGTGATTTTCTATATTTACGGCTTGTAGACGTGGCCATACAAAATGCTTGGATTTTGCCGATCGATACTGCCAAACTTATGGCTGCAAAAGTCCTCCTCAAAGCTATCGGGTATTAACTGCGCAAGAACCTGAGTACTCTAGCAGATATGATGGTGTAAATATATTTATAGTAGACACAAAAGGAAAGAAAAGGCGTCGTTGTGCCGGTCTAAATTGTCAGGATCATATAACATCTATGTGCAAAAAATGTGATGTCGGCCTATGCATCAAATTGTTTGAAAATATCATTACTTTGTCAATAACTGAGAACATCTATTTGAAAATTGAAATGCTACTTATAAGTTTGAATAAATTAAATTTTATGTTTTTCTCTTTTTAACATTAAAATACTTGTATTTTTAATATTTTTTTCTTTAAGTTTAATAAATGTTATGAATTCGCATTTTATTTTTTATAAAAACTGTTGTCTTTGTCTACAAACGTGTAGCGAAAAAAGCACTGGGAATAGCCCACTGTTACATATACGTAACGGCTTCAAAAGTCCAATAAGAGCAAGGTAGACAATTTTTTTTTATTTTTTTTTGGTATATGAGTCCACTAGGACCATCGTCTCAAAATTTCAGACTTCTATCTCTTCTAGATCGCTGTGGGCATTAATGGGTTAACATAAAGTAATATTATGATGTGAGGTAGCGTGGCCGAGCGGTCTAAGGCGCTGGTTTAAGGCACCAGTCTCCTCGGAGGCGTGGGTTCGAATCCCACCGCTGCCAAGTGTGTTTTTTTTATTTTTTATTTTAATTTATTTCTATTAATAAATATTTTTAATTAAATTATCTATTCCCTGAAGGAAACCTGGGGACAAGTGTCTCCAAGTCACCACTTTTGTCTACTATTTTGGTGACGGTTTGGCGACATTGTCAGCAGCATTGTCACAATGGTTATTATTATACAATTATCTTTTTTCAATTGTGAGCCCCAATAGACTAGGCTACAGTGTGCCGGACTATCATTCAGAGGGTTGCGGGTTCGATTCCCGCTAAAGACTCTGGGTGTATTCGAATTTTTTTTATATTTTTAAATATTTTTTAGTATTTTATTTTTTTTTAATAAAACTCAAAAAATTAGCAAAAAAATGCATTTTTATTTTCTATTTCAGAAAAGTACCAAAAGTGTAGACAATGTGGTCCCAAAAGAACTACCTTGTCAATAGTAACTATGTCAGTAGTGGTTTTTCAATGACACGCACATGTTAAATGTCTATAGTAATTAGTATTGTCTGGGGTATACTAAGTCACTAGTACTGGTGACTGTGTCAATAGCAATTCAGTACTGTTTCACTATTGACATTTCCTGCAGGGTTTTAACACTAAACTAGTAAGGGTGGGGATATTTGTTATGAGAAAAACCTTTAGAATAATAAAAAATCATTTAAATGATTCATTTGTAGGTAGGTATATTAAATAAAAAGATATGCATATGTACTTGAAAATAATTGCATATTTGTTATATAAAAAATACTATAAACATTTGTTTACTTGTATATTTATTTAAGATAATTTGATGTTAATTATGAAAACTCTAGATAAGACATTTAGTATGAGAGTAATTCCACACAGCTAAACAATAAATGTGTTTATAATATCTAGATATTTGTACAAATAAATAGAAGTACTATGGCAAAGTTAGATGTTGCAACAAATAATTGTATACAAATGTACGTCTGTAAGAAATATACCATAAACACAAACGTGCTAAATTGACGTCACTTGTAGCATATTCTTCAAGAGTTGTTGTATAATAAAAAAAATTATTTATTTTCTTTGTTTTGCTGTTAAGAATAAATACAAAACTTTGACCTCTATTTGGAAATACATATATAAAAAAGAAGTGTTCATATGTTAGACAAGGGTACTTATACGTTTCATTTTTTTTAATAGTTTTTTGAGAATAAGGGCACGTTTTTTAGACATGTAGTACTGATATACTCGTATGTTCATGTTACTAAGTATTTCAATTGTTTATGGAAAAAATGTATTGTGGAATATATAATATAACAACAACAAAAAAAAAAATGCTATACAAATATTTAGTGTAAAGGACTGCGTCATTGGAAAAAAAGAGAAATTCGTAACAATACCTCAATTAGTATTAATTCAATGGAAATATGAAGATTTGAATACTTTAAGTAAATAAACAACTATTTATTTAAATGTTATTATATACAGAAGAGTTTTGTAAATAGCTAAGGTGAAATTAACAAAAAGTTTTAGTTTTGAAAATTTTAAGTGTTTTTGAAATAGGCATAAAAAGATTTTAATAAAACCTCGCTTAGAAATTAAATATTGGATACTTAATTTTAGGATTTTTCCATTCATTTGTAAAAACAAGCTAGAATTATTTTGGTTGCAAGAAAAAAGCTAACGTAACAAATTTAGAAATTGTTTAGGGATAATACTTAATTTTTTTAAAGATTGTCTTACTGCGATTCATAACTTTTGCTTTACTTAAACTATTTTCTTGATTTTCTATAACGAACAATTTAGGCCTATTCCGCTTATGTATTTTAATCTTGATGAAATGGATTAAAAACATTATAAGGATTAACAAATATTTCTTTGTTGTGTGTTTAATGAACATTTCGGTGTTTTAGATTTTTCTAAAATTCAATATTTAGCTACTTAGGTCCATTATAACCATTTTTGTTTAAATCTTATTAAATTCGGTTTTGTATTGTGGACATAATAGTGTTTTACACACACGAACATAGCTAAATCGATGAAGAATTTTATAAGCTTTAAAAAATAATAATGTGTAAGGTTTTATATGAATATTTTTAAGTGTTATATGTACATGAAGAGATAAGCTAATATAGATATATAATAGAATATTGGGTATTCATTGACATATTCACCAGATTTATTGAATGTTGGATGTTTTAACAAAGTTTATAGAATAATAACAAAGTACAAAAAAAAAATATGTATTGCTAACACCATTAAGACTAATTTCATTTAACTTTCAATACTAGCTACCAATAAATTTGCTCATAAATGTTTCTATTAAACAAGTATACAATTTATTTTAGGTTAACCATAAGAATATTTAAATACATATTTAAAAAATTACAATTTCATGTTAATTTCAAGTGCGTGAAGAAATTTTAAATGTAAACATACCTCAAGAATGCATAGATACTAAATTGTATTAGTAGCAACTCAGCATGTGTAAATAGAATATATGGAAAAGACTTTACCAGAACAACAACGTGTTTTGAATTTGCATTTAAGTCTTTTGTTTCGACTATTTTTATTTTTTAAATTTATTAAACAGAAACATTTACTCACACCCAGAAATGCGTTGCTTGGCATGTGATATTAAGTACTAAGAAATGGCATGGAATTTCTAGAGAATAGACATAACAACACAAAGAATACCCCATGCCTTAAATGGCAGCAAATAAAAAAAAATTCAAATATCTATTAAATGAAAACAAATACATATAAGATTTAACTAACGAATACAAATAAACAAAAATGTTTTAATAAATAATTAAACAAATAAAAAATTGGAATAATTAAAAATAATTTAAAATTTGCTTAAGTTTTTGACCTGTTTTTGAAAAGCAAAAAGTATACAAAAAATTTAATTTCAATATTATAAAAACAAAACATAATGAGAAAACCATCAATAAAAACCAGTTTTTATTTTGATCATTGAAACATTTTTAAACAAAAGCAATGTCATCAATATATTATTAACAAATCGTAAAAAAAACTTTTGTGAACAAAACGTGTAGCAATACTTCCGTCTTAATTTATGTACCTATTAAATTTCATTAGTTCATTTTAATTTTAAAATAAATTTTAACTGTATTGGTAATTGTGGTATTTTTTATACAAACAAGTCACGTGTGGAAAATTATATTTATGAATGAGTGCATTTCTAAAAAATCTTAAATTATATTGTTTTGGTTATATAATTTTATTTTAAAAAATTCCAATGTTTATTACAGGAAATTCCATGGGTTTGATGGGATGTTGCGTGTAAAACTGTTGGAAAATCTCACAAAATTTAATTGTGCTTAGACAGTTATTACCGAAAAGTCATACAGCTGCATTTAGTATTGAAATTTTAATTAAAAACAATCTGTATACCTATGCATAGGTACAGGGTTGTGCAAAAGTCGCGAAGGGATTTGAAACAGTCATAACTTTTCTAATTTAATTTTTTTTTTATTTTTCTTTTTAGGACTTGTAAAATAAATCTGGGAGATTAATTATGGAAGGTTACAACGTTATCCAGCGAACCAAAATCATAGAACTTTATTTTGAACATCATCGATCAATAATTCAAACTCAACGAGCCTATCGTCGCCATTTTAATGTGCGGAATTCACCATCCGAATCAATGATTCGACGCTTAGTGACACGTTTTCAGGAACAAGGCTCAGTGAGGGATCTTTCACGAAGCGGAAGACCACATTCTGTAATTAGTGAAGCAAATATTCAACGCTTTCTGGAGAGTGTTGAGGAGAATCCTGAAACATCAACTCGAAGGCGCTCTGCTGAGCTGCAAATGTCTCGGCGGTCTTTACGCAGAATATTAAAGGGAAATTTACATCTTTTCCCATATAAGGTGCAGTTAGTGCAAGAACTAAAGCCAGGAGATTCCCAAGAACGAATAATTTATGCAGTTCGCTTCCAAGAATTGGCCAGAGAACATAATGATTTCATTCACCTTCGTGACTTTTGCCCCACCCTGTATCTATATTATTCCAATTGTATAGAGAAAATTTCCATGGTTAATTTTCGAGTTTAAACAATAGCTGGGATAAAAATATTGTTTTCCAAATGCATATACTCGTAAGAAATGTTAATTTAATTATTATATTTAAGATATGAGTTTTATATAGCCATAAAAATGTATTTTAAATTAATAGCCTTTGAAATTTACAAGTAATTAATAAAACATTGCTTCGTTTTTAATTAAAAAGTTGTAATAACAATATTTTTTCTGTAAATTCATAAAAAAACATAATGTAAATTTCTGAAAACTATAATTTGTTTTCGTAATTTAATATACCTACATACATACATACATTAAATTTTATATTTATAGATACTGTTCATTGAATTGGGTTTAAGAACTGACAATTTCATTATAACTGCCAAACGGACTGTTTCTTTTTGCTAATGCTTATCTGCACTCAATACTATACAGGAAATTATATCCAAAAACCGTTCCAAAACGCTTAAGCTATGTGTCCACGATCGTCAGATATTACAACGTTGTCATATCTAGCAATGTGCTAGCAATGTACTGACATTGAAAAATTGTTAGCAAAAGGTAAATTGTCAGTTTAGACGACTGTAAGAAAACTATTAATTTCATTGGCACACAATTGTCACACAATGAATTTATCTGTCAACCGAAATTGTCAGTTTACAGGGTTGTCAGATTGTTGTGTGGCATTGTCAAATTCGTTTTGCAGCTCTGTGTGTGTTTAAAATTTTTAAATATTGTCATGGAACAAAAAAGAGCAATTGAAACCATTTTATCTGCTTATTTCCTAAAGCACACTTTTATTTAATTCTTTAATTTTCTTCTACTTTTTTAAAAAATTTTATCAATGCACACTTGTTTATTTATTTATGTATATACAGAGTTGCATTTAGAAATAATTTCTAAGGCAATGCTGCCATTGGCAGAGGCATAAACTTTGCACATATGACAATGAAAAGTGTTTGTCTTAAAACAATGACAATGACAAAAATGTGTGTTTACACGATTGTTAGATGTCTGACAATATTTTTGTCTTCCAATGTATTGGAAATGCTTTTTCTTACAACGTTGGAAGGCAACAATTTTAAGTTTACACGGTTGTTAGACATTTTCTGAACATTTTTCGGACAAATGTGGACACATAGCTTTATACCTATGTACATATTTTAAATGATAAAAGCTTTTAAAATATTAAATTTTCCATTCAAATAATTCCATAAAATATCAATATTTTTCGACCTGTCAATAATGTTCCCCATTTTTCGAATATATTTCAACATTTCTTGAAACTCCTTACAAACAATACCTACAACACAATTAATCTAAATACCAATTATCGATCCTTATCCTTAGTATTTAATTGGAATATTAACCACTCCCTATAGATAACTTACTAAAATATTCAAGTTTTTTTATCGATCAATTATTACGATGCTACAAACAATTTTAAAATTTTCTTTAAACTACATTTAAACAATAAACACAGTTAATTTAAATACCAAAAACTAGTCCTAAAATACATAAATTTGTCACCTACCAATAAGTATTACTTACATATATTTCTGTGACTCACCTTAATACGCGGGTCCAGCTCGCTGTCTTCAGCCGACATATTGGCAAACAATTTCTATTACAGACTTTCCAAATTAACAACAGCCAACAATATACACACCAAAAACTAAAGCAATTTCCACCTTTAAATAAATAAAAACAAACGAAATGTTGGCGATGTCGTAGCTTGGTACTTAATATTTTTATTTGGAGAAGCTTCACGCCGTTTGTTATTTATTTCTTGTTGCTTTTTCTCTGTTTTTTGTACAATCACTGTAGCTCATTCATTGAGACAGTAAAAATTCAAAACATACACTCACAATAGCAGCAAATAGCATTTATCATTTATCAACTCTTTTTTTGCACTACATGGAATTTAAACAAATTTTATAAACTATAATTAATGTTAATCAATTGTGTTTTCCACAAAAAAAAGATTAGCTGATTTGTTTTTTATAACAAAATGTGTCTAACATTTATTTGCCATTCTAAACACAAATCAGCAAATTTGAGTTTGTTGTTTTTTTTTCTTATTAATATTGTTGTACTTTTTTGTTATATTTTCTTTTGCAAAATTCACAAACACTCATGATGATATTTTAGCTTAATTATATAATTTTTACACTTAACATTTCCATAAATATTAACAATTTTTATAGATTTCTTTAATTGGAAGCTGGTTTAGTGGTTTTCTTTTAATTATAAAATAAGATTTGTTTTTCTTCCTTTACACAGTGCGAATTTTTCTAAATAATAAAATTCCACAAACGACTTTAGAGAAAAACGCTACAGCGCTGCTCGAATCACGAACAACAACTAATGTCAAATGTGTAGTCGGTTTTGTTAAGTAGTTGGTTCTTATTGGCATTTGCCAAGTAGAGTAGTCGGTATTTGATGTTTAATTCGTTGTCATAGGTTGGTTAGGGTTGCCTATGCTCAGTTATTGTGGTAACATGATTTTAAGCGATTTATTGAGATAAAATTGTATAAAAATGTCTAAGTTCGATTTCACACTCTTTAATTCTGACTCGTCAAGGCAAGTATTTTAGTATTAGAAGGGAAAAGATAATAAAAGGTGTACAAACTTGACGGTACTAGTCAATTTTGTTATTTTTATTTATTTATTTCAAAGTTTTGTTTTATTCTTTCATGCATGTTGATTTGCATTAAAAAGCACGAACATTGAATTGACGTGTGTGAATAAAATGGCAAGTTCAAAAGAGAATTGGAGAAAAACTGGTCAGCTAAAACAGAAGAGTGTGAAACAAGACTTAGTTTTATAATGCATATTAGATTGTAAAAAAAATGATTTTTATGTATTAATTTTCAAATGAATTTTAAATAGTTTACGTAAGATAACTAAGTGAAAATACAATAAAAACAAGCAGATGTCAGACAATTAATTTTAATTGTAGTTAATTTAGAAACAACTTTTCCAATTTTTAAGAAACTTAGATACCTATACAGATACAAATTGATTACAACCTTTAAATAATTTTGAGGTTAGCACGTTTCCTATATTTATAAATATAAAGTATTATAAATTTATATGATTACAATTATTAATCATAATTGTCTATTGGTCCAAGAAATCCACAATGCTTGTTATAAGCACTTGCTATCGTAGCTGTTTTACAATTTTATTCTATTTTCTTCGACCTTTTTATATGATTTTTATTAAATAATTTTTAAGCTTGAGGTCATTTTTTGTTTTTTATAAAAGATTTTTTTATTTTTATATATAATTAATTCGATATTTCGATTTCCTTTGGGAATTTTCTTTAGGAGTTATTTTATTTTAACGTTTAAAAAATAACAAATTATTTACACATAGAAAATTTGTTATTTTTTAAACTTTAAAATAAAATAACTCCTGAAGAAAATTTGTTATTTTTTAAACATTAAAATAAAATAACTCCTGAAGAAGATTTCCAAAGGAAATCGAAATATCGAATTAATTATATATAAAAAAAAAAAAATCTTTTATAAAAAACAAAGAGTGACCTCAAGCTTAAAAATTATTTAATAAAAAAGTAACTTTTCACTTTGGGGAAATTTAAAGAACTTTTGATATTTTGTGCAAAATATATAGATTTTTACAATATTTACCACATTTGTAAAATGAATTGGATGTGAAATTTTCATTAAGTTTGTGTTCTAATTTTAGTGAAAATTATTTGAAAAGTAAAATATAATTTAGAGTCTGGTTCATCGTAGAATAAAAGTTTCACTCGTTTTCTAGAACGCCGTGAAATTGTCTATGTGGAATTAAAAATGATTCAGTTTCACTTCGTAGTGGAATATAGAATAGAGGCGATTATTTAAAATTCATGTCCTATTTGATGTTGTGGGAAATAGAAATCCTTTTGCTAAAAATACCTTTATAGTTGGGTTTTAAACTAATAATTTCCATTAAATAAAACTTCATGAGAAACTTTAATATTATTTATATTTTATTTATTTTTGTATATAAATTTTAATTAAATGGAATAACACTTACATAATCATTTTATTATTTTTTTTAATCAAGAGCTGTTTTTAATTTAAATTTAAAAAAAAAATTAAAATAATTTCTTCAAAATACATAAAAAATATACTTTTTATATAAAATATACACAAAAACTTATAAGAATAAAAAAACAACTCAAGCATACGAATTAAGAATTTTAAGAATAAAATCAAAATTAATAAGTTTACAATTAAAAAGATTTCGGAATATAACTTTATAAATAAAATTGAGAAATTACGCAGAAAATAATAAAAAATACATACATAATAACATAAAACCATTTAAAAAATATTGTATATTTAAAGAAATAAAAAATTACTTATGTCAACACAATAACATAAAATTTAATTTCAAAATAATATTTATTAAAAAAACACTAATTAATTAAGGTCAAAGTGATCCTTCCTTTTTAATAAATCAGTTTACTAAAAACAAAAATTTACTTTAAAAATCATATTTTTCTTGTGTTTCAATTCTAGCCTTAAAGTTCAGTTGTTTTGTTTTAACATATATTTTTTTCTGTTTGTCTTTATTAAAGATTTTCTTTAAGTGTATAATATATAAATAATTTGCAATTATTTTATATTATTTTATGCTAATTATAAATGTTTATTAAATATTTTTTTTATGTAAGTATAAATGTGCTGAAAGTCTACAATTTTAATATTTACTTAACACATTTTATGTTTTTTCTTTTCTTTTGTTATGTTTTACGTTTATATGTACTTTACTTTTTATTTAAATCCCTCAAAATGTTTTTTGTTATATAGTATTTATTAATATTATTAATATATTTTAAGTTTATTTTTTGTTATGTTAACATGTTGTTTTATTTGAAAACGTACAAAAAGTATACTTTTAAAAAGCTT
Organism: Bellardia pandia; assembly: GCA_916048285.2. Taxonomy (NCBI): domain Eukaryota; kingdom Metazoa; phylum Arthropoda; class Insecta; order Diptera; family Calliphoridae; genus Bellardia; species Bellardia pandia. The sequence goes on along the minus strand of OU696533.1, from coordinate 96,706,623 downwards.
TCCTTTTTATATGATTAAATTTTAAATTTTACTTAATTTCTTTTATATATATATAAACTATGTATTATTTTTAAGTTTTGTTGATTTTTTCTTTATCTTTTGTTTTTTGTTACTATTTTGTTTAAATATAAAGATTATTTTAAATTTTGTTTGTTAAGAAGATCAAATTGGAAAAAGGCATTCATTCCTCCAGTATATTTTATAACTCGAATGGTTTTTTATTATTATAATAATTATACATTAAGGTTAAATAAACAAGAGTTTAAAGAAATGAAAAGAAAAACAAATTAAACTGGAATTGGAAATAGTTATAAAAAAACTTATAACTTTAAAATGCGTCTCTTTCTAAAGAGATTTTAAAATGTTTAAAATTTGATTATTTATTTATTTATTTAAAAACATAATTTTCACAAAAGTTATGTTAAAGACCAGTAACCAGCTGTATTACAATTAAATTGTTAACTAAAGTATTTTTTATAGCAATTCTAAAACAATACAAATTAATTCAACAGTATTTCGTAAACATTTAACAATTACCAAATATTTTCTATAAAATTAACCGATTACTTTAATTTGCTAGAGAAAAGTCATCGTAACTTTAATTTTCTATAGAAAAGTTATTGATCATTTTAATTTTCTATGCAAAAGTTATCGATAATTAATTTTCTAAAGACAATTTTCGATAACTTTAATAGTCTAAAGGAAATTTATCGATAAATTTAATTTGCTAAAGGATATCGATATCGCTAAAATTTATGGAGAATTTAATTTTTTATAGAAAATTTATTGATAAAGAAAGTTTATCGATTATTAAAAATGTAGGCAAACATTGGCAACCGAGAATTTGTGGCAGCTTTGGATAAAATTTATCGAAAATTAAATTTTCTAAAGGAAAGTTATCGATAACTTTAATTTTCTAAAGAAAATTTATCGATAACTTTAATTCTTAAACAAATTTTATCGATTATATATAATTTCTACAGAAAATTTATCGATACTTTGATTTTCTAAAGAAAATTTTCGATAATTTTAATTTTCTAAAGGAAATATTATCGATAAATTTAAATTTCTGGATAAAATTTATCGAAAATTTGATTTTCTAAAGGGAAGTTATCGAAAATTTATCGGTAACTTTAATTTTCTAAAGAAAATTTATCGATAAATAAATGTAATTGCTAAAGGATATCGATATCGATAAAATTTATCGAGAAATAAATAAATAAAATAAATAAATTAAATTTATTATAGAAAATTTATCGATGACTTTAATTTTTTATAGAAAATTTATCGATAAAGAAAGTTTATCAATTATTAAAATTGTAGGCAACATTGGCAACCGAGAATTTGTGGCAGCTTTGTAAGTAAGTAACGTTTATTAAATTAATTTCTAAATACATATTATCATAAAAAGGGAATGCTCTGTTTTGGTATGTTCTTAAATGTTGTCTTTTTTTGTTTTAAATCTTAAAATATGAAACTCTTGTTTACTTAACTTTAGTATAAGTTAAGTTTTTAACTTTTAGTTATATATATATATATAAATAAGAAATATATATACATATATATATTTCTGTTATATAAAAAATTCTAAACTAATTACTTATTTAATATACTATATTTTAATATGTATAATAAACATTTAATTACAAATCATCGTTAAGAAAAAATCAAAAAGTAAAACAAACCAAAAATCATTAAAATTATTAACAAATATTTATAAAGAAACCCATATGAAAAAACATGCTTGATGTTATTTGTTCATCTTTTAGAGAAAAAAAATATAAATATAGGGCTACCCACACTTAGATATACAATAACTAAACTAGGTATATATATTTAGTATATGTAGTATATATTACATACATATATTTTCATACATATGTACTCGTAATGTTAATGTTAATAAGTTATAACTATTATTCCTCATTGTGTTTAAATATATATTTCGGTTCGGTTTTTTTTTGCTTGTTTGTTAATTTTCTTAATAGAAAATGCATATAGAAAGATTGTTTGATAGTGGAGAGAGGAGTTAGTATAGAGTGGAATTTATAGTGTAGCACCTGTTTTGTTGCAATGAAATATTCATTTTGATTCTCACTTTTTTCTTTTCTTTTAGCTTAAAACTGTTTTAATCTGTTCAACTAGTCTGCCTATTCACTGTCTATATTTAAACCTACACGTTTCTCTTCCTCTAACATGGCATCTAATTCATCGGTGAGATTTGCCAACATATTACCAATATCATTGAGCACATTAACCGAAACCTTTTGACCGCCGGCTGCAACTGCTCCAACACTGACACCAGCTACACCAACCGTTGCGGCGGACGTTATGGCACTTGTATCTTTAGGATTATCGCTGGAGGCGACGGCGGCGGCAACAGCGGCGGAATTATCATCTGTACCTAGACCAGCCAATGATGGTGCACTGTCGGCAATAACGGGAGGATATTGTAAAGTAGGTGATCTTAGTAAAGATAAACCAGCACTACCACCACTAGCGGTTGAACCAATACTTTCACTACGTATTAGGGAGGCGTCATGTAGTGAGGAGGATGATTTAAGGGAATGGAATGAATGGGCAATATTGGCTATAGTGTTTGTTGATGATGAGGACGATGAGGAAGAGGAGGAATGTAAATGGCTGCCAGGAGTACCTTGAGATCCGGTTAATTCTTGGCGATTAAGTAAACGTTGTTTGATAGTACCAGTATTTTCATTGGCAAATGGAATCGTATCAATAGAATCAATGCTCGAATTTGACTGTGAAAAAAGTGCGAAATAATATTTATTTTTAGTAGCTAATTAATAAAAAAAATATTATGCCAAAGTTTTACCTTATTGTCATGAAATTTCTCACAATGTATTTCGGCGGTGGTTTGCTGTATGGTGGCATAGTTGGCATATATGGGTTGGGAAGCCTGTTGTTGGAAATAAGCTGCATGTGGATGCATTGAAGGTCCACCAGGACCGACACCTCCCGTACCGTAATACAAATTGGGCGACATGCCATGAGCAGCAACACTAGCTGGATTTATTTGAGAACCATCCTGACTTAAAGTACGTGAATTACGTATACTGCAATGGCGACGTGGAGGTTCGGGAGCAATTTTTTTTGTGGTCATAGGACTTCCAGTTAAATAGGGCTAAAAACAAACGTACAAAGATTTATTGTAAAAAACGTAATTTAAGAAAAAAAAAATATTAAACTAACATTAGTTAAACTGGAACTGTCTAAAACATTGCCAGCACCTACATTTGAAGACACACCGGTATTACCAGGTGGCACATTAGCTGTAGGCGGACCCAAGCCACCAGCATGACAGACATATTCTGCAGCCGCGGCTGCGTTCATATAATGATGATGTTCCAATGGTGGCATGGTATTTAAAACAGCCCTTTGCAATATGCCACGTTGTTGGCGTGGCAAAGTGCCACCGCCCTCCTCATACATGAGTTCACGAGCGGCAGCATCATTGGTGGGTGTTATATCACCATCATCGTAAGAACGACGCCAATTCTAAGGGCAACATATATTAGCTTTTAAAGAACTGTTTTGTTAGTAAGTTTTTTACGATTGTTGACTTACCATAGTGGCTGGATTGCTTAACATACGTTGTCCCGGCACGACGCCTACATTGCCAGCACCACCCGCCATTAGGGCAGCCTGTTGCAAATGCTGCTGTTGCTGCAAGGCCTGCTGATGCTGTTGCAGTTGTGAGGGATGGGCAAAGTGACCATAATCTGTTGTGGTATAATGACTAAAAGTCAAATGGCTGCGTGTGCTGTTATCGTGTATATCCTCCAGTGATTCCAAACTTTTGCCACGTGGTTGACGTACCTAGTTGCGAAATAAAGCAACATTTTAATAAAACTATTTCAATACAAATTGATAAGCTAGTTTTTTTCTTTATAGAAATATTTCTCAGTTAGTAATTTCAGTTCCTTGATAAATTTTTCAGCATTTACATATGTAGATTTAATCAAATTCCTTAAAGATTAATGTCCTTATTCATAAAACTTACAACAGGTTTATAAAGCACATTTTGTACGGAAATTTGCTTTATAAACCTTTTGTTAGTTTTTATGAATAAGGGGGTAAATATTTAGGAATATAGGAAATAAGAAATCCAGACTGAAAAATTCTTCAGGGAAGTGAAATTTCTTATGGTGTAATATTTATGTTAATGTTAAACAAAGAAAACTAAAAATTTGGTTCCAAAACATAAAAACAATTTAGTAAAGATGTGATAAAAACTGCCCGAAAGTTATAATTTTCTAATAAATCTTAAATTTTTATTTTAGAATTTAAAAATATGAAATTTTTTCCAAAATTATTTTCAAACTTGTATGACACCTAAGTTGGTCTCTAAATGCAAGACTATTCTATTGATTTTAAAGCATTCATTTGTAATTCATTACCTTAATTAAAACAACATCATTGCCATTACAACATTCATGATTACTACCAGTGCAGTAGTAAGCATCGGTAGTGGGTGATGTATTGGCATAAATTTTCGAATCATCCCATGATACACGTGTAGTGGGTAAATAAGTGGGAGTGGGAGGCAACTGTTGCCAAGGTTTGGCATAAATCTAAATAAAAAAAAAAATAAAAAAACATAAAAAATTAACAAAAAAATAATAAATATAAAAATAAAAGTAAAAATAAAATATTAAAAAAATAATTTTTTTTAAAAACTTCTTGTATTAAATCCAAAAAAATCAAATCTGCTTTATGTTATATTAAAAAAATTCATTAATTTATATTTATTTATTTCAAAAATTGCAGATTTTAAAGAAGACAAATGAAGTTTGAAGGAAAAAATTCGAAAAAGATATACGTAAAGTTCCTCTATGCCGAACAATACATATTGAAATTTTACAAAAATGTTTTCAAAAACCTAAAATTTTTCATTTAACATTTTTGCTTTTCACATACATACCTTTCGACATAAAGAAACTAAAAAATACTTTTTTAAAACAAATCATTATTAAAAACCAAACAAATTATTTAATTCTTTAAGAAATAATAAAATTAAGTGTTAGGTTTGTGTTTTCATTTGTATTTTAATAATTTTTTAAATATTGATATCATTATTACCTGTTGATTGTAGGGATTTGAACCACCGGGATTCCATTTTCCACTTATAATGTCTTTGACACGTTTTATGGCCAGTAGAATTTTCTTTTGATGTCCCAGTTTAACAATACCAATATCCTCGAGATCTTCCCAGGTTACTTGGGTGACATCGCGTACTGTTTTATAATTTTGATCCAACAATGGTTGTATATATTCTTCCAAACGTAAAAGTTGCAGCCATTCTTCAATTGAACCCTGAAATTTATAATAAAAAATATAAACAAATACTATAATACTTAAATAATTATAATATTTTCAAAATCATATTATATTGTGGCTCTAATTTTCTAATTACATATAGTTTTGATCTGCCATTTTTTGTATGTAAAAAAAAACGCTATTAAGGATATATTGTCCACCATTTTCATTAATTTTATATTTGACGTGCTAAATCGGTATTGCCATATTAGCGACATATATTTGTTATGCTTTAGAGATTTAATATCACTGCATTAATAAACATAACTAACCCCTTTTTTAAAAACCCTTTATAACAATACATAACTAAAATTGAAAACAACTTTAAAATGATTTACTTCATAATAGCTACAGTAGTGGCAGTAATTGTCTGCGGTTTATTACCAGACGTTATTTATTACACTTTTTCATAAATTTAACAAAAAATATTAAATTATTTTTGACATTTTGTCTCACATCACAATGATTAGATAGATACAGTTCACAATTTGAATGCTTTAGTTTTGTAGGTCTTTTTTTTTTGGTAAAATGTTATCAGATTTAAACAGTTTTGTATTGTTGATAGCAACAGTGACAAAATGTTTTATTATTTTTGTTTTTACTTAAATTATTTTTGTTTTTACTTAAATATAGTTTGTTATTTTTTCCATGGCACTGATAACTCTTTGTGTTTTGTGTATTTGTTTTATTAGATTTGCTAGTTTGCTTCTTAAAATTGGTTTGGATTTGATTGTTGGGGTTGGTTTATACAATTGCAATGCCATTCAGACAATTTAATAAATTATGTTTTTTTATTATTTCTTTTCAAACTGTGTGTTATTACTAATATTTCTTAAGTTTCAATTGAACTAGTTCAGGGACATTATCAATTACAAATGATTTGTGATTTTTTTTTTAATGTTTTCTTTTATTAATTATTTCTTTTTAATTGTTAATTAATAGTATTGTTTAGGAATATTGTGTAATGCGTTAGTTGGCACAATTTCGGCTTAAGTTGTGCAAACAATTTCTAAACAAAAGATGAATTGTCTCACCGTTTGAATCTATATTTATTATTATATTATGTTTTTATTAAAATTCACATCTGTCCATAATTTTGACAAATTCATATTTTCTTTAGAAAAAATCAGGTCAAAAATAAAAGGTCTGACAATTACATATTTTATCGATATCACATTTAGGTAAAAGCCTAGTGTGGTTCATTACATTATTAACAGAAGCCCAATAGCGCCAATTCCACCTCCAAAATTCTTAATCACCCCTAGTGAATAAAAATTCCACATGAAATGTGTTCCCTTTTTACATTTTTCCTATTAAAATTCAATGTTAAAAAATAAAAGGGAATTTTTATTCACGATAGGGGTGAATATTGCTCTCAGAAAGACGATTTGTGTTTACAGGAAATATTACGAATTTTACAAAATCTAGTAAATATAGTAGTCAATTCTACTATATTTGTTGTCCTGTAATGTTTGAAAACAAAGTTCTTGCTGAAAACCATGTTATTAGTAAAATTAATGTTTACGTGTTTGTAACGAAATTCATAAAAGAATAATTAATAATTTAATGATTTTTAAAAAAATATCTTGCATTTTTTTTTGCAGCCAAAAATGCAATAGTTCATAATTTAGACATACATAATTACAAAATAATTTCTCATCCCTGCAAATATTTCACAGTGTTGACAATAAGAATTTCAACATATTTGACACTTGCAAAACAGTCTAACGGTAATCAGTGTTGTGGGATCATGTAATTCACAACGTAATAATAATTATTGTAAAATATTTTGCTTTTACTGAATCTTACAAGTTTGAAAGAAATTGAGTTCATATTTCAAACAAAGTCAAGTTCAATTATCTTAAATCAATTAAAACTGAATTTTAGATTAAAATTGACTCTAGCAGGTATAATTAAGAAATGTTTGACTATTTTTTTGAGCTTTATTAGCCGGATTCTAAAACATACCGTCATTAATAACAAAATCTAAACAAAAAACCGGTCGGTCGTTCGGTCATTGTTTTAAGTTTTACATTCCTATTATTTATTTGTTATTGTTGTTGTTAATAATGAGCCAAGAAAAGTGGCTGCAAAGCAAAAACAAAACAAAAATAAACAAACACAACAAAAAAATATGTATTCAGCTACTTGTGCAAATTAATTATGAATTTCTTCAAAATCACAAAAACAAAAACCATAAAAAATAACATACATTTAATTTATTAGAAAGAACACACAACAGTACAACGTAAATTTTAGTTTCTATAGTCGTAACAAAACAAATAAATATTAATAAAATGTCGACCTTGACAAAATGATGGTTTTATGGGGTTTCTATTTGGATTTTTCTAACCTGCCTGCCTTTACGTAAGAAACCGGTTTACATTTCAAAGTATGTAGGTACTTTATATAAATTTAATACGCTCTTATATACAGCCAGCCAGCTCATTTTTTCCTGCAAATGGCAGCTAATTTTTGAAATTTTGTTAAGCTTTGAAATGTCTTAAAACAGCAAAATAAATATCATGCCATATGCTACCTGAGTGCAGAATAAATAAACAAAAAAATACATAATAATGTTTGAATTAACAAACTTTTTAAAAAGGAGTTAACAAACGACATTCAAAATATGTATGTTTTTTGATATCACAAGCAAATGGAGATATTAAACAAACAAAAAATGTTTTTATACAAAACGTATGTCACTTAGCTATTAAAATTTGTAAGTAAATTTAATAAACTTTGATTTAAAAAGATTAAATCAATTCAAGTGTTTTTTGTTAGCTTTATATCAACATCAGAGACCTGCAACGAGTACTAAATTTTCGGGTATACTTAATCATGCACATTGATTTTTATGATTTAATCGTTTTTGTTCAAATGCACAAAACGCTCGTGTACGCAACCGTTCGTTTCAAACATTCAGTTTTATTCACTGGTTGTTTTTTGCGAACATGAATATTCTGACTGTGTCGTTAAATGTATGAAGCTCGTTTTACATCAAAGCCAACGTGTTGTTAGCCGAACATGTGTTTTATTCATTTGTTGTTTTGTGCGAACATGAATGTTCGACTGTGTCGTTAAATGTATGAAGCAGCTCATTTTACATTTTTTCTTTAATTTTTTTTGCTGTGCAAAGATATATTTGACAAACTGTACATATTACAAATTTTATCATTGCTTTGTCAAATAAGTTTTCTTTTCGACGAAATAATGTTAAATAGGTAGTAAATGCACATTTTTTATGTTTTCATATTTTTCTGCCAGCCGCTTTTTACTTATAAGTGGCTCGTGTGTTTTTAGTTCAATTCCAATCAGATCATGCACAACAAAGCCGACATGCAAAAAACAAACTGTGTATAAACAAGAATTTTTGTTTTCAAACATTGCAGTTCGAACCAAGTGTTGGAAATGATTTATACTCGTTGCTGAATTTTCTGTGTGTGCATAAAAAGTGAATAAGCATAAAATTGAATCATACTTTTTTGTATTGTTCTTAAAATTCAACGTTAGTGAATAAGTCGGCTCGTTCATACTTGTTGCAGGTCTCTGATCAACATTATTGATATTTCAAATCTAATATGGCAACACCATCTTAATTTTATATTTCAAATGTTAAACTTATTAAAGAAATTGCCAAATATTAATAAAATTAATAAAATCTCCCCGTTTAACCAAACAAACACCAAACCATTATCTTATGCAAACCTAATAATACTTAGTGAAATTTACTTGAATAAACATCAAAACCACCAAATTAAAATTTCTCCAACCAAACTAAAATAAATACATAAAAAATATATAATTTGCTGTAAAAAACAGAAAAAGAAATCCCAAAATTAAAATCTATTTGAAAAATCTTCATAAATGCCTGAGGAATTTTAAGTAAATTTGTCTTTCAGTTCAATGTACAGATTTTTTCTGGCCATAACCAACCGACCAACAGTGAACGTATATTTCCCCAACTAGTGTTGGGGAAATAAAAATAAAGAATTAAAAAAAAACAAAGTGTTAAGAAAACAACAAACTAAAAAGGTAAACAGAAAATAAACCAACAATTGTAAATATTTTATGAACATCACGCTATTGACAAAATTATAATGGAGAAAAAACAGCGAGTGCAGAATTAATAAATAAAAAAAAACTACAATTTGTAAAGGTTTTTAAATTAATAAAGTCTAAACGAATAACATGTCTACTAAACCAGTGCTCGTCAAACTTTTGAGTGTGACGGACCGGCTGCAATTTTTCTATTACGTCGGGGACCGGTACCTTTTTTATTGATAATTTTTCGTTTACGATCATCTCAAGTATGTATTAAAATTTGTTTAAATGCATTTCTTTATTAGCCGGGTGTCTATATATGACCTATTACCATTTCATGATAGCAGAAATTAGCGATTATTTATGAATGTTTAACAAATTTAAGTTGTTTTTATTATACAAGTTGTATTTAGCCTCAATAAACAGTAATATAAAACATCACAAATGTAACAACTGTAAAGTTATAATAATAAGACATATTATAAGCACGTTAAGTTTTATTAAAATTAGATTAGTGCTATTGGAAAGTGTCATTCCATTTAAAGTTACGAAAGTCGATGTTTACTAATGCGAAAGGTGAGCCTGTTTATTATTTACAAGCTTATCAAGTCGTGGCTCAATTGTGGACAGTGCGACACGCAAGGGAGAACTAATATTCAAACTGTTCCTGTACTTTGTCTTAATAATACTCATGGTTGAAAACCCAGTCTCACAAAGGTAAGATGAAGGAAATGGGAGTAGAGCTTTCAGAGCAATTTCAGCAAGTTCCGGGTATTCTGCTTTGACATGAATCCAAAATGACGCAAGTGATGTCATAGTTTCGAAAACCATCTTCAATCCTTCGTCAGCAGCTAACTCCAACAATTTATCTTCCAAAATGACGGTCAGATCAGCCTTCGAAGCAATAAATGGATTTCGTATCCATCCTGTACCTATTCGTAAAAATTCGTATCTACGCTGTAACAAACACAGAACACTACACGACAGTGACACTTGTTCAACTGGATCAAAGAAACTAAACAAAAGAAAGACACATGTATCAACACAGTGCCTCTTGGTTCCACGAAAAACAAACGGTATTTGTCGTTACTTTTTGTATGTGCCAGTGTTGTTAGTTAGAAGCAAGGCGTCTTAATAGAGGTGATAGCAAATGAACAACTGATCGTTAATTTGAACAGCTGATTTTGTGTTGGAGATGTCAAACTAGGTTACTTTGCTTTGTTCGTTCGCTTGTGTGTTGACTTCATATTTTGACATCTCGGACGTGAAATTGCTAGTGCTACTACCATGTAGATAATTGTACAATGTTTAGAAGTGTGGAGTATACATATAGTCGTATATGTATATATAATCGTTTAAAAAATCGTTGTCCATTTCGCGAGACGCCCTTTGCGGACCGGCGACTTATGGCTGACGGACCGGCACCGGTCCACGGACCACCACTTTGGCGAGCACTGTACTAAACAATAAAATATGAAGAATATACATACAATTAAAATTGATCTGAAATTACTACAGTTTCTAATTTTTCCATTCTTGGGAAATAATAAAAAAAAAAAAAAAATTCATTATCAGAAATTTTTTATATCTTCACACTTTTGTCAGCATGTTAAAAGAATTATACAATGTTTGTGATTGTCTAAATTAATGCGGGTAACTAGACGGAAAAATGGCAGGAGAGTGTGTTAAGACTAGAGTTCGTTTTTGGTCAAAATGGGACCCAGCGTATAAACCAGCCGAAATCATCTCTATCTGTTTTTATGCGCAAAACTTAAAAATCTGAAAATTGTCAAGAATATGGATAATTTTGATTAACAAATTTGAAGTTTAAAGATTATTTTGACTTAAGATAGATTTTCACAAATTATGACAACAGAAGATATCTGGCAGCACCGCCAACTATATCTGCTACAGGGATGGAAACTCTGTATAATTGTGCCTTTTTATATTTTTAACTTTAATTCATATTTTTTTATAATATGTTACATTTTAAATAAAAGATGTTACATAAAATTATCCTTAAATAAATAAATTCTATGTATTTTATAATAGGGCTCATACAAACATATTGCAAACTATGTATATTTAATATATTTTTTTATTGCTCTGTTTATTTTTGGTTCGTTTAAGCATAATTATTATAAATGTTATGTAAATTTGTAAATTTTTGCATTTCATAGATACTTTCTTTTCTTCTTATTCTTGTTATTCACAGAAAAATGTTTAAAATATAGCTTTTGTTATTTTATAATCACAAAAAACTTAAAATAAGTAAAACTTTGTAAAACACTTTCATAGAAAGCATTATGATAAATAATTGTTTCATCATTTATGTGATTGTCAGGAAAAGACAATTGAATATTAAAAACGCATTTCATATTTCTATTAACTCGGTAAATGCAAAATATTAAAGTAGTTGTTTCAATTTTATTTAAAACAAATTAAATTTCCCGACATATTATATACATACATATGTATATTCCATATTCCTCGTTACTCATGCTATAGGTAGTGTTTTTTTTTATATATATAAAAGGAATAAAAAAACTAAATAAAAGGTTTCTTTTTATGAAAATTAAGACCACCGAAAACAAAAAAGAAGTGATAAAATATATATGTACATACATATGCAGACACAAACAACTTTCATTTCGTGTTTTGAAACCTAAATTAAACTGATGAAAACAAAAATCGACAAAAATTTATATAAAATAAAAAAAAAAAAATAATAAGATTTATTTATGTTTATAAGATTAAAAAAGGAATATATATATATATAAAATTGAATGTATGTATGTATGTATGTAACGTATTGACTCCAAAACGGCTGAGCCGATTTTGATAAAATTTTCACAGCATGTTACTTTGACTCTCGAAGGAATGACAGGCTATATGAAGTTTTGATTGTACAAAAGGGGGTGGCACCGCCCATAAACCACAAAATTTAAATCGCCATATTTTGGGAATTTTTTTGACCTACGTCAATAATATCTGGTATATATGATATTGACATAATTTGGAATATGTACTAGGATAAAAGTGGGTAGGACCACGCCCCTTTTTAGGAAAATTAAAAATCGTAATATATTCTTAACTACTGGACCGATCGTCATTAATTTTCACAATAGGATATTCTTACGAAATAATAAATTCTTGACTATGTAGGTGGATAAAGGGGCATGGTCTCGCCGAAAGCATTGCAATAAATACATTAAAATTAAATAAATAAATGTTTGTAAATATATAAAAACGTTTTATTTTATTTTATGACCGGTTTTAGCTAGTTATATATAAAAATATGATTAAAACATAAAAAAAGAAAGTTGAAACTCGAATATTAAATGTTTATTTATTTACAATAAGGTCATTAATGACGATCCTATAGATTCTATATAATGATTGAATAAATTAAAATTATGATTATTAAGCTTTGATTCAATGTACCAGTACATATAATTGCTTATAATAAAGCTATAAATTATTTAATCTATATATATAAAATTAAGTGGCAAAACTTCCTGTTCGCATACTCCTCCTAGACGGTTTACCCGATTTCAATGAAATTTTCAGGGGTGATTGGGGTCTGTATGGAGGGTGCACATAAGAAATTTAATGTGTATATCTTTGCGCGTTTTGCGAGGGGGTAGCGAAGCACACCGGGTTTAGCTAGTAATGCTATAAAAAATCCTTGAAATGATGTTAATTGTTAATAAAATTTCAAAATTAAAATGATTTAAAAACTTTTTCTAACAGTTTTATGCTAAAAGATCTTTTACTAACATAAACAATTCTATGGCCTTTAACTGATATAGCTGCCCTAATGTCTCGTCTTTACATTTACCGTTAAATATTTAAACAAATAGTTATTGTGCCTGGCTTACAATAGAATGTAGACCAAGCAAAGTGCTAATCAGGAGAACAAATGAACAAAATTCGTAAACTCATGATTCAAGTTTATTTTAAAATTAAGTGTGAAATATTTAAATTTCCATAAATTGCTAAATAAGATAATAATTAGAAAATTTTAGCGTAGATAAAAGGTGTTTCTTTATTTATTTAACTTGTTAAATTATAATGTAGATTTAATTTTTCTCTAGAACGGATATTGACGATTTAAATTTCTTAAGAAAACTAATTCATTTTTGTAAAAAACAGAGAGATTAAAAATAAGTTGTACAATTATTTAAAGCTGTGAAAGTAAAATACAAAATTAGTTAGTGTAGCGGCCTGTTCGTTGTTATCAAATGCTTCTCCAAATTGTAATTCACGCACAATTTCATGCAGCTTCTGACAACATGGCGGACAACAAACAGATTGCCAGACTAACTTTAAACTAGAGATTTTTAATTTTGTCCTTAAAGCTCAAACTATTTACATACATTAAATTTGTTATATTTTCTATGATAACATGTGTTTTAGTTATTGTTTAACAACATTTCTGTTACTCTGTATTAGTTTTTTTATAATTTGTTGCAAGTTCTACTCAACTATTATTACTATGTATTTAATTTTTTTATTTTGCAAAAAACCAGTAAATCTAGCCAAGTTATTTCCTGTACATACATAAATAGTACATACATAAATGTGAAGAAAAACAAAGTGATTCACATTTTTCAGTTTAAAAGCCAACTATTATAAGTTAGTTGTTGTCTGGACATACACATCTATGTATGTATATACATACATATGTATATGTTATAAAACACAACAAATATTCTTTTTATTTAACACTTTAATACAAAAAAAAAAAAGCGTAGAAAGAAATAAAAAAGCAAAACAGACAAAATAAATCCAGATGAATAATAACATGCCGCATATAGATATTCTGTTTTATTTTAGTTTTTTGATGATGTCTTTAAATGAACGTGTTCTGCAAAAATTATGCCATGTTTACACTTGTCTTGTATATGCTATATATTCTATATAATGTTTTGTTTTTCTTATATTTATTATATTCTTTCAGTCATAAACCTCATATTCATTGTTTATATCATTGTATACAATATACATTTGCATGTATGTATATATATGTATAAAAAAGCCAGAAAAACAGACTATCTGGCTGTTTGTCCAACTGAATAAGTGACTGACTTCAACAGTTAATAAGTACATATTCACAATATCTTATTGTTTTTATGGCTCTATTTTAATATTAACATACATTTTGTTGACATTTTAGATAAAAAATACTTATTATGTGTAAACATTTACATATATGCATATAATTTATGCATTTGTATAGGTATTATAATGAATAATGGCTTAATAACTAATTTTTTGTTTTAATTTAACGAAAAATAAATGAATTAATAAATAAACAAATAAATGCTGTTTAACGGCAGTTTAAAAATTAACCAACAATGATATTGGGATATGATTTTTTCTTAAACTTATGGTGTTTTCTTTTCTGAAATAAAATGATACACCTTTATTATGTACATTTTTATAATGTTTACCCCACATTTTAAAGATGTCGCAATTTTAATGGTCAGAATAGAACATAAAATCACAACAGTGTAACACTTTTTTCATGTACAGCTGTTTTTGTTTTTTTTTATTTTGTTAAAAAAGCAGAAGCAGACAGTTTCCTTGTAAGATCGCTTGAAATAAGACAATGAATATCTCTCAAAAAGACCAATGCCACCTGCCCGACTAATACGCAAATTCTTCTTAAACTATAAAAATTATATATATGTATATAAACATACATTACATATACATATAAGAAGTAGGAGATATTGTCCTATGAAATTTGACATACATCAACTTCAGAGTATTCATTAATTACGTTCTCTATAAAGCCTTTCACTCGCAGTTGTGAATTTCATCCAAAATTTTTTCAGCACATAAAAAAGTAGTAATATTTTCCATTTTGTATATTTTTTTTGTTTCTTAACTCAAATACACATTCATAAACAAAACAAATGCCAGCTGTTTTATCGTGCGATTCTCCCCCTCCAAAAATACAGAGTGCACCATTTTTTAAATTTATAGTGTGACATTTATAGAAAAGAACACACTACACTTTAGCAGTGTTGACATTTTTTCAGAAAAGAACACAAAAAAAATAAAAAAGGTGCGAAATGGGAAAAACGTGTAACATTTTTGCCAGAAAAGAAAACGCCATTAGTTTACATTTTTAAGTTAATGCAAGATGATAAAACTTGTGAAGTTTTCTATCTTGAACATATTTTATGCCTAACTATTGTTACGAGGAGTAAGCAATGATGCCAATTTAGCACAGATGTCCTTAGGTGGATTTAGCCATTTGTAACGAACAAAATATTTATTTTATTTATTTATTTTTATTTTTTATTTAATGTGTTTATCCTGTACAACAAGATTAAATCTTATAATTAAAGTACAGGAATTTTAGATTTAAAGTTAAAGTTAAATTTAAAGTTAATTGAATTAAAGTTTAGAATACAAATAAAAAAGACAAAGTACGAAAATAAGTAAAAAATAATTTTACAATAAGTATAATTTACGATTGAAACAATTAGAACATAATAAAAAATGTGAAAGGTTAAAAAATTAAGAAAGAAGAAGAAAAAAAAATATCAATAAAAAGATGAAAACAGTAGTAAAATGGAAATAAAATAAAATTAAATTAAATAAAAATGTCATGAAGTTGTATGTACAAGTACCCATATAAAAATCAAAGTTAGGAAGTTTTTTAAACAAAATAATTTAAAAATCACTTAAAGTGTTCAAAAAGATTTTTCTTAAATGCGTTTGCATTACTAAGGAGCTGAATGTTATGAGGGAGCAAATTCCAAAGACGAACAGCATGTATAAAGAATTGCCACTCGGAAACAAGTTTGACGTCTCTCTTGTAAGAGAAAATATTCATATGAGAAAACTTTGTCCGAATAAATGGGACAAATTTAAAATTCCATTTTGTTTACTTTTTCAAATACTTTTTTCAGAATTGCTGGTTATTTGTTTTTATAGGGAAAATAGATAATTTTTAATCAAATTCATCTGGCAGTCTGGTTTCTAACGAAATAAGTTTCCGATTATTAAATAATTTTTTATATTAGAAATGTTGTTATTTGTGTTTATTAGAATATTCGATATTAAATAAACCCTGCAAAAATGTAGTGACTACATCATGGTCCTATGTAATGCACTTGTGGACCATTTCATTTTCAAATTAGACTTCTTGTTACACGACAATTATTCGTGCTTTAACGACAGTAATCGTTGTTTAAAAACATTTGATGTAGTTACAAGGAGTAGTTTTGGGACTAGTCCCGTGTTATGCAAAGCTGGATTATATGGTCCAGTCCTAGGACATCGTAATGTTAAATGGAATAGTTTTTTTTTCAAACAAATGGATTATGCTTGGAGTACTCCTGGTCCATTGTGGAGTAGTCCATACATACGTGTATGGAGTACTCGCGTTTTTTGCAGGGAAATTCTGCAGCCTTGGTTGTAAAAGTAAGCAGTGTTGTCAATTTAGCGTTTTCTAACACCTAAGAGTGGCATTTTTGATAGAGTTCTTACTTTTGTAGATCTTTTAAAAGTTTTGTCATTTTAGAGCTTTCACTTGTAAATCTTTTTAATTTAATTCAGTCCAAATAACAAACCTTTAACTCATGATATTCTAGCTATAAAAACATACGAGTATATAATATAAGCGACAGTTGATAAAATTATTTTTTATGACTAACAATTTTGTGCCTAGTTAACGTAATTTTGGAATTTCAATTTGTGAGCAATCGAACCGGCCTTTTCGTATCAGAATTATGCTGACATAGAATATTTATATTTTATTTCTGTTATTTATTTAAAGCAGGATCATTTAAATAGTAGGACTATTTTAAAAAAATTCACATTTAAAATCCATATTTAACAGATTGATTTAAAGAGGCAAAATTTTCCAAAATTTTGACATTCTAAGTTTTGCCTTTATTTCGGAACAGAGTCTCTGGACAATAATACACATTTATCATTTACGGCTTTGCTTTTGACAGAAAGGGGGCAACATTTTTCCCGAACACAAAACGCTATAACAATTTAATTGTAAGAAGAACCAGCCATTAATAAGACTGTGTGTACAACATTGGGTAATGGACACACAAGTGTAACATTTTTGCATCAAAAGAAAATGGCTTAAAAATCTCATTGAATTTTATAGGAGTGTGGTAATTTGTCAGGCAGCTTGTTACATATGTCTAACATATAAAAGTACTTTATTATACTCTATTAGTATTATTTTTACATGAGGGTGTATGCTAATTAGCTGGCCAATATTTTAAGTACTTTAAGACATTATTGCAACTTATATTTCAATGTGTTTTGTGTTTTGTTTAAATGACATAACACAATATATTACTTCTACATCAATAACTTTTAAGTAAATTAGTTAAACATTTAACTGGAGGCATTAGTGAAAGTCTGTGATCTCTTAAGATACTTTAGGACTTTATGGCCTTATGCTTGCTAGCCTATAAACTAAGTATGAATATACTAAATACACAAATACACAAAGTATTTCGTTAGTCTGAAGCAAAGGTGAAGTCATTAACTATTTGTAAACATATACTTACAATTAAACTTATATACACTTAAGGTATGTATCTGGCCTTATATTCAGTATTTATTTGTTGTTTGTTTTGTTTGCTTAGTTTTTTCAGTTTTTCTACTATAGTGTACTATTATTAATAAACATTAATATATGAATTCTTACTGCCATTATTTAATAGCTATATTTGTTTGCTTTTCTCAATGATAAGACATTGTTTTTTTTTACAAAAACATTTGCTTTGTAGAAATAATATGTTGATTTTTCCCCTCAGAACGTGAAAAAATTCTTAGCTTATATGTAAGTAAGGTATAATTTTTGCCATATTTCATTTGTTAGGTTTTTTTTATCTTGATGCTACTCGCAATAAATATTATTTATGCAAAATTATATTTTTGCAAAGCAAAGAAAAAATCAGCTGAAATATATAGATACTCGTTTGCATATACATACATACATATATAGGTACATACATACATGTAGTAAGTAATTTAAAACCAATGACTGTAAATAATTTCCAGTTAATTAAATGTCAATTAAATTGTATATACATACCTATATTTTGTTTAATTTGTATGTAGAAAACCACATTCCAAGACGTTTAATTGAATTAACAATGTTTTCAGCACACGAAAAAACAAAACATGGAAAAAAACATTGAGATCCAGGTAAAATTTTCACAAAACATATGTACATATTTTTAACAAAATGTGTTTATTAAAATCAACAATAATGATTATATTCAATAAAGACGTTAAGAATTATACAAATATTTCGAAACAACTTTTTATCCTCTCTCTCTCTCTCTTTTTCTACCTTAATAACAATTATGCCCAGATGCCATGATGCCAGACAATCACGCATTGTCTTCCTCTTCATCACATATGTAAATGTTTTTCGGCCTAGAATGATATAATATGAGGAAATTTACCACATACTCAATTTCACCCGAAAATTCGCTATAAAAATGATGGATTTTTATAAGCTACATTTCAAACAATTTCTGTTATTTTCGGTCAATATAATTGTCTTTCTGAGTCCGCTATTTAGAAGTTGTTCGATCAAGTTTCAGTATTTGGGCTTCTGGAAATTCAAAAATCTTATCCTATTATTGGTGATATGATTGAAAGATTCAGTAACTTTTAGCTCTTTGGGAGATTTTTTCATTCTTTTAATCTCTCTGAAAGTGTTAATAGCCTTATGAGATTTAATAGTCTTTGAGTCTTTCAGCGATCGTTGGATAGTTTCAACTATTCAACTAGGAGTTTCAACGTATTTTAATTTTGTTTTAGAATGTTAACATTTAGGAGTGATATTAAGCAGTTTCGAAATATTAATAAAATTTAACCATTAACGATGTTAACCTTTTTTTGGAATATTTTTTAATATTTAATAATAACTTCAATATTTTAAATTGTTTCATATGTCGACTACAGATTTGCTGGAACAGAGACAAGTTTATTATCTATTAAACACGATTATTGCTTTATTTTAAAGCGCAATTTATAAATATACTAAGCAAATATTATCTAAAGCGATAAAATATCCATCAATGAAGAATCGCGAGTTCATTCGCGATCCGTTCTCGATATTTTTAACGAATGTTTTAATGAGAAACTTTTGCTAATGGCTAAAAACATTTATTAAGTATGTAAATTTAAAAATGTTTTGTCGTGAATCCAAAACTTTTAAAAGTACACATTTCTTTTGCAAACATTGTCTCCCATTATTTGTACATACATTTGAATAAGAAAATCTTAACACACTTACCGGCACAAAATGCGGTAGATTATCCAAAACTTGTAATTTATCTATGCGCTGCTTGATACGCTCCCTGTGATGAGGATTCTTAATGCCAATCGCTGTTAAATCTTCCGGGGTCATACGGGCAATTGTGGGTAAATCATAGCCAGCTGTTATAAACAATTGAGCATACTCTTCGTACTTCATTTCCATTAGCCAGTCGATGATTAATTCCTCGTTGCGCTGACGATCCATTGAACCGATCGAGCACGAACTCAAGGAACTGCAGCGTGGCGACGATAGAGCACCACCGCCGCCACTGCTGCGTATGGAACCGGCCCCGGAAACACCGGTTAGATATGATGAAGCACGACCTGAATCTAAACTAGCGGTTGAGTGACGTGATCCAGAACCAGCTGAACCAGAGGAGGAACCGGGTGAATCACGACCCGGTGATTGTGTAAGATCGATGCCCTGATCCTCTTGCAGAGCCAGCTGCTGGTGGTAATAGACGGCCGCCTTGTGTGTGAGGGGTTCACGCAAAGTGGCGCAAAAGACTGGCGGGGGACATGGCACTAGAGTGGGTGGACAAGAGCCCAGTAGAGGATTTCCTGTCGCTGCTGCTGCTGAAGCTTGTGCGTTCTTAGATGCGGCCGTAGCCGTGGCCGACGTTTGTGATGAGCCTGAGGTTGACATGACTGATGAATATTCGTTTATTTCATCTGTAAAGGGAATAAGATAGAAATATGGATTAAATGTTTCAAAAAACTAGTAAGCTACAACCAGAGTCGTATAACAGCTTTATGTGATTGAACAATTTGTGAGTATGTAGTTATAAGTTCGCATATTTATTTTCTTAATATTCTTTTAACTTACCTTTAATTCTTAATGCTACTGTAGGTTCACGTGGCAAATTAAAGCCGCCCTCCTCGAGCGATGGTGACGATACCATACTACTCATTATAATCCCATCCTCCAGCTGTACTTTACCAGCTGCACCCGATATACTGCCACCCAAACGATACAATGGTATCTGTTGCTGATATGCTGACTGTGTAGGTTGCTGCTGTGGTACAGGATCGCCGGGTAATGCTGGTGGTGCGACTTTTGTTATCTTTTTAGCTTGTGCGTGTGGTTTCAATGAACGATGCATGATCGCAATAACAACCACAAAATTGTGTTGCAGTCAAGGGCGTAGAAGAGTAGTGGCTAATATTTTGTATATGATCCTGTAAAGGAAAAGAAAAAATTTATGTAGAAATTAAATGTTTAAATGATTGATTGGTTTAAATGCTGATTGAATAATAATTTTAGAAATCTTTTCGCTCTCAATTTATTGTACATAATAGTCGGTACAATGACCTGCCTTAATATGTTTTAGGTAGAGTTCTGGAATTAGGGATTTGAAAATATTCCATCATGTTTTAAGAGACATAATAATGTAACCTCTGCAATTAATCACTTCTTAAGACATTATAGAATCAATTATTATAATAATTACATTTCAGATCTTCTATAAACTATAACAACATTAAACAACTATAATAGAAACACGCTTTCAAACTTTTGTCCCCTCTAATGAGAAATTAGTTAGTTTCAAAAAACAAAAAAGGTTTATACTTTACAATTAATCTTTAGTTGAAGTTGCCTACTGGGGCGAAATTCATCATTCCCACCTACACAATAGAAAAGTACATTAAACTGTTTGTTTTAGCTTTTATAGTAAGTGGTCAGGTCCAAACTTAATTACAATCACTGTGTTTGTTAAATATGTATGTATTCTTTACCCTATTTCGTGAAGGAAAGTATTTTTAAATCTGTTACAAACAATACGTTTATATTAAACACACCCACATCTAAGGCTGGTTTAGTCGCCTGTATTTGTTTTATTTGAAGGGGATTTAATTCACAGAAATTTTTTATAATCAATGCTTAACATTTAAATGTTAAAAAAAACCTACAAAAAACTGGGCTCTCGCAAAAGGTCATATTACAATTTCAATGAAAAAAAGTAAACTACAAAAAAAAAATTATCAATAAATTTGTAGGTTTCCATGATTTCAAACAGATTTTACTACAAACAATTGAATAGAGAAAGAGAGAGAAAATGAAAAAAGAACAAGAAACGCAGAGAAAGAGTGTGTAGGCCGGTTGTATTTCTAAAAAAACGCTGCCAGATGACTTAATATTTTCAACGTTTTAATGATGCTAATTGTGATTTTATAATTAGAAGGAAATTCAAAACAATCTATTTATATATTTTAAAAGGACTTACAGTGAGCGTCAAAATAAACTCAACCCCACATATTATTAAAAAAAGCCTAAATATATTAATATAAATAATATTATATTGCAAGTTATTCGGGTAGAAATGAATTCACAAAAAAGAAACAAAAACGTGTATACAAATTTAATTGATCCAAATAAAGTTAACATTGACAGCATAAATTATGCTGTCACGAAAAATCTTTGTCATTGCAAAAGTAGTTAAAATTCTGCCACATCATTATAGACTTATGTACATCGAAAAGGTAAATCGCTGAGTGTAAAAGGTTAAATCGTTGAAAGGCAGCACTGCACAATAAAACAAATTATAGACAAATATTCGTATACCAAACACAATACCGTAGAAAATTTGCCAGGTGCAAAACAACCAAAGCGTCTTACAATACTAAAAGTAAGGGAAGTAAGAGCAAACCCAACATCTAGTGCTGTAAATATTACGAAAACTTCTGGAAAACTTATAAGCGCGAGTATTAGCAGATCTTTGCTTAAAAAATGGTCTACATGGTAAGTGCCATGTAAGAAACACTTTATATCAAAGAACAACCAAACAAATGAATTTCACCAAAAAATATATAAACAGCTTAAATTTTTTTGGAATAATATTATTTTACCGATCAAAGTAAGTTTGGAGTCAAAAACCCCCAACATATGATGAACCAAAAACGAAGTCTTTAGTAATAAATATGTTATCAAGACGGTAAAATATGGCTCAGTAATAGTGTGGGATTGTCTGGCGGCATCACAGACTGGTAATTTTACATTTATAGAATCTACAATCACAGAGGAAGATTATCTCGACATTTTATAAAACAATGTAGGGGCTAATCAGTAGAGAAATTTGAACTAGTGCAGAACTGGACTTTCCAAGTTGTAGTTGCTTAATCATTGTCCAAAAACTTTAAATCATCATCCGCAGTACCCAGATCTCAATTCAATTAAGCACCTGTGGGAATATCTGGACAAAAAAAATTTGGCACAGAAATATTTCTTACAAGGATAACCTAAAGGCAGTAATACAGGATGAATGGAACAAAATTTCGCCTGATTTCTAAACTCATTTCGCCTGTTAAAAAACTTATTGATTCTATGTCTAGAAGAATGTCAGCTATGGTAAAGACAAAAGAACTACAAAAAAAAAATATTAAATACAATGTTTTATATAATTTAAATCAGAGGTAGGCAATGCGTAAAATGAGGTTGTGTGTGTGAGCGAACTACCCAGCAATCATAAACATAATTATATAAATTATACAAAACAACTTAGATAGGAAAGATACATTCACAATATATTTTCCGTAACATAAGAAATTAACAACGAGATTGATATACAAACGGAACTTCTAATACTTCAAAAGCTGATTACATGCATGTTACCAAATGCATTATCAATCATAAAATATTTTTCGTAATTCATTATTAATTTTAAATGTTTGTTGGGAAATATTTCTGAAAAAAATATAAAAGCATCCTCCGCATGTGCACACATTGTTGTCTCAATGATGACTGAATGAAAGAGATTAAGTGTATGTGTAAAGTGCTCTGTGCACAATTGTGCTATAGGATGCCGACCTCTGATTTAAATATACCTGTTTACTTTATTTTGACGCAAAAAATCTGGTACTTTTCGTTAAAATTTATTTATTTTTTATGTTCCTTATTTTTCTTGATTGTTTTAAGTTTAAATTATTTATAAATTATGCCATATATTTTGTTTTAAATGTATACTTGTAGTAAATATATAATAAAACATATTTAAAACAATATTAGGTGTTAAATTTATATTGACGCTCACAGTATATCTGCTTGATGATCTTGAATCTCAATATAATATATTTTAGTGTTAGAAAAATATAAATCTGGCATCTCCGAGTTCCCCACACACTCCCAGCTAAAACGTTAAATGTCAATAAAATAGTATTAAGCAGCAGAAATAGTGAAAATATTGCAAACAGCAAAAAAGGACTTGCACTAAAATCTTGCTAAAACTATTAGTATGTTTATAGTCGGTTGTGCTTTTTTTAAATAGAATAGAAAATTATAGTTTACATTTTTAGTTATTGCAGTACATATTTATTTTAACAAAGAGTAAAATATTAGTGTACATACTGAATAGTTTAAGAGAACAGCACCACACACTTTTTCAAGAGTGTGTTGTGTGTGTTTAAAGGGGAAAAATGCAAAGTTAAAAAGTTAATAAAATTGCAATATTATATACAATGAAATTTGTTTTTGTTTTGTGTTTATGGTAATATTTAGCAAGAAGATGTGTGCTGGTAGTAGTAGGAGGCAAAAGCAAAGAAATTTATTTTTAAAAGGTTAAAGGTCGAGGAATCTTTTATGTGCTAAAATAAATACCTACATAAAATATAATAAGAATAAACTAAAAAAATACAGTTAGTGGTAGGAGTGTAGGTGTTTACAACTAAGTATTTGAGATAATTGTATATAGTATCTTATTAAAAGGTTAAATAACGCATAGGTATACATATTTAGAATAAGATTTAAAAGGATTTGATTGCACAAAAAAAAAATTGCTTGTTAAACACCTAATATTGAATTGATATAATAAATAATCCAAATTGAAATATGTAATCAAAAACCATATCTGTAGTTAGGCTTGCACATTTTAAATAAAACGCATTTTTGAGGAAATTCCTAAAATGGTAATTTATACACATAATTTCCTAAAAAAATAATTTAATAAACAATAATGACAATAACATTTGCCTAAAATATTATAATTTAGACACTTATTACCAAATTCCAAATTGAAGATTTTGACGGCTCAAAATGGGAATTTAAAAAACTACAGAAATATATTTTAAAATTGATAAATATTTAAACAAAAGCATTTTAGTTATTAAAATTATTTTTAAAAAAAATTGGAATTTTGAATAATCTTAAAATTTTCCAAACAATATATTAAATGGGCGAAAAATTAATAATTGGTAAATAAACAGCCATGTCACAGAATTTAATTCCGTTCGGAAGTGGAATTAAGTCCGTATTTTGCTTCTATAGAAAAGGTAAAACGAAAATTTTTTTCGGGATAAAACCTAGAAATTCTTAAAATTATAATTCCACACAGCAAATTAAAAGTGGTTTCATTCCGAAAAAAGTGTTCCTTGTGACATGGCTGAAAATATTATTATTCTCATGGTTGAATTAAATTCCTAATTGGCAATTCTTAATACTTAATATGGTGGGAATTAAACAAATTGGAGGAAATATATTTTAAATCTAATAAATATTTAAGCACGAAACATTTTAGGTATTCAAATTAAAATAAAAAACATTTTTTACATTCCAAATAATGGGGATTCCAAAAAATCGTAAAATTTTCCCAACAATATATTAAATAGACAACAAATAAATCATAAGTGAATAAAATAATAAAATTTTGAAATTATTTACTAAATTCCTAATAGGGGTTTTTTTTTTTGCCCAAAATGGGAATTTCCAAAACTACAGGGATAACCAAAAATTCAAGAAATAATTAAACAAAAATATTTTAGTTAATAAAATTTCAACTTAAAAGCCATTTTGGTCAAATTCCTAAAATGGAGCTTTTGGAACAAATATTTGGAATTCCAAAAAATCATAATTTTTCCTAAAATATTATTTAATAAACTAAACATAATTTTTGCATAATTTTAGACACTTATTACCAAATTTCTAATTGGGAATTTTGAATATCTAAAATGGGAATTTACAAAATTACAGAAATATATTTTAAATCTGATAAACATTTAAACACAAAACCCAAAATTGAATAAATAATTACACAAAAACATTGTAGGTATTAACACTTCAACTAGTTAAAACCATTTTTGGTGAATTTCCTAAAGTAGGGACTTTTCGACAAAAAATGGGAATTCCAAATCATTAAATTTTCTAACCTACATACATATACATATATAAATAAATAAATAATTTGGGAATTTAATATTAAAATTTTCAAGATTTAAACTAAATTCCTAATTAGGGATTTTTAATACCTAAATGGGAATTTGCAAAATTACAGTAATATATTTACAATTTTATAAATATTCGTATAAAAAAGTTATTTAATAAAAATTTTAATAAAAAAAATATTTTTGTGTAAACCTCCTAAGTGGGGATTTTTTTCAAAAATAATGGGAATTCTAAAAAATTTAAATTTTTTAAATAGGCAATAAATAAACATTTTGTGACTAAAATATTAAAATTTAAAATGTTTAAAATAAATTCCTAATCGGGGATTAGTAATACCCAGAATGGGAATTTCTATTAAAATATATTTAAAATATGTTATTAAAACATACAAAAATCTATTTACACATTAAAATTTTAACAAAATTCCCCCTAAAGTGGGGATTTTAAGAAAAATAATGGGAATTCTGAAAAATCATTTAAAATACCAAAAATATTAAAAAATGTATATATTCGAACAAATTTTATAATTTTACAAGACATTTTTAACCAAATTCCCAATTGGAATTTAAAATCTGTTATTAATATATTTTAATATCTATTTACTTATTAAAATTTTAACAAAAAATAATGTTTGGGATGAATTCCTAAAGCGGGGATTTTTAAATAAAAATTAAGAATTTTGAAAATTTAAAATTTTTCTTTCAAAATTTATGAATAAATAATAAATATGTACATAATTTTTGTATAAAACTTAACATTATAGATATTTTTAATTACCTTCCTTTTATTAAACAAAAAAATGTGAGTTTCAAAAATCACAAATTTTTTTTTAATAACAAATGTAGTTTTTAGGAAAATTTCTCACAAAATTGTAAAGAAATGTTTGAAAAAAACTCCTCAAAGTCAAATTTATTTTCGAAATTATAAATTAATTTTTATTAAAGAACACTAAAGCCCTCATAAACCAACTATGATTATCTTTCAAGTTTCTTTTTAATTAAAAAAATATAAACCTCAATAAAATAAAATATACAAAATATAATCCCAAAGAAGCCGGCTTTTTAGACTTCAATCTGTTGCAATTAATTATGTCATATTTTCTGTTTTTTTTTTCTTTGATAAAAACGGTCACACAAAAAAAGGAAAATAATTGTAAATAGAATTCTATTTACCAACACAAATCCGAAAAATTAAAACACAAGAACAGCAGTCAGAAAAAGAGAGTATTTGATACAATAATAAATGGCTTATAGACTAGTAAAAAGTAAAAAATTGTGGGTGGTTAAGTTTAGGTCGGTTTTTGTACAGAATTATTGTATTTTACCCACTAATACACTGAGACAAAAACTCATAGACAAAAACCCATAGAGAGTGCAACAAGAGAGTTACATACAAATTTTTACTCAACAGGAATATAAAAAACAACAGCAACAAAAGCGAGTGTTCGTGTAGTACTAGTACTATTTAGTTAGTACTCGTACATGAGTATACATAAATAGAGGAGATTAATAGTGCAATGGTGTTGTTGAACCGGTGTCGGCTTTTATAAGACCCAAAATAAAAAATAATAAATATATAACAACAGCAACAATAATAATAATAAAAACAACAACTTAACGGTTTATTTTTTATTTGTACATATGTACGATATATGTATGTATATAAATAAATATGTCTGAATCGTGTTGTAAATAAGTATTTTTATACATGTATGTATATGTACATATGTATATACATATATACATAAGTATGTATATATTTTATAGTATGTATTGTGTTTCTATGAATTAATATTGCACATTACTGCTGATGTCAGTATGGGTTAATCTAAAGTAGAGTAAAGATAAAGACCTGAAAATTAAATAAAACTAAAAAAATAAACACCGCAAAGTTGGGGTGGCGATACGAGTACAACAACTTCTGGAACCCACAACAAACTATAAACATTAACAACAACAATAAAAGGAAACATGCAAATAGGAGGGCAATCTGAAAACTAAACTCAAAACCTAGTAGTTGGGCAAAATTTGCAAAAAATTTATTAAATAGAAAACAAATACATACCTACATAATTTTTACATATTGACTATTTAAACTGAATTTCTAATTAGAAATTTATAATACCCAAAATGGCAATTAACAAAATTACAGAAATAAATTTAAAACATGTTATATAATTAAACAAATACATTTCAATTAATAAAATTTCAACCTAAAAGCCATTTTTATAAAATTACTAAAATGGGGATTTTAGTAAAAAAAAAAATTTCAAAAAATCATAAATTGTACCCAAAAAATTTTCTAAAAACCACAAAATTTCAACCAGCAAAGTTAATTCCTCAATAAACATTGAAAAAATAGCAGTTAATAAGAAATTTAAAATAAACTTTTTTCCCGTCAACATTAACAGGCCTTGTCGTACAAACACTGCTTTACAACAACTAACAGTCAGTCAGCCAGCCTTGCTGTATGTTTTTGGTACTATACTACATAATACTTTAGTAAAAGTGCATAATATTTTGTGGATTTTTTTTACTGTTGTTGTTGTTGTTTGTATTCTGTAGAGGAACAAAATTGTTTGTTTTTTGCTGTTTACATGGGGGAGGATTGTGGGTGACTAAAACATAAATATGTTGCTTAAATATGGGTAAATGAGTAATCACTAGAGAACAACAAACCAAAACAAAAAAAACTAAATACAAGTTAATGGTAAAAATAGTGCACAGAAAGCGGATTAATATGTGCAGCTGAAATAATTTTGGAATAAAAAAAATAAAATTTGGTCAGAAACCTTAATAGAAAGAAAATGTTCCCAAAGTGGGAGTCGCAAAAACTCTAAATATTAATATATTAAATAATGCTTAACGTTTCGCATACATTTTTATAATTTAATTCATAAAAATCCCCATTTAAAATTTAAAATTAACAAAATGAGATTTTAAAAAGTTACAAAATTTTAGCAAAAAAAAACTTTTGTGGAGAAATTTCAAAGTGGGAATTTTTATGTAAATAATTGTAGTTGAAAAAATCATATATTTATAAAAATAAATAAAAAATTACACAATTCATAAATTTAACGTTTTGCATAAATTATAAAAATTTAAAAACTTTTCATAAAACTCCCAATTAAAAATCCCAAAGTTCCTAAACGGGATTTTCAATCAAAATTGTGTTTAAATAATTAACAAACACAAACTGCGAAGCTTTTGGCTTATCTGCAGAAATACACCCAGAGTCTTTGGCGGGAATCGAACCCGCAACCATTTGACTAATGTCCGGCACTCTATCGCCTAGTCTATCAGTTTAAATCTGGTATAAAAACATACAAAATTTTAGGTGTTGGTAAAATTTATAGTGTGGATTTTTATACTAATAATGGGAATTTCGAAAAATATGAAATTTTTTTAGTACCTACATACTTTGTAGATGGACTATTTACCAATATGGAAGTTTTGAAAATTACAATAATACATTTAAAATCTGATAAATAAACATATACAAAAGCTTTAAGTATCAAATACATATCTAACAAAATTACATACATATGTATGTATATCCGAAACCTAAAGCCAAGAATTTTATATAAATACCTACTGGGAGTTTCAAAAAAATAAAAATTTGTAACATTTGTCATAATAAACAATTTTTGTCGACAATCTTGAAAGATTTGCTGAAGAAAATTGTGTATCAACTAATAATTTCTATAAATAATTTGTCTTAGTAAAGAATTTCTATAAAAAAATTTATACCTATAACAGTTTTACAGAAATTTATATAGAAAATGTTGTCCCAAATTTATATATTACATTTTGTTTGGCTAAAGAAACAACTCTTCAGTAAGTTAGGAAACTTTTTTGTAGTAAAACTGAATATAAACGCAATAATTTCTATTATTTCCCTATAGGTACAATATCAACTCATCTCTCTAACACCTCATAAACACACTATTTATTTAGTTGGCCACACTGCATTTTGACATATACAAGAACAATAACTGCATGCATGTACAAAACATTAGATTCAAGTATTATATGGTGGTACGTGTTAAATGAAGAGCTCTGAAGTTAGTGACTGAATAAGTGAATAAATATGCATATATAAACAACATCAACAACAACTACATAAGAGCACACACAAAAAAATAATACACAACAAGAAAAACAAAAGGCCCAGTTGATGATGATAATAATGATGACGACAAAAACTACTCGTACATACTACAATAATAATAATAATAATGTTGTTGGTTGAAAAATTAACCTAAAATATATATGTATGTACATACATACATACATATGAACATATAAATTGTAAGAGATTTATTGATTGCCGCCTTTGTTGAGGAAAAAATGGTGTATTTTAAAACAACATCAACAAAATATGTACCGTTTAGAAGTAAAAAACCAACAGAAAACAAACACTAACGCAACAACAACAACAATAATAAAATCAAGTTAAATGTGAAGTTTATTGTGTAAAGACTTGGCTGCACTCTTTTAAGCACATTCATGTGTAAGAAAGAAATGTGGGTGTTTTTGTCTTCTGTTTTGAAGATTTGTAAAAAATAAAGAATATGTAGACTTAAAACACTTAACATTTATGGTAAGGGTCATGACAAGCCACCACAACTGGGGAAGGGGGCTGTTAGACTATAAAAATCTTAAAATAATTATCATATGGGTAAATTGTGATTATAGATGGGGTGATGTTAAGGGTGGTTGCTACTCACACTTCATAGCACACACACATAACACTTACTCACTTAGTATAATAGTTTTTTTTTTATACTAAATCAGGGTTAGGAAAAGACAATTGCAAATTTTAGCCAGGCAAGTGAAAAATAAAACTTGTTAATGTTACAATTGCAAACATTTTTGGTTATAAACACATTATTTTAAGAAATCTTAAGCGGAAATTCAACTCCAAAGATATGCTACTTAAACTTTCATAGATTCAATTAAGTCATTAATTCAACCCTGAATTTTTTAGCATACAATTCAAGTACTTATGTAGCCCCATTCCTAACCCTCATTGATTCCATGGCAAAGACACACAAAAAAAAAAAACAAGAAAACTAATTTGCCATAGAATTAATCGCTTGTCTATTTCTTTTTTGTGCTTTATTCAACAATCTCATTTAAACTACAAAGTCAATGGCTATAAAACGTTTAAATAAAGTCGATTTAAAGAGGAAATAATGTATTTATAGGATGAAAGCAATAAATTGAGGAGTTTAATGAAAAGAAAGAGAGTAATGTTTAGCTAAACAATTTTGCCAAATGGCTGCATGAAATCATCAATCTTAGAGGATGCAGGCATTTTTACTCATCATTTTGGCAAATCAATGGCAAAATAGTTTTAAAAATGAAGACACACAAACATAGATCATTTTGTGGCTCAAATCAATTAGCTATATATAGACAGGCAAATAAATGGAACAGAGATAGTTTTTGGGGTTAAGCAAAAAAGAAGGAGTTGGGTAATGACAGTTTAGATTGAAAAGGCAAGATTTTCAAATAAACTTAATTTAAGCCTAAAGTTTGTCCCCCTTATTCATAAAACTTACAACAGGTTTATAAGAGGTTTAAAAAGCTAATTTTAATTCAAAGGAGCACAAATCTCAGACTATAGAGGAGACTAAAGACAAGCCGACAGTCCAGACTATAAAGAAGACTAAAGATGAGTTTATAGTCCAGATTACAAAGGTGACTAAAGACGAGTCTATAGTCCACACAATAGATAAGACTAAAAACGAGTCTATAGTTCACACTATAGATGACTCTAAAGACGAGAAGATACTAAAAATGAGATGGCATTAAAGTATGTACGTATATATGTACTAAAGGTCTGCGCAAAACCACTTGGTTGTTTGTCAACAGTGAAGACTATGCTGCAGTGTATATGACAGTAATGTAAAAATCTGATTATTGTACACTGCACCATATAAAAAATCTAAGCGAGAGCACACAATAACAATACAACAAAAAAAATAAAGTTTGTTTGTTTTGTGTTTGGCCGATCAATAGCACGACCTGCCATTTATTCGTGCATGTGTTTATTCGTCAAGCAATGAAATCTAAGCGAGAGCACACAATAACAATACAACAAAAAAAATAAAGTGTGTTTGTTTTGTGTTTGGCCGATCAATGTGTAACAAAAAGACTGAATTATAATTTTAGTTTTAATGTATTATTTTTTGTTTTGTGTTTTAGTTTAAGTTATTGAATTGTTTCTTAATAAAATTTTTATTTAAAAATTGTATTACGCCTTTGATTTTTAAACATTTGGTTTTCTGTCTACACTAAAGACTATGCTGTAGTGTATATGATAGTAATGTAAAAATCTGATTATTGTACACTGCACCATATAAAAAATCTAAGCGAGCGCACACAATAACAATACAACAAAAATTTTTTTGTATACATGTGTTCAACTTGTTACTCATCAGCTATGTTCTCTCGTTGTTTATTATTGTTGTTGGCACACATTGTGTGTGTCATGCAAAACAAGAAGTAAGTGCATTGAAGTATTTGCTAAAAAATAAAATGTCTTAAGTGGCATTCAAGACAACATTTGCAACCCTTTAATATGTACATATGTCCGAAATCTAAAAAAAAAAAACTTTATCATTAATAATATACAAATCAAGCATTTAACCATTCAAATGGAATGAGAAAATATTTTTCTATTTCCCCGAATATTTTCTCATGGTACACCATGGTAAGTAAATTACCATATAAGTCTTTAAACACTGCATATTGATAAAATTAAATATGCCAATATTAAAATGTTTAATGTTAAAATCAATCATTTCAAAATCTAACAGCAAAAACACATAGATTGGCGCATATCACAGCTCATTGCAGTCATAAATAATGGCTCCTAATTGCGGTTCTCATAGACAACAGCTCTAACATCCACAGACCAACTAGTCTAATTCAGAAAACAAAAATACACATACATAGGTATAAAGAAATAAAAACACCTTGTAGTTTTCCAAGCAAAATAGTTGATTAAGGCTACTTGTTTAACAATTTTTATTTGCTTACAGCATTTTAAAGAAATTCCATTATGCCCACATGCTCCCAAAAAGCTCTATACAGCTGAGAAAAAATATAAACACTGAACTGGCTAAGAATTACAAGTCATTGGAGCCATTTTAAAACTCAAGAAGGAGTAAAACTAAAAACAATAATTTTTGTTGAAAAGTCTGCAAAGAAAAACTGAATTTAATTGGCATGTTCTACCAAACACATCAAGAAAAATTAAGTTATTTAAATTTAAAAACCAAACATAAAAAAACTTTTTAATAATAAACACTTTATTTGTTATTTTGGCCAGTTGTGAAGGCTTCAACATTCAAGAAATTTATAATTTCAAATTGCAAACTGAATACAAAGCCACGCCTTGCCACATTCAGATATGGAGCAATGCAGCATCCACAACTTCTTTATGTTGTACATTCAAACACTTAGCTACAAGATGATGACGACGCACACTGTGTCCACTGCGGCAATAAATCAATTTGGACCTTCTGTCCGATTTTGATGATTTTTGCACAGATGGTTAAAAACTATCTGAAGGTGATGTGTGGAAAATTTCATGCAAATACCTCCATTGGTTTTCTGTCCCGAGCAGCGCAAAGTTGAGGTATGTGAACAAGTCTCAAATGTGATAGTTTTCTATGTTATATTCAAAAGCTTGTTACTTATAAACTATACACCGAATGTACCTTTTAAGTATTTTTTCACTTAAAATAGACATTAGGCATTATGTAAATTAAAAAAAAAATGTTTTAAAATTTTAAAAAAAAATTTCCTTTGACAATATATTTTGAGCCAAAAAAATAAACATTTATGATTTTCTTTTAGACTTTTAGTTGTGTGCGAAGCAGTGCGACGCATGGAGTCATATACCAAATTAAAGCTGAGAGTCTCAGCTAACAGACTAAAAAAAAAAAACCTGCCCCAATTTGCCCGCCGCCGAAATAACAATGAAAAACCAAAAAATTACAGTAAAAAATATGCGTTATTTTACGCGTGCAAAAACAAATGCGCATTCTTTCTTTCTTTGCTACTCGTACACGTAGCCGGTGCCAATTTAGGATCGAGAAATACGAAAATTTCATTGCATGTGTACTATATAGAAAAAACCTAAATTTGAGTCCCGATTACAGAAACAAATGTACACAAAAGTGTTTATCAAAGCAATATCGGTACATTGTTTACGTAGACTAAACAACAAAAAATCTAAATGTGAACTTACTCCACATTAAATGGAGAGCTTTACATATATTATCAATAACTTAACATTGATCGCATGTTTTCTCTTAAAAATTAACTCCGTTGTCCGTTATAAACTTTCTTTACATTATACATACTATATTTGAGAGTGGTATAGTGATAAGTGAGTGTTTATTAAGCAATTAAAGCAAATTTATTTAATAAACAATGGAAAAGTCAAAAATATCTTTCAGCACGTTTTCGGAAATTGTTTTTCAATGTAAAAAAGATATTGATCTTATAATTGGTGTAGTTTTCGTGAATTATAAAATAGTGTCTGAGAAAAATCAAGAAAAGTTCAGACGGTTTTTGAAATAAACATTTATGCCTCAATTTTTAAAGAAGTGGAACAAGTGTAAGCGTACTTCATCAAGATTTTTTAATGACAATGAAGAATGGCTAAAGGCCTCGTTATGCGAACGTTGTTTTAAGAAAAACGCAACGTAATGTAACGTACGTACGTATATGTAGTTATAGAAAAGTTAAAAACGTAACAGACGTCAATAAAAAAAAAAAAACAAAACATTGTGCAGCATAATTGTTGCAACACACCTCTTTTTTTCTACCATCTTGAAGCCTATACAGCTTTTGTTGTATAGGCACTCATTTGCCTGTACAAGTAAAATAAGTTTTTCATCATCCATATCGTTTATTTATTTTATAAAAAAACTTTAATTCAAATTGAAAACAAAATTTTTTCAACACAAAAACTAACACAATATTGATGTCAGCTGTTTGGCATAGTGATGGGCAATGTTAAATTATTTTCGTACATATGAAATTGAAAAAAGTACTAAATTGGCTTCGAGGGATATAAAGTCTACATTGTAATTTATACAATATCAATATTATTATTATTGTTGTAGTTATTATTGTGTACATAGTATTAAAATTATTGTAATTATTTTCGTTATTATTAAAATTATTATTTCTTTCTATTATTAATATTATTATTGTTTTTATTGTTGTTATTATTATTATTATTGTTGTTATCATTATAATTATTATTATAATTTTTATCATTATTATTGTTATTATAATAATTATATTTATTTAAAAAAATGTATATTGTATTACAAATTAATAATTTTATTTTTATTATTAAAACCATTATTATTATCATTGTTATTTTTATTTTTATTATTTGTTTTTGTCATTCTTATTGTTACTATTTTTCTGTTACTAAAATTATTATCATTTTTGTTATTATTATTATTTTTGTTATTAAAATTGTTATTATTTACCAATTATTATTATTTAATTTATTACAATTCGTACTTTTATGAACCAAAATGATATCATTTCTAATGTACCGAAAATGGGTAAATGTCCCGCAATTGTATGTTATTCATATGAGTGCCCGCACTGGCTTACGACTGTCACTTAACGGCGTCGTAAAAATCTAATTTATACAGGTTGATACGTTCCGGCAACGTGACAGTTAATTTCAGTAAGCTTTTACATTGTTTTGGTATACTCAAAAACGTACATTACGTTCCATTACATTACATTACGTTCGCATAATTCTACCTTAACACATTCTTATACGTTGACTGATGAAGTAGTGGATGATACAGTGGATGAAGAAGAGGATTTTCTTCATATTTTCAAAACAGTATTTAATAGATGTTATATGCATTTTTGCGAAAAATAAACATTCTAGTTACAAATTTACAGAAGATATGGCATTTTTGAAATATCATTTGTATGGGAGGTGGGCGTAAAAGTGGGCGGATTAAGTTCATATTTTCAGGAGCTCATTCTACAATTATAATATTAACGTTTTATGAAAATTGAGTTGATATATTTAAAATCCTGGAAGTTATGCCACATTTTCTATTTAAGTTGTATGGGAGGTGGGCGTAAAAGTGGGCGTATTCAAAAAAAAAAAAAAATTAAAATTCTTAAAAAATTTAACATAAATGTGTGCAAAATTTCATGAAGCTCCGAAACCTCCTTGATTTAAGGCCATTAAATGCACTACACGGCCACAGTGTGCGACGCATCAGTATCATAAACACATGAATACATTAACGGAAGAACAAAAATAACCATAATAATCACTTTTAACAAAAACATACAACAAAAATTATGACAACAGCAAAATACATACATAAATGGAAACAAAAATAAATAAATCTGAATGACTAAATACACTTGAAGAAAATAGCTACCCAGCTTAAATTTGGTAATTACTTACAATTACAAGACTATAGGCGAAGCAATAGACAAAAAGAGATTATAAATGCGACAATATTTATTCCAGATGAGACTATAGTTAAAATAAAAGTATAGTCCAGACTGAGACTAAAATTTATACTAAGACTGAGTGAGTGAGTGAAACCACTAAATAACATTTATTTGAACTCCTTTATTTATTTAAGAAAAGTTTTCTTATTTAGGCCAAAGCACAACAAATATTTAGTTTTAATTTATTTGATGCTGTTTGATCTTACAAAACTCTTGTAAGAGTAAACTACGTCAAATTTGTGCTAAAACAAGTAGTTACGCTTTTTTTGAGTAAATATTTGCCAAATGTGACCGTACCTTAAGACTAGGAGTCTATTGTCTAGACTGAGAAATACTAATGTCCAAACTGAGA
The DNA here is from genome assembly GCA_916048285.2 of Bellardia pandia. NCBI lineage: Eukaryota > Metazoa > Arthropoda > Insecta > Diptera > Calliphoridae > Bellardia > Bellardia pandia. Next base: position 96,669,881 of record OU696533.1, on the reverse strand, counting down.
GAAACTATAGCCCTGACTGAGACTAAAAACCAGTGATTAGGATACGAAAGATACATTTTTCCTATCTTTTGATGACTTCAGGTACCATGTATAATCGTATCTTTTGAATCTGGACGCAAAATGTACAAAAATAAAATACTAAACTTTCCGTCTCTGACAAAGGTTTTTAAAGTTATCATTTTGCTATTGCCAATTATTTTATATTGAAGTTTTAAAATAAATCCATTTAAAATTCGTATTTACCGATGAAATATTTAATATTATAAATATGTTTAACTAACTTTTAAAGAAAAGGATTTAATTGTTGTATTAAAAAAATGTCCGTCTTTGTTAAATTTTATCGACCAGAATACTTTGCATAAGGAATGACGTGAACACCCTCTCCTCAATCACGAAGAGTTTCGACATGGCCGCTGATGAGTATTGGGAAAAAGAGTTTAATTTAAAAAATGTTGTTAATGAGCCGATGTTTAAAAATTTTAAAAAAGTAGTTTCTTTATCATTTGTACTTCCATTTTCGAATGCATGTGTGTAGAGAATTTTTAGCCAACTAAAACTTATTAATAAGACTAATCATCGCAACCGACTCAATACTAATACAATAGCAGCTTTAATAATGGTGACAGAAAACATTAAGGAAGTTTCAACATACGATCCACCTAAATCGATGATTACTAGTAGTGCGAAGTTGTTCTGAGGAAATACATATGAACATATTATTCATTTTCAGGAAATTTATAAAATTTATAAACGCCTTAACTCGTATATTAATTTTTAGAAAAATGAATTTGTTTTATTAACATCCAAAGATAGTTACATATAATTAATTTTAGAGTTTGCTTACTGTATTTTTAAAAATTACATAGGTACCTTATATAATATGAATTTATATATCATTTTCTTTACAATATTCATTAAATATGAAATAAAAATGTTATGTTAATAAATGTTAAAAATGAATTTTCAATTTTTTTTTTCAAAATGTATCTTTTCGGGAAAAATGTATCTTTTTGGAAACTAAAATGTATCTTTCTCGAAATTTCACTGGCAACACTGCTAAAGACAGGATTTTGTATTTTGAATTTTCTAGTAAATTCTCTTTTTTATATAAATAACTGGAAAATTTCAATGCTCTTTCTTGCTCTCAGTGTAGCAAAGTAAACACAATAACAAAAATATGACAATAACATGATAATAATAATAACGACGATAATGTTGGTGTTGTTGTTGTTATTGTAAGAGAAAAAAAAAAGAAGATGCAACTTACAATAAACGGCTCTAAATGAAAAGTTTTCTTTTTCTGTTAAAGGAATATTGTACATAATTCTTTTTCTTGCATTTTTTGTTTGCTTCTGCTTTAGCCAAACGACAATACAGGCAACAGTAATATTAATAATAACAACAACAACAGCAACAACTACAACAACAAATTTTATATAACAACAAAAAGACATGTTAAGAAAGCTTAACAACAACAACAAGTCACACAAAAAGCTACAAAAAAGAGAAAAGATGCAAAACTTGTTTTAAGAATGTGTTGTGTATGAATGTGAGTGAGTGTGTTGGGGAAAAAAAAAGAAAACAGAAAAATCAGATGCTTCTTCCTCTTTTTTCGACAAAGACAAAAATGAAAGAAGTTGAAAAAAGTGAAAAACAAAACGCAGCTTGGAATATGAGGCATTGTCTCAAGATATGGCTGGCAACACAAGAAGAGACTCAAAGCACGACAACAACAAAACCAATGATAACAACAGCATCAAGTAAATGTAGAATGTGAGTGGTTAGACAGACAAACAGACAGACGGACGTGCAGTTAGGCAGGCTATAATGGCTGGTTGGCTGGCTGAATGACACAAGAACGAAATACGTAATAATAATAATGTATAATTTATATTTACAGGGTGTTAAATTAGGCTAATGATATATGAAATTAGCTGGCAATGAAAGGATGGCAGTCATTATCTTAAGAGTTTAATAAAAACTGGGATGTTATTCGTTATTCTCTAGTTGTAACACTGGATTTTGGAATTGCTAAAAACTGAAAAGGGGGATTCCATGAAAGCTTTGTTTTTAAATAAAAGCAGAATTTACAAACATATGTATGTCGACAGCCTGGTGGCACTCATGTCACTTCAATCCCATACTGAAACATACATTCCAGTCAGGCAATGTAAAGAAGAACTGTCTAGGTTGGGTCGTCTAACTGGCATTACTCTAGTTTGGGTCCTTGCGAATAGGGACTACTACAGTAATGAGCGGGTGAACGAATTGGCCAAAGAAAGATCCTCTCTAAAAATCTCAATTGCCGTATCAGTCACAATACCACTTGGGGCCATTAAAAGTATCAGTCACAATACCACTTGGGACCATTAAAAGTGAAATTTTCAGACACTACCTTTAAAAGGATGGAAATAGGTGACGCTATCTGGAAGCAGGACCACTAGAAATATGTGTCCAGTATATAATGAGAAACGCAGCTCATGAACATGAAACGTAAGAACATCTGGAGAATTAAAGCGATGTTAACAGGTCAGTGGACGGGACTGGTAAGCTGCAAGAAGACTCGGACTTGCAATAATCACTGCCGCAATCGCCAGGACCGTGAGAAAGAGAAAACAGTATTTAATCTTCTTTGTGAATGTCCGGCTCTTCTAAAGCCTAGACTCAAATTTTTCAACACTCATATACTAATCAATCTAGTGGAAACATCAGATGATGCTATTTCCTCGAATACCTGAACGTAATAGACTGTATATAACACTCCTCATATACTAGCAGCTAAATATGATCTAGTCTTATCATTTATCTCAATGAGTAGTGTGGTCATTTTTAAAACGGAATCATAAGATTTCACTTGAATGCTTGCACGCAGCAGGCAATCATGCAAACCAACCATCCGAATTTGTATTGTATTAGAAAGTCTAAGGTGTGTCAATTAGGAATTAAGAACGATATTGTAAGAGACTATAGCAGAGGTTTTGACCACATGGCGTTGTAGTAGTTTTTACATACCCAACATTTTCACAGTGAATTTTAAAGCGAAATTTAATTCATTGTAACAATTGTCAAAGTTTCTACTTCTATGTCAACAATTAAAATGTCAAAACTTTCATGCTATTCCAATATGGCCCTGTCGGAAACCAAAGTTCTTGTTGAAAAAACTTGATTAAATCTATAAAAGTAAAAAAATTTTGTAACAAATTATCTTTTTATGTCCCAGCACCCAGTATTTGGATAAAAGTTTAGCAGGTAGGTAGTTATAATAATAATAATAATAACAAAAAAAAACAGCATTGTTTGTTGCCTTTAAGACACAGTTAGGTTTGCTAAGCCTCTACTGTATTAAAAACAGACTGGCTGTTGTTGGTGTATATGAATATTATGCCTATAAGTATATTGTGCCTGTCACGGGGACAAGCTGCAGACAGTTGGTAATACCCAAAAATGGCCGTAGGAGTATATGAACATAAAATCAAAAAACCAAACAAACAACCAACCAGCCAGTCAAGCCATACTTAAAAAGATGTCATGAATTCGAAACTTCAAGAAAGGAAAAAAATACTCATCAAATATTTGCAACTCCCATACAAATACACATTGAAAACATTCATACATATATGTAACGAATAAGTCAAACCATATTGTAGAGGTTTAAAAAATCCATATACGGTTTTTAGCTTAGTGGACCTGGTCTATAGTAACAATTTTAGCAATCACCACTTTATTTCTATTAGGAAAAGTAGAAAACCCGCTAACATTAACAATTCCACATATAATTCTCTAAACAAACAAAGAATTATAAAAAACACACACAATATAATATTGTTGTTTTTGTACTTTTAAGGCAAAACAACTATTACAACAGTAGTTTTTATGTCGCTGTCATTGTAATCACTATATATTGTATATTTTAGAAGATCATTGCACTCACCCACCGCTTTGTTTATTTTTTTTTTAGTAAAATGAAAATTGTTCAATTTTGTTTGGTTTTGTTTTACAGCTACATTGAACTTTAGGTTTTTGCAATAAATATGCGCTGTAAAAGAAATCACATCAAAACAAAAGCAATACCAAAGCAAACTTAAAGCCATTTTTAAAACAATGACATTAATGATGACACTGACGTTTTAGTGTTATAGTCTTTTGTCTCCTGAACTAAGGTACGTGTTGAAGCCGCCCTAATTTTTTGTTAAAGGATGAAATTTGCAAAATGACACACATTAACAAGTAAGCTTTCCGAAAGCCCCTAATAGTTTACAATTCTAAATTTGACAAAAACATAAGTTAAGGTATGCTTCTATTATAAATAGCTAGTCAAATACTCCCCAAAGATAACTTTTGATATAAGTTAAGATACTAATGCTTCCTAGAATGGCATTTAACTATATTTTTCAAGTTGTATGTAATGCAAATTTCCACTCGGAGAAACAAAGCTCCATTGTCTAGAAAATAAATAAGTTTAGTTTAGAGAGTATGATCCCAGGTGATTCTATTGAACAGACCACCCGGAGAAGTTAAATATTCGTCCTCTCAATGAATACATTATTAACTAACATATAACTATCCTAATCCTGTCCTCTGTTTTGCAGATCCCGATATCCTCTAGTCTATTGTGGAATAAACTACCTAACTATCTATACCTATGGTGTTGAAGTCTCGGGCTTAATGGTTTCCAACTCCTCTTCATTCCCGCACATTCTGCAGAAGTCCGGATTGTTGTTATCCCATAGGGGAGTGACCCGTGATCAATTCCACTATCACTCTAAAACTACTTTTATTTAGACCCAATATAGTACTGGTATCTGAAGTATTCAATTTTGGTTCGGTTCTACTTCCCCATGACCGGTCAGCGCCAAGTAGGACTTCCTCTAATATTATTCTATGGTAGTGGTAGGTTCCACTGTTGCTTCTACTACATCGAAGGATAGTTCCGATGCATCAATGGCTTTAAAGATTGCCAGTATCTCTGCTTGAAAGACACTACATTCATTTTGGAGGCTGAATGATTTTATTGTGTCGAGCAGACTGGAAACTATCCCTGTCCCTGGATCATGAGATATACACAAAGGCATGTCAATCATTATCCAAATTATGCGGAGATATCATTAGACAAAATATAGCATGTTTGATATTTCAATCCTACTTTCAGAACTGCCTTTTGTTTTTACGCACAATCAATACAATTATTAGATCATTCTAAAAGAGCACGAAACCAACAAGTGATTATTGCTTGGAATGATTGTATAACGCCTAAGTAGTTTGAGTAGTGGATACCGAAGCAAAGAGGAAAATGTCTGGTTTTTTCATTTATGGCCGAATTCTCAGTCATTAGTTAACCATTGGTAAACTAATATACTAACTGTTCTTTAACTAATACTTGTTATTCTTATGGCAAACTAAGCATTGCGAATAAAGAATCATTAGTTAAGCCTTTGTCATTAGCTAACTAAAGACTGTAAATTCGGCCATTAGAGATTTTGATGGATTGGGTTCGAATGTCATCACCAAAATTGTCTTGAATGCGGTAGATTTTTCATTCAGAGAATTTGAGAGATTGGGTACGATTGCCATCGCCACAACTGTCTTGAAAGTTTCTTCTGCAAAACGAATTGAGGGTTAGAGAATTCGCGTAAGCAATTAATGGACTTTTCAAGAAAATGCAGAGTTTTGCTCACAATTTGATATGTCTATCAGTAGTAGCTGAAATACGATAGCCAAAGGCTTCTGATATCCTAAGGAGCTACATGTAGTATCAATATATCATATATATTAGTTTTGTTATAGAAAATTATGAAATCCGGCAACACTACGAAAGCCTTTTTTAAATTTTGAGATTAATTTTAGATTCTTCTTATAGCTTGTGGTTCAAAACTATTCAATGATTTTATTAGAACAATGCTTTATATGCCGCAATTAAGGTGATATTTATTTATAAATAATATTATAAATATTAAATAATAATATAATATTTATTATAAATAAATAAATAAAAAATATGCCGCAATTAAGGTGATATTTATTTGTCATCAGCTTTTTTGCCAATATGTTGGATATTAATTTCCATATACCTATAGACAATATAAAATAAAATGTTTTTTTTTAGCTATTCGTAACTTTACGACTTTTAAATTAAAAAAATGAGGCAATTTTGATAAAAATAATTCAATATCAAATCAGCTTCAAATGTAAAATACAAACTAAAGTTTAAATTAGAGACTTTGAGAATTGTTGGTATGATAAATACTATAATATCTCTATTCAAAAAAGCACTTATTTTATGAATATTTAAAGATGTTTGAGGAATATACAATAAAGAAAAGTAAAGACAAAAACACGAAAAAGACATTAAAAGAAATATGTATTTCATACAAGCTAATAACTGGCCTAACATAACACAAAACACTTTTGAGTTAGGCAAAAAAGCACCCAACAAAACAACAACAATAACCAATAATAAGAAAAAAATCACTACAATAACCAATATAATACAGAATATAAAACAATACAATACTACCCTACTACAAGACCCAGCTCTCTTTACACTTACGCACACTAAAACACACTTATACTCTTGTTAAAAAAATTTACTACTACGTACGATATAGCAGCACCTCCTCTCTGTCCCTCGTAGTTCTCTTAAGGAACCCTCTAAAACTAATAATGATGAAGAACACAAAAAAATATATAAAAGAAATTGCTATACATCATTAAATACTTGAGTTTTGGAAAATATTTTTTAACCATTTGAAAATTTCCTGTTTAATTTAATTGATTTTGAAGAAATTTCTTAATTTTTCATTGAATTTAAGCAATTCTTTTAAGAAAATAAAAACAAATGTTTAAAATAATTAAAAAAAAAAAAACGTTGGTTATTGGAAAAATTACCATTTTTTCGTATACACACTTCATAGAAGTTTTTCGTTAGTAAAAAAAAAAAAGAAAATGAAATATTTGCAAAGAATTTAAGTTACACTTTACAGCTTTAAGTTAAAGATTTTTCTTTACTTTTAGATTTGGAATTGAATTTCATATGTAACTTTTATTTAGTTTGAATTTATAAATTATTCATTTTTTTCGCCACAAGATTCTTTTTTTTTTTTTTCTTAAATTTCTCATTTATTATTTAAATTTTATGCCATATATAATTAATTTTGCTTTTATTTCAGCTGCAATTGCTTTTCTTTTAATGATATTAAATTATATTTTCTGGCTAACACAAACACACACACTCACGGCCAAGGGGGCTTAACAGTTAACACACACAAACAGACTGTGTATAAATTTTGAAACTGAAAAATTAAAAGGAAAAACTTGTACGAGCGTTTTTAAACACACGCATATACACACACAACCAACAACAAGAACAAATACCAGCACAAAAACTTTAAATTTATATTAAAATAAATATATAAAATATGTTTTATGTATAATAACAGCTCCCGACCGACAACCGACAACGATGACTGACGACAAAGGAGCTACGATTATTGAATAGACGTTTTTTCTTGCTTTTTGCCAACAAAAAGTTCACAAACTTGTGAATTGCAGCGCACAAACTCCATACGCACACAGATACACTCACACTCACTCACTCGCTTATTCACTCACAAAAAAACAACAATTTTATGCAAAGAGTTTGACAAACTCACTATACCACATAACAACAACAACATTCATACATATACAGTTTATAGGTGGGCACTTGATTTAAGAGCATCAACATATTTATGGTAAGAGAGTTGCAGTATTTATGTACAAAAATAAATCCCCTCTATACCCGCAAAATATTACAGCATATTTTGGGGGGTGATAAAGGAATTGCCTTGTTGTTGTATAAGGACTTTTTTAAACAAGGAAGTATTTTCTACTCATACAGAGTGTCTGAGAGAGTATTATTTGTTAATGTAGTTCTCCTTTCGTACCACACACTCGACGTCATCGTTGCCGTCGTCCATACGCAAATATATAAATTTGAAATAGTAAAACTACTCTAAAACTACAACTCGTATATAGATTTTTTTAATAAATCATGTGTGTGTGTAAACCGGCTTTAAAAGCTTTGTTTAACCGGTTTTCTTTTAGGCAGGGTTAAAGCATAAAATATTGTTATAACCGGCTTTTTTGCTTTAAAATTTTCTCTGTGAATTTGTAACTTTTAAAAGCTTTGTTAAATTTTTAAATTAAATTCTACTGATTTGGTTTTTTTAGAACTGATTAACTTAAAAGATTATCACAGTTTATCAGAAACTAGAAAAATAATGTTATTTAAATCGAATTAACCTGTAAAACAAATAAAAATGTTGATATGCAAAAACAAATATTAGTAAGACCAAATTAAATCATCCAGTAGCGGTCGTTTTACGAAACTCAAAAGGATCTATATAGGTCCCTCCTTCGAGACCATTACATGTCCTTGTTCGGTTTTCAAAAAATCCGTTAAAAGTATCGAGTAGTATTGAGTACCCCAATGAAAAGTATTGAATATTATTAAGTAATGGAAAGTAGTATAATTTTCCAGCTCTGAGTAAACAATAAATAGTATCCTATGTTGGTCAAGGATTTCGTACCAATATTAGATTGTGTGTGAATTACAATAAGATTCAGATTTACACAAAAACATATCTTCGATAGTCTTCGTGCTGCATATCTTCACAGCACTTCACCATAGTAATTAGTGTAATGTCGACAAGAAAAATGCACTGTCGCTGAAATGATGGAGCGCTAAATCATCATGGCGATGATTGAAAGAATTTGATTATCTTGGCGATGTTCTATATGATTATCACAGCGATATCAATAAAATGTTTACTGAACGCAAACCATATGAAGCCACATGCACAACTTTCCACCTCTTGGATGAAATAATATAGACGTTATGATACATGGAGTACAAATTTCAATGTGTGAACTGTTGAACACCTTTGGTAGACTTCTCACCAATAAATTTCGAACCAAAAATAAGCTCCTAAAAATGCTAGCTGACAGAATATTGGTTAAAAAAGTTAAAAATCAGCCTTAAAAACTATTACAGCTTTGTATTTAAATTGAACATTATCTGAGAACAGGAATCATAATGGAAAGTTGACATGTTCCTTCTTTATAATAGATAGAACCATCGTGTTGGCGAGAAGATAATGCAACGTCATATTCCCAGTTTCTTCAGGAGTGATATTGAAGAAGCCACACAAACTTCGGCCAAACCTTGACATCATACAGTTGGAATCTCACCGGAGATATTATGTTTATAATGATTTCCAGGATATAAAGATCGCTGTAGATTAAATTTTGACGAAAAGTTTACAAAGACCTCATAGAGAACTATAGACAGAATCAATTTTATTCGCGTTCGCAGAATACGGTATAACCGAGATTGAAAGACAAAAGTTGTGATTGAAAGATTCTTATTTTAGGTATGAATGGACCAACTAGGATAAGTCTTCTGCTTCTGAATAGGGACTGTCTTTTTCTACTTTTGTCAACAGCTGCCAAACATACATCACAACATATTGCTTGATTTATGTTTTCATTCCTGGCATAAATTTTCCATGAAAAGGAAACGATATACGATGAAATTGAAACAAAGTCAAGAACTACTAAATACTTCCTTAAATTTCCTTGCAACAATATTTCAATTTCGCTTTCGTTGGCAACCTTGTGTAAAAGCCAACAAACATACACTCACACATTTCACAGATGATTAAGAGGAGTGGAGTACAGAAAACTAAGAGAGAGAGCAAAACTGAACAAAAACCGGATTATTTTGGTAGTAAACAAGTGATGTCAATAATTACAAAGCAGAAGAATATCTAAACAACATTAAATAATTTAGAAAAGGCAGCAATAAAGTATTTTTTAAATACTCACATGAAGAACAAACAAATCGGAAAGAAAATAATTTAATTTGAGTTGTAAAAGGAGTAATTGAAACATGTAGAAAGAAAGAACTTGTATTATTTCATTTCTAAACATTGAGTGTAAGACAATAGTAATATAAAATGAAAAGTTATAAAAAACTGTTTTCAACATCTGACACTGCTTAATGGTAGTAAATGAAGTGATTTTGCAGGACTTGTTAGTACAACAATTTGACTTAAAAAATCACTTATGTTGGCATTACAATAGTAAATACAAATTGCAAGTGCATGAATAAGGAGCATTTTAAAGGAAAGAGAGAACATAAATTAATATTTAAAGGAAACTCTCTTTATTGCTTTTCACCAGGGTGTCAGCTCTCTCTTAGGCTGTAGAAATTACTCATTTTATTGATAATACGAGTACTTGTATTAATAAAACTTTTAACGAAAAAACACTTGGCAGGCAGAGATGTAAAACACAAGTATTGCTAAATACTTAAAGAGTCCTAAATAAAAACTGAAATGTTTTCTTTATAAAACACAAGATCTACAAATACTTTTCAAACTCTTTTAAGTTATAAAAATAGATTTTTAAAACATATCAAAAAACATCATCATAATTTTTAGTTTGTTTTCCTTCAAGTAGGTATCACGATATTTATTGAACGTGTAGCATGCAATATTGATGGATCGCGATCCATATCGCAGAATGGCCTAAAATATGAAATCCAGATCGTGAATCTCGTGATAAATATTGAACGTATAGCATTTTGATGATATTAAATTATGATACGTCAGTTAAAGTAACAAATAAAAGAAATAAAATAATATATATAAAATACGCAGTGGAAAAAAATAAAACAAAGAAAAGTAAAACAATTGACAAACGCAAGCAAAATAGCTAAACAGGCTTTCTTTTGGTTTTCTCGCGACACTGATAAACGACCCGTACAGCACAAAAATAACATAAATACTGACGCCAAAAATATTGAACATGTAGCATACACTCGTGATCCATTAATACTTTAAAATGGATCGCAATCCAAATATCACGATATTTATTGAACGTGTAGCAGTGCCCATAGGAGGCAATATTGATGCCAAAATAATAATATTTAGACTATATAAGAAAAAGAAGTTAAAAGTTATAAAGCTTGCTCTTGTCCATCTCTGCATTACATAAATAAATTTTAATAATCTAAGAGTATGTGTATGTGCTCGTAAAGCATCATATGGGTCTACTTTAGTTGGGACTACTATCATGATGATGACGATGACGACTACTACGTCAACGACGTTTGTGGAATATTAAGAAAATTTTCTACATGGTTTAATAAAATTATCTATGTGCATAACATACATAGAAGTGTATTTATTGGGTGGTGATGGTGATAGCAAGGGCGGTGGGGATTATTAGGAGGTAATATGCCACAACAATTCCCACACAAAATCTCAACCATCATATATTTTGTTTTACTGAATACAGAGCTTCTTATTGATTTATATGCTGATGTTGCCTGCTAAATAATAAAACAAAAAACAAAAAGCACTGCAAAAACAACAATAGCAACAACAACTATAGAAAAATAAAAGGCTGCAGCAACTTGATGAAAAGAAAAATATCGAAAAAAAAAACAACTAAACATGAAAAGCAGCTTTAATGTAAAACAAAAAAAAAATAAATAATGAACTGAAATATTAGTATGTAAAAGGTACAAACAGAAAAACATTAAAAAGGCAAATAGAAAATAATTTTTAAAGGGTACGAGTGCCAACGGAACAGGGCTTTCCGAAGTGTCATTATTTTTGGTAACAGAAATATCAACTAGAACAGAACTAGAAGTGAAGTAGCAATGAACCAGAACTAAACTAGAAGCTGAACTAAAATTTAACTTGAAGCTAAAATAGAAACTGGACTAGAAGCTGAAATAGAATTGAACTAAAATTGAACATGAAACGGAAATAGAAACAGGACTAGATGCTAAATCTGAAGCTGAACTAGATGCTTAACTAGGTGCTAAACGAAGGAGCTGAACTAGAATTGAACTAGAAGCTTAAAAAGAAACTGAACTACAACTAGAACTAAAACTGAACTAGAAGTTGGATTAGTATAGAACTAGAACCTGAACTAGAATCTGAATTAGATCTTAACTAGAACAGAACTAGAAGCTGAACTAGATGCTGAACTAGAAACTGAACTAGAACTGAACTAGAAATGAAGTAGAAGTGAACCAGAACTAAATTATAAGCTGAACTAGAATTAAACTAAAACTGAACATGAAACTGAAATAGAAACTGGACTAGAAGCTTAACTAGGTGCTGAAATAGAATTAAACTAAAAGCTGAACTAGATGCTAAATCTGAAGCTGAACTAGATGCTTAACTAGAATCTTAACTAGAACTTAACTATACTGGGTGATGAACTGGAGCTTAAATAGAAACTGAACTAGAAATGAACTAAATATGAACTAGAAGTTAAACTAGAACAGAACTAGAATCTGAATAAGAACTGAACTAGGACAAAACTAGAAGCTGAACTAGAACTAAAATAGACGTTGAACTAGAAATGAAGTAGAACTGAACTAGAACAGAACTAGAATCTAAACTACAATCTGAATTAGAACTGAACTAGAAGCTGAACTAGATGCTTAATTAGAAGCTTAACTAGGAGTTTAACTAGAAGCTAAACTAGGTACTGAACTAGGAGCTTAAATGGAAGCTTAACTAGAACTTAACTAAAACTGAACTAGAATCTGAATTAGATGTCGAACTAAAAGTTGAACTAAAACTGAACTAGAACAGCACAAGAACTAGAAGCTGAACTAAGTTCAAAATTTAGCATAGGTGACTGTCAGCAAAAAGTTAGCAAATAAAGAATATTTTGCAAATCTATACCAAGTACAAAAATCATTTTCCAAACCGCCCCCTTAAATCATTTGCAAATGGTACAACAATAGAAAAAAGCCTGTAAAAGTAGCAAATGAATTGACTACAACAACAACACGAAGTACATTGCACAATAAAAACAATAAACGAGTAAAATGTTTAAGTGTTTTTATTGTTGCAACTCATAGAATGACAATAGATTTGAACTTATTATTATTATTTTGTTACTTTTATTATTGTTGCAGTTGATTTTGCGTATTTTTTTTTTTCTTTTTGTTACATTTTTAGCGAAAATTATTGAGAACAGCTACATAAAAGAGTTTTAAGAAGTTGTTCTAAGAGTATGAATAATAGAAGAAAAAGATACAAATAGAAAATTTATGAATTTTTCATGGAGTAAATGGCAGAAAATTACACTTGAGCAAGAAATAATCAAAAATAAAAATTAGTGCGACATTATGCTAGACACAGACAATTTTCAAGAATGTTGTACACACAGGTAGATTTTTTCATTATGAAAAAAGGTGTATAAAATAAAACACTTTGATTTGGTTTTAACTTAATTTTAATGTTAAATATAGTGCCATTAGTTTTAGTCGAAAATGTTTTGCTAATTAGCAGTACAAAACTAATTAAAAACTGGCGGCTGTTGCAGGTATGAGTTTATATTATGTTTCCACGGTACATGCTTCGCTCTCTATTCATGCTTCACACCCCAATCATGTGCGAAACAACTTGCTTCACCATAGAAAATTTTAAGAGCGAATCAAGTAGATTCATATTGAATCAACTTGCGAAGCACGAAACATTTCACTCTTCTCTAATTTTTATCGCAAGTTTATCTGCACTAGCTGTAAAAATTTAATATTATTGTAAACAAAGCAAATTATTTTCCTGTTGCTAGAAGTAAAGAAAGTAAATACATACGAATGTGTTCTTTTTTTCAAATAAGCTAACTAATTTCCACTCACTTTTGTTTGTCCATTAAAAATAAATTATTTTCCACAAATTGTAAATTCTGTTTTTTTTTATTCTGTTTGTTTATTAAAGACAACTGTCAAATCGAATCAAGTTTATTAGTCATGTAAACAGCATGATTCATAAACATGATTCAGAGGGCGAAGCAGGTGATTCAAGTCGTCGTGGAAACATAGTATTATTGTTAGTTTTAAAATTATGTTGTATTATCAGAATTATTTAGGGTTTAAAACATAAAAAAGGTTGAATATGGAGAATATCTTAGAGAATTCATGGTAATTCTGGGAATTTTAATTTTAGTTCTAGTTAAATTTTCAATATTTAGTTTGGAAAAGCGAAAATCATATCAAAATAACAGAAAAATACAAAAATTTTACAATATAATTTTTCAGTTAAAATTAAAATTTGAAAATTAATTTTGATTTTTCGACAATTTCTTAGTTTTTAATATTAATCAAAAATATTATAAATAACTAAAAATTTTATAATTTTCCTCCAGTATTTTTAATTTATTAAATCTAAAACTGTCACAAATTAACAGAAAAATACAAAAAAACCTTTAAATATTTGCAATAAACAGGTAGATTAAAATTGTATTGGCTAAAAATTAAATGTTCGACACGAAGCCCGAAATTTCGAAAATGTCTCACTTTTCAATATTAATCAATAATTAATTTTTAGAGAATATTATGCCGAACTTTTTTATATTTATATATGTATTAGAGAAAAAAAATATAATTTTCACAATGGTATTCTTCGAGTTATTAATTAAAATAAAAAAAAATTATCTCAAGCCTAATTAAAAATTAATCAATAATTAGAGAAACATTTTTTAATTAGGCTTGAATTAATTTTTTAATTAATAACTTGAAGAATACCATTGTGAAAACTATATTTTTCTATATTTTTCTACAAGTAGATCTTGGATAATAAACATTTCTGATGACGCCCTTGGCAAGGTAGAAAATGCATTTCAGTGTGCCATTTGTCTACATATATCGATGGTCTCATGTAGAAAAGCCCTAACTCGCATATTTGAAACTTTACAGGAGAAGGTAAAAACATAATAGAAACTGTAATATTCAATATGTAACTTTTTTTGTACAACTGCTTATAAAAGCGTTATTTTTTACACTATTGCAATAAATTTTTGTGAGGAGGTGTATTTGCGTTAAATGCATTGGAATCGCAAAAAAAAAACAAATTTCAAAAAAATAGCGAGTTAGGGCCTTTCTACATGAGACCAACGATATGTATGTATATTTTATAAAAAAAAATATTTTTTTAATTTTCCTTTAACATTTATAATTTCGAAAATCGAAAAACATGTCAAAATAGCAGAAAAAGCAAAACTATATTTATATTCACAATAAATAAGCAAAATGGAACATTTTTGTATAAAAAGTTGATTTTCGAAATTAAGTTCGAACTTTCGAACATGCCTCAAAATATATAAAATTTTAATACTATTTGCATATTACTTAAAAATGTATTTTTTTTAATTTTTCTCAAAGATTCTTAATTTCATAAATTGAAAAGAAGTCAAAAATATCAGATAAATATAAAAATCTTTGCATATTTACAATTAACAAGTAATATAGAACATTTTCTGCTAAAAATTAAATTTTCAAAATTAAGTTCGAGTTTCGAAAATGATGTTCGCAATTTCCCAAAATTTCACATTCTTTTAATCGAATATATTATTAAAAAAAACTATTATTTTTAGTTTTCCTCGTTTTTTAATTTCAAAAATCGAAAATTATGTCAAAATTTCAGAAATACATAAGTATGTACATAGTACATACATACATATGTATTTATATGAAAATCTCTGTACTATATACAAAAAATACAAATATTGCTCAGTTGAAAAATAAATTTGAGAAATTTCGAACATGTCTCAAATTTTCCAAAGTTTTTCCAAAATATCTTTTTTTTTTATTTATATTGAGGATGTTCTTCCATCGATTGAACATAAAAGAAATGTTTATATTAAGTTTTTAAATGTAAGACACCTTTATATGAAAACGATTTTCCATTGAAAACACAAGGATGAAAACAATATTTTTCACCACTCATAATTTTTTTTTTTGTTTTGTTCACAAAATATTGTGTTGGTGTTTATTTTTAAAAGTAAAAAAAATAGATATGTATGTATATAAATTTAGTTCATGCATTTACTTTATACAGTAAGAAATATTGTACATAAGAAAAACATACAAGAGCAGGCACTCACTCATAGAGATAATTAAGCGTGCAGCTTTGAATGTATACAATACACGTACATACATGTACCAGTACGAGTGCAATGTGGATTATTGCCGCAGGTGACTTGACTATTAAAAACCATAAAGTCAAAGTAACTCACATCACATTTCTGTATCTTATCGCTCGCTATTAAAACAGAAAATGTGGGTGTCAATGCTTATGGAAAAAAAAACTAAACTAACGAAACATATGCACAAAATTCAAGTAATAATAAAATGCATGAGCTATAAGCTTTTAAGATTTAATAGTTTGTTTTATGTCTGTTAAGCTTTTTTTCTTAATATAAGACTTCTATTTTATATAAAGTCATAGATTTTAAAATAAATATGATTAATAATAGAATTTTCTTAATAAAAAACAAAACAAACACACCTTAAATTTAAAGAAATCAAGGTTACACTGAAAAGTCCTTTAATGAAAGTATTATTAGTTTTTTTTAATATTTTTAGTTTCGAAAAAAGAAAAAATTCCGAAAAGTACAAAAATGTTTGAATATTTGCAATAAATAAGCCAAATACAATAGAAGAATTCAGAATTTCAAAAATGTCTCTATTTTCAATATTTTAAAAAACTTTTAATTTCGAAAATAAAAAAGGGACAAAAATCGCATAAAAGTACAAAACTTTTTGTATATGTATTTGTAATAAACAAGCAAAATAGAAAATTTTCGGTTAAAAACTATATTTTCGAAATTATGTTCGAAAATTGAAATTTTTAATTTTCGTCAAAAATTTTAAATTTCGAAAATCGAAAACTATCCAACCACGTCAGAAAATTATAAATATATACATACCTATGTATTTATATTTGCAATAAATAAACAAAACAAAACATTTTAGGCTAAAAATTTAATATTCGAAATTATGTTCGAATTTTCGAACATGCCACAAAATGTTTCATTTTTCCAAAATAATTGAAAATATTATAAAAAAGTAAAATTTTTAATTTTCCTCAAAAATTTAAAACTAGCCAAAAATGACAGAAAAATACAAAAATATATTTATATTTGCAAAAACCAAGCGAAATTTGTAGAAGATTTTAGTCAGAAAATTTAATATCCGACATTATATTCGAATTTTCGAACATGCTTCAAAATGTCTAATTTTTCAATAATAATTGGAAATACATATTATAAAAAAGTAAAATTTTTAATTTTCTTCAAAAATTTTAAATTTCAATATAAAAATAAAAACGACAAAAAAAATGTCAGAAAAATACAAAAATCTTTTTATAGTACATATAGTGCAATAAACAAACAAAATAGAACATTTTAGGTTAAAAATTGAATTTTCGAAAATGCCTTAAAATGTCTAAATTTTCAATATTATTCTAAAACATTATAAAAAATAATTTTTGGAACTTTCCACAAAAACTATGAATTTCAAATACATATCAAAAAAGGCAAAAAGTACTGAATATCTCTTTATAATAACTACTTCCTTGTACTATTTCAAAACACTGTGTCATTTGCCCTCGTATTTTTTAATAGACATTTAAAAACTAAAATATTCAATCATTATTATATCATATTCCTTTCTATTTTTTAAAAAATTAACACAGATTTCTACTACATAAACTAAATCTGGCTCGTGTTAAAAATTATTCTTTATTTATAGAACAAAAAAAAAACTAGACAAATCTGTCATAACAGACAACACATGTTTTGTTTAATGACTTATACCTATTTCCTTTAATATGTTTACCTTTCTCTCTTTGCTATTTTTAATTTCATTCATAGTCCTTAAATGAGACAAAATTCATTAGTGTGAGGCTGTGTACGAGCGACTGTCTATAGGTATAATGATACGAAGTGATATTTTAAGCAAAACAGCTGTCATCTCTATTATAAAGTAAGTAGGAGCAGTGGCATTAGCAAATGTAGCAACAATAAAATATGTAAAACAAATTTATAACAGGAAGTAAAAACACAAAAAAAAAATAAATAAGTAAACATACAAGCATAAGGGAATATAAGAGAAATATAACATAATCAGCTTCATACACATAAACGTCATAGACGTACTGCCACAAAACATTTATTTGGCACAGTAGTCTAACTAACGCAAAAGTTTAGGTAAAGTAGTTTAAAACAGTATTAACATGTTGCCAATAAAAATGACTAAAGGTAAAGTAAATGTTAATCAAATATTTAATTTAAATAAAAAAGATAAAATAAAAGTACAAAAAATTAGACATTTTCTTTCAGTCATTTTCTTATATTCTTATCTTATGGTTTAAGATTTCAATTCCTAAATAAATATTGTTTATATTTAGTAAGTAACCACATATTGAAAAAATATATATGTATGTATGATTTCTTGGAATCTTTATCTTTTTATTTTGTTTAATAATAAGTACTGAAGTGTAAACCATATAAAAAAAGTATTATTATGTTTAAGTAATGATATGACAAGGTTTTAATCAGCAACTGTGTATTGGATTTCTTTAGGTCTTAAAAAAAGCTCTCAGTAGTATTCAATATTGTACAGTGGTGCTGTTTTAAAAATAATTTTTTTATGATTATAATTGTCTAAACTTGCTTTAGACAATATTTAATTAATCAAAAGAAAACCTAAAATTATTAAAAAACATAAAATAAAATGTAAAAATTAAATAAATAAAATTGTAGAATAATAAATTATAAATTACTAGCGGACCCGGCGAACTTTGCCTCGCCCCAATTTTAAGCCGTCAGACAAACTTTAGAGTAATAATATAATACAACAGGAATAATTTCACACAAAATTTCGTCCAAAAAAATCAATTTTCCAATTTATCCAATTTTCCGACTTTTGCGGTGAGATTTTTCAATTTTCCGCATTTCGCATTTTCCGCAATATGCCATGATTTACACCAAGAACTTTCTATTTTTCCATTTGGAAAGCCATTAAGGAATAATTTCACACAAAATTTCGTACAAAAAAATCAATTTTCCAATTTATCCAATTTTTCGACTTTTGCGGAGAGATTTTCCGCATTTTCCCATGACTTAAGAACTTTCTATTTTTTGATTTGGAAAGCAATTAAGGAATAATTTCACACACAATTTCATACAAAAACTCGATTTTCGATTTTTCCAATTTTCGGACTTTTCCGGAGGGATTTTTCAAAATTTTCTTTCGTAAAAACCTTCTCCTCGAAAATACGCACAACTGACAAAAAATTTTACAGAAATCGGCCCAGCCGTTCTCTTTTTATGAATTACTATACATTATTTACACCATTTTTATATACATATATAGATATAGATAGATAAAACATGAATTAAAAATGCATTATACAGTGTATTTAAATCTAAATCATAGATGTGCAGCTAGTACTCTTTTGAGTCATCGTGTTTTCACACCGATAGTAGCTTGATCGTTTTTTCACACCAACATGTCCGAAAGCTTGCTGCTTGTTTACCGATTCAAAGTCAGTTGCTATTCTGCATTTGACAAAGAAACACCGTATCGCTCTGCAAGCAAAATTATTTGTAATAAAAAACACTACACTAAAAAAAAAAATTTTAATTGCCATGGACGAATATAAAGAAATTTTTATGTTTGTAAATGGCAAAAATAATGCCCAATGCGAGGGGGAAATAATCATTGGAGATGTTGATATTTGATTTTTTTTTAAGATTTAGTTTTAATTTTTTTAATTTTAATTTTTTACTCAGTGTACTACTTTTGTTTTCTCTGCTTTTGTTCTGCTTGCTCCGTTCAACTTAACACAGTCGCAAAATTCGTAAAACTGATTTGAAATGCGTTTGTGTCAGTTTGCACATGTCTGATCTAAATTAAAATTGTTAAAATTAACTAGGTATATGAGAATTTTTCCTCTTGCGAGTATTATTTTATTGTAAAAAATTTTTTAAAAAAATTTATTTATTCGAAGGTTTACTTCAAAGTTAAATATAAAAAAATACAAAAATAAATTTCAAATAAATTTTTTATTTAACTTTGAAGTAAACCTTCGAATAAATAATTTTTTTAAAAAAATTGTTAAAATTAATTAAAAATGAATCAGAAAATGTGTTTAAAACTAAATTAAAACTGAAAAATGAATTTAAATTAATTATAAAGTGTACATAAAACTGAAATAAAAACAACTGAATTGGTAATACAAAGTACAAATTGTAAAATAGCATTAAGAAATGAAATATAGAGGGCGCAAACTGCTAATTTATCCATAAGTTTACGGAATTATTCCAAACTCTCTTCGGCTTCTTTTAAGCCGAATGAAATTAAGATACATAAAAATTAATAAATTTGTAACACACTTGGCACTTAGCAACAGAACTGATCAGTTCAATTATCATAAACAAAAATCCCTATCTAAAATTTAATAAATTTATAAATTTTAAATTGTTAACTCGAAAAACTCAATACTTTTAATTATATAAAGAATTGCATACATACATACCTACACATATCAGTATTTATACAACAGCAAAAAAGGTAACAAAATTACACATCCCAATCTCATATTTACAAGATTTATTTAAACCCAATTAATAATCCTCATCTCTTAATTATTTCATCCCTACAATTATAATCTCTTACGAGTGGTTATAATTATAATTTTCTTAGCTCAATATACATACCCTGCAGTTTTGAGATAAAAAAAGGAAAATTATTTAATATTTCTGTTGATCCCTCACACACAGAAATACAATAATTATTAACTTAAATTGTTGTTCATTGAATTTAAAAGGCAATTAGAGCTGGACAAAAATTTAGAACTTGAAAGTAAATTTATATATTATAATAAGTTCTGAAAATATTTTATGAAACAAAAGATTAAAAGTCAAAAAACATTTAATCGTGGCAAAAAAAAATGGCGCACAGTGGAATCACGTAGGGTCATTCAGCAGATGAACTCTAGAGTATTTTAGTTTACTATATACGAATCTATGGGACATATTAATATATTACACAGGATATAATAATAAAGAGGACACATTTAAGAGCTCCAGCGTAATTCAAAGAGTTCTTTTAAAAAAATTCGGCATTACTGTCTTCTCTAGAACTATGAAAAGAAGTGTCAGTATGGAACAATGGAAGCATTGTTCACTATAAGCTACATAATTTAAAGAAGAACATACAGTCCCGAAATTCACAAATTTTCTGCAAAAATATACTTTGGAACGACGAATCAAAATTTTGTAGGTTCGGATCTGATGGAAAAAGATATGTATAGTGTCCTGCAAACATGCAGAACAAACCAAAGTAAACTTCTAAGACCATAAAGCACTGTGGTGCAAATCTGTTGGTGTGGACCACATTTTCTATGCATGGTATTGATTCTATACATAAGACCGATCAGACAAATAATACTTTTAAATACAATGATTCCATACGCTGAGGACAATATGCCACTTAAGTAGCGTTTAATGCACAACAAAGATCCAAACACACCTCACGCATTGTGAGCAATTGCATAAGCTAAATAAGATTGGTGTGTTAAATTGGCCAGCGCAATCTTCGGATCTCAATTCAATTGAAAACCTATGGAATGATGTGAAACAACATTCAAAATGCTTCGTAGGCAATTCCTAAAGGATATCATACTAAATATTATGATTTAAATGAAATTTTTTGTTTTTTTTTTTACCTAATGATGATAAAATTTTTATTTAGTGCTAAATTACTGTTCAGTTTTTTTTTTTTGGTATGTAGTTGTATTCTGGAGAGAAAAATCAACGGAATGCAACAAATTGATAAACTAAAAAGTGTAGTGGCGAAATCTTGAAGTGACATGTAACACGTTTAAAAAATAAAAGGTTTTAAAAAATAACGAACAGAAAATATTTGCTTTAATTAACAACAGATATCAAGTGTGCTAACGTGGTATGCACCACTGTATAGACTGATATCAATTCTCATTTCTGTGTGATAAACCTGTAATGAGGAAAGATTTAGTCATGAAATATATTTCTGAGGATAGTAATCCATCTGATTTGACAATTTCTCAAAAAAAAAACTATCTCTGTTAGGTCCGTAATAAAGTTGCAAGTCATATCATAAAGTTGCCAATCATATTCCTTAACGAAGAAAATTAAATTTATTTTAAATACAACAGGAAAAACTATTCACTACGGAACGATCCGAGTCACACTTGAACAAAACTTGTCAATCCAGCGACAGCTGTATCAACCAGAAATTGTTTTCCCTGAGAACTTTTGACCACAACAGAGCTGTTACAACAAAAACAACTACACAATAATCGACTATATAGGTACATACTTATATAGATTTTTCACTTTTATTAATTATTACTAAATTAAAGATTTTACAAAATTAAAACAATTTTCTTTATTTACCTGTTTCAATAAATTGTGCGCTTTTCTCTTCTGTGCACGTGCCACTGTTCATACAACAATTGGAGATGCCAAACTTTACATTTATTTTATGACACTTTCACACTATTTTTTACTGTCTTTATATGTTTTTTATGAGCAGGCAATTTCATTTATGTATGATGCTTTTTTATATACTACATATGTATGTATGTATTTTTAAATAACATTACTATAAAAAGATGGAAGCAATAAAAATACTGTTTAATATAAGACATTTAACAACAATATAGGTACTACATAGATATTGTATGAGAAATTAATTGATGACATTTTCTCTAGTTTAAGGAAATAATTTGAAATAAATGAAATCGTATTTTTATTATATGTACCTATTTACAATAATGTAGTTGAACAACTATAAAAACAACCAAAGATAAAGATTAATTTTTCTTTTAAACAAGTAAGAGTGCTATATTCGGCTGTGCCGAATTTTAAATACCCTTCACCTAAGCGTAATAAGAAATACAGAAACTACACTAGACTAGAATATCCTAATTCTGTGTTTTCTATTCAGTCTTAGTGCAAATTTTATTAGTATTTGATATATTGTTTGAAAGACAATTTTACGACCAACATAATTTATGTTAAATATTTTGAAATCTTGTCTAATTTTTACCATTTTAATTGATTTAATTATCAATTCTTACCATGATTTACAGAGTCTGTCTGATGTTCCTAATAATCTTCAGTGTAATTTAACAAACAGAGTATAAAAAAGGGGTACAATTCGGTTTTAGTGATTTTGCTCAAAAAAAAAAAACAAAATGAAATAGGGCTTTTAGAGGAGATACCAGCAAAAAAAAAATTTGTTGGCGGTCACGCCTATTTTCGAGGGGGCGGGACCGTAAAGTTGAAAATATATAGGCCTATATCTCGGGAACTACTGGGTGCTTGATAATTTCTAATACACTAAATAAAAGGTATTAAAAATACCTTTCCAATTATAAAAGGTGGACCGAATATGGGTTAAATCCGAAAAGAATATTTTTTGACCCGAATTTATTTGTTTTTTGGAAATGGTTCTTATATGGCAGCTATGAAAAATTATGGGCCGATCTTCTTAAATTTTGGAACATTTATTTTCATGCATATGGGGATATTTCACCTCGAATTTCAACACAATAACGGTATATTTAAGATATATATTAGTATTAACGTGGATTTCGGTAGTGGACCTTATGTGGCGGACATAGTCAAATATGGACCGATATTCTCAAAATCCAGCAGTTTGATTTAGGCATGTATGTAAATGATCCGTGTAAAATTTTGGATTGGTACCCTTATTTATAAGAGATTTATGAGTATTAAAGTGATTTTCGGAAGAGGGCTTTATATGGGGCATACGGGTAAAAATATACCAAAATTCACAAAATTTTGTGGGATGATTTTTGTATATATTTAAATGATCTGTGCAAAGTTTTGAGTCGGTACCGATATTTATACAATATATATAGGGAAAAATGTCTTTTTCAAATGTGGTCCTTGTATGGGAGCTATGACCAATTTTGGGCCGACCACCATAAAATTTAGTACAACAATTTATTTGCCTATAAGGAGTATTTATGTCATATTTTAGCCGTTTACTATTATTTATATCTGTTTTATACTATTTAAGTGAATTTTGAAAGTGGACTTTATATGGGGTCTATGGTCAAACATGGACCGAACTAAAAACAATTTCGTTTTGCGATTTCTTTTTGCATAAAACTTATTTTTGCTGAATTTTGTCTTGATATTCCAATTTTATAGGCCTTTATGTATAATTGAGCAATATTTCGGGAAGATTTTTGTATGGGGGCTATGACCAATTCTGGGCCGACCACCATAAAATTTAGTACAACAATTTATTTGCCTATAGAGATTATTTATGTCCAATTTTAGCCGTTTACTATTGTTTATATCTGTTTTATACGTATTTAAGTGAATTTTGGAAGTGGACTTTATATGGGGTCTATGGTCAAATATGGACCGAACTAAAAAAAAATTTCGTTTTGCGATTTATTTTTGCACAGAAGTTAGTTTTGCTGAATTTTGTCTTGATATTCCAATTTTATAGGCATTTATTTATCATTAAGCCATATTTCGGGAATATATATATTTGTATGGGGGCTATGAGAAATCATGGACCGATTTTTACTTTTTTCCGCACACTTTCTTCTTTTATAGTACAAACAACGTATACAAAATTTCATGGTATTATCTGCAATATATTTCAAAATATTGCAATAAAATGGACGAAAAATATCAAATTTTTATAGAGGTGGTCTCACATATTGGTTCATAACTCTGGTTGACCTACACCGATTTTGCTGATTTTAAATAGCAAACTTCTCGAAAGCAGTTCTGACAGAATTATTGAAGGTTTGGATCCCGAGTATATCTGGGGACTTCAAAAAACTGATTTCAACAGACAGACAGACAGACGGACATAGCTTAATCGACTTCGCTATCTATAAGGATCCAGAATATATATACTTTATAGGGTCGGAAAATTTTTTTGTGGAAATTACACACGGAATGACAAACTTATATACCCTTCTCACGATGGTGAAGGGTATAAAAATAGAAACACACGCACAAATAAACAATGAAAACAATAAATTTAATCTGGTATTATAAAATCAAATGTCAAACAAACATTTCACATTTACACAAACTGAGATTATTATTAAAATTTGAGGAATAAAAAATAAACAAATAGTACATTGTGTTAAACAAAATATAATTAAAGAAATAATGAAAAAACGACTTAATATTGGTATATGTATGTATATTAAAGCTGGATTAAGATGGTGTACAAGTCTGGGTACTTTTTAGGGAACCTATTGAACATTTAAGGCAACAAATTTTTAAAGCTATTTTTTAGAGTTTTTAAATACAAAACATTAATGCCCTTATTCATAAAAACTTACAACAGGTTTATAAAGCAAATTTCCATACAAAATTTGTTTTATAAACATTTAGGTACATAGATTTCATTTAAAAATGTTTTATAAAAAATCAATTGTACTTTCATAATCCAATTGGACCAAAAAAACCATTCCAAGCTAATTTAACTAATTCTGTTTTAAATAAAAACACTTGATTGGTTAATTTAACAAACAATTACACTTAAACAGAAAAGATGTTGAAACAGAATAAAACAATAAAAACAATAATAAAAAAGTCCACATAAAATTTCAATTAAAAAAGCCAGTTTTTTTGGTTCACATTTTCTTTTTTAATTTATATTTTAATTAACGTTTCATATTTCGTATGTTGGTTGGTTTTCTATTTTTTCACGATTTTCTTAATTCTCTTTTCCTTCTTGTTCATTTCATTCATTTGTTTTTATAGCAAATTTCCTTTGATATTGTAATTCCTCTTTTAAAATTTTACAAGTAAAAACCACTTTTTTTGTACAGACAAAATTTCTAAAATATAATTTTATTATTTTGTTGGTTTGTAACATTTAGCATTTTTGTTTTTATTTGTTGTTGTCATAAGTCTTTCTTAGTTTTTGAACTTTTGTAAAATATTTCACCTTTTTTTTACATATTTTTTATAACTATTTGTTATTATTTTTATTAGCGCGTGCCCTTTTTTGTATTTTTCTTTTAGTTTTCACACAATTTCAGTTTTATTAATTTATTATTTACATTTATGCATTAATATTAGTATTTTTACACATAATTTAGTTATATACGTAGGCGTACATATTTCTTTTTAGCTGATTTTATTTAAAAAACCACAAAACTAAGTTAACATTCACAAAACTCCAAAAAAAATATGTTAAAACTTTGCTCACAAAAACACGTCCCACCAAACGAAAATCTACTGAAAAACTGGTTGGTTTTCGTTATTTTAGTTTCTATTTTTTCACGATTTTCAATTCTCTTTTCCTTCTTGTTCATTTCATTCTTTGTTTTTATAGCATTTCCTTTGTTGTGTATATTCTCTTTTATGGCAAGGCTTACTATAAAAAATCAGCTCTGTGTTTTTTTACGAATTTTTTTGTCTAAAATAGAATCACAAAATTCCCATATTCTTTTTCTAAAAAAGTTCGCATACGGTGTTGTTTTTCAAAACACACGACACCACCACACATGCAAAAAGGACGACGGTCGCACTGAAGACGTGTGCGGAGCGGAGCGGCGACGGAAAAAAAAGACTGTGACGGGAACACACACGCTCTGAGACGACAAGATGTTGTGGGGAAAGAAAGAGGGAGGAGAATGAAGAAGGTACACTGACTGATGAATATGCGTGAGGTTGACGGGGGACGGTCGGCCGGAGGGTGACCGACGGCAGAAAAAAATTTTTCTGTCATGTGGTGAAAAAATCGTGGTGAGTATAAAAAATCGTGGTGAGTTTTTAGAAATTCACCACAAATTCCGTTATTCCAAATTTTCATTGAAAATTTGTCATCCTGCTATGTTTAAATAGCAAAGTTGATGTGACGATTTTTTTCTTTCAAAAAGTGACGATTCTCATAATTAAAAAATTATTTTTGCCACATTATAGGAAATTTTCGAAAAACGGTATTTGTGGTGAATTTCTTATTTGTTAGCTAATTCAGCAACCACCCCGTAAAACTGTAAACTGCAAATCCATTGCCTGCTTTTAGGATGACAAATTTTCAATGACCTTGAAAAATTTGGAATAACGGAATTTGTGGTGAATTTCTAAAAACTCACCACGATTTTTTATACTCACCACGATTTTTATACTCACCACGATTTTTTATACTCACCACGATTTTTTAACCACATGACAGAAAAAAATTTTTTTTTTAAAAAAACTGCCGTCGGTCACCATGTCCGTCCGTCCGTCCGTCCACCTCCTCCCTCATTCGTCAGTCAGTCAGTCAGTCAGTAGCAAGCAGTCTTCCCCCTCCTCCTCTTCCAAACAACATTTTCTTGTCGTCTCTCAGAGCGTGTGGTCGTTCGGTGTTTCCGTCGCCGCTCCGCTCCGCACACGTCCACAGTGCGTCCGTCGTCCTTTTTGCATGTGTGCGTGTGTGTGTTATCGTGTGTTTTGAAAAGTAACACCGGATGTTCTATTTATGCGAACTTTTTTAGGAAAAAGAATATGGGAATTTTTGTGATTCTATTTTTAGACAAAAAAATTCGTAAAAAAACTATTTGAAACGTAGATGGCGCTAAAGCGGTAAAATAAATAAATGTTGTCACACTAGCGATTTTTGTGGAATCGAACAAACAAAGCTGCCAGATTTTGACATTTTTCCTTACTTTTTTTTTTTAATTTATTTTTTTTTTTTATGAAAATCAGTTTTTTTTTATTTTCGTTATGAGAGGGAGGGAGGGGTGCAGAAAAACAATTAGAAGAATTGGAACGGAAACAATCTATGAAATTGGATGGATAACAAATATATTTTTGATTAAACAAACAAACTAATCATTTTTTTTCAATAATTTTACAAAATATTACGCTTTTGAAAATATACAAACCTTAAAAAAATCGCTTAATTGCATTATAGTGCTGCCACTCTTAACACCACTGCACAACTTCAATCTACTACCCTAAAATACAACACTTGTCGGTGATTTTATTTTAGTAGTAGGTGACACATAAAAAAATAGTTGCGTTGATTTCCCTCAAAAAGAATATATTTTTTTAAGAAATCATAAATTTTTATTATTTTTCGTTGTTTTTATTTTCAATTTTATATAAAATATTTAAGTGTTAATGATTATTGTTTAAAATTTTTTGCCAAGACGGAAATAAATGTGCAGTATATTAAGAAGGAATAGTGTAAAAAAAAGAAAATAGTGTCTGGAGAAATTTTCTTGGGTAAAATTCTCACTCACGTACAGACGACAATTTATGCAAAAAATTGTTGCATGTTGAGGTGGAAAAACTACAAATAAGAAAAAAATTGAGGAAAGGAAACCGTAGTTGAACAAATAAAAAAGTGGAGAAAAGTAAATACATAGTTAAATAATAGAAAATGTAAGTAATGTGGTATTAAGTAAGAAAAATAAATTTAATAAAACTAGAGTTGAATTCTTATTAGAAAATATGATAAGCTTATGAATTATTTGTTAAATTATGAGTTTTGGTGTAATTAAGTGATTAATTGTAAATAATGATAGCCGATAGTATCTGTAAAAGAACAAAAAATTCCTTTTATTCGTCATTTGTAGAATTTTGACAGCCACTTGTTGATTTTTCTTTTACAAAATTTCTTTGTTTACGTTTGTTTGATTGAAAAAAGGGAGGATGCTGTTTGTAACCTAAAATAAACAAAAAGTTGCCATATTTTTGCAACTGTTAAATATATATCTATAGTACGGCCAAATAGTTTAGCTTGAAACTAATTCCATTTTTATACCCTACACGACCATAGTTGGGAGAATATAGTGGATTTGTGCTGATGTTTGTAACTGGTGGAAATCGGTCCATTATTTCACCTGGCCCCTATACAAATGTTCTCCCGAAATAAATGTTTGAATTACGCAAGTATCCAAACAAATTTCACGACAAATGAGTAGTAAATGGAGCTAAATCACATCTACAAATTTTGTGCAGATCGGTCCAAAATTAGTCGTAGCTCCCATATAACCCACTTCCGAAAATCACTTAAGCGACCATAAATTTCTTAAAAATGTTGGAATCTAAATGAAATTCAACAAAAATAAGTTGGATAGGTATATACAGAAATATTTACACCTAATTTTATAATAGTCGGTCCATGATTAGTCGAAACTCTCATATAAGACCCTCTCCGTAATTCACTTTAACCTCCATAAATATTTTAAAAGTATTTATATCGAGATTAAATTTAAACCCATATAATATTTATATTCACAGAAATAATGACACTAAATTTTTATCCAAAATAGGTGATATCTCCCATATAACGCCCATTTCTGAAAAACTGTTTTATACATATAACTATGGTTGGGATTGACCGACTATACTTTTTTACTTGTTTTAAATTAAATAAAAATATTTTAATTTATTATTAAAAAGTGATTTTTGTTGTAGTAATTAAATGTTTTCTTTTATTTTTAATTTATTTGCTTTTAGTTTTATTTATTATTAAAATATACCCTAGTTTTTTCATGTACATATTTTATTTCTATTCTTTTTTATTTACAGTTTAACTTTAAGTTTTAAAAGTGCATGTTTCAAAAAAAAAAAAACCTTAATAGTTTAATATCTATTTAAAAAAAATCTTATTCTCAATCTTATAACAAAAAAAAAAAAAAACAAAAACAAAAATTGCCACTACCATCTCTTAATACCAACCAATGCAGAAAATGCCCTCACAAATTCTACCAGATGGCGATGGTGCTGGTAATGAAATTAAAGTTAAAACCGCCTACAGTGGCGAGGTAATGATCAGTTATATTAAGGAGAATATCACTTTTGAAGAGCTCTGCTATGAAATACGTAAAAATTGCCGTTTTTCATTGGATCAAGTGAGTTTGTATTTTAATTTAAATTGAGTTTATTAAAAATATATTAATTTTTCTTTAAATATTTTTATTTTAAAGCCATTTACCATTAAATGGGTTGATGAGGAACATGATCCCTGTACAATATCAACACAAATGGAATTGGATGAAGCCATACGTTTGTATGAAATGAATCATAATCCGGAGTTATTAATACATGGTAAGTGGCCATAAATTTCCATTTATTTGTTATTTTATTAGAAAAATAAGAAAAAGCGAGTTTTAGTGTTAATTTAAAAGACATATTTAAAAAAAAGAATTAAAAATTCTAGAAAGTTTTCTTATAGAAAACTGTCTTGCAAAGAAACTTTCTTATATAAAACTGTCTTAAAAAGAAAATTTTCTATAGAAAACTGTTTTAAAAAGAAAATTTTCTATAGAAAAATTTCTTAAAAAGAAAATTTTCTATAGAAAACTGTTTTAAACAGAAAACTGTCTTGCAAAGAAACTTTTTTTTACAGAAAACTGTTTTAAAAAGCAAATTTTCTATAGAAAACTGTCTTGCAAAGAAACTTTTTTATAGAAAACTGTTTTAAAAAGAAAATGTTCTATAGAAAACTGTCTTAAAAAGAAAATTTTCTATAAAAAACTGTCTTTACAAGAAACCCTTCTATAGAAAACTGTTTTAAAAAGAAAATTTTCTATAGAAAACTGTCTTAAAAAGAAAATTTTCTATAAAAAACTGTCTTTACAAGAAACCCTTCTATAGAAAACTGTCTTAAAATTAAAATTTTCTATAGAAAACTGTTTTAAAAAGAAAATTTTCTATAGAAAACTGTCTTGCAAAGAAACTTTCTTATATAAAACTGTCTTAAAAAGAAAATTTTCTATAGAAAACTGTCTTAAAAAGAACATTTTCTATAAAAAACTGTCTTTACAAGAAACCCTTCTATAGAAAACTGCCGAAAAATTAGTTATCGCCAAATATTTGTATAATAATATACTTGTAATTATTTACAATGTGATTACCAAACTTAAACACAAACTTATTTTTTTTGAATTTACAAAATTCTCACGATTTCCTTATTGACAACATTTCCTTGCTGCGTAGAAAACTTTTCCCTTATAACCATGTGTGTGTTTGCGAAAAAAAACTTTGTTTAAAAACTTTTTAGTTACAATTTTAAGCGTAATTTAATTTTCTATTTATTAACAAAAACATATCAAGATAAAAACCAGAGTTTATAACAGATTTCTATACATTTGATATTCTTTTTCCACTTTTTTGCAAGAGAACATATAAAAACTTCCTTTTACTAAATCTCTATACAAAAATATATATATATGTACTATAAAAAAAATACCATTTTAATGGTTTTTAAAATCACAATTTATGTATGAGCTGCTGCTCTTAATACAAATATACCAGCAAAACAACAAAATATCAGGGAAAATGGAATGTATGGAAAAACTATTGTGGTCCGTTAGACAATGAAGCAAAACGTGCAGTACATTGTAGTTTTTATATCAGAAAGCACTACATTTTCCCCATCTAACACACTCTCTTTTGCTATTATGTACATACGACTATGTATATATTTGTGTGTTTGGTTTTATAGTAATTTATTTGTTATACTGTATATCTTAGATGCGGAAATGCGTCTGATGCTGATGATAATTATTATTATGATGCTACACTTATTCATTCTAAGCTTCATTCATTCTTTCTACACAGAGATTTACAGATTTTATTTTTACGTTATTTTTTTTTTGTGCATTTATTCTAATCAGCAAAAACTCTCTGGTTTTCTCTACTACTAATGTGGCTTAAAACAATAGATTATAAACCATAATGCCATAAAGTGTAACTAAAAACTAGTTAAAACAATAGAATTTTTGTTTTAAAATAAAGTTTTAGCTGGTTGACTTTAAAGTTTTGTTTTTTTTTGGGGAAATATTCATTTTGCCTTTAGCTTCTTAATACTGTTATTTTTGTTATTTGCTTAAATAATTAATTTTAATGTTATGAAATTATAATGCAAGTGTAGCAGCTTTATAGGGTTTAAGATAAATTTGTATGAAACGTGAGAAGGAAGGTTAATTTACAATAATTCACTTAAGGTGACAGTTTACTAAAGAGACTTTACTGAAAGCTTCTTGCAATAATGCTTTTTTAAATAACACTGTCTGACTTTATTTAATAAAAAGTTTCTTTGTAAGACGGTTTTCTAAAGAAAAGATTATTTTTAAGACAGTTTTCTATATAATAGATTCTATTTAAGAAAATTTCTTTTTAAGATACTTTTCTATAAGAAAGTTTATTTTTAAGATTCTTTTCTATAAAAAAAGGTTTCTTTTGAAGTTTCCTTGCAAGAGAGTTTTCTATAGAAACGTTTATTTGCAAAGGAGTTTTCTATAGAAACGTTTATTTGCAAAAAAAGTTTCTTTTTAAGACAGTTTTCTATAGAAAAGCTTCTTTGCAAGAGAGCTTTTTTATAGAAATGTTTCTTTGCAAGACAGTTTTTTTTATAGAAAAGTTTCTTTGCAAGACAGTTTTCTACAGAAAATTCTCTATTTAAGACAGTTTTCTATAGAAAAGTTTTTTAAGACAATTTTCTATAAAAAAATTTCTGTTTAAAATAGTTTTCTATAGAAAATTCTCTGTTTACGACAGTTTTCTATAGAAAAGTTTTTTTAAGACAATTTGCTATAAAAAAGTAAATTTTCCATAGAAAAATTTCTGTTTAAAATAGTTTTCTATATAAAAGTTTATTTTTAAGAGAGTTTTCTATAAAAAAAGTTTCTTTTTAAGACAGTTTTCTATAGAAAAGTTTCTTTGCAAGAGAGTTTTTTTTATAGAAAAGTTTCTTTGCAAGACAGTTTTTACAGAAAATTCTCTGTTTAAGACGGTTTTCTGTAGCAAAGTTTTTTAAGACAATTTTCTATAAAAAATACAATTTTCTATAAAAAATACAATTTTCTATAAAAAATACAATTTTCTATAAAAAAGACAATTTTCTATAAAAAAATTTCTGTTTAAAATAGTTTTCTATAGAAAAGTTTCTTTGCAAGACAGTTTTCTACAGAAAATTCTCTGTTTAAGACAGTTTTCTATAGAAAAGTTTTTTTTAAGACAATTTGCTATAGAAAAATTTCTGTTTAAAATAGTTTTCTATAGAAAAGCTTCTGTTTAAGATAATTTTCTATAGAAAAGTTTTTTTGCAAGACAATTCTCTATAGAAAAGTTTCTTTTCAGGTACATTTTAAAATTATTCCTCTTGATTTTTTTTCGCAAATCTCAAGCTCTGTCAGCTTTTTAATCAAATGCTATTTATATACAAACGTATATAGGATATATTTTTACTTTATTAGTCCTTTGGTTGTATTTACATTTACATACAGGCAAACAAAGTTTTTATATGTTGTATTCTCACATGGAAAATATTGTCGGTGTTACTATAATGCAGTACAAATATGGAGTACAATATGGTTTTGTTGTTTCCATTCTTCCTCTGTTTTTTTCGTATGTATATTTTTTGGTGTTTTTATATTGTAAACGTACGTACACGTATACGGTGGATATGATGATGGTGTTTAAACGTTTAAGGTATGAACAGCGACACAGTCAGAGTTAAGACTACGTGTACGTTGACAGAATACGTAAGATAAAAACAAATTATTTGCTTGTTGTTGCTGTTATTGTTCTATTTTTTGGAAATACATATATGTATGTACATATTCTTTAACTATATAAATGAGGAATACGCTTATACGTAACCAAGTTACCACCGCTTTATGTTTCCTTTTTATTTTGCATAATATATGCTATATGTTGTTGACTGGTAGTGTTTAAAAATTTTACTCCTTATTTGTGTTTTTTTTTAATTAATGTAAAAACTGTGTTAGTGGGCAGATTAAATATTAATTACAAAGAAGTAGAAAAAAAGTACACGGTTACGATGCTTTCCAGAGCAGAATAATGAAAATTTTATTTAATTTTTGTTTGGTAACGAAATAATCACCTGTGTAGGTAGGTAGGACATTATTTTTAGAGGTTTGTTGGTAAGACTGTTTATTTAAAAGGCTACGTGTTTCTTCATTTAAAACCAACAAATATTTATAAACAAAAGTGTCTTCTTTAGACTGTTTTCTATAGAATAGTTTCTTTTTAAGACAGTTATTTATAGAAACGTTTCATTTTCAGACAGTTTTCTATAAACAAGTATTTTCTATAGAAAAGTGTCTTCTCAACAGAGTTTTCTATAGAAAAGTATCTTCTTTAGACAGTTTGCTAGAGAAAAGTGTCTTTAGACAGTTTTTAATAGGAAAGTGTTTTGTATAGAAAGGTGTCTTCTCAAAACAGTTCTCTATGGAAGTGTCTTCTGTAGCAAGGCGTCTTCTCAAGACAGTTTTCTATGGGAAGGTGTCTTCTCATGACAGTTTTCTAAAGAAAAGTGTCTTCTCAAGAACTGTCCTTAGACAGTTTTCAATAGGAAAGTGCCTTCTCAATATAGTTTTCTATAGAACAGTTTTTCTCGAGACGGTTTTCTATAGAAAAGTTTCTTCGTTAGACAGTTTTCTATTAGACAGTTTTTATTGCAACGTGTCTCCTCAAGATTGTCTTCTATAGAAAGGTCTTCTGTAGCAAGACGTCTTCTCAAGACAGTTTTCTATAGAAAAGTATCTTCTTTAGAAAGTTTTCTAGAGAAAAGTGTCTTTAGACAGTTTTTAATAGGAAAGTGTCTCCTCAAGATAGTTTTCTATAGAAAAGTGTTTTGTATAGAAAGGTGTCTTCTCAAAAAAGTTCTCTATAGAAGTGTCTTCTGTAGCAAGGCGTCTTCTCAAGACAGTTTTCTATAGGAAGTTGTTTTCTCATGGCAGTTTTCTAAGGAAAAGTGTCTTCTCAAGAACTGTTCTTAGACAGTTTTGAATAGGAAAGTGCCTTCTCGAGACGGTTTTCTATAGAAAAGTTTCTTCGTTAGACAGTTTTTATTGCAAAGTGTCTTCTTTAGACAGTTTTCTATAGAAAATTAACTTCTTTAGACAGTTTTCTATTGCAAAGTGTCTTTTTTGGACAGTTTTGTATAGAAAATTAACTTCTTTAGACAGTTTACTATGGAAAATTATATTCTTTAGAAAGTTTTCTATAGAAAATGTTTTCTTTAGACAGTATTCTATTGCAAGAGAGTTTTCTATACATAATTGTCTTATTTAGAGAGTTTTCTATAGAGAAGTGTATTCTCAAGACAAATTTCCTATAGGAAAGAGCTTTCTTAAGTTTTATCCTATAGAAAAGTGTTTTCTCAACAGTTTTCTATAGGTAAGTGTCTTCTCAAGACAGTTTTCTATAGAATAGTATCTCCTCAACAGTTTGGAGTAGTCAATGATTTTTATTTGAATTTATCTTCAAGGATTTATTTTCTAAAAACTGTTGAGAAATATTTTTTCTTTTATTTGTTCCTCTTCTCATGTAAAACTCTGTCCGTCACTGTAACATTTTCTTTTTTAAATTGGTATTAATTAAAACACAAAAAGCTAACAAACAAAATGAAATGAAATGTAAATTCATTCTTTTGTTTCTTTTTTGAAAATTTCACATACATCCTATAATTCTTTGGCCATGTTTGACAGAAATATTTTGTTAATTTCTTTTTCAACTTTACAACGTTTTAGTACGTTTGTTGTTTTTTCCATTCGTTGTATTTGTTGTTGTTGTTTTGACAGGGTCTTTATGAAAAAATCATTTACACCTACGGCATTATTTAGGATGCTGCTCTTAAGGAGGCATTGAAGAGGAATAATAAAATTCTACACTCGTTTAAACCGGAATAAAAATCTATTATTGTCAGTCGTTTTTTTTTTTTTTTTGATTTTGTAGATGTTTTGTTTTATTTGCAGTTTGTGAGAATAAAATAAAGAGAGAGAGAGAGAGAGGCTGATAAAAACATTAAAGCAGCTGCGCTTTAAAGGACTCTCTGGTGTTTGTTATATTTATTTTGTTTTCTTTTAAAGAGCTAGTTTTGGAATATTAATTTTTTAAATCTGCGTGTAATTAGCAAAGTCCCAGCTGATTTCAGGCAATTGTGTTTCTTGTGAGTGTTGGTTTTATATGGCAATGCCTTTCCTTGTTTGCTCTCTCCCTCTCTCTCTGCTACTTTCTCTTGTATTTTCTGTTTTTTTATAACTTACTGCTATAGCCTTAAGCTTTGGCAAATTAAAAAAAACACCCATTTTTCTTTAGAATTGTGTATTTTTTACTTGTTTGTTTTTCATCTTGGCGTGTGTCCTTTTTAGGGTTTATTTTTTTACAGTTTTTACTCTGAACTTGCGCTACACTTGACAAAAATTGTCCCGGTAGTGACAGGAAGTTCATCATATTACCATTATACTCGTTCTACATGCTTTCCATACATGGCCAGAGCAATATTTCTGTAACATTGTGTTGTTGTTACCAGCAACCAGCAACAAACAACATTGTGCTTGTCTTGATGATAGCCATGATAATGATGATGATAATTATGTATAAATATTGCTCTGGCTGGCTTTTGTAAGTTTGTGAAAGTCACTTTTAAATAGAGTCTCCTCGAAATACACAAAATGAGAGCAAGTTTAGAGAAAATTACAACAATATATTGACATTGAATCTAAGATTCAATGTTGTTTTTGTTGCCTGGGAGCATAAGACTTAACTGTAATGAAGGAAAACTAATTTTTATTTGTTTTCTTTTTTGCTGTTGCTGTTGTTGTTTTTTTATGCTTTTGATATCCTGCCAACAAAATCCAAAAACTCATACTTTCTCCTTTGGAACAGTTTTCATACGGTTTTTGCTGGCTAAAACGCTTTTAGTCGAGTGTTTGCTTTTGTGTGTGTTTCAGTATTTTTTAGCTGACTTTTTTCATTTCTACGGGCTGTAATACTCTTTAGCTGCTATTGCCAGCCACTAAAACGGAACACTCGCGCATACGATTTTGTGGAAAATAGACGTCTATTTTTAACTGTTCAATATTCATATTGATATATAATTTTATTTGAAGAAAAAAAAAATTGTGAACAAAGGAAACCATAATTAAATTTAACAAAATTTATTCTAAATTCTAAAATATTAAAAAAACCTCTCAAAATTATTATAAAATTTTATTATTTAAAAGAAATCGTAGCCTATTTTTAGGCTAATATAAAATAAAGCCCATAAAAATATAAAAAGTGAGTGTAAATAAAAAGTGTTGAAGCCTTTATTAAGTGCTTTTATTTAAAGTTATAAGTTTTTTGTATTAAAAGGTAATTTAGATTAAAGAGCAAAAAGCCTTACAAAACAAAAAACCAAAGAAAAAAATGCCTAAAACCGAAGTGAAAATTTAGTACCTACTCCGTTTTATTTTATAAATCGATAAAAGGCTTAGTCGTTTTAACACTATAGGAAAAAAACTCCACCCAAAACTTAAACCACATTTTTTGAAAAAAAAATTAAACAAAACAACATTTTCTAAATATTATATTAATTTTTAACACATTTTTAATTCTAAGTTCTAAAAATTTTTTCAGTTTTTATATTATACATATTTACTATATTAAGCATATTTCTATCCCTAAAGAATAATCTGTTTAGCTTGTTAATAATTATAAGCCATTAGAGTTAAATATTATAGTTTTATTATTATAGCTTTTAAAACCTCATATGTATCACTAAATTGAAACATTTGCTAGCAAAAGCTAATTTAAACCCCAAAAATAACAAAACACTGGAATTGCATTGCCTACTTAAAGGCTTTGCTATATTTTACATATTGTAAATGTTTTTTAGTGTTATCGCTAATATAAAACTAAACAATTTAGTGAAAACAACTCAAATTACATTGGCTATTTGCAGTCTTCAGTATTTCTACATATTTTAGCCAAATTAACCTTAATCACAACACATCCTTTGTAATTTGTAATTAATATAAATATTAATTAAAAACTATAGCATACCTTAGGGATTTGTTCATATCATTATCATGGCGTATGACATTTACAAAATTGCATCATACATACCCATCACATACATATACATATGTATTTGTTTATTGTATTTTTCAGCAAAACTTGAAATATTATCTGACATTTCATTATTGAAAACAAAGAAAAGTATACTTTAGGGATTTTTATTTAGTTGCAAAAAAAAAAACAAGCCTAGTTCAAGTGCAAAATGAAAAATAGTAAAAGATTTTTACAAAATTATATTTTTATAAATAACTTTAGCGAATTAAAATTTTCTAAAGAAAATTTTTGTAGAAAAAAAAATTATCCGAATAAACTTTTTCCATAAAAAGTTTTATCCGAACAAAAGTTTTACATACTTTTACTTTATCCGAAGAAAATTATTCCATAAAAACATCCGAAGAATATTTTTCATTAAAAAACTTTCTCCGAATAAAAATTCTCCATAAGAAACTTTATCCGTAGAAAAGTTTTCATGAACAGACTTAGGTTAGGTAGGTCCATATGGTCCATTGCGATGCCTTAGATTCTCTACCAAATGTCTGACTAGTTTACATATATCTGACTGGTCTATATATGTCTGACTGGTCTACAAATGTGTGACTTATCTCCATATGTCTGACTGGTCTACATATGTCTGACTCGTCTACCCAGAGTCTTTGGCGGGAATCGAACCCGCAACCCTTTGACTGATAGTTCGGCACTCTATCGCCTAGTCTATCGGGGCACCCTAAATGAACAGACTTTATTCTGTTTATAGAAAAAACTGTATCAGAAAAAATTTTTGTATATAAAACTTTATCCGAAGAAAATTATTTCATAAAAAACTTTATCCGAAGAAAATTAGTCCATAAAAAACTTTATCCAAAGAAAATAATTTTTTTTTAAATTTTTCTGTAAAAAACTATCTCCGAATACAAATACTTTAGTATGATAAAATTTTTGAATAAGAAACTTTATCTTAATAAAATTTTTTGTTTGAAAAACTTTATCCGAAGAAAAATTTTTTTATAAAAAACTTTATCCTTAGAAAAAAAATTCTATAAAAAACTTTATTGAAAGAAAAAATTTTTATAGAAACTTTATCCGTTTTATTTATAGAAATATTTTTATTTGGATGAAGATTTTTCTGTAATTATTTTTATTCGAATTAAGTTTTTTATAAAAAATTTTAATCGGATAAAGTTTTTTCTGAAAATATTTTTATTTTGATATTTTTCTGTACAAAAACTTTATCTAAAAAAATTTGTATTTAAAAGCACTTTATCCGAATAAAATTTTATTTAAATAAAATTTTTCCAGAAAAAAACTATCCGCATAAAATTTGTCCAGAAAAAAGCTTTATTCGAATAAAATTTTTTAAAGATGTTAATATACAGTGGTAGACACTAGGTTAGCACATTTAGTATCTGTTTATCAATTAAAGTAAATATTTTCTGTTGTTCGTTGGTTTTAAACTTTATTAAACGTGTTACAAACCACCCTAAGATATCGCCACTACAGTTTTTGTTTTATTAATTTGTTGCATTTCAGTGGTTTTCTTTCCAGACAATAATTAGTATTAAATACAAATTTTATTCTCAAAAGAGAAACAAAACAAAAATCTTCATTTAAATCCTAATATTTAATAGGATATTCTTTGTTTTTAATAACAGCTGCACATCTCCTAGGCATACTTTCCACCAGAGCCATACAGAGCTCTTTTGGAAATGCGTGCCAAGCGTTTTGGATTTCAATGCTATAAAAAATAACGGGACATAACTGCAGTTAAAAATTACAATCATATGACAGAAAAAAACTTTTGAAAACAGCCTATATGAAATGTGCTAATCTCATGCCTACTACTGTTAGCTTTTTTCTTGTTTGTTTTTCGAATTCTTTCCATTGCGATTTTTATGCACTTTTTTGACAGTCAATTTCACATAATTCTGAACTCTTTTTTAGTTGACACTAACATCTTTCTCTTTCTTAACGTTCCATTTCTAATTGACCAATATTTTTTTTATTGTTTAAAATTCAGCACAATTTGGGCAGTATTCGATTTCCTTGAGGTGTTAGAGATCTTAGCAAGGATAACAGCCATAGATGACAACTAGATGAAAACTGAGCGCCAAAAACCTAATTCATGTTAAAAGCACTTTGTTTAAGCGTTTCAGTTGTAAGTTGGAATATACGCAGGTTGTAAGCTTGTGTATATCTAACGTCTTTAAAAGCCTAAGGGGTCCTAGGAGAAAACCCAATTTTAGTTGGGGGCAACATTAGTGATTATATATTTTCATTAATTTTCCCTTCAAGCCTCGTGATTTTTACAAGGTAATAATATACTAAAGTCTTTAAAATAAGGTTTCTTATAAAAAGTCACATTTCATACTTACATTATTTAAACTTTTACTTATTAGTAGAGAAAAACAACCTTACAACTAACTACTTTCAGTTCCAGCCATAGTAACTACATATTAGTAAAGGTCGTTTATTATAAAGTTGCTGCTGCTGTTGTTTTTATCGTTGTACAATTGTAATGCATACTTTCGCTTGTTTTTGATGTTCAAAATATATTGCCTGCTTAAAGGCTGCGTTGTTATTTAACTGCTGCTCTTTTTGCCATTGTGTGTATTTCTTCTTTATATTTTTTTTTTTGGTAGTAGCTCAATTTTATTTTTTTAACTTTTCAATAAAATATTTTCTAAACTAGATCTTTACATCACTTAATCATCATTATTCACTTTTTCTTTATAAGAATTTTTTTGTTATATTTTTTCCTTTATTCCGTATTATGTGCACACTATAATGCATTATTTATTTTTCTCTCGATTTCTGTTATTTATACTACAGCTTAAGATTTTTCTGGCAGAGTGTGTTGACAGGGTGAAGGGAGGTAGGTGGGGGGCTTTGGTAATTTATAGACAAAAAACAGCATTTAACATAATTGCTGCATACTTTTCTGGTGATTGAGGGATTTTTTTTCTTCATTTAGTCCTTTGTTAACGAATATTTGTTGTATTCTTGCATATTTTTGTGTTGTATGTGTGTAAGTTTTTACAATTTGTTTTTTTTTTTTTTTTGTTGTTAAAGACTTTTGTTCATTTTGGTGTAAGAGCAGCAGTTATTTGAAGGTTTTGACGTCAATTGTTATATTAACCTGGATATAAACGATGCCAATGAAGCTAAACGAACAAAATAGACAAAAACTACTACCACTACATACAAAGAACAACAACAGCAACAGCACCAAAAATTGGCAATTAAGATAAATTGTTTTTTTTTTAGAAAAGTTCCTTTATGGTTGGACTTAAAAGTTACAACACAAATTGGTCAAAGTAATTAAATTGTTTAGCAAACTAATATATTATAAAAAAAAGTTTTAAATTATATTTTAAAGAATATGCCTTAAATAAGCAACTGATTTATTTAAAATTTATTGATGCATATAATTCTTTTAGGTTTCTTTAAATTGTAAATATTTTTATGTTTTTTCTTTCTTAAAGTATTCAAAATTTCATATTTATTAATTTTTAATTTGTTTTATAAGTCTCTCAGTTTTAGTTGTTGGTACTTAAGCTCTTCTCTTTTGTGATTTTAGTTGTGCATAACTGTTTTAGCTTTTTGTCAATCTACTTCCGCTCTTTTGCTATTCTTTTTTGTGTAAACTCGTAGAGTTGGAAAATTAGAAATGGTACTAAATTTGGGAAATAGAAGACACCTTTCACTTACTTATGTTGTGCTTAAGTAATGTACCTTTAAAGCTTTTCAGAGTTTGTAATCATATGATTTCCATCTAACAGTTTGGTTTTTTACTAAGATTACTCGTATTTCAGTTTTTTAAGAAACATTTTTTTAACCCTAGATGGTTACTCTTCATTTTTGTACATTGAGGTTACTCTTCGTTGAATCGACGAACAATTTCTAAAAATAATTTTAGCGGAACAGTTTTTAAAGTTAAAAATAAACAAAAATATTTTTATTTAGGAATTTTATTTAAGAAATAACAAAAAAAATATAATGTAACACAAGTTTTTTTTCTATCTTAAAATTCGCTACGATTTTGACTCTTTTTTATGAGTTATATGATAGAGAGTAAATGAGCTTCGTCGATTCGACGAACAGTAACCATCCAGGGTTAAAAACTAGGAAAGCTTTGATTTTGTACGAAACGATTTACATATTTGAATTCTCATTAGTTTTTGTTGTAATAGTTCCACTGTTGCCAGGTACGATTGATAGTTTCCAGAATCTGTGGTTTGCTCTTATAGACCTATGACTGCAAAAAACACCAAAGAAAGTCAGTAGATTGTATAAACAAAGGAATAAATGACCTTTAAAATGTTGATTGTTGCATGAGCTGAATTACTGGTTCTTATCAATTTCGGCAATAATAATTCATCCAACGTCGTCGAAGAAATGTCACCTCAAGTTTAATCGGAACTTATTTGCAAAAGTTATATTTTGGAACTCCTGTAAGAAAATGCAAAATCACCACTATAATGTACAATGAGATTAAGGCCCTAATTTTGTAAAACTCAAGGCCACAATTTTCTAAGCGTTGCGTTAAAGTAGATTTGGGTTTCTTCAATAGATATATCTAGGACGCTTAAAGAATCTTCATCATCCGAAAAAGAAGACATATCCATAATTTGCGAACATTTTTTTATACCCCTTAGTATAGTTATTTGCTTTAAAAGTTTTTTTCTTCATAAATTGAAATATTTTCTTGATACATAACCAAGCAAAATTACTGAACAGCTGTTCGGTTTGTAGCATTGCCAATGCAAAATAAGTGTAGCTTTATGTAAATTTTTATTTAAAATTTTATTACCAACATTATCAATGGCAACATGATTTGACAGTATTCTAACAACTTAATATTTCTGCGTTCGCTAAACGCAAGTGATTTACAAAATTAGGGTCTAAGAAACTATAGGTAGATTTGGACTAAATGCATGTAACATGATAAGTAGATCAAATCTGTTGCATTCTGTTTCCCAACAATGTCATAAAATATGGTTCCACTAATAAACAGAAAGCTAATCTTTACCTTACCCAAGGTGAGGGATATAAAATTGTTTAAATTAATCCCCAAAAGTACTTAAAACTTGAAAAGTACTTTAACCCAAAAAAGTTTGTAACTGCTATGGAAATGTAGCAACTGAAAGCTATAAATTCGTCAAACTCATTTCCTCACATAAGCTCTCACTTTAACTTTCTTTCTCTCATTTCTCATTTAAAGTGAGCAAAGGATTTTTTTGGGGATAATTGTAAATACGCTCTCTCTCTGGAGACGACACTAAGTAGTTTGTGTGTTTTTTTTTTTGCTCCATGTTGACTTTTCATTTGACATTCCTTTACAACACTGTGTTGTGTGCGAGTTTTATGTTACGGATTTTTGAAAATCAGCTCAACAACAACGACAACAAAAATATTAACAACAGCAACAGCAGCAGGCAGGAGTCGCAGGAGCAGAAAAACAGTAATAGCAAATGCAATGCATTATTAATGGTTCGAATTGTACCTCTTCTTATACTTTTGACTTTGCCAACCGCAAAATGTTTGTGTTCTTCTTGTTCTGCTGCTCTACTTCATCTTTAACATCTTCACCATCAGCCAGCCACATTACTCGTACTTGTTTATTGTAATCATTTATCACCACATCCACATCACTGAATGTGTAATATTAAAGGAAGGAGGTATCCAACCAAACGAAAACTACTTGAATTTGTAAAGAGAAGATTTCACATTCACAGATTTCAATCTGTCTGCTGCTGTGTATTTGTAGATTTATGCACAGCACAACATTATTATTTTATTTAATTTCAGTTTTTTATTTCATTTCTTTTGCGTTACTTAGCTTGTATTGATAAAGTGAAAATTTGGCTGGCAAGAAACTAAAGAGAAAATATTAAAACTTAAAAAAATATGAAAAAAAAACAAAACCAAAAAATGTGGTTTAAGTGCCAAGATGGACAAAATGTGAATTTTAGTTTCGTAAGTGTTGTTTTATAATTGCATTATATCTATAGAAAATAAAGCCAAAGAAATATTACACAATTATTAGTCTACTAAAAAAAGGTGTGGTTTTCCCAACAAGAAAATCCCTCATTATAAAAAATGAAATCTTAAATTAATATTTAAACAACTAAAAGAAACACCAGAAGAAAAAATAACTAAATAAAATAAAAGAAATTAGAAAAAGAAAACAAAACTAAATGAACTCAAGGAATTATACAATTTAGTTTAAGAAAAACAAAAAAAAAAAAAAAAGAAAACAAAAAAAGAAGAAAAGAAGCTGCTTTACTTAAAAAGAATTTGTCTGTTTTAAAACACTTACAAAAAATAAAACACAACAACATAACATAATTGTAAAACATGGCTTGGGGTTATTGGAGTGCTACCACGGTGGATCGTGGTCGCTC
This sequence comes from Bellardia pandia, assembly GCA_916048285.2. Taxonomy (NCBI): domain Eukaryota; kingdom Metazoa; phylum Arthropoda; class Insecta; order Diptera; family Calliphoridae; genus Bellardia; species Bellardia pandia. Next base: position 96,625,761 of record OU696533.1, on the reverse strand, counting down.
TCCACGCCGTAATACCCAATGCACACCTTTACCCGTCAACCTACAACAGCCCGAGGAGGAGCCTTGTGTTACCACCACAACCACAGCTGCTGCAGCGGCGGCGGCGGTGACACAACCCTCGACAACTACAAATGCTTCGAATACATGCCCTAACACACCCTCGGGCACCCAAGCCAATTTGTGCTATAGTCCCACATGTCGCAGCCGCTGCAGTAGTCCGTGCCCGGGCAGTCCTTGTCCCGGTAGTCCTTGTGGCTCTATAACACCGCCTCCGCCACCTCCACATCCTCTAACATCGTCACAACAGTATCTACATCAGCATTCGAATAAAAATTGTCCGGCTGCTCAGCAAATGTTTGCAGCGGAAGATTATCCTTCGCGTCGTCAATCGCTGGATCGTTTGGACAGTCCTCAGGTATGGACTTATACTAAGGTATCGTAAATTGTTCCCCCCTGCGTTAATGAATATAATATTTTTATGTGATTTTCTATTTGTTGTACTATTTAAAAAAGGATTAAAAAGAGTAGCGCAAAGGCAAGAAGTATTAACATAGGAATTGTTATATTTTTGAAGTATACTTTTAGGCTGTTAACTAAAGTAATTTACAGTAATGATTTTAAGAGAACAAGTTTTAACAAAGAAATCATCAAATTTCCTCGAAAAGAGACTCTACATCCCGGTCTTTCAAATGTTTTGAAAAGAAAAAATGGACAATTAAAAAAAAATTTTAAAAGGTATCCTCAAAATTGTATTATTTGGAAGGAATATTTGTTCAATTGAACGAAAGGCGACTTTACAAGCAGCTTAGCCAGCTGATGCTAAGAATAATAAAAATTTAATACTAAAGTTTTTATCTGCCTCGGCTTATCAAATTAAAGATTGTTTCTACACTATTTCCAATTGTATTTCAGAAGTTTCTAATTGTTGACAGGATTATCGACTTATTGATCCACAATACTTTCAAATGTAGGAAAAACATAGGAGTTGATAATCTAGGGTCGAAGAGAAAGGATGAAAGTTGAAGAATTAAGTCCTCATCAGCAAAATCATTAATTCGATTAAGACGGGTTGATAGCACCTTGAAATTGATCAACTTAATGTTACTCAACTGAATACTTTCAATCACAAAATAAACATAGAAATTTACATGAAGTTTCTTGAGACCACATCTACATGTATCATAGATCATTTAGTCTCGTAAGAGTCTCGAAATTAAAGTAATAATAAAAGAACTCAAAAAACTATGTCTAAATGAAATAAGTTTTTGAATTCGTTTCCTTGTTTTCATTAGAGAGTAGGTGATACTGTTCAGGCATCATGACAAGAAGAAAGTCTTACGTTTCATGCATATTACAGAAATTAATATAGCAACAACTAATAGAGAGCTGTCAAACATCATGTTTCCTTCTTTCGGATAATAGAGTGAAACTGTAAAACATTAAAAGATATTTTCCGACATTCTTGGTCAAATTTAGATGAGGAAAACACATAAATTAGGGTTGTAATAGCAGCCTGTCTCACAATCAGTTGCCAGCTAGTTCCTGAGCAAATTCGTAGCACCTTTAACAGCTGATATTTCTTTCTGAGGGATAATTCAATCATTAGGCAGACTGAAGTAAATCATGTGTTTCTCTTTTACAAGTTCATCTGAATGTAGTTCCTTAAAGTTCCGAATGTTTCGTAGTCTCATTCTTGGATAAGTTAACAATTAAGCACATAATAGCATCCATGATTTTTTAATATTCAAAGACATTGTTCGGCACCCTCTTCTAGAAGTGTATCTAAAATGCAGTTACCTAAAGTTCCGAATGATTTATGGTCTTGTTTCTGGATAAGTTGATATATGATAATCACACCAATCAGGGACATATTTTGTAGAATATTTTAATTAATTTGATTTAATTCACAGGCAAAAGCCTACATAGAATTTAGAGTACATATTGAAAATTTGTTTAATCCGTAAATTTGGTTTTAAAGTAGATACAATGATCCTAAAAGTATTCTACATAATTAATTTTAATATTTATGAGACAAATAATTATTTTTTAACAAAGTTCACAGCCCTTTGAGTCTACTAAGGCGTCATCAAAAAAATGTTATGAATTTGTAAATCCATTAAAAAACTATTGCCTACTTTGAGGCTAGTATATTTGGCTGAAGCCCATTTTGAGCCTTATTCATAGCAAAATATTATTTTCATTAAATAAGAAATTTTTAGTGCTACTACTTGCTTAATTTCCGCCTCTTTTTAATCCTTATCTAAGCATCACTTCATAACTTCTTTTCATACTAATTTAAATATAAATTTTCTGTTGTTTTTATTATTTTTTTTTTTAAACATTGCAATTTTGCAAAATTTTTTCATGGCATTCTGCATTCTTTAAAACAATAAAACCAAAAAATCTCATTTGAAAATATAAACTTGTTTAAATACTGGATCATGCCTTTTGAAAACCTTGTATTATATTGTTGTTCATTAAAACTCATTGGACTCCAACCACAACACACTCTAACTTCATCGCTTGCAAAACGTTAAAAAAAAATTTGTTTATCTTGTGTTTAAATTACAAAAGTCCAAATATTTTGATATACAGGCCAATCAACTATCAGACATTATGTGCCGCGGTGCGGTGGTCTCTTCCATACAATCAGCCAATAATACATTGACGCGTGGCGTCTCACTGCACAGTCGCAGCGGCAGCGCACATGGCAGCATACATGGTGGCGGCAGTCATCATGGCAGCCATGGTGCGGTGGGACCCGGCAGCGCTCATGGATCGATGGGCTGCTTGCAAGGCAGCACGGGGCATCTGGTGAATGTGGTGCACGGCAGCAGTGGTAGTGTGGGTATGTTGGCCGGTGGTTCTATTGACACGGGCGATTATGATGTACCACATCCACATCCTTATACACATCATTACATGCAGACATCATCGTCGATAACACCGCCACATTCCACTATGAGTTTGATAGGCTCCAGGCCAGGATCAGCTGGTCCATGTCCTGGTCATGATTCTGGTTCCGATTCTAGCCAAGGTTGCGGCTCCATAATGGCCAGCGGTGTGGGCGGTCACATTGGTCATATGTCCGCGCATTTGGTGGGCATGGCCGGCGGCCATCATACTCACAGTGGCGGCAGTGGTTCGTTGGGACGTTGTTCGAGTCGCTGTCACAATACCACCACTACCACCGATGACTCGGGTGGCGGTAGTGGTGGTAGTGTCTTTGGCAGTGGCCCCTGTATGGGGGGCCTAGAGCAGGCTACATCTCATCAGCATCATCACATTGTAAGGCACGGCAGTGCCGGCAGTGGTCTCAATGGTTGTGGCAGTGGTGGCAGCGGAGGACGTAACAGTTCTCTCAGCACCATACACAATGGTCATGGTCATCATCAGTATCATCACGAGTGCATACATTATGAACGTCTGCCTATACCAGTGCCCATACCCACTGTGCCAACTACACATCAGCAATTGCAATCGGAGGAGGAAATTGAGCCGGCATATGCAACAGGTAAACGTATGTGAGAGAATTGGTAAATTTCAATAAACTATAATTTTTCAAAAATTTCTTGATGTTAAATCTTTTAAGAGTTTGATTGATAAGTGTGTGTTTTTTGTTTAATTGCTCATTTTATAATTTTGTTGTTGTTTTCTTTATGGTTATTACAAAATAGACAAATCATTATTTTTTGTTTATTTGATATGATATTTTTTTTTTATTTATTTATTTTTCATTCTTAATTCCCATATTTGTTTGTAACTGATAACGTACCGAACAAAAGAACTATTTTCCCTCTGACATGAGCCTAGGTAGGGGCTAATCTTATCTACTTGTTATATTCCTCCACATTTGTGTTTTGTATTATTTGCTCTTCTCTCTGGCTAGAGAGCCAGCCGGCAGTTGAAACAAAATACAAATTAAACATTTGTATCGTCACTTTCCTGCATAATTTATTCAGTCTATTTTCTACATTTTCATTAAACAGTGTTAATTTTGAATTGTAATGAATTGAAAACTATTTCAGTTTTAATTGACAGTATACACAAAAAAAAAATGTGTTGATACTTTAGTTTTTTTTTTATTTGTTTGGTGTTTGAAAATATTTGTAATAATTAATGGCTGCTTATGTTAGAGAACATTTCATAGAGAAACGTAAAGTAATTATTTGTTTTATTAACAAAGTTATTAACTGAAAATATAAACAATATGTTAAAATAATTAAAAAGTAACACTTATACATGTAAATGGCAGCTTTTAAAAAGTTGTAAATTTTACGTTTAATAGTGGAATGCCAATATAAGAGGCATGCGGCCGCGGGTGCCTCGATGGACTAGGCGTTAGTGTGCCAGACTATCAATCAGAGGGTTGCGGGTTCGATTCCCGCCAAAGACTCTGGGTGTTTTCTGCAGACAAGCCAAAAGCTTTGCAGTTTGTGTTTGTTAATTATTATTTAAAAAAAAAAAAAAAAAAAAAAAAAACCACATGTCAGCGAAGTCCAGCTCTTCCATTTTGGACGACAAAAAAATGTAACGTTCTTGAATTCGTCGTCTTTGGAAAAGTGCGGTCCAATGATGCCACCGGCCCACAATCCACATCAAACAGTCCTATTTTTTGGCATGCATTGGCAGTTCTTGCAATGCTTCTGACGGCTCTTCACACAAAATACGACAAAATTTGTTTGTTTATCTATCCATTCAACCAGAAATGTGATGATAAAGTCCACAATGTACTTTCTTAACCGAGCATGAGTTTTGTTAATAAAATTCAATAATCTGCAAGCATTCGTTTGTAAGACGATTCATGCTTAAATTATAGACCAAACTGAACATGTTACAAGAAAACAGCTGAGCTGCCAATAACAGTCATGCCAAAAAGAAAGTTGCTAAAAAATCACCCTTTAGGAACTCTTCACAAATTAAGTTGCAAACTCGCTGTTAAGAGACTTAAGGTACGGTCGCACTTGGCAAATATTTGCCGAAAAAGACGTAACCACTAAATAACATATATTTGAACTCGTTTATTTATTTAAAATGACTTTTCTTATTTAAGCCAAAGCACAACAAATATTAAGTTTTAATTTATTTGATGCTGTTTGATCTTGCAAAACTCTTGTAAGAGTAAACATCATATTTGCCAAATTGTGACCGTACCTTTAAAGTCTTACCAGTACTGAACAAACTCTCGTTGCTTTAAAAAACATGGGCTTTGGGCTACTAAAGAGAATCTTAAAACAAAAATGTTCAAAATTAGATTATAAATGCATTAAAATGTATTTCCAAAACTGATTCGTTTTCGATATCGATTTCCATCACATGCCTGATTAATAAACTGCTGGTTTAAAAGTATTTTAGGGCCCGATTATCGTTCACAACACTAAAATGTTGAACGGTAATCGGGGCCTTAATCGCTTGTTTTGTTACATAAAATCATTTATACAAACGGATTTTAAGTGAACAATGCTTTATTTATATTGTTTTTAAAAAACCTTAAATCAATCATGCAATTACTTCTAAATAATTATACATTTTGTTAAAACAAAGAAAAATTCCTAAATTCTGAGTTTTGAACTCTCTTGTTTCTTGATCCAGTTTTGTTGGGCTTGTCTCCAATGTCCCCCAACCCCTAAAATATGCAGCATTCTTTAGTTAGTTGTTATTTTAATTATTACTCATTGTAATAAAAATAATACACGTCATTATAAAATTTAGCAATTTCTTTTTACTCACTTTTGTTTTCTTTTAAAAATAAAAACCAATTTCGTTTTATGTTTATTATTATTTTTTTTTATCTAATTTAGTTAATTAGTATTATTGTTCTCTTTAATATGAATTGCAATTATTATTTCACTCATTTCTATTAGATAATATTAACGTTGGTATTTTCATAGTAAATTCCTTATATACAAATTAAGTTGTGAATAAATTATAAGGAGTGCTATATAAAAAGCTGTGTCGTGTAAATAGTTGTAGGAAAATATCACAGAAGTATGTGACAATTAAAAGTAAAAACATTATGGTTGCATATTTAATAATTTATTATGATTTGTTTTAAATTTATTTTAAATAAACTTCATCAGCTTCTTTCTATTAATAATTTAGAGAACATTTCCAAATAGTCAATCAAAACAATGTTAACAATAGTTTGTGAAATTTGTTTACGTCTTTCGTATTGAAATTAGATCAACATTCAATTTCCTTTTCACTTGTCAATTTTTAGACTCATGATTTTAAAAGCATTTGTTTATTTAAAAAAGCTTGTTATTTACAAAAGCTTTCTTAATATTGCTGTAGTTTGCTATTCTCACTTATATTTACATATTTGTTGGCGATTTAAATGCTTAATAAAGAAAACATTCTCAACTTAAATTGAAAAACCATACATCACGCTACACCCAGCAAACAATCAGTTTTTATGTCAATAATAGAGAATTATTTGAAATCAAATATAAAACGTTTGATAAATTGATTTAATGAACTTTTCAACAAAGACAAGACTGTTCTCAATTTGAGAAAAACTTTAACTCTCCAACCTTATGTTCAAATGTTATTAAAAAGTTGATTGCAATTTGCAAATAAAATTTGATTAAATAAAGAATAAAGAATAAAGAATATAGTTGACAATGTTGTAGAATCAAGCAGTTTAAAATATGCCAAACATTTAAGAATGGTTGGGACATTAAGAAAGGACACTAAGAACAATTTCCCACAGTTTTCTTTTTAATAATTCAAATACTTAGATTTTGGAATGGTTGAAGAATATTTGATATACAGCCCAATCATGAATAAAAATTCCGCGGGAGTTTTTTCCCTTTTCCCATTTTTCCTAATCAAATTAAATGTTAGAAAATAAAAAGTGAAAAACTCCCGCGGATTTTTTATCCATGATTGGGCCGATAATATTGAGTAATTGCAATTTTAAAATCAAATTCAATCAGATTTCAAAATTAGTTTTAAAAAACATTGTAGAACTATGCAAATCAATAAATCCATAAAAACTAAACTGGGGAAATATCATGTTTCATATATGTAAATTTTGGGTTTGAGAAGGATTTGAGAATAAACTTTTGTTATGAAATTAACTAAATACAATTTGATAAGCCTTATTATTTTGAAATCTAACTCAAATTATATTCAAAGTTGAAATTCAAACCTTTTTTTTCTTAATTTCAAATTAAATTTTAGTATAATCTTTGTTTTGATAGTGAGAAAATACTAATTTCTATTCAATATTCATTTCAAATAAAATTCAAAATGTATTCGAAAGAGTAATAACAAAGTTTTTTCTTAAATTCCAATATATTTTTAGATTGGAGAATAATTTGAGATTTTTTTTGTTTTAGGAAATTGAGAACAAATTAATTTTTCAATATTATTTTTACAGAACGAACACAAATTGGGTTTAAAGGTAAAATAAAAACCTATATTAATATCAAAATATCGCAAATAACTTTGTTGACATTAGTTTACAATTGTCAGATGTTTTTCTTTTCAAAAACGATCTCAAATTTGTTTGAAATAATAAAATCAAATTTTCATATAAAGGTTAGAGAAACCTTAGAGAATTATATTTAATATTAAAATACAATTTTTTTTTCTTTAAAGTAACTTGTCAGACTTGTTTTAGGTATTGAGATTGATTTGAGTAAAATATTCTATTCTAGACAACTTTTAACGTCAATTTTCAAATCACACTTGATGCAAATTTAAAGTAAAATATCTATATTTTATAATAATATAATTTTTTTAGACGTAAGCTTAAATAAAAATTTCGAAACATTAAGATTTATAGATTTGGCGCGAACAGAAAATTCATTCATGTTGCACCCGTCATGGCTTAAAGAGCAAATTTCTTATTATTGGATTATATTTCTCTACGATGTTTGATTTGATAATCATCGTCTGATATCTCATCTTTCACAATAAAAAAGATGAATACAATACAAATTTAAAAAATAACAGAGTTTTGTGTGTTTGTGGTATAATCTTATGAAAGTTGGCCAATTTGGTTGCTCCCGTCATGCACTTTAAAGCTCTCTCGTGGCTATTTGGTCGTTTCATATAAACTCTTGTAAATAGATAACAATAGTATATAGAAAAATATTACCCCTTCTAGAAATAACTTAATTGAAAATGTGTTTCTTTCTATTAGTAAAAGACGTTTAAAGCGTCTAAATGTTGCACCGTCAGAATAGAATCGCCCTAATATACATTTTCACCGGCTATTTAAAATTTTTTTAGGGTTATACATTTAATTTGAGACGGATGTAAGAAAAATTTTTCTTTGCAAACTAATCTCAAATTGATTTGTGTTTGTGGTTGAGGAACCTTAGAGAATTCTTTTTGATATCAATTTAAAATATGTAACTTTATTTTTATTTTTTTTAATATTAAATATATAAATAATTTTATAATTAAGACTTGTCTTTGCCTTTGAATTTGATTTGAGAATAGCAAGAACGCAAATTTGTATTGGCTATTTTTTAATATTTAAAGTAAAATTTTTGGTTTGAGATTCTTTTAAGAAACGGTTTTGAACATTTTTTATTTTTCTTATTAATTTCAAATTGATTTAAAGATAATCTTACCTTTGTTCTGGTTTGAGTAATATTTGTTTCAAAAGGCAGGCTTTTTTACAACTCAAAGTTTAATTTTTGTTTGGCGAATGATTTACAAACTGTTTTCAGACATTTTTCTTTTCAAATCAATATCAATTATATTTCAGTTTTTGGTTTGAGAAATCTTTAAGAACTTTTTGTTATAGATTGAACATGCCATACGTTTTGCTCTCAGACATTTTTCTTTTTCTTTACATCAATCTGTAATTGATTTTAATTTAAGGAATTGTTAAATATTGACTGAAAATATCATTAGTTAGGTTTGTTAAGTAGTTGTTCTTTTTATTTACTTTTTATACTTAATGCAATTTTTTAATCGTTTAGTTATAATGATGTTACATTCTTAAATCTTAAATGTTTCAGAAATATTTGATAAACCTTTGTTTAAGTTTGAGTTTTAGAATTTGTTTGATATAAATTGAAAATAAACAAAATTTTCAAAAGTTTGGAAAAGGGAATTTTGAAAATAATTTATTTGTTTTGTGATTGATTTGAAAAAAACATTAAGAAAACCTTAATTATCACATTTTTTTTTTTGCCAAATTTACGAACTGTTCTAGCAAATGCTTCATTACAAATCAATTAGAAATAAGAAAATCAAATTTTTGTTTGGGTTTGCGATATCTTAGAGAATTATGTTTGTTATAGCGTATACAGACGACACAGTTAATTTGCATTAACAGTCTTAATTCAAATTAACTCGTGAATTATCTCATCTTAATGCGTATTAAGTTAGACGTAAATACACAAAATCAAACTGAATTTATACTGCATTTAGCTATTTCAATATGGCAACATCGTCGAAAATCAATAATACATATGTTATCAAATTCTTTACTATTCTAAAAGAAGAAAAATTTAAATGTAAAATTTAAATAATAAAAATAGATTTCCACAATTGCCTTTCTCTTATTTCAGAGTGTCCCACTGCGGTCCCCACATGTAGCAACACGTTCAGGTTGATGGTTGCTAGTGCATGAACAATTTTTGCATTATGGAGCAGTTTCAGCAAAACTCATTTCAGCTTTTTTTCAAATAAATACTGATTTTTCACCAAATGCCAAACAATTTTTTTCATAATTAAACAGTTGTTTACAAACAAACAACTGTTTACTAAATGCAGTTTAAATGCAGAAACTGTCGTCTGTCACGGTAAAATCTTAGTGAGATTTTAATGCAAATTAACTCTGTCGTCTGTCTACGGTATTAGCAATTTTAAATAATGTAATTTTCAAATGTTTGCTTTAGTTTTTATATTTTAAAATTGTTGTCTTTTAACTTATCTTTAGGTTTAGGTTTGAGAAACTTTAGAGAATTATGTTTGATAGCAATTAGAAATAAACAAATTTTTGAAATATTGGACTTTAATTTCATCTTTTGAAAATCTTGTAAAGACTTTTCCTTGGCTTTGAAACTGATATGAGAATAATAATTGAACAAAAATTTTGAATTTTCACAGGCTGAAATTTAATTCTAAAATTAAATTAAATAAACTTTTGTTTAGGTTGGAGAAATCCTAGAGAATTGTTAGATATTGATTAAAAATATCATAAGTTCTACTTTGGGTTTGCTGGGTAGTTGTTCTCTAATTGTTATTTCCCTCTTTTGAGGAGACTTAAAAATCGTTTGGGAATAATGTAGCTGTTGCTGTTGATAATGTCATAATATATGTATGTCTGACTAGACGATCACTGCACGATCACTTGAATAAAACAGAAATTGAGACTGTATTTCATTTGTATAGCTAGCAAGAAATAAGTATTGGACAATTTATTAAACAATTAAACTGTATTGTATTTATTTCCCATACATACATACATACATACATACATATGTACATTCAAATTTGCTCTCCTTCTTTTGCTTCTGTGAACCACATTTCCAATTCCCCATTAATATAAAAAGAACGAGTGAGTTTTGTTTTGTTTTGTTGTTGGCTTCGCATGATATCTTTTCAATAGGGGTCTCTTTTTACTTCTGATGACCCATTTCATACAGTTTTAACGAAAATTTTCATCAACGCACAACTCTTTATTGTAGATACAACGTGCGGTTCTAAATTTCCACTCTTTATTACTAATCTTAAATGAAAAAAAAAAAAATAGAAAAAATTATAGATATAAAAACCATATATCTAATCTTTGAGAGTTTTTGTTTGATTTCAATAATAATAATACTAAATATGTAATAACTAATATTTATCTTTAGAATTATGATTTGTTTTGACAATAAACAAATTCAGTTTTGTGTGTGCTAAATAGTTTTTTTTTCACACAGAATTTTAGTTTTAAAAGTGTATATTTCAAACGTTTTTCCTTTTATTTTGTCTTTAATTGAAAAACATTAGCACAAAGAGTTTGGTTTTTTTTTTTGATTTTTAAGTGAAATTTGTTTGTTTTTTAAACAAAAATTTTTTGTGTACAATATTCATAATGATTATTTGGAGTGGAATTTGTGATGCAGCCACCATTTATGGTGTACAGACTTCAGCCTTTTTTATGTGCGGCGGTGCTGGCTGTTAGTATTTTATATTTAATATTTTCATTTTAATTTTAAGCTGTTAATTTGTTTAAACATGAAATTTCTTTTCTTTTTTTATGAACTTTATTTAAACGTTTGACCTTTTGCTGTTCTGTAATTTATCTCTTCTTTTGGGCGGCTGTTATTTTGCCTGACTTCGTTTTAAAAGCCATTTCTGTTTTTTTATTTTTTTTATAACTAAATATTTTTTATGACCTTGATTTAATCTTCTGTATAAAATATTTATATTCAATTGATATTTAATTTTTTGTGGTTGTCAGTTGTTTTTTTTTTTGCAGTTCTTTATCATTTAAAATTCTCCATATTTTTTTTTATCATTTGATAAAATGCAATTTAAATAATTTCCATTTTTCTTATAATAATATAAAATAGTAGTAGAAAATTTGTGTTGTGTATTTTATTTATTTATTTACGTTCGTGATTTATTTATGATTATTTCTTTTATAAATGCCCAGCATGGCTTTACAAAGTAAAATCATATAATGAAAAAAATACGCTGATTTCTATCCCAGTTAAGTTTGTGATTTGAACTTAAAACACTTTCTCAAATGTCAAAAGGTTTTTTTGTATTGTTGACTATAAATATGTAGAAAATTTCTAAATAATTCGGTTAGTTAGAAAAAAAAAAGAGATTTTTCTTGTCAAATCAATCATAAATAGATTTCTAATTGATTTCAGAAACCTTAGACATTTTTTATAGATTGAATAGATTTAAAATATCGTAAGCTTTGTTTGCACATGTTTTTCTTTTTAAATTAATTTCAAATTTTGTTAATTAGGCTGCTCTTTAGGTATTAGAATTTTCGTTGGCTATTTCATAGTTTTATGTTTAATTACACTGTCTAACAAATTAAGAGTTTTTGAATGGAACAGAATAGCGACCGAACTTGGGGTCGCCAAAGACAACATTGTTGTAAATAAAGCTCTTTACGATTAATTGGCAAAATTACACGCCAACACATACAAAGCAGGTGAAAACACCGAACTTGACGATGAAATTTTCCGCCAAACATTTTCGTAGAATATTTTAATCCTTAAATGTCCTTTTTTAAAGGATATTTTTTGATTTTATCGAAAAAAGGGTCAAATTGACCCATAAAGAGACCAGTTAGAGGGTTAAGATCTTCCACAAAAATAATCCTCATACAATTCCACAATACAACTCTGACCATAAGAATTCTCTCAGACATTAATTTACAACATTTTATTCATATAGTATAATGCTCCCTTCGACCAAAAAATGAAAACTTAAAAAACTCAGACGTGCTGGACCATAAGTTTGTTCTAACAAAAATGATCTACTCAACATACCCTTTCAGAATTAGGGGGTCGCTATTCTGTTTCAAAAATGGTGTTGGACAGTGTTATTATTTTTGTTTCAGATATTTTTGTTTTTAAATTAATCTTAAATTTAGTTAGTTAAACTTTCCTATAGTACTTGAGAATAATATTTGTCCAAAAGTTTAGAATTTTCGCAGGCTATTTCACTGTTTTAAGTTTAATTATTGTTTGGCTTCTGTTTTACGAACTCTTTTCTTTTCAAATAGATTGCAAGTTAATTTCAGTTTGAGGTTTGAATAACCGTAGAGAATTTTTCGTTATAGTTTGAAAATATCATAAGCTTTGTTTTCAGATATTTCTCTTTACAAATCATTCTCAAATTGTTTGGGAAAGATTTGAGAAAACTATTTGATATCAAATGCAATAAACATCCTTTTAAAAAATTAAATTTTGTTTATCGAGTTAAGAAAATAAAAATTCTTAAACAATTTTTTTAAATCAAATTCAACATAAATTCAAATGTAGAATTCAAACCTAAAATTAGTTTGGATAATTATGTTTGATATCAAATCAAAAATAACACAATTTTTCAAACGCTCAATGTGGCTTCTAATAATAGCCAAACTATAAATATCTTCGCCTAGGGTAAAGTATGTAGAAAGATACTAAACATTATTCTATTGCCGCAGTTGGGATTTGATGCTAGGTAACGCAGAAAATAAAGAGATTTTGACCAGAAGTAGTTAAAATTTTGAATATTTTGCAAAACAAATAACTGAGTTGTAATCAAATGCCAGCAGGACAAAATCTAAAAGTAAAGGCAGTTTCAAAAAAATCAGCTGTTTAACTGTCAGTCATGATATGTTTGACATTTGTGCTGTCATTTAAAGGAAATAACATTGAAGGAAAATTTATGTGGTGGTGTGGTGTAACTGAAACCTAATGTTTTTAAAATCTTTTTTTTTCAGTAATTGTTTTAAATTTATTATATTTATATTGATTATATTTTTTAGTTGAAACTATTTTTTATACAACAATGAAGACATCTTTATAATATTCATAACCTTGTTTGAAACGTCATGACTTTGATTTATATATTTATTTTATTACAAACACTAAAACTCGTTGTTTGCTCTTTTATTTTATTTGCAAAATATGGAAATTACATGTGTAATGTTGAGTTTTATAAACACTTTTTCTTCTTCTATTTATCAATAGTTTTTCCAAATGTTCCTGCAGCTCCTGGTCTATTATGTGACGGTGAAGATCGTAAGTAGCTTAAACACAATTTTCAAACTTAAATAATTAATTGTCTCTATTATTATTGCAACAAACAGGCAGCATTTATCGACGGGGTGCCAGAAGATGGCGCAAACTGTATAGGGTTAATGGTCATATATTCCAAGCTAAACGTTTTAATAGAGTAAGCAGCAGCACAATTCTATACCTTTGACAGACATATTTATTTTATTAAATTAAATTACATTTACTGTTCATTATTTTGCCTTGATTCATTTAGCGTGCATTTTGTGCTTATTGCCAAGATCGCATCTGGGGTCTGGGACGTCAAGGTTTCAAGTGCATACAATGCAAACTGTTGGTACACAAAAAATGTCATAAGCTGGTGAAGAAGCCCTGTTCGAACGAAGATGTGAAACCGCTAGTGCCCAAAGGGGCCGAAGATGATTTCTCCGAACAGCTACCACAAATGCCGCCACCCATACCCGACTATCCACCCATACATCCGGGTGCCGATGAGTCCTGCATCTCCTCGGATCCCGAGTATATGCCGTCGGCTTCGAGCGGCGGTGTGGGCGGTCATATGGGCTCGCAGAATAAAGAGGAAATCGAAATGGGTTCACAGCGTCAGTTCTCGTTGGATGATTTCGAATTGATACGTGTCATTGGTCGCGGCAGTTATGCCAAGGTGTTGATGGTGGAGCTGAAAAAGACTAGGCGCATTTATGCCATGAAAGTGATTAAAAAGGCCTTGGTAACCGATGACGAGGACATTGATTGGGTGCAGACAGAGAAACATGTTTTCGAAACAGCCTCAAATCATCCATTCCTGGTGGGTTTACACTCGTGCTTCCAGACACCATCACGTCTATTCTTTGTTATTGAATTTGTGCGCGGCGGTGATCTTATGTATCACATGCAACGTCAGAGACGTTTGCCGGAAGAGCATGCTCGTTTCTATGCAGCCGAAATCAGTTTGGCTTTGAATTTCTTGCATGAGAAGGGCATTATCTATCGTGATCTGAAACTGGACAATGTGTTGTTGGATCATGAGGGTCACATTAAACTAACCGATTACGGCATGTGCAAAGAGGGCATACGTCCCGGTGACACCACTTCCACATTCTGTGGCACACCCAATTATATAGCTCCCGAAATTCTAAGGGGCGAAGATTATGGTTTCTCCGTAGATTGGTGGGCCTTGGGTGTATTGCTATATGAAATGCTGGCTGGTCGCAGTCCCTTTGATATAGCCGGGGCTTCAGAAAATCCCGATCAGGTAAGTTTAAGTTTTTTGTTTATTTGAAATTTTTTTTTGTTTTGTTTTTTTTTTTTTTTTTTTTGTTAATAAATATTTTTTTTTATAGAATACTGAGGACTATCTTTTCCAAGTGATTTTGGAGAAAACCATACGTATACCACGTTCTTTAAGTGTTAAAGCTGCTTCGGTACTCAAAGGTTTCTTAAATAAAAATCCAGCCGATCGTTTGGGCTGCCATCGTGAGACCGCCTTTATGGATATTAAAAATCATCCCTTCTTCAAAGTTATTGACTGGGAAATGGTAAGTTTTTTTTTCAGATATTTACAACTCTCTTTTACGTTTATATTACAACAGCTGAGTGAAATTTTGATGATTATATATTTTATTGTTTTACTTGATTATATGTTATGATTTTTATTATAATGATTTTTTTATTATTTGTGTGTAATGAAACGCCAAAATCTATATATATTTATATATACAAACAAACATATATGAAATCCCCCCCCCAATTTATAAGATTGCACGTAAGGAAGTACCACCACCATATATACCTACATTTGATCCTGGCGATCCTTTTATGACAACAAACTTTGACTTTCAATTTACCAGAGAACCGGCTGAATTGACGCCAGACGATCCGTAAGTTTATTTGTTTAGTTGAAGTGTGTGTGTGTAGTAAAGATACATACAATAAAAAAAAACATGTTTAAACAGCTTCCTTAATATTCGTTTATTTTTGTCTTTCTTAAATAACCGTAAACCTTTTTAAATGAATGTCTTAAAATGTAGATATTGGATGTTTGTTTTGATTTGTTTAAAATTTCTTGGTTTTTTCTTATTGGTTTTACTAAAACGGACTTTACCGTTTTCTCATTTAAACGCTTTAATTTGCAACGATTTTAAGGATTTAAGATTTTTTTATTTTTATGGGTTGATACTCGGGTCAATCCTTAGGGTCGATCATTTGCAGAAATAATAGTTTGTGCTGAAATTTTTTCGTAATTTAAGTAATGTATTAAAATTTTGTGAGAAATGTCTGTTAAGCAATGTGTATTTTCCAAATCTTATTCAGAATACCTTTATGCTCAGCTCAGCTGAATTGAGTTCTTATTACAGAAAATCAAGTCAAATTTATTAATTTAAGAAAAATATGTAGCAATAATTTAATTTAAATATAATTCTGCGTAGCTAAATTGTGTTTAAATTCAAATGAAACTTATTGAAATTTTGTAAAATTTGCCAAGAAAAATTAATTTAAAATCAATTCAGCTGAGCTGAATTTCGACAGAAGTTTCTTCGTGACGATCACGAATGGAGAAACTAAATTTAAATTCAAATAAAAATTATTGAAATTTTGTAAAATTTGACAAGAAAAATTAATTTAAATACAATTCAGCTGAGCTGAATTTCGACAGAAGTTTCTATGTGACGATCACCGGGAGAACCTTTTTAAGATCTTCACGGCTGGCTCGAAATCGAATACTAGGGGCGTGGCTTTTGCATAGCACAGACTGGCAACGACTCTTTTCGACTACCGCACCAGTGCAGTGTTCTTTAGGCTGAGATTTCTGCATTGACTAGGGCCGCACATTGCCTAGGGTTTTATTGAGTATTTGGTGCGGATATTCGTATTTATACTGATAGTCAGGCTGCTCTCAATCTCGTTTGCGGAGGCTTTAAGTCTATTGCTCCATCCAGTTCTTATTTGTGCCAGAACGACTCTTGTTTTACGCGGCAGAGTTTTCTCAATGTCTGTTATCGTCGGTGGATGAGCTCCAAGTAGGACATTAATGCGGTAGCCTGCTCCTGCGGAATTGGTGGCGTCTCTGTGTATGTCGTTTAAAGCTGTCTAGCTGCGATCAAATTAATTTTGCACATACCTCTATATGTTCTCCTCCTAAATACTTAGGCCTTTAAACGTTCATCAGAATGGTTTGGTTAAATCATTGTTGACTTAAAATTGTTCAGACTCTGAGTTTATTTCTGCTATTTCCATATATCACAACGAGATCCATGGAGGACCCACGTGTGGTAATTTTAACACCTGATTGACTGTCTGTTAGAGCTGTGTCGTTCATGAACGAACGGGTTAAAATGAACGGATCACTTCATTGAACGGAATGAGCCGGTCATTTAACTAAACGGTTTTCGTTCAATAGTGTACGGATCAATTTCGTTCAGCTGCTGTTTATCAAAAGGCAAGAAGAAAATCACATTCAATAAGGGTTGTATTCATTCGTTCAAAGTGATCGATTGAACGAATTGAATGAACGAATCAGTCTTGGATAAATGAACGAAAATGACCAGCCACTGAAATGAACGACCTACTGTCTGTTTAACCTAACATCCAATGTTTAGAAATTGTTTATGATATTCAGCTATCTGAATTAGTTTTTAACAGCTGCCTTTTGTATAACATTTTTAAAGTACAAAAGTAATCACTCGAGTGCTTAGTTCTATAACAGTTCGCTTAGCTGTAGGGGAAGTTTAATTTTCTTAATTCCAACTTTTTTTGGAACGTTTTCCAAATTTGCTTTATTATTTTAGTTTTTGTATATTTTTCAAATGTACAACAATTTGCAAACATTCAATTGACATTTAAAATCTTACTCTAAAACATTATACTACTGCTTTTAATAAAGTTTCTAAAACTGAATTTAAATGTTACTTGTTTCTTAATATAACTTTTTTTTTAAATAATCTTAACCGGAAGCATGTTTATAAATCCCCTAAAACCCCATTTAATTTTATAAGCAAAAAGAAACCGAAAATGAATGTCTTGCTTTGAACCACATTTAAATAGCAAACATATTTATAAATGTTTTTATATCTTAAGTCTAAACAAAAAGGTAAACTAGTACTAAATCAAATATGGTATGTTTAAAATGGTTTATAAATAAATTTGAAAATAAATAAAACGAAAGAAATCATCTTCCTAGTGCATTCATAAACAAAACTCTAAGAATATCTTGTTTTAATTTCAAAATAATCATCAATTTTTCATTACATATTATGTTTTAGTTTGAACTTAATTTTATGTTTAAATAGAAAATTTATAAAAAATTTTATTTGATTCTTTCTTTGTTAACCAAATTTTAAAAATTTTTTGTTTATTTTTCTCATTAATTTATATAAAAACTATACTTCATACATTCATGCTTTTTTTACATGCTCATATTTAAAAACAAAAGCTTGCCTATAAGCAAGTTACACCACCATTTAAGCCGCGTTTAGATTCAGATCGTGATTTGGCCAATTTCCCACCAGAATTTACAGGCGAAGAGGTACAATTAACACCAGATGATGAGTAAGTTTTAATTTAGTAATATGTTACTTAGTAGATTTTTTCATTATTTTAAAATACTAACAAACAAACTTTAATTGTTTCTTTTAATGAAAATTAAAAGATTGTGTAAAAATATTGAAATATTTGTTAAGCTTTTGAAACTAACTAATTGTTATTTTGCTTTGTTTCTGTTTCTATTTTCAATACAGTCGGGTTATTGATAATATAGATCAGTCAGAGTTTGAAGGTTTCGAATATGTTAATCCATTGCTAATGTCTTTGGAAGACGAAGTTTGACATCACGAGTTTTGTGACTTACATCCCTATAATATGCGTGTAAGTATTGTATAGACAGTATTCAAGTTTTGGCAAATATTTACTCAAAAAAGCGTAACCACTAGTTTTAGCACAAATTTGTTTGATGTTGTTTACTCTTACAAGAGTTTTACAAGATCAAACAGCATCAAATAAAATACAACTAAATATTTGTTGGGCTTGGCCTATATAAGAAGTTTTTTTTTTTAAATAAATAAACGAGTTATTTAGAGCTAGTTTCTGGGATAAAGATAATCTACATTTTTTAAACCTAGATTTAATTAAAAATTGTGTTTCTCAGTTATTATTTAAATTTACGACATTTTAACAAAAATTAAAAAAAATGGATTATTCTAGTGATGATGAGGATTTAAGTGATTCAAACACATATAATAACTTAAATATGTCAATAGTTAGAAAGATACGAACAATAAGGACATGTCCAAATCATTTCTGCATTTATACCATGCATTTATATTCTTTCAAAGATTTCGCTTAACGCATATAATGTTTTATAACTAATTGCACCACACATTAAATCCATTTTTTTAATTTTTTTCAAAGTTAAAGTTTTCAAATACTGTTATTGACGCGGTTGCTTTTTTGCGAAAATTTAAGATATTGCCATATTTATATAAAAAATTAGGAGGAATGCCATATGTATTTTGACTGAACAGTACGGCAGTGCTAACAAAATTAACAAGAGGTAATCCACTACTGAGAAACACAATCAGTAGTTAAATCCCGGCAAAATATATTTGAGGTTTAATATAACAGTGTGTTAAGCTGAGTTTAACTGACAAGTAAAAAACTAGCTCTTAGTGGTTATGTCTTTTTCGACAAATATTTGCCAAATGTGACCGTACCTTAAAGTTGTAAAATTTATTTAAAAAAAAAAAAAACTTTAATTTATTGCAGCTTTATGGCGAAGATTCCAGTGACTACGATTCAGTTGCTGATGATTTAAGTTTATTACGTTTAAATGCTCCTAATAATAATTTAATTACCCATTATACTAATAATGATCACCAACAACCACAGCAGCCACAACAACAACAACAATTACATCAACATCATCATTTACATCATGAGCAATTACATTCGCATGATCCCCAGCAGTATCAAGAACAACATCAGCATCATCAACAACAGCAGCAACAAGCACAGCCACAACATTCACATAATGGTAACAATAATAATACACATAATGCAAACAATAATAAAAGTTTATTACAGCACATGTTTTGCCTTCCATTAAACTAATCTAATCTAAATGAAATACTGACAAAAAAACCCCCCAAACCAAACCAAAATCAAACAAACAATATGTTTTAAATATTAAAAAATCAACTATTACTAAACAGCAAGAAGAACTAAAACATCCTGAATTCACAACCGTTAAGAAAGAACAGTATTTTGAAATTGAAATTCTTTACTAAAACTACTAACTAACTACATTGTATTTCCATACTACAAACAAACAAATAAGAAATTCCATTTATCATCATTTTAAACTAAGCGCAGGAGAGGACACTTACAAAGCTAAACAAAAACACAACAGAAAAGAAAAGAAAAGTAAATAACAAACACTCAGTATATATAAAAAAAAGATTTCAAGAAACAAGCAAAAAATATTAATATTTATATAATAATAATAACAAAAAAGAAAAAAACAAAACAAAACAAGTATGTAATAATAAAACGTTAACACGTAAAAGACATGTATGTACACATTTTTCTATTCCACAACAACGCATTAACTCTTAAGATTATATACATAGATTCGTTTATAATGATGCATAATGAGCCTAAAGTTTATTAAGAACAAAACAAACAGTATCAAATATTTAGTTGTAATGGATACAAATTATTATTATTATTATTATTATTACTATTATTATTACTATTATTTGAAAACAGTTCTAAAGTTATAAAGTTTTAAAATTAGACTAAACGTTGTTTACTCTTACAAGAGTTTTGCAAGATCAAACAGCATCAAATAAATTAAAACGAAATATTTCTTCTCTTATTAGATAAAAAAGTTGTCGTTTTCTAATCTGTTTATTAAATTATTTATATATATATTTATTGAATTTATTAAAGTTAAAACTAAAGTTAAAGAGTTAGTTCCTTCCGTTTTTTACTGTAAACAATGTAAACTAGTTCAATAATGTTCGATTTTTCATGTCATTGTTAATCCAAGTTACCAAATAATACTAAATATTTTTGATGTTTAAGTGGTGTTCTATTTAAAAGTTTTCTCATAATCTGTCTGTTTCTATTCAATGTTTTATATATTTTGTTTATTTTTGTTAAAATTTTTATGTCATTATTAATGATTGTACTATTATTTATTAAAGAAATAAAACAGAGGTCTCCCTTTAATAAACTATATTGTTTAACTCTTTCCGAGTCCAACAACTAGTTTGTAATGCTTCTATGGAAAGTGAAAGCAGTTTTGAACTTAGTCAAACTCCAGTGAAATTTCAAACAATTCTTTTACGGTATTAAACACAAATTAATCAATACACTCGAGTTTTCCTGAATTCCTTACTGCTTCTAATTTGTATAAAATCACATAATTTCACAACATATTTGTGCAATTCACAAGTGATGTTGTATGCTGTACAGTGTATGATACGACTATCTGATTGTGAACACCATTTTGAGCAAAGTCGTATGTTTACAATGTCAAGCCTTTAAAATGTCAGAAGTAAAATATCAAAACAAATATGTATGTATATCTAAAAAAAACTCACTAAATAAAATTAATAATACAAGTGAGAAAAAAGAAAATAATTTCTGCGTGAAAAATATAATGCAGACATTTTATTAATTGATTTAAAAATGAATGCTCGTTTTTCATAAATTAAATCTGGGGCCAAATTACCGCATTCGTGATCGAATGAGCTATCGTATCGAATAATGATTTCGATATCGAAATTATTATAAAATGTACTAAATTTCTAGCTCGATATCGTATGCCATAATCTCAAATAAGAAAATAACGATCAATTTTACTCGATATCGTATGCGGCAATTTGGCCCCTGCTTTATTTAAATTTGTTGTTTATAATTTTATGCTCTTTTCTTCGACCTTTTTTATGATTTTTATTAAAAAATTTTTAAGCTTGAGAAAATTTGTTATAATATTAAAATAACTCCTGAAGAAGATTTTTAAAGGAAATCGAAATATCGAGTTAATTATATTTAAAAACAAAAAACTCTTTTATAAAAAACAAAAAGTGGCCTCAAGCTTAAAAATTATTTAATAAAAATTTGTTGTTTATTAATTTTATTTTCTTGTTTAAAATTTGTCAATGATTTGGGTGTTACCGTTTGGTTATTTTTTCTTTAACTTTTAGCAACACTTAAACTTTTATACAACATTCGAAAAACATACAAATTACCAACAACATTTGTACAACTATTGTAAATTCAGACAACGTACAAATCCTACGACATTACAACATCGTTTGTGAATAGAGCAATTTTTACAACCATTCTTCTTAAAGCACAGTGGATTAAACGAGATCAAATTTTCAAATTCTCTTGATAACTTAAGCAGTTAGAAGATGAATTGGCTAATTAAAACTTGTAAAAACTCCCAAAACTTTTCATTTAAAGAGAAATCTTTTTCTTTTTTTAGTTTTCAGTCCCGAACTGTTTTCAAATAATTACAAAAAAATCTCTTTCCTTGATGAATGGTAAATAAAGTTTATAATCAAAGGACTTTACTAATGAAATAGCTTATGATTAAAAAAAAAAAAACATTAAAAAAAACAACCAAGCAACAACAACAAAAAAAAACCTAATATGTTTTTCTATGTTACAAATTATTATTAAATGTCTGTATTATTGTGTGAGTATTTCTTTTTTTAAAAAACTAGTTTAACAAAAAAATTAAGTATAAAAATAAAAAATCTTTATTCTAAATAAAAAAAACAAAACAAAACACGTTTTCCGTCTCAATATTTTAATTAATTTATAAAGTTTAATTGCAAAACAAAAATCTATATATTGAAAGCAAAACAAAATTATAACCTTGTATTATTGTTTAATATTTAAAAAATACACAAAAATAAATTAATAAAGAGTTTTGACAACAACATTCCCTTAAATCTATTTAAGTTTTAAATTAAAATTAAAATTTAATAGTTTATGTTCTAATTATTCTTATTATACTTTGTTTCTATGTGTACTGTACTTACAAACAAACAAAAAACACATTTTTAAAGTTTTGTTTTTAATTTTTATATTCTATATTTAAGATTTAATTCATATATACATATTTTTTATTATTTTAAATAAAAAACCCCATATTTCTCGTAAAAGAAAATTAGTAATTTCAAAGAAATTTAAAAACATTTTATTACCCAAACAAATTGGCTGTATATTAGTTAGAAATATAACTCTATTTAAAAAAAATTCTTAAAAAATAGAATGCTGTGTATTGGAAATAGTTCGTGAAGGATTTAAAAAATTTGTGTACTGTTCGTTTGCGTTTTTTAAATTTAATAAATTTAAGCATTTAAATGTTTTAAACAAAAAACTATCAATTCTCAAAAAATAAATAAATTGCTAGTAAAGAAAGAATCAAATAACATGGTGTTAAAAACCATAATGTTGATATAATTAAAAAACTAACGTACAATATGTTATTGCGAGTTGAAAAATAAAATTCGCAAACAACAAATTTGCTGGCCATCTTAAAATTTAATGTGTGTTTGTGATTTTTTTAAAAAAATAAATTTCGCAAAAAACAAATTTCATGGCAATAATGAAAAATTGAGTGCTATCGTAAAATTTAATAAATTTAAAGTGTGTTATGGTTTTTCTTATGGCATGATTTATTTAAACAATTAAAATTAAATTTGTTTTCATGAGTTAAAAAATAAAATTCGCGAAAAACGAAATTCGTTTTCGGGAGTAAAAAAATTTAATTCGCGAAAATGTCAATATGTAATGATAAATTGTAAAATGCAATCAATTTTAAAAGCTTTTTTTTGCAATCGTCTGAACTAAATACGGTATTCTCATTAAATTTGTTAAAGCGAGTTAAAAAATAGAATTCGCAAATGTAACAAATAAAAAATGTCTTTGTGCTTTTTTTTTTAGCAATGTCATGAATTTTTTAAAAAACTTACATTGAATTTATTTTTGCGAATTAAAAAATAAAATTCGCAAACAAACAAATTTCATGACAATAATGAAAAATTGAGTGCTATCGTAAAATTTAATAAATTTAAAGTGTGTTATGGTTTTTCTTATGGCATGATTTATTTAAACAATTAAAATTAAATTTGTTTTCATTAGTTAAAAAATAAAATTCGCGAAAAACGAATTTCGTTTTCGGGAGTAAAAAAATTTAATTCGCGAAAATGTCAATATGTAATGATAAATTGTAAAATGCAATCAATTTTAAAAGCTTTTTTTTTTTTGCAATCGTCTGAACTAAATACGGTATTCTCATTAAATTTGTTAAAGTGAGCTAAAAAATAGAATTCGCGAAATCCAAATTTCATGTCAATAATAAAAAAATTAAAAAAAATTGTTAGTACTAAAGTTAAATTTGTTGTCGTGAGTTTAAAAATAAAATTCACATAAACAATAAAATGCATATAAAGTTAAACAAACAAAATTCTCGAACATCATATTTAAAGTGTAACAAAATTTGTATTTAAAAGCATGAAGTTAAAATAAACAAAGAAGTAAACAATTAAATTCGATTAAAAAAGTTGCAAAAAAAAAAATATCGCGAAAAAAATTTGATTTTTGAAATTTTAAAGTTTTGAAAAGTTTCTTTTTTAATTCCTTAAATATTTTAAAAGATTTTATGGTGTGTGTCACTCCCCAAGGGTAGGTATAAAAATTTTGTACTAGAATTATCGTTTAATGGAAAACTTTAAGAATTTTTTACTTAAACACTGTACTATAATTATGGCCAAGGATTTTATGACAATTTAAAATTATTAAAACAATTAAATATTGATAATCCGATCAATAATGATTTAATTCTTTCCCAAAGCTTGAATATCAATATTTAATGGTTTTAATACTTTTTTGTGCCCGTAACTCTGGGCCGTTATAAGAATATAGAGTAACTATAAGCCAAACTTTATGGGACTTATAAAACAGATGTTAGCTATCGTTAATCTGTTTTAGACACGGAACATTATGCAATCAATAACGCGACGGTATAAGACAGTAAATAATGTTTTTAAGTGAAAAAACTAAAGTATTAAATTTAATCTAATCAAATCAATTCTGAATTTTCTTGTTTGCAATTATGACATTTGGAACATTTAATCACGAATGCGACTGTATAAGATTGTAAAAAAAGGTTTTGATAAAAATTTGTTTGTGTCTTATAATTGGTTCAGGAATTTTTACGGGTTTAAGTTCATAACTCTAACATTTAACAAACGATTTGGCTGATTTTTCAACGACTTTTTCTAGCAGGTGCTGCAGTTAGAGCTGTATCTTTAGAAACTGTAAAAATTACAAACGGATTAACAAAATTCTTTAAGTA
Organism: Bellardia pandia; assembly: GCA_916048285.2. Taxonomy (NCBI): domain Eukaryota; kingdom Metazoa; phylum Arthropoda; class Insecta; order Diptera; family Calliphoridae; genus Bellardia; species Bellardia pandia. The sequence continues at coordinate 96,600,684 of OU696533.1, read as the reverse complement.
AATCTTCACATAAACAAAATCAAGAGACAATTTTCAACTCCGATCTCTTAAGAACTTTAATACAATTACAATAAAAGTTATCGGTCCCTGTTCTGTGAACCGAATACAAGTAACGTTTACGTTTCTACAACGAATTCACATTAATTTGCATAATTTACTGAGGGGTTACTGCGTATTTCGATTCGACAAGAAAATCATTCGAATTTGTATACTTTTTACATTGTATTTCGAAAGCTTTTGCTTTCGAATCGAAATAAGCAGTAAGCCCCCTGGTTTTATACGATTTAGAGAACAGAGCGGGGTTTTATTTAAATAGCCCATTATCGCCCTTGTTATGTAAATCGAGTGATTTAAAAAAAGAACGTTTTTTCCAAAAAGTATAATTGATAAAATGATGTTTTATAAAACGCAGGATTCAGTATGTTGAAACAGTTTTGTTTGCTGTAAAGAAAAAAGAGCAAATCCTATGGATTCGTTTTAAAGAATACCAAAATTTGTGAATTCGTTTTAAAAACGGAAACGTTATTGGGATGCGGTTTACACAATAGAGCTAGTAACGTTTTCGTTTCTGCTACATTGTAGGATAAAACTTTTTACACTTTGTTTTTGTTTTAAAAACGAATACGTTATTTGATTCGGTTTACACAATAGACCTAGTTGATTTGCAAGCTCTGATAGGACAAGACATTTTACTCTTCCAATAACGTTTTTGTTTTTAAAACTTAAACTTTACTCAATAAGGTTGGCACAATGGAGCTAATTGATTTACAAACTTCTGCTACATTGTAGGACAAGACTTTTTACTCCAGTATTTACATATGTTATGGTTAAAATAATGCTTAATGAACCAGGTTCTGTAAATCTAAACCTTTTCAAAACCCAAGAATTTTTCAAGACTAAAAGTAAAGTAAAACTAGTAAATCAGAAGAATTTAATAAACACAAGCTTCAAATATGTGAATTCGTTTTAAAAAGATGAAGTAAATTTTACAAGGTCTGCGCATACATAAGTTCTTCCTGCTGCAATCGTTCAAGAGCGTACGTGTGGGGTATCGTTTATATGTCTTACATATATTTGTCAAGTCATTTGGTGGATTTTTCTAAGACATTTTTTAGCAAGCTTTAGAATGTGTGTTTTATAGGCCGGGAAATAAAATATTATGAAAATTCGGTTTAAAAACGTGAAAGTTAATTCGATACGATTTACAGAGCCCGACCAGGCGGTTGATTATATTTACAAACAAAATAAATGACATGAAACTAAAGTTAAGATGTCTTAAAATTTATTTAAAATAAAAACACAAATTTAATTAAATATAAACGAAAAAAGTGAGAAGAAAATTAATTAATAAACTGTGTTGTTTGTTACTGCATTATTAAAACAAAGCAAATAAACTTATAGTTAAAAATTTTTAGCAAAGAAAAACAAAAGAAAAAAATCAAAGCACCTTTGTAAATGATGACTTATATTTATTAAAAATAAAACAAAAAAGATAATTAATTACAAAACAAAAGAAAACATTTTTAAAAATAAATGGGCACTTAAAAGCAAGACCATTCGAAAAAAGCTAAAAGGTCTTTTTTTTAAACTCAAGTAGTCAAGTAATCTTAAAGAATTATATTATATTATATATATATACACACCTTATTAATATAATTATAAACTAAAACAAACAGATTCTAAACTTTAACATGTAAGATTTGAAATTTTTAACAAAAATTTAAAACAAACGGAAATCTTATAAAACCAAACCAACCACAAAAAGCTTTACAAAGTATAAATTTTATTTTTCTTTAATTTTCCTGTTTAATTAAACATTCTCCATTATTACAAAATATTGTGCAACAAAAATATATAAAAAGTAACAGAGTTTTTATTAAAGTTTATGTTAAATAAAGTTTCTTTATTTCTTTCTTTCTAGACAAACAGAAATAAAGTTTAGGAATTTCACAATAAATTTGAAGTAAAACAAAAAATTTAACAGAAAACAAACAAACAAACAATTAAGATAAAACAAAACAAGAAATAATTACATAATTGTATTAACAATAACAAAAAGAAATTGTTATAAAACAATAATATTAACTTGAAATAAAAATTTAAATTAAGTCATACAAATAATATATGTTGTATAAATGAGTTTTATTTAAATACTGCTAGAAATTTGTAGACAAATATATTTATAATAATTTATGTTTGAACCCACAAAATGGTCAAACATTATCATTAAATAATTTCAAAAAAATTATCAATGAAAAACCTACATAAACAAACACTCAGTCATTTATACTCCCACTGACGTCATCTTAAATAATTTTGCAAAAACGAACCAACTAGAAAATCTACCCAAAACTAATTCTTAATACCAGGCTTGCAGTATGTTGAAAAAAGAAGCAGGCATCATTTTGTTAATTTTTTTAAGAAAAATCCACAGCATACTTTAGGGATGTGAAAAGTATTTGTATCACCCTATGCTAGTTTTTCTCTACTGGGTAACTCAAATACTTTTCACATCCCTAAGGTATGCTGTGGATTTTTCTTAAAAAAATTAACAAAATGATGCCTGCTTCTTTTTTCAACATACTGCAAGCCTGGTATTAAGAATTAGTTTTTGGTAGATTTTCTGGTTGCTTCGTTTTTGCAAAATTATTTAAGATGACGTGACGTCATTGGAGAGTATTATAAGAAATGAAATTGAAATTGTTTGTGATGCAGCGCATAAAAAACGTGTGTATTTCGTTTTTGATATATTGTAGGCGGTAGCCTCCTGTCGTGCATGTGTTTAATGCTTTAGCTTGTGATTATTTTGCAATCGAAAAAGTAAAAAAAAAAATGGAAATAGTTTTGATTTGAGTTAGTGTGTACAACAAACAACACAACATTTTGAGAATAATTATCTACAAAAATTAGGGCAAAATCCTCGCAGAAAATTATGGATATAGTAGATAATGTTTGTTATCAGTGTTTTTGATCAGTTGTACTGCAATCGTTGTTGAGTTAGTTGGTGTTTTTGTTTTTGCTAAATTAATAATATCAACAGTTTTGTCAAGTTAAAAAGATTGCTTATTTTGAAAATAGTTTCGAATGTACGTGATCGTAAGTTAGTTAGTTAACTGTTTTATTGAACTAAGGAAACATAAACTAAAATGGGTGGCCAAGAATGTGTGCGAAAACCCATGTAAAATTGGGGAACTCTAGGGATAATATCCGTAGAGATAACCAGGTATATATATATACACACACATGTATATTAGGGCGGCCCAAAAAAATAAAGACAACTGAAATTAAAATTTTAAATATTTCTTTAAACGTTTGTCTTAGCTTTAGCAGCTGAATAAACTGGCTTAAATCATAAATAGCTAGTTTTTTACAAATTACAAATGTTTCCAAGGAACATTATCAGGGGTGTCATAGAAACCAATATTGTCAGAATTGGTTTTAAAACCGACAAGAAAAAATGCTTTGCTGTCATAGGGCACTGCTATTCGTTCAATAAATATCAAGATATTTCTAGTATCACGATATTTATTGAACGTGTAGCAGTGCCCTATGACACCAAACGAGGGCGTTCACTTCACTGCGCCAACCTATACCGGCAATTGGAACTTAAATGATGGCAATATTTTAATAAATTTTCAAGTACTGAATAGAATAGGGGCTCTAACGGCTGGTGTTGCAAAATTTGTTTATGTTTAATTAATTTTTCACTTTATTTCTAAATAAATTATTATTTGTTTTTTTTCACATTATTCTTAAAAAGATCACAATTTGTTGTTTTTAATTTTATAAGTATTTTTGGTTTGCGTGTTGGTGTTTGTGTTTGAAAGGCATCTTATGTTGATAAAATTGAACAGGGTTCCTGCATTATTTCTTGAATTTTTGCTTCGGGTATTTCCACTTGATTGGCCAGTAGAGTGTGTACAATGCCACTTAGTTTATGGCCGCTCGAACGTGTTTGCAGACGAAATTCAACATCATTTTCATGGACCACTGTGTCGGTGCCACCATCAACAAAGTCGGCCTGCAAAGAAATTAAGAAATAAAAAAGTTATTTCAGAAAATCGTAAAACATTAATATAAAATTCTGAAAACCGTAAAGTTTTCTATGGGAGCTTCTCAATATAGTCAACATTTTTAAAGAAAATTCTCCATATTCTAAAGTTTTCTAAGAACACTTTTAAATATCATAAAGTTTTCTATGGGTAGTTCTCAATATCCTAAAGTTTTCTATAGAAATTTCACGACATCGAAAAGTTTTCTATGTGAACTTCTCAATACCGTAAAGTTTTCCATACAAAATCCCCAATATCGTAAAATTTTTTAAAGAAGATTATATTCTAAAGTTTTCTATGAAAACTTTTTAATATCGTAAAGATTTCTATGGAAGCTTTTCAATATCGTAAAGTTTTATATGGGAACTTGTCTTTCTATAGTTTTCTATAGAAAATTCTCAATATCGTAAAGTTTTCTAAAGAAAATTCTCAATATCGTAAATTTTTCTATGGGAACTTTTCAATATTTTTTTTTTATGAAACTTCTCAAGATCGTAAAGTTTGCTATGAGAACTTTTCAATACGGCAAAGTTTTCTGTCGAAAATTGTCAATCTCGTAAAATTTTCTATTGAAAATTTTCAATATCATAAAATTTTCTATGGAAAATTTTCAATATCGTAAAGTTTTCTATAATAACTTTTCAATATTGTAAAGTTTTCTATGGGAACTTCTCAATATGGTAAAGTTTTCTATGAAAACTTTTAAATGTCATAAAGTTTTCTATGGGTAGTTGTTAATATCGTAAAATTGTTTAAAGAAAATTCTCTATATCCTAAAGTTTTCTATGGAAACTTTACGATATCGTAAAGTCTTTTATGTGAACTTCTCAATATCGTAAAATTTTCTATGGAAACTTTTTAATATCGTAAAATTGTTTATAAAAACTTCTCAATATTGTAAAATTTTTAATGGAATCTTCTCAATATCGTAAACTTTTCTATGGCAAATTCTTAATATCGTAAAATTTTCTGTAGAAAATTCTCAATATCGTAATTTTTTTTATGAAAAAGTCCAAATATCGTAAATTTTAAACCTACTGTTTCTTTGCGCAGTTTGTCATTGATAAATAAGTTCAATGTATCCAGTTCCAGCATAATACGATATTCTATGCCTTTGATTGTTGTCACCCATAAGCGATATTGTTTCGTTTGTTCCTCGGTATATTGATCATGCGATTTGCCATCAATAAATAGCAGATACTCATATTTGAAACCGGGTGCAGGATCGACGCGTATTATGCAGCGGGCATCATTAATATAAAATGTATCCTCACCCACCAGCTTAAACATCCAGTCGCGTCTTAAGACTTCCTAAAATAACCACCAGGAATTTAAAAATATGTATATTTATTACAGCAGCTTGCAAGTGCTGTTTGTACCTTGCCATTGACCCATATCATGCGCCTGCCACTGGTGGTGCCATGTTCCAATTCGATGCGATACATTTTGCCATTTATCGGTGCACACCATTTGGCCACTATATTGTTTTTGTTGTAACGTTTCTCTTCCGGCACATGATCCAAACTCATAATGGGCTTCGTTGACAGATTTTCTAGTTTCAACAGGGGCGATAAAAATGACATAATTATGGGGCGGTATAAAACTGCAAGAAAAAGTTGTTTGGTTGTAATTTCAATTGTAAATGAGATTCAAGGAATTATAAAACTATAAAACAAATTGAACAGATAAATAAGTTTTGAGTAAACTTACAAAAATCCATTTTTTTTAAACTATTGATACAATATTTTACTTGAAATTTCTTCGGTGTTTACACAGCATAATTGCTTTAATCACTCGTATTTTTATTTGAGAGTATACACACATTTATATACACATACTTATGTATGTGTGTAATACAACCCTGCAAATAATATTGGACTACGTGATCCATTTTAGATGATATGGACTACTCACAACATGGTCCAATGTAATGCGGTCATGGACCATGTCATAGTTAAGCAAGAGTTTGTAGTTAAACGACATGGTTTCGTGTTAACACGATTGCATATTGAATTGTTGTTGTTGTTTAAAACTAACCCTCGTGAGTACTCCATGGAGTAGTTTTGGGACTACTCCGATGGGTTATATGGTCCAGTCCTAGGACATCGCAATGTTAAATGGACCACCTTTTTTTCATATATTTAGAGTAGTTTTGGAGTACTCCTACTCCTCTTTGGACTAGTCTTTACATGCATGTATGGACTAGTCGCGTTATTTGCAGGGAAATAATAGAGTAACACGAATTGCTAGTACAGTCAAGTGTGTACTAGTCTTATCTTCCCCTCAGCCCGATGTCTAAAAGGTAATCAGCTTAGCTTAAAGAATTGCTTTGTGTAAATTAGGACTTCGTTAAAAACTACTACTGACATTTGTGATAAAAACTATGAGAATAATAGGGAACTGTCAGCAGGTTGGTGGAAAACTCAAAATGAACCTAAAAAGTCCAGCTGGGAAATCAAAGGAGAGATTTCCCTGTTTCACATGTTTGAGTTTAGTGTATTTAACAAGTGAAATCTACAAGCTGAACATATTATACCTACTTATTTATGTATATCATGAACATATTATACCTACTTATTTATGTATATCATGGAATAGGATAGTTTGTAGTTTTTTAAAAAGTAAAAATAATTGAAATGTTGAAACAACATGAATTTGAAATTTCCAGCAGAGAAATCAAACTTGTAGAGAACATTGCTGATGACGGCCTTGGCAGGGCAGAAAATGCGTTCCAATATGCCAATTAGCTACAAATATTACTTTATAATGCTATTCTTTGAACTGTTAAATTAATGAACTCAAGCCAAGTAAAATTTTTTCTAATAATTGTAGAGAATGTGAAATTTTATTGAATGAACTTAAGGATTCGCATTCAATTTATTTGCATTAAGAAAGACAAAAAAGCTGGACATATTTTATATTAATGCAGAGGAAATTTTGTGTAGTTTTTAAATATGCAAAAATAATTCAAATATTCAAAAAAAAAAAAAAAAACATGGAGCTGACATTTCCAGCTGGGAAATTATAGTTGCGGAGAAAGTAAAATTTGTTTAAGAGATGTTAAGATTTTATTTGTCTTAGGAAAAAGCAAAGCCGGTGGATAGGACATTTAATGAAGTTTTCAAATATGCAAACATAAATTAAATATTGTGACAATCTGATGGAGAAAATCGCAGCGGGGAAATCAAAGTTGTAGAAAAAGTATTTTTTTTTTAATGAAGTAAGGATTTGCATTTATTTTGTATGCATTGAGAAAAAGAAAACCTAACATATTTTATAGCAGTGGATAGGATTGTATGTATATAGTTTTCAAAAATGTATAAATCATGTATATGTATATCAGATCAGCATGAAGGTGGAACTCCCTGCTGGAACATAAAACTGTAGAAAATGTATAGAAAAAGTAAGTTTTTTATAAATTTAAAGATTTGCATTAATTTTGTTGGCAATAAGAAAATGAAAAGTTAGATATGTTCTATATCATTAGATATGAAATTTTATGTACACTTAGGTCTGTTTTTATGCGGTTTATTTTTATGCGGATTTAAAGTTATGCGGTTTTAAAATCGACTTTTTTTGTATATATTATTGTTTTCATTGAGTTTTCATAATTATTTTGTCGTTTTAAATGTTTTCAACGTTGGCATCAATACTGCATAGTAATTTTCAAAATTTGAAAGCAATTTGAATTTTTACTTTAATGATATGTATAGCATACAGAGTTTGGGGATTCCCGTTTTAAATTACTTAATTAAATGTGTGTATTTTGATCATTCAACCTGAGTGTAATTGAGTCATTGATATTGTTACATGAAAAGTAGAAGGTTTCGGTTTTAAATTGTATCGTACAATTGTTTCGTAGTGATTCCGATAATATGTCGACAGTTCAATTCCAAACCATGCTATGTTGACTTAGCATGTTTTTAATTTTTTGGCGTTTTTGAATTTAGATTTTTTCAACTTAAATTCTGGAAAATTTTGGTTATGATTGGCTAGTCCAATCAAAAGTTATAAACAACAAAGTTCTACCTCATATGGTTTTTTAGATATCGCCTGTAAACTTTGGCAGCTTTTTAAATTCTAATTCTAAAAATGATTTTTTTTTGGCTTTTAGTTCGTACTTATTTATTTTTAAACTTTTATAAACCGGTTTAAATAAATGTAATAAAATTGACTGTTTTCCCTCTGTTTTATGTGATTTTTATAATAAAAAAATTAATTGTTTTTGGTTATTTCTTTTATCTTGTGACTTTTTAATGCGATTTTAGTCTAATTTTTACACCTAAATTTGAAGTTATGCGGTTTTTCAACTTTTCGGAACGAATCATCCATATTGTGTGAAAATCAGTCTTTTTTTATGCGGATTTTCTTTATGCGGTTTTCTTTGGAACGCATGTACCGCAAAAAAAACCTAAGTGTAGTTTAAAAATATGCAAAAATAAAATTATCGTCACAACCTGATACTGAAACTCCCAGCGGGGAAATCAAAGTTGTAGAAAAAGCAGTTTTTTTTTGGGTAAAGTAAGGCTTTGTATTAATTTTGTTTGCATAACGAAAAAGAAAAGATGGACATATTTTATATCAATGGAGAGAAAATTTTGTGCAGTTTTAAAATATGCTAAAATAATTGAAATATTGAAACAATATGAAGATGACATTTCCAGCTCATAAATTAAAGCTATAGTAAAAAGAAAATTTGTTATGGGTGAAGTTAAGGATTTGCATTAAATTTATTTGCATAAAGGAAAAGAAAAGCTGGACAAATTTTACATCAGTAGATAGGAAATTGTATTAAGGTTTTAAAAATGTATAAATGAACCTGAAATTTCCTGCTGGAAGATCAAAACTGTAGAAAAACTAAAATTTTATTGGTTCATAATAAAATGTGCGTTCATTTTATTTTCATTAAGAAAAACAACACTTATATGGTGTTCAGACATGCATTTTTAATTGAGTCAATTATTGGTTAATTAAAAAGTGTTCACACATGCTCAATATTGCTAATTTAATTAGCGTTTGACAGCAGCTGACAAAAAAAATACATTTACAGTGCACTCGGGAAAACGTCATCGTCCACCCTTTTTTTTACATTACCTACTCTAAAATTTTATGAAATAAATAGAGGGAAGGCTCTCTTCCAAGGAAAGAAAAAAAAAACAGCAGAAAAAAATAACAGATTTTTTTTATTTTTTGATCAACGTCAACAACCGCGGTTTTAATTAGTTGACGTTTTCCCTAGTGCACTGTATTTGGTTGTAATATTATAATTTTCAGTCTAAAAATATTCTTTATTAATTTAAAAGCGAATCAACTGCCACAGGGTTGTATTTGTAATTTTAATAATTATTAGAACATTTCACTCTTAATAAAATTTTGTATGGATAATTGAATTCAATTAGGGCGTTAATTAAAAAATGTCAATTAAAAATTTATGTCTGAACACCATTTAAACATATTTTATAGTCATGTATAGATTTTCATAAGTAGTTTAAAAAAATGTAAAAATGATTGAAACATTAAACATTTTCTTAAATAGCTTTTTAAAAAAAATGTCCTAAAAATTTAAAGTTTTTCAAAATATTTTTATTAAACTTTTTGTTGCTAAATATTTTCCTACAACATTTTAAGATTTCAAAAAAAAAAAAAAATTAAATAGACTTTATGGTAACGAAAAAGAATTTATATTTTTAGGGTCAAAAATTTATATCATAAAAATTTAAATATTTTCAATAAATCTTTGATATTTCAATAAATCTGTTTATTTGCTCTTAATTTTAGTTTTAATTAAATTCAATCAAATACAAATCATTCAAAACTAGTCACTGATTGCCATTATTTTTTACATTTTGTTCGTACTTCACTTAAAAATTTTGGAATGTTTATAATAAAAATTACTATTTTCATTTAAAGCTGGACGTAGGTGAAGTAACAAAATGCATTTAAAATTCACTTTTCTTTATATTCAAAGTTTTTTCTTTTGCTAGATAGACTTCAACACATAAAGTTTTATTTAAACTTTTTGCAAAAAATATTTAATTAAGTAGAATTTCAAAACATAGACTTTCAGATTTTTTTTTTAATATTAAGCAGGTTGTAGATAATTAAAAGTAAATTTCACTAAAGAAAAAAATGTATTTCCCAAAAAAAAAAAAAAAAACACCAAAATTTTTCCAAAACAAATAGTTTCAATTCTATGCAAATAAAAGCTAATATTTTAAAAGGACTTAAACTTTTATTGTCAGCCCTAATAAAACTCCATTTTCTCACACAAAACTTCACTTTCCGTAATGCAAACACACCTAAACACACAATCACTCGCAACAGATAATAATTGTTCCCCTGTGTAATTACTGACATGGGCATGACATGACATCACACAATGCATGATTATTGCGCGTTAATTTCAGTTTTAATTATATTTTAATTAAAATGTTTAGTTTTTTTAAATTCCCATTTGCAAATATTTACTGAATTTTTTTTTTTTTTTATTTTTAAAACTTCTTCTCAGGCGACTATTTTAAAATCCTAAAAGACAACACGTTTATTTGTAATGAAAAGATTTTATGGATTTTACAACACATTTAAATTGGAATATAATAACTGAGTGTTTACCGCTAGAGCGCTAATAAAATACTAAAAAAAATTCTTGTAAAAACACAAGAAATACACAGAAATAATAACAAGAAAAACAACTCATAAACGAATTGTTTGCTAGCTAGATGTCCTTATAGCCAAATGTGAGTATTTTCATTCCCTTAACGCTTTTCACCAATAACATAGACGATTCTCGCTCGTACACTAGTAGTGAAATAAATATATTACTGACACTACCACCAACACTAACACATACTCACACCACTCCATCTTGTTGTAGTAGTATTGTTGGCGACGATAAAGGATAAACACACTCACATGTTTACTTACACTAAACCATGTAAGGAAAACAGCCAGCCAGCCAACCAACCAACCAACCAGACAAACAATCAGCCAAATTGTAGAAGAATAAAAACCAAACTAACGAAGCAATGTTATTAGGAAGTAGTTCTAGCAAACTGCACTATGGGAAGAGAAAAACAAATCATTGTATTAAGCTAGAAGAAATTTTGCTGTTTACACGAGTTTGAAGAATTTTGAAGAGCAATTTTGAAGAAAATTTAAATCGTGTAAATCTAGCTTTACATTCTAGTTCAAGTTTTAGTTCAGGTTCTAGTTTTGATGCTTTTTCATAATATTCAATAAAAATTCTTAAATAATAATAAAAATAGTTCATTTCTAGTTTAGTTTGTATTCAAATCTAGTTCAGTTTCAGTTCATTTCTAGTTCAATTGTAGTTCAAATTTCACGTTCTAGTTCTGTTCTCTAATTCAATTTCTATTTTAAATTCCAGTACAAATTCTTATTCAGGTTTTAGTTAAGGTTCTAGTTCAGATTCTTATTCAAGTTCTAGTTCAGGTTCTATTTCAGTTCTAGTTCATTTCTAGTTCTGTTTCTATTTCAGGTTCTAACTCAGATTCGAGTTGAGATTTTTTTCTAGTTCTAGTTCCTTTCTAATTCAGGTTCTAGTTCGCTTATAGTTCTGTTTCTATTTCAGGTTCTAACTCAGATTCCAGTTCAAATTTTTTTAGGTTCTATTTCTGTTCTAATTCAGGTTCTAGTTCTTTTCTAGTTCTGTTTCTATTTCAGGTTCTAGTTCTTTTCTAGTTCATGATCTAGTTAAGGTTCTATTTCAGATTTTAGTACAGATTCTTATTCAGGTTCCAGTTCTGTTTTAGTTAAGGTTCTATTTTAGATTCTAGTTCAGATTCTAATTGAGGTTCTAATTTAGTCGTTATTTCAGGTTCTTATTCAGATTCTAGTTCAGATTGCAGTTCAGATTTTTTTTCAGGTTCTATTTCTGTTCTAATTAAGTTTCTATTTTAGATTCTAGTTCAGATTCTAATTGAGGTTCTGATTTAGTCTTTATTTCAGGTTCTTATTCAGATTCTAGTTCAGATTGCAGTTCAGATTTTTTTTCAGGTTCTATTTCTGTTCTAATTAAGGTTCTATTTTAGATTCTAGTTCAGATTCTAATTGAGGTTCTGATTTAGTCTTTATTTCAGGTTCTTATTCAGATTCTAGTCCTCTTCTAGTTCTGTTTCTATTTCTGGTTCTAGTTCTTTTCTAGTTCATGATCTAGTTAAGGTTCTATTTCAGATTTTAGTACAGATTCTTATTCAGGTTCCAGTTCTGTTCTAGTTAAGGTTCTATTTTAGATTCTAGTTCAGATTCTAATTGAGGTTCTGATTTAGTCTTTATTTCAGGTTCTTATTCAGATTCTAGTTCTCTTCTAGTTCTGTTTCTATTTCTGGTTCTAACTCAGATTCCAGTTCAGATTTTTTTTCAGGTTCTATTTCTGTTTTAATTCAGGTTCTAGTTCTGTTTAGTTTTATTTAAAATTCTTATTCAGGTTTTAGAGCTCTGTTTCAATTCAGATTTGATTTTAGATTCTAGTTTTGTTCTAATTGACGTTCTAATATAGTTTCTATTTCAGGTTCTAGTTCTGTTTTAATTCAGTTTTTATTTCAGGTTCTAGTTAGGTTTTATTGCATTCCAATGACGACAACTTGTCTTGAATTTTTCTTCATTTTTGTAGTCAACCAGCCCATTGTGCTACTTGTGTCTAAATAAATGTATGAACATACATCTATAATTGAGTGTATTTGTTTCTCATGTCTGTCTCTCTAAATATATGCATGTTTACACAAGAACACAAGACATGTCGTATTTGTAAAAGGGGCAAAATTATACGTTTGTATAAATTCTAGGCGCCAAATATAACTATTACTAAAGGGTCCGCCAAAAAAAACTATTTTTTTTGAAAATGCTATAAACAAAAACTACTGAATATTTTCTCAAATTTCTTTTTTTATTTGAAAGTACAATCCTTCCGGTTAATAATGGAAAATAATTTCACGATCGGTCCAATTTTTAAGCACATTATCGATTGTGTGCAGCTGTATTTCACCAATGGCTTCATGAATATTGTCCTTTAAAGCGTCAATTGTCTCTGGCTTGTCGGTGTAACACTTATCTTTGACGGCACCCCACAAATAATAGTCCAACGGTGTCAAATCGCAGCTCCGTGGTAGCCAAACGACATCAGCTCTGCGGCTGATAATGCGATTTCCAAAAAAAGGGCGCAAAACATCGAGTGTAGCTTCGGCTGTGTTGCACCCAGCACCGTCCTGTTGAAACCAAATGTTGCCAATATCCTGCTCTTCAATTTTTGTGAACAAAAATTCGTTTAACATGACCCGATAACGATCGCCATTGACTGTAACGCCACTCCTTGCTCATTTTCGAAGAAAAATGGCCCAATAATGCCTCTGGACCAAAATCCGCACTAAACAGTGACTCGTTTTGGGTGCAACGGTTTTTAAATGTATGCGTGCAGGTTTTCTGTGCCCCAAATGCCACAATTTTGCTGTTTACATACCCGCAAAGATCAAAATGAGCTTCATCTGAAAAGATGATTTTTTTTTTTGGCAAAATCGGCATCTTCTGTAAGTCGATCGCAGGCCTACTTAGCGAAGCGAAAACGCCTTGGATGGTCAGTTGGCTTCAACTCCTGAACCAATTGGACTTTTTATGCAAAATTCGTCTCAATGATGTCTCCGAAATGTTCAATTGTTGAGAACGACTTGGAATTGATGTTGATGGCGCTTCACGCACATTTTCTGCCACAGCAGTAATATTCTCGGGTGTACGCACTGTTTTTGGCTTTTCACGCTTTGGTTTATCGATGAGGATACCAGTTTCTTTCACTTTTTTCACAAGATAACGAACATACGGAGCAGACGGTGCTTCTCTTCTTCCAAAATATGTACGCAATTTTTGCACACGTTCTGCAACATTACCATGATTTTCAAAGTAATGTCGCAATATTTCCCAGCGTTGTTCAAGCGTATACACAACCATATTCGTGCAGCGGAAGGATAAAACTAATTATCTGTCAAATCAGACATGAGCTAACTGCCATCCCTAAATACCGACGAAAGGCGTTTTTTAAATGTGAAAATTTCTCATGCTCATACATTTTGTATGGAGCATACCGAAACAACGCGGTTGCAACGCTTTGCTATTGGATAATCCAATGCGTTTCACAGTGAAGTTAGCTGCAAAAGAAAAAAAAAGAGAAATAAAACAACAATGTCCAGCTGTTACAATAAACACGGTCGTTTTATTTATTTGTTTCATAACCCTGTGCAATGGAGCGATAATGTTAAATATTTAGGGGTTATACTGGACCAAAAACTGATATTTGAACTGCATATCCAAAAACAGATTGAAAAATTCAACTTAGCAAAAACAATAATATATCCCTTAATCGGGCGTAAATCATTTTTAAGTCGTGATAACAAAAAAATTCTGGCTAAAGTAATCTTTCAATCTATAATTTTATATGCTTGTCTAGTTTGGGGAGTTTGCGCGAAATCCCACATTAAAAAAATTCAAATCTGTCAAAATAATCTGTTAAAGATGATGCTTAATTTACCATGGCATTTCTCCACCAAAGATCTCCACGAAGAAAATAATATTAAATTAATTACCGAAAAAATAAATTTTTTAACAGAACGCTTTAAGGTTTCTTGTAGCATGTCTAGTAATCCACTTATTTCTGGCCTTTATTAAAAAAGACCAATTTATTTTTTTTTTTTAGTTTATATCACCATACATACATGTATATATTGCGTATATACTTAAATGGGTATACATGACTTACAATTGTACATGAATGCATGAGTGCATATAATTATTACATTATTCTTTATTATTAATTTGCTCTAATATCAAATCAGAGGTTTTTATAAAAATAGTACTTTCCTCTGAAAGAAAATATTTCTTTATTATAAAACTCCGTCTATAAACTTAGTATGATTTTGTAGATGAAAAGTTAATATAATAACTAAAACTCTGTAAATTGTGTGATAACTTTAGGTTAAGTGTTATAAAATTTTTTTAATAAATAAAAAAAAAAAAAAAAAAAAAAAACCCCTGTTTTTATTGTTTTGACATAACGTTGTCGCTTTTGTTTAGGGATGGAGTATCAGCGCTAATGCTCAGCGTAAAAATACGTTCCGTCTTCCGTCGGTATTTAGGTACGGCTGTAAAGCCTCAGTTAGCCGACTGTAATGGAATGTAACTGCAACAGTAAGAAACAGCTGATGGATATTGTTATGTGTAAAGTAATGCAAATGGTTATAGAGATGTAAAGTAACGCAACACCGTAATGTATGAATCTGTAAAAAGTAGAATTTCCTTACATTTTTACGTCATTACACTACATTCCGTTACAGTCGGCTAACTGAGTCTTAAGTGTTACCACCTACGAAATAAGCACTAGTTGAAAAAAAAACGTTAGATGGCGGACCCGTTACTTACACAAACATACAAACACACTTAACTCTATAAATACATACGATTTCTAACAAACAAAAACATTTCATACCAAAAATTAAAAAATAAAATAAAAAATTTGTAAAAAAATAATGTAAATATATATTTGAAATGTAAACCAAGTGGCCAAGGAAGGTACTTTTACAAGCATGCATACATTCGCTCACTCATACTGAAACAAAGACATACATACATATGTGTTTTTTTATTGCAGCAGCAACGGAAAAAATAAAATAAAATATTTGAAAAAGACAGTCGTCATATACAGACATTTTTATTAAAAATAAGTAAAGTAAGAAAAACTCGACACACAATACGTGTTCGTGGAAGTAAGTACACTTGAGTTTTACATTTTACTTATTGCAGTTTCTTTTATGTTTTGTTTGTGGACGAAATACCTTCATATTTCTGTTTTCCACAATATATAATTTTAATGTTTTACATGTAGCATAAATAAAATGCGTCAAATATGTGCGAAATAAATACACGTATCCCCTTATACTCGCTGGAGTACCAGTAGCTGATTGTTGTGGTTCTTGTATGTTGTTACATACTGGTAAGAGAAATCCCTCATGCATAAACTGACTGAAGAGCATGATGGATGAATGCAATCTTATGTTGACATATTCATAAGTAAAGTATTGGTGCTGTAAGTTTTTCAAGGATAGCTGGAAGTGTAAAAATGACCCACATGTTTTAAATATGGCAAATGGAGTTTAAATGATATTGATTGGAAACTAGTACTGTTCTAGTTCTAGTTCGACACCAAAGGTAGCGTATTTTTTGTCGAAGAACACATCTGCCTTTGAATGCTTGTAAGCAGTTGTTTACCATGATATTGTAACAATGATTTGCTAAAATACAATAAAATTTATTGCCCAAGATTCATTGTTGTCACAATCTCAACAAAATCTAAGCTCTTGTAATTTTTCGTTTTCTTACTTTAAATTTCACAATAAAACTAGAAAATAAAACAGAAATCGTTACAAGTAGAAAAGAAATATATAAAAGCCAGTTAAAATGAACTGCTATTATTGATACAGTCAAAGCTCCAGAGAGCCGAATGTTCAGGGACTATAAATTTTTGCTTAACTTAAATGTCGCAAGAAAATTGCTTAGATAGCTCCAGGACTAACTAAGGCAGTTTCTTGTCTATGTGAATACAGAAAATTAGGTTGATTGTCTAGATGAAAATGGAAAAAAGAGACGACATAAATATGAAAAAAATATTTCAAAGAAAATTTGTTTATTTTCATATTAAATTTTCCAGCCAGAGGCTGCTCACTGTGCAACATATAATCCTTATATTAGCATGTTAAGTATACGTACACATGAGCCACTTAGCATACATACAAACATAGTTTAATTGTGTATGAATGTGTCTGTCTGCCTGACTGTATTTTTGCCTATATTTAATTAATTCATAAAAATTTATTTAACACATGTTAAAATACGAATAAAATACACACGTTTACGTTTTTGCGATAAATGACAGCAAATAATTTAACACGCAAACATAAATGTGGCCATAACAAACACACATTGACAAATTGCAGAAGACGGCAAAAGTACAGGTACTGCAAACTGTATAAAAGTTAAAGCATACTTTAAGGATTTCCAATAACACAAAATAATAACAATAGCAATAACAGTTACAGCAACAAAACTAACGGCAAATACACATGCACATGTAGTTTAGTAATGTTACAATACCAATGTACATGTTAGTTGTTACCCTGCAAATAACGCGACTAGTCCATACATGCATGTAAAGACTAGTCCAAAGAGGAGTAGGAGTACTCCAAAACTACTCCAAATATATGAAAAAAGGTGGTCCATTTAACATTGCGATGTCCTAGGAATGGACCATATAACCCATCGGAGTAGTCCCAAAACTACTCCATGGAGTACTCACGAGGGTTAGTTTTAAACAACAACAACAACTCAATATGCAATCGTGTTAACACGAAACCATGTCGTTTAACTACAAACTCTTGTTTAACTATGACATGGTCCGTGACTGCATAACATTGGACCATGTTGGGAGTAGTCCATATCATCTAAAATGGATCACGTAGTCCAATATTTTTTGCAGGGTAGTTTAATGACACATATGGATGTAAAAGTATAAATTGTTGTAACAAATGTATTAGTATGTGCTCACCAGCAGATACACAAACGATTACCCGTTCATACCGGTGATGATAGGGTTTGTTTGTTTGTATGAAAGCTTAAGAGCATATAAATAGTAACTGTATATAAATTATTATCTACACGCGAAGGTCGGTAATGGAAACTTTGTTTTTATTATACACTCGAAGAACAGAACTAGAACTAGAATTAGAACTAGAACTGAACTAAAACAAAAGATGCACTAGAGAAGAATTAGAACAGAACTAAAACAGAAGGAGAACTATAGTTTTTTTTAAGAAGAATTTTTATTGAACATTATTTTAATAAATAAATTACATTTCATTTAATATTCAAGGGACCCACGAAGCCGATAATTGGCTTATCTGTAGCTCAAGAGAGAAATATAAATGTTATTAGAATTAATTTTATATTAATACTAGAACAGTACTAGAAGAGAACTAAAACAGAACTAGAACTGAACTAGAACAGAATTAAAATGGAACTAGAACAGAACTAGAACAGAACTAGAAAAGAACTAGAACAGAACTAGAACAGAACTAGAACAGAACTAGAACAGAACTAGAACAGAACTAGAACAGAACTAGAACAGAACTAGAACAGAACTAGAACAGAACTAGAACAGAACTAGAACAGAACTAGAACAGAACTAGAACAGAACTAGAACAGAACTAGAACAGAACTAGAACAGAACTAGAACAGAACTAGAACAGAACTAGAACAGAACTAGAACAGAACTAGAACAGAACTAGAACAGAACTAGAACAGAACAAGAACAGAACTAGAACAGAACTAGAACAGAACTAGAACAGAACTAGAACAGAACTAGAACAGAACTAGAACAGAACTAGAACAGAACTAGAACAGAACTAGAACAGAACTAGAACAGAACTAGAACAGAACTAGAACAGAACTAGAACAGAACTAGAACAGAACTAGAACAGAACTAGAACAGAACTAGAACAGAACTAGAACAAAACTAGAACATAAATTTTCATTACAATATTTTTTTAATACCTAAATAATTCGTCTATTTTAATCTGTTTTTCTGAGTGTAGTTTATAACTTTTGTGTAAATTTACAACTTTTTAAACTGTATACACATTCTACACAAGCACTTAGGTTAAATCATTAAAGGTAATTTTGTAATAAGGAAGACGAGGTAAAAATAACAAACTCAAATGATCCATTATATAAATTATTAACGCCATATAAAGGGTTTATTAACGTGCTTAAATAATATAAAAAAACCTAATATACTAAATATAAGAAATACATATATGTATATAAAATGTATTTGAAACCCCTGCTACAGTCACTTAAACAAACTATTAACACAAAAACGCATAGTGCAAACTGTACAGTACACTTGGCTGTGTGATTATTAATGTATTTGAACTTTAGTTTCCTTCTTGGTCCTTTAAATTTAACCTTAATTTTCTTGGTTTGTTGTTTCGTTATAGCCTACTCGTACTGCTCGTTTTTATTTTTGCTAGCTTTTGTTTCTAGGAATTATATTTAAATTGCATTTAGAGGTATTGTAAAATAAATTCTGAAAAAAATGTTTATTATTTTGGAAATTTGCCATCAGCATATGTATTGGCTGTTTTCATTGTTGTTGTGAACTTGATTTCACAAGCGTTGAGCAAGAATGAAATTTACCATGAAATAAATACAAATTAAAATATATTTAAAAGTAGAGTCGAATTTGAAGCACTCTGTTCAAAAAATGCCCTGAAAGAAAATAAATATATTAATTTTTTTTATTATTATAGTTTTTTTTTACCTTTTTCATATTATTATTTCAGTAATTGTTCAAGCTTAAGGTCTTTTTTTATTTAATAAGCTTGAACAAATACTGAAATATATTCAGCTTTTTGAAATTTTTTACATTACAAGGTATGGTTAATTTTTATAATAAGTGATTTTTTTTTATTTAGGAGACTTTATGAAAATCAGGGAAAAAAGAGTTTTATCATCTCTGTTTAGCAATTGTGTGAAGTACATATTTTAACACATTCATACACATACAATAACAAGCAAACATAAAGGACCAATAAAACATTATGCTTGGCAATATTGAGGGCTCATCATCATCATTATCATCATCATCGTTATTATCGTCATTGAGATGTTGATGAGTGTTTGTTTGAGTGTTTTCGTTTGTTTGGAAAAACGGAAGTCAGCCATACTGGCAGTTATTTAACATTGTTTACTAGCAGCCAAGTGTGTTAATATGTACATATGTATATGTGTGTATGTATGTACATATATATAGCCTTAGAACAATTTATTTATTGTAAATTGTAATAAAACATGTAAGTCAGTATGTGCCTTGTTTTTATTTGCCATAAATATGGCGTGACGTTGTTAGATGGATTATGTTGGATAATTTTTATTTTCCATTTATTAAACCTTAGCAAGATAAGCTGTTTAAAATTTCTCGATTTTTTTTTAAACAAACAGCTACACAACTATGTGCAATGATAAACGCACATATGACGTGCTACAACTAAAACTGAACTAGAAACTGAACTAGAAGCTGGGCAAGAATCTGAACTAGAATTTGAACTAGAAGTTGAACAAGAATCTAAACTAGAACTAAACTATTGTATCAGATAATATATGTATATGTTTGTTAAGTGTTACAAAGTTTTACGCAAGCAAATTCTACTCTCCCCTATTGTAGGATATAAATATAAATTAAAAAAAAACTATCACAAACCATGATCGATGTTCTTTTTTAGGGGTGTAATGATGCAATTTATTGATTAAATTTATTCTTTATGGCTGTTAAAGTGCTTTTTCATTATAAAAAATAAGTATAATTTGTAAGGAATACTATTTAAATACATACCACAACATATTCATTTAGAAGAAAAATTTTGTATATCAACATTTGACCGAACGAAATGGTTTACTTCCACCCCCACTCGTACTTTGAAGCATGATTTATTCTAAAATATTATTTTGAAAAATATTCGTTTAGTCTACATTTGCAAATATTCAAATTCTGTGGCTACATTTTTCATTTGGCTTGGTCCATGTTCGAATGTCGCGTTCTCATACTTAAAGCAATGTTTGTTATCAGTACTCCGCGATTTTAATGCAAATTATAAAATTATAAAATAGTTGCCATAACATTGTACTGCATATTAAACATTTTGTTTTATTTTAAGCGTGTCGCATTCGCTATAGTAAGTGTATCATTATTTGTAAAAACAATTGAGAAAATGCAAATACATCCACTAGTATAGTATAAAAAATGAATCAATAAGTCCTTATTACAAATATCGAAAACTGTCGCATGCTAAATCATACTAAAGGTTAAAAAAAAAAACAATTGAGGTGACAAAACCACAAACTTGATGTGACTAAAATTATATAAAAAAAATTTATGTTTATTTTGAACGCGGTTTTCGTCTTTAGAAAATTATATATAATTTTGAAAGATACATATATGTCTGCCATTCTCACTTAGTAATTTAACTTTATACTGCAAACAACTTACATTTTTGTTTGCTTCAAAAATGTCGTATGTTGAGCCAACAAAGCGTAAAAAAACAGTGCCGTTGAAGCTTTATTTAAAAAAACAGTGCCATTAAAGCACACCGATTGCTTACCGCAGCTTATGGAGAATATATTCCTTCTTGCGAGAGATGTTTTCTATGATTTTTTTTTTTTTTTTTCTCTTGGACCAGAACTCAGGGGATGACCCCTACTTATGCAATGCATTGTGTTGGAACTAAGAAAATAGGTTATGGGAGGGAGGATAGCGGGAGTAGTGTTTGTGAACATTTGACTTGAATTTTCATATATTGAAAGTGGCAGGGAATACCTCTGCTGGGAGTTTGTTCCACATACGGACAGTACGGCTAAAGAACGAATTTTCCCTGTAGTGTGTTGTGCGATCCACTGTCCAGTCGACCACAAAAGGATGATCCCTGACTGAAGTGTTGATTTTGACACGGAAGACAAATATCTAACAGGCCAGCCAAAAAAAGTTTTAAGACCAAGAATTAAAGGCATTATGCAATTTCAAAACGTTTGAGAGCAGCAGAATATGAATAGAAGCCGAGAATTCTTGGAAGACAACATTGCATGTCCGAGATTATTATTATTATTATAAATTATTTTTTGCACTGTTTGCGATGGTATTTGATGCTTGGGCAACCAGCCGAATGGACACCAAAACCAAATAAATGTCAATGGCCCTAAGGCAATGCTGTGTATTTGGTGGAGTCAAAAGGTTTCTAATGATTGCAAGCAAAAATCTGGCCAGAACATCACTGAGAACCTGTAACTAATGCAAATAAAAAAAAAACACCAGAATATACAGTCAGCCATGAAGTGTAATATTTCATTATGACAACTCTCGGCCACATGTTGCAATACCTGTTAAAAACTAGTATTTAAAAAGAAGTGGTTGGGAAGTTTTGCCTGACCTGCCTTATAGAACAGGGCTTGCCCTGTCAGACTACTAATTACCAATATTGAAGCAGAATTGCTCTCTCTCTCTCTGGGATAGGCTTTACTTCAGAGCAGTATATCCGAAATTGGCTTGAATTGATCTGGACCTCAAAATGGATTGATGCCAAAAAGATGGGCAAAAAAAGACTTTGAATAAATTTATATTGTTTAAATGTTTCAAAATAAAAGCTAACATTTTTAAAAAATATCGCATTTTTTAGTTATACAGCCAATATATGTACATATACAGATAAATATTTATTTTAAAAATAAAGTATTGTTATTAATTGCATAACATATTAAAATGTATTTGGTGTAAAATTTATTGCAGCCTGTATCAGTACATATTTATTTACTTATGCCCGTTTAGTTTATTATTTAAAACAATTTAAAGCTTTATTATACAATGTTACCATTTACTTACTTCATTTAACAGGAAATACTTAACAAACCGTAATAAGTTGCCAACCTAACTGTTTAATTAAACACAGTAAGTACAATTTAACATACAGTTCACAGTTAACTAATAGCTGTTATTGTTTATCCAATGGATGGATGAGAAAATTGACTAACTAATAAAATAAAATTTATTAGTAAATATTCTATATATTTCTTAGTTAATTCAGCAACCACCCCGTAAAACTGTAAAAAAGCCCCTATTGCCTATATTTAGGGTGACAAATTTTCTATGCCCTTGAAAATTTTCGAATAACGGTGTTTGTGATGAATTTCTAAAAACTCACCACGATTTTTATACTCACCACGATTTTTTCACCACTTTTTTAAATTCCACCACACGAGCAAAACAAATTTCTGTAGTGGGGGGTGATGGCAAATTTTTCCCTTCCTCCCATCACGATTTTTTCACCACTTTTTTAAATTCCACCACACAAGCAAAACAAATTTCTGGAGTGGGGGGGGGGGGGGGTGATGGCAAAATTTTCTCCTCCTCCACTCACTCTCTCCTCCAGTCCTATCCTTTTTTACCTCCGTCGTCGTCGTCGTGTGTTGATTGATTGATGATGTTGTGCGGTGGTGGGTGGGTTGGCGCTTGCTTGCTGCTGCTGTGTCTGCCATCCTTTTTCTTAGAAAGAAAGTTCTATTTATGCGAACTTTAAAAAAAAGATATATGGGAATTTTTTGTTTGTTTTTTGTTTGTCATTTTAAACAGGTTGGTGTGCTGCCCTCTATGTATTGTAAGTAAAGTTAAAATTCTTATAGTTTCATGTGCCAAAATGTTCTCTAATAACAAACATCATTGTCAACTCAGAGAAACATCACCAACAGGCAAAGAAACGAAACGAAATGAAACGAAACCAAGCAGTCAACATGAAAGACACTAGTTAGTAGTGATTAAAGAGGGTTCAGTTGCTAAAGTCGTGCTGAGTGTTGTGTTGTTATTTATTTTTTGAATACAACCAAGATATTTTTTCCATATTAATTTACTCTGGCATTATTGAGTCAGAATTCAAACGACTGTAAAACGAAACAGACGCGTCGCGCATTAATATTTTTGAAAAACCAGTAAACATTTTTTGTGTGTTGTTGATTATGTGAATGGAAATATAAAATAACTTACAGAAAGAAAAGTTTTATAAAAAAAAATCAAAAAAAGGCATTCATTAAATAGTTAATTAAATAGCTTAAAATAAAGATTTTCTTAGGGAAAATACTTTAACAAAAAGGTATAAATAAAAATTTGGTGATATTAAAGTTACAACAACAAAGAAGAAAATAATAAAATAAACAATTCACAATTGCTTCAAACGTTAGCTGAGAGTGTAAAAGTTTGTTAGCAAGGAGTGTGTGTGTGTATCACAATTCCTGTGTGTTCCCTGAGTTAAGGATTTTACTTTCTTGGGGTTCTCCTGGCTCTTTCCTTTAACAAATAGTAAACAACAATAACAATAAAAAAAGTGCAGTGAACGAACACCTATAACAGCATTTATTTATTTTTCTCCCTACCAACCTTCAGCACCCAACCAACAAACAAACGAACCAACCAACCTTCCAACTACTTAGATATACTACGTCGTCATCCGTACAAACCCCCTTCTTAAGTTTACCATTGAAAAGTTTGTTGTTGTTTTTGTTTTGTTTATTTCCTTTATAAGAAAAAAGGTTCAAGAGAAAGAGAAAAAAGTTCAAAAAAAAAAACAAGAAAATAAATAATATTCCGTACTTTAATGCTCAGTTATGTGGAAAATTGCAGTGTAATTTAAACTGCGCTGCTGCTGCTGTCATTATTGATGTTTGTTTGTTTATATTTTTCGGGTTTTTGCTTTCATTCAAAATTTAATTGATTTCATTTAGAAGTGTTGTTGTCTTTAACAAACAAATAAATATCAAGCTTCTGTTTTTTTCAATAAAAAAAAATTAATAATTTCTTTGTTTTTTCTACAATTTTAGTTAAAAAATTTAAACTTATAAAAAAAAATCTATTGAATATAATAAAAAACCAAGCAAAAGTTTGCAGTAATAAAACCAAAACAAAAAAAAAACTATCAAGAAAATTTCCAATTGACCAATGTAAGTACATATAGGTATACATACATACATACGAGTATATTTAAAGAGTTTTTTGATTAAAACTACAAATTTTTGTTATAAATAAAAGTTTTGTAATAAAAAAAAAAAATTGTAAATTCCTTCTATAAATAATAAAGTTAAAGTAGAAACAATTTGTAGGTTAGATAGTAAAGGTATGGTCACACATGGCAAATATTTATTCAAAAAATTGTAACCACTTGTTTTAGCATAAATTTGTTTGACGTTATTTATTTATACAAGAGTTTTTAACTGAATGAGATTTTTTCCCCTTGCGAGTATTATTGTAAAAATTTTTTATAAATCTTCGAATTTTTCAAAAATTTTAATCGAGGTTCACTTCAAGTTAAATATACAATTTATTTGAAAATAAATTGTATACCTACACTACATTTATTTTTGTATATTTCTGTTATATGTTTTACATAGCCATTGGAAAGCATAAATGCAAAATCATACAAAAATATCCAAAGAGACACTAGCAAAATGTAATGCATTTTCTGGCCTGCTAAAGCCGTCATCAGGGGCCAAATTACCGCATTCGTGATCGAATGAGTTATCGTATCGAAAAATGATTTCGATATCGAAATTATGATAAAATGTACTAAATTTTTTGCTCGATATCGAATGCCATAATCTCAAATAAGAAAATTACGATCAATTTTACTCGATATCGAATGCGGTAATTTGGCCCCAGCATTCTTTGTGTGAACTTCGATTAAAATTTTTAAAAAATTTGTTTATTAATACTCGCAAGAGGAATAATTCTCATTTAATAAATCTTCAAATAAAAAATTTTATAAAAAATTTTTACATGAGTTTTTGCAAGATCGAGTTAAAAAATATTTTATTTAGTCCCAATTTATACGATGCAATATTTGTAGAAAAATTTGATGCAATTATCAGCGTTAACAACTTTAAAGGGTTTCGCACCATTTTTGGTACTTTTTTAAATTTTTTGTGTGAAAAATCCCTTAATTGGTGCGCGGTGCGCTTTTTTATTATAATGAAATCTATATGATGAAAAATGACCTCATTAAATGTATATTAAATACAAATGTATGATAAATGAATACATACTCGTACTAACAAATTTGTCACATGAAGGTTATTTATTGCTAAACGTGAATAGGATGAAGAAAATCTTTGTTTGAAAATAAAATTAACATTTTAAACATGGAAATAAAAATGCTTGTGTAGCCTGCTGATTTTGTCTATTGAACTGTAGACGAACAACCAGGGTTAGAGTCCCAGTGGAGCCCTAACAAATTTTATTGAAAAAATTCTAATAGAAAGTACCAAATATGTACTGAAATAAGATCTTTTTATCAATTACTACTTCAGTTCCGAATAGCATATTGTGAGTTAAATTTTGAGTGCTTAAATGCTTATTTTATTTAAAGATCTTTGTTTCTCAAGAGATCAGGTTGTTCACTACCCTTAATTGTGAAACTTCGAAATACAAAAACGAAATGCCGAAATGTTGTCACTAAATTGAAAATTAAAAGTTGAAAAAGAAAAATTTAATAATTAGAGTTGAATAATTAGAAAAAAGGTTTTTACTATTAATCGTTGATCTCTTTTTAAAAAGTTTTACATAGAATTTATGAAATTAAAAAAATGTAAAATTAATTCAATAAATATTTTAATAAAAAAGCAATTTTAAACTTGGTGCGTTTTTTTTAATGACGCGTTTTCTTTCTCCATTTTGGTGCATTTTTAAATTTCAAAGTTGACAACGCTGGCAATTATTTCCTTAAAATATATTTTTACTCGCTTAAATGTTAAAAAGCAAAATGTTTTAGAAAATGTTCAAGTTTTTACAAATTCAACTCGGATACTACAGTCGGGTGACCTTGTATAGAAAAGCTCTAAAACTCGGGCACATGTTTTGTACAAATTTCCCCTGAAATTACAGTCGGGGGACCTTGTACAATTCCTAAAATTTAGGTAGATGATGTTTTGTGAAAGTGTCTAAATAAGCTGGATTTTTACTGGTTATGCTAAATAGATCCCTAAACAATCGAACATGAAGAAAAACCAAAATTTTCTTCTGAGGATTTTTTATTTAAAAATTCTTTTGAAACACAATTTTTTCTTTAAATTTTGTTAAAGAAAACTTAAAAAATTAAAAACAGTTTTATGAGATATCAAAAATAAATTCCTTTAATAATTTTGCCAAGGCGGTAAAAAATATTTTTGTAAGATCTTGTTAAAATTGTGAAATATTAGATATTAAATTTTTGTGATCTTTTAAACGATAAATTAGATAATAAATAAGAAAGAAAAGAATTGTGTAAATTCCTTTTGTAATTTAGCCAAGGCTGTTTATTATTCGATTTTTGTAAGATTTTGTTTTAAACAATTCAAAACTACAACTAAAATATTAAAAATTGTTTTTGTAATATTATAAAGAAGAAATTAAAGAATTGATTGAATTCATTTCATAATTTAGTCAAGGCTGTTGTTTATTTATTATTTGTATATGTTTTAATTAAGTTTTGAAAAATTTTGTTAAATAAATTTTTAAAAATTTAGTAAAGCTCTTTTAGAGATATTATAATGTATACGAATATTTAAGTGACTAATGGCCGAATTCTCAGTCATTAGTTAACCATTGGTAAGCTAATATACTAACTGTTCTTTAACTAATACTTGTTATTCTTATAGCAAACTAAGCATTGCGAATAAAGAATCATTAGTTAAGCCTTTGTCAATAGCTAACTAAAGACTGTGAATTCGGCCATTATACAAATAATTATGGCCTGAATTTCTTACCTAATTTAGCTAAGACCGAAATGATTTTTTTCTTCAAATTTGGTTTTAAAATTTTTGTTAAACAAATTTAAAAATAATAACAATTGCTTGAGCTTTCAGAGTATAATTAACAAAACGAATTTGTTGAATTCCTTTCATAGTTTAGCAGAGGCTGAAGTTTGAATTTAACTGCATATTTTGAATAAAAACAAAATTTCTGACAATAGTTGGATTTTTAGCTATAACTTTTAATTGTTGCTTAGTTTGGATTAAATTATTCAAACTTATTACAACCTTATGACAAAATAAGTTAAAGACTTTAACAAATGCGATGTTTTAGCTGTCTGGGTCAAAGGTCAAACTTTTGTTTATTGGAGATTTTTTTAAAGGAAAATAGAGAAATGTTTGCAATTTGCTTATGGTTTTTGTTTGATTTAGACATGGCTAACATTTTGTCAATATAATTCTTTAAAAAATGTTTAAGTAAATTTATTTATTCAATATTTTTGTAAAATTAAAAAAAACTGGAAAATTTTTTTTACTAAAAATTTGTTTTCTCAATTTTGTTCCTGAATTGTTATAAATCTCTCTCTCATATAAATCTTACATTTTTATCCACATTTATTTATCTTTTATATTGAAAACTCATTTTACCCCTGATTTTGCTTAAACTTTACACGTTTTCTTTCGTTGCACAAACAAAAAATCAATATCATCAAAATCTAACTTTTGCATTTGTCTTTTAGTTTCATGCTTTCAACTCAAACCATATCTTTTATTTTATCTATAACTATTTTGTACATTATTTATTTAATATTATTTCTACTTCAGATGCTTGGCAGGAGTTCATTTCATTTTTTTTTAATTTTTTTTTGATTCTTTTAGGTCGTACGTGTTATTTCTGATAATCACGTTTGGTTGTCACGTTTTTCGTACAACGCAAAAAAATCAGCTTATTTCAACACCAAGCCAGATAGACCTAATTTAAAAGCAAAGAATAAAAGAATGTCAAATATCTTTGTTTTATTTTTAGCACATACATACAAATAATTACAACGCAATATTTCCGGTTTTAACAGAAGGTCCTTCAACACACACACACACTTACATAGAATTAGTTGTGTTAAACACTCACTCTGTTATGGTTTCAAGTATTAAGGTTTCATAAATCTTTTAAACTCTGCAGTGTTTACTCTCTAACTAGAGTTTGGCTCTCTCTTCAACTCTGTTATTTTCCAAAACCTGTAGACTGATTAGAGTTGAGATTTACCCAGCTGTTCTGGTTAACAACAATTCTAACTATTTGCCAAAGTTAAATGTAAAACATTTTCAAACAAACTCTACTAAAAAGACACTAAAAAGAATATTGTAGCTTTTATAGATTACCTGGGATATGTAAAGTAGACAAAATACTTACATTTGAAGTAAAACAGACACACAGACAACTGATGAGTTACATAATTACTTCCTAAAGTAAAATACATATATACATTCTAGATTACTTAGAGACAATAAATAGAGAATTGAAGCTTTTATAGATTACCTAAGTTGTGTGAAGTAACCAAATAACTTATAGACTAAGGATGAGTTCAATAATTACTTTTTAGAGTGTAATCTAAACTATTTTTTAACTGACTACATTCTAGATTACTGAGGGACACTAAAGAGGCAACTGAACCTTTTATAGATTACCTGGGTTGCGTAAAGTAAGCAATTTTCATGTATTTGTATTCTAAAGGATAAATACACTACAAATGAGTAAAATAACTTGCTCCTAAGGAGAAATTTAAAAACACATATTCGAACATACTACATTCCATATTATTTAGGGACACTTAAAAGATTGTAGAATCTTTGCTAAATTACCTAGGATATGGAAAGTAGCTTGATGACTTATATTTTAATGAAAACTATTACATAGGCTATTGATGATTGCTTGCTAAAGTGAAATAAACAATATTTTCAAACTGAGATGTACTCGTATAATACAAATGATTAAACTAACTATTTCTTAAAGTGAAATGCAAACAAGTTTAAACTTACAACATTCTAGATTAGTTAAAAATATTAAGAAGACATTGACTTTACCCTAGATTACCGGAGTTATGTAAAATAGCCAATTGCCATATATTTACTTTAATATGGGCTCGTAGACAATTGATGTTAAGAATTAGAAGTTTTTAAAGTGAAATAAAAAGTATGCTCAAACTGACTACATTCTGCATTACTTAAGGACACCTAAGAGACAATATGCCAGATTACCTGGAATGTGTAAATTAGGCAAATGAGTTATCTCTGCTTAACAAAGGACACATAGAGATAGTAGTAAGTGAAATAACAAATTCCTTATAACAAGTCTAAACTGACTACTGTCCAGATTACTTGGATACCACAAAGTAACTATATAATCCACAATACATTACCAGGATTGAGTAAAAGAGTCTAAAGACTAATATTTGTATTAAAAAAGAATCACAAGTGCC
Source organism: Bellardia pandia (assembly GCA_916048285.2). Lineage (NCBI taxonomy): Eukaryota > Metazoa > Arthropoda > Insecta > Diptera > Calliphoridae > Bellardia > Bellardia pandia. Next base: position 96,570,788 of record OU696533.1, on the reverse strand, counting down.
AAATGAAACAAAGATTTATAAATTAGACAGCCTGATAAGTAGCAAGACCCAAATATTTCTTGCCAGCCTCCAAAAACAGCTGGGTATTATTACAAATTGTACCCAAAGAAAATGCAAAAAAGTACTTTTTCGTTGTGGTAATGGAGAAAAGAGATTGCATCTAATGTACCTTGGCACTAATCAAGTGCGAAGTGTATCTTCTTTCTTATATTTACCTAATCCTTTACGCATTTTCTGGGAGTTTGTTGTTGGTACTGCTGCTGTTGTTATAACTTAGCTTAGCACACCTATGTAAACATTAATACATACTAAAGTAGCCAGCCATGCTGTAAAGTTTTTTTCTCTTTTTTTTTTTTTTTTGAAGTTTCTCTAGTGTTTGTTTTTATGTGTACGAGTATGTGTAAGTTTTTTTTATAACGTTTGATTAAGTTTTTCATGTTGTCTGCGTATGCGTCTGTGTTGTGTTTTTGAATACAACTGGGAATTATGTTTGAATGTGGAGATGTTATTGTCCTGGCAGTTGTTGTTATCCTTAAACAAACAAAACTGAAACACGTGCCATTGGAAATTGGTTTTTGTACTTCTATGTATTTGTATTTATATTCACAAAGTACTCAAAGTCAGCCGTTTGTTTTTAAACAGGAAATGAGGGAAGTCCTGTTAACAAATTATTCCAAGTTTAAACGTAACTAAAATAACCGGGTATTGTTATAATAGCTATTGATTGAAAAGCCATAAACTAATGCTTAATGCTATTAAGGCTACATGAAGCAATACTTATTATTGATTTTATTTTTCCTATTTTTAATTTTATTAGTTTATTTTCAAACTGTATTACAACACGATATTCTGTGTGTTTGTGTGCTATCCTTGAACATTATTATAGTTCTCCCCGTTTCATGCTAGTCCTTAAGTCGTCAATGTCATTTAGCAGGCGCCAGTTGTATTTTTATATATATATGACTTTAGAATGATAAGAAAAGAAGTTTACCACACACAATCGCCTTAACTTTGGCATGACAATATAACGAATGGTATTTAACAGCAGACAGTGGGTGAAAAAGTTAAAACCACACTAAAAAAATATATTTAATTTTAAATATAAAAAGTTAAGTCAGACGAACAACAACATTGAGTAAGTTTTATGCATAAATACAAATAATCTTTGCCTGCCTTTGTCAATAATTAAAGTTTTATTTAAGTTCTCTTTTTAACCATTCACTTACTTTCCTCTCTAACTATCTAAGCTTAAAAAATTATGCTTTTTTGTATGTAGTAGGTTTACTTTTTGTTTTGTATCAAATACAAAAATAATAAAACACCCACATTTTTATGTTTTTAGTTTATTATTTCTACTGTGTTCATGTTTTCTGCTATACTCGTACTTTGTATTGTTAGTTGATAAATAATATACAAAAGGAACAAACAAAACAAAACTCAATAAAAAAAAATTGTAGTAAAAATTTCATTTCAACAAATATTAAGCAATAAAACAATCTGTATGAAGGTCCTCAAGAAGAATGTTTTTTGCCGCCACTAAACATAATTATATTTCTATTACAAGCAGTGCGTGTAAGTTTTTGAGTTGAGGACAGTGAATTGGAAGAAATGTGTGGTAGAAGGGCAAAAAGACTTAGACAAACGGGGAGAGAGTAAAGAATTTGGAAAAATATAAAAAAAGTAAAAAAAAAAAAATCTTTCTCTGACTACATTCTACATTACTTAGGAGTACTAAAGTGATAATTAACTCCACATTTGATTACCTGGGATGTGTAAAGTAGCCAATCGACTTATATTTGTATTAAAACAAACACATAGACGGGTGATGTGTAAAGTACATACTCTCTAGATTACTAAGGAGCAATAAAGTGGCAATTAGCTCTCTACAAGAGTGCATAACATGTGTAAATCTTACAAATGATTTTGCATTACAATAGCCATCTAGACTACTGATGATTACAATAATTATCTCCTTAAGAGAATTGTAAAAAATTGCCAAACTAACTACATTTTAGTTTACTTGGAGCCAACTAAAAAAAACAATTGTTTTTATAGTAGATTACCTGGGTGGTGTAAAGTAGCTAATTAACTTATATCTGTATTACAACAACTTCTATTATTAAAATCATTAATTCCTAAAGTGAAATGTCAAATAGTTTTAACTGACTACAGTGTAGATTACAAAATGACACTAAAGTGGCAAGCCAACAAGACTTATATTTAACATATACTCGTAGACTACTGATGTGTAAAATAATTACTTTCTAAAACGATGTGTAAAAAAGTTAACAAACTGAATACATTATAGATTACCTAAGACACTAAAGAGACAATATTCCAGATTCCCTGGGTTGTGAAAAGTAGCTAATGAACTTACATTGGCATTACAAGGGTCACATAGATGATGCAGATGAGAAAAATAATTCTATACTAAAGTTAAATTGAAAAAATTGTCACATTGACTACATTCTAGATTACCTAGAGACACTCAAGGGACAATATGTTAGAGTGCTTGGGTTATGGGAAGCAGCCAACAGACTTATCTTTGCATTACAAGAGTTACATAGATTGCATAGTAAAATATACAAAAAAAGTTCAAACTGACTACATTCTAGGTTACTTAGAGACAACTAAAGAGCCACTTGAAACTTTGCTAGATTACCTAGTTATTATTATTAAAGTTATTTCCTTAAAAGTTTGTCATAAATAAGAAATAATCTGAAATTTTGAACAATTTAAATGAATCTACTCGCATACAGACTCTTTAAAATTGTTTGAATGAGACTTAAAAATAAATCAAAAGTTTAAGTGAAATGTCAACAAATACAAGGAAACCCATTTAATGACTTGTCATTACTAAGTACCCAGCATACCATTCTAGGAGCGCTCCGAAAAAGGAGTCAGAATAGAGTCCAACTAAACAGCATTTTCGGAGCGCTCCGAAAAAGGAGTCAGAAAAGAGACCAACTAAAAAGCATTTTCGGAGCAAAAGAAAAATTTGCTTAAAAAATTATTTTTTTTTCCCATTTTTATATATTTTATTTAAATGAATTCCATTTTATTTTTTTACCTGTAAATACAATTTATTTAATTTTTTTCCATTTCTAATTTAGTTTATATGCAAATGAATTCCCTTTTTGTTTAAGTAAAAACAATTAAAAAAAATGTGAACTTTAAATTTTTTGTATTTAAAATTGCAATGACTCTTTTCTGACGTGATGTAAGAACTCTTTCAGAGCCAAAAAAAACCCTCGTAAAAGACTCTTTGCTGACATTATTTAATAGCTCTTTCAGAGCCCAAAAAAACCCTCATAAAAGACTCTTTGCTGACATTATCTTTCTAACGGACCATTTTCAAATGTAATGACCCTCTTTTCCGAAGGTTTTCGCAGCAATAATGATTGTTTTTTGGGCTCATAAAGAGGAAAAGGTGTCAGAAAAGAATTTTTTCGGACTCATATGGCTTGCTGGGTAAGTGTTGTTGTAAATGTGTGCAAAAATATGCGTGTGTTTGTATAAGTTTATGTTGCGTATGAGAGTGTCTGCTGCTGCCTAATATGAGTCATCCTGTGCAAACGTCACCAGGAAACATTCAACTTTTTCTCTCTATATAAATATGTATGAATGAATGTATTATATGCATACAAGTGTATATAATTGTATATAGTAGAATTTTTATTTTGTTATCGAACATTTTTATTTGTGTAACAAATACCAGCCAACATACACTCAGTCATATTCACACACATACATATGTATATTGTATCCTTGTTATCCTCGCCTTCATTTCTATTGTTTATTCTTTCATTTTTTTTTGTTGTTTGTTATTTAATAATTCTTTTTATTGTGTTTTTTTTTGTGTTCGAACTAAAGCTAAAGCTTGGAGCCTTTAGGCTCATAAATATTATTTCATTTGTAGAGGTTTATATTGTAGCTGTCTGCCCTGTATTTTAAAAAGGATGTCAGCAGTTGTGAATGTATATGTCTGCTAAATATTAATGATCTAATAACATTATTTAGTTGTTAACTAAGACAATAAATAAAACAAACACACAAATTTCTCCATTAATATCAAAATTTTAGTAAGTTTCTTTCTATGTTTGATTGTGGCAGGTTTTTCTTTGTGCCAAAAAGTGGAGCACTGACTAATAGAGTTAGGAAAATATTTAGAAATTGAGTAATATGAGACTGATTTGCTTTAGATTGAATTAATGAATGGGTGGGTAAATTTCGACTATGTGTTGCTTACACTTGACAAAATTGTATGAAAAACTCAAGAAACTGTAACCAGGATTTTTTTTAATAAATAAATGGCCATGAAAATTCAGGTTATGTCTTGTCAAAATTTATGAAATATTCGAAAGACTTTAAACAAATCACAAAATTCTCGTATTAAAAAAAACATTATATTCAAATGCAATCAATTAACTAGTATTCTAAGATTTAAATTTTGTATTTTTTTTTAATTTATCAGCTTAACTTGTGCAATAATCAAAGTTAATTAATTATCTTAAACTTTTGTTATTGTTCTAAAAAAACATGTAAATTTGAATTGAAAAATAAATTTAGAGCAAATATAAAATTAGAAATATGAATTTTTTAAATTTTAGATGCGCCCTCTTTTTGAAATTTTAAAAGTAGGCGTAATTTTTATTTTATTCTAATAAATTGCTTTTAACAAAATTTTAGAAACAATTTTAATTAATTTTAAAAATTTTAAACGTGCCTTCTTAGTGAAATTTTAAAAGTGGGAGTAATTTTTCTCTAAATTTTTGTGATTTTTCTCTTACAATTTGATTACAATCAAGCTTAAAAAAAAATGTTTATATTTTTGAGTTTTTGCCACGCCCACTTTGTGAAATTTTAAAAGTAGGCGTGGTTTTTATTTAAATATTTACAATTTTTCTTCTACAAGTTCTTTACAATAAAGTTATAACGGCTATATTAGTCGTTTTGGAGCTTTAGTCCGCCCACTTTATATAATTTTAAATGTGGGCGTATCTTTTATAACAAGATTTAAATAGTTTCTTTTACAAGTTTCTTATAAATGAGTTTTAAATTAAATTTTAAAAATTTTCGAGTTTTATGCATGTCCACTTTATGAAATTTATAAAGTGGGTGGGGTTTTATTTGCAATATTTATGTTTCTTACAAAGTTCTTATAAACAAGTTTTTAATTTAATTTTAATATTTTTTTTTTTAGTTTTTTACACGCCCACATTGCGAAATGTTAAAAGAGGGCCTGATTTTTATAACAAAATTTCGTTTTTGATTTTAATATTTCTGTTTTATCACTTAACTTGTAAGTTTTAAACATATTTTAAAAACGATTTTTGTAGTTTTACTCACACCTTTATGAAGTTTATTAAAATTTCTAGGATTTTTACTTTACAAATTTTAAATACGTTTTTATGTTTTTTTAAATTATACACTACGACAATTTTATAAAGTTTTAAAAGTGGGCGTGGTTTTTTTTCTATATTTATAATTTTTCTGTTACAAAATGGTTTAAATAAATCTCTAAATGCAATTTTATATTATTTATTTTAAATTTTAAAAATCTTATTTATAAAATTTTAAAAGTGGGCGTGGTTTTTTATATTTATAATTTTTCTGTTACAAAATGATTATAATAAAGGTGTAAATGAATTTTTATATTATTAATTTTAAAACATTTATTTATGAAATTTTAAAAGTGGGCGTGATTTTTTCTATATTTATTGTTTTAAACTTAAGCTCTTGTCTTTATAGTTTAAACTAAATAAGATTTTAAATTCGGTTTAGTTGCGCCCACTTTGCGAAATTTCAAAAGTGGGCGTAGTTATACTTTAAAAGTTTAGGATTTTTCTCGTACCTGTTTGTTATTGACAAGTTTTGAACACGATTTTAATGTTTTCATTGATTTGCCCACTTTGTATAATATTAAAAGTGGGCGTAAGCTTTCTTTAAATTTAGGTTTTTCGTTACAAAATGGTTTTAGATAAGTTTTTTTTTTGGTATTTGAAGGTGTTTATATTGTTTTTTTGGATCAAAAACTAAATAAATATTAAATGTATTGGCTAAATTGTATCAATTTATGAGAATTTTAGCGCCTTCAAAAAAGTGGGCGTAATTTTTTAGTTGGATGTAAATAAGTTTTTATAACATTGGAGAAGTAATTTTGTGACATTATAGGCCTTAAATGCGGCCTTTTGTTCCTACTAGGAACCACAGGACATAATATATAGGCCTTAAATTGTGTAATAAAAGAGTTAAATATATTAAAAAATGTAAAACTGGGCTGTAAAAACGTCCAAAATTCAAAACAAAATACTAAAATTAAGTTAATTTTCAATTATCTTAATTAAGTGATAAAAGCATTTATTTGGTGATGTAAAATTGATTAGGAAAAAAATAGATTTTTTAATTATTAAAGAAAATGTATTGAAATTTGTAAAAAGGTACTTGACACCTTTTATAATCTAAAGGTACGGTCACACTTGGAAAATATTTGCCGAAAAAGCCGTGACCTCTAAATATCATTTATTTATTTAAAAAACCTTTTATTATTTAGACCCAATCACAACAACTATTTAGTTTTAATTTCTTTGATGCTGTTTGATCTTGCAAAGCTCTTGTAAGAGTAAACAATGTCAAACAAATTTGTGCTAAAACAAGTGGTTACTCTTTTTTAAGTAAATATTTGCCAAATGTAACCGTACTCTAAGTCAAAGAAATTTTCTCTTGAATAAATATTTAATTTCCTTTAGTTTGCTTCTCAAATTTCTTTCCACTACCCGAGATATCTTTAGAAACTGATATCATCAAAAACATTATGATTAACACACCATCATCATGGTCATCAATTTATGAATATTTTATTATATTTCTGTTTTTGCTTTTGCTTTGACAATTTATTACTTTATTTATTTATCCATCTATATTTTTTTGCAAAAGAACCTATTACTGCTACTGTTGATATACGAGTAGTTCTCAACTTATGAAACTTATGACTCATCTTGCCACATCACTTTCTTGAGAACTCATGTAGAAATGTTTTGAATGAAAAAGAATTCATCATACATACATAGATACAAATATTAACGTTTAACTTACTTTTATATGTATTTATTTATGTTTAATTTTTGCAAACTTTTCAATTCTCCTTATGAACTAAATTTTTCGTATTTTTTTTTTTTAATTTTTTTATGACAATAATGATTGAGTTTTTGTTGCAGGTCTGTTATATTCAGTTATACTATAATTTAGCTATTTTTGTTGGTAGTTGTGTGTATTATTTAAATGATGACAAGATGTCGGAAATAACCTTTTGACATTCTGTTTATAATAAACACATTTTATGTACCAGTGTATATTTGCAAGTGAACTGACTGACTTGGTTTCATTGAATGACTGCATCTGTTTATGGTTGTATTATAATAAAAAAAGGCAAAAATGAAAATGAATTTTTAACTAGGTATTTACATTTTAGTTTCATGCTTAAAATTGCTACTTTTAAAAGAAATTGAAAGCTTAATAAAAGCCTAAAAAAATGTTGCATAAATATTTGATGTGCTAGATAAACAAAGTTGCAAAGTGAAATTCTTTAGACTAATGGTCAAACGTAATGTAATTTATTTGTTCTATAGCTTTTGAATACATACTTATTTTCTTAGCAAATGTCCTTTTAATACTGGGCAACAGGAAACAGGCATTTGAAATAAGAGTAACGAAAATAAAATAAGATGTGTTGTGGAACAAAACTGCGTATGAAATATACACATTTGGTATAAATATACAGTGGGAAGCAAAACTGTCCGAATGTTTTGCATTAAGGATGGTGCTTTTGAATGCGCTTATATGGCCTATGCCAATAGAATTCTTTTCCATCAGACTGGTATCGGTTGAGTTCCGTTTCGTCGCTTCAAATAACCCGTTTCCAGTCATCTACTGTCCAATTTTTGTGGGTTTTACAGAAATGAAGGCGTTTTTTTCACATTTCTATCGGAAAGTTTTCTTTTTCACACTGGCTGCTAAACCAATTATATTTAATGCGCGTCTAACCGTCCAGGAACTGTCATTCTTACCAATACTTTTTGCAGCATTTTTCGAGGTCTTGATGTCCTTATTATATAGCAAACGTTCAGTCTGCCAGGCATCACCATCAGAAAGCAGTCTTGGTCGACACGCTTTGTTATTATTGCAAGCTACATTATGCCGTTTTTTTTGTATCATTTATCATGGATTTATTTAAATTTAATTTTTTAGCAATTTTACGGCATGAATAATTATTTTGCAAGAAATTTATCACATTGTTTTCAATATCAGGTGGCGTTTTTCTAATTTTTAATTAATAATTATTTTGCAACAAATTTATCACATTGTTTTCAATATCAGTTGGCGTTTTTCTCATTTTTAAAGAGCTTTTAATTTTTTATTTAAAAATCAAGTTACATCACTTCACAGGTCAAACAATAATGCACAAATAGAGCAATAAAAGCTTGATAACGAGATAGCAACAAATAAAAAAAACAATGGGTCAAATACCGTTACATGTTTTAAGAGCAATATCGTGATAATGTTTATTGTTTGTACTGTGCAAAAGTGTCCGAATAGCAATTTATTTGAAGCTATTTATATGAGTTTTTGTGCTTTATAATTTAGAAAAAGGTTCAATTGAATAAAAAAATTTATATTAAAGTGATGAAATAATGATGTCTGTCTAACCACATGTTAGTGGAAATCATCATTCTGAAGCCTCTATGTATTTTATGGACTCTGGACTTGTTTTAATATATTAGAGAATTGTTTAAAAATTTTGCTATTGAAAGTCAGCAAAATCCCCTACTCGTACCTTGATTTTTGAAATTATTCTTGTAGCTATATATCTTGAGTACTTAGTACTGTAGATAGACAATGTATACTCGTATATCAAATGAAGGCTTTTAAATTGCCAAGTTTAACCTAAATTGATGAAATAATGATATTTGTCTACCGCATGTTAGTGGAAATCAACTTTACGAAGAATCTATGTATCTTATGGCTGCTGGACTTGGGTCAATTTGTCAGAGAAATGTTTAAGTAGTTTGGTATTGAAAATTAGCGAAATCGGCAACATGTTGGCTGAGTTATAAGCAAAATAATCACAACTACTTTGATTATTGGAAATATGTTTGTAGTATCTTCAGTACTACGTACTGTACATAGAAAATATATACATATGTATGCATATAAAATAAAAGGCATTTTAAAGACTTTTACCAAGCGTTTGCTCTCCAACAGAAATTTTCTATAGAAAATAGTAGGTTTATCTTGTTTTCAAGAGAGAAAATCCTGAATTTATCACCAAATTTTCTAAAGAGAAAATCTTGTAAAATGGACTGAAAATCTTTGCACTCCAAGTCCTTATGAATGAAAAATCACACATTTTCAAAACATTTGCCTGCATTACCCGTCATAAACTCGAAAAATTGTTGTGAGATTTACTCTAAAATAAACAATTTCCTTTAAAACAACTACACAACAGTACTACTACAGCACATTATTTTAGGAATCTGATGGAATTGAAACACCAACTAACCCCTCTCTTGTAACGTTTCTAAAACATCTGACTGTATTTTCTCTATTTGTTTTTTTTTTCAGAGAAAGATTTACTAAACTGATTTTCCGTTTCCTATTTAAAGGTATCTTATTAATAATGCTGTTGTTGTTGTTAGTAAATATTACATTTGATTGTGTTTTTATTGTATATTTATTGCCGTGTTAGTTGTTTTCTTTTTACGAAAAAATTTTCAAATTCCATTTGCTTTGTGTTGTGTTTTGCTTTGTTTTGTTTCAGCAAAATCATTCATGCAGCATGTAGCATAAATTGTATGGCATAAATAAATCTGTGTGTGATACGTGGTAACATTTTGCAGACGCCACGCGTTTTTTTCCATATTCTACCATCAGCATTTATTTGCCTTTGTTTTTGTTGTAGAACAGGATAATTTATCCTGTGTGTTAGTTAGCCTCAGGAGCAGCTGCGGCGTTTGCTGCTGCGTTAACATACTTGCTGCATTATAATAAAAAAATTTGTTTTGTTGTTGTTATTATTATGTTTATTGTTGTTGTTGCTTTAGTTGAGTTTTTGTGCTTTTATTTAAACATGCTTCTGGTTTTCTGTCAGTCCTGTAAGGGTAGTTTGCTTGGCTGGTTCCTTGGCTGCCGCTGTTGTTGTTATTTGCCCAAAATCCTCTTTTTTTTGTGTATTATTGTGAAATTGTTCTTTGTAGTCTTCATCTTCATCAGCATCAACGTCATCATCAGTGTCCCTTAGTAGCAGCAGCATTAACATCATTATCATGGTTGTGTATTTCACCAACAGGGGTGGCTAAATTTCGTTTGTTTGCTGTGAATTCATGTACTATTCTTTCTAGGATGTTGTTGCGTTTTCCCATTTGAAATATTTGCACCAAAATGTCTCGTAATTTTATTATACTATTTTTGCACAAAATTTAATTGAAAAAAAATGTACGAATTAAATTAAATGCAGATGATAAGCAAGTTCTACAAAGAGAACAGTTTAGGCAAAAGGAATAGAGACTATTTGGAGTTTGTATAATGTAAAAAACAGCTTCTTTATAAAACGGTAACAGAAATCTATGTAATAATTGAAATATCATAATCACTGTTATGGTATTTAAGTAAATCTTGTGCCACTCTTTGTGAAGAATAATATTTCTTAACAAAATATCTGGTAAATAAATCCTATTTAAAGCTTGTCTCTATGCAGACCAAAAAAATGCCTAAAAAGGTCATTAAACTCTGTTAGTTTTAGCATTATTACACATAAAAACTTAACTTGAGCCAGCATAAAAGTACCTCATTTAATTTATAAAAATTAATAAGTTTCAATAAATTTAATGTATGTAATCTCTTTGGGAGCAGTGTAAATGGAATGGGATGCCATAACTGAATGAAATAAAGAAATAAATTAATGATATTTACCCCCCATTTTCTCAATGTCTAGTTAAACAAGCATTATTTTAACAGACAGTTAACAAACTTTTAGTTAACAAATAACCAGACATCGTTAAAATGGGGGTTAAAGAAACTAACATGTTTGAAATTATTTTTATTTTAATATAAATTCATTACACAACTCAAATGTTCTTGAAAATATTTTAAAATATTTTAGTGCAATAAAAGTTAAAAGCATTTTTCTCATAAAATTTAAACAAACATTTTTTTTTTAACTTTAGTACTTTTTGAAAAATGTACCAAAATTCAAATAAACAACAGAATATTAAGAAAATCACAGTACATTTTTTTCAGTTTTTATTTCTTAAAATTTTTATACTTTTCTCTAAAAAGTTGTAACATTAAAAGAAATATAAAATGGTACTTTTTGAACGTTGAAAAAAGTAATAATTATTATTTGTTAGTTTTTATAAAATTTCTTAATATTATGGAATTTTATAATGATGATTTCAACACTTTTTAACTTTTTTTAATACTACCCCTATTTGGTACTATTTGGTACCTTTTTCAAAAAGTAGTTAACTTAAAAAAATATACATTTCTGTTGAACTAATTACAATATTAGTTGCTTGGTATATTTTTTTAATACTACAGAACTTTTTTAGTATTTTGGTGATTTTCTCAAAAAAGTACTAAACATTTCAAAAATATAATATGGTACTTTTTGTATTTCATAAGATTTCATAAAAGCTAAAATTTGTTTGATTTTTAAAAGAAATTAAGTGCAATATAAGTTATCAGCATTTTCTCATAAGGTTAAATTTTTTTTTGAAAATAGTATCAAAATGCAAAAAAGTGCTGGAATATTAAAAAAAAATTACATTCAATTGTTTTTAGTTTTTTTTTTTAAATGAAATTAGTGTTGATTTTATCCGACCTTTCAGTTATAATTTTCAAGAAATAAAATTGTTCGAGCTCGAGGTCAAGTGTATGTAGAAATTCTTTATTGCTGATATTTCGCTACACTTCGTATAGCATTTTCAAAGCTTATTTTCGAAAAAGTTTACATTAATAACAAAAACAAAAAATACATTTAATTATCTGCGCGTAAACAGTGAGTGTCTTCTTCATCGTCTAATGTTACACTAGTTTTTGTTTTTAATAAAGAATTTTTACATACACTTGACCTCGAGCTCGAACAATTGTATTTCTTTTTTTAAATGTTTATACTTTTCTTCCTCAACTCCAAAATACTGTAAATAAAAATGTTTCATACTCTCATATTTTGGCAGCAAATGTTTTTGTCTATTATATTTTCAACAACAATAATAACAATAATATTTTAAATTTATGAATAGTTTTTAAACAAAAAAAAAAAAAAAAAAAAAAAAAAACCAGTAAGATACCACACCTTTCGAGACTAATTAAAAACAAATAAGCATTATTTTATAAAATGTTCCTTGTTAGACAGCGTTTCAAAAACACCAACTTTAAATGCGTATTAAAAAAAAATCTCTCACTGAACTAAAAAAACCTTGAAGGTGTTGTCATCCCATTCCCATGCGTATAGTTCGATTTTGCATTATTGTACACTTAATACTGTTTTTTTAACACGGTAATTGGTTTCAGGAAACTTCCTTATCTCTAAAACCTATTAATTAGTTAAAAACAATTATTTTTTATTGAGGTTTATAATAGTTATTATATTACATATCTATGGCTTAACATAAAAAAGGCCTAACTCAATTTTGTTTCAAAAAAAAAAAAAAAAAACAAAAAAAAAAAATCAATGAAAAAGCCTATCTTCGATACCTTCCAGAGAACAGAATGGAAGCATTCGCTTTCATTGCATATTCACACCATTCGTTGCTTTTGCCATGCAGACACTCGACAACATCAACTATTGATGTTGCCATGTAACGCAAACATTGTTTTTGTTGATTGCCTTTTTCGTATTCGTTTTTATAATGCCTTTATATATCAAGCAACGAAATGAAATGATGATACATTAAAAAACTAGAAACATTCGCACCATTCTTTTAGTATTTGTTGACCTGTTGGAGTAGTTAATGTATTTGTGTATAGTTTTGGCCTACTTATATGTTTTTTAGTACTTCAAATAATGTTTTTCATACCATTAAAAAAGCTCAAAAAGTAAAATTTGAATTTGAACTTTTCATTCAATAAGCATTACAAACATTCGTACCATTCGTTGTGTATTCGTTGCTTTTGTGAGTATTAGGTGACATTAATAGAAGACATGCTATGCAATGCATGGTAGTCGTCATACTTCATTTTTTTGAATGGTGTCATGTATTGCTTTTCTTAAATGATGTGAATTTCCAACAACATGCTCACATTTCGTGATTGCTTTCTAAAACATAAAATTCTGCATTCAAACCGTTCTCTGATACCTTCATTAAAACAAAACTAAAAAAATAAATAAGAAATAAATTGTGTTGCTTTTTTTTATTAAAAATTGTATTAAAATATTTGTTGTATCTAACATTGTACGGATTTTATTAAGTTTTTTCCTTCGTCTGTAAAGTAACAAAAAATCGAGTTAGGCCTTTTTTATATTAATCAATCGATATACAATGCGTTTTTACACAAGCATACATAGTTACTAAAGAAAAAAGATATGCACTCTAAGCTTAAAAGTAACGTAAAAAATGTGTGGAAGGTATGTTCATTTGATTGTATACACTAAAAAGGAATTCTCCCCTAAATTTGTGCTATTTACAGCTATTGCTTTGACCAGTAAATTTGCTTGCATTCCTCTAAATTTGTGTTATGAACATATTTCGCAAAAATTAAAATTTAACCGAAAAAGATTTTGAATCGTGCTAAATGAAAAAAAAGCTTTAAAAGAAATAAATTTTGTTTATTTTTAAACCGTGTCAAATCGAAACCGTATACAAAAAGGTCGTGTAAAAACAGAATTAGGTGTATTATTGGCTGAAATTTTTTTTCATACAATTTTTGTATAAAACTGTTTATAGCAATTACTTACTACATTAAATCTTTTCTGCAACATTCTAGAACAAAACATGTCTATTTTAATATGAATCATTCATCTTTGATATTTCTTTATTTAGGCTCGAGTTCATTAAATTTAATTTACATTAAATTACTTTTACTGATAATTATAAAAATTTTAATAATAATTTTCATGTAACAATTCCTACCTTCAGTAAAAATAATTTAATGTAAATTAAATTTAATGAACTCGAGTCTAAATAAAGAAATATCAAAGATTTAAAATTAACTGTTCAAATAAAAAATAATAATACGAATCATTCATATTTTATACAAAATAGCTCATCGTTAATTTAAACTCTTAAAAACCCTTAACATTCAAGGTTTTTTCTTCTTAATAGTCTTATAAATATGTTTTAAATATCATTTTAATATTTTTCGATTGTTTGCCATTTTGGAATTTTAAAAGTGGGCGTGATTATTTTTACATAATCTAGATTTGTTTTTTGATTATAAGTTTGTTATAAATATTTTATTGATATGAATTTAATATTTTTTGAGTTTTTTGCCACTCCCACTTTGTAAAGTTTAAAAAGTGGGCGTATTACAAAATTTAAGTTTTGTCTCTTAGAAGTTTGTTATAAATAAGTTTTAACCCTTAAATACCTGAAATTGAAAATACGTTCCAATTGCAGAAATAAATTTTTGTTTTCATCTGCAAATTACGAATTTCGGTTCCAATTCAGAAAAAAATACTCCTGGAAAGCTCCAGGACAAAAACAAGAAAGACTGTCCGTAGACGGTCTTAGTAGCTAAACGGGGAAAACCGGGGTTTTTTAATACTCAACTGATGACCGTCTATAGACGGTCTTAGGCGTTAAAGGATTAACTATAATTTTAATATATTTTGAGTTTTTTTCCACTCCCACTATGTGCAATTTGAAAAATGGGCGTAATTATTTTCAATATTGCAAGTTTGTTATAAAAAACTTTATTAATACGATTTTAATGTGTTTAGCAATTTTTTCAAGCCTGAACTAAAAAAACCCGTTGAAGGTTTTGTTATGGATAATGTCATTTGCAATTGGTCTTATTCGGTTCGAATTTGTATTATTGGTTCAAATTTTTTTTAATAAAATCTTTTGTAGAAAACTTGTTTTAGCAATTACTTACGCAATTAAATCTTTTCTGCAACATTTTAGAACAAGAGATGTCTATATTAGTACTAATCATTCACATTTTATATAAAATAGGTCATTGTTAATTTTAAACTGACTTGGCATACTTGTTATAGTTTTAGTTAAACATGGTGCAAGGTTATTAAAAAGAAAGCGCATTTTCAGCAAAAAAAGCCTAGAGAATTATCATTATCACAGAAAATAACCATAACTTAATAGTTAAGCAAAATCTAAAGACTTAGTTACAAGTTTTCTTTTACGTACTATGAATTTTTAAGTGCCGTTTAAACATCTGTATGAATTAGTTTTTATAACTGTCAATTTTCTCTATAGTTTTTTTCTTTTCTACTTATTTAAGATCTTTTTGTGTTGTTTCAACACAATGAAGATAAATTATCTGAATACATTCACAAAATACAGTTTGAATGGCAAATAAAAAAAAAATGTAAAAAAAAGCTTAACGAAAAATAAAAATAATAACAAAAAAATAAATAAATAAAAAGTAGGAGGAATGGATTTTGTACAATACTTTGTGTACTATTGTAGTAGATTGTAGAGTAGACAATTTAAACTGTATTTTTTCACGCTTTTGACTTTGCCGCAATGAATGAACGAACGAACGAACGAGCGAACGATTGAATGTAATGCATGAAGTTAGGCTAGACTTCGTCATGAACATGAACTTCATGCAATTTCCTCAAACAACAGCAACATGAATAACAAACAGCCACAGTCAGCAACATGAACGACTGAACATGAACAACAACTACAACTGTTTTTTGGTGTTTTTTTTTTTCGATTTGGTGAAACAATTTTAACAATACAATATGTCGCCAGCATTATATTTTTTTTTATTGGTGTTTGTGGGTTGGGATTCAGGACTTACGTTTTGGAGATAATATTTTTAAGTTTGTCAGATTAAAATTAATAAAGGGTTGTTAAGCAACAACAATAGTTGTTGTGGTAAAGGGAATTTTTGAAATAACTATGCTCGTATTTATTCATAAATGTTTATGAGTCAAGTGTCAAGTTGCGTTTTGCATACCAGACAAAAAAATGCCTTTACATGACAACATTTTCATACATTGTACATTGTTTTTGCAGCACATTTTATATGTGAATGTGAGTGTGAAGTGAAGATGACGATGCTGATGATGATGTGATATTTCCGCAATTTTATGACATTGCCAAAAACCACTTTAAGTACTTAGACTTTTTCATATACATACACAAATATGTATACAATAGGTATACACAAACTTTTCAAGCTTACATTCATTTATTCATTCATTCATTTGCTCACTCAGTTTTTGTTTTCTTATTTATTTATGTACACATAAGAATATGTAAATATAGGTGTACAATTGTATCCTAAAGCTATATTTTCTGACTTAAGTTAAGCCTTAAGTGTTGAATGTTGACTTTACGTGAACCTCAACTCAACACCTTGTCGTCAGCTCCACACCGTTGTCAGCATCGTCGTCTTCTTCGTCATCATCATCAAACTGTCAACCGAATGTACTAATGATGCATATAATACACGTCTTGAACTAATCATTAATGCAGACGAATGAAGGAACAAAACAAAAAATTGCAAAAAAAGAAAAAAACAACCAAAAGAAAAATAAAACCATTTCAAGTTAAACCTAAGAAAAGAGAAAGAAAGCAACAAAAAAAAAACCGAGTGAAATCATTCAAAGTCATGTTGACTTTTAACCCTTTAAAAAAGGCCTAGTTAGTTTGAAATTCCAAAGACAAATGTTAAAAGGGTACGGAATGCCAAAGGGACTGACTAGAAATGAAATTAATTGCTGATGAATTACATTGAATGAACTATGTGCCCTAGAAACTAGATTATGCCACATGGAAGTCTATAGTCTAAGCTTTAGATTACGGTACTAACTAAGCTAAGTCTACTTTATAGATTAAGCTATAGACTACATTACAGACTACGCCACAAAGAACGATACACTCTATGATATATACTAATTTTAGACTACGTGTTAGGCTATAGAATAAGCTTTGTACTACGCCATATAATACGCTATAGGCTACGTTTTAGACTACGCTATAGTCTTCGCTGTAGTCAACGTTCTAGACTTTGCTATGGATTACGCTATAGACAATGCAATTGATATCTCATCGAGTAACTTTTTTTTACCATTATTTGTATTACTATTCTAAAATCATAAATTATTTTAAATAATCTAAGCTTTAAGTTATTGCAATTCAATGTAAATTACCATAATTATGCTCATTTTTCTAAAAAGGGAAGCTTTAATTTTAGGAATAAATTTATAATAAGTAAGATTTAATATAATATTAACTACGCCCACTTTTAAAATTTCACTAAGTGGGCAGTAACAAAATTTTAAAAATTTACGATTCTCAACCTAACATTAGCGGTATTCACACCGAGCTTGTTAGTTTGTTAGTCGTTAATCGTTACTTTTTTACACGCATTTTGTTTTTGTATATTTAACGCGCTAACGGATAAACATTTAACAAATTAACGACACGGCACCCCTGATAAAATAGTTGTTAGTTGGTAACTCACAATCAGCTGTTGCAGTTTCTAAATAAATATATTTAAAAAATCATTTGTGATACATTTCTAAAAAAATATTTGTGTACATTGAGAGTAAGTATGTTAAATAAATGATTTTTTATTTTATTTTAATAAATCATAAACTGTTCTCGTAGTGGATAACCAAAAGAAAAAGCGCATTCGAACAAAAATGCAAAAAAAGTGGAGTGAAGCGGAGCATAAATTGCTGTTAGATTTTGTGTTGGAAAATGTGGACATTGAAGTAATGTAACCCAATTTTGTATATGTTTATAAGATTATGACAATGACATACATTAACATATACATATGTATTTTCAGAAACCAACTAGTACAATCTATTATCAAAAATGTTTGGACCAGACCAAAATTGACGCAACATGCGAAATGCTACGATGCAAAGTTCGATACTGGAAAGCTATATTTAATAAATTTAATTAAATAAATTGTGTCAAAACAATAAATCAGCTGTTTTACTACGAAAGTTACCAGACTAACAAAGTTTTAAAAAGGGGGTCGTTCACAGTTGGTAACTTTAACAAATTAACAAACTACCGACTAACAAACTAACAAGCTCGGTGTGAATACCGCTATTGTTTTTAAATATAACTTTTTATGTAAATTTAATTTTTTGTACAAAAATGAATAAGAGAATAAATTTATATTAGGTAATATTAAATAATAATATTAAGTTAATAATATATAATAATAATATTAAGTTAATATTAATATTATAATAATATTAAGTAATATTCAATATATATTTATTCTCTTATTAATTTTTGTACAAAAAATTTAAGTTTATAAATATAAAAAGTTATAATTAAAAACAATGTTAGATTGAGAATCGTAAATTTTTCAAATTTTGTTACTGCTCACTTAGTGAAATTTTAAAACTGGGCGTAGTTAACATTATAAAATATACGTTTTCTCGCTTACAAGTTTGTTATAAACAATTTCTTAATAAGATTTTACTTTTTTTTTTAGTTTTTGTTACGCCCAATTTGTAAAAATTGTAAAGAGGGTGTGGAGATTTTTTACAAAATTTAAGTTTTTTTCTTATTAGTTTCTTATAAATAAGTTTAAAATATAATTTGTTGCTTTTAATTCGGCTACAGGTCGTAACAAAAATCCAATCAGAGGGACAATAAGTGTAAAAGAACAATTTTTGTGTTTTTTATTATTTTTAAATACCCCCGAAGATGATTAGCGACGCTAATTGAAATATTGGGAACAATAATAAAAATATTTAAAATAAAAATCAAAAGTTTTTATTTATTCAACGACCTGTAGCCGAACAAAAACAACAAAAAAAAAATATTTAAAATATAATTTTAATATTTTATGAGTTTTTGCCGCGCCCACTTTGTGGAATTAAAAATTTTTTTTCTTAGAATATAATTTTAATATGTTTTGAGTTTTTCCACTCCCATTCTATGGGCGTAATTATTTAAAAAAGCGTAAGTTTTTTCGCTTGCAAGTTTGTTATAAAAACTTAATTTATACGATTTTAATGTGTTTAGTAATTTCACACATACATTGTAAAATTTTAAAAGTGGGCGTAATTATTTTTAAAAAATTTAAGATTTTTCGCTTGCAAGTTTGTTATAAAAACTCTATGAATACGATTTTAATGTGTTTACGATTTTTTCCACGCCCACTCTGTAAAATTTTAAAAGTGGGCGTAATTATTTTTTAAAAATTAAAGTTTTTTCGCTTGTAAGTTTCTTATAAAAACTCTATGAATACGATTTTAATGTGTTTACAATTTTTTCCACGCCCACTCTGTAAAATTTTAAAAGTAGGCGTAATTATTTTAAAAAAATTTAAGTTTTTTCGCTTGCAAGTTTGTTATAAAAACTCTATGAACACGATTTTAATTTTTTTTTGGCAATTTTTCTACGCCCACATTGTGAATTTTTGAAAAGTGGGCGTAATAATTTTTACAAAAATTTTTTTTTTTGCTTATAAATAACTTTTAAATATAATTTAAATATTTTTTGAGTGTTTTCCACGCCCACTCTGTAAAATTTTAAAAGTGGGCGTGAATATTTTTATAAAACTTAAATTTTTTCTTTAGAAATTTTGCTATAAACATGATTTAAATCTGGCTTTAATCCTTTGGAGTTCTTCTCACGTCAACTTTGTGCAATTTTAAAAGTGAGCTTGGTTAATACATTTATTAATTCTCTTAAGAATATGTTATAATTTATTATAAAGCAACTTTAATCATTTGTGAGAATTGGCCATGACGTTAAATTTCAAAATTTTTTAAACTGGTTAGTTTTGTACATTAGTTTTTCCTTTAAACGAACTTTTTTAGCACTTAATTTTTAATATATGATTCTACTTTTAACTAGTTTATGTGCGCTGTCTGCTTTAATGACAAGGACACACTAAAATATGTTGGCCCTTAAAAGGTTAACCATTAATCAACCCATCAGTAAATAAACTTTGTTTTTCGCTGTGGCCACAAATTTCAGTATTTATTTACTTTCCACACGCAATTTAGATTTAAAATATTTGCGTTTTACTGAAAATAAATAATAATAAAAATCCAATACAAACAAATAGAAATTTATACTAATTGTTGGGTGCTGCAGTGCAGTCAACAACTGTTGTTAGCGTAAAGGTGTCTGTCTGTCTGTCTGTCTGTCTGCTTGTTAGTTTCAATGTTACTCCAATGTTAAAATAATATCAACAAACAAATTAATATTAAAACATTTGGTGGTGAATGTCATGTGCCGTCGTCTTTCTTTTTACCAAAATACCACCCTCATAATTTTCGAATTTGTATTCTCTAAATCAACAACATCGTCAACTGAAACGTTTAATGTTTTTCGAAATTTCAGTGTGTAAACAAAGCGTTTAATAAATTTCAAGAATTTGTTTATTTTTTATATTTTTTTTGCTCTTGTTATTTTTGTATAATATGAAACTTTGTTTTTATATAAGAAGTGTATATGAACACATATTTACTATTCTTGAATTTTGTATTTAATTTTATTGAGCTCAGTTACGCTAAACTCGCATATAAATTTCAAGCCCATTATGTGTGCAAAGAGTGTGGCGGCAGTTTAAATAAAGTAAAATAAAATAAAAACAAAAAAATTTGTATCAATATTTGAAACCATGAAATTACTGTTGAAAATTAAAATGGCACTAAATGCAATAAACACGAACGTATGACGCCGCTGTATGAGTGCCATCACCAGCAAAAATATAATCATCATCAGCAACACCACCATTATCATTATTATCATCAGCCAAATCCATTGAGGGGTTTCGTTCGCATTTAATTTACAAAATAGAGCGTCAGCCGTCTCACTATATACTCGTATGTATATTTGCAACCCTTGTAGTAGTAGTTTGATATTTGCTTGTTGTCGTAGGTAATAGTAGTAGTAGCAGTAGTAGTATGCAGTGGCAATTTATATTTGTGGATTAATTTCAGTATCCACAGTATTGAAATACATACAATTTATGGTTTAACTGTGTGAAATGCTTTTTTGTCAATTTGGGACTAGGGTAAGTTATGTATTTGTATGTGTCAACTTTGCGTATTTTGGGTGGTTTGACATTTTTGGGTATTTTCCATTCGCAGTAAAACAAACAGCCAGCCTGCACAGTTGAAAGTTAATGAATGGATGGTCCTTCGCGTGGGCCAATGAATTTTAATTGTCCGCCAAACATTACTATTTTTATTGCTTTTGTTAATTAAAGACTAAAAGTCAAGTGCATTTTTTGTATACTTTTAAATAAAAATACAAGTGTGTATGGAATTAAAACTTTTTCTAAGAAACTTTATTGAATTTGTTACAAATTGTGTAGGAAATAGAGAACAGCATCAATTTCACAATGTTTATAAATTGGATTTATAATAATTAAAAGCTGTTTTTCATTAAAAATTGGTTTTAAACATAATTGAAGTATAATTTTTACGCCCACTTTGGGTGGTATTAAAAGTGGGCGTAGTTTTTACGTCAAAATTTAAGTTTTTTTTCTTGAAAGTATGTTATAACGAAATTGTAAATCCGATTTTATTTTTTTAAATTTAATTAAAGTATAATTTTCACGCCCACTTTAGGTAATATTAAAAGTGGGCGTAGTTTTTACGTCAAAATTTAAGTTTTTTTTAAATATGTTATAAAGGCATTTTAAATTTGATTTTATTTTTTTAAAATTTTGCCACGCCCTTTTTGTGAAATTTTAAAAGTGGGCGTGTTTTTTATGTTAAAATTTAAGTTTTTTCTCTTGTAAGTTTGTTACAACGAAATTCTAAATATGATTTAAATTTTTTTTTAATTTTTGTTACGCCCTCTTTGTGAAATTCTAACTTTTAAAATTGTGATTATTTAAAAATGTATGATTTTTCTTTTGATAGTTGTTTATAAGCAAGTTTTATAGCCGTAGAGCGCGATTTTTGTTTGTGTTGTGACCGATAATCGGGGCCTTATTATTTTTTCTTGTAAGTTTGTTATAAAGAAATTCTAAATCTGATTTATTTTGACATTATAAAAGTGGGCGTGGTAAATATTCCAAAATGTGGGATAGTTTTTGTATTTTTAGTTTTTTCCACGCCCACTTGTAAAATGTTAAAAGAGGTCGTGGTTTTTATATAAAAATGTCTGTGTTTTATTTTACAAGTTTATTATTAATACATTTTGATTTTAATTTTGGTAACTTTTTGACACGCCTTTTTGTAAAATATTAAAAGTGGATTTAAAAATTTCCGTTAAAATATTGTTATAAAGAAGTTTTAAATCTAATTTTCATTTTTTTTTCATCCGCCCACTTTGTGAAATATTAGAAAATTAGTAGAAAATTAAAAATTCAACTTAAAAACTTTATGTTTTAAGTACTTTTTTTTTTGCCAAAATAATAAACAGCCAACCAACAGCTGTTACTCTTCTCAAAGTCTTAAAAAATGAAATAAAAAATTGCTCAAATGCTGGAGATGGTTGGTTCGTTTTGGTGAGTTAGTTTTTTTTTTTTTGGTATTTATTACAACACCAACAATGTGTTTTTATTGGGTTTGTTGTTGCTAAAATAAATATTTTAAAGTTGAAATCTTTTGTTGTTGTTATTGTTACTGTTCTTGTTGTTGTAATATTAAAAAGGTTTGTTGAACTTGCTTTTGTTTTGTGGCTGGCTGCTGCTTCTTTCTAATGCTGTTCTGTTCAGTTGTTGTTTTTTTATTTTTTTTTGGTTTGTTTGATGTCGATGTAGTATTGTATCTTTAAGCTTTAATTTCCGTGTAGTTGAGGTTGTTACTGTAGTTGGTGTATGTAGTTACTTTTCAAAAGTAGTGGGTACTGTTTTAAAGTTCTTTGATATGAGGAGAAGTTACCTATATTTTATTGTATAAATACCCTACAAAAGGCACATACAGTAAAAACATAAAAACTGTTATACAAAATATTTTCTGCAAACAATTGTGTTGATTTAATTTAATTACCTTTGCTATAGAAAATTGTATTTTACAAAAATTTGCAAATTATAAACTGTTATACAGACAGTTTTCTGTATAAAAAATTTTTTTTATAGAAATTTGTGTTATCTCTCTGTAGAAATTCTATAGAAAAACTGTTATATATATAATTTTCTCTATAGAAAAACTGTTATATAGACTATTTTCTATGAAAAAACTGTTATATAGATTTTTTTTCTATAGAATCAAACAGTCATACAGACTTTTTTCAATGGGAAACAATTGTTATACAGACTTTTTCAATAGACAAATCTGTTATATAGACATTTTTCGATTAACAACAACTGTTATATACACTTTTTCTAACGAAAAAATTGTTGTACAGACTTTTTTCTATAGATAAAAACTGCCATATAGACGTTTTTTTATAGAAAGAACTGTCATACAGATTTTTTTTGAAATACTTTTTTATGTAGTCTGTATAACAGTTTTATTTCTGTAGAAAGATCTTTTTTATATAAAAAACTGTTATACAGACTTTTTTCTATAGTTAAAAGCTGGCATACACTTCTATAGAAAAAAAAAACTGTAATACAACTTTAGACTTTTTGCTATAAAAAAAACTGTTATACAGACTTTTTTATATAGAAAAAAAAATGTTATACAAACTTTTTTATATAGATAAAAACTGTTATACAGACTTTCTTCTATAGATAAAAACTATTGTACACTTTTATACTTTTGTCTATAGAAAAAAAAACTGTTATACACTTTTACACTTTTTCTATAGAAAAAAAATGTTATACAACTATACAGACTTTTGTCTATGGAAAAAGCTGTTATACAGACTTTTTTATATAGATAAAAACTGTTATACAGACTTTTGTCTATGGAAAAAGCTGTTATACAGACTTTTTATATAGATAAAAACTTTTATACAGACTTTTTAGAAAAAACTGTTATACAGACTTCTTAGAAAAAAACTGTCATACTGACTTTTTTATAAATAAAAACTGTTATACACTTTTAGACAGTTTTCTATAAAAAACTGTTATACGATTTTAGACTTTTTTTCTATAGAAAAAAGTTTTATACAGACTTTTTATACATACTTTTTTGTTATACAGACTTTTTTCTATAGAAAAAACTATTACAGAGACTTTATCTATAGTTAAAACTGTTATGTGACAAGTTTTCTTCAGAATTTCAGTTATCCACCAAATTTCCGAAAATTTAAAAATTTTGCAAAAATATTTTAGATTAGAGTGTTTCAAACTTCTTTAAGGCTTTTTGTTAGAGGTTTTCTATACTTTGTTGCCATTTTTCTAAGTATTATTTTGAGTATTGTTATTTTTTTGTCATGTTTAGACAAAAAAAAAATACTATTTCTTACACTACAAGTACTTGTAAGTCATATAAAACATTATTTTACTACCTCTATACTTTACTTCTTGCCATCTAATGTTTTTTTCTAATTTTAATGGTAAAATGTTAAAATTATTACTACTACTCTTTATTTTTTTTTTGTGTATTTCCAGATTTATATACAATTTTATTGTTTGAAAGCGGCAAAACAGGTTTGTTACTTTTATATTTGTTACTGAAATTGTATGAAAAATAACTTTACAATTGAGCTGAAATACCAAAGAAATTCTATTAAATAAATTATATTTCTGATTTAATTGAGTTTTGATGTTTATGGTTGGTTTTCTAAGAAGCATAGTTATGTGGCTATTAAGAACGTGGTATATTATATGGAATTTTAACACTATAATAACCTATTTTGGCACAGAACAATGAGAAGATTATGAAGGAAATAAAATGTGTATAACTAGTGCCAGCTAAATGAAAATGCGAAATAAATATGAATAGAGCAGGTGAACAAATTTTGGAGAATAGCTTTAATTTTTCTCTAGCTAAAAATAAATATTTTGTGTGTTTTTCCTTCTAAATTTTGCAACTATTAATACGCAATATTAACGCCTTAAATCTGCACTTGAATAAACGTTTATGCAAATGTCAATAGATTTTTTTTATAGCACAAGCTATAAATCAGTAGCTATTCATAGAACATTTCAAACATTTGAACATTACATTCGAATACAAATATACAACGAATTTGTATTTGAAATGAAATGGAAAGGTGATTTGTAGTTGTAGTTATAATGAACCTTGAACCATATTAAAAAACGACTTATCTCTACTTAAACTACATTCACAATAAAATTTGCACCCTGCAAAATGTATGACAATAACAAACTGTTAAAAGACAGTAGAACCTAAGTAAATAAGACAAAGAAAATATCAACAATTACATTTATTAAAAAATAACCTAAGATTGAAAATATGCAACAAAAATTTCTTCTAAACAAAATGAGTGAAATTCATATTATCGAAGCTGTACTGTCTAGGTGTCTCAATATACATATACATACATAGTGAAAATGTTAATTCTATGATTTCAAAAGTCAAATTGTCTGTTAAACTATGATTGACTGTCTGTTTTTCTAAACTACAGAAATGTATTTGAAAACGTCCTTAAAAACATCAACACAGTTGATTTTGCATTAAAATTCATAACATTTCTAAAATACAACAAATTTACATTGACACTTTTAGTGGTTTATTTATTACATAAAAATGCATAAATTTATTTGCAAATTGCTGTAATTTTTATTTTCAAATTCTTACAATTCGCAACGCTAGTTACTTTAAAATATTTATCATCAGCTTTTTTTAAACTCAATATTGAGTCAACAGCAGCCATATTTCGCCAAGACCTTAAGTCAATTTTTCAATTTATTTTTTATTTAATATTCTAGATTTGTTTTTCGTTTTTTTTTTGAGGTTTGTATTTATCAAGAGATTTAGCTAAATTGTTCTTTATAAATTATAAACAATTATTATCACATTGCTGGTTTATTTTATTTACTTCAAATTGTTTTTATTGCTGCTTTAAATGATGTCATTTTGTTTGGCTTTAGTTTTAAACATAATTTTGTTTTTTTTTTTTGCGTATTTTAAAGTTAATCGTTTTTCATTAATCAAGATTATTTCAAAAAAAAAAGGCATCAAACTACTTAGATTTACATAAATCATTTTAAAATCTGATAAAATTGTAAATGTTTGTTTTCTAATGAGAAAACACATTAAAATCTGTTAAGATTGTTTTTGTTTTCGAAATATTGTGGGTAGATAGTATTGACAGTAAATGTCATAAACAAGATTTTTGAAATATTTGAGATATTATTTGTAACGTAATAATTAAATAAAGAAAGAGCTGTAATAGGTTAACAAAGAGACCTCTGAGACCACTAAGCATTTGTTTGACAATTCCATGGCTTTATACTATAAAGTTTATAGTCTTGTAGAGGGAGTTGTTACGGGAACACCTTAAAGGCTAATCTATCTATGTAACAGGTTTATTGGCTGTAATCGAGACCTTTGTAAAACGTGAATAATTTTAGCAAACTTGGTTTGAAATCAACAAGTTTGTTTTAAAAATGTACATTGTATTCAAAAAATTGGCTTTAAATATAATGTCTCATGAAGGGAAATTGCGTTATTTAAGGGAAATTTTGAAATTTGTTAATATAGCTTTCCCATAAAAGGGAAATTTTGATTTTTTTGTTAAATGTATGTATTTGTTTTTAGCTTACAGATTTTATATTAGAAATTTAACAATATATTTTCCCTTCAAGGGAAATTTTTTTATTGTAGGAAAATTATTTTTACAAGTTTATTTTATATTCAATGTTTTGTTTATATGAATATAAAAATTTTGTAAATATTTTGTTTCAATAAACCTTCCCTTTAAGGGAATTTTTTTATAAAAGGAAATTTGGTAAAAAATTTTAATTTATATTAAGCTTAAAAATAAATTTTTTTCAAAAATTGTGTTTAAATAAAATTTCCCTCCAAGGGAAAATTTTTTATAATGGGAAATTTTGAATTTTTATATACATGTATGTATTTGTTTTATATTTTATGATTTGTTTTAGAAATATAAAAATTTTGCAAATATTTTGTTTTTATAAAATTTCCCTTCAAGGGAAATTTTTTTATAAAGAGAGAGTTTTTAGTTTAAAAATATAGATTTGACAAAAATTGACAAAATTGTGTTTAAATAAAATTTTCCATGAAGGGAAATTTTTTTTATAAAGGGAAATTTTGAAAATTTTATTAAAATGTTATTAAACACCTTGGTGTTAATATAAAAATATAAAATATTTGTTTCTATAGCATTGTAATAAAATTTCCCTTGGAGAGAAATTTAAAAAAAAAGAAAATTTTAAAATTTTTGAAAAATTTGTTTTAAATTTACCGATTTTGTTTGTAAATATAAAAGTTTTCGAAAATATTGTATATAAAAAAATTTACCTTAAAGGAAAATTTTTTTATGAGAGGAAATTAAAGAGTTAAAAACATAAAGAGTTAAACATAAACTGCTGTATTTATAAAAAATAAAGTAGGCTTGAAGAGTGCTTCTATACAAAATTTTCATACAAAATTTTCTTAAAGTACATTTGAAGTCTACTTTATTTTTTTATAAATACGGCAGAAAATGTTTGCTAATATTGTGTTTAAAGAAAATTTTTTTAAAAGGGAAATTTTCAATATTTTACTAAAATCATATTAATCTCACTTCTATTGCCTTTAAAATATTTGTTAATATCGCTCTAAGATTGTTAAAACTTTTGCAAATTTATGTTAACTATACAAATATTAATTTTGTACAATAAATACAATTTCCCTTGGTGTTAAAGTTTATACAAAATACTTCTTCTAGCTGACATCATTTAACAAATATTTATTATTATTTCCTTGACAATTTGATATTTTAATAACTGTAATAAAAATGTTCCAAATTCTTTGAGTACTTAAAGAAATTTAGGGTAATTCACAAAAATGTCCGTGGGTGTATTATAACTCTATGAAATTTTAATTTTCTTATTTTTAAATGACCTCCTCTACTAATTGTGTCATTTCTTTCCACTTAAAATACTCGTATTTGAAAACATTCACACGTTATTGTCGTCATCTGCATCACCTCAATTATAACGTCCGGCTAACGGTCAGCATAGAAATATTTCAGCTACAGGATATTTACACAAATTATTACCGCTCTAATAATGCTTGAGAGTACGCTGTTTCTTTTTTAAAAAATACTTGAATAATTACTGTATTAAATTAATGACAGGTGTGTGCCGCATTTAGTAACACAAACTGCGGCTTTTTATAACTATAAACACAGCAGCTTTGGTTTTTATTTCATTAAATTCTATTAAATTAAAACACACAAACAAAAAAAAAAACCGCAATAATTAAACAATTGTCATATAAAAAAATATGAAAAATATGCTCTATGTTTAGCAACAATTAACTAATTGTGAGTGACAGCTGTCATAGTTATAGTAAAGTAAATGTCATTTCACTCTAGTTATAATTATAAAGCGTCGTAATGAAATCTACAAGAAACAAAAGTGAAAGAATGACAAAGACTAGACACAGCTCGAGCTAGAGTTGCAACAAAATAGTGTCAGTTATTTTTTGTTATAAATTGTTTAAATTATTGTTATATGAGTGACTGTAAAATGTAGGTTGTAGGAACAATAAGCAAAAAAAAAAAAAAAAAACACAGAAAAATACTTTAATTAAATTGTGTCCATTAGAGTGTTAAAAATATAAGTTAAATAATAAAGAAATGAATTGATGTTGTTGATAAAAACAAAAATAAACATAACACACCAACAAACATTCACTCACTCACTTGCTTGTTTATGGAGAACAGATTGTTTAACAAGATTATTATTACAATTATTTGAAAATATAAATATTTTTTATATTAAATTTACGTAAACATATGAGTCTATATACATGATGATGACATCGTTTTGATAACATTGACATATAGCAAAAACAACATAAAATAATATACATACATACTCGTACGTACGTGTGAATATATATGTAGATATTTAACATTAGACCTGCAGTGGATAGATGTCATCATCATGGATATATACAGCTTATGCAGCAACTACATACATCTTGATACGCAAATAAAAAAAACAAAACAGGCACAACACAAAGGCAATTTTTAAAAGGAAATTTAAAAATTTCTTTTAAATTTTTATTAAATATTGCTTTATAAGCATAAAAATATAATAAATGTTAATAAAGCTTACAAATAAAATTTCCCTCAATGAGAAATTTTTCAAAAAAGGGAATTTTTTTTAATTTAAAAATGTTAAAATTTTTAAAAAATATTGGTAAAATAAAATTTCTCTTGAAGGGAAATTTTTTTATAAAGGGGAAATTTTGAAAATAAAAACTTATACATATTGTTAAAAGTTAAAGGTTTCGTTTTAAAAATAAAAGAAATAAGTAATATTTTTGTTAAATAAAATTTCCCTTTTAGATAAACAAACATATTGTTTAAGCATATTGTTTAAGTTTAAAGATTTCGCTTAAAATATATAAGAAATGTTTAAAAATTGCTTTAAATAAAATTGCCCTAAAAGGGAATTTTTCAAAATAAGGGAAATTTTAAAAATGTTTTACATATTAAAAATTTGTGTTCTGTTCTGCTGTTGTTTTTGAAATACAAATTTTTTATTAATATCGCTTGTAAATAAAATTTTCCTCGAAGGGAAATTTTTACAAGTAAGGGAAATTTTCAATTTGTTTTCATTTTATTAATTATATTATAAAAACTTTTCAAAAATCTATGTTAAATAAAATTTACCTAAAACGGAAATTGTTTAAAAATATGAGGAAAGAAGTTTTTGCAAATTTGTATTCAGTGTTTTTCTGTTCTTAAAAAAAAAAATAAAATATTTGTTAATTCGTTTTTAAATAAAATTTCCTTTGAAGAGAAATTTTTACAAGTAAGGGAAATTTTCAAAATTTATGCGAATTTGTTTTAATTCTATAGATTAAGTTTTAAAATTATAAAAATTTCTCTTATAGTGAAATTTTGAATTTTTTGCAAATTTGTATTCAGTATTCTGCTATTGTTAAAAAATGTAAAATTCTATTAGTATCGCTTGTAAATAAAATTTTTCCAACTAAGGGAAGTTTTGAAGATTTTTTAAAATATTTATTCAGTGTTCTGCTGTTGTTACAAAAATCAAGTTGTTTTGTTAATATCGCTTTCTAATAAAATTTCCCTAAAAGGGGAATTTTTCCATATGAGGGAAATTTTGAAAATGTTTGCAAATTTGTATGCTGCTGTTGTTATAAAATTTTAAAAAATTGTTAATATTGCTGTTAAATAAAATTTTCCTTGAAGGGAAATTTTTAAAAATTAGGGAGAAAATTTTTTCAAAATCTTTTTCAAATTTTTTAGTTCGTTTATTTGACCTTTTTCAATATTTAATAGTTTTTTTTAATAAGCAATAAGGTCACTTGAATTTTATATAAAAATATTTAATTTATTTATATATATTTATTTCCAATATTTCGCTATCACAATGGATAGCTTTTTCAGGGATAATACAAGTTTTGAATATGATAATATGATAATTATATGATAAAATATTTATTAATACCGCTTTTAGGAAAAGTTTTCAAAACTAGGGAAATTTTAGAAATTTGTGTTAAATTTACAGATTTTGTTTGAGAATATAAAATTTTTTGAAAAATTTTCGTTAAATAAAATTTCTTTTGAAGGCACATTTTTTATAAAGTGATATTTTCAAAACTTTTGCAAATTTGGATTAAATGTTCTTTTATTAATTTTTTACTTTACTTTTTATTAGAAAATTTTAAAAATTTTAGTAAATTTGTTTTAATTTTTATATACCTTTAATTACTGTATACAAGAAGGATTTAATTAATTTTTTTTTAAGTTTTTAGTTTCTTTTTTTCTAATAATTTTTAATGATTTCTTCTTTAAAACTATTTTGTGTTTTATCTTTAATTTCTGCTACCATTTGCGATTTGTCTGCTGCTGTTTTTTATAGCAGTTTTTCCTGACAATTGCATGTTTAGAAATTATAGTACATACATTTTTATTTAATGTTTTCTATTTCAATAACAAACTAGAACGGATTTGCATTCACATCTACATATTTATTCAACTGTTAAACAACAAAGAAATATTTAATTTTCCATACAAAAAAACACTTTAATAATAGTTAAATGTCAACATACAAAAAAAAGAAAATCTAACTTGTTATTGATAATAATATTTATTGGGTTGTGATTCCTTTAACAATGGCCTGTAATATCATTATCATGTGGCGACACTGTGGGTGACTAGTGGCTACTACTCACTCTTTCGGTACTGTAATTTCTATATCTGCTTAAGCATCGTTTGATAAATTTGTTTGGCAATATAATGCAAATGAGTGCCATTCTGTAGAAATAATACACAAACGCAATTTAGTTGTTAAATGCAGGAGAGATGATGCCACAAAGTGCTGTCAGTAACAACTAAAATTTCATATACGAGTAATATTCAGCTAGATTTAAATATTTTGTTTTTGTTTGTAGTACACATATATTAAGAAAACAATTGCTGACCTTATTTCTTTTTTTGTCAGTACATGGAATGTCTATCTATCAGTCCTTCCGTCCGTCTGTCTGTCTCTCTCTCTCTCTCTCTGTTAGTTTTTCTAATTTAACTTTATTTAATCTTGTACTGTTTGGTATGTGCAGTAAAAATATGACATTTTATAACTTGGAATTTGTGT
Source organism: Bellardia pandia (assembly GCA_916048285.2). Lineage (NCBI taxonomy): Eukaryota > Metazoa > Arthropoda > Insecta > Diptera > Calliphoridae > Bellardia > Bellardia pandia. Next base: position 96,538,994 of record OU696533.1, on the reverse strand, counting down.
GTGTGTGCAAATATATATTTCTACACAGTTACTGACATCATGTTAAAATTTTCACAACAAAAAAAAAAAAAAAAAAAACAGACACACACAAAATCATAAAAAGAAAATTTTAAGCCATCCATAAATCCTTCAAAATTTTTCTACTGTCACCAAAAACTTTATTATGTCAGCATGATTATGACGACAGTTTTCTTAAAAAATTCCTAAGTTTTTTTGTTGTTGTTGTTGTTAATTAACTTGTTAGAGAAAAAAATTAATTTATTGTATTTTACTTTATTAAATTGTTTTCTGCAACTATAATTCATTTAAACAATTTACTTTTGCAATGTTTGTAAGTATTTCTAACTTTGTCATGCTTTGTTACAGATTCTATTTAAGATAAAATTTCAAATGTTTTGTTTAGTTTTTTTTTAATATTTTTTGCTTCTGTTTTGTTGTTTTTTTTTAATGAAAAACCTGTCATTACCATTTAACACTTGGTTAATAATCGTATTATATTATCAAGTTAAGACTTTGAAATTGCATAAGTTCATTTTGTTGTTTGTTATTGTTGTTGCTGCGTACAATTACAATTTAAACCTTTTTCATTCTTAAGTACATACTTACAAAGACTTTTAACCCATTAGGAAACGTAAAGCTTTAAAAACATTAAATAACTAAAATTAACTTAAAAGCAGTTAAACACTCAGCCGTTCTTTTTTTTTAGGTAATTGCCAAAAAGTTTATGATATTTAGGAACCTAAGAAACCCATAAAAAATAAAAACAAATACATATTTAGCTCTAAATTTAGAAATCTCAAAATAAGGTTTTTGTAAAACATTCAAAATATCTACTTAGTTCCTTTTGCCTCTCAGCAAAGAAAATTGTTTACTTTTTTTCATATACATATGTACATATATATATTTGAGTATGTTTCGTTTTCTTTAACTCACCAAGAGGTTAACTCCCACTATTTAGTATTTGTTTTCTTTGTAATTTCATACATTTACCTTCAAGGTGCGTTTAAGTATTTACAAACATATTTTCTTTATGCTTTTGTTGTTCTAAAAGTCTTAATAATTTGCCATTTAAACAAAAGACATTGCATTTTCTTACAAACATATCACATTTCCTACAACATCTACAACGCTAATTTAGCAGCATTAGTCTTTTGTAAGCACAGTTAAGTTTAATGGTCAAATATAAAAAAGGGTGTTTTTTTTAAATATTTTACTAAATAGCAAATATTAAAGCTGCAACAATATTTAAAACTAAAAACACCTTTATTAACTTAAAGTTTATTATTTGTATAAAAGTTTCCACATAAATAATTTGGTTTCAGAAATCCTTTTAATTAAATTAGCAAATTTCCTTTTTATGTTTGTGATTCTATGTATGTACGAGTATATGCAATTTGTTGCATAACTACATATGTATCTGTTTTGTTCTGAGTTATGTCAGCAGTTTTAACACGTTGCCATGTCTACTAATGCTACAAGTATTGTCGTCATTTCATCAGCACATCATTGTAATTTAGCACATGTCTTGTTTAGTCATGTTGTCATACAATTCATGTCAAATTAATAGTTTAAACATTTCGACAAGCAAAACATGTTAATAAAATTACAATGTGGACAGTGGCAGGTACTTGAAATGGAGTTGCAAGATGCTGATGTAAATGAGGATTTACAAGAATTATAAAATATATTTATTGAAAATTGTGTTATAATGTACTATAATACATTATAATAGAACTAAATGTATTAGAATTATTTATAATTACTTTCCAGTGTATTAAAATCCATTATAATTGTTATAATCTATAATAATGCATGCTAATTGTATTCAAATGCTTTACAATCTATTATAATTGCATAATAAATAATACATTATAATTAGGTTATAATAAATTATAAACCGTTATAATGTATTATAATGTAATATAAAAAGTTATAATTTAATATAATCCATTACAATTGAGTTATAATAAATTATAGTCAATTATAATATTGTTGTAATGTTACAAACCATTATAATAATTTATAATTTATTTGTATTATTGTGTTATAATAATTTATAATTCATTATAATTTTGTTAAAACACATTATAGTCTATTATAATTGTGTTATAATGAATTATAATCAATTATAATTGCATTATAATCAATTATAATTGCGTTACAATGAATTATAATGCCTTATAATTGTGTTATAAAGCAATATAGTCAATTATAATTGTGTTATAATAAAGTATAATCCATTATAATTGTGTTACAATGAATTATAATTCTTTATAATTGTGTTATAACGCAATATAGTTCATTATAATTGTGTTATAACGCATTATAGTCGATTATATTTGTGTTGTAATAATTTATAATTCATAATAATTGTGGTATAACACATTACAGTCTATTATAATTGTGTTATAATGAATTATAATCAATTATAATTGCGTTACAATGAATTATAATTCCTTATAAATGTGTTATAAAAATATATATTCTATTATAATTGTGTTATAATGAATTACAAGCCATTATAATTGTGTTATAATGCAATATAGTCTATTATAATTGTGTTATAACCAAACATAGTCGATTGTATATGTGTTATAATAATTTATAATTCATGGTATAACACATTATAGTCTCTTATAATTGTCTTATAATAAATTATAGTCCATTATAATTGTGTTATAATGTATTATAATACATTATAATTATGTAATGGTGCCAAAGAATTGCGTAATCATCGGTAATATATCGTTATACAAACGTTTTTTGAATCTGTAAAAAATATTTAATGTCTCCCCCGAGATAAATCTTCTTGACAAAGGTGCTCTCACTGTGTATTCAATGTATTTAATTTCTTAATTAAACCTAACCTCATACATGCTTGCATTTTGTGTCTCTTGTGTATGGCTGTAATGTTAACAGTTTGTGATTTTTAAACAAACTATTTGCCTTGACTTTACCGATAAAAGAATTTAAATAATACAAGTTATTTCTTTTTTATTTTCTTTTCCATTTCTTTTAACCACTTTTTACCAAAATGAGCAGACCAAGACCCCTTGCCAGTAAAGAATCGATTATTTTTTTTTAGTTTTATATCGTAGTATATTGTCGGCAAAACCTTAATATGTCAAATAAATTTGTGTTTTAATAATGATGTTGCATGTACAAATTGTTGCTGATGTTGTTTCTTGCATGCTTCTATGTATGGCTTGTTTATGTAAAATATGAAGACATTATTGTTGAATGATTGTAATATAAATTTGGCTTTCATTGTTATTGTCATTATCATCAGCAACAGAGTTTTAGTGATGTTGTTAAATTGCAGTATAATAAATAAATCATTTTTGATGAGAAATATAATGGTCTTTTAAACTGATTTAAATGAAATGATTTTTTTTTGAATGTAAAATGTATGAGAAAATTAAATGATTTTATATAAATCGTATTGAATTAAGAGAACATTTTGTAGGAAAATTTACTTCAAGTGCTGAGGTTGACAGAATAAGGCGGTCAATTACTAGGTTCTAAACAAATGATTTGTTTGACATAATTTTCTTATATTTTATAAGATACATTTTATACATTTTTATACTGTAGTTTAAAACAAATGCTTTTGAAGAAATCAATTTTGATCAGAATAGAGTAATATGCCAAGTGGGATGTAATTAAATTCTTAATTTTATAATAATTTATATCTTTAAACTCAATTTGTCTACAAATTTTTCTTATGAGAGCAAATATACGAAAGTGTCAATCAAACAAAAATTTTATTGCAAAAAATCCACTTGAATTTAAATTTGATCTTTACAAATGATTTTAAATTAATTCTTTTTGAAATTTGATAAATCTAAACTCCATTTGTTTATAATTTTAACAAAAATTTTATGATAGAAAAATATTTAAATGCTGAAAATTAAAGTGACCACCAAGAGTAGTTGCTTGATTAAACGAAATCCACTTATTATTCAACTAAAATTCCCATCTCTCAAACCACGTCATTTTAATTGAACCCCCTTCTTGTTAGTTAAATTTGAACTAAAAACAAAATATAAATAAAGAAATTTGTATAAAAGCTTAAAGGCTTTAAATATTAAAATTGTATTACATACAAGTGCATTTTTCATGTGGGTAAATAATGTGTAAATATTAACAAAATTTTTCTTTATTATTTTTTGCTCAAACTCAAATGAACATATGAGTTTTATGAGCCATGTAACCCAAATTAAAAATGAACAAGAATAATACAAAATTAAAATTAAATTTCAAAGTCAAAAAGTCAAATTAAATAAGTTAACGTATTCACACAAGCAATCATTCATTCACTCAGTCAGTCAGTCACTCGTTTTCTCACTCACGCAGTCGTTTATAAATTTATAAGTGCACTTTTGTAACAGCGTTGATTAAGGAAGAAAAGTTGACAGAAAAGTACTTTTTTTGTTTGTAATACATTATTATGGTGTTTATACATTACAATAGTATGTATTAGAATGCATTATACTACATTGTAGTTGTGCTATAATGTATAATGAAACATTATACTTAAGTTATAATCCATTATAATATGTTTGCATATATTATAATTCATTATAATTTGGTTATAATAGATTACATTATAATTGAATTATAATCAATTATAATTATTATTGTGTTATAACAGATTATAATAATGTATAATCAGTTATTATAATTAGGTTATAATACATTATAATTCATTATAATTGCGTTATAATGTATTATAATGAATTATAATTATGTCATAATGTATTATAATTGTGTCACAATGTATTATACCATATTTTTTGAATCCATTATAATTGTATTATAATCAATTATTATAATATAATCAAATATTATTGTATTATAATTAATTATTATTGTGCTATAATAGCTTGCAATCCATTATAACGCAATTATAATCTATTATTATTGTGCTACAGTGTATTATGTTGCATTATAATTATTTGATAATGCATTACAATCCAATATAACTGTATTATAATCAATTATAATTATGTTACAATGTATTATAATCCATTATAAATACATTATAATTCATTATAGTTCTGTTATAATATGTTATAATACATTAAAATCTAATAGTAATGGAATGGAAGAATAATGGCGGTATTAGTGAAAGATGAACTCGGTTTTTGTCCTTGCCAACTATTTAATTTTGAAGAACACATATGTATCTGTTACTTATTGTCAGTTAGTTATTGAACATTATAAGAAATATTTTTTTTGCTTCGAAAAAGTCGAATTTTATGTCATCAAAATGTGCTAGAAGTTTTGCTTTACTTTAATTTGAAAAAAAAAATGTGCTGCTAAAGCACCGGTTAGCTTATGGGTTATATGCTCTATCGGTTTCAACGTGTAAATGATGCGTTTTGCGTTTTAGTAGTGATGATTTTGAAACAAAGGCCAACTAAAAAAAGTTTGAAGACCAATAATTGTATTCAATATTCAATGAAGATTGTTGTCAAACTCAACAAGAGCTTGCAAAGTGGGAGCTAAAAAAGCAACAATTTTAAACGTTTGCAAGCAGCAGGATAAGCATATAAATTGAGAGATCGAGAGATCTTGAAAGACGATTTTTCATGTCTGAAATTATGCTTAAACGCTATAAAACGAAATCAGTTTTGAATCAAATCCTTGCTGGCCATGCAAACTAGATCCATTACGTTAATCAGTAGCTTAAGAGATCGTATATGAATCCCGGCCAACTCAGCGAATCGACAGCAAAGCCAAATATTTATATATTATGTGGCTCTAAGAGGGTCCTATATATTATCAGTTGCTAAAATCTGGCCAGAGCATCATAGGAAACTTGCATCGAATGCACTTGTTTCGTCTGAAGCAAGCATTGGCGGAAAAACGCCCAGTATATGCGGCCAGACATGACAACGATGACAATACCTGGCGCAAAATCCATATGCTTTTAGAAAGGTCATAAGATAACAATGGCCACTTCTTTGAATAAATATGTATTAATATACTGTACAAATGCTTCAAAAAAACTAGAAATTTAAAAAAAAAATCCCACATTTTTAAGTTATACAGCCAATATAATGTGAAATGTTTAAAAAGTACTCACAATAAAGTACCATTATACGGCTTCCAATCCCTCCCTTTATGCAGCCCATCACTAGTTATGTGTTATTGATGCTTGAATAAATTTTCAAGTCCCTCTTATTGCAGTTATTGTTTTTTTTTTTTTTTGTTGTTCATCTGTAATAAAGTGGAAGTCAATCATCACCATCAGCATCATCATCATCTGTGTATTTACACGCAATCTTCAAGTGTGTAAGCAGCAAGTAAGTGAGTTATAAAATAAATTACAATATAACAATAATCACAACAACAGCCCACATTTGTAAATACATATTACAAACAAACAAACAAACAGAAAAAAATAAATGTTTTTTTTCATTACATTTGTGTAGCAGAAATATGCTGCATGTTGTGTGTTGTAGCTGTTCATCTGAATTAATGTTTGCATTTATCCATGTTCTTACATCCATAAAAAAGTATTACAAATACATTGATTGTATGCATACATATGTATGGATGTATGTATGTGTGAAGACATTAATGTAAAATTGATGCACAAGATTGTGGTCTCCTTAACTTTAGTTTTTTTTTTTGTTTAAAACCAATCAACAATTGTTAAACAAGAAGTGTGCAAGAAGTGTTCAGCGAAGTTAAAGTATGAAATCTTAATTTGTTTATGAGACGTTCAAAGAAGTTTTAGGAAATTATATGAAAACTAGATGGCATTTGCTAGCGTTGCTACGCCACCAATTAAAATTAATTTGAAAGAAAGGCATTACACAAATATTCAATTAATTTTGAGTAATTTTAATGATTTTGTTCATTTTGAAAAAAAGTAGGTGGTCGAAAAAAGTATTCTTAGTCATGCCGGAGTCTTAGTTATATCGCGTCAAAGTTTTAGTAAGATCGGTCCAGCACTCTGGCCTTCCTGTAATTAATTAAAAAAGTGGGCGTTAGAGTAGGCGTGTTCATACCAACTCAGAAACCTTCCCGGGCTCATGCACAACAACTTTGCTAAAGATAATCACATGATCAAATACATAGTTTACGATTCTATAAAGGACAGACATACAAACATTTATTTTTTGAGATGGGACATGAAAGTGGGCATGGCACATAATATTTTTATTTTTACCTCGCCTTCAGTAAGATGTGGATACAATTTGTATGAAGTAAATCTGTAAAAAGGCATGTTGAAGCAATAAATCTATTTTAAAAAAGATGGCCGTTAAAGTAGGCGTGGTCCTACCAACTCAGAAACCTTTTCGGGCTCATGCACAACAACTATGCCGAAGATAATAACATGACCAGATGCATAGTTTGCGAGAATAGAAAAGTAGAAATGAATTTCAAAAAAGTACCAAGTTTGGTCCTTTTTTCACCTTTATATTTGAGTCATAAATAGCATGTTCTGGGTTCTCTTATGTGTGGATGGAAGAATATTTTATCATTTTTTTATTTTTAAATTGAATAAATAATATAAAATGTCCGTTTTTACCCCGTTTTTGTCCCTTTTTTTGTCACCGGTGAAAAAATAATTTTCAAAAAATTAGCTACCTCTTAATTATCCGTAATACGTACGTACTATGTATTTGAAAATAATAGTTCATGGAATTTTTAGTGAGAAAATACATTTTGATAAAAAAAAGTACCAAAAATGAATACAATTTTTAGGCCATAGGAATTCGAATTTCAAAAAAGTACCAAAAAGATTTCTAGTTTTTAGTGACCTGAGCCAAATGCATTTAATATAGTATTTCTATGTAGGAGATATACATGTTAACGGAGCGTTCTACGGGGACTATTTTTACCCCATATGGTCACTTGAGCCAGACACCTGTCGGCTCTTTTTTTGATTAAAGCAGTTTGGGCTGTGCGATGATGAATGAATCAGTCACGTTACTCTTTTATATATATAGATTAGCTTGTACTTTTAAGGACTAATAATTTGGAGTAGGGTAAGCTAAAAGTAGTTAAAATGCTGTGGTATAAATGCTCTAAGGCAGTGACCGCCTCTAGTAGTTAACAGGGGCCGAACCTGATTGGTTGTTTACTTAGAATAAATTTAGAAAACAAATAGGCTATTATAATTATCATTCCAGCCTCTGCATAATTTAGGGACACGTTTTATACAGTAATATAACGAGCATGACCCTGAGATTTAATCTTTAATTTATACAAATATTAAATTTTTTTTAATTTTCGATTTAATTCTTTTAGCCTGCAGTGTAAGTTTAATGTTTGAATTGTATGCAAGATTGTTCTTTTCTCTCTTTTCTTACATTGAATATTTGTTAAAGATATTATTTATGAAAAAAAACAGGCATACAAAGAAACCAAGCAATATTTAAAGAAAAACCGCAGTAAATATAGATTTAATAAAATGTCTGGCAAGCTGCAAAGTTTTATTACATGTACTTGAAAATTAAATTTACAACAAACTAAAGTGACAACAAACAACATTGATCATATTTCCCGTAATATATCATTTTCTAATTTATCACAGACAAAGGTACAGAGAGAGAGAGAGAAAGACATACACACACACGACCACTATATATAAGTTCAAAGTTCAATGAATTTTCATGATGCTTTTGCAGCTTTTCCTTGGTGTTTTTACTTACAATGTTTGTCTGCCTGTATAGCTATTTTATGGTTGTTTTTATTAAACTTTAGTTATGGCAAACATTCAAAAATATTTTACTACATCATATACACATTATATATAGAAAATAAAAAACAAAAATAAATCCAATCACTTACAGCCCGCAGTTTGCCATAAATCTTAATTTTTTCCACAATTCTCGAGTATAATAGCAAACAAAAATTAATGGTTATTTTTGATTATCATGTCTATAATAACAAAAACAAAATCAGTTTCCTTTTTTTTCTAAGAATTTTAATTATTTGAGATATTTTTGTGTCTAAAGTACTTTACTTTATGTGGGTAAAAAAGAGTCATTTTATTAATTAAATTTTATGTACAAAGTTTAACCATTAAATTGCGGTTTTAATTAATAATGGTATTTTTTTATAAACATATGTATACACAACATTTATTACACATTAAGCATCATCATTTAAACAAATATAATAAATAATGCAGACTATTTTTAGCTTTAGAAAATTGCCCGAGTCAAAGTTGAACTAGAAAAATGTGTGTGTTGAAATGAAGAAAAAAAAATTATTCAATTCAATTTTAATGAAATATTTTAAACAGTGACTGTGGATAATTTAAATAGACGACTGATCTACAAGATGCTGAGCAATTAAAACATGCATAAAAAATAAATTTGCCAAGAATATTCAATGAATTCAATGTAATAAATTAAGAAAATAAAGGGGAGAGCCTATAACAGTTTTTTAATATGCACAACGTTAGCTTAGATACCAAAAGGGCTAAGTACAATTTTGTTTCATAACTTAAAAATTTTGTGTGAAGTGATGATATTTTTAAGATATATTCTAAAACTATGATTTATTTAAAAAAAATGTTTAAAGATTTATTTAAATTGCTTTTCAAATGCCAAATTTGTGTTATTTTTTATTAGCAGAGAATTTTAAATTGGTTTTGTTTTTGAAAATTTTCAACTCTGGCAGAAATTTATTTAAAATGTTTATGTGAAATGCCCATTTTTTATTATAAATATTCTAAAATTCTAAGTAATTCTATAATAAAATCAACTCCTTTCAAATTCCATTAAATATGAAATTTTCAAGTTTTGGTACTTTTTGTCATTAGGGAAATTTAAGTTAAAACAAATTAAATTTCAATTTTCATGGGCATTAATTTAAAGATTTTGTGTTAATTTTAAAAGATATTTTGAAATCACAATTTATTCCAAAGAAAATCATGAATGATTTTCATAAATTGTTTTATAATAGCCCAAGTTGTGGTACTTTTTGTAAACAAAGAATTCGATTTTTTTTTTAAAATTTTGAAGTTTGGCAGCAATTTGTTTTAAATTTTTATTTAAAATGACATACATTTTAATAAATATTCTAAAATCATAATTTATTCTAATAATAAAATCAAATTAGTTTCATTTTAGCAAATATAAAATTTTGAAGTTTTGGTACTTTTTGCAATTAGGCAAATTTAAGTTAAAAAAAATGTTTGATGAGTTTAAATTTAAAAATTTTGTGTGAAATGAAAGAGATATTCTAAAATCACGATTTATTCTAAAGAAAATTGAGAATGAATTTTTTAAATTTCCCAAATTGTGGTACTTTTTGCGAACAAGGAATTCAAAATTATTTTTTCTTTAAATTTTCAACTTTGTTAGCAAGACATTTTAAATTTTTATTTAAAATGACATACATTTTAATAAATATTTAAAAATAATAATTTATTCTGGTCTTAAATTTCAAATTCTAGCAAATATAAAATTTTGAAGTTTTGGTACTTTTTGTCATTTGGGAAATTTAAATTTTGATGGGCATTAATTTATTAAATTTTGTGTGATATGACCATATTTTTTAAAGATACTCTGAAATCACAATTTATTCTAAATAAAATATGTGAATATTTGTTTGAATTGTCTTTAAAATACCAATCTTGTGGTACATTTTTGATGTTTATTTTTTTAAATTTTACAACTTTGGCAGCAATTTATTTAAAATTTTTGTGTGAAATTTCGACTATTTTAATAAATATTTAAAACTATTAGGTTATGCTGTTACTCAAACCGTTTATTGTTAAATTCAATCACATATAAATTTACAAAGTATTGGTACTTTTTGTGAACTCAACAAGTCAAATTTGGGAATGTTATATCAAAAATTATTCAAGTACATTCTGGTGTTCCTCAAGGTAGCCACCTGGGTCCAATTTTGTTCACGTTATTCATCAATGATCTTCCTACTGTTATTTTGCATTCTAAAGTATGCCGATGATGTTAAACTTTTTAACTCTTTTAATGATACAAATGGACATAGTTTACTAAGTTCCGACTTTTACAATTTTTCTCAATGGTGCAGATTTAATTTATTGGAGTTAAATATTAAGAAATGCAAACACATGTCATTTTTTAGAAACAATCCGATTGAGACTTCTTACTATATTGATACTGTTATTTTAAATAAAGTTCAAACCATATGGGATCTTGGCATACTGTTGAATCATAGACTTGATTTTCGTGATCACATATCTATAATGGTAAATAAAGCGTATGGGGTACTTGGATTCATGAAGCGCTGGTCTAAGGAATTTTTAGATCCTTATATTACAAAACTTTTATATACTTCTCTTGTTCGACCAATTCTTGAGTATGGATCAATTGTTTGGGATCCTTGTTATTCAATTCATATCAAGAGTATTGAATCGGTACAAAAGCAATTTTTAATTTTCTGTCTCCGTGATCTTGGTTGGAATTCTTATGTCTTGCCACCGTATGAAAGTAGACTTGCTTTGATAAAATTGCCAACTCTAAATAGTCGACGATTGATGCTGAGTGCTTTATTTGTTCTGGGCATAATTCGTGATGATGTTGATTCGGAGTTCCTGCTTAGTCAACTAAACTTCAATGTTCCTGTTAGACCAACCCGCAATTTTGAACTCTTAGCATTAAAATACTACCGTTCTGTATATGCTAATAACGATTCTTTTCGTCGTGCATGTGTTAACTTCAATAAATGCTATCACCTTATGAACATATCTGAGAGTAACGACGTACTGAAGAAAAAAATTACTTTATATCTAAATTGTTGAACTAATTATTTATATATATATATATTACTGTTTTGTCATTTATATGTAGTCAGTAAGGATGTAAAATCTATTGACCTAAATAAATAAATAAATAAGAGGGAATTTTAAAATATTTTCATTTCGATTTTTTAACTTTGGCGTTAAGTAATTTCAATATTTTGTTTAAAATTATTATTAGTTTAATAAAGATTTATAAAACCTAACATATTCTCAATAAAACATTCGATAATTTATTTAAATAACTAAAAATATTAGTAGTTGTGGTACTTTTTGTGGGCCGGCAAATTATTACAATTATTTTTCAAATTTAACAGTTTTGGCAGCCAGTTATTTTAAACATTTTGTTAGATATGCCTATGAATTTCATAAATGTTTTGACAGCTTAAACTATTTGAAATGTAAACCGCTTTTACTAAATGAAATCATATAAAACGGTTGCAAAATTATGCTGCTTACAAGTTTTTCTTAATTTCTTTTAACTTTGTTTTTACATAATTTAAAATGTTAAAAAAAGAAACTAAAATTATTTTAATAAATATTCTAGAACCCAAAATTATTGCGTCTTAAATATGCAAATACTGAATAAATTCGCCTAAAAAATTTACCATTTTGTGGTACCTTTTGCGAACAGAGAATTCTAAATTGAGGATTTTTTTTTAATTAATTTTTAAACTTTGTGGGCGTTTAATAAAAAAATATTTATATGAAACCGCCTTTATTTGTATAAATATTCTGAATTCCTAATTTATTTATTGCTTATTTAAATTAAGTATAAAATGCCAAAGTTTTCTTACTTTTTTTACACATAAGCGGAATTCATAATCTTGTGTAAATGGTCTTGCATCATTGCAAGTAGACAGTAGCATGTGCATTTCTGTATATTTTGTTGGTGTAGAACAAAAATATTTTGCAAATGCAATGATGCTAGACTATAGAAATTTTATTTTGTTTTGCAACTTTGAAAGCAACTTATTTAAAAATGTTGTATGAAAAAACCCCTTATATAATTAAATGATTATTCGGAATCTTAATGTATTTTGTAATAAATAATGATAATATTACTTAAATTTTATGTAAAATTCGGTACTTTTTATGGTACCTTTCCTAAATAAGGATATTTACAATTTTTGTCAGATATTATTTAAATTTTGGCTATTTTTCAACATATTATTATAAATTATGTTTTAAAACAAAACAGAAAACTTGAATTACAATTTTTTTTTGAAATTTTTGTCACGCCCACTTTGTGTTATTTAAAAAGTGGGCGTGGTTTTAGTTTCAAAATGTATGTTTTCTGCTTCAAATTGGTTGTATAAACGTTGCTACATTACGTCCAAACAAATAATAAAAACAATAACAGTGTTCTCTATTCACGACAAATGGTGTTGCAATATTGCAATTACAAAATTGTAAAACTTTTTGTAAGTAATTTCCAACAAAATTTTGTATTAAAATTTACGTTTGTAATATTATGAAAACAATTGCACTTAATACTGAATAACTGTATTGTTTATTTCTCACAATTTCTCAGTGCTTATTTACTCTGTCTATTTTCCTGTCAGCCAGTGATTACCCCAACTATTTCTTAATAATATTCATACTAAAGCCGCAATATATACTAAGCAAATAGTAATATCTTAGCAACAAATTTATATATAATTTTAACAATTGTTAAGAGAACTTTTTTTTAACGCTTACGCTAAAGGCTTTAAGGAAATGTTTAACCAACACGTGACCCACGTGTTTCATTAAATTCAATTTTTAATTGTGTTAGCTTACAACATACTGACTGGGAGCAATAAAGCCAAGTGTTTAGAATGTCTTTTATTTACTTTGTACGTCTTATTGTGTTATTGTTGAAAACTATTCAAATGGAATCGTATTTATTTATTTAGAACACAAGCCCAACATCAAACACATTGTTTTATTGAATGTTTTTATATGGTCAAACATTTGCTCACACATACTCGTACATAGATATCTGATGAAATGAATTCACACACGTTCCACATTTGTTTGCCTATGCTAGCTGTAACTGCATTGTATTTTGTGGCATTTAAATTAAAATGCGTCTCTGTGGCAAACATGGCAATCGATTAATTGCCACCTGACTCTGGTTTGTTGCTGTTTGTGTTGCCTTGTTTTTCACGCTTCTCCCTTTACAAACTCTTGGCAACTGGCACAAGTTTAACTTAAATTTTCTTTTCATTTGTGCTGATTTTTGTTTTCAGCTATTTTTTTTGTCATACTTGTTTTATAAATTATAAGAGCAGCAATTAAAGACTTGTTTAGAAGTGTTTCTAAAAGCTTTTAAGTTTTATTGCATTGTTTACACATTTTTCACACGTAATGAACACAAAAATGTTTATTTTGTCACCTTTTACAATGCCGTGTTTCTAAATTACTGGTAGAGAAGTTGGTAAGGGGGAGGCGGCGAAGAATTAAAAAAAATGTAATTATATTGTGTTTAAAGAAACTGGCTTTAAAATTTATGATAATTGTAATGTATGGCCATAAATATTTATATTACTATTATATTATAAAATAACTGAAAATTCTTTTGTTTTTACAGAATTCGGAGTTGAATTTTTGACAGTAAAAATAGCAGCAGCAAATGAAAAATCTTTTATTTTTACGGAAGTCATGATTTATTTTGTTGATAGTTAAATTAAATGCAATTATGGAATGTCTGTTATCTTTACGGGTTTAAGTCAACCAATATTTTAACATTTAAAATTAAGTGAACTTTTCGTTAAAATTAAATGAAGAATAAGTAGACCGGTTTTTAACTGAATATTCATTTATTTTATTATATTATATTACAATTTCAGTTAAATTTACGTACAGAATTTTTTGAGTGTAGTAAATGTCAAATGATAAATTGTATAAAGAAACTAGACTTTTAATTGAAATTAGTTTCATTTGATAAATTTAATTTTAAATTAGTTTCCGCCTGTAATATGCAGGCAAATGTTAAGTTCTAGTTGTGTTCTAGTTCTGCTCTAGCTCTGTTCTGGATCTGTTCTAGTTCTGTTCTAGTTCTGTTCTAGTTCTGTTCTAGTTCTGTTCTAGTTCTGTTCTAGTTCTGTTCTAGTTCTGTTCTAGTTCTGTTCTAGTTCTGTTCTAGTTCTGTTCTAGTTCTGTTCTAGTTCTGTTCTAGTTCTGTTCTAGTTCTGTTCTAGTTCTGTTCTAGTTCTGTTCTAGTTCTGTTCTAGTTCTGTTCTGGATCTGTTCTAGTTCTCTTCTATATCTACTCTAGTTGTAGTCCAGCTAGTTTTTGTTCAGTTTCTGTTGTTTTTTTTTCTTAATTCGCTTTTAAGTCCCACCCTGTGGCACTCCTTAATAGAAAATGTTTGAAATATTTCTTTATCTTTATATGTATTTGCAAAATAATTAAAACAACTTTGTGTTCAATTTTATTACTGCTATTACAATTTTGCAGTATTTTTTACGACTAATTTTTAATAACAAAGCAAATTTCGTGCCATTACAAAATTTTTTTGTGAATAATTTATATTTTTACAACCACACAACAACTGACGTAACTATTTCCGAGAGTCCATAGTGCAAAACACCAGGCATATTATTATTGAAATCATGTTCAATACTATGATTGCATTTATTATGTTGCCACATGTCGTACTGTAACTATCTATGCAATGTGGCAAGTTTAAGCTGGTAGTACATTGTTTTACAAGAGTTTCATCGATACGAAAGTATCAATTATGGATGGGGTTGTTGCGGTATTTGCTAAGCTAGCTACACTTGTTTAGAGGGTATTAATGGTTGTATATATAGAGTGTAAAACTTGTAGAAAAATAGTGTGTTTATAAATTTACAACTTTTCAAAATTTTAATTTTGCTTAAATATAATGTGACACAACTTTGGCAGTTTCTCTTCAATTTAGATAAATTATAAATTATATCATTTTAATTAAAAAATATCAAGGTTACAGAATTATTTTTTAAGTTGCATTAATATCAAGCTAAAGTATGAAATAAATTTAGTTTAGTTTAAAAAGTCAAAATAGATAAAGTTTAACCCCCTGGCCCGCGATGTCGAACAATAACTTAAGACACAAACTTTTTATCGTATCTATTTTGTACTCAATCAGTTTGTTTATTCCACAATCAAGTTTGTGTCTTAAGTCTTATCTAAGCGAACGTTATCGTTCGACATCGTTGGCCAGGGGGTAAATTTGTTTTCTTAATGTTTTAACTTTGCTTAACATTTCAAAATTGTATATGCAATGTTTATATTTTTTTAAATGTTATAAAATCTTGCTTTATTATGAATGAAGAAAAGGAAATAATTTAATAAAATTGTTAGTAAATTGGGAAAATTGTGATACTTATTCTGAGCATTATATTAAAAAAACTGTAAATAGTAAAATGTAAAATTTGTAAATTTAAATGGAACTTTCGTTTAAAGTTATTTAAAAATTAATTTTTGATTTCTTCGACCTTTTATTTTAATAAAATATAAAAAGTTTTTTTTCGAGTTTGAAGCCAATTATTTGTAATATATCGAAATGTTGGAAAAAATAATTTAATAAATAATATATATATTTTTTACAAATAATTGGTCTCGAGCTCGAAAAAACTTATTTGAAAAAAAAATTTTTTTGTTTAAAATATATAATGGAAACTGGCTTTATTTTGAATAAAAGTGAGTTTGCTAAATTTATTAAAAGTGTTTGTGAAACTTCAAAATTCAGGTACTTTTGGAGCAGGGAAATTTTAATTTAATTTTTGTGTTTAGCTTAAAAATAAATTATCATAACTTGGGAATTTTTTAAATAACATCTCAATTTATTCAGAAGATAACAAGATTTTACAATGTTGTTTACAATTCTGATGATTTTAAACAAAATTTTTAAATAAATTCCCTCCAAAGTTGAAAATTTAAAAAATTTAAAAAAAAGTGTTTTTCAATATTTTGTGTTAATTTATTTGAAAATTTTGTTTAAAATGTTAAGAATTTGTTTAAATATTTATATTGAAAACTTGATTAATTACAAATAAAATAAGCTGTAATTTATTAGGATTGAGGGTAATTAATTACTTTTTATGAGCAAAGAAATTGTAACTAGTTTTTCAGTTATAACTTAAAGAAAAAGTAACAAAAGTGTGGGATTTTATCATCAATTTCAATAAATTATTTAATTGGTTTCTTATTGGTTGGTATTATTGATTCCGCACGGAAAGGAAAACTAAGCGTTAAGGAATGTAAAATTTAATTATTCATGATACCTCAAAAAAGAAAAATACCGCAGCAACGGAATAATTAATTTCAAATTATGTTTCCACACAAAAAATTTCTTTCCGCAATCGCGGAACGGAATAAATAATTCGACTTATTATTCATTTAAATTCTAGTTATTGCTAACAAACTTTTGTAAAAGAAATTTTAAACAAAAATTGAAAAATTAAAATTTTTCTTAGCTAAGGTTTCAGTTTATTTGAAAATTGCGTTTGAAATGTTAACAATTGGATTAAATAACACGAAAGCCTGATTAATTGTAAACTAACTGAGCTTATAGTTTGTTCAATTTGAGTTTAAAATGTAGAAGTTGTATTAAGTTTTTAAATTTGCACGAACATTTTGCTTGTTATGTTGGGAATTTGATAAAATATTGTAAAACCAAAATTATTTATGAACAAAAGGAACTATAATTTGTTAATTATCAGCGAAAACTGCTTGTAATAATTTTACTTGTAAAGGAATTTTTGTAATTGCAACTAAAAAAAAACTTCTTGTTTATATTTTCAAATTTAGTTTTTTTTTATTACAAAATTTTGTTTGAAAAGTTAGGAAATTATTTAAATATTTTGCAATATTTCGATTAAATGTGAATAATTATAGTATATTAATTTGTTTAATTTAGGGATAAAATGCAAAAGTTGTGATAGTTTTTCTAAGCAAGGAATATTTTTAAATTGCAACCAAAAAAAACACAATTATTTCAAAACTTTTCCAACTTTTATTGATATTTATTTCAAAATTTTGTTTGAAATGTTAAAAATTTTATTAAATGAAACTTTGATTAATTTTGCATAAAATGAGCTATAATTTGTTTAATTTGTGGAGAAAGTGCAAAAGTTGTGGTACATTTTCTAAGCAAACAATATTTTTAAATTACAACCAAAAAAAAAAAACAATTTTTTTTCAAAAAATTTCTAAAAGTTTTTGCTTTTTATTTGGAAATTTTGTTTCATATGTTAAAAATGTTACTAAATATTATGAAATTGTGTATAAAATGAGCTATAATGTTTTTTATTTTGTGGACAAAATTTTAAAGTTGTGATACCTTTTCAAATCAAGGAATATTTATTTTCAAATTACAACCTAATAAAATGGTGTTCAAAAATTGTTTGAAATTTTGTTGCCATTTATTTCGAAATTTGTTTTTAAAGTTAAAAATTTGATAAATTACTATGAAACCTTGATTGAATGTAAGCAAAATGAGTTATAATTTGTTAAAGTTGTGTAAAAAATTCAAAAGTTGTGTTAATTTTTCTAAGCAAAGCTGTTGCTGATTCCATGCTGTTGACAAACCCTTTGGATGCTTTTAAATTTGAAATTTAAATAAATCTTAAGTTTGTCCAAAGTTCAGTAGTGTTAGGGTTTAAATATTTTGCAAGCTTTTTATTATTTTTGTTACTTGTTTTTCGCTTTAGAGCTGCAAATGTTCAAAACGCCAAGATTCATTTTCAAGTTTTCCAAAAGCTGGTGCCAGTGTCCTGCCGGTATTGTTTTAGTTACAATTAATTTGAATTTAAGTATTTCGAAAAGCTTTTATTATAATTTACATTTATTATAATTCTAAACAATAATTTTGTTTTAGTTTCATGCCTTAAAAGCAGCGTCTGGCCAAGTCGTTGCAGCTATTGTTTTATTATATTACGTGATGTTTTGTATTTCTAGTTGGAAAACCAAATCAAACCAATCATTTAATTGAAATTCTATATATGGTTTATTATTTAATTTTTATTTCTACAATAATAAATAAAAATGTTGTTTTTTTTTTGTTGGTGGAAATTTTTCTCTACAAATTTGTGCTGACAGCAGAGCGGCACTTGTTTGTTTTATAAGCCAAATTAAGGTGATGTGTTGATTTAAGGCGCCTATTAATTTAAATTTTTTTTTATAAAAGATTTTAAATTCATGATAAAAGTAAACAAATTATGGGGGAAACAAATTTTATAGAAATAGTAAATAAATAACATGATAATTTAAACAATTTGTAAATAAAATCAATAGAAATATACAGAAATGTTGAGGCAATTAGCAAAGCGTACAAATAAAATTGCATGATATAGCTAATATTACAGCTTTTTAGGGTTTTAAAGGTACTTGAAAGGGTTTTGAAATCAATGCCACATTTCAGAGTTTTATATTTGAGATTTACCGGCTTTATGGTTGTAAATTTAAATATACTGTAGCTGAATTAAGTAAATTATTTCTAAACTGTGAGCGGCCCTAATATTCTGCCTTTTTTTACTCTCATTATCAGTATTTCCACACTAATTAATCGATTTTATTTTATTTAACTTCAAAACATTGAAGCTTGTAGAGGCGGTTTTAAATGTAAACATTTAAACAAAATTTAAACACACAAATACGCAATTATTAACCAGTTTTAGACAAACAAAATTAGCATCGTTAAATTAAAAGTTTAAATAAAATTTATGACACCAGTTTTGTTTCATTATTATTATTATTGAATATTTTTTGTTATCAATAAATTTATTAGCAACAAAATATTAATATTTAAATTGAAAGTGTTTTAATTAAAATATTTTACAAAATATTCCCCCAAAAAAACCAAATTAATATTACAAATGTAACGTTATTTCTAACCAGTTTCCTTAGCATTTACATTTAACAAATTATTAACATGAGAACTAAAGACCCTTTTTTAGATTTACATAAAAATTGTCTTAAACAGACATTAAAGTTGATCCCCAGTCTAATTGAAAATGATTAAATAATTGACATAATTTAGCAGAAAAGACATAAAAAACAAGAATTACTTAAATGAAGCAAGCGTGTAAAGTAGCCCCTTTTTTTGCTTAAAGCAAATTATTTTAAAACAAATATGAAGAGAAAAAAAATCTTATCTGAAAGAGCACATCTCCCCCCTAACAACAACAGTATGACATTATAGAAATATGAGAAATCATATTAAATTAACAAAAACAAATATGAGAGAAGGACTTAGTTTTTTATGCTTAATTGGCAATATTCCAAATGTTCTTTGTACTCGTAACCATTTCTAATAAGGCCAGTGGTGCAACTTGGTAATATGTAGTACGTGTTTTTGCGTTAATAAATAACAGACAAAAGCAGCTAAAGAGGTGTACAATTACTTTAAAGCAATGGTTGGCTTTGGCAGTCAACCTAGGCCGTACTTACTATTACAAGTTTGAGCGTAACTTGTTAAAATAATCAATTGAGATTTGTTAAAGCAGATATTGTAACAAAAACATAATCAAAAGTTATATTACATATAAAATGCAATGTTTAAACTCTTTGAGCCAATCACTGCTTTAAAGGCAAAATTTCTTAAATTAAACATATAAATAATTTAAAACACATAATGACAAGCTCGTAGCTAAAAAAAAAATATTGAAAATCCACTGACATTTGCAAACACTCTACAAGAAATTTCAGGCCTCCGACTTTCTAACAGACTTGTACCCAAGTTAAGAGGGAATTTAAAAACAATATTGAACAACAATAAGCATGAAATTAAAAATTTAAATATTCGTTACGATAATTCGAAAATTTAATTTGAGCTAAAGTACGATTTATATTAAAAATAATAATTAGCTTGATTTAAAACAGAAATAAAAAAAGACTTTATAAAAAAGTACCCAATAAGTACTTTTTTCAATATGTCTATAATTTACAAATTTCAAGATGTTTCAGAGTTTTAAAACATACTTAAAGATAAGATAGTTTTGTGGTTTCACAAAACAAAAATCTTAAAACTGCACAAGTAAATGAATCTTTACAAAAGTGCTCATAAAAAAGTACTTTTTATAATCTCATTATAATGTCAATTTAATTTTTTCTTCTTGTTATTAAACTTATTTTCTAAGAAACATTGAGAAAATTAAATTTTTTTAAAAAGGACCAATAAAGTACTTTTCCCAGAATTATATTTTGTCTAACATAACAGTGATTTTATAACGTTAAAAGCACATTTTGTAAAAATAATTGAAAAAAATAATATTGTACTGTATTATTAAAATGGTACGTTCTTTTAAAACTACTTTCATAAAACTACCAAAACAATTTTTTTTTTGAAAATTAGATTTTTTTTAATTTAATAAATTTTTATTTTTAAAGGAATTTTAAAAAAAGTACTTATTTTCAGCATTGTGAGCCTTATTTAAAGATATTTTTTTATTTATACCAAATGTAAAATAAATGGAAATTGAATAAATACATATGTATGTATTATTACCTATTAAAAAGTACTTTTTAAAAAATCATGTACATATCGAGCCATTACCGCCAAAATAATGTATCCCACACCATAATCGATTGTTGTTTTTTTTTATCGAAATCGATAGTTCAACATCATTTCAAATTATTAAAATTAAATGTATTACACAAAACAATATTTACATTATAAATTTTAAAATAATGGCTTTATTCAAACTGATTTTATTTAAAAAAAACCTTCCCCTGTAAAATTTTGAGTTTGTGGGATACATTTTTTCGGCGGTTATGGCTCGATATGTTTTCCAATTTTACAGTGATTTTACGATCTTTATAGTTAATTTTTATAAAAAAAATTGGAAAAAGAAATGTGTAACTGTTTTACCGAAATTGTCCTTTCTCTTAAAACATCTTTCATAAAAGTACTAAAAAAGTAATTTTTTAAAAATTAATTTTTTTCTTAATTTAATAAGTTTTTATGTTACTAAACTTACTTTTATAGTATGTAATAGTACCAAAAGAGTAGGTACTTACTTTCAAAATGTCTATAATTCACAAATTTTAAGAGTTTTTCAGTATTGTAAACCCTAATTAAAGATATGTTTTATTTATACCAAATGAAAAGTGTTAAATGTTAAAACTAAAGGTACTTGAATTTTCAATTTAATAAACACAAAACTAGCCATAAAAGTACTTTTTTTTATAAAGTTTTCAATGTTTTAAAATTTTACAGAGATTTCACAACATTTGAAAAAATAAATTTGTTTACTGTATTACCTAAATGTCTTAAAACGTTTTCCATAAAAGTATAAAAGAGTACTTTTTTAATTATTACATTTTTTCCAATTTAATACGTTTTTTATATTTTAAGCTTATTTAAAAAAAAAATAACTTTTCAAAAAAGTACCAAAAAAGTACTTTTTTAAAAATGTCTATAATCAACAATTTTAAATAAGTTTTCAGCATTTTGAGCCAAATCTAAAGATAATAATGTAGTTTTATAGAATTTATAAAAAGTAACAAACAAATTTTTCTGATTTGATTTATCCATATTTAAACAGTTTTAAGAGTTTTAATCTTTTTCTCGGATTTTTTATAACAAACAGCTTTTAGTAGCAATTTACATAACACCTGATCCAGATTGGTAATTATATATAGAATATGATATATGCACTTGGAAATCTTTAAAAAAAATTAATTAAATTAAAAATTAATTTAATATTTATGTGTTTTTATTATTGAAATCAAGCGCTTAGCATCTATTTCTTATAGTTTTTGTTAAAATTCAGTAGGACAAACTCAGTAGTAGTAGTGTCAATAGTACTAAAATATAGTGGATGCGGAAATGTAATAGATTTTTTGTTTTGCTAATATTGGCTTAAAAGTATGAAGCAAAATTCCATGTGAACAAAATCAACAGGTTTTCAATACTAAGCTAGAAATGTCATGGGCTATTGAACTTTTCGTACATACATTTTCCAGAAAGTTAAGGAGCGGCCTAGTTAAATAATCAGCATGTTTGTACTTTGAAGTCTTTTGCCAAGATTTTAATTGAAATTTATATGTATTACTCTAATAAATTAATGTTTTCTTTTGCATAATCCATAAAATGTTTTGTTGCAAATATTTTGTGCAACATTATCACATATTTGCGGTTTAAGTGAAAACATTTGAAATAAATCTGCCATTAGCTATTGCAAGAAATACCTAATTGCTGATAATGCATATTTCACGAGATACAGTTAAATGGTAATTATATTTATGTGCAGTCTTAATACAGTGGTAACAAAAAGTAAATGTACTATAGTGTATTATTATCTTTAGATTTTGTGAAAAGCGAAATGATTTGGCGGCTTGTAGGTCTAACAGATTGCAATATTTTACTTTAACCTGACATTTTTATGCAAAAGTGTCAATTGAAAGCACCGAGATATACTTTGACAGGTGCCAGATAAATATAAAATTAATGAACATGGTAAGAGCTGTTTACTGTAAAAGCTCATTGTTTTCAATGACCAGGAGACATATTTCTGTGAGCACTGTTTCTTAGGCAGTGATTGGGTGTTGAGTGCAATGATTTCTAATGAAACTGAGCAGATGAGAACGAATTGGAAGAGAGTATTGAACATGTTAAATCATACAGGTCCTGTCGGCATAGAGAGAATATGAAATATGATTTATAATAACATGTTATGCACTTAATTTCTCTTTTTTGATCTGGCCATCTATTGCGATTTATGTTGTTTTTTATTCAGTTTTATTATTCTCGTTAACATGCGTGTTATTTACAGCTAAATAACCGATCTACAGCATGGACTATAATCGGAAAAACTTTTGACTTCACTTTATTATTTTTTCAATTTAATGTTTGTAGACTTTTCCCAGTCACTGTAACAAATCATGCAAATGCTGTTTTAGTTCAGTTGCCACAGAGCTTAAGTTTCAAAAATAAACAAATGAATTGAAAGAGAACAAACAATATGCATGAATCTCCTCTAAAAAATAACGACAACTTGGCGTCTTTTCTTTAACGAAATGAATTAAAAACGAAACAATTTACACACTTGACACACTCACAATCAAAAGTTTAATGGACAAAAAAAAAACTGAATAAATAAAAAAGTAAATTAAACAGGAAAGAAATAACACAGAAAAAAAACTAAACAAAAACTCAAATGAAATTCAATTAATTGTTACTAAAGAAAAATAACAGCAAACAAGGAAAAGCAAATAAAAAAACAAATTGTAACGATGTTTGCTGGTTTAACATGACGTCATTTACCTTGAATTTATGTAGAAACTAAACACAAAATGAGGTAATAAAAAAAACACAACTGTTCCAATTCTTAAGTGGAAGATCAACAACAATAATTTTGTAAGTTGTTCTTGTTTGATTTTGCCCTAAACCATAAACTCTGGCTCAAAACAAACTAAACAAACACAAAATGTTGGGATAGAACAAAAAGACTCACAAAAATAAGCTTAAGCACGCATGCTTGCCCGCCTTTTAGTCACGATGTGGTTTCTTTGAATTTCTTAAAAGTTGTTTTTCTTATTGTAACAAAAATCAAACCAAACCGGTTGAGCTGTTGTTTATTGTTTATTTATTTTTTTTTGTTTTGTTAACAACCTTTAAAAGAGATTTAATTTTATCTGACCAAAATAAAATCCAACTTATTATTAGCACGTGTTTTCTCCATTTTATAGTGACTCAAACATAAATTCTTTTGTTTCGATTCCATGTCGATGCTGAGTGTTCTCAACAGATTATTGATGTAGAGAAACTCTTAAATTTACTCATATAACAGAAACAAATATGTATGTATGTAAATACTGGACCCGACAGTTCTGGTGGATTCACTCATTTGTTGCGAACAAAATATTTGTTCGATCAAAGTTTTTTTCATATGAATATTTTCACTCTCATAAAAAAGGAGGTGAATCCACCTTGAGTCTTGTAGGAGACTCAAGTCAAATTAGCAGCCTACTTGCTACAATAAATTAGTGACATAAGGCACCAAGTCAAACTAAACTTGTCCTTGAAATAAAG
Source organism: Bellardia pandia (assembly GCA_916048285.2). NCBI lineage: Eukaryota > Metazoa > Arthropoda > Insecta > Diptera > Calliphoridae > Bellardia > Bellardia pandia. Next base: position 96,514,232 of record OU696533.1, on the reverse strand, counting down.
AGAACTCAATTTAAAATTCACTACAACATATTTTATTCAATTAAAAATGTGAAATGAACCTATGTACATAGATTACAAAAGGACAGTCTAATAATCTACTGCCTGCAATATATTAGTGATAGATTAGGGCAACAAGTCAAAGTAAACTTCTCCTTGAACTCATAACAAACTATTTTATACAATTTAAAGGAATTGCTGGAACTAGTTACACTCTAGATTACTTAGAGACACTAAAGAGTCAATTGTTTCTAAGCTTTATTACTTGGCATGTGTAAAGTAAATAAAGATTATAATAAAAAATTGTCTTCAACAGAACTCAACACTTAAATTTACTCACCGTTAAGCTAGATTTACACGATTGAAATTTTCTTCAAAATTGCTCTTCAAAATACTTTAAACTCGTGTAAACAGCAAAATTTCTTTAAAATTTATTTAAATTTAGTTATTAATAGTTATTAAATAAATAAATTTTGAAGAAATTTTTCTGTTTACATATGTTTGAAGCATTTTGAAGAGCAATTTTGAAGAAAATTGCAATCGTGTAAATCTAGCTTTACACTTATGAGAATTGTTTATTTCCCTCACGGTGGCGTCTACATATACAGACATACATATGTACATATGCATGTTGTTTTTTTACATACATACATATTTCTACAGTTTCTGTTTTTCTCATTCTCTCTTTGTTACATCGTTGAGCATGATCTTGGATCATGCTTAAGATCCCTTATCTTTTATTAATTAATATTAAGCATTTAACTCTCTGTGATTAATTAATCACCGGCCCTGCAATTTGTTTAACACTCTTAAACAATGACACGCAGAGAAAAAGCATGGTTGTGGTTAACATAATCTAAAAGCAACATATTATGATAAGATTTATGATTGTAGTCAAAACATATTATGATGAATATAAGTGTCATGAAATATCATATTATGATCAATTATCATCGTAATATTTCATCATAATATTTTCTTATTACTAATAATTTGATATAACATCAATATAATCATAAAATTGTCATACATGATCATATTATGACCCAAGGTAATCACATTATAGTTTAAAGTAATCATAATATGGTCTAAATTAACCATATTATGATCTACAGTAATCGTATTATGATATAAAATAATCATATTGTGATACAAAGTAATCATATTATGATCGCACTTTATCATAATATATTAAATTAATACATATCATTTTATTTTCATTATTTATCATATTATGATTTTATAAGTATCATAATATGAAAGCAAAAGTATGCAGTGATACCAGTTGAAACATTATTTCTAACGAATTTATTTAGTAAACTGTCTATTACATCTTTTTAACAGGTCCGATATAATTTTATAATTGCGATAAACATAAAAATGTTTATAGTAACTAAAATTTTGTTAAAATCATTTGTGTACCACAACAATATTTTGTTACCACAAACACAGAGTAGTTGTCATAATTATGTCTAACCATGTTTTTTCTCTGTGTGCAAACACAATTTGTTACCCTTTGCAGTTGGAGTGTATAATTTTATGGCTGATTATTAATTTAGAGGTCATTGTCGAGACTCTATTTGAAAAACGAGGGAAAACAAAATGTAAATTAATTAGTTTTTTTTTAATCGATTGTTTACAACAGAAGGCCATTCAATGGGTACTAAATATTTTAGACTGCCAAAAAAATACTAAATACTTTGTTCTCATATTTTAGTTGGTTTTAGGGGCGGATTTTTATTTGAATTTAAACTACTGGCGCTGGCTTTAATCTTTAAGAATATGTAATCTTTAAGATCTTCAAGTAATATGTTAGTATAATGATGTCGCTATTCATTTCTTTTAATCTAACCGATTTTTGTTATTCGAACTTAACTTTAATTTCGAAACAAACTAAAAAATATACAGTAAATATCAACCAACTACTATAACTTGTCGACCTATTTCCGATATTTCTTGTCTGTAGTTTTTATATTTCGAGACTACTTTAGTTCTATTTCTGTTACCAATTTTTCTTATCTGTAGTTTTTGTATTTCTAGTCTACTTTATAGAACTAAAGTAGACTGTTCTAGTTCTTTGTTTCAGAGTTTTTGTGATCTACCTTGTGAAATATTTCCAAAATATTATTTTAAGATGTCTATTCAGAATACTTTTAAAAGAAAACACAACTTTGTACAAAAAGTTATTATGGATGCTGTTTTCAACAATCAGAAGAACAAAACGCTAACGAGTGGTCCTTATGACAACCAACAAGTATAAATACTAAAATTCATGCTTGATATATGGGAAGACAACAATAGCAACATACATACATATGCATATACTTGTATAAGAATGTTATAGAAACCACTCAAGTGGCATAAGTCTGTATATAAAGACGGGTCCTATTTTATTTCTAAAATTAAACAAAAAAAAAAAAAGCTTTTATTTTTCAACTTAACAACAAATGACAACTACTTATATATCTATGTATATCAAGTTGGCCATATGCAGACGCATTCACACATAAACATGCAAATGTATTGTATATGCAGGACATTTTTTGCATATGATGTATAACATTACGAAGTACAAACACACCAATACTTGTAGAATTTAAATGAAAATGTGTAAATATGTGTGAAATACATGTATAGACTCTATACTAAGCAAATATTTAATGAAACCCAATAGTTGTTGTACTTGTGAATGTGATGAATGTGAACTCTGTCTGTGTCATATACACTTGACCAGGCATATACTTGGCTAAATTGTACTATTTTGTGTACACAGTGACGTCGGTAGTGTTAGAGTAATGTAAAAGAGTGAGAACAAAAACAAACTAAAGCAACCATTGGGTCATTAGTTTTTGTCAATAACAAACATAGACATGTAAATGACCCTAACGTAGTTGAAAACCTGGGACTAATATAACAATTTTTGGTTTAGTTTGCAATTTGCTAAAATTATTATTTTTTTTTTTTTTTTTAAATTCAAAATTCTCTATGGCTCTTAATGGCTCAATATACCGGCTATAAATTTGCTCTACAAACAACGACACACAAGTGTAGCAGACAATATATTCATATCCTTTTTCGGCCATTACACCCACACATTTGCACTCGGCCGCTCTCTCTCTCTCTCCCTTTCCTGAGCACTTGTTTAAACTAGTGTGTGTTCATTAGTAAACTATTGTCTTTCATCAGCTGTTGTTTAACTTCCGTTAAAACATCATTGTCATGAATATGTATAATGAAGATGAGCATGATGATGATGTGATGTGATGATGATGATGTGATGTGATGATGACCAATATTATGAAGTATATAGAGTACTTGCTTGTAAAAAACATTTTCCTAAAGTATTCTTGTGCTGTGTAAATAAAGTACCTCAGTTAAGCAAAATGTGTAGTATTGACCCTGTGGTCAATTATTTTTTTTTTCTGCATTTTTCCTTGTTTATTCAAATTGAATTTGTTTTCCACTTAAGCTGAGACAAAAAATATAAGAACTGAAGCGTATGCATGTCTAAATGGATCAACATTATCCTGGTGGGTTATTTGATTTGTTGATTAAATCTTTTGACGCCGGTTTTTAGCAACTGACAAGATAGACAGACATTCTATATTGTAAATAAGACTCAAAAAGCAGTCAATTAGACAAAAGTATTTGAAAATGAAATGAATAATTTAGTTGATAGTGTTAAGAGAAATTCAAGTTTATCTGTAACTAACTTTATAATGAGTAAATGTTTGTGACTAGTAAAGTTTGTGTGGAAACATTTAAATGAATAATTATCAATCAAGAGCTATTTTCAAATTGTTTAAATGATTTTAAATGCATAAGTTGTTAAATGTTAGCCTCAATCCGTAGTTTTTAATGTTGAACTATTTCAGTTCAAATTCAGATCAATTTTAGATTCAATTAAAGAATAGAACTAGAACAGAATTAGAACAGAACTAGAACACAACTAGAACAGAACTAGAACAGAACTAGAACAGAACTAGAACAGAACTAGAACAGAACTATAACAGAACTAGAACAAAACTGGAACAGAACTAGAACAGAACAGAACTATAACAGAACTAGAACAGAACTGGAACAGAACTAGAACAGAACTAGAACAGAACTAGAACAGAACTAGAACAGAACTAGAACAGAACTAGAACAAAACTAAAACAGAACTAGAACAGAACTAGAACAGAACCAGAAACTGAACTAAAACAGAACAAGCATCAATCGTGGGTCTTTATTTTAAAAAATTTCAGCTTCTAACTTCATATTGAACAATCTTAGCTTTAATCTCTTATCTTAATGTTTTAATTACTAAAAAAACTTGTTTATATTTATCTTATAGTTGTAAATGGAAAAAATATGTTTGTTTAATGTATTTATTTTTATCTCTTTCATTACAGTTCCTTGGTCTTTTTCTCCTACCCCTGCTACCAACAAAAACAAAAGTCCACAAAATACCTAAATATGTTGTCTTCTAATAAAAAACCACCGAGATTACCCAGGTTTCTCAGCCTAAACATATGCTCCTTAACACTAGCATTCTTCCTCTTTGTATCAACCAGCCAAGCTGCCGTCCATTCTGTTCAAACCTACAAAAACGCCTCCACATTGTTGGGCCAGTTAGTGACATCCAGTTCCCTGGTATGGGAAACGTACGATCTCAAAAATCCCAAACAATTACAGTATGCCGTTGAAGGCGGCAAATACATTACCGAAGATGAACACTATCCCATCTATGTGTGTCGAGTGATTATCGATGGTGTGGGCACCATTGGACATACGGAGAAAATCCAACAGTCGCATGAGTGCAAAGCTGCTCATTACAAGAATATGAGATATAAAGTTTTCGATGTATTGATCAATAAGGGTCATTTGGGCAAAGTGTCCTGGAAGCATTGGCGTAAATTTAATGTGGGAGTGCCGGTGGGAGCCATACGTATTGGCGAGGATGCTTATATAGGCAGACACAAGGCACAACAAACGGTAACAAATGCCGCTGAGGGGGGCCAGCAACAGGGAGCTGATTTCAATTTGGGCCGTTTAGATCCGGTAGGTTTGGGCAAAGTTAAGGTAATGGAATCAAATGTGGAAAAGGATTACGACGAGGGTGAGGTGTTGGTGGAGACAGAGCCCTTCCGTTATGAATTGAAAGATATCAAATTGGATCAGATACGTTTGGATATAAGAGAAAATATTACGGAATTGGGTGAGTTTATAGAGTAGAAAGTGGTTAATTTATTTATTTATTTGTTTCTGTGTTTAGCCTTTGGTGTATTGGCCAATACGGGCGATAAATACAGTGTGGTAGAGACCGCTTTAACTTATGGCTTTGATCATGTGCAATACTGGGGTTCGCATGAGGGTGTGGCCCGTGGCTTGCCCACCAAAGTTTTCGAAAACGATGTTTCCAAACCGGCTGAAATCAATTGGGCATTGAAGCACAGTGAAAAGCGTTTTGAAACTAAATCGGTGAATACCAAACTATGGCCAGGCACTGCTATTAATGTCACTCTAAAAGGTAACTATGTGACTTTAGATGCTCCCTACAGTGCGAAACTGTATGCCTTCTATGCGGGCAGTGAGGACAGTGTGTCCAGAAAAATTAAGGCAGAGGTGAGTTAAACATCAAACAACTCAATAAGAATCATGAGGAACTTAGCTAATATAAATTTATTTATACTTAGGTACGCAAATCCTATTTGAAGGATGTAAAATTGGAATTAACCAATCCCTATTGGATTGAAAATGGCACCTTTGTACCCGTGACTTCCACCACATCTACCACCTCGACTACCACACATGCCACCACCACCAGTGCTGGTACACCCACACCAATACACGAACCACCAGTAGTGCAAATGACCAATATGGGTCCCGTGCACTCTGGACCCGATTCCCTGGAGAAATCCATGAAAGATGAACCCTCCGCTAGCAATGAAATACCACAAGATAAACCTGAAAATATAGCAGCAAAACATCAAAATAATGCTTTGGCTGGCATAGGAGCATCAAAAAATACCGCCACCTCGACAATTCTAACACAAACCAGCATGTATGCGGCCAGTATGGCTACACTATTAACAGTTTTACGTGCTTTTTACATTTAGAATACAATTATTACAAATTATTATTATTATTATTATAATTAAAATTAATATAAAAACGGTATGCTAATTTTTACTTTCTCTAATATCTAATATAAAAAAGCAGCTATTTGTATGTAAAAAACCCGGTAAAATGAAATGAAAAAAGCTGAGCAGATTATTGCAGAAATTACAGTAGAATTGAATTATTTTTTATAATTTTAAACTAGGGTAGCATTTATTATTTTTATTTTCTTGTTGTTGTACCTGTTGTAGACCCGTCAATATGAATGCAAATTAAAAAAACTAAAGCAAAATAAAAGTAAAGCAAACAAAAGAAAATTTTAAAAGAGTCTCTGAGTAAAATTACAATTCATAGATGGGTATTTAAAGGAAGCAAAACTTTTTCTTTTAAATTTGCTAAAATATAAACAAAATATATTTAACAAATTATAATTATATAAAAATAACTTCAAATTTATATAAAAAAAAAACAAACAAAATAAAACCTAAAACCAATTGTGTATAAACTTCTAAACCTTTTTTTATTTGCCAAAAAGAATATCTAAGAATATTTAAAACAAAATAAATCAATTTTAATTGTTTTTAGTCGCAAACCTTTATAAATAAAATATCCACAAAAAACTACATTCCTTAAAAAAAAAAACAAAAAAAATAATTTTTATAAAAAATATAAAACATTTTTGGAAAATAAATTTATATAAGAATTTTTTGTTTTGTTTTGATTTTTAGCTTTATTTAACGCATGAAAACAGAATTATACAATATAAATTACAAAATAAAAGAATTCATATAAAAGTTTTTCTAAAATCCAAAAAGCTTTGTCAAAATTACGCTGATAGTTTGAGAAAAACTTTCTAAATATATGCTAAATCTTATGCTAATAATTAATTTATAGCTTAGCAATAATTTGCTACAAAATTAAGAGTTTTTTTTTTAAATTTTGTAAAAAAGTTTTTTTATAGCATAATCTACCATCCACTTTTCTTGTGATTTTAACTTTAATTACTTGTTTATTGATTTGTTTATAACTTTATTTTCAGCATAAAACAAACAATAAATCAAGTTTTTCCCTATAAATTCCAAAATTATGGCAATTGTTATTCAATTTACTTAAAAGCTGTTTTAAAATCATAAAAGCTTTAACAAAAATATACACATAATTTGTAAAAGTTAGTAAAAGTTTATAAAACGATTTAAAACGGAAAACGATAACAAAATAAACAAAGAAATCTAAGAAAATAAATAATTATTCACACAGCTTAAAAGCTCAATTTGTTTGTTAAAGCTTTACAAATAATTTCAAACTTAAATCTAATTTTTAAACTTATACACACATTGCGGCTAGAAAAAGCTTTGATATTAAACAAAACCAATGATTTATATTTTATCAAGAGATTATTAAAGCTTTTGTAGTTTATAAAAATTTAAAAATTTAAGTTTAAATCCACAATTTAATTAAAGAAAGTTTTTATTTTCAGCAAAGGCTGTGTTTAACAATTTACTAAATTTCATACAGTCCGAAACGAGTTTGAAAAATAGATATTAAAAAAAACCTTCTCCTTGTAAAAAGTGGTAGGAGCTTTTTAAAAGCTTTTGAAATTTATTAAAATCTAAAAACATAAAGCATAATATCAAATTAAAATAAAAAAAACTTTAGTTTTGTTTCAATAAAAAGCTTTTGTTGAATACAAAAATTAAAAAGCTCATTTAAAAATGCAAAATTAAAAAAAAAACTTTTACTAAATTTTTTATAAAAATTTGAAATCTTAAATTGTTTAAAACAATTTGTAGATAGAATTTTTTTAATAGAAATATAAAACTAAACTTTAAAATAAAACATATATTTCAATTTGTGAGAATTCTAAAAAGAGCTTTTTCAAACATTTTAAGATCTAGACTCTAGATTCTAGAGCAACTTTTGTTTCTAAAATATTTAAAAAATATAAGTATCCTGAAAAAGAAAGAAGATGGAACCAAATACACTTTAGATCAAATGTCCTACATTTCTGAAATAAAAAAAATATTTCCTATTACAATATCTTATTTGTAGTTTTTGTTTTAAAAGCTTTAAGCTATTATGTTTACAGCATATCTTGTTTCATTAAAGTTTTATAAAATATTATATTATATTTAGATATTCCAAAACTAGAATTTGTTTTAAAAAGCTTTTTTTAGCTTTTATTCAGTTATTTATTTATATAACATATTATTATTAAAAGGAGCTTTAAGTTCAGTTGGAAAATATTGAATTATGAAGCTTTTATGATTTTGTTTGAAACAAACAGCTCTATAAATGTTTTTTTTAAATAAACTGAATGATTTAAAAATAATTATGTATGAAAATTAAGCTTTTTAGACGCATACTAAGCCTTTTTAAACTTTTCAAAGCAAAACTTAAAGTAAAAAGCTGTTTCAAAAGAAAAACTTTTTTAAAATTTCACACTTTTTTAAAAAAGTAAAAGTCATTTAATGATAAACAAACTTCTGTTTAACTTCTTTAAAGAAGTGAGAAATTTCAAAAAAGCTTTTTTTTTGTAGGAGCTTTTTACTTAACTCTAGCAAATGATTTAATGATTTCCTGTTATATTAACTAATTTTATATTATATAATTCTGTTTTTCTTACATATTTGTAACTATTTATTAGTTGTAAAACATTTCCATATACTTGTAATTTGTAAAATGAATAATTTTTAGCTTTTAAGCCAAAATAAATGTATAATTTTCATAAATAAAATAAAATAAATAAAAATTTATATTTATACTATAATATATGATAATAATAATGAATATAATTTTATTTTAGTAATAAAGACAGACAGACAAGATGGACACAGACCAATTAAAATCAAAATTTATAGATTGTATTGTAATAAAATCTTGTAAAATGTATTGTATGTTGATTTTTTTTTGTTCCATTTTGCTAAAATAAATTTTTATTTTAAAATTATAATTTATGGTTTCATCTTTTTTTAATGGTTTAATTATATTTTTTTTTTGGTTTTATAAAGAATGGTAAAGCCTTTTTTGGAATCATAAAAATATATGATAAAAACAAGTTTTAAAACAGAATATCAATAATATAAATTGAGTTACAATATGTGGAAAACATTTGAAATTAAAGTTGTAGTTTAAAAACATTTGGCAAGAATAAAAACCGGTTTGATTTAAAGCTGGCTTAAAGTGCAGTTTAAGCACTTTGTGTAAAGAGAATTAAATCATATTAAAAGCCGGTTTCATTTGAAGCTGGTTTGCAACATGTAGTAAATTTACTATGTTAAGCTATGTGTCCACGATCGTCAGATATTACAACATAGTCAGATCTAACAATGTGCTAGCAATGTACTGACATTGAACAATTTTTAACAAAAGGTAAATTGTCAGTTTAGACGACTGTAAGAAAACTAACAATTTCATTTGCACACAATTGTCACACAATGAATTTATCTGTCAACCGAAATTGTCAGTTCACACGGTTGTCAGATTGTTGTGTGGCATTGTCAAATTCGTTTTGCAGCACTGTGTGTGTGTTTAAAAATTTTAAATATTGTCATGGAACAAAAAAGAGCAACTGGAACCATTTTATCTGCTTATGTCCTAATGCACACTTTAATTTAATTCTAGAATTTCTTCTACTTTTTTCAAAAATTTTATCAATGCACACTTGTTTGTTTATTTATGTATATACAGAGTTGCATTTATAAATAATTTCTATTACAATGCTGCCATTGGCAGATGCATAAACTTTGCTCATATGACAATGAAAAGTGTTTGACAATTGTCTTAAAACAATGACAATGACAAAATTGTGTGTTTACACGATTGTTAGATGTCTGACAATATTTTTGTCTTCCAATCAACTGAAAATGCATTTTCTTACAACGTTGGAAGGCAAAAATTTTAAGTTTACACGGTTGTTAGACATTTTCTGAACATTTTTCGGACAACATTGTAATATCTGACGATCGTGGACACATAGCTTTACAATCACTAAATCACAAGTGTCAGTAGACCTTCTAAAGCTTACAGGAAATTTAAATAGTTTACAAATGTATAAGAATAAAATTTAGATTTCTGAATGACTTTTCTAATAATACTACCATATTGTAAACTATATAGTAAATACATCAACTAGTAAAATGTGGCAAACAATATTTCTTTAGAAAGTTTTTTCCAAACATATTAATTTTGGTTTGTAACAAAGCACCTGACATTTTCTATACAAAACTTCACCAAACAACTGTCATTGTTTGTAAGATAACCATTAATTAAATCGTATATTAAACAAAATAAAACTGATTTATAGCCTGTTTGATACACTACATATAATTACTTATTATCTATAACATACCTCATACAATATAATTCTATTGCAATTCCAGATTTGTTTCAGAGACATTTAAACCAAATTCTAATTAAAATTTTGAAAAACACACCGCATTTATTATCTGTTTAGCCTAAAGTTCTAAAGTTGTTTACTACAGTATAAACTATAAAAAACCCTGCCATTGCCATGCTGTCTGGCCATGTTAATTATAATGCACAACATGTTAATTTTGTTAAAGAATTGGTTCTGCGCTGCTGGTGTTGAAACATACGAAAATACACACAACAATACAAATAAAATGAATAAATTAAATTTAAAGTATACAGTTTTTATTTGTTGGTTTTGGTGTGTTTATTTTATCAATATTTAACCGGCTTATTTTGAAATAAATGCCTGACATGACATAAGCGTGTTTTTTTTTCTTTTTTTGAAAAAAGAAGTTGGTTTAAATTAGTGATAATTCGTTAAATAAATATTGAAATAGTTACTGTTTAAAATATAGCTAAAGTTTTGATACAAAAATTATGATAAAAAGCAAATACTAACAAGTGAAAATAAATAGCCTTAAGCGGTTATTAGATGATACAATCTATTAAAAGCAGCGATCGCCACTCAAAGACACCAGGGCCTGGACTAGGTTTACCATATGACCTATTAGATGAGCACATCTATCTAAAGCCAATTAATTTGTCAAGTTATTTAAAAGCTTGATAAGTTACAAGCTAAATTAAAATTTGTCCAGTTCAAAAACTTGTTATTTCGGAATAATTTTTATGAAAGTATTACGCAGCCAATACCTCTTTAACGCGACAGTTCTCAACGACGTTCTCGATTTAATGCATTTTAAAAATTTTCACTTTTGATACTACTTCTATGTAATTCCTGTTGAACTGATACATTCACTCATGATTTTAAGTAATGTTATCAGGTTTGCAACAAGTCTCAACAAGCAATAAGAAATTCTATTATTTACTTAATACTATTACAAAAATAGTTTTGAAAGTATGAAATCATTAAACAGTCATTTCATTCTATTTAAACAATCATAATGCAAAGAGTTAATATCTTTACAAAACCATAATATTCACTATAAAAGTCTCTTTAGATCCTGAATATCAGTGGCTATTACTTAAAACTATTAAATAAATTAGAACTTTGTATGTATGTTTGATTTAATGCTTCATTCAATTGAGTAAAAGAACGTTTAAAGGCCAGTTCATTGGTCTGTAAGCTTAAAAAAAAATGTTTCATTTAGAGCATGTTCAATGTCGCGTTCGTGTACCTAAATTATACTTTGTTAAAAGTAATATGCGATCGTTCTAATCAAATCAACATTTAGTAACTTTAACTTAAAACAAAAAACTGTATATAACAGTTATACGAAAGATTTTAGTTGGATTTTCAAAGAGAGTAGCGTTCCTTATTTTATGTTTATATTTTTACAAAAACAAATTTTTTATACTACTTTAACACATAACGATAGAAGAAGGCAAGCAACAGTAGTAAATGTAAAAGGCAGTACAAGTTGCGCGATAGGATGGTTTTAAGCAAACATTTGGAAAACCAGTAACTGAAGCCCAAAATGCTAACAATAAACAATAAATACAAAGCTCGTGGTGGTAAATAAAATGTTCAGTGAAAATACATAAAATAAAAATTATTAAAAACGTGACAGCATATTATGGCACATGCTAAATCATAATAAAGCTTGCAAATAAAACGTTTCAACAAAAATGCTTTAATAAAACAATTAAAAAGCAATTCTATTTTTTTTTGTCGCATTATTGATCCAATTTTTAATGCTAACATATTGGAAACTATAAAACTATAATAATACTACAAAGTTTTGTATATTTATTACAATTTTGTATCAAAATTACTTGCAACTAATTCATATTACAAACATTAAAAAGATATGTCGCCTGCTAAATCACACTAAAGCTGCGAAAAAATTAACGTATATATTTTATCAATATAATTATATTTTTTATAAAAAAAATATGTTTCAAAACGCAGATTCTTCTCATATTCAATCATACTGAAGTTTGTAAAAAGTAAAAGTTTGTAAAAAACTACAGAAATTGACATTATTTTAATTTAATTTAGAAAATATGCTACAATTCGCAGATTTTTACATTATTATTTTTTTGTCACGTTCTTAATCTCATGTTCAATTGCACAAAAATACGTATGCAAGTATTACATCTACTAAAACTTACATTATTTCAATTTAATTTAAAAAAATATGTTACAATTTGCCGATTTTATATTTTATGTCACGTTCTAGATTTTATGTTCAATTATGCTAAAAATTGCCAAAAAAAGCAAATGCAAAATGAAAGTTGCTGTCATTTTAATTTAATTAAAACAACTAGATTACAAGTCGTAGATTTTTACATTTGTTTTTGATGTCACGTTATAGATACTATGTTTAACTCATATAAAATTTAAATAAAAAAAATTATAAAGCGTGAATATTGCACTAAACGTAGAGCTGTCAGGGAAAAATAGAAACAACATGTTAAGATTTCTTTATTTCTACTTTCCTAAAGTAACAATGTCGCGTTTTTGACCATATACATTTTAAAAGATTAGGGATTGATTTGATGTCATTGTTACAATACGAATGTTTAAAAGGGATTTATGAATATTTCAGTGATTTTTGGTTATAGAGCCTCTGTGAAAGCTATGCCCTTATTAAAAGATCGGCTCATAGTTTTGAAATTAGGTTTTGATTAAAACAAAATTTTCTGTTGATATTTAAATTTCTCTTCCTATTTCTGGAATACTTTTGTTTTATAAATAAGGTGACAAGTCTATTTTAATGGCAGCTTAAAATACTTTATATACAAATATATAGAACCAGAGAACACAAATCAATCAAAATTGTATTTAGATAAACATACATATATATTTAAATAATCACATACACATATTTTCTATTTAATAAAACCTGGAATATACAAATTTCAGACAATCAGAAAGACACACAAATGAAAGAAGTCAATCAAACAACAATTAATTAGAAAACGTTTAAACATTTGTTACCAACAGACAAAAATTATAGCATTTCTATATTTATATTTATAGTCATACAAAATTAATGCTCAAAGACAATCAGACAAATTTATGAAACAAATTTTCTTTACAAAAACGTTTAAGCATTTTTAATTTGGCAAATTACCCGAGAAATTTAAAGCATTTTTAGAGATTTTTGGTGTTTTTTCTTTAAAGCAAATTTTGTTTAGAAAATATTGAGTTGTCTGGGAAATAAAATTGTTTAGGAATTTTTTTGCCCAGTTTCTGGAGCAACAAAAAAGTTTCTTTCGAAAATTTTGACATTTTATTGTGATTTTTGTTAAGTTCTTTTACTTCCATTTAACATTATTCTCTAAAACCTGCTGCTGAAAGTTCAAAATCAAACATCCGGCTTGTAAAACAGCACTTTTTTACACACTCTTCCCTTCTGTTAATTTCAAAATTTATGCATTACAAAAACCAGTGATGCATTTCATTTCTTTGTATATTTAGTTGTGTTTTAACTCTAAAATTTTATGGCCAGTGAATTTTGCATGTGGGGAGTACAATTCTTCTTGGTAATGTTTATTTAATTTATGAAAATTTATGTTTTTTTTGAGATAAAATATTTTTTGCTACAATACAATGATGTTTATCATTTGTTGTTTTTTGCGGTTTGATATATTTAAAATTCAGTGGAAAAAGGGTTACCATTGTCTATACATAAATAAATATATTGTAATTAAATTTACGTGATTTTAATCTATTTATTTGGTTTTTACAATAAAATGATTGTTAATAAGCTTTATGTAGTGCTAAGTAATGTAATTATTGTATTAATTAAAAGTAAAACAAAAAAATATGAATAATTTAAAGTTTAAGGCTTACTTGTATGTATATTAAATAAAGTGACAGTCTACAAGCTAAAAATAAATAAAGTTAAAAAAAAAACGAATTTTAACTGTCGCTTTCATTTAGTTTATTTTAAAATTATCATCTCCGTCTAACTTAATCTTTCGTCCTGTTGCTTACCGAGCTTGTTTTTAACGCACCCCCTACAATTTGTACAATTGAAATTATATTGCCTGTAATTTGAAATAATATTTACTGTATTTCAAACAATAAAATATATATTTCTGTTGCTTATTTTGCATATAATTTGCATAAATAACAAAATAAACTAAATTATTTACAAATATCTATATTTAATTTTCTTTTTAAATTAAGCCTAGGTTAAGACCAAAACAAATTATGCATAATATTTGAGTAAATAATCTAACGAGAACATTTCATATGGGTCGTTCCATGAAGTGAGAAAACAGAATGTATATTATAAAAATTAAGGGCAACTTATTATTAATTCAGGTCTTAACAATCATTATCGAAGTTTTAAAGATAAAATCTTAAGAAAATCTCTGATATTTTCTAAAGAAAATCACTGATATTTTCTAGAGCAAATCACTGATATTTTCTAGAGAAAATCACTGATAATTTCTAAAAACAATCACTGATATTTTCTAGAGCAAATCATTGATATTTTTTAGAAAAATCACTAATATTTTCTAGAGCAAATATAGAGAAAATCACTGATATTTTCTACAGAAAATCACTGACACTTTCTAAAGAAAATGACTGATATTTTCTAAATAAAATCACGGATAGTTTCTAAAGAAAATCACTGATATTTTCTAGAGCAAATCATTGATATTTTTTAGAATAAATCACTGATATTTTCTAGAGCAAATCACTGATATTTTCTAGAGAAAATCACTGATATTTTCTAAAGAAAATCACTGATGGTTTTTAAAAACAATCACTGATATTTTCTAGAGCAAATCATTGATATTTTTCAGAATAAATCACTGATATTTTCTAGAGCAAATCACTGATATTTTCTAGAGAAAAATCACTGACACTTTCTAAAGAAAATCACTGATATTGTCTAAATAAAATCACTGGTAGTTTCTAAAGAAAATTACTGATATTTTCTAAAGATAATCACTGATATTTTCTAAAGAAAATCACTGATATTTTCTAAAGAAAATTACTGATATTTTCTAAAGCAAATCACTGATAGTTTCTAAAGAAAATCACTGATAGTTTCTAAAAAAAATCACTGATATTTTCTAGAGCAAATCATTGATATTTTTTTTAAAAAAATCACTAATATTTTCTAGAGCAAATCTACAGAAAATCGTTGATATTTTCTAAAGAAAATAAAAGTAAAGAATAAAACTTAAATATCTGTCTGAAATAATTAAATATCTTACTCACCTCATAGAAAGCCCCATATGCTCTGAAAATAAATAAAAAAAACAAGAATTAACTTAAAACCAGTGATATTTTAAATCTAAAAAAACATCATAAATAAAAAATAAAGAAATCCATATATTATACTACAACAAACAATAACTATTTATATTGTTTAACTTTTAATGGTTAAATAAATAAATTAAACTGTATGTAACTCTCTTTTTCTCTCTGAAAAGCTTAAGAAATGTGTTCGTTTTTTTTATAAAATAAAATTTAAAATTTTAAAATGAATTTTTAATCTATAAAAGCGAAATTTAATTGATACTAAAGTATTAATCAAAAATAATTAATAAATTAAGTAAATAATTGGTAATAGCCTGTATTATGAAAACTGAAAAATACAGCATAAATATTTTGTTAGCTTAAGAGTTTTTGAAGAAATGAAAATGGAATTGATGGCACATGACAATTGGTATGATGAAGAAATTATATAAACATAATATTGACATAAAATATATTAACAACTATGATAATAAATATCAATAAGTAACAACAACCAAATGCATTATATAAATAAATAAATAAACAATGCAATTAGAAAACAAAATAAAACCAAACTTTGTTTATTATTAAAAAAAGGAAAAAGGGATCAGCTAAAATTTTTCACAATAAAGACCCAAGATTGAAGCTGAAATTTAACTGAAATTCTTTAACAAACAACCTAAGATTGAAACTAAAATTGTTCAACTGATCTGATGGTTGCCAAAAAATCGAATGTTATTTATATTTAACTAAAAAACTGGATAACAATTCGTAGATTTTTACATCTCCATTTTTTTGTCACGTTCTCGATACCATGTTTAATTCATATAAAATGTAAACAAGAATATTAGTAAATTTACATATGTATTCTATTAAATGTAGAGCAGCTAAAATATAAATAAAATGTTAAGATTTTTTTATTTTTTACTTCAAAGAAGTACTAATGTCGCGTGCTTGGGCATATAGTAAATTTTAAAAGATTATGGACTGCTAGCTTAAAATTTGATGTCATTGCGAATATTTATAAGGGCTATGTATTTCAATCTAAACTTGTTAAAAAAAACCTAAGATTGAAGCTAAAATTGTAAAACTGATCTGTGTTATTTAAGTTTAATTGAAAAGCTAGATTACAATTCGTAGATTTTTGCAGCTCTATTTTATGTCACATTCTCGATACCATGTTTAATTCATATAAAATGGAAACAAGAATATTAGTAAATTTACATATTTATTCTATAAAATGTAGAGCAGCTAAAATATAAATAAAATGTTAAGAAATTTTTATTTTTTACTTCAAAGAAGTACCAATGTCGCGTGCTTGACCTTGTAAATGCCCATATATGTACATTTTTAAAGATTATGAACTGATAGCCATAAAATGTGTATGTCATTGCAAGGTTTCAATTTCTAACAATAGGAATATTGAAAAGAGATTTATGAATGTTTTAGTGATTTTTGGTTATAGATCTTGTATGAAAGCTATGTCCTTCTCTATGTGTGTGGAAGATCGGTTCATAACTTTTAAGTTAAAATTAACCTACAATTTTTCAACAAAAAACAATTTTTTAGCTTAAATTAAACTAAAATCGTGCAAGATAAAGATCTACGGTTAAAGCTAAATTCGTTCAACATAAAAACCTACGATTAAAGTTAAAATTTAACTAGATAATTTATGATTTTATGTCAACAATACTTTTTAGACATCATTTTTGCTTCCTTCCCAAATAAGTACATGTATTTAATAAATTTAAATTTCATTTAAAAAAGAAAAATGCAACGATTACTTTCTATATGTACATACGTATGTATGTATATAAAACTTACACATTTGACATAAATTTAATTCAATAAAAATTTATGTCATTTTCTGTGTGTTTTTAAATATGATAAGATTTTAATTTTCTCAATGCAATTAAAATCCTGCAATCGTAGATAAATCACAATTTTAATTTCATAATTCATAAAATTATGTACGTCGTAATTTCTATGTCAAATGTATAATTTTCTACATACAATGTAGAGCTGGCTGGAGCTGGCTGTGTGCTCATGTTTGCAACATTGCCATTGCCAGTCCTTGGAGACCTTCAGCAGCAGCAGTAGCGGTAAGTGTAAACCAAAAACAATAAAATTAATACCAACAAATATATTAGAAACCATCATCTTTATGGTCTCATGTTCTTGTGTCCATATGTTAACATTGCTGTTTCCATTTTCCTGCCCATATGAATGTAGATTTTTCTTATGAATCCTTCTGCAAGGATATTTGTGCTGGTATTTTCTATTAGAAATCAAATGCCTTAGGACTTTATTAACAAACAACTAAAACCAATGTGAAGGTATCCTGTTTCTGTTTTTCTAACATTGTGTGAAATTCTGGTTTTTTTGTAGTGCGCAGGTCTTTTTGTTGGAAAGAGTGTATTTCAACTCTTAGGGGATTTGTAAAGAGAAACGGATAAAGTTAAAGCAATTGTATGAGAAACTTGATACTCTTTGCTATGATAGCAGTAGACAGTGGTAAACATATAAATTGATAAATTGAAATATTATAAAAAGAAGATTAACAATTTTATAGTTTGGATTGATAGTTAAAACGATTCGAATAAAATACATATATAAAATTCAGAAAAATTTGATTATTTATTAAAAAAACGTTTAATTTAACAAAAAATTCGATAAACAAAATTTATTCGAATAATATCAATTAATCAGTTCAGCAAAAATTTAAATTTTTATTAAAAAAAAAGTATTTTCATCAAGCAAGCGATTTTCTGACAAAAAAAAATTATTCGAATAAAAAATTATTCGGTTCGCCAAAAGCCCGATTCAAATAAATAAATCAAAAAACTTATTTTTACCAAACAACCAATTTACTAACAAAAAACGATTTTTATTAAGAATAATTATTCCAATAATTTTTGTATACGTTCACAAAAATATTCGATTCAAAAAACATTTTATTTTTTCTACCAAAAAATTATTGAAAAATTTTTTATTTGTTTAATTATAATTCAAAAACCAGTTTTTCACCAAAAATCTAATTTTTAACCCAGAAAAGTTTTCATATAATTTTTAATCGAATGAAAAACCGAGTCGAATAATTTTTTATTCGATTAACATCCAAAAACTTGTTTTTTTAACTAATTAAACCTATATCGCATAAAAATGGAGTAAAATAAAAAACACAGGTTTTATTTTCCATTAAGAAGTTGGGCTATTTTAAATATATTTTTTATTCGATTAAAAAAAATTTTCGACTCGTCAGAAAACAAAACCTACTTTTTACAGAAAAAAACGATTCGAATAATTCTTATTCGATTAAAAGCAGAAAATTCAGAAATCAAACTTTAATTTTCAGAAAAACCCAACTTTTGATCAAAAAACAAATTCGAAAACTTTTCAATAGACTAATTTTGTATTCGTTTAAAACCGAAAACTGTTTTTTCAACTTATTAAACTGAATTTTCAGAAATAAAAATTCGTATATGAAGCAAGAAGTTAGGTTATTTTAAATTATTGTTTTTATTCGCTGAAAAAAATGATCGACTAGAAAGAACTTAGAAATAAAAACTAATTTTTTTTATTAAAAATCAACTTTTTTATTGAACAAAAAAAAAACGATTCGAAAAATTTTTTATCGAATAAAAATTCAAATCGAATAATTTTATATTTGATTAAAAACCGAAAATTTGTTTTTTTTTTACTAATAAAACCGATTTTTCTTAAAAAATTATTCGAATAAAAATACCGGTTTGATTTTGCATCAACAAGTTGTGTTATTTTAAATAATTTTTTTTTATTGGTTGAAAAAAATGTTCGACTAGTCAAAAATTTAAAATAAAAAACAAATTTTTTACCAAAAATCAAATTTTTATTGAACAAAAAAAAAACGATTCGAATAATTCATTATTCGAATAAAAAACCAAGTCGAATAATTTTTTATTTGATTAAAAACCGAAAACTTGTTATTTTTTTACAAATAACACCGATGTTTTACAAAGAAATATTTGAATAAAAAACAGCATTTCTTCAAAATTATGCGAATAATTTTTTTTATTCGTTGAAGAAAAATGTTAGTCTAGTTAGAAATTATAAATCAAAAACCAATTTTTCACCAAAAATCAACAAAAAAAACGAAACGAATAATTTTTTATTTAAATAAAACATCGAATCGAATAATTTTTTCTTCGATTAAAAACCGAAAATTTGTTTTTTTTCAATAAATAAATTAAAATAGAACTCAATTCTGGGACACTGTTCCAATTCCATGCACTTCATGCAACAATATTAATACAAAGTTACACATTTTTATACACGGTCTCTAAACCATGTCGTTGATGACGTCATACAACTCTGAAGGCGGTGTCGCTTTTTCATTTAACCAAATACACACACAACAGAAAAACACATCAAAAAATATATAAAAAAATAACAACCAAAAAAAGAAATAAACTAAAATCAGCAACAGTTCAAATAAAAAAAGCATTGCAAGCTCATTATAATCTTGCGAAAGCCCTTAGCAAAGACAACAAAAAAACAAGCAACAAGAGAATTCATTCATTCATTCATATACGTATATTTGATATGCTCTCTGGAGGTTAGTTACTCTTCTTTCTTTATAAACTCTCAGATATCCTGTTAAAGCAAACCATAAGGTTGGAAAAAAATCTCCTTGCTGTTAAAACAATAAAGAGAGTTGTTAGTATAAAAGCCCTGACATCCTGCTAACAGTGATTAGTATTAAAAACGACTTTGCTGCCTATAGCAGTAAAGAAAAAAAAAAAGAAACATAAAAGATTTAACTAAAAGAAAACTAGTTGCAGATTATTATTATTTAAACTAAAAAACCAAAAGTTCCTTTTTGTTAAGCTAAAAAAAGAAAAAAATTTAACTAAAAAAATAGAAAACAAAGGATTAACAAAAGAAAAAGAAATATTTGTTAAAACTTAAAATAAACAAAGTGTAACGGCTTTAGGAGTATTTACACAGTTTTGAAATTTTCTAACACACTTTTGTGAAGTGTGTGAGTGCATTCATTGTCGGGAATTGTGTGCAACTTAACTTCATTATCAGTGTCAGTCGGCAGCAGCAATAGTTCGTTATGCCGCCAGTAACTAACAACAAGAAGAATATACATCCTTTGGATGTGCTTAAATTGTGTGTGCTTTTTGGCATGCTACTAAATGTGGTAAGTTGTTTCTTTATACACAGAAGTTTATTAGACTGTAGCTGTAATATAGTCATTTATTTGATGTCTAATCCTTTTCACTGTTTGCACAATCCTTCCTCAAGAATATTATTATTAGTTTCTGCTCAATGATAATGGTGTGATAAATACATACCACTGTTGCTTTTCGTTAAGCAGCTAGGGCGTGTTATATTTTTGGTCGTACTTGGTTTACATTTCAATGGTTTTTGTTTTCTGCTGTTTTATTTTTAAGTACAATTTTCAAAAGATGGAGATTAATGATAAATTTAAGGTTTTGTGTTTAAGTTTTTTGTAAATTATTGTTTGGTTTGCTTTTGTTTTGTTAGGGAGCGAATTAACAACGATAAAATATGTAAAATCTTTAGCTGGGAAATACATTATCAAAACTTTGTCCTTTTGATACAAGTATTTGAACTTATGTTTATTTACTTGATTAGTTTTTTGAGCATAATTGATAATTCTATAAAAATATAAAAAAAACATAGTCTTTGAAATTCTTGTTGAAGTTAAATTTAATGGGATATTATGGTCTTTTTAAAAATAAACCGAACTAAAGAAAGAAATAAATTGCTAAGAAATTGAAATTAAGAGATTACAATTTAAGAACAAAAAATGTCAAGCAAATTTAGACAATTTACAGTCAAATATTAATGAAAGTCTTCAACTACATAAAAAGAAAATATAAACGACTCATAACTGGAACCAGGCCACTAGAGACCGGTTTTAGTTATAACACTTTATTTCAAGCGTAATATTTTCCTTAATTGGTACAAGTGAAGTGATATGAGTAGTTTCATGCTCAAGAACGCGACATTCGTACGGCCTTGTAGTGAACAAAGACAGAAAAAGAAATCTTAAAAAATACTTTTCTTGTTTCCATTTTTGGTTAGCATTTTATTAGCTCTGCAATCACTGCAAAGATTTTGCAGATTTGTTCAAGAACGCGACAAAGTAAAATTATTACTTAAATTTTATATAATATGCAAATTCAAAAAACTTAGGTTCTCTTCTATAATTTTCATTTTTTTTCTTAATCCAAGCTGTAGTATTTTTGCAAATGACCTTTAAATTCATCTAGTTGTAATTAATATAGCAATAAATATCTTTCATACGCCTTTAGTTCCAAAAAAAACCTTTAACGTCGCGGAGAAAAACATCACGAAATTTCACAAATTAAATTCTATTTAATATATTATTGGCAACATCAGATCCGCTCATCTCTAGCATTCGAAATCAATGAAAAATAGAACATCGGGACTTAGATGAAGAAGCAAAAGGGCTACCAGAGGACAGAAACAATACAGAACTCAATATGGAATATTTCCAACCGAATGAATAATAATTATAATTTAGATTTATGCCAACGCTTACGCTTTTGTGAGTAAGTACAAGGTGGCGCAAAAGTAAACTTCCTATGTTTTTTGGCTGTCACCGACCGATTATTGGTCAAATAAATAGTTAGCAATATTCCGCGTTCTGGAGCAGTGTAGCGTAACATTGTTTACCACACAAATGTCAAAACAGAACTGACATTAGGGGCCTTGCAAAATTTATAACATTTTCTGATAGGAGGATTACTTTTGCGCCACCTTGTATTTGCCATGTGTGACCATACCTTTAGTTAGAACAAATAAATCATTTTTAGAATTTACGATAAGGTACTATAAAGTCGGACATATGATCCAACTTAACTAAGACAATAACTTATTTGAAAAATCGTCAAAAGTAAATTTTAAATTACATTTCTTTTAATTCCCACTACATTCAAGTTATGATTCTTCCATTATATTTCTAAGGATTTGAATTTGCCCATAAGATTCAATTTTATCAATACTTTTATTCGCAAATAAAGTCATAAAAGAGAAAATATAAATTGTCTTTAAGTTGAATATTATGCTTAGCTTTTTTTCGAAATACTTAAAAATTACCAAAAAATAATTTCGATATTTTTAATTAATTTTTATTAAAAAAAAAACAGAAAGAAAAAAAGACAAATTTGCTTGAGCATATTCCCAACAACAATTGAAAATTTTCCAATAAAAACTTGCTTAAAATTTTCTGCCTTTTGTTGAAAGAATTAGAAAATTCAACGAAAACTAAGAATAAACATGAGATGTTAATAATAATTGTATAAAGATATTTAAATAAATATAATTTAATGTTTAAAAATGCAAAAACTCAATGCACTTGGAATTTACTCTCAACATTAACGTCCAACTAGCTCCTACGTTTATTGTCGTCAATAAAAGCAAACATTTTGTTATTATTGTGGCAGGATTTTTAGCGCATTTCCATTACAATTTTATCCCTTTTTCTCAGTACACGATATTGTTTACTTACGACTTAAAATCCAGCAACCGCAACTGTAATAATGAAAGTAACATGAATTCATGGTCAAGGACTTTTGAAGCCATCAATATGACGTCTTCGGCTGTTAGCTTTAATTTGCACAGAGACTTAAAGATGACAAGCTATTGTGTTGCTACTTAAGCAAGAAAATAATTAAAATTTGTGTTTTATAATACAATAAAACAAAAGGGGGAAAAACGTTAATTAAATTTTTCTTTTTTTGATTTTCTCTTCAAAGAACTGTAGTAAAATTGTTTTCATTTTAAAATTATTGCAATAAAGACAACAAAGTATATACACACAAAAAGAAAGGTCATTTGTTGTAACATAAAAGAAAGGTTCTAAAGCACAAAATTAATAAAAGTAAAATAGATAATGAATTATATTCATGACTTTATTAGAATTAGAATGGAAATAAAAAACAAAGAATTTTTATTAGAATGAAATGTAATTTTCTCGAAAAATTTAAAATTCGCAGAAAAAAATTTTAAAATTCCTGCTAAAAATTTGGGAATTTTTTAAAAAATTTACCCAAAATTTAAAAAATTACTATTTATAAATAGTATTTAAAATTCCCAAAAATATTTTTAAAATTTCTAAAAAAAAATTGTACTTCCTTTCTTTTCCCATATAAAATTATAATTCCTAAAATAACTTTCAACTTTCCCATATATTTATTAAGTTTTTTTTAGAATTTTTCTTAGAAGTAATTGTTATATTGCTGCAAACATATAAATTTCCTTTAACGTTTGCTATAATATATATATATTTTTTTTTGGAAAAATTTTAAAATTCTCAAAGAAAACACTTTAAAATTTGGGAATTTTAAAAAAAATTATTTAAAATTGTAAATAAAGACTATTTTTAAATAAAATTTTAGTTAAATATGTATTGTTTTTTAATATTTTCCCTTTAAAAATTTAAAATTCCCAAAAATATTTAAAAAAAATCCCTAAACATTCTTTTCTAAATGTTTGGCGGAAAATTTCAGTGGGGGTCGCCAAAGACACCATTGTTGTAAATAAAGCTCTTTACGATTAATTGGCAAAATTACACGCCAACACATACAAAGCAGGTGAAAACATCGTCAAGTTCGGCCGGGCCAAACACTGAGTTCTCGCGTCTAGTCAGCTGTGACTTACAAATCAGCTTACAAATCGTAAAGAGCTTTATTTACAACAATGGTGTCTTTGGCGACCCCCACTGAAATTTTCCGCCAAACATTTTCGTAGAATATTTTAATCCTTAAATGTCCTTTTTTAAAGGATATTTTTTGATTTTATCGAAAAAAGGGTAAAATTGACCCATAAAGAGACCAGTTAGAGGGTTAAGATCTTCCACAAAAATAATCCTCATACAATTTCACAATACAACTCTGACCATAAGAATTCTCTCAGACATTAATTTACAACATTTTATTCATATAGTATAATGCTCCCTTCGACCAAAAAATGAAAACTTTGACCCACTGTAAAAAAAAACTCAGACGTGCTGGACCATAAGTTTGTTCTACAAAAATGATCTACTCAACATACCCTTTCAGAATTATGGAGTCGCTATTCTGTTCCATTCAAAAACTCTTAATTTGTTGGACAGTGTAATTACTATTTATTAAGAGTATGTATTTAAGTTTATTATTGCTTTTTAAGGTTTCACCGTCAACAATTATAAATTCCCCCAAAAAAAAAATTCAAAATTCCCAATAATTATTATTTTTTTTACCAGTTCTTTTAAGAAACTTATCATATTTAGAATATTTTCCTTAAGTTTCAAATATAGTTTTTTAGAGTTCCCCTACAAAAATTTTATATACCCAAAAAAAATTTAAAAATCCCCAACAATTAATTTTGATTTATTTGTTGTTCATTTTCGAAAAATTTTATTAAATTCCATATTTTTTGACAGATTTTTAAAATTCCCAAAAATTATTTACATTTTATTTTCAAAATTTTCACGAGTCAACTATTAATTTAATGTTATGTTGAAAAAATAACATTTTCTTAGAGCTTAAAATTTTAGACATGATTTTCCAGCTGAAATTTCAAATTCTCTAAAATCATTAAAAATTACACATAAAATTTTAAATTTTTTTTTAAATATTGTTTGGGATTATTTCGAGCTACTATAGAAATCTTCAAAAAGTACTAACCTTACTGAAGAACTAAATTTTTATTAATATTTTTTACAATTTTGCCAATACCTAGTAGAAATTTTTTCAAACTGTTGAATTTAAATTCAAAAATATTTCCTACAACTTCTAAGCAGCACCATCTACTGATATGTTTTTAAGCCCAGTAGTTTAAAGCAAGTAATAAAACGATTGATAGTGATCACACGATGCCTCTAGTATTTAAAACTTGTAATAAGTTAAGGTACACATATGTGTACCCACGGTCTGAAGAGGTTAACTGTTTATCTATTAATTTTAACAATATTACAACTTAAATATCACTCATACGCCTGCCTAAAGTTGTTCTTTCCCAATCAATATTACTCATACGTCCAGTTTATTAACACTTCCTTCATTATTAATATAACTAACGCATGTGTCTTTAGTTTGTTTCCCCATTAAATTTTCATTTCTAAGAATAACAAAAGTGTTTAAAAACCATAAACATTTGCTGCAAGAAAAAAAATAGTTCCTTCCTTTTGTAACTTCCTTTCAATTTTCATAAAAACGAAAATTTCATTATTCGTTTTCTTTCTTTCATATTTTGCTCACATTTATCAAACAAAAGCATTTAACTATAAGACCACCAAAAAGCTCTCCTATTTTCCATGTTCATACTGTAGCATACATTCACTTGTGACATTTTCCAAGGATTTTTTTTACATGTAGAAAAATAGTTATGGGTAAAAGAAGAAAAACCTCATCATTGTTGTCATTGTTTAAAGCTGTTGCGCTTTAACATACATACATCATTCATATGCAAATATGGAAAACATGTTGCAGGGGAAAAACAATATTTGTTCTCATAATAATGATGAAATACCACATGTAAGGGAGTTCAACAAATTTTTCAAAAAAATTTCATTTGAAAACTTATGATGTTTTTGATATTTCTTTTATTTCGGCTCAAGTTCGAACCACCGGTAATACTGGTTAAAGGATTGATGTTTGACTGTTGGCTAGCGGGCACCGCAGTGGTGCAGAGGGTGAGAACGCAAAGAATTCTGATGAGAGAATGTGGTGTTTCTCGAAACATATGTAAATTCAACCAACAACCCAGGTTCGAATCCTAAGCCAAGAAAAATTATCAATAAATTTTAATAATAATTTTCATGTAACAATTCCTACCTTCAGTAAATATAATTTAATGAAAATTAAATTTAAAATGAACTCGAGCCGAAATAAAAGAAATATCAAAGATTTAAAATTAACAGTTCAAATAAAAATAATAATTGTTCTTAATTTATGATGTTTTGAAGGAGAAAAATAATTAAGTGATATTTTCGCGAGATTATATTTAAATATGTGGACTAATTTTACTGTTACTAAAATAAAATTGCTTTAAATTAACATTTTAAATTCCAAAAGGGTTAAACACCCTTTAAAATTTAATTTTCTCTAATTATATCTATGGTAATCTTTTATATCGTTTTGCAATTGGCGCTGAAGTTTACAAGACACCATTACCATTATAAATATGAAAGGCATTCAAAATTTCCAGCTTAAAATTTTTTCTCGCTTGAATTGATCAACTTTGACAGCCTGTAGCTTAGTTTGTATTGCAACAGAACGATAAAGCATTCAATTTTCTAAATGCTTAAAACCTCATATATGCTGTATCTATTATTATTATGTACCATCATGTAGATTTTAAATTTCCAAATTGAAAAGTTATTTAAACTGGTTATAAGATTAAGAATTTAATTTTTTAATTGATTGTTTTATATATTATTCTGCTATGGAGGCTATAGTTTAAAAGATATCAATACCGTTTTGAACATTGTAATTTTCCAAAGTTCTTTCGGATCGAGGTATTCATATTTAACATCCTGTTTCTTAGTTTGTTTATAAAACAACAGTGTAATTAAGAGTTTAATTTTATGAAAGCTTAAGACCTCCTCTATGCTTGCTGCATATATTGTTTTGTAATTGCAGCTATAGTTTAGAAGACATGAATACCATTATTGATATAGTACATCTTGCACTATGGGTTCCGGCTTAAAATTTTAATTAAATATGTTTATATTTGTATATATCTAATGTATATATTTAACATTATAGATATATTGCAATTAAAAATTAATAATTTTCCATGCAAAATTTTGGCCAAATTCGGGAGAGCCTTAATGGCTAAGGGTGTCCCTTAAAATTTGAATTTAAAAATTTCAGTAAGTTTTCATAAATTAAATTTTTAAGAAGCTGTTGTTAGTAATAACAATAATTTTTAATACTTTGCTCAAATTTTGTTGAAGTCAGGGTGTCCCATAAAATCGTTTTTCTTAAAAAAAAATTAATTTTTTGTTTTATTTTCATGTTATTAAGCTAATTTTTTATAAAAATAACTTAAAAGTTTTGGAATT
Source organism: Bellardia pandia (assembly GCA_916048285.2). Taxonomy (NCBI): domain Eukaryota; kingdom Metazoa; phylum Arthropoda; class Insecta; order Diptera; family Calliphoridae; genus Bellardia; species Bellardia pandia. Next base: position 96,486,411 of record OU696533.1, on the reverse strand, counting down.
TGTTTAATAATTTAAGGGTGTACTTAAAAAGAAAAATTTATGAAAAAATTAAACTTTTTTAAATTTGTTTTTACAACAAAAAACTTATTTAATTGCTTGATTACAATTGTTTTTTTAATATAGTTTTTATCTTAAACAAAGTTCAAATGTTTTTTATTTAAATTATATTTTTTTATCCTACGAACACCCTTATATAAATATTTAAATTCTTAATGCTCAGCTCATGTAGCATGAATAGTAAAATGTGAAAAAAATATACTAAACAAAACGAAAAAAAAACTCCTGTCACTGTAGCTGCCAATAAATAATAATGTTGCACAGTATTTGTACAAGCAAATACAAAAGAAGCAGCCAAATGAAAAAAAAAAACGTAGAATGACATAAAAAACAAGACAATTCTGCTGAATACAATGTTGATGTTGTTTTTGAAAGAGTAAGAGGGAAACTTAACATTAAAATAAATATAGAAATGATGACTGTGTGAAATGAAAATAAAAGTATTAAAAAAATTAATGAATATAAGCCAGCAGAGAAATATTATTTTTATAAAAATCATATATAAATGACAAAAACAGAAAAAAGGCTAGCAGTTCATTTAATGTAAATCCAAAAATTTTAATATTTATTTTTTGCCATACAAAAAAATTTAAGGAATTTTAATAAAAATTCTGAAAAAATACCAGCAATTTAAAGGCATTTCGCACCAAAATGTCAAAGCAATTTTATTTAATTCAAGTCTACAATTAGTTTTCTGTTTATTAAGTACTTGCCTTCAATATTAAAACCAATTTTTTTACTAAACATTTTGATTTTTAACAAAAAACTTAAATTTGAACCAAAAATTAATATTAATCATACGCCACGTGTTTTTATACAATTTCAATTTATATAGTTTTGCTACTTATGCTGAAAATAATTTCTTTCTCTTATTTCACTGTTTGCGTTGTAACATTACAAACTAATGCTTGGCTTTCGTTTGCTAAGAATATTCTAAAAATATCTAAAAATTATTGGATATCTGTTAAATGTCACTTTAGTTGATGGCTGTTTGTGGTCTCTATTTTCTTTTGGTTTTTTAAAGATACTTTTACAGCTTTAAAAAGGAATATGTTATTGTTCAGCAAATCAATCAAATTCATAACTCATTTGTTGCATGTTTCATTTATGACATGACAAGAAATTTTAATATTTAAAAACTCAATTTCTGTCATAATTACATATCAGTTTCAGTCAATTCTTGATGTCATGCCAATTATAGTTTTGATGTATGAAGTTAATGAAAAAGTATAAACTACGAAACGATATGACTTTTAATTATGTTTTTAATTGGATAAAAAAGCAAGAAATCAATATTACATAAATATGTTCGAACAAGATTTAACTTTATTAAATGTGAACTTAAAACAAATTTGAATAAAAATTATTTATTTTAAACATTAAAAGCTTGTATTTTCAAATCTCTATCGTAACATCTTTAAAATTAGATTTAAATTCTAATGATAATTTTAAAATTTTTTAAAACTTTAAATTTCGAACTTGTAAAAAACTCCAAAATTAAGGCTGTAAATTTAAAATTTTTTTGATTTCTATCAATTACAAGCTTAAAAGACCGCATTTTATTATAAAACTCAAATTCGAAATTAACTTCGAATTTTCGAATATAATTCGAAAACTGAAAAATTTTAAATAACTATGAAAACTGTATAAAAATATAAATAATATTTGTAAATATTTCAAAAATTTACAATTTCGAACATCCAACATGTTGAGAACAATTTAAAATTTTCAAACATTTTCTAAAAACTACAAAAATTTTAGTTTATGTTAGAAAATCTATTAAAATTTTCGAATTGCCAAACAAAATTTTAAAAAAGTTTGAAATTCTAACATCAAAAATTTTTAACATATGTACTTTCAAAAACAATTTCGGATTTTCGGGCATTTGCCAAAAATTATTGAATTTTATTTAATGTTAAAAGTTTTAGTAAAATTGTCCCACAAATTTTTAAATAATTTTAAAAATTTTAACATAAACCAAACCATTTCTTAAATACATTTTAAGTGACAACCCATAGTGCAGCCAATCACATAAATAATTGCATTGATATCTTTTAAACTCCAATAACAAAAACAATTTGTGCGGCAATAATAGAGAAGATGATAAACTTTGCTATGCAAACTGAGCCACAGGGTGTGAAACATGAGCATCACTAGTGTGAACAACAATAGTATCTTCCGAACTAGAGCTGTTGCAAAACAGTATAGGCAGCAATCATAGAGGAGGCTTTACACCTTTCAAAAAATGTAACGCTTAATTATCTTGTAGCAAACTAAACATGACTGAAAAACTTTTTTAATTAGAAAATTAAAATGTTCATAGTGTTAATCGTATCTTTCAAACTACTGGTTTTATTACAAAACAATAAATGCAGCAATCCTAGCTTTCAGAAAATTAAACTTTAAATCTTCCTGTTATAAGATAAACTAAGCTAGATGGTGTCAAACATGACCACCTCCAGAAATCTAGAAATTAAAAATGTTCATAATGTTAATGGTATCTTCTGAACTGCCGCTTCAATTGCAAAACTATATATGTATGTAGCAAATATAGAGCTGGCTTTAAGCTTTCGGAAAATTGAATTCTTAATCTCGCTGTTGCAATATAAAGTGTCTAATTTACACTGTCTCTACCGGAAGCTAGATTTCCGTTTCAAAACTAAATGTTCCCTTTTTTATGTCAACAAACTATTCAAATAATTTTCCAAATAACACAGCAATTTACAACTTTTATATAACAATATCAGTTTTATTTTATCTCATTTCATACGGAAGCAGATAATATAACAAAACCTTTTTATTCTTTTTGCAACATTTTAAAAGATTGTAAATCAAATAACACTTATTATTTCCACTTGAATTGAGTATGTGTAGCAGCAGCACTGTAAATGGGTTTTCAACACACTTTTTAACCCATAAAATAAATAAGAAATGAAACATCACAAATATAATCCAAAAAAAAAATCAGTTTTTTATCAAACGTTTTACACTTCAATGCGAATGGGAAAATGGTGTGTATGTCTTATATTCTTTATTTGTTTCTTTGCTTGAGCACAAATTTATGACGGTTTAAATGTGTATATACGACCATTTTGTTTCAAACCACAGCACAATTATGCTGATAACTGTTTTTTTTTGTTTCTGGTCTTTGCTTTTCCAGTAGGCGTTTGACAAATATTTAATCATAAATTTTAAAATAAACCTAAAAAAGCTGTAAACCAAACAGAAAAAAGTATTTTACCAAAAACAAATTAGAAATGTTTTTAACAAAAACTTTAATCATTTGTTACAGCAGACTTTGTGTAGATAATTGCAAAAAAAATTGAGATAATAATTGAAAGCGTAGAAAAAATTGGCACAGCAGTTGTGGTCTGGAAATTTCACTGGAAATAAGCAAGTGATTTGCTTTGTTACAGGAAATTTCAATGTAATGTTAAACTGATTTTTGAATTTAATGGAATTATAAGCAAGACTAAAATTCAGCAACTTAAAGACTTACAATTGAAGCTAAAATTAAAGGACATAAAAACCTACGATTAAAACTAAAATTTAACAAAAAAAAAGAGCCATGATAGAAGCTAAAATTGTTCAACTTAAAGACCCAAGATTGAAGCTAAAATTTAACAACTTAAAGACTCACAATTGAAGCTAAAATTGAAGAACATAAAGACTTACGATTGAAACTGAAATTGAACAACATAAAGAGCCATGATTGAAGCTAAAATTAAAGAACTTAATAACTAAAGATTGAAGCTAAAATTTAACAACTTAAAGACTCACAATTGAAGCTAAAATTGAAGAACATAAAGACTTACGATTGAAACTGAAATTGAACAACATAAAGAGCCATGATTGAAGCTAAAATTAAAGAACTTAATAACTAAAGATTGAAGCTAAAATTTAACAACTTAAAGACTCACAATTTAAGCTAAAATTGAATTTAATGACCCAAGAATGAAGCTAAAATTAAAGGACCTAAAAACCTACGATTGAAACTGAAATTGAACAACATAAAGAGCCATGATTGAAGCTAAAATTAAAGAACTTAATAACTAAAGATGGAAGCTAAAATTTAACAACTTAAAGACTCACAATTGAAGCTAAAATTGAAGAACATAAAGACTTACGATTGAAACTGAAATTGAACAACATAAAGAGCCATGATTGAAGCTAAAATTAAAGAACTTAAAGACTCACAATTGAAGCTAAAATTGAATTTAATGACCCAAGAATGAAGCTAAAATTAAAGGACCTAAAAACCTACGATTGAAACTGAAATTGAACAACATAAAGAGCCATGATTGAAGCTAAAATTAAAGAACTTAATAACTAAAGATGGAAGCTAAAATTTAACAACTTAAAGACTCACAATTTAAGCTAAAATTGAAGAACATAAAGACTTACGATTGAAACTGAAATTGAACAACATAAAGAGCCATGATTGAAGCTAAAATTAAAGAACTTAATAACTAAAGATTGAAGCTAAAATTTAACAACTTAAAGACTCACAATTTAAGCTAAAATTGAATTTAATGACCCAAGAATGAAGCTAAAATTAAAGGACCTAAAAACCTACGATTGAAACTGAAATTGAACAACATAAAGAGCCATGATTGAAGCTAAAATTAAAGAACTTAATAACTAAAGATGGAAGCTAAAATTTAACAACTTAAAGACTCACAATTGAAGCTAAAATTGAAGAACATAAAGACTTACGATTGAAACTGAAATTGAACAACATAAAGAGCCATGATTGAAGCTAAAATTAAAGAACTTAATAACTAAAGATTGAAGCTAAAATTTAACAACTTAAAGACTCACAATTGAAGCTAAAATTGAATTTAATGACCCAAGAATGAAGCTAAAATTAAAGAACCTAAAAACCTACGATTGAAACTGAAATTGAACAACATAAAGAGCCATGATTGAAGCTAAAATTAAAGAACTTAATAACTAAAGATTGAAGCTAAAATTTAACAACTTAAAGACTCACAATTGAAGCTAAAATTGAATTTAATGACCCAAGAATGAAGCTAAAATTAAAGAACCTAAAAACCTACGATTAAAGCTTAAATTGAACAACAAAAAGAGCCATGATTGAAACTAAAAATAAAGAATTTAATGACCCAAGATTTAAGCTAAAATTTAAAAAACATAAAGAGCTCCAATTGAAACTAAAATTAAACAACATAAAGATGCACGTTTGAAGCTAAAATTGTCCAACTTAAAGGTCCAAGATTGAAGGTAAAGATACAAGTTTGAAGCTAAAATTCAATAACTTAAAGACCCATGATTGAAGCTAAAATTGTTCAACTTAAAGACCCATGATTGAAGCTAAAATTGTTCAACTTAAAGACCCAAGATTGAAGCTAAAATTAAGGGACCTCAAGACCTTTGATTAAAGCTAAAATTGAACAATAAAAAGAGCCATGATTGAACTAAAATTAAAGAATTTAATGACCCAAGAACGAAGCTAAAATTAAAGGACCTAAAAACCTACGATTAAAACTTAAATCGAACAACATAAAGATACAAGTTTGAAGCTGAAATTGAACAACTTAAAGACTCAAAATTTAAGCTAAAATTGAACACCATAGAAATGCACGATTGAAGCTAAAATCGAACAACTTAAAGATTCATGACTAAAACCAAAACTGTGCAGCTTAAATCCCAATATTGAAGCTAAAATTTAACTCCGTAAAAGACCAACTTAAGGACCAACGATGGAAGCTAAAACTGTTCAACTTAAAACCCATGATTGAGACAAAATTTGTTCATCATAGTTAAGCTGAAATTGTTCACTATAAAGACCTACTCTGGAAGCTAAAATTGAGCTACGTAGAGTAAGCTAAAAACAAATATTAATATACATATTACCTAGAAACAACTAAAAACATCATTAGTTTATATAACCATGACACAAATGGGGGGGGGCGTATACTTGTTGTTAATAATACATTTTTACAAGCCTAAAACATTTTAATCAATCATATGTCATAAATGACATTGAATTAATAGAAAATAAATCGTTATTACATATTAATAGAAAACAATTGTCTCAATTCTTAGAAAAAAATATCATTTATTATAACAGATAACAAAAAGCACAACTTTTCATTTTTCATTTAGATGTTTAATAATAAAACTTTTTTTTTTTTTTTTTTTTTTTTTTTTTTTTTTTTTTTTTTTTTTTTTTTTTTTTTTTTTAATTATTTATTGAATCTTCAAAATGAAATGACAATAAGTATTCAAATCTTAATACTAAAAAGAAAATAATAAGCCCAGCCAGTGCTAGACAAAAATTTTTATGATACTAAAAAAATTTCACATCAACTGATCCAGTCATCTATTTTGCGCTTGAGTTAAAGCAAGGGTATCCCTCCTTCTCAACCGATTGTGGCCACTAAAGTTAAGGATGTCTCGTGCAAGGGGGTTTGGATGGTGTTCAAGTTTGCTGACATACTTTGACGCATATTTTGTAAATTCGACTTTTACTAATGGCACGCCTAGATCTTTGTGGATTCGAGAATTTTTAACATACCATGGTGCTGCAGTAATTATACGTAGAATTTTATTTTGACCCCTTTGAATTTTTTCAATGTTGGATGCTGAGGCAGTACCCCATAATTGAATTCCATAGCACCAGATTGGCTTTAGTATTGCATTGTACAACAAAAGTTTGCAATCCAATTTCAATGTAGAGTTTCTGCCGATTAGCCAATTAAGTTGCACTGCTTTTAATCTCATTTGTGTAAGTTTCGCTTCAATATGAGACTTCCAAGTTAAACGGCGGTCGAGGTGAATGCCGAGGTATTTGACTTCATTGTGTTGCGGGATAATTTGATTATTTATTCTGATGAACGAGCAGGTATCTTTTCGCAATGTGAAAGTTATATGAATACATTTCTGTTCGTTAACCCTGATTTTCCAAAGCTCTAGCCAATTCTCTAGTTTATAAACATAATTCTGCAAATTCTGTGATGCAACTTGGTGGTCCTGATGGACGCTGATAAAGGCTGTATCGTCTGCAAAAGTTGACGTATGGATTTTAGGGTCTGACGGCATGTCGGAGGCATATATCAAATATAAAGTAGGACCCAGTATGCTACCCTGTGGCACACCTGATTCAATTGGCTGAGCGGTACTTAAAAAATCACCTTCTTTGATTTTAAATTTGCGACCGTATAAATAACTTTCCATGAGTTTATGGGTGTTAGCAGGCAGAGTTAATTTTATTTTGTGCATTAAACCGTCATGCCAAACTTTGTCGAACGCTTGCGACACATCAATGAAAAGGGCGGAGCAGTATTTTTTGTCTTCAAACGACCCTCTTATCACATTTACCAATCTGTGTGTTTGCTCGATGGTGCTGTGTTTAGCTCTGAAGCCGAATTGATGATTAGGAATACATTCAGTGTCATTCAGAATTGGAGTCAATTTAGTCATTAACAATTTTTCAAACAGTTTTGAAATTGTCGGCAGTAGACTAATTGGCCTATATGACTCCACTTTGGTATGGTCCTTCCCTGGCTTAGGAATCATAGTGATCATAGACACCTTCCAATCTGCAGGATAGTATTCTAGGCGTAAAATAGCGTTGAAGATAAAGAGGATAATTCTTCTTGCTACACGAGGTAACTCCACAAGCATTTTATTGCTGATTTTATCCATACCTGGAGCCTTTCTAAGGTTCAGAGTACCAATAGCGTTTTGGACATCACGAAAGTTTAGTCTTAGAGGTACAGGAGGCCTTATAACAAGTGGTGGCAAATCAGATTCGTTATTATTTGAGTTGTTTATAGTAAACACATTTCTCAAATGGTTAACAAATAAAGTCCCCTTCTCGGAATCATTTCTAGCCCAGTCACCAGTCGGATTTCGCAAAGGAGGTTTTCCTCTTACTGGTCTTTTTAAACCTCTTGCCGCCCTCCATAACGAGTAGTCAGATTGTGGGGTACTATCAAGACCTTCCAAGTAAGATCTAAGTGAGGCCGTTCTTTGGGTTTCTAAGAAATGTCTTAGTATATCTCTGCATTCCCGTAGCCTAGCTTTCAGTTCAGGAGACCTGTGAATTTGCCACTCTCTTCTCATTCTTCTTTTTTCTGATAGGAGATGTTCGAGTTCAGAGAAATAAGTTCTGTTTGTCCTATTTCTACATTCAACGTGATAAGTGGAAGCGTGATGCACAGCTCGTCGAAGGTCCTCGGTAAAGTTGCCAATCGACTCATCAATATCGTCGGTAGTTCTCAACACAACATTTTCCGTGCAATGAGAACTTAAATACTTTTTGTATTTTATCCAACTTACTCGGGTCTTAGTCATGTTCATAAATGGAGAACCACACACTTGAGGGAAATGCATTGAAATGATAGTAGGAGAGTGATCTGAGGACAAGTCCAGTGAAGGATCCACTTGCATCCATTCTACAGGGATATTTTTCATTACCCCAAAGTCAATAACATCGGGAATCTTCCGTCGGTCCGTCGGCCAATAGGTGGGATGTCCACTTGAGAGTACATCTAAGCCCATTTTAGCAATGGTGTTGAAGAGTACGCGACCCTTTGGGGTTACCAGACGTGAACCCCAAAATGTGTGTTTGGCGTTAAAGTCACCAGCAACTAAAAATCTAGCTCCAAGGGATTTAAAGAAGTTATGGTATTGGTGTTCTTTTATTGAAAATCGAGGCGGAGAATAAATCGATGATAAAACAAATTTGTATTGACAGAATTCAATGCAAATGTTTGTTGCTTGGAGGTAATCCTCACTTATGTTATTCATTAGATAATGCTTTATTCTGTTCTTTATAAGAATTGCCGAACCTCCACAAGCTCTACCGCGGGGGTCTTTAGTATCGTAGAACTCGTAGCCATTAATTTTGAAGTACCCTGTCGACGTCAAGTGAGTTTCAGCAATCATCATAACATCAATCTGCTTATCCATCAGGAAGTATTCCAGTTCATTTTTATGTTGGCGGAGGCCGTTCGCGTTCCAGAAACAAATTTTTAAATAAATCATTTCTTTAAAATGGCTTGCAAGATAGTGGATTGCATTTTCAGCATTTCCTGCATCATGGATGTCATGGTGGTCGTGAAAGTGTTCATAGTTTGGACAAGTGTCTGCAATGTTGTCTCTAGATTGTTGATATGCGGCTCAGAATATTGGGGTTTAGGTTCCTGCTCCAGACCTGGCATATTACATTTAACGACGTTTGCGTAAGAAACTTGTCTAGAACTTGGCGCGTTTACATGACTAGTGGACCGTAATACTTGAGGGAAATTGTCACTCGATGCTAAATTTGGCTGTTGAGGGCGATTAGGCAATACTGACGTCTTGTTGGTTCTTATGCCTTTCAAATGAGTGTAAATTGGACAACCTCTATAATTTGCGGTATGATTACCTCCGCAGTTACTGCATTTTTTGATTTTTGAGTCAGTTCTCGACTTATCGCATTGAGCAGTTGCATGTAGCTCCCCACACGCAACACAAACTGTCGGCAATTTACAATACGCCTTCGTGTGACCAAATTCTTGACAGTTGAGACACTGGACGGGTCCCTGACGCTTATGTGGTTCTTCCACGGTGATTCTACGATGCAGAAGGTACATCAGATTGTAGATGGGATGGGACTCATTTTTCTTTAAGACAACATCTCCAGGTTCCAATTCTACCCTGAACATGGGCTGAGGGATCTTTTCACGGTTTCTAATATTCACTACGCTCTTGATTTTGAACCCTTTGTCCATTAAACCGGTTTTTATCTCCGCGGGATCAACACATGGGTCTATACCCTTTAGAACGACTTGGAGTCCTTTTGCGCTTTTGAGCTGGTAGGTATAGAAATCCCTAGTCTCCCTTTCCAGCTGGTTGGACAATTTTCGAAAATCATCTTCCCTATTCACTTGAATCTTTGTCTCGCAGATATTTCCATGTTTCATTGAGGTTACGCTAAACATGTTTTCACCTATTACAGCAACAATTCCTTGTACCAATTTACTGGTAAAACTGAAACAATTAAATTAAACCTACATACTAATGAAACCCTTAAGTGATGTTTGAAGCAATTACATATTAGAAAAAAGTTGTCAAAAAAATATAACAAAACTAAACAAAAAGAAAAACTACTTAAACAATGCTTATAATATAATAAAACTCAATTAAAACATATTGATGTTTATAACAAAACAGAGAGCTGGAAAACATAATTGGGTTATTATGTGAAGATATGGTTTTCTTAAAAAAAACGAATATTGCTATAACGAAACAGCCTTTTATAAGTAAAAAAAATTATGAAATATATTAAATTACAATTGACCTCACTCAATCTTTTGACATGTTAAAACCATCAATTATTGTTGTTATTTAGGTTTCCTTTTTTTTCTGACATTACAAACAAGAAAAATTTTTTCCCCAAAAAAAAAAAAAAAAAATGTTAAGGTTACACATACGAATATGTACATAAATTTTATTTTCCTTATAGAATATTCATAAATTTTTTCCTTGGTAATTCGGTCAAGCTTGAAGTCTTTAAATGCTTTTTGTCTCAAATGTCTGAGATGAAAAATTGATCAATGAACCGGATTTCCAAATGTTGTTACACGGATTTTTTTTATACGATTTTTTTAAAGCAGTTTCTTAAAGGAACCAGCAGTTTTCCTCTTTTTATTTATAAACTTTTATGTTTTTAAAAAGGTATCGCTAAACTATTATCTTGAAGGTCAAATAATCAATTGAAAGTAAAAAATATAAAAACGGTAATTTCCTAAAAAGTATAAAAGACTTTTCCCAAAAATTTAACATTTTTAAATATTGCACTTTGAATTTAAAACATTCTCTTCTACAAGTTTTTAATGAAATATTTTTTTTAAAAGTATTTTTAACACAAAACTAAAGTTAAGTATTGTCATATGATTATATACTTCCTCCTACTTTGCGTAGGGCTCCAAAATAGGATGCTCTCTAATATTAATTTGGAGCCACGTGGTTCCGTTTCTACCTATACTTTGCATATGGGTAGTTCCATTAAAATATCAACCACGACCAAAAAAATAAAAGTATTTGAAAAATGTTTCTAATATGATGTAATAAGAGAAAAATATTCGATTTTTCATAATATGGAAGCATTTACAGGTTATTGGAATTTTAAAACTCAAAAATGGAAGAGAAAAACTCAGTTTTTGCAAAAAAAAAAATAAATTATTTTCTCTTTGCTATTAACTAAATTAATACATTTGAAACATTACAATTACAACTTAAAAATAAATTTGCAATAACAAATAACTATAATAATGAGAAAATCGAGAAGTTAGAGCTCGAATAACGGTAGTTTTGTTTGATTTGCTTTTTGATAATATTCTAATGTCACGTACGTTATGCAAAAACATTGTTTAACTATGTCATTTGTATATGGGCAGTCGCAGATAAAAAGATTACAATTCTAAAATAAGAATTCTTTCATTGAAGATATTAACTAACATTTCCTTTTTAACCGAAATAAAAAAAAGTTATTACCTTTTAGTTTGCCGCATACGTTATTGTAAGAACGATAATTTAAATTAAATGCATCAAAATCAATGTTAAATGCAAATTTTCTATTTAGATTATTTTAAATAGTCGTAAAACAATGAAACGGTGGCGGGAAGAGTTAAAAAAGACGAAGCAAAACTAAAAGAGCACAAAAAACAAAGAGGCTGAAAGACAGCGGGCCTATCGCAAAAGGAAGGCAGATGAAGCAAAAGAAAACTACTTTAAGAAAAAAAAAAAAGGACGTATTTGGCAGCAAAAAATGCGTCAACGTATAAATGTTGCTCGAACGGCTTACTCATTACGAAAAAATGTTACAGTTTAGTTAATAAGTACATACATATGTAATGAATTAATATTAATAAACATTTTATGAATTTGTTATTATTTTTTATTATCTCATCGTTTTTTGAATAAGTAAAGACTTTTATTTTCTTTCCCCAAATTTATGTCTAAAATTATCTACAAAATACATTTCATTATTTATATACGAGAAAAATTGTCACGTACGTTATTATGTTTTTCTTCTATATATAAGAAATGATTTCTCTTTAAATATTAAAGGATTGTAAAGGTACATTATTTAGCTTATTTTAGGAATTTTGAAAGAAAAGAAAAAACTCCCATGATTCGCAAACTTTCGCATGTACGTAAATATGCCTTAAAACCACTTCCGTTTTTGTCACGTACGTTATTACCTTATTTTGATCAGATATTTTCCACACCAAAGTTTCGAGGCTGCCCATTTTCTTCTCAAACATAGAAGCTTTTGATTGCAACATAACTTTCGTTAACTTCTATTTTTGTGAGATTTATATTACTCCATATGCGTACGAATGTCACGTACCGCTGTATGAATTTACCCATATGCCATTTAGATCTCATGATTTATATGACAGAAAACAAACAATAGCTTGAATTCTATCTTGTTAGATTATGTTCTTGCTGATTTTTGACAGTCTCTTACTGTGCAGCAATTCAACTGCATTCACTTTCTTACAGACACGTCCTTGCGTAAGCTACATAAATATTCCGATAAATATCCTGACTGTCCCAAAGTGTACCAAACACTGCTGGATTTTACGGAGCCTTGGCATTCTCAGTGAAGTCGTAGAAACTGCTACATGAATTTAGAGCCTTCTTGCTGACACCTTATTTGTATTATCAAAATTAAAGGTTCGACGAGCAACTTTATGTAATTTGCTGTTTTCCAAATTCCACCGTGGTGAATAACTCCTCTTTCCCTTTTTTTGACAACAGAGAATTTCACAAATTTTAACAAAGGCGACATTGAAAATTAACACTCCCTTATCAAGATAAACTTTCGTAACTTCGCCTGCTGGTATTTCCATATAAAGACTTACAATAGAAGTCAATACACAAAAACCTACGATTAAAGCTAAAATTTAATTCGAAAAAATTCACGATTAAGACCTGCGATTGCAGCTAAAATTCTATTTGCAAAAGAACTTTCTCTTCCAAAAACAACAAAATTTCTCAATCAAATATTCTACGGCTAATAATCAGATTTGATTGTTATTATTATTCTTATAAAAAGACTTTTGCCTTGCCATACCATTTATTTTCTCTGCGCCCCTTAAATTATGCAGTAAAGAAAACATTCTGTTATTAAAGATAATACTTGTTTATATTTCTGTGTCCAAAATAAGCTTTTGGAAAATACTCAGTAAATATGGGTTTCCCTTTTATAGAAGTCAGGGTAGTTTTTCCTTTTCATTGCCAATAAATTTATAAATAAGCAACAGGATGTTAGAAGACCCAAAATATTTTCAGGCTGTGTATAAAAATAGGCAACAGTTTTTTTTTTGTATTTTTCGTTTTATATATTATTATAGGCAACAGAAATATGCAAGCATAAATTCATACATACATGGAAATTCCTGGAATTTCATGATGAGTAAGTATACAATTTTAGTTTATGAAAAAAATTGAGATTTTTTTTATTTTTCGCATGAAAATATCAAATTTAGAGGCTTGTTTTGTGGTATACAAGTTTTTTGTTTGCTCTGCTTGTGTGTTAATAACATGACCTTGAATAGAAATGGTAACAAAAGGAAGCCTGGGTGTTGTGTTAGAATACTTTCTAATTATGCTAAAAAAAAGAGGCTGCTAACAAAATATATATATGAGTAGGCAATAAATTTTGAGAAGATTTTTGTGGTTTTGTGACTTGAATAATAAATTAATAGCAATGATTTTATGTATTAACTTTTCTATTTAATTATAAAACACAAAGAAAAAATTAATTAATTCAACCTAAAAACACCTAAAAGTATGTTATGATTTTTTATGATAATTAAATATGTTGTATAAAGTTCATGTGTTATTGTTTAATTTGTTATTGACTTTATTAAAACACTTCCAATTTCAGCTAAAGGTCACAGTTTAATATTATTAGCCACCACAAAAAAATACATTTAAGTGGTTGTGTTTGAAAGTCAAGTAGTTGTGAAGCATAATAAACATTAATAACAAAATAAGCTTTATGTCCGCAAAATGTAGCAAATTTCTATAGAAATGATTTAATAAAAAAAAGTATGTGGCTTAATAGGAAACAATTAATTAAAACTTTATGTTTATATAATAAAGATTTATTCCTTTTTAATAAACATTTATCAGAAATAATAATTATTCTATCAAAACATTATTTGTTAAATAAATTTCCACAATTTCTAAGAAAATTTTAATAATCAAAGAAAGAAAACTCAGTCTTTTTTTTACATTTGATATTTTTTAACAGTTTCTTTCATATTTAACAAAATATTTTCATAAGAATTATGAATTTCTATTATTTTCAATCCCCATTGTCTTTCATTCTGTTTATTTATTTACTAGTTTAAAAGCTGTAAGAATTTTCTTAAAATTTCTTACATTCTTGAAATTCAATCATTTCAAAGTGTTGCCTAGCTGTAGGAGTTGAAAGTTTATTACATGCATTGCATAGTTTTAGCCAAACAATATTCGATTTTATATTAAATCTAGCGAAGTTAGTGAAGTGTAACTAATACTTTTTTGTGTGTGCCTGTGTTCTGGTTATTTCGACAACCAGTGCATTTGATGGTAAATCTGATTGCAGTAGAGGCAACTAAAATATGAACAATAGTGTTGCATTGCGTGGCATTTTGAACAGTAAGGGGCAGCATTAAAGCCATTTTATATTGGGCAACAGCTAGTTTACTGGTGCATATGATGGCTAAAATAAACGAAAAGTTATGTAATTAAATAGTTAAAAATGTGTGGGCTGTTATTGATAGCAAAAATGGCGTAACATGTTTAATATTATAAAGGCAACTCAATACAATAAAGACTTTTAGAAATTTAATTTAAAAGCCTACTTAAGCATTATTAAACATTTTACCAAAGATATTTTAAAACTTATAATTTTCTACCTTTTAGTATTTTCACCACAATTTCTCGGTCCAAAAAATTAAACAATATTGTTTTCTCTTAAACATTATGTTGCTTATTTATTCGTTTTTGTTAGTAATAAGAAATAACT
Organism: Bellardia pandia; assembly: GCA_916048285.2. Lineage (NCBI taxonomy): Eukaryota > Metazoa > Arthropoda > Insecta > Diptera > Calliphoridae > Bellardia > Bellardia pandia. Next base: position 96,471,314 of record OU696533.1, on the reverse strand, counting down.
AACCGACATTTTTAAAGACATAAATATCCTTCTCACCAGCAAACAAGTATTGTTATGTTAAAATTAATTATCATATATGGGAAATTTTTTTATAAATTCCATACTTTAAGGGACATTGGCAAAAATAAAATGGGAGGAAAAATGTAGGTAGCTAGGTATTTGGGAACAAAGGAAATCAAATTTGCGCAGTGCTATACTTAGAAATGGAAACATTTTCAATATAACATAAACTTTTAGAAAACTTAAAAATGCTAAAAAAAAATAATAAAAAATAACTAGAACAGAACTACATTTTTTTTTTTTTTTAAAGAAGAATTTTATTGAATATTATTATAATAAATTACATTTCATTTTATATTAAAGAGACCCACGAAGCCAATAATTGGCTTATCTGTAGGTCAAGAGAAAAATACAAATATTATTAGAATAATTAAAATATTAAGAGCTTGAATATTAACAGAACTAGAACAGCACTAAAACAGATTAACATCAGAACTAGAACAGAACTAGAACAGAACTAGAACAAAACTAGAACAGATTAAAAACAGAACTAGAACAGAACTAGGACCGAAGTAGAACCTTAACTAAACAAGATCCATACTATAATCGAATTAATACGAATTTATTTTCAAGTTAATTGTGTAAATGAGTTTAAATGTTAATTTCAATAGGCTTTAAGAATCCTCAATTTAAATAATAATTGCCTTTAAAGCTTTATGATACTATTATTATCCTTAACGCCTAGATGTTTTTATAGGTTTGTAATTTCCCCAACTCTCATAATTTAAATCACAAAATATTGTTAAACATTTAATAAAATTTTATTTGTTTTCTGGCTGGCTGGAAAAACAATTTTCATTTTGTATACGTTTTCGTTACTAATTGCTTTACCATTTATTTCAATTTCACGCTAATGTTATTGGTAATGTTAAATGTAGCACAGAGTCAGAACAAAACGCACACATATATAAGGGTGACCAGAAAAAAAGGAATAAAAAAATATTAAACATATTATAAACCAAGTTTTTTTTTAACTAAGTAACAGCTAGAACAAATATATATAATGTTTTTTTCAAATATTACAAAGTATATTTTACGGCACATCCTATATAAACAAACATATTCTCTCAACTCCCATAATATTCCTAAGTATGTACATACTACAATTGGAATCGTTTAAACATATGACCAGGCCAGGCACGTACAAGCAGTTCTGCTAAATACTGTCATATATTAGTTCATTTTTGTTTGTTAAATATTAGACGGGTTATTACAAAAATGCTCATTTGTTAAAATGAAACAAATAATAATAATTTAACAAAATAAATAGCAGAAAATATTGTATGTATATTAAAATTACATGGCGTATTTGTAGAACAAACAAAATCTATATTCATGATGGTAATTCTGTTTAAGCTTAATAATAAAATATAAATAGATTCAGGATTCTGGTATGTTTTTAGTTATATGTGTGCCTGACAATTTTATTATCAATTAACAGTAAATTAGTTTATATAAATAAATATAATAATTTATAGCATATAATTAGAAGTATTTAATATAAATTATGTATGCTTAAAGTATGCAGTAATTTTGATAAATGACTAGGGTTTTTTCCCGGAATTTCAATTGTTATGATATCCCGTTTCCCGGTATTTTTTTTTGCGGGATCCCGGGAAATACAAAAACTGGCAACTCGCTCCTTATACTTAAAAAAGGAGTTAAAATTTGTTGAAGCAAGCGGAATACTTGTTTAATGCACTTTTAACTATTTGTCCAACTTCGGTAGAAAGTGAACGAGTTTTTTCAGTAAAGCGGGCAATCTGTAAATAAAATCAGAAATAGACTTTCTGACGCCTCAATAAACGCTTTGAGTGTGTTAACAAGTTATTTCCTAAGCCGTTAAAATTTTAGTATAATATGTTATATATTTTATGAATTAAATTTTAAATTTTTTGATCTCATATCTTGAGTACCTTTTTTTTAACAAACACAAACTACGAAGCTTTTAGACTTGTCTACAGAAAACACCCAGAGTCTTTGGCGGGAATCGAACCCGCAACCCTCTGACTGATAGTCCGGCCCACTATCGCCTAGTCTATCGGGGCACCTATATTTTTTTTATGAATTAAATTGTTATGTTTGTGTTTCTTTTTTATCTAGTATCTAGAGCATAATAATAAGAAATTGACATTTTAAAGCGTAATATAATAATTCAAGTTCCTCTTTCAATCAAAACTAATTTTTGTAGTATTTAAATATTTTTTACCTTGTTTTTCCCGCACATTTTTGAATAAAAGATTTTTCATAAATAAAGACAAATTAACAGTTTATTTTTTCTATGGAGCGGGATCCCGGGAAATTAAAACAAAAATCCCGCTTTCCCGGGAAGCGAAAAACTGCGGGGAAAAAACTCTATAAATGATAAATTACTGTAGAGATAATAAAATCATGGAAATATAATTAGACAGCTTTAATTTAATAGGTAGAAAGAAGTATTTTAACTATTGTAGTGCTATTGTTTAAAACAATTTTTAACTCATTATGCCAAAACACTTACTAAGAAAGATTAAGTAATTAAAAAATGTATTTAATTAAATCTCTTTTATTACTGTAACACAACACTGCTCTCCTTGTAGTCTTTAATTTAAAAACAAGTACAGCAGATATGTACCCGCTTTTTTATTGTTGAAGATCTTAACATTTATACTCCTGCTCAAACATTAAAAAAATATATATATAAAATGAGACTTTTCTTTATCTAATTTTCGTCATTAAAATACTAAGACATTTTTTCTCAGCCTGTTTTAAGGCAGGCAACAAGATATTTTAGAGCCATAAAATTACAAACATTTCAATTGCCTTATTAAAATGACACACAAATTATGGTCCCAACAGAAATGTTTTCCAACTTGTAGCGCAAACTAAAGGCATTTGGGAAAATGAAGACATTTTTTTATTAACGTTGTTTGTTTTTTTTTTCTTTGTAAAAATAAAAGAAATATTCAATAATAAAGCAAAATGACAGAGCAGATGATGAGGTCTATTTTTGTATGGACGTTGGGAGTAGGCTAAACAATTTATTATATTTGAAGTTCCTGTTGCTTAAAAAAATATAACAAATACTGTGTTATTACAAGGTTCTTAGCACAGTGGGCGTGAATGAAAAATATGAAAGAGTAATGCTGTAGCTCAAAACCCGTTTCAATTTAGTTTATCGAAAAACATTAGTCTGAAAGTTTAACTTTCTCTGTATATATCCGGTAAAATTCGTTTTGTTCAGTTCATTAGAAGCTTTGTTTCACTGTGCCTGCCCCCAAAAGTATACAATAAATACTTAAATCTTTATTTGTTTCATTTGAACTTTTATACAGCTACACTACACACTGGGAAACAACAACTACAGCAACATATTTCATTTTTTTTATTGTTGTTAATGTTGTTTTTGCTGTTTGTGCTGTAACAAAAATAAATTTATCTGCTGGCTGTATTTGGCTGGCATGACATGACTTTACTAAATCACTTTGGCCACAAACTCAACATGGCCAAAGGTAATTTTTTGTTATATTTGACTTGTGAAAAAAGTAATTGTTAATATACAATCTCTTAAATACAAATATAGATTTAAACAAACACATACCTACATATGGAAGGAGTTTTAATTTATATTAAACCGGCTATCGGAAAAGGCTAATGTTGTCCCGGAAAGTTATATATTTTTTTTTTGCCAAAGAAATCGAACATTTTTGTGTTAGAACCAAAACAAAAATATGAAATTTTACAGAGCTAGGATCATACAAGGTTCTTCGTTACGATAATCACAGATCAGAGAAACTAATTGAAAAACTGAAATAGAAACTTATTAATCTAAGATTAAGCTAATCAAGGGTTAAATGTTTCCGGAACAAATGTGCTTGTAGGTAATTAAGCTTCCTTTTCTGGGGGTGACCTGAGTAAGTTTTTTTTTCATGAGCCACACTAATGTGCATAAAAATATATCCAGATAAATATAATGTTTATTTGAGTTGTGGTTTATGGGGGTTTATGGGGTAAAAAAAAACAATTTGCTCTTAAACAAAACAGCAGCAGCAACAACAACAACATTTCACTACATTTAATCAGTGTTTTAGTGGTCATACTCATTCATACATGAATATAAGTACAAATATACCATCTGAGCATGAGAGTAAATAACTATGAGTGAAATTGTTGTTTAAGGATTTGATAGCTGACTTAAGTACTTGACATTTTACATGTTGACATAAAGATGAAAGTTGAAAATAACAGACGATTAAATACAAAATTAATTTAAAGCTCAAATCGATATTAACAGCAAAAACACAAAATACACATTACTGAGATTTATAGTGACTTTTATAAATGATTTTAATTAACAAACAAGTAGCACCAAAATACTTAAAGTTAAAGTTTTCTGTTGTTATTGATTACTTTAAAAATTGGCTAACAAATGTAGAGGAATTTTTGTTGGCCAACTGTAGACTTCAACAATTTTTTTTTACAGCAGAGAATTAAAACAAACTAATTAACAGGGTAATTAAGTGAAACAGCTAAATGAATTTTTGTTTTCTAAAGAAAATTGGCAATTTTACCAGCTATAAAAGCATACGAGACTGGAAAACAAATCAAACATATTAAAACTTCTCTTGACCGTTAAACAAAAAAGGCAGATGACAATAAAGAAACACCGAAAGAAAGACATGAATTATTAATGACTGAAATCTTAAAACTTTTGTAAATAAATTTACAAAAATATTTATTGAATAAACAAAAGCAAAACCAAAAACTTTTTACCAAATATTCAAATAGTTTTTTCCCCATTAACACAAATAATAGTTCAGAACATTTTTAAAACTGTAACAGTAGAACTTATAATACATTATTATATTTAACAATTTAAATAAACACAAGCACATATTAGTACATAAGCTAGTTTATATTATTAACTGCATACTATAAAATCAATACACACATTAAAATCTAAGGTATATTTCTAGGCTTCCAACAAATATAAGTGATATTTAACACAAAAGCAACACTTGTAAATTTATTTCAAAATTACAGTTTAAGGGCCATTATTACAACTTTCCTCTAATGTTCTTAATAGTAAAAGGTAACTTTAACTAAAGTGAGGAATAAAGTGACCTTTAAAATGTTTCGTTATTACAACTTCCTTGTAAAATAAAATAATTTTTTTCTAAAATATGGCAATACAATGTTTAAATATTTGTTTGTGAAAAAAAATTCAAATTCAACAGTCTACTTTAAGGCTGACTGTATTCAAAAATATTCTCCAGATTATAAAGGGAAGATCATCTTGCCTTTAAATTTTATAGTGAGGTTTATGTATTTGAAGTTGCCATATGTTCTGGAAAAATGTCAACTTCATGAAAAATAAATTAATTTTAATTTTGTTTTGCCAATAAATAGTTTGATAAACAAAAATGGAAAGCAGACGTTTGATTTATATTTTTTCACAAATAAATATTTTCACAAACACAAACAATTTTCTTCTTTCTTCTTTCTTGTCAGTAATTTGTCAAAAGTAATCGATTTTTCACTGGTATTGCCATATTTAAGAAAAAAATTATTTTATTTTACAAGGAAGTTGTAATAACGAAAAATTTTAAAGGTCACTTTATTCCTCACTTTAATTAAAGTTACATTTTACTATTAAGAACATTAGAGGCAAGTTGTTATAATGGCCCTAAGAATGATTAAAAACAGCCATAAATAACAGAACTTTAAGTCATTGTATATGGTATCAAATTTGTATTAAATTTTTTCGGTTTGTTGGTATGCAAATTTTTATAAATATAATATTGTTATTAAACAATAATATTTGCATGGGCTTAACTAAAAATAGATTTCATTTGAAATAAGAAGTATTGCATCTGGAAAATCTTTTCTCTGTCTCTCTAGCTACGTACTGCATTTATAAATAATACACAAAATTAAATGTATATCATAGCGATTTCATCATTTCTATGGAAATTCTGGTAGGGTACAAAGAAAACAGTATCATATTTATAAATAAGCATTTACATACATACGAGGTCTGATCAAAAAATAACCGTTGTTTTAAATTTTTTTTTAAAAAGTATTTACTTATTCAGCAGTAACTATCTTGTCCCCTTCAAAGTAATCCCCCTCAGATATAATACACTTATGCCAGTGTTTTTTCAATCCTCTAAACACTTCTGAAACGATTTTTTTGGTATCGCCAACAGTTCCTGGAAAAAGTCAGGGGGGCCAAGTCCGGTGAATACAGTGGTTGAGGCATGATAATGGTTTTGTTTTGGCCAAAAACTCACGCCCAAGCATCGATGTGTGAGTTGGTGCGTTATCATGGTGTAAAATCCATGATCGTGCAAACGGCGCATAACTTCAAGGTAGTATTCCATATTAACCGTACGACCTTGTGGCAAGAATTCATTATGCACCACGCCATTACAGTCAAAGAAAACAGTGAGCAAAGCCTTCACATTTGACCGAACTTGAGGTGCTTTTTTCGGTCTTGGCTCTCCTGGACGTTTCCATTGGGATGATTGGGCTTTGGTTTCAATGTCATAGCCATACACCCATGATTCGTCACCAGTTATGACCTTTTTGAGGAAATCTGGATCGTCGTTGACGAGCTGTTGAACTCCTGAGCGATGTCCATGCGACGTTGTTTTTGTTCAAAATTTAGCAATTTTGGAACAATCTTCGCTGCTGCACGTTTCTAGCCTTAAACATCCGTAAAAATTGCTTGGCATGAGCCGAACGATATGCCAACATCATCAGCAACCTCTCTGATAGTGATTCGACGATTATTCAAAATTATTTTCTTCACTGCTTCAATGTTTTAATCGGTTGTTGATGTGCTCGGGCGACCAGGACGAGCATCGTCATTGAAATCTTCTCGGCCTTCCTTAAACCGGTTATACCACAATTCTGCTCATAGTAGACTCACCAAACGCCACAGTCAACATTACAAATGTCCTTGCGCATTAAATTTCATTTTTACACAAAACTTAATACAGTCTCTTTGATCCATTTTTTCGAATGGAAAAAAATCGAAGAGCACACCAAAACACGACTCACCTTTTTATCTGTCAAAAACGAACTGACAAATCAAACATACGTATCTCATGAAATTTTAAAATAACGGTTATTTTTTAATCAGACCTCGTACATACACATATATGTACGTATGTATAATTTTTCATAATAACTTTTAAAATCAGTAGTTTATACGGTCAAAAAAAAAACCAAACTAAAAAATTTTAATTTTTAAATTGTTTGGCCAAGACAAGCATTATTGTGTTAATTCAATTTGCCAATTCAAATGCCAAGAGATCCATTACTCTCCCAATCTGGAGGGCGACCTCCTAACAATACCCAAAAATCAACAAAATCAACAAATATTAATGACGAAACATCAGCAATTCCTATTGGCGAAATGAATACAAAACTATCTGGCGCTCAACCAAAAGGTCAAGCTTCAAAAACATCAAAAGATGCTGTTAAAAATACAAACGTTGTCAAGAATTCCCAACTTGGAAAACAATTTTTTGATTCTGTTTTTGCAGAAAATTCAGCAACAACTAAATTAAACAATGATTCTCACAAACCCTTGGAATGTAGCAACAAGAATGTAACAATTTTAGAGAACATACAAATTCAGAATGTGGAACTGGAAGAAGAATTATATATGGATAATGACGATTGTCCAATATCCTCATTAGAAGATGCATTTATGACAGTTCAAAATAAAAAACGAAAATTTCAAGGTGACGTAAAAATCGATTTAACAAAATGTCAATTTAAAAAATCAGATAAGGTAGTTGATAATATTAATCGCACAAATAAGTATTCAATTTTAGGAGATTTAAATGTTGAAAGCGAAAGGCCAATTAATTACATAAATTTAGAACGTAATAATAATGGAAATAATAATGATTCTCAAACTCTTGCAAATAATAAAATTTCATACTGCCCCCCTATATTCCTGGAGAATGTTAATGTGAAATCTCTTATAGACCAGTTAAATTCTAAAAATGTAGAATTTAAAATAAAAAATCAATCAAAATACAAAAGTAAACTATATCTTAAAGACTCATCTGCACATACGGAAATGATGCAATTATTAAAAGAAAAGGAAATTCCTTCATATACTTATACTCCTAAAGAATATAAACGTCAGAGCTTAGTTTGTAGAGGCCTGTATCATAAATCTGATATTAACGATATTAAGTCTGAGATTGATAGAATTATCCCTGATACCGTTGATTCTATTTCAAAGTTTTCTACGGAATACTCTAGGAAACAGGGAATCGATACAGGTTTATTTTTGGTAATCCTTAAACCGAATCGCAAGGGTAATGAGTTGCTCGGAATAAAGTATATCCTTAATCAGGTAGTTTCATGGGAACGTCCAAAGTCAAACAGAAAAATACCTCAATGTTGGAGGTGTCAAAGATGGGGTCATTATTCAAGAAATTGTAGTCGTCCATTTTCTTGTGTGAAATGTCATGAAAATCACGCACCTGGCGAATGTACTATTGTCCCAGAAAGTAATGTTTTACCATTCTGTGTGAACTGTAAAGAGAATGGTCATACATCCAATTACAGGGGCTGTCCCGCTTATAAAAAATACGCCTCTTTTAGGAAGAAATCACTTCAGGAAGCTAAGGCTAGGAAAATATCAGCTGCTGGCAATGTCGCAATGGCATTGAATACATCGGATAATGTAGGTGCAAATAAATCTTTTGCCAGCTTGTTCAATGTTTTGAATGAAGTTTCTACACATAATAAACCTGAAAAGCCTCAGTTAATTCAGGAATTCATGAAACTTGCTAAAACAATATTTGCCCCAGAACCCATAACTTTGGAAGAAAAAATTGATAATTTTATGAGAAATTACAAGTCAATGACAAGAGATCAAGCTAAAAAAGAATGCTTGAGTTTAATTAATGAAATTCAAAATGTCTATGGTCCGTAATTCTCTAAATTTAATAACGTTTAATGTTGGTTCTCTTATCCATATAGGGAGGAAGATTGAACTAAATAGATTATTAAATCAATTTAAAATTGAAATTGCTTTTTTACAAGAATTACATTTTTCCTTGGGCACAAATGTATATTTTGATGACTATATTGTTCTGAGGGACAATAGCTCATTAGGTGTTGGCATAGCTCTCAAAAATTCCATTTCATTTTCAAGGATTAGTATACCAAATCTACAGTTTCCAAATTTGTTTGTTGAATTGAACGTGTGTATAAATGGTAGTGTTAAGAAAATTCTTTGTGGTTCAATATATTTTCAATGTAATTGTAACCGCAACAATATTGTTAGGGGTCTATCTTCGATTTTGAATTTTTCCAACAATTATGATGGACTAATAATAGGTGGTGATTTTAATGCAAAACACAATTTATGGGGTGATGTTAATAACAATTTTAATGGTGAAGTGCTATCGAGTTGGCTACAAGATGAATCTGTATCTGTTGTAAGAATTTGTGATTCATATCCAACTTACCCTGGTGGATCCTCTCATTTAGACCACTTTATTGTAAGCACTAATATTATTGATTGTTCTCAACCAAATTTTAAAACATCAACACTTCCCACTTTTTCGGATCACATTCCTTTAAAACTTCAAATATCTTTATCGGATTTTAATTATATTTTCAAACCACCGGATCATTTTATCTCTTTTAAAGACACTAATTGGAACACATTCAAAACTGACTTAAGTAACACCTTAATGAATCACTTTCCGCCGGAAAATAGAAATTTATCAAATAGGGAAATAGATAGCTTTATCGATGAATTTAATATCTCCGTTAACTTTATGACTGGAATTCATTCCAAGAAAATCGATAACAAGAATCGAAAGTTTATTGTATCCGATAAAGTAAAAAACTTGTTAAGAATTAAATATGGCTGGCAAAGAGATTTGAAGAGAATATTCCAAAGAACCTTAAACAGGAGAAATTCTGATTATTTACTTATTTCAAAGCAAATTGATTTAATTAAAATTATTATAAAGGAGCAAATTGAAATAGAGCAGGCAAATTTGTTTAATGAAAGGTTAAAGCAAATCACACCAGGTCCATGGGCCTACAAGAAAATTTTTCAAATGATCGGAAATAGAAAGCGTTCTTCTGTTAGAAAAGTAACGGTAAATGGTGTCGAAATAGAAGAATTAAATCAAAAACTAGAAGTATTTAAAGATCACTTTGCCACTGTATATCAAAGTTCACCACCAAATAGGAATATTTCAGAAATAGATGAAACTATCAATGAAAAAATTTCACAAGCTCCAACATCAATAATATTTGACGATGATTCAACTGCATTGAATAATCATGGCAACTTAAAATTTACAAACTTAAATAATATTTTAGATATCTCTAAATCAGTAAATAATAAGAAATCTAGTGGCTTGGACAATATATCAAATTATTTGATAAGAAAATTCCCGATTAAAGCCCTAGAATACCTAACTATACTTTTCAACAATTGTTTAAATAATAGCTATTTTCCTAATGTTTGGAAAATAGCAAAAATTGTTCCAATTCCAAAAAATAAAGATAATAACGATATAAATAACTTTAGACCAATTTCATTACTTTCTAATCTGGGAAAGCTATTTGAGAGAATTATACGAAATAAAATGAATACAGGCTTAAATGAAGAGTATATTCCTCAAAGTCAGTTTGGCTTTAAGAAGGGTAATTCTACTGTACATGCTCTTTTAAAATTCCATACTGATGTAGTACAACATTTGAGAAATGGTCAGTGCACAGTCGCGGTTTCGCTTGATATTGAAAAAGCATTTGATAAAGCATATCAAAACGGCATACTATACAAAATGATTCAGATCGGTTTTGATGCGTCAACAGTTAAACTTTTTCAAAGCTTTTTCGATGGCAGGAGATTTTGCGTCCAGGTTGGCAATGTTTCATCCTCTCATGGTGATGTTTTTTGTGGTGTTCCGCAGGGCTCTGTATTGGCACCTCATTTATATAACATATTTATGTATGACTTTCCACATGAATTCGGTAATTCCAAAGGTATACTTTATGCTGACGACTCTTTACTTTATGCTCACAATGAGTCACCAAAAATTGCTCTACAAAATGTTTCTGCACACCTTAAATATGTCGATGAATATTATACTCATTGGGGAATAAAAATAAACGCCTCGAAGAGTAATGCTATATGCTTAAGAAATGCTTCCGGAAAGTGTAAATATACTGTTGTTCCGGAGAGCAAAAATTTGAAATTAAAATTAAATGGTTCTGAAATCATATTTAAGGACAATATAAAATACCTAGGAGTAAACTTTAGTAAGCTTTTAAAGTTCAACAAGCATGTTGTATATAATTTGGAGAAGGCTAATCGAGTTAAAGGTGCCTTTTCAAAACTATTTAATAGTAGAGCTTTGCCAATTACGACTAAATTGCTTTTATATAAAGTAAGTATTAGACCAATACTTTTATATGCATTTCCAATATGGTTTAGCATTTCAAAAACAATAATGAGGAAAATGGAAATATTTGAACGACACATTTTAAGAAAATGCATAAATAAGAATTTTAAAACTTATAATAAAAGGTTTTCAAATAAATTTATTTATGAGAAGGCCAAAATATCTCCAATTTCCTTTTATGCTCTACATTTGATGAAATGTTTTGTTGAAAGACTGTCTTTCTTCGAAGGCAATATAATGCAAGATATTTTGTCAAACGAGCAAGGAATTAGTTGGTCAAATACTAATTACCTTTCCACGGTTGGAATTTTATATGAACAACACAATAATTTTCCTGGTGAAAACTTTTACTCATGTACAACTCCTGGAATACACAGGGGGTAAATTTGTTATTTTTATTTAGTTTTATTATTTTTGTATCAAATTAATTTTAAGATTTAGTTTTAAGGTTTTTTTTAGTTTTAAGTTTATTAAGGTAGATATAACTCTGCAAGCATAGCTAAATGTCGGGAGCAAACATTGTTACATTCAATTTACTAATTACAAATTAATTTTTTCATATAATTAAGTTTTCTTTACTTTTGATATGCCTGTCGCATAACCAAATAAATATTGATGTAATTAAAATAATACGCTATAGTTTTAAGTTTTCTTATAATTAATGTTTGTAAATCTTAAATTATGAAAAAAAAGAAGTCTCAATAAAGTTAACTAACTAACTAACTAACTAGTTTATACGTAAGCCTTTAAGTATGTTATTGAAAGCGGACAGTATATAAACAGTCTTGATATGTTGTTTGATTATTTTGACTATTTAAAAGCAGTTGGTAAAGATTTCTTTTCAAATTGTTTTTATATTAATAAAGTTATTAATAAATGCTGCCTTCTTAAGTGGAATTTATTAATTAACAATATTGTTTTTATGAGCTATAAAAGTATACCTAAACATTTGTGAATAAATAATGTATATTAAATCAAGCATACATACTTTTGGCACGTTTCTAAAAGTTTTTCTAAACAAATATTGACTTTAGCTACATACTAATTGAACAAAATATTGAGCTCTTTACCTTCCTCAAGTTCCTACATTGTTTCTACATTAAGTGTTCTTTCTTATTTGTTTGAAACTTTAAAGAGTCTTATATAAGCTTCATTACATTTACCAGCAAGCACCCAAAATTATAGCCCAAAAAATATTGTTGGAAATTATTATTTAAAAAAAATAAGTACCTTATGGCGTAAGTAAGTTTATAAAATTAAAATTACCATTTCTTTTCATACTTAAATATTTGCAGACATTTTAATTATGATTTACGGGAAAGTGTTGGTGACACCTTTAAGTAGGCAGTACTTTGTTATATCATAAGTAAACATATGGTGAATATTTATCAAATGATTAAGGATTTGCTTATGTAAATGACTAGTATGAAATCGACTAAGTTTTGAAATATATTTATGTAAATTTCTGCTCATTAGTTAGTGCATAAAAATAAAGGGTTAAAGGTTTAATTTCAGTCAGTTACTTTGGTTTGCTTTACCATAATGCACATTTCATCTTCGTAAAACTTCATTTAAAATAAAATTTGCCATTTCATTAAGTTTAAGGTAAGGCTGTTAAAAACCCCAACAGAACGACCCTTTTAAAAGATATAAAAGTTGTTAAACATTTTCTACCTTAATTTTTGGCTACTATTGTAATCTTCTCCAAAAATAATCTTTATTTTAACATTAACTATGTTTAAAGGATTTAAAAAATTTTTGTAATCATTTTCTGTTTAAGCCTTACGTAATGCTTTCCCAAATTAATTATAATTTTTAATTTAACCTTATTTATTTTAATCCCCAAAATATTTTTATTATCTTAAAATTTCACCCAATAAAACTCTTTTTACTTTTAATTGGTTTAAATTGCACCTTAAAGTATGCTTTGAATTTATGAAATTGTGAATTGTGTAAATTAAGTATTTGGTGAAACAAGATTTTAATTAGCCTAATAATGTAGACTAATTACATACTAGAACAAATTGTTTAAACAACAATATTGCTTTGTCACATACAAATATGATTGATAAGATTATTGGTCAAGAACACGAAACGTGTCTTGTGAAAGCAAATTTGTTTTAGCCTAGAAATGTGCCACAATATAATTGAAAAGAAGATTTACTGTCACCAATAAACCCACCCATAAGAGACTTCAATTATATATAAACCAATGACAAATCTTAAGATATTTTAAATTACTAAATTTTACTTATACATATGAGAATGCAAAATGAAATAGAATTTTCTTAAAATAAGCTAAAATAATTATCAATATTTTTTCCAAGTCTTTTATATTATTTTTTAATTAAAATTATGTTTAAGTATTACAACATGAAAAACTAAATTCAGTGTTAAAAATTTTTTCTAAAAATGTCATCAAAAGCCTTATTATGCTTCATTAGGATGTTTTTATGTCCTTTAAAATTGTTACAAATAATTCTATTTTTAACTTTAATTCATATGTCTGTATACTTTTTATGTATAAGTGGACTTTAGTTACAAATTTTGTTTTATCTTTTATAACAACCGGGCCTTAAAAAGCATTTTAAGTTTATTTTTACATACGCATACATATACTTCCCTAAAATATACAATATTTTTTTATTTTATTTGAAGAGTGATAAAAGCTTTCTGTATAGCAAAAAAATAGTTACATACATAGAGGCGTAGTTTTATAAAGCATATTTTATAGCAAAATAACTACAATATTTTATTAAAGAATAAAATTTATTCAAATATGGTTTATTGCGCAAAATAGCAGTAAATCCTTTTGAGGAAGAAAAATTAAATTTACATATATGCTTATATTGCAAAGAACGAAATTGGTTAACTGCACTTTTACAGTTTAGTTCCTATGCTATTCTAGTTAAATTGGAATTCTATTCTAGTTCTAGTATTATTTTAACTCAGTTCTAGTTGAGTTTTAGTTCAGTTCTAATTCTGTTCTAGTTCAGCTGGTACCATTCTGCATGTATTCTAGTTCTATACGAATTCTATTCTAGATATATTATAGGGCTATTCTGGTTTTATTCTGGTTCTATGCGAGTTCTATTCTAGTTCTATTCCAGTTATTTTCTTTTTCTATTCTAGTTACATTATAGTTCTAGTATTAGTCTCATTCACTTCTAATTGAGTTTCTACTTTAGCTGGTATATTTCTGTTAAATTTGTTCTATTTTAAGTTTAAGTAAGTTAATGTATTTGGCAAATATGTTTTCAGTATTTATAATCAAAAAAAACTTTTCCAGATAATTTTCATCGTCATAAACTGCTTTAAACAGTTTTTATACAAATTCGCCTAAAGATATGCCAGAACTTTTATGGTAGTAAATATCAAAGAATTGTATGGGCGTGATGTTAAAAGACATTTTCTTAGTTAAACTTATAAAACATAATCAATTTCACAAAGAAAGGGTGCAGTGGGCCAAACAAAGCTAAAGTGCTTAAACTCAATATTTGGTTTAAGATACAAACTTTTCTTTATAATTATCAAATTTTTAAAGTCTCAAAGGAAATATATGAATTTTAATTTGCATTATTTGAATTATTTTTGTTTGATAACTTAAAAGTAAATAGAAAAAAACTAAAAATGTCTCGATTTTTTTTTTAAATTTTCACATTAAAAGTATGGTAAAGAAATGTTTGCTTGATTTTTTCAAAAATGTTTGTTATGTTTTTAATATTTGTAAAAGATTTTAATATATCATAAAACCACCCACACAGATGTGATAAATTTTATACTTGCATTTACCGCATCCTAAAAGTATGCTTTAGAAAATAAATATGTATTTTTTCCTTTAACGAGCCATATGGTGCTGTGAATTTGTGGTGTTAGTTAATAAATTACCCAATACCTGGCAAAATGTAACTTGAGTGTATAGGTTTAACTAATGACAAAGTTGTTCGTGTAACAAGTAAAATTTAGCTAAATGTACAATAAATATTCTTCTAGTAATATAATTAATAGTTTGATGATGTTTGGTTCAAATATTTGTAAAATATTATGTTGAACCCACCAAAGTATGCAAAACATAATTGAGTATGCCTAAAATTTGCGTAAGATAAACTTCTTTTCTATAACACCCCACTTTTAAACTGAGTTTAAGGTATTTTAATAAAACAAAGGAATTCTGCGAAACAATTTAAACCTTTTGTCATTAATTTTTGTTTAATACATTTTTTCATAAACTTAATAAAACACCTAAAGGTATGCAACATTTTTATGTTGCTGCCAAACAAATACTTCAAAAGGCTTTTTAAGTGGAATTTTTAGCCTAATAAGCAAATAAGTTTATTGTTTTGTTTTATGTTTTCCGTACAATTTATGTCACTTTAGTTAAAATTGAAAACAACAAGTTAAGCCTTATTTGCGCTTAGCAAACATTTCATATTTTCTGACAGTTACTGTTTGTTATACATTTCTTTTTAATTTTTATGATCACATTTTTTAAAAAGACATAATTATCTGCGTTGTTTTCTAACAAACATATTTGCAACAGCTGCATTTGACATGTTTAACAAATAAAACCTTTTTCCTGATATTTGTATGTCTTTTTTTGCTGTTTTTCAATTTATATTTTTGTGTTATTTTTCTTATGTACTGAACAATTTCACAAACTAATAAAAGTTGTAAATAGCAACAGAAGAGCAGAAACACAAACTGAAATGAAATAGTAGTTTAAATAAAAGACATGAATATAACTGAAGGGCAGACATTTAAACGGAAAGAAAGATAACTTCCACCTGACTGCAACCAATAATTAATGGCAAATAAAGGATAAACCGTAATCACTTATATTTTCCAGCAAAAATCTATTTTTTATGTGGAATTCTTTAAAAGACTGTAGATCCTTTATTAGTGGTCTACTTTTTAAATGAATCATTTAAATAAATCATTTCTCAACAAAATATATTTTTAATATACATATACCTACCAGTAAATTGGAACACTTTTCTGGTTAGCCTGTTTTTAATATGTTTTTTTATGACTATAATATTTTTTGTAACAGAAAACTCTAGTATTAAAATGTTTGTTTTATATTGCTTAAACATTCCCCCTAACAATAAATATGAAAATCATTGGCTGCCAGATTATGTGAAAAAAGAAACTTTGTTGTTTTCTACTGTTGCATACTTTAGGGTGATATTTTTAAAGTCTTTTGTTTGTTTGTAAAATTACTGCAAACAATGGTTAGAATAAACGTACTCATATACTTATATGTAGTTTTATTTAAATGTGTGTTGTTTGAGTTTGTTGGAGTATTTTACACATATTTATGCTTTTACTGGGAAGTTTATTATGTTGAAGCATTAAAATAAATCTGGATTTTTATTTACTTACTTACAGCTGTAAATTGTTGGTAATCTTATTATTTTTTATTATTTTGTGTTCAACAAATCTACACATACTAAATTATATAGTTTATGGAGAATAAGTTGTAATACTAATAAAAAAAATTTTAAAGTTTAAGCAAAGTGGGTCTGAAATTAAAAGTTATTTAAATAAATTCTAAAAAAAAAACAAATTTACAGAAGAGACAGATCCCTTTACCTTTGAAATTTATAATATTTCATTTTTATTTACTGCTTTAAAATGAAAATAGAGTTAAATTGGCTTCGTTACACGTCACTGGTAATCAAGTGTGGAGTCAATTGTCCCTTAAGTGTTCCTTTGTAAGCTAGAGAGAAGTGTGTTTAAACTAGTTTCATGCGTTTCATTTTGTATACTTATACGTTTTTTTTATTTATTTATTTATTAAATTCAGATTACAAGCCCAAAGGCCTACTTAATCTAGATATCATATGACGAAAGAAAAAAAATTCCAAAATATACATCTAAAAAGATAAGAGATATTCATATAAAAACAGTATATGTACTTAAAAAAACCCCCTACTTCTGCACAAACATTAAAGTTAAATATATTCTTGTATTACGTTACATATCTTAGAACTTTTTTACGTAACAGAACATTTTTATTTTTAGAAATACTTCTTAGAAATGCTGTTAAAATTTGCAACTGATCTCCTAAAATTGCGTTCTTCATAAGGAATATAGTGGTTCCAAATTCGGGATACCCTCACCACAAATGATCTAGTCATGTACAATGAAGAGTGCCTAGGGCAAACAATAGTATTAGTTCTGGTAGACCTGCCAAAAACAAATTTCTCCATCAGATATGGAGGTTTTCCAAACTTCATAATCTTAAAAAATTGTAGTAATAAACGTTGATTAACAAAAGTATAAAAATCAGAACTTAAAATGCTAATAACATGGGCAGAAATATGTTCATTATACCGAAGATTACAAATAAAACGAACTACACGGTTAAAACACAATCGTAATTTAATCATATTTTGTTGGGACGTTCCGGAAAATATTTCAATCCCATACAGAAAAGAAGGTAGGCACAAAGAAAGCGCAACTCTCTTTTTGACTTCGAATGGCAAAAAATATCCAAGGCAATAAAGCTTTTTTAAGATAAAAGAAACTTTTGATATTATATGACTTATATGAAAATTAAAATCAAATCGTTTGTATATTGTAACGGATCCATTTTTCACCGCAAGTAATGATTCGGTGGAAATTTTTTTTTTTTTTTTTTGTAGCGTGCAAATACATCTTTGAAGGTTGCTTTAATTCATATGGTAACCAATTTTCTTTCTTGCTTTTGGCTGAATCCTAGTGCTCGCTAACTTTTTTAAATTGCTACTTGGGCAGCTCCTAATGATTTTCGAAGCTTTTGTTGAGTTTGACAATAATATTCATGGAGTACTAACTCCAATTCTTGGTCTTCAAACTTTTTCGGCTGGCCTGTCTTTCGTGTCAAAATTTAATACTTCTGTATATCATAACCATTTTCCGTAAGTGAAACCCGATAAAAATATTTACCATTAATCAGTGTCAAAATAAAAAAGTGAAGCAAAACTTCACACATATGACAATTCGACATTTTGGAAGGAAAAAACTTTCTTGTTTACATTGCAATATTTAATAACTAAATGAGAATAAATGTCAAATACGTACCATCAAAATTATATATTAGTTACAAAATACTAAAACCGCATTCGAAAGTTACGCCATCTGTTGTGAATGCCTCATTTTTTAGTTATTAGAGGTAATACCTATTTCGTATTTGATTTTTTTTATTATAAAATTTAGTTAAAATTTAAGATTCGAACACATATTTTAATTAATTTCAAATGATAGAACTTTTCTTTTTTAGCTAATTCATATTTTCATTATAAAATTTAACAGATTTTATTTATTAGGATTAAAATTTTAAATTAGAACACTTTTCATTAATTTTTTATATTTTTTATTAATTTCTTTGTTAACGACCTTATTATCATATAAGTATTGTATAATTAAAACTTCCCTTTTTATATTTATTATATTTTACATTTGAACTTTTAAATTATAACACTTTTATGAATAATTATTTTAATACAAGCTTTACAAGATTTTACACTATTTTTTCATGCTTCTCCTTTTCTTATAATTTATGTACAAAACGATTACTCTTTACAACTTCACTGCAATAACAACAACAGCATACTAAATTAGTAGAGTGAGAGAGCCACAACTAAACACCAACAACAACTATACACACTCTCACTACAACCCCACCATTTTTTCTTGCTATTGCACTTAAATTGCACTCTAATTTGTAACCCCCACATATTTACACTTACTTTTCACTTTAATTATTAATACTTCTTAATAATATTTTTACACATTTATAAACTTTAGGCATTACTTAACATTTTTATGCAATTTATTTATTATATACACATGTATAAATACACTTAATTAATAATTTAAAACGAACGATTATGTAGGAGACACGCGTTGTTCATGAAGAAATAACTAAAACTAAAAAATGTAAACAATGCAAAAGAAAAGGGTTACCGTACGTTTAAGAAAAGGTTAATAAAAGGGCAACAAGAGGAGATTTTTTAGAAATTGTAAAAACACAAAGAAATAATAAGAAAAAAGGCGGATTAAAGAGAAAGTAATTATAATAAATAAATAAATGTATTTATTGAAGATAAAGTAAATAAATAAAATGAAAGAATAATTCATTTAGATACTGTGTGTTTTTTATATGAAATTCTTTATAATATAATGACTATTTACATTGAATTATTAATTTTAATAAAATCGTTGGCTGTGTAAAAGAAACTTTAATTATGTTTATATGCAGTGGTAGACATGAGATTTGCACACTTCATACATGTTGTTTTCAAACGTATCTTTTTGTTATATGATTAGAATTATTAATAGCACTTTTTGGCCAGTAGTGAGATTTTTTATTGCATTCATTCTTAATACTTTCTATTTGCTGTAAATTGCAATTAATAGGCAATCTGTATCTGCAAAATACATTACAAATAGACAGTGTGGTAGATAATCCAAACAAGACAACTTAAGGTAATACTGGTTACTCCACTATCTATTTATTTAGATGTTGCTCTGTGTAATAGATAATTCGTTAAACTAGAATAGACTCCAAATTTCTAGTTAAATCACTAGTTCGGGGGCAGTTACCAGAATAGCTGGGTTGCAAAAACGAATTATATCTTTAAAACATAGTTAATGTTGTAAAACATTAAATTTTTTTTCACCAGATAGTCTTTCTTTTTGACTTATAACTCGTCTACTACTAAACTGATTTTGCTGATTTTCAATAGCAAACTACATACTTAAAAGAATCACAAACATTCTACAGAAAAATTATTTATCTGGCAGTCTTACTATCAAAGTGAGCAGGTTTTCCAAATACAACCCAAAATATAAACTAGATGGACTGATAATTTAATAAATATCTAGTAATAATACAACTAATATGAATATTTCCAGGTCTTATAAACAAACTTATATACAAATACCTTCATGCTTTGTATGAAAAATCTGACAATAAGAAAGCATTTTACCCAAATTCATGCTGACAGATTGTAAAAGATAAACAGATAGTTGAACAAATATGCGTACAACAGTTGACAAATAACATAAACACTTGAATGACTTAAATGTATGGCAGACAAATAACACTGGAATTAACTTACCCCTCTTTTAGCAAAACTAAAATCTGAAACAACAGCATACCCCAAGCTAAGCACTGTTAGGCCATAAACAACCAGCTACAACTTAATAAATGTTTTCCATATAAAGGGTGTTTTTTTTACAGGTTTGTTTTTCGAAAAGAGATAAAACTGGCATTTTGTGGTCAAATCTGGCAATTCTAATGTCATTTATGTTCAGTTTGGTTTGCCATTTAATCATGAACAGGTTGACAAAAGAACAACGCTTGCAAATCGTGCAAATTTATTTCGAAAATAACGGTTCAGTTCGCGAAGTTTAACGCAAGCTCCGTCCATTTTATGGTCGACATAATCGTCCATCAGAGCAATTAATTCGGTTAACCATGGATCGTTTTCGCACTACGTTTACTCTATGTGATAATACGCATCCGCAGAGACGTCGAACAGTGCGCACCGAAGAAACAATTGCCGCTGTAGAGCAAAGTGTTGAAGAGGACCCGAATTAATGGAGACCGGTATAGAGCCATGATAACCGACTATTTTGTTCCCGAATTGGATGGCATGAATGTGGATGAGTTGTGGTTCCAACAAGACGGCGCTACATGCCACACAGCGCACGCCACAATGGACCTGTCAATTGGCCACCAAGATCGTGTGATTTGACACCATTGGATTATTTTCTTTGGGGATATGTGAAGTCGCTCGTCTACGCCAACAAACCAGAAACGTTAGGGGAATTGGAAGCCAACATTCGTGGCGTTATTGCCGACATACGGCCCCATATGCTCGAAAAAGTGATTGAAAATTGGACCTGTAGAATTGGCTTTATTCGAGCCAGCCGCGGCGGCCACATGCCTGAAATCATATTTAAACATTAATGGCATAAAATTATCCTTCCAATAAAGCCAAATTGATAGTCATTAAAACGATTTTCTTGTGTTTTATTTCAATTCGAAGTTCTATACCTCTGAAAAAAAACACCCATTACTTGCGACTTAAGCAAAATCTTTTTATATGAAACTTAATTCAACATGTGTTTAAATAATACTCTAAGCAAAACTACCCCTAACACCACCTACTTGGTAATTTATAAAGTATAGTTCTGGCACCCCTCCACCCTGAAAATATGCTTTCAATGTTAAGAGTTTGAAACATACTTTACTTTTGCAAGAAATTTTAAGAAAATAAAATGTTTTTTTTTTTAACTAACAAATGTTCAACATGTTCATGTGAACCCTTAAAGTATACCTTAATGTATTTTTATTGTTAACGTTATTTAGTAAAGCATATTTGAAGGTGTTTTTTGCAACTTAAACGCCAAGACAAACATTTCCTTTGCCTTAGTGTTTTTAACAAAGACATTTTTGAAAATGTTGTTTTGTTTTTTTTTCTCATTTTTCATTGATATGTTGAAAAATCTTTTGTTAGCTTAAACACAATTTTCCTGCAGTTACCTTTTCACTTAAGCCCAGAGTTTTATGTTGCTATTAAAGGTTACAAAATAATGTACGAGTATGTATATGTTATTAAAGAGAACAATTTGTTTTGGAATATTTATAAAACCTATGTATATAGAAAAACTCATGAGTGTGCATAAAATAAAGCTGATTATAAAATATGTTGTTTATGGGGGACGGCAGACAACTAACGACAGTAAGTGTAGCAAAAAATATTTTATTTTTAGGTACAAAAAAAATATTTTCAAGTATAACAGCAGTGCTGGTTACAAAACTTAGAACAACTATTTACATGAATTAAATATAAAAACATTTTAAACCAAATACTTTGCAGATTAGTTAGGAATAGTAAAGAGGCCATTGTGTCTACGTTAGAATACCAAGGGTGTATAAAGCAAATGTCTCAAAAATATATAAATTTACTTGCTTGCATATTAAACAATATAAAAAACTGTTTAAAAAAATTAAATTCTACATTACTTGACAACAGTAGACTGTGCACTGACGTTACTATAGCATACCAGGGATGTATAAAGTAATCAGTTGACTGTTTTTGTATATATGCATACTAGTTAATATGTATATAAATTGTATTAATAAAAATTGTGTATAAAAGGCTTACTTAAACATCTTCAAAACTAAAGGGTGATATATAGTTTATGTATTTGTTGTTTTGTTATGTACAAATAGTAGTTTAAATACGCCTACTACTATGCCTTATTATTTGTAAAGCATACTTTTAGGCAGTCTTGGTTTAGGTAGCACACAAACAGAAAAACCAAAGTGTTTCAGCCACAGCAAGAATTTCTAATAGATAAATATAAAATAATGGTGGCAAAACGGTGTAAAACTAAATTAAATATAAGCACATAAATTGTAAAACTGTGCTGTGTTTTTTAATTAAAGTTGTAAATTATTTTAAGTGGTTAAAGGTATGATTTAGTAAGCACTTGTTTAAAAGTATGAAATTTTATTAAAAATTTAAATAATGAAATTAAACATTCTTTAATTTGTGATAAAATGATTTTGCTAATTTTTAGTATCGTGCTTATTGTCATGCAAATCGATGTTGTGTCTTAATATGGTTGATAATTGTATTTCTTTGAAACCAATTTGTGTGATTTTCAATACCATACTACTTAAGACAGAAATCGAATCAATGTTAGTTTTATATTTTAAAGGTGACACACAATTTTCAGAAAAATCTTCACTTTTGACATTTTAAATAGATTTTTGTAAAGTTTAAAGCCGAAAAAGCTTGCTGTTGGTCAAATATTTGTAATTTTTTAAAGTTGCCTCTTTTCGGGATTTATATGTAACTTAATTTCTGTTAAAGCAATAATAAAGAGATTTTATTAATGTCTTTTTACTAGTTTCAACGTGAGCATGTTTAACACAGACTTACTTCCAGTCATAACCAAATCATGTAAGCATTTCTTAAGCATTTATATATTACATATAATTACAATTTCTCCTAATAAATAACTTTCATATTATTAAAAAAAGATTATTAAACAAAGAAAAAAACAATTATTAGTATAATGACCTGCTAAGAAACCTAAATATTATCTTAATAATTTCACAAACAAAAAGTAGACTTTTCTGTTATAATCCTACAAGCCCCTTCAAATATGCCACGTTTTTTTCTTAAGAAGCCTTAAGCATTAAAAAAATAAAGCTTTTCAAATACTAGCAATTAAATAAAAGCCTTATAAACTTAAGTACCAAAAGCAGTTACCTAGCATTTTAATTTTAATTTTTAATATTCAATTGCTTTTTTGAGAAAATAAATGTAGAGTAGAAATTTAAGAAGGCCTTAAATTAGAACTTTGCAAACACTTTAAACAACAAGAAATCTGGTAAGCTTAATTTAATCGTTAAGCAAAGTTTTGTTTACAACAGTTTTTAATAGAAAATATTCCAAAATGCTTTAAGGTATTTCTTTTTGAAAGCTTCTAAAATCTTTAAAGCTTGTAAACAGTTCAATGTTTGAAATGTTTGTTCGAAATGACATTTATTAAATGAAGTTTAAAACTCCTGGTAGGTAGGCAACAATTTAAGTAAATAAAAACAATTGTTTAAAGCATAAAAATCAGTGTTCAAAGTTAAAAAAACAACTTTTTTAAAACAATGTGAAGTAGAATAGATTTTGTTGACATTTCATAACCTACATTTAGAAATTAATATTTAAACACCTTAAAATAGGCAAGCATTTGAGTAAATAAAGGCAACTGCTAAATAAATCAATGTTTAAAGTTAAACAAATATTAATTTTGCAAATATATTAAACAAAATTGATTTTATTAAGATTTAACAAACTATATTAAGTTTTAAACACCTTTAAGTATACTAAACATTTGAATATAATTTTGATATACCTTAAAATATACTAAAGTTTTTGAAAATTTTTAAATGTTCTATTCTTTGTAAATGAAAACTTTAGCAACAATATCAAAAACTTTAAATACTTAAACTAAGCTGTTTAAATTATAAAACCTTAAGCCTCAAAATTACAAAATCTTCTCATAATCATTTTCTTTATATGTATAAGCAAATGTTATGTTAATTCTCATTAAAATTCCTCAAATGAAACTATAATTTTATTTACCAAATTAAATTTAAAAATATACAAACTTTGAATTTTCCAACTAAAGGAATTTTCTAACAATTTTTTTTGTTTAACTCCTAAAAGTATGCAAACATTTTTAAGAGTATCTTTGAGTGTTTTTGTTATAATCTCCCAAAATTATGCAAAATTAAAAATTCTAGTCATACTAAAAGGAATTGTGCAAACTAAATTCATTAACTTGAGGTATTTTGTTGGAAATGTAGAGAAAAGAAAAAATTTAGCTTAATTTTAAATTAGTTTTTCTATTATTTTTACATTTGACTTTTGGTATTTCAATTTCAAAACCAAATTTCGGTTTTAATTGCTGGAAATTGCCATTCAGTTTAGAGAGACATAAACATCATAAAAAAACTCATTTTATTATTGTAAAGAGTGTTTATTGTTGTCCCCTAAATTACTTTTTTTTTTGGTAAGGAATTTGTTTTTCCATTTTCAGTTAATTTTCTTTAGAATGCTACAAGTCGCTTACTTAGTTAGTCGGTGGGTTTTTCTGCAGGAAATTTTTGTTTTCTCATAAATTGTATTTTTTTTTTTACTAAATTATTTTTTGCTTTTTTCTATTTCTCTTTTTACAGCTACAACATCCACGCGCCGTTAAAGCCACAGATGATGTTGCCAATGTATCACCTTGTGAATTGGAATCCATTATAAATCAATTGGTGTATCCAAGTCCTCAATATCAAATGCACGTAAGTGTTATTAACATTTTCAGTTTGTTTTTTTCTTTGAGACACAAAGGGTAAAGTTAATTACACAGAAAATATATAACTTTAAAAAAATTGTTTAAGAAAAGTTATATTTTTAAATACAATTTCGGTTAATTTGAAACAGTTAAACTTTTGGGAAGTTTAAAAAGTAAATTACATTACAAAAATTAAAGATTTTTAATACTAAACAGCTTATGATAATAATAAGTATTCCAAAAGAATCTTAATAATGTCAACTTTATATTTTAGCCAGGAGCATGTTTTACACACACAATATTAAGCAAAAATTCTACATATTGACTTTCTGCATAGATTTTTGTCTTATATTTTAAGCTTAAACATGAGTTGTTGTTTAAAATACTTAAAATTTTTTGCATTAGTGTTTCAATTTCTTTCGTAACTATAGTTCCAATTTAACAATTAGGCTAATTTTTAATACCATACTGCCTAAGATATAATTAAATATTCCAGAGAAGTTTACTTAATATCAATTCAGTATTTTGTATGCGAAAGTGTTTTACACACACAATTTTCATCAAAATCAAGATTTTTGTGAATTTGCTTCATAACTTTATATTCACTAAACGGATTATGCTGATTTTAAATACCACACAGTTTAGGACATAAATAAACATTCTAGAGAAATCTTTTTTAAAGTCAATTTAGTATTTACAATGTGAGAGTGTTTTACACACACAATTTTCAGCAAAATCACAATTTTTTTCTCTTTAAATAAATTTGTGTAAGGTTTTAAGCCAAAACGAATAGTTTCTGATAAAAACAAGTAAGAAAGTATAGTCGGTCAAGTCCGACCATATAAAACCCTACACCCAGTATATAAATAAAACAGTTTTTCAGAAATGGGCGCTATATGGAAGATATTAACTATTATGGACCGATCATCCACAAATTTTGTGTCATGACTTCCGTGAATATAAATATTATGTATGTTATACTTTATAGCGATATAAATACTTTTAAAAGATTTATGAAGGTTAAAATGAATAACGTAGAGGGTCTTACTTATTTGTGTTGAATTTTATTTGATAATTTTGATTAAAACATTTTATGAAAATGTTAAATAAAACCAACTTACTTCCTCCCCCCCCCAGGCCGCTTCTCTACGCAATCAATTACGCAACATACTACGTGAACGTCAGCTGGAAGAGGGCGAAGAGCAGAGTCTCAACAATGACATGGACTATTTGGATGAAGACAAACGTTCAGTGGCCGCTTTGGCAGCTCAGGGTCTGTTACATCACAACAATGCAGCAGCGGCTAAACGCAGTCTAGCCACTTTGGCCAAAAACGGTCAATTGCCCACTCCAGATCCCGAAATCATACCCGATGGTGTACAGAGCAATGAAGACAAGCGTTATGTGGGTGCCTTGGCCAGATCGGGTGGTTTAATGGGCTATGGCAAACGTAATATTGGCACTTTGGCTAGAGATTTCCAATTGCCACAGAATGGCAAACGTAACCTGGCCACCATGGCCCGCTTAGGAATGCTGGGCAATCGTAATGATCCCAAACGTAATATGGCTTCGGTGGCTCGTTACAATTCGCGCATGTACAACAACGCCGAGAAACGTAATATTGGCGCCTTGAAGGGCTCACCCGTGCATGGCGGCGTACAGCAGAAGCGTGCCGAAGATGATGTGTATTTGCCAGCGGCTTATAATAACTATTTGGATCCTTTGTCTTACTACTGGAACTATGGCACTTATGCTGATTTGGATTGGGATGATTTTGGACGTGCTCAAAAAAGATTTTTGGGTGAGTTTTTTCTTTGAATATTTAAATTCTAAAGGAATGTACATACATACATATATAATAAACAAATCATATATAATTATATATATGTATATAAATACTTAAAATATTTATAAATACTATATATACAAATAAATAAATATCTTATATAAAAAATATATATAAAACCTAAAAGTATGCCAATAAATTTAACAAATTATTTATATATATATATAAACCCAACCATTCCTAAACCACAACAAAACTTAAAATTCAATTGAAACAAAAAAAAAAAAAATACAAACATAAATCCAAAGATACCTCCAAGGATCCAGAATTGTTTGGCATAGAATATGCCCATTTATTACAAGACCTCGAAGATGAGGATGCTACACTAGCTGTCACCCATCTGCCCGACGAAGAAGGCGACAGACATAGTGTAGATGCATTGGCTGAAGATGAAGCTGTGGAGGGCGAGGATGAGGAGCAGGATCATTATGCGGTACCCACCAAACGTCATATAGGTGCTGTATATCGTTCGGGATTTTTGCCCTCGTATAGGGCGTTACGCAGTACCGTTGGTTCCGGTGTAGGTGGAGGCCGTTTTAGTCGTTCTGGACGTGCCAGGCAATTTGTATGAGTAAATGGCGGTGATTTGTGTGCTATCTTTTCTGTTTCTGTAACTTCTTCTACTTCTTGTACTACTTACTGCTTCCAATATTAATTTTGTTACTTGATTTTCGTTCCCATTCTGTTGATTGATTGAGTTTCAAAATTACATATCTTTTTTTTTTTTTTTGTTTGGTGTATATGTCAAACATTTTCTTTCCCTTGCCTTGATAAAACGTAGTTGAATTGTGAAATTTGTAATTGAAGCATGTAATTTTGCACACTGTACAACATTACGAAAAAAAAACACCAACACCTCCCTACAACATCTACAACAAAACAGAAAAGAAACAACTGTAGTCTATGTTTAGGCTGTTGAACAATGGCGGTGAAAAATTGTAATCTCTTTTTAAACAAAAACCTACTTTTAGGTTATTGAATTTATTTATTTATTTATTTTTTTTTTGTTACAATTTGCTGGCTTCTTTTGTAGCAAATTGATTGTGTTTGTATTCGATAATAAATTTGAATAGAATTTATTTTATCAAATAATTTAATAGACGTGTGTTATTTAGGTTGTTAGGAAAAAATAAAATAAGGCGGAAACATTACTAGTATTTGTAGAATAAGTGTGATAATAAAGGCTGTAAAGATTCTGCCAACAAATTATTGTTCGTTTTTAATGCCAAAAAATAAATAGAAATATACAAGTGATAACATTTCTGAGAAAACATTTAATAAACCTTTTCAAATAAATTCCATTTTTAAAAGGAATTTTTATACGGAGACGTAACAATGAAAAAAAGGTTAAACTATATACATATATATATATTATGAAAGGAACTGAATTAGAACAGAACTAGAACAGAACTGGAGCAGAACTATAACAGAACTAGAACAGAACTAGAATAGAACTAGAACAGAACTAGAACAGAACTAGAACAGAACTAGAACAGAACTAGAACAGAACTAGAACAGAACTAGAACAGAACTAGAACAGACCTAGATCAGAACTAGAACAGAACTAGAACAGAACTAGAACAGAACTAGAACAGAACTAGAACAGAACTAGAACAGAACTAGAACAAAACTATAACCTAAATTACAACTTGAATTAGAAGCCAAACTATAGCCTGAGCTATAAACTGAACCTGAAATTGTCTTAAAATTTACTTGTTGTTCCAAACCGTAATAGCTAACTACGTCACTGTTTAGGCTAAAAACTTGTACAACAAAAAAGCATTACAACACTAAATGTAATATAATAACAAAGAAAAGAGTGTATGTAATATAAAATGCTAAACACGAAAATACATACAAAATAAAAAAAAAAAATATTTAAAAAAGAAAAAGAAGCTTTAATGTCAATACAGCTGCTGTGTATGTTAAAAACGTTATAGTGCATGTGTGTAAGTGTCTAAAGATGCTAAAAAAGAGGCCTTCCTGAAGCCCTTATTTTGCAGACACAATCTGCTTTGGTGTCTAATTGTTAGTCAAGGTCTTGCCTACTCGCTACTGAGTAGATGACTGATATTAGGGCTACGTGACAAGGCCAATTGGAAGGTCTACCAACTAATGCCTCATGCAAAGCGTAATTAAAAGTCTGCTAAATTAATAATTTCTTGGAGCAAAGTGAAAGAAAGGGGTTAGTTAGTTAGTTAACTTTATTGAGACTTCTTTTTTTTTTCATAATTTAAGATTTACAAACATTAATTATAAGAAAACTTAAAACTATAGCGTATTATTTTAATTACATCAATATTTATTTGGTTATGCGACAGGCATATCAAAAGTAAAGAAAACTTAATTATATGAAAAAATTAATTTGTAATTAGTAAATTGAATGTAACAATGTTTGCTCCCGACATTTAGCTATGCTTGCAGAGTTATATCTACCTTAATAAACTTAAAACTAAAAAACCTTAAAACTAAATCTTAAAATTATATTAATACAAAAATAATAAAACTAAATAAAAATAACAAATTTACCCCCTGTGTATTCCAGGAGTTGTACATGAGTAAAAGTTTTCACCAGGAAAATTATTGTGTTGTTCATATAAAATTCCAACCGTGGAAAGGTAATTAGTGTTTGACCAACTAATTCCTTGCTCGTTTGACAAAATATCTTGCATTATATTGCCTTCGAAGAAAGACAGTCTTTCAACAAAACATTTCATCAAATGTAGAGCATAAAAGGAAATTGGAGATATTTTGGCCTTCTCATAAATAAATTTATTTGAAAACCTTTTATTATAAGTTTTAAAATTCTTATTTATGCATTTTCTTAAAATGTGTCGTTCAAATATTTCCATTTTCTTCATTATTGTTTTTGAAATGCTAAACCATATTGGAAATGCATATAAAATTATTGGTCTAATACTTACTTTATATAAAAATAATTTAGTCGTAATTGGCAAAGTTCTACTATTAAATAGTTTTGAAAAGGCACCTTTAACCCGATTAGCCTTCTCCAAATTATATACAACATGCTTGTTGAACTTTAAAAGCTTACTAAAGTTTACTCCTAGGTATTTTATATTGTCCTTAAATATGATTTCAGAACCATTTAATTTTAATTTCAAATTTTTGCTCTCCGGAACAACAGTATATTTACACTTTCCGGAAGCATTTCTTAAGCATATAGCATTACTCTTCGAGGCGTTTATTTTTATTCCCCAATGAGAATAATATTCATCGACATATTTAAGGTGTGCAGAAACATTTTGTAGAGCAATTTTTGGTGACTCATTGTGAGCATAAAGTAAAGAGTCGTCAGCATAAAGTATACCTTTGGAATTACCGAATTCATGTGGAAAGTCATACATAAATATGTTATATAAATGAGGTGCCAATACAGAGCCCTGCGGAACACCACAAAAAACATCACCATGAGAGGATGAAACATTGTCAACCTGGACGCAGAATCTCCTGCCATCGAAAAAGCTTTGAAAAAGTTTAACTGTTGACGCATCAAAACCGATCTGAATCATTTTGTATAGTATGCCGTTTTGATATGCTTTATCAAATGCTTTTTCAATATCAAGCGAAACCGCGACAGTGCACTGACCATTTCTCAAATGTTGTACTACATCAGTATGGAATTTTAAAAGAGCATGTACAGTAGAATTACCCTTCTTAAAGCCAAACTGACTTTGAGGAATATACTCTTCATTTAAGCCTGTATTCATTTTATTTCGTATAATTCTCTCAAATAGCTTTCCCAGATTAGAAAGTAATGAAATTGGTCTAAAGTTATTTATATCGTTATTATCTTTATTTTTTGGAATTGGAACAATTTTTGCTATTTTCCAAACATTAGGAAAATAGCTATTATTTAAACAATTGTTGAAAAGTATAGTTAGGTATTCTAGGGCTTTAATCGGGAATTTTCTTATCAAATAATTTGATATATTGTCCAAGCCACTAGATTTCTTATTATTTACTGATTTAGAGATATCTAAAATATTATTTAAGTTTGTAAATTTTAAGTTGCCATGATTATTCAATGCAGTTGAATCATCGTCAAATATTATTGATGTTGGAGCTTGTGAAATTTTTTCATTGATAGTTTCATCTATTTCTGAAATATTCCTATTTGGTGGTGAACTTTGATATACAGTGGCAAAGTGATCTTTAAATACTTCTACTTTTTGATTTAATTCTTCTATTTCGACACCATTTACCGTTACTTTTCTAACGGAAGAACGCTTTCTATTTCCGATCATTTGAAAAATTTTCTTGTATGCCCATGGACCTGGTGTGATTTGCTTTAACCTTTCATTAAACAAATTTGCCTGCTCTATTTCAATTTGCTCCTTTATAATAATTTTAATTAAATCAATTTGCTTTGAAATAAGTAAATAATCAGAATTTCTCCTGTTTAAGGTTCTTTGGAATATTCTCTTCAAATCTCTTTGCCAGCCATATTTAATTCTTAACAAGTTTTTTACTTTATCGGATACAATAAACTTTCGATTCTTGTTATCGATTTTCTTGGAATGAATTCCAGTCATAAAGTTAACGGAGATATTAAATTCATCGATAAAGCTATCTATTTCCCTATTTGATAAATTTCTATTTTCCGGCGGAAAGTGATTCATTAAGGTGTTACTTAAGTCAGTTTTGAATGTGTTCCAATTAGTGTCTTTAAAAGAGATAAAATGATCCGGTGGTTTGAAAATATAATTAAAATCCGATAAAGATATTTGAAGTTTTAAAGGAATGTGATCCGAAAAAGTGGGAAGTGTTGATGTTTTAAAATTTGGTTGAGAACAATCAATAATATTAGTGCTTACAATAAAGTGGTCTAAATGAGAGGATCCACCAGGGTAAGTTGGATATGAATCACAAATTCTTACAACAGATACAGATTCATCTTGTAGCCAACTCGATAGCACTTCACCATTAAAATTGTTATTAACATCACCCCATAAATTGTGTTTTGCATTAAAATCACCACCTATTATTAGTCCATCATAATTGTTGGAAAAATTCAAAATCGAAGATAGACCCCTAACAATATTGTTGCGGTTACAATTACATTGAAAATATATTGAACCACAAAGAATTTTCTTAACACTACCATTTATACACACGTTCAATTCAACAAACAAATTTGGAAACTGTAGATTTGGTATACTAATCCTTGAAAATGAAATGGAATTTTTGAGAGCTATGCCAACACCTAATGAGCTTTTGTCCCTCAGAACAATATAGTCATCAAAATATACATTTGTGCCCAAGGACAAATGTAATTCTTGTAAAAAGGCAATTTCAATTTTAAATTGATTTAATAATCTATTTAGTTCAATCTTCCTCCCTATATGGATAAGAGAACCAACATTAAACGTTATTAAATTTAGAGAATTACGGACCATAGACATTTTGAATTTCATTAATTAAACTCAAGCATTCTTTTTTAGCTTGATCTCTTGTCATTGACTTGTAATTTCTCATAAAATTATCAATTTTTTCTTCCAAAGTTATGGGTTCTGGGGCAAATATTGTTTTAGCAAGTTTCATGAATTCCTGAATTAACTGAGGCTTTTCATGTTTATTATGTGTAGAAACTTCATTCAAAACATTGAACAAGCTGGCAAAAGATTTATTTGCACCTACATTATCCGATGGATTCAATGCCATTGCGACATTGCTAGCAGCTGATATTTTCCTAGCCTTAGCTTCCTGAAGTGATTTCTTCCTAAAAGAGGCGTATTTTTTATAAGCGGGACAGCCCCTGTAATTGGATGTATGACCATTCTCTTTACAGTTCACACAGAATGGTAAAACATTACTTTCTGGGACAATAGTACATTCGCCAGGTGCGTGATTTTCATGACATTTCACACAAGAAAATGGACGACTACAATTTCTTGAATAATGACCCCATCTTTGACACCTCCAACATTGAGGTATTTTTCTGTTTGACTTTGGACGTTCCCATGAAACTACCTGATTAAGGATATACTTTATTCCGAGCAACTCATTACCCTTGCGATTCGGTTTAAGGATTACCAAAAATAAACCTGTATCGATTCCCTGTTTCCTAGAGTATTCCGTAGAAAACTTTGAAATAGAATCAACGGTATCAGGGATAATTCTATCAATCTCAGACTTAATATCGTTAATATCAGATTTATGATACAGGCCTCTACAAACTAAGCTCTGACGTTTATATTCTTTAGGAGTATAAGTATATGAAGGAATTTCCTTTTCTTTTAATAATTGCATCATTTCCGTATGTGCAGATGAGTCTTTAAGATATAGTTTACTTTTGTATTTTGATTGATTTTTTATTTTAAATTCTACATTTTTAGAATTTAACTGGTCTATAAGAGATTTCACATTAACATTCTCCAGGAATATAGGGGGGCAGTATGAAATTTTATTATTTGCAAGAGTTTGAGAATCATTATTATTTCCATTATTATTACGTTCTAAATTTATGTAATTAATTGGCCTTTCGCTTTCAACATTTAAATCTCCTAAAATTGAATACTTATTTGTGCGATTAATATTATCAACTACCTTATCTGATTTTTTAAATTGACATTTTGTTAAATCGATTTTTACGTCACCTTGAAATTTTCGTTTTTTATTTTGAACTGTCATAAATGCATCTTCTAATGAGGATATTGGACAATCGTCATTATCCATATATAATTCTTCTTCCAGTTCCACATTCTGAATTTGTATGTTCTCTAAAATTGTTACATTCTTGTTGCTACATTCCAAGGGTTTGTGAGAATCATCGTTTAATTTAGTTGTTGCTGAATTTTCTGCAAAAACAGAATCAAAAAATTGTTTTCCAAGTTGGGAATTCTTGACAACGTTTGTATTTTTAACAGCATCTTTTGATGTTTTTGAAGCTTGACCTTTTGGTTGACCGCCAGATAGTTTTGTACTCATTTCGCCAATGGGAATTGCTGATGTTTCGTCATTAATATTTGTTGATTTTGTTGATTTTTGGGTATTGTTAGGAGGTCGTCCTCCAGATTGGGAGAGTAATGGATCTCTTGGCATTTGAATTGGCAAATTGAATTAACACAATAATGCTTGTTTTGGCCAAACAATTTAAAAATTAAAATTTTTTAGTTTGGTTTTTTTTTTGACAAATAAATTAAATTATTTAAAAATTTTTATTCAGAGCTTTTTTTTAAACGTGTGATACGTTTCACAGTTGACAAGAAACTCTGAAAGAAAGGGGTTTAAATTAATTTAAAAAGTCACATGCATATAAATTACTGTTTCATGAATCAAGTAATAACGAATGCGCAAAGAATGTAAACAAAATTTCCTCTCTCTGCGCATGGCATCACAGGTCATTTTTTCCGTCTAATCAACATGTGAAAAATAACTTTTTTTTAACAACATTTAAAAAAAATAATATTTCGTAATTTTTTTGATTCAAAATAAAACATTTAATTATTTAGAAGGGTGAATCCACATTCAATTTGAATTTTCATATTTTCAATATTTTTGAATATTTCTCAATTTCAATTTGTTATTTTTCAATATCAATTTGGATTTTCCATTTTCAATTTGTTATTTCTCAATAGCAGTTAGCTTTTCTAAATCACAATTTGATTTTTCTCGATATAAATTTGGAATTTCTAAATTTCCATTTGAACAGCTGTATACAACCTTCTGAGAGAAGTAGAGACTGAAAATAACGGCTCCACTTAATTTAAGCGGTAAATTGCCACCATTTACCATTTAAAATTTGTTTTTTTTTTTGTATTATATCACTGAGAGAGTAATTTATAAGAGAGCAGAAAAGATATAAGAAAGATGAGTGAGTGGTTAATTAAATTTTTTTGCGTAAAAGTCAGGATATAACTTTGGTTTTTGAACTTTTAAAATAAATGGCAAAAGTTCATTTAATGCAAACCAATGAAGAGTGAATATAAAATTCGCATTTTTTTACTTCTTGCCCAATATCGGCACTGCTTTAGTTCTTATTCAACATAACTATTCAATTCACAATTTGTTTAAAATTTATAAAAAATATGGCTATGACATGAAAATAAAAGAGAAACAATGTTAGCAGTTTGGTAGATCCAAGAATGACAAAATAAAGATTAGCCATGCGCATGATTTCCCGTTATGTGACGTAGAAGGGCCATTCTAAGGGTTACCAATAATGTTTCATGTGTTAGAAATAAAATTTCTTGCGAAAAATTTATGTTTTATGTGATAGTTGGAAACCTTGCAATTAAAATCTCTGAGAGTTCTAAAACAAAATCTGTAAAAAAAAAAAACAAAAAAAACAACAAAAAATATAAACATGAAGAGTGCAGTGAGCAAATGCAAGCAACACATGAGTAAAAAAACAAGTGAGAAAAAATTAGCCAATAGAAACACAGAAAGTGTGACGTCACAGGGCCAAAATGCGCAGAACATTTTAAAATTTTACGCGTGTTGGCGTAATCTTTATTTTATCATTCTTGGGCTATAGCATGAAAATAAAAGAGAAAAAATGTTAGCAGTTTGTTAGATCAAACACAATTGAAATAGTTTGTGTTTCACCAAGACATTAAAAAACAACAAAATCAACACTATAAAGGTTATACCAAACCAAGTAAACAAACAACATTTCATAACAGTTATTTTGAGTGATTTATTAAAAAAAAAAAAAAAAAACAAAATCACCCCTGTCGTGAATGAAAATTCCACATGAAATTTGTTCCCTTTTATTTTTTTAACATTGAATTTTAATACAAAAAATGTGAAAAGGGAACAAATTTCATGGGGAATTTTTATTAACGATAGGGGTGAATATAAAATGAATTTTCGGTCTCTAAAGAGAAAACCTAATGGAAGGAGTATGGAATATTTTAGTATGTGTAAACAGTTCTTTTATAAGGCCTACAAATGGCAGCACTTGCAAATTTTCCCGCTGACTTGCTTCTAAACTTTAACATACATACACCTACGAACAATACACACACGTGCCGTCTAATACACTCCCACACATACATATGTGTGTGTAAATGTGTTTGTAGGTTTTTTGTTGCTTAAACTTCCTCTCTATTTTCCTTTAGAATATTAGAAGTTCTATTATCAATATTTTTTGTTGTTACTTTAGCAAGTGTGTTTGAGGTATGCGTGTGTGTTCTCTAAGTCTCTGCTCAAAATCTTAACAATTGTTGTTTGTATCCGTTATATAAATTATATTTTATTTAACAGCTTCTGTTTTTTTTTTCATTAATTTTTTTCTGCTTGAATTTCATTTTACTGGTATTTATTTATATTTTCTTAGTTGTTTGTTTTTTAATTTGCAACAGTGTTTATTTTCTTATTGTTTGTTTGCCACTGTAGGTAAAATGTTGAGTTTTAACAGCTTGACCTATTATCTATTTTTTATCTGTTGTTATTTATTAAAGCTGTTTTCTGTTTAATTTAAGTTTATTTGATTTAATTTCCGTTTTGGTTTAGTTTTCCACACTTTTGCTTTTGCTTTAATTTCATTTGCTAGATTTTCTTTGGCCTTTTAAAGCAATAGAAATAGAAATTAAATTACAACTTTGAATTTTGTGTTCAGTTCAGTTATCTGATTTATTTACATATGGGCATTTCTCCAATGTCGAATTGCGACATTCGTACGCATTCAAAGTGAAAAAAACATATGTCAAGACATGATTTTATTTTGATAAGAGGCGAAACCTATAGCTCTTGATTAGCACTTTAGTTTGTGCTAAAGTTAATTTTCGCCAATTTTTCGTTTTCAAGATAATTACAAAAAACCAAGACATTCGCACGCGACAAAAACAGAAGTCGCTTTCAAACTAAACAAATCAAACACTGAAATCAGCGAAACTTGAAGGAATATGTTAACGGGACTTATTATAAATATAATGCACTGATGTATCTCAATAATGTTTTTTATTTTATTTAAAAATATTAAGAAGTTTATTTTTTATTTAATTTTTTATCACTGTCGCACGTGACATGTCGCATGCGACATTTTGTTCCATTATACTTTTTATGTTTATTATTTTATTTTTTATGTATTAAGAAATGCAAAATATGATTATAAATGATTTTTAATTTATTCAGTATATTTTATTTTCACAGCAGAAATTATAAACTTAACAACATATCTTCAATAAAGAAAAACAAAAATACATACTTATATTCATCTAATGTATGTTCAACAAAAACAGAAACTAACTTAACTGAGTATAGTATTACTAAGATCAAAAAGAGTTTTTTTAATGGAATATGCAGTCCTAGCTGCCTCTAGCTGTTGGCCATCGCAACAAAACGAATGGAACTGGGATATACCTGGAATGCTTTTCACTTCCTTCCATTTTTCGTCCAACTTATATTGCAGAGACAAATTTTCAATTTGAGCAGATGGCATAAAATGCATTTTGATTCCATTTATGTTGTTTGATTTTTTATTATACTTCCGTTTTTCTTGAATTATATCTTCGTTTCCTTCAGCCTGCGCTCTCCACGTTCATCTAGCATTCCGCATTATTTCGCTGTTTTTCAATTTATAGTTTTGTAATTTTGTTTCATCATCCTTTAACCTTTCTCTCCATCGTTTGCAGTTGGCTTTATTTTTACTCATCTACATTCGAAATTTTTATATTAACATATACAAATAAATATATTTTAGATTTTTTTTTTTATTTTATGAATTTTACACTTACGATGTCGCACGCTTCAAACTTTAAATAAGTGAAGAGAACAAAGCGCTGATTATTTTGCAGCAAATTTTTTTTTTTTTTAATTTGAAATAAAAATATATATTTGTTACTTGCGTTTGATGCGTTTTGTTCAAATACCTTCGACTCACTGATAAAAAATGTCCTTTTTCAATGTCGCACGCTACAACGAAATATACGGTAAAACAAAGAAAAAATTTACCGTAATTGGCAATCGCTTCGTTCCTTTTACATATTTCTCATATTCTTTAAATATAAACTGAGATTTATAAAAGCAAATGTCAATGCATAATGTCTCTCAATAAGATCAGTAATCAAAACAAAACAAGCAATAGAAATGTTTAAAACAGAACTTTTGCAATTATTCGACTTTACATGCGAATATTTCAAAATGAGTTATGAATAAATGTTAAATTTTTTTAAATTAGATAATTTTAATAGATTCTCTAAAAAAATATTTCAAAACAACATACTTTTATAGACCATAAATTTTTTGGCTGTGGTTGACATTTCTGTGGAAATGCCCATATTTCTTTTTATGTATTAACACCCTAGCGTGTATTATTAAGGTGGACGAGGCCAATGGTAGTTGAAGCAAAATAAATGGGGCCAAGCAAGTTGAATTCAATAAAAGAAATCGTTAATTTTGAAACTTTTGCTGTTAAAGTTTGTCTGTTCTAATTCTGTTCAAGTTCTGTTTAGGTAAAAATTTTAGCTGTTTAAAATGCCACCTTTGCCCTTTACACAGCTTTCTAAACCACTGCTATAGTTTTAATTATTTTATCTTTGAGTAACAAACATATTTAATTTGCCTAAAGTTTGAACATGTATTGTGTAAATATTCTACATGTGGGTTTGTAATATGTAAAAGTTTGTATGTGTGTGTGCGTCTTTGTCTATTTTGTTTTAATTCCACTGTATTATTTAAGTTTGTCTTTGGCAAAGTTGTTCTCCTCTGTTATTAGTTTACAAGTTGGTACAATGTCATGTGTTAATGGTGACGATAGTGTTGGTAATGGTAAATCAAGATGTGAATAATGATGACGATAGTGTGTTTGAAAGTTTCTTTTTCTGTTACAGCCTTACACATTATTGGTAACAATATACAAACATACGAGTACATACATATGTATGTTTGTATCTATGTATGTATAAGTAATTTCCTTAGGATTGTTTGTGTAGAACGGAAATTTAAAAAAATTGAGGTTTTAGTGCAATTTTCAAAAGCTGAAGAAAACCAACAAAACAACTAATGATTGTGTTTAACTTTGTAAAAAAAAACAAAAAAAAAAAACTTTTCAAGTTTGTAAAACCACAATTTTTTGTTTATGTGGTGAAATGCGTAAGAAATAAGTTAAAGATTTATGTGGCAGATCTTTAACAATATAAGTTATTTGAGTTATAAAGCAAACAATTTACTTAGTTTGTAAAATTTCTTTTAATTTTTTTTTTATGTCTTAAACATAATACAACAACTAATACTATGTACGTGTTTTTCAGTGTGACCATTTTAGCATTTTTGCGGTTAAATTTAGCTTATTTTATTTTGATTTAGCTGCAAAATTTTACATAATATGTTTAGCATTTTTTAATATTTAAAAATTTTAAAAAGAATTCTGATCACATTGTGATTCTTGAAACCTGTAAATTCAACCCAAGTTCGATCCCCATTTTAATAGAGAATTCATATTGTAAAACCAATTCCTACCATCAGTAAAAATAATTTAATGAAAATTAAATTTAATGAACTCGAGCATGACTAAAGAAATACAGTCAAAGCCCGGTATAACAAATACTCACTTTAACGAAT
The DNA here is from genome assembly GCA_916048285.2 of Bellardia pandia. Classification (NCBI taxonomy): domain Eukaryota; kingdom Metazoa; phylum Arthropoda; class Insecta; order Diptera; family Calliphoridae; genus Bellardia; species Bellardia pandia. Next base: position 96,431,591 of record OU696533.1, on the reverse strand, counting down.
TCGAGATATAACGAATGAGTAAATTTCTTACATTGACTACTTTACATTCGTTATATGTTTGTATAAATTTCAAGCTCAGTATAACGAACGATTTAAAAAATGGTATGTACTATACATTAAAGAAAATGAAAAGTAAAATCGTTTCAAATCTTGAAACTACAAACAATGTATCAATAAACCGTCGATCCCTCACAATGGGAGAATATCCCGTAATGGAGGAAAAGCTCTATCAGTGGTTTCTTAATCAAAGAAAGATTTTTATTCCGTTCAATGGGACAACATTAAAATTGAAGGCCATGGAAATTCAAAACCAGTTCTGCACTGGTGGTTTTCATGCTAGTGATGGTTATCCAGATTTAAGAAAAGGTATGGTGTACGACTTTTGAAGGAATCTGGAGAAAAACTGTCATCAAGAGAAGATTTGGTAGATCCGATTAAGAGGAAGTTGCAGAGAGTTATTCGAGAAGAAGGTTTATCACATGATTCTATATTTAATGCTGATGAAACAGGTTTGTTTTGGAAAATGCTTTGGATGGAGATGACGAAAATGAGGAAAATATTGAAATTGTTGACCAATTTTCTAATAATGAAACGAAAATAAAGCATTCTGAAGTAATAAAATGTTTTGATAAATTTATACAATAGGGTTCCCAAAATAATATTAATATTTCAAAACAATTAGTACTTCGAGAAATACAGGAAGAAGCTCTTCAAATGAGTCTTCAAGTTACTTGTAAACAAACGTCTATAAATGATTTTTTTCCACCAACTTAAAAAATTTTTAACATATTTTAATAAAAAAAAAAACTTTGCAATATAACGAATTTTTCACTATAACGAAAGGGCCTGACAATATATCGTTCGTTATACCGAGCTTTGACTATATATCAAAATTTTAAAAATGAAAGATGAAATTACAACGCTTGAACTAAAATGGCAAAAATTAACTTTATATGATTGGAAAGCCTGAGTATTTTCAATTTCAGGTATTTAAGGGTTAAATTACCTCTATAAAGTGCGCCAATATTTCGACTCCTTGTTTCGGCTGTTCGCCACTGAGTATCTCCTGAACAATCCAGAAGCTGGTGTAATAACGTGTTTATCTTTTTTGGTCCCTTAAATACCTGAAATCAAAACTCAACCATAGTTGAAAGTTGAAAACTCCCTTTCATCTTTTGTTATCAAGATATAGTTTTGCCATATATTAATTCAGAAGTTAAACGTATATTTAGTGGAATGACTTTTATAAAAACCAAGTAGGAATATAAAGTCGTCAATCCCGATTATAATGTATGTTGAAGTGATTTTCAGAAGTGGTTCTTATAGCGGAGCTATCATTATGAAATTAGGTGCTAGGATTACTAATTCTCAATTGTATTTGGATACCAATATTTTTAGTACATTTACTAAATTTGAGCAATGACTGATTATGCACCAATTTTTATAAAATTAGGTATCATGATTTCTATATATGTATATGAAACTTATTTGTATTGAATTTTATTAATTTTAAGAGAGTTATGCCCGTTAAAGTGATTTTCTCAAATGGACCTTTTATGGCAGCTATGACTAATTATTGACCGCTAAAATATTTGTAGGTGTGATTAGGTATCATATATAGAATTTAGTTGTGGCAAAATTTATATACGTTTATAAATCACACATTTATGATAGATAAAACCCTATTTCGATAGCACATTTGTATAGAGTCTAAGTGAAATAATGCACCAATTTCAACAATCGAAATATCTTCTAAATTGCGACCTGTACTTTACGTGAACAGTCATTAAATATAATCAGCAAGTGATTCTGAGTCGATTGGTGTACTTTAAGGTGGATATTAGTAAGACTAATATTTTTGGGCGTTACAAACATCATCCCTACTATGGTGAATTTAAATACCATGAATTCTATCCTTTATATTAGTTAAATGTGGATTAAAAAGTTTAAATAAATGTTTTCAAATTATAGAAGACCTTATTAATGTCTTATGTAAAAAAAAATTATGAAAATTTGTATGAAAATTAGGAACATACTCAAAAAATATTTAACAACTGAGTTATCTTTAAGCACAGAGTATACTCTGTGTCTTTAAGGTTAGACCTTAAACTTTTCGAGATCTGGTCACACTGGTGTTTTTGTATTTGTACTGGAAATACTGGATGATTTGTTCTTATTGGCAAAAGAATCTCTGTAATCTTTAAAGTATTTTTCAATTGTTTGCTTTAGTCTGTTGTTAAAACAGTTTGTATAGCATGCTTTAGGGATGTAGAAAAAAACAACTACAGGCAATGCTTAGTAAAGACATTTACCACTAATAAATAACTCACCGTATATATATAGGCAATACAAACAACAACATGATTGTAAATAACGTTACTTTGTTTACCTTTGATTTTCAGCTTTAGGGTGGCCCCTTCTTATGAATATAAATTAGGGGATTTTGAGAAAATCTTTTATATAAAAGAAATTTTTGAGAAATCTTTATTAAATCTTTAGATTTTTTAATAATTTTGTACGTTAGCTGTTAAACTTCAATATTTAAAATATTTTATTATTTTGTTACTAAAAATTAATATATTTACATAAAACACTACATAGACTCTACAACAAATGCGATAATATTGAAGTTTAAATGAAAAATGTTTTTATGAAAATTCCAAAAATTTTAAGACGCATGCGCGGGCCAAAGATATCACTTAATTTTCCTAAGACAGCAAAATATTACTATTAGAACAACTTTATTACTTAACTTTTATTTTTTCCCATACAAAAACGCCCCACCCTACTTTGTAATCAATGCGCGGGCTCTTACATTTAAAATATTTCAATAAAATTTTAAAGACTTCCATTTGAACTAGTAACACAACAAAATTTTGCTATTAGAAGACGATCTAAGACAAAACAAAATTTCACCACACCCTCCTGTGTAATATGTAGTATTTTATGAGAATTGCTTAAATTTAAGCTAGCAAAAACTGTAAGCCTATTGTAAAGCATTGTAAATTTACATTTTTTTCAAAATTAATTTGCGAAAATTTGTCTTTCTAGCTTTATTATAAACTTTTTCCCATGGAAATCAATATTTCGTTTTTTTAAATTTTGAGTTTTTTAACTTTCTATAAAAAAAATTTTATGAATTACCAAATTGAGCTTTAATATCGAAACTTATTTAATATAAAGATTTGTTTAGAGGATATACAGCTATGGACAGAGAAATAGCTAACCTATGTTCTATGAAGTGCCAAACGTTTTAAATTTCCAGTTCAGCTTCTAGCTCAGCTTCTAGTTCATTGAATTATATGATGTTTGTATTATTTATTTGCTTTATAATGATTTGCATTTTTTTTTTTGTTTTTATATTTTATTTTTAAATAATTGTTTTATATTTTTGTTATTTACTGAATGACGTAAAGTAATAGACTGCATTATAAAGCCAGTGATATTGTAAATTATATTTTAAAAAGAAATAGTTTATACCTTTAAAACCAGTTACTACTTGCTACACTTACCTACTGCCTAACATGCATGAATTGTGCTGCAAATGAAATATCTATATGTAGCTATAAATAAATAAATTAATTAAATGTATGTTTAAAAACTATAAACAAGTAATCAAATTAGCCACTGTGTAAATGTTTAATAATAGTAAACAGTTTTAAGCAACAAAAACTATCAATTATTTTTTATGTCATTTTAATTTATTTCAAATAAATGTGATTGATACATATAATTTTATTATTAATTTAAAAACACATATGTACATAAAAAATTAGCAAATAATTACAAATATTTTAAATCTTTTTTCAAACAACCAATATTAAAAAAAAAACATTGCTGATATGGTTAAATAGGTCGAGTATTACCCCCAACCAGAGCGACTGCGTCAACCCATCGCAGCCGTTTGTAAACGCTGTTTCCTACCTTATCGGCCCGTGGTTAATTGGGGTGCTACTGGTATACGTGGACGCTGGCCAAAATATGTACAAACCGATGAACACTCACGCAGCATTAACACCAACTATTTGCCCTCCTATTCGGCGGCCACACCCAATATACTAAGACATCCAGCTGCTTTAAATGGTCCTTTGCATACTTGGGGCACACCACCACGTATAACAGCCATGCATCGCAGAAGTTTTCGGCGTAATGATGCTAATTATCGTTATTAAAAAAATAAAAAAAATCCCAAAAAAAAAAAATTTTAATTGAAAAATTAGAACAACTTAAACAAAAAGTTTAAAAGATATTTAAAAGTAGCAACTTTAAAATGTGTTAAATTTTAAAACAACTAACTACTTACTTACATATACATATAAAACAATATTATCATATCCTTTTAATATCTTAAACATTTAACACATATCTAAACCATAATATCATTTAGTGGCACAAGTTTTTGTTAAAAAGAAAAACTTGCATAAAATTTGTAACATAAAAATGGCTGCTATTTATATAAAAAAAAAACAACAAAACAAAAAATATTTGTATTTGTATTTGTAAACAATTTGAAAAGGCTAGAAAGTGAGAGTTTGTTTGACTCTAAGACAATAATTGCAACACAACATATTTAAACATAAATTCCTAACTTTGATATTTATATTATAAAACAAAAAATATTAACAAAAGAAAAGACAATAATTTTTTTCTTATTAAAACTTAAAAAAAAAACTGCATGTATTTAATATATATAAACATATTTATAAATAAAATAAATAAATGAAAAAAACTGCTTGAAATAAAGGACAATAATTTTTAGGAGAAATATTTGCAAAATCTCTAAAACTCCAAGTATTTGTTTGTATCACAAGCAAAGAAAAGACAATAATTGAATAAAAGAGAAAAAAGAACCCAAAATATTTGAAGACAATTAAAACTTGTAATAAAAAATTGACAATAATTATGAAAATAAAAACAAAATTTACTTATTTATAACATACATACTACATATATAACATATATATAACATATACTATATAAAATGTTCTTTTGTTTAAACATTTTAAGGAAACTAAATTTCCTATGAAAAACAACAACAACATTATATTATATAAATGTTAAATTTATCTTTCAACAGAATTATTATTCTAACTAAGTATATACAAAAAAAAAAACAAAAACAATATTAAAATATATTAACAAAAAACAAAAACATATTTACAATAATTGTAAGTCTGATGTTGTCAATACGAAATAATTATAAATTATTTAAATTAAAAATTATATTAAACCAAAAAACTTAAGAAAAATATGTAAATTATATTTCTCCACAAACACAAATAAAAAATAAACTCAATGTCAATGTTTCACTTCCTAAACTATCTAAAAATAAATCTAAACTAAAATTTTATTGTTGTTCTTAAAAGCCACCACAGTAAGTATTATTGTATGATTTTTACAACAAATCCCTGTTTCTAGCTATTTAACTAAAGCAAGGTAACTCCTGTTAGGCAGCAAAGTTAACCTACCCACCAGAGAACAGAAAGAGACCATTCACATTTGCTAACCATTCGCATATTCATTGCTTTTACTCGACAATAATAAAAATGTGCATTGCTGTTTGTTTACTCATTCCTTATTACTGTTTGCTATTTTACATTCCCTTTTTGTTATGCGGTTATATATAAAGCAACGAAATAAGACAATGCCACATGAAAAAACTGAAAACATTCACACCATTCGTCCAGTATTCGTTGCTTTCAGTGAATGAAAACATAAAGAAAGAGCAAAAACAATACAAAACCTAATGAGAAAATAAATATTTTTTGGTTGTTGCTTTATGTGCGATTTGTTGACAGTTAACTAGTAAAGTTTGATATTTGAAACCATTCATACCAATCGTTAACCATTCGTACCAATCGTTAAGTATTCGTTGCTTTTGGGAGTATACGTTTACATTTGTACAAGACATGCAATGCAAGCATCATTTTTCGTTACACTCCGTTTTGTGAATAATGACATGTATTGCTTTACGGAATTGATTTATGTTGTCAACATGAGGTTCGTTTTTTGTGATTGTATTCAAAATCTAAAATTAACCAATCAATCCGTTCTCTGCTACCCACTTTCCACTTTAATTTTAGTGGTTAACAGCTTTGTCAACTTGCTGCGTTTCGCACCATTTTTGGTGTTCTTTTTTAATTTTTTTTTGTGCGAAAAATTCCTTAAGCTGTGTATAGACGACGGTCGTGTGAACTTAAAATGTTTGCCTTCCAACGTTGTAAGAAAAAGCATTTTCAGTACATTGCAAGATTGTCAGTCATCTAACAATCGTGTAAACACAAATTTTTGTCATTGTCATTGTTTTAAGACAATTAATTGTCAAACACTTTTCATTGTCATATGTATGCGCAAAGTTTATGCATCTGCCAATGGCAGCATTGTCATAGAAATTATTTTTAAATATATATGTATATATATGTATACATAAATAAACAAACAAGTGTGAATTAATAACATATTGGAAAAAAAATTTCGGTTGACAGATAAATTCATTGTGTGACAATTTTGTGGCAATGAAATTGTTAGTTTTCTTACAGTCGTCTGAACTGACAATTTATACTAGCGGTATTCACACCGAGCTTGTTAGTTTGTTAGTCGGTAGTTTGTTAATTTGTTAAAGTTACCAACTGTGAACGACCCCCTTTTTAAAACTTTGTTAGTCTGGTAACTTTCGTAGTAAAACAGCTGATTTATTGTTTTGACACAATTTATTATTCTGGAAAAAATAAAACATGCCACGAGAAAGTGTAAAAAAAACAATTGTAAACCATTTAATTACTCATTTTTTCTTTTGGTTATCCACTACGAGAACAGTTTATGATTTATTAAAATAAAATAAAAAATCATTTATTTAACATACTTACTCTCAATGTACACAAATATTTTTTTAGAAATGTATCACAAATGATTTTTTAAATATATTTATTTAGAAACTGCAACAGCTGATTGTGAGTTACCAACTAACAACTATTTTATCAGGGGTGCCGTGTCGTTAATTTGTTAAATGTTTATCCGTTAGCGCGTTAAATATACAAAAACAAAATGCGTGTAAAAAAGTAACGATTAACGACTAACAAACTAACAAGCTCGGTGTGAATACCGCTACTATGTTTCCACGGTACATGCTTCGCTCTCTATTCATGCTTCACACCCCAATCATGTGCGAAACAACTTGCTTCACCATACAAAATTTTAAGAGCGAATCAAGTAGATTCATATTGAATCTACTTGCGAAGCACGAAAAATTGCACTCTTCTCTAATTTTTATCGCAAATTTATCTGCACTAGCTGTAAAAATTTAATATTATTGTAAACAAAGCAAATTATTTTCTTGTTGCTGGAAGTAAAGAAAGTAAATACGTACGAATGTATGTTTTTTTTCAAATAAGCTAACTAATTTCCACTCACTTTTTGTTTGTCCATTAAAAAAAATTATTTTCCACAATTTTAAATTCTGTTTTTTTTATTCTGTTTGTTTATTAAAAGCAACTGTCAAATCGAATCAAGTTTATTAGTCATGTAAACAGCATGATTCATAAACATGATTCAGAAGGCGAAGCAGGTGATTCAAGTCGTCGTGGAAACATAGTATTACCTTTTGCTAACAGTTTTTCAATGTCAGTACATTGCTAGCACATTGCAACGTTGTAATATCTGACGACCGTCTATACATAGCTTTTCTTTAAATATAACCATTATTGCTTTTAAATAGAAAACAATTATAAAATTAACTTTTTCTGAAGCATTGCTCACATAAAATTTCGTCTCACTACAGCAGCTTTTTTTGAACCTTCAGTATTTTGGTTTTTAAACATTCTGCTAAAAAATTGTAAAGGGTGATTTTTTTTTTGGTGTAAATAACTTTAAGTTGGCAGCACTTTTATAACTGGCAGCCATGTTGTCAACTGATTGTCAAGTGATTTAGGTTTAAGGCTCAGTTAGCCGACAGTAATGGAATGTAACTGCAACAGTAAGAAACAGCTGATGGATATTGTTATTTGTAAAGTAATTCAAATTGTTATGGAGATGTAAAGTAACGCAACACCGTAATGTATGAATCTGTAAGAAATAGAATTTCCTTACATTTTTACGTCATTACACTACATTCCGTTACAGTCGGCTAACTGAGGCTTTAGTTTGATTTGGCATTTCAACATGAATAGACTGACGCCTGAACAACGCTTCCAAATTGTACAAATTTATTTTGAAACGTTGTAGTGTCTGACGACGTCTATACATAGCTTTTGTTTGCGCCCTCTTTTATTAATTTCGTTGCGTTTTTGAATTTTTCGGAAAATATGATGAAATATTTATTTTTACTAATTATTAATTGCGGTTTTTTTTCATGAAATCTATACGATGTAAAAGGAAACCATTAAATATATTTTAAATACGACTTTTTTCCTGAGACGCATTTATAGCATTTTAATTAAATAAAGGCTATAAAATCAAGCTATAACATTAATACACCTACTCACCACCAGAGGCGCTGCCATTCTGCACTAAAAACAAACATAATGCGCAATTGCAGAGTTATGATATAAAAAAAAGCTTTCTTCTTTCACTACCTTTACTTCTTTAACTATCCCCTTTCCAAAGAAAGTAACGCAAGTATATATATGCATATTAATTGCCTGAGTTTTACTTCTCTTTAAAAAAAAAAATAAAAATAAAACTGGAGTCGCATTAGAAAAGTTGCAGCAAAAGTCTTAGCTCGTTTATTACAAAAAATTTTTTTTTACTATTATTACTTTTAGGGCCATTATTACAACTTACAAATAGTTATTTTTAGGATGCTATCTGACAGATAAATAGTTTTTGGTTATCCTTATAAGATTCTAAGACGATCTAGCCATGTCCGTCCGTCTGTTGTTGGCACCATAGAGCTTCGAAAAAAAAACATAGAACAATGAAACTTTTACCAAACATTCTGTGATCCACCAAAATGTTTGGTATTGCAAATTGGTAAAATCTGTCCAGTAGGATCTGAGTTATAGATCAAAGTTTCAGACTACCTCGATATTTTTCAGGTATTTTTTGCTATTTTCTTTAAATATAATGCATGAAATTTTGCACACTTTATTTTTATTATAAGAAGGATAAGTGCTGTTGAAAATGGTAGCAATCTCATGGCCCCATAATGAATTTCTTTGATTTTTGACTGTAAACTTAAATAAACTTTTAAACGAGTGCAATTAAACTAAGTGATAAAAAATGTCTGCAATTCAAATATATTAAAAACAGACTTTCAACATTTAACATTTTAATGTCCAATTCCCTATTAGACAATTAAGTCAAGGGACCACCAGATGCGTCTTTGGTCTCTTATTCATAAAGAGAGGAAATGAAGAGATGCAGAAATCTTTAAAAATAACAATGAAAGCGAAATATCGAATCGAAACGAGAAAGCAATATTTTGGACAATATAAACAAAATGGACGTAGAATATATACGCGCAAAACAGTTGCATTAAATAGTAGCATTGAGTATTTGAAGCAAATAAATGTTGCATTTGGCGAAGAAAAACGTGATCCTCCATGACAAAAATCCTTAAATTCGGCTACGAACCTCTAACACATGTAATATATTTTCTAGATTGAACCCTCAGTAGCTATTTCTTTATTTCAAGACAAAAAGTAGCTAAATTGAAAAGATGATCACTAAAACAAACATTTCCACAAGTATTCGATCTCCGGTTCAGAACGATTTGAGACGCTGTCACTAGAGAATTGGCAATTCAGCGGCAGAGGCCTACAGCACTTGAAAGCGTTGCCAGCAGAAGAAAACTTTCAACAACAGTGGATCTATTACAACAAGTAATTAGAGCTGCCTGTACCTAAAGAATTTTTCTCGGCAAAGAAGAGCAGAGAACTTTGTAGAACATTTTTACCAAAATTACTTCTCCTTCAAAATTTCAATTTACCTTTTCCAGTTCAGCCCTTAATAAATAAGTTTTTTTTTAACAATTTATTTTCCATTTAAATAAAATATTTATTTATAAACCTTATGTTTTAATAATTAAATAATTAAAACATCTGAATAATGTACAAAAATTTAATAAAGCAATAAACTTTTTTAATAATAAACTCCTGCCTACAAAATCATACAAAATATCAAACAAAAGAAAAAAAAAATCATTAAAAAAGTTTTTTCTTTGTTTTTCCAGCAAAACACTTGAGATGCACTTGAAATATGGAATATGGAAACAAACATTACGTTACGTTTTTCCATATTCTTAAGTACTTGTCCATATAAATAAATATGAAAAATATAATAATTTTAATGTTTAAAGAAATTGTAAATAAAATTAATTCAAATGCCTCCTCAAGTTCAACAAACAAATTCGTTTTTAAACATTAAGTTTAGCTCCAGTATTTGGTATCACCCTGTGTGGGCAAGGGATGTTGATAGGCGGAAGCGGCCACCGCTGCCGCCGGGTTCATGGGATTGTTGTGGCCGAGCGAAACATTAGCCGCAGCTGCATAATCGTTGAGGGAATGTTGTTGGGCCGCCGCCGCATGAGCATGATGATGGGCCGCTGCGGCATTGTAATTGGCGGCAGCGGCGGCCGATTGGTAAGCGGCTGCCTGAGACCAGTTGGAGGGATTTTCTAATTTGGCATAGTTATCGGTGAGATGTAGAGAAGGCGAGATTTTCGAAACACTTTCGGCGGTGAGTTTGGAGAAATCGTCAATGGAGAGTTTGGAGTAATCTTTAAATATGAAAGATATATAAAATTAACAATTTTTAGAAATCTTTGACCCACTTACCTTGATGATAGTAATTCTGCCCACTGAAATGTGTATTATGGAAACTGCCCGCAAAACCTTGATGAGCCGACTGGGCTGCCATCAAATCATAGCCGCCCATTTGTGAGTGCGGATGATGGTGATGATGGGCGGGATGATGGGCAGCGGCCGCCGCTGCCGCAGCAGCAGCATGCACACTATGTTGATCATTCATGCCCGCACTGGAGGCTGTAGTACCCGCAGCCGGACTATAGCCCATGGAACCCATAGCCAGCGGGCCAAAACCTAAGGGAGCCGAGCCGGCTGAAGCCGCAGCTGAATTGCTTACTCCTGAACTGGACATGCCACCATTCATGCTGCCGCCACCTCCACTACCCGAATGTTTGCGCAGGCGAGCTCTTCTATTGCTAAACCACACCTGTATGCGAGCCTCTGTCAGCTGTGTGGACTGGGCCAATTCTTCGCGGGTATAAACATCAGGATATTGAGTGCGGGCAAAAGCTCTCTCTAAAGCCTCCAATTGATCGGCGGAGAATGTAGTTCTGGAACGTCTTTGTTTACGTTTCAGGGGGATACCCGGCTCCGATTCGGTATCACTTAAATCCGAATCTCTGCCTAAAATAATAAGTTAAGTGTAAGAAAAACATGTTAATAAGTAATTTACACATTTTGTTTATTTTCTTTAAATCTCAAATTAATCCTTAATAATTAATGTGATACTAACACTGGTTTATTCATATTGTCAAGCGTGTGTGTTATGCTGGCTGACTGTGGTAATATGAAACTATCATCAATTATGGCTAAAAAGCCGGAAGGATTTTCATATCATTAACTCATATGACCTTTATTCCATTACATATACTTTTAACCAACAACCACACAACAAAAGTTATAACAAAAAAGAAACAAATGTAAAGAACACCACACACAGGATTGTGTTAAAAAGGTACACATAACACAACCTCAAAAATAGTTTTTTTTTTTATTTAAGGAAATAAAAAATTAATTAAAGCAAGTGTTTAGTGGTGAAAAGGTAAAAAAGGCTGTAATGAAATAAATTGTAGGTAGACATGGATATCCGGTTATTTGAAATAATTTTAAATTGTAAAACCAAGTAGGCCTTAAAGAAGTGTCTAAACAATTTTCATAAGATAGTTTCTCTATTGATAATAAGACATTTTTCCGACAGTCTTGTTAAGACAGTCTTGTTAACACAGTTTTGTTAAGACAATATTGTTAAGACAGTCTTCTTAAGACAGTTTTGTTAAGACAATATTGTTAAGACAGTTTTGTTAAGACAATATTGTTAACACAGTCTTCTTAAGACAGTTTTGTTAAGACAATATTGTTAAGACAGTCTTGTTAACACAGTCTTGTTAACACAGTTTTGTTAACATAGTCTTCTTAAGACAGTCTTGTTAACACAGTTTTGTTAAGACAGTCTTGTTAAGACAGTCTTCTTAAGACAGTCTTGTTAACACAGTTTTGTTAAGACAGTCTTGTTAACACAGTCTTGTTAACACAGTTTTGTTAACATAGTCTTCTTAAGACAGTCTTGTTAACTCAATTTTGTTAAGACAGTCTTGTTAACTCAGTTTTGTTAAGACAGTCTTGTTAACACAGTTTTGTTAAGACAATATTGTCAAGACAGTTTTGTTATGACAATATTGTTAACACAGTTTTGTTAAGACAATATTGTTAAGACAGTCTTCTTAAGACAGTCTTGTTAACACAATTTTGTTAAGACAGTCTTCTTAAGACAGTTTTGTTAAGACAGTTTTGTTAGTGCAGTTTTCATAGCGGTAACAGTCATACCTGCTTATTCAAAAACGATTATTAAATTTAATAAACGTTTATTAAGGCAATTTTATATGCAAATCTGTCATAATAAACGTTTGTTATATTTAATAATCGTTTCTGAATAAGGGGGTTATTGTTTAAGAACGTTTCCTATAAATAACCGTGTCCTGTTTAAGACCGTTTTATTATTGAAAACTGTGTCTTTTTCAAGTTCGTTTTATTATAGAAAACTGAGTCTTGTTAAATACCATTTTCGTATAGAAAACTGAGTCTTGTTAAAGACAATTTTCGTATTGAAAACTGAGTCTTGTTAAATACCATTTTCGTATAGAAAACTGAGTCTTTTTTAAAAAAAGTTTTCCTATAAAAATCCCTATCTTATATTTAACAAGACAAAAAACATTATTATAACGTATTTAAGTCAACATTATTAATTTGTTAACTTATCTTTATGTTTAACAAATTAGTTTTGTGTTACTTTTTAATAGTTTTCGTTCTTTTTTTATTTAGTTAATATTTCTTATATGACGTTTAACCTTTTATGTCAATATCTCCCTCCACATAAGGTTTCATTTAACTTTTAACCTTTACCTGCCTGTACATATCTACTCACACAACATCAGCTACATCAAGCTGTGAGAATTGCTACAATATTTATTAAATAAATATGTAGCTTGAAAATTAAGAAAAAAAAAATATAATCATTTTATTTCTTAACAATTTATTAAGATGCTGCTACTTCAAATTATAAATGCACCATTAAATGTCGTAAATTTGAAATGCTTATTAAGCAAGTATAGAAATTAAATTAAAAAGCCAACATCTGTTTCCTACAAAAAAAAAAAACCTACTTTTCCCACTATACTGAAACAAAAACCCTTTCTGGCAACTCTATTTAGAAAGAGCCGCTACCAGAGAAAGAGCGAGTGCAATTGTTTACATTGCATATGTCTTTAGTAACTAACATACATGTCATTATGGGCCGTGACAAATCTGTCAAAAGAGTGCCGCCAAAATGTAAATTAAGTGTCATAAAATATAATATGCTCTAACAAATTCTAAACAACCCACAAAATACATAGTCGCACTAAAGAAAAAAAAAACTCAACCATTTAGTATGACATATTAAGAGTTAAACCTATTTTAAGTACACGCCATAATTTTCATATTTAAAAGAAATTGCTTGCAAGTTGAAAAAGAAAATCCCATCGTTAATTGTAAGAAGAAAAAAACATTACCTAATTTGACAATGAATGCCACATGAGATGGCGGTAGTCCATGTGACAGTTAAACATGAATGGTGTGGTATGGTTAATGTAGTGGCAGCAGTTGACAGCTAGGATTATATTACAAACATCATGTTAGTGTGTCAATAATAGTGTTACGCGCTGCGTACTTAATGTTTAAAAACCACACAGGAACTAACGCAAATATGTATATATGTAGATATTTTTGTAATTATTACTTGTAATTGTATAACAATTTACATGGTTTACAAAAGACATGATGAACATAATTTTTTGACATGGTTTTTTTTACAATGAAATACAACTCTGTAGGAACGGAAAATCATGACAAAAATGTAGGAAATCTTATTTGTGGGGAGACCTTAAGGCGTTACCAGCAATTTGGTTATGCTTCATCATATGAGATGTGGTAGAAAAATTAATGAGGATTGATGGGAATGTGACTTAATAAGAAGAAAATTTTAATTTACACTGACATAATAAGACCCTGTTTTCTATAAAATATACAGTCTTAACAAGACACAGTTTTCTATAGAGAAAGACGTATATGAAGACAGTTTTCTATAGGAAAACTGTATTTGTGAAGACGGATTAATTAGACACGGTTTTAATAAGACACTGTTTTCTATAGAAAAACTGTTTGTCTGAAGACGGGTTGTAATAGAAAAACTGTCTTTCTAAAGACGGGTTTCCATAGGAAAACTAAGTCACATTTCTATAGAAAAGTCGTCTTTCTAAAGGGAAACTATCTTTCTAGAGACAGTTTTCTATAAAAAAAACTGTTTTTCTGAAGACGGGTTGTAATAGGAAAACTGTCTTTCTAAAGACGGTTTTCCATAGGAAAACTAAGTCACATTTCTATAGAAAAGCCGTCTTTCTAAAGGAAGACTGTCTTTCTAAAGATGGTTTTCTATAGAAAAACTGTCTTTCTGAAATCGTCTTTTTTTCTATAGATTTTTTCTATAGAAAATCGTCTTTCTTATAAAACTGATTTTTGAAAGACGATGTTCTACAAAAAAACTGTTTCCTGAAGACGTGTTTTTATAGGAAAACTGTATTTCTGAAGACGGTTTTCTATGGGAAAACTAAGTCACATTTCAATAGAAAAGTCGTCTTTCTATAGAAAAACTGTTTTTCTGAAAATGGCGTTCTGTAGGAAAAGTCGATTGTCTATAGGAAAACTGTCTTTCTAAAGGAAGACTGTTTTTCTGAAGACGATTTTCTATAGGGCAAAATCTTACATAGAAATGTCTAAAAAGTGTCTAAATAAAAAATTAATTTATTTTATACCATTTCTCCCACAAGTGTGTTAATACATTAATAAAGAAATATTTAGTAACTAATCAAATCTCTCACCCTTCTAATACCAAAAAAAAAAAACGAAAACAAAATTAACCAAAAGTAAAAAAAATATAAAAGAAAACAAAACACACATAAACTGAGATCAAGATCATCAACACAATATAATGCCACGATCAACAGCCACCAACAGCAGCATTATCACAACAGTAGGGGCAGCCAAATGAAATTGAGAAAATGCCGATCGTACAAAGACATGAAAAACCACCGCACAGGACTGCCCATGGTGCATTAAAGATGCCGCAGTGTGGCGGCTTATTTGTTCGTACCGTCAATGCTTTTGTTAAGTTGACACTTTTTTCGGGCATGGACGCATAACGTTACCCAAACGAGTCTAAATGAAATTTATCACAAAAATATGCCGGGTAGAAAAAATAAATTCAACAACGAAAAACCTAATGAAATGAAAGAAAACGAGAAATTATTGTTTAACGAAAAATAAGTGAATTTAACGAAGGCGTTAATTTCAAATAAAATAAAAAACCAGGCAGCGATTACATGTCTTATGAGCAGCAAATAAAACAAAAATTTAAACCTTTTAAAAAGATTATTGGTTATTTTATAATTTATAAAAGACCGCACACAAGGAAGGATATTTATAAATCCTTTAAAGTTTTCATATTTCAAATAACAAATTTGCTTAATCACTGCGTAGATTGGCAAAAGTTTTTTTTTAGTGTTTGGGCAGCTCATTTATCTGCTGACTTGGTGTTTTTCTTGTCAGCTCTTTCCCTAAGGATTTGTTAGTCAAACAAAGTGTAAGAGTTTAAGTAAAGTGTAAAATATTTTGACGCCTTAACTTCAAACATTTGCCGTCTTTATCTTATTTTTATTTTGCTTAGTCTTTCGTTTTTTTTTTTGCCAAGTCAATTGCTGAAAAACTAACCAAAAAGAGGGCGTCTTTGTGTCTCAAAGGTAGGCTTCAGTCCTTAAGATGTTATTGTTCAAATTGGCAAATCATATAAACAACTACCTTTCTTGTACAACCTGTATTTATGTAAGACCTAGTTTCTTACCCCTAAAAAAAATGAAAATATTACGACATTTTTTAGCTGAGAGTAACAAAAACGCAAGCCGCCCTTGTTACTTTCTTCTTTTTTTAGCCATTTGTTAATATACAACATACAATAGGTTCCGTTCTGTCTATTGTATAATAGTTTTAATATATTGTTTTTAACCTGCCCTTAATATCCTTGATTTTGTTATGCGTTTTTAACGTATGTTGCTGTTTATCTCTTCTATTATTAATTACCTCAAGTGATTTGTTTTTTCCTGGCTTTGTGACGTCGGCCTGTATTATTGATCCTTTAAGATCTTTTGTTAAAAGGCGTTTTTCTTTTCACAGGTGAAGTGGGCTTGCCCTTTATTTATTTAGTTTACTCCTAGTTGCGGTGAAAATAAAACATATTACGTCAATAGTTAACATTTATTTAGTTTATTTGATGGATGTATTGTTGTTAAGATTTTGTAACAAATCTTCTTAGATCTTTGGCTAATCAAACCTATTATGTATGAAAATGTCAGAAATATGTTCTTAGGTTTAAAGAAAAAGATCTCTAGAAAGTTTTGTTTATTAAAAATTGCCTTAAAATTTTCAAAATATCAAGCAAAAAGTTGTAAATTTTAAATCAATCGTAGGTCTTGATGTTTAAAAATTTCAGCTTTAAACAAATTTAGCTTCAATCATAGGTCTTTATATTAAACAATTTGAATTTCAATTGGAGGTCTGTATGTTGTTCAAATTTAGCTTCAATACAAGGTTGTTATTTTAAACAATTTTAGCTTCAATCACAGCTTCAAACGTAGGTCTGTATACCATTCAAATTTAGCTTCAATCATAGGTTTTTATATTGAACAATTTGAACTTCAATTGGAGGTCTGTATGTTGTTCAAATTTAGCTTCAATACTAGGTTGTTATTTTAAACAATTTTAGCTTAAATCACAGCTTCAAACGTAGGTCTGTATACCATTCAAATTTAGCTTCAATCATAGGTTTTTATATTGAACAATTTGAACTTCAATTGGAGGTCTGTATGTTGTTCAAATTTAGCTTCAATACTAGGTTGTTATTTTAAACAATTTTAGCTTCAATCACAGCTTCAAACGTAGGTCTCACAACCACAGTTTCAATCGTCGGTCTTTATGTTCAAAAATATTAGCTTCAATCGTCGGCCTTAATGTTAAACAATTTTATAGCGTGCTCAAATATGAACCTTAATTGCGATAATCGCAATTAACGCCATTATTGGGCTCAATATTCCATATAAAATCTCAATTATTGCGCAATAAGTACGAAATTGTTATAATATTGAGTAAGATTTCGAATGCAACACTGTTCACAACTGTGTTTAGTGAACAAAATTTTATAAAATGGCAAACGTCAACAAAAGAAAACAAAAGAAATCATTAAAAAATCAAGGTGAAGGTAAGTTTGTTTACATAGAAACACAACAACCATATAGATTATTTTTTGCATTGTTTTCCAACTTTCAAATGATTATTGAGTAAGCTGAAAATTGCGTATGCCTGAACACTTAAAATAATATTGTCAATTAACCGAATATTGACTCAATTAAGTTTCATAGCTGAACACAGTATTAGCTTCAATCACAGCTTCAATCTGTCTTTATGTTGAACTTCAATTGTGTGTCTTTATATGGAACCAATTTTAGGTTCAATCTTCAACTATGGCTTCTGATACAATATTTACGTAAAATAATGACTGCAGAAATGTTTTTCTGAACTAGGAAAAGAAATAGGATGAGATTTCGAAATAAGACTAAGAATAGGACAAGAAATATGAATAGCAGCGTTATGCATAATAAAAAATTGGCATGAATTTAGCATAGAGTTTAGCTATAATGTGCAAACAAACTACGGTTAACAAACTGCTAAACACTTGTTAGCATGTTACCAAATACTGACCATCTTTTCATAAACAGCTGTTTGCCGATCTTTTCATTTTTTCTATTTTTATTTTATTTAATACCGGCACTTCCATTTTAAACTATAAAATATTTTTAACGCTTTGCAAATTTTTATTTTGTTATGAAGGGAAAACAAACTTTAAGTATCAAATTCAGGGATGATATAAACAAAAATAGTAATTTTAGTAGTGACATCATTAATTTTCAGAGTTGATTTTTTTAAAGTTAGCAGACGTTTGCAAATTGTTTATGAATTTGCCAAGTCAAATCTGCATTTTAGTTAACAGCTAGTTGACCGCAGTTTATAAACAGTTACCAACTTTAAATACTAAATACTAATATCATTAAAATTCTTTCGAAATTCCAAGCATGTATTAAGTCAAATGGTTAGTACTTCAAATGGCTATAAATTGTTAAAAATGGCAACATACATAGTTTTATTGCTAAAACAATAACATTTTTAATAATATTGGGACCGCTGACGGCAAGCGACAGACGAATAATTGCACACTTATTTATAATTATCTTTAAAATTTATTATAAACTTTCTAAATTTAGCATTTCTAAACAAATTTTCTTTCATAAATCCTTGATAAATAAAAAGTTTTACTATGAATAAAGCATTTAGTTACTAAATTTCATTAAAAAAATCACATTTAATTACATAAAATTAGCTGCTATATTAATTTTAACTGATTAAATTTATACCTAATGAAACTTTTTAACTTTGCATAAGTAATTACTTTGATTTACAACAATCAACCTTAATTTATTAGCTTAAATAGCAGATTTTATTAATATTTTTAGTTTAGTTTCTAATACTTGTATATATGTACATACATATGTATATCTAATATAATAAACATGTTAATAACAACATTAAATAATTATAAAAAAATATAATTAATTTATTAGTTTATTTCTTTTAATTTGTATTAATTTCTCTAACTTTCATTAACAATGTTTAAAAATCTCCACTTGTTGCCCTTTTCTTAATCATTCCTTTTGCTTACGGCAACCCTTTCCATTAGATTTGCTTTACTTTTATTAGTTCATTGTTTCATTCGTGGTCGACATGTGTTGTAAATTTAAACGTTCGTTTAAAAATAATATTTAATTATGTTTATACATGTGAATATATTAAATAAATTGCATAAAAATATTAAGCAATATATAAAGTTTATAAATGTGTAATAATATTATTAGAAACTATAAATTATTAAAGTGATAAATGTGTGTAAATATGTGGGGCCAAATAATTTAGTGCAAATTAAGTGCAAATAGCAGAAATAAAAATGGTGTACGAGTATTGTTGTTGTTGGTTGTTAGTAGATGCTCTCTCACTCCACTAGTTTAGTGAGCTCTTGTTATTTTATGTTGTGAAGTTTTAAAGAGTAATCGTTTTGTTGGTAAATAATAAGAAAAGGGGAAGCAGAAGAAATGTGTGTAAATAGTTGTAATTAATGTCATAAAAGTGTTTATTTAAAAGTAAAAAGAAGGCTGTAATTTTCAGATAATATGTAATATGGCTTTATTCAGTAATAAAAAATCTATTACAAATTGAAAAAATATACCTGCTTATAAAAAATGAATTAAAGAAAAGTGATTTAATTTTAAATAAAGAAAATTTTTTTAAGAAAATTGTATACTCATAAGAAAATAAAAAAGTTATTAATTAAAGAAAAGTGTTATAATTTTAAATTCTTATTTAAACAAATAAAATCTTTAAAGGAAATTTTATAATTTTCTAAATAAAAAAATTATTTGTAAATAATTAAAAAAAAAGCTATAAAATAATTTTCTAAATTCTAAAGAAAATCTAGGTACAATACATATCTTCAATTGGCCAGCTATTTTCCAGAAACATTTAAGTAAGTCTCTCTAGTTATTTTTCCAAACCTGCTTAATTTTTCTTATTTAATGCATATAAATTTCAGATAAATAACTATTTTATTTGTTGTTTTTTTTTTGTAAAAGCTTATCAATAATAACAAAAACTAATTAATTATTTAATATTCAATATTTTTGGCACTATTTTAATTAATTCTCTACAAATGTTATTATTTTTGTTTGTTTGTTTCCTACTGAAATTGATTTATGAGCTGCCTGTACCTATTCAATTGATTCATAAAACTTTTTATATTTATCTTTTCTTTGTGTATTGTTGTGGTTCGAAAAAGAACTTATTATTTAAATATTTTTTTCCATATGTTAAATTGTTATATGAATGAATATAAAAGACAAAAACAAAATTGTATGCAAAATAACCACAAATATTGAACGAACCGGTAGCTGGTTAGGGCAAACAAATTTAAATGAATACAAAGAATTTACATACATGGGTTGTGTAGATAAGTTAGAAGTAGAATGCTAAAGTTTTTAAGATTGAAGAAATCTAAAGAACAAAGAACAAATATTTAAAGTAGACCCTTCTTTTTATTGATCGTAGGTCATTATGTAGTCTTAGTTTAGGCATAATTCAAAGGTCTTTATGTTGAAGAAATTCAGGTTCAATCGCAGGGCTTTATATGGAATAAGTTTAGCTTTCAGCTCCCATCGTACGGTATTTTTGTTGAACAATTTTAGCTTCAATCGTTGGCCTTCATATCTAACAAATTTTAGCTTCAATTGTGGGTCTTCTTGTTGAACAATTTGACATTCAATCACAGGTCTTCATATTGCACAATATTAGCTTCTATCACAGGTCCTTATGTTGAACCAATTTAAGCTACAATCGCAGGTATTTATTTTCAAGTTTTTTTGCTTTAATCGTAGGTCTTTAGGTTTAACTATTTTAGCTTCAATCATAGTCCATTATATTGAAAAATTTTAACTTTAATCGTAGGTCTTTCTGTTGAAGTATTTTAGCTTCAAACGTAGCTACTTATATTGAACCAATTTAATATATAATCGTAAATACATGTTTATTTTCAAGATTCTTTGCTTTATTCACATGCTATTATGTTGAACCAATTTTAGCTTCAATCTTAGGTCCTGATGTTAAACTTACTTTAACTACCATCATGGAAATTATAAAATCAAGTAAACATACCTTTAATAATATAAATCGTATAACTTGCCAACTTCTTTAATTCTCCTCAATTTTCGTACTACATAAACTTTTATATTTATTCAATTAAAAACATCAGTCACCATTAAATTTCATTTAATTTTTAACTATACCTTAAATTTGTTTAATGCTGTTGTTAAATTTCTAATTTCTTGCTTGCTTTTCCAATCATATTCATATTTTCTTTTTCTCCTCACAAGACAAATAATATTTCTATGATTTTATACACTTTTTTATTACAAAAAAAAAAATACTCTCATATGTTAAGATTATGTTAGGCACGTTTTAAATAAATAGACTGTAAGTAAAAAAATATACTTATTTTCGGGCAACAGCCGCTGACATTCATGTGCAAAAAGAAATAAAAAAAAAGAAAATTAAGAAACAGGAATTAAATTTTATGAGAAATTAACTTAAAAATTATTAAGCATCATGTTTTCTTTCATATGTATTATAAATATAAACTTAAGGTAATTGTGAAATTAATTAGAAATTCTGAGACTTTAAAGCTGATGAAATTAGATACAAATATTAGTTAAGTTCATTAGGACTTAAGTAAAAGTGATGTCATCTTCAAAAAGCATTTGAAAAGCAAATTGAAAGTGCATATAACATTTTATTTTTAACTTAAGATTAGCTGAGATTTTTGGGATTCACTATAATTATCCTTTAATTAGGCGCATCAAGAAAATCACGCAATTAATCGCATGGGGTCTTACTTGACCCCAATAAAGTGTTGGATTACAAAAAAAAAAAAAAAATATCAGTATGTTTTGTAAAATTTTTAAAGTTATTTATTTTAATTATGTATAAAAAAAACAAAAACATAAAATTTTTTCATTTGAAAGGATGAAAGCGCATTCAAACGCCACCGAAATAAAATAATTAAATAAAGGCTATAAAATCAAGCTTTAAAAATTTATGCGCCTACTCACCACCAGAGGCGCTGCAATGCTGCACTAAAACAAACATAATGCTCAATTGTAGAGTTGTGATATAAAGCTTTCTTTTACTTTCACCACCTTAATTTCTTCAATTTATCCCCTTTCCAAAGAAAGTAACACAATTATATATAGACATATCTTTAAAAAAAAAACGAATCAAGCCAATTTCGGATATCCTATTCTGAGAGCGTTCTTCATCGATCGAAATAAATAGTAATAGGACGAGGCAAGGTCGGACTATAGGGCGGGTGAAGTAAAACTTCACAACCACTTAATTTTAAATAGTTTTTAACAGATATTGCAATATCGTTGCGTTGTCATGATGGAATATTACTCCTTCATGTGTGGGCGTTTTTCGCACAGTTCTCGCTTCAAACGAATCAGTTGCATTCGGTATAGGTTTCCTGTAATGGTCCGGCCACATTTCAACAGTTTATATTAGATCTAACCCTTTAAGTACCACAAAATACAGAGAAATGAATATTTGGCTTTGTTGTCGATTCGGCTGATATGATTTCCTATGCATGGGATTAACTTAATTGATCTATTTTTTATTGCAAATAATGCTTCGGTGCAAAAATTAATTTTTTAAGTAGCATTTCGAACAAGAATTAATTGCAATGCTGCTCGCATACATTTTGAAATTAATGCTTGAGTAGGTCGCCAAGATTTTGCTAGCTCTTGTTGAGTTTGACATCAATCTTCTATGAATAATGCCTCCAAAACTTGGCCTTTAAGTTATGTAGCCTTTAAATGCAATATAAGTTACGAAAATATGTATATTAATTAATTAGGTTGGTTTTGTGCCATTACAATAAGTTTAACCAAAATCATTCGTTGAAAAAAATATTTAATTGCAAAACTTAATTACAAAAAAATCTTTAAATGAAAACAAACACCGAGATTACACCGACACCTCAGCCCCATTAATATAACAAATGTATTTATTTGTCTTTCAAATATTTGTTTAATCGAATGCATAATTAAAAAAATTCTATTAATAGAAAATCTTTAATTGAAAACTATTAAACAAAAAAAAAAACGTTTAAGTTATTTTTTTCTCCAACAAATTATAACGAATTTTTGTGTAAACCTCACAACATGTTTTATAAACTTCAATGTTGTGTTTAGAAAGAAAAAAAGATTACATTGATTGATGACAATAACTTTAGCTTCCACATACAACAAAAAATGTTTCAAATGTTAAATTTCAAACGTAAAAGAGTAACAATATCAAAAAATTAAAATAAAACCAAAAGAATTTCATTTTTAAACAGCAAACAGTAACACCTAGCAGAAAAGGCAAGAAAAAGAGTAAATTCGAAAACAAACAGAAACACTACCAAGCAATTGATCTTGGCCACTGACAAAAGACATGTTAAGCTGTCTATCACTTATTTGTAACAAAAATTTTGCTGTAACTATCTATTTTTTCCAGTTATTTGAAATATTTCCAAAAATGTCTAGCTTAAACCGTAAAACATGACAGTTTTAGAAACTGTAGAAACCAGGCAGGCCCTTTAAAGCAAATAACAATATACATGACATTACGAGTACATTGCCTATAAAGTGTAAAAAGGTCAAACATGTGGTGTTCTTTTCCAAAGCTTTAAAAATCTTGGTAATCAATATAATTCGACATCAAATCTTTAAAAATCAAAGTTATTTATTACACATTTTGATGTGTGTATGTGTGTGTTTTAAATACTAATAAAATTAATGGTTTTATTGTTTTTCTTTTTGGATTTTTTTTAAACAGTAGTTAATTTAAGTTTTGGGTGAATGATGTTTAAATTATGTTAATTTCTTTCCAACTTTATTCTCAGCATAATGACTGATGTTATTGTTTTTCTTTTATCTCATGTTGGCATTGGCTCTTTTTTAGTGGCTTATTGGCCATTAAAAGAAATAAATTTCATCCGTAATTTAATACGGCATTAATAAATTGTTATCAAAACTTTAGACGCCCATTTTCAACACCTCTTTAGTTAATAACAACAAAATGAAAGATTAACAACAAAGAATTTTATCTAATTAACAACCACAGTAAAAGCTTTAGTTATTTTCGGTTTGCTTCCCTCTTTTGCGTTTATGTACTCGTATAAGAAATCCATAAATATACATATAACAAGTAAGAAAGTATAGTCGGTCAAGCCCGACCATATAATACCCTAAACCCAGTATATGTATAAAACAGGACCTTAGACCTGCAGTATATTACCGAGAGTAATTTACAAGTAGTATTTGGTTTACCAAAACCAAAAAAAAACAAAACAAATACATTTTTCATAAAATTTGCACAGTTTTAAACACCGTCGACAGCAAATTTATGTTCGATAAAAAATTCGTTGAACAACGAAATTTTCGACAGTGACGCCAACTCATAATACAAATTTTACATTCGGTAGTCGATTTTCGATAGCCAGCGAATATCGATTGTCGAATGCAGATCATAATAGGGGCCTTAGTGTCATGATGTCTGTGAATATAAGTATTATATGTCTCGATATAATACTTTTAATACTTATAAATACTTTTAAACGATTTTTGGAGCTTAAAGTGAGAGGGTCTTATATGGGAGATTCGACTAATTATGGACCGACCATTATAAAATTAGGTGTCATCATTTCTGTAAATATGAAACTTATTTGTCTTGAATTTTATTTAGATACCACAATTTTTAAGTAATTTATGCTCTTTAGAGTGATTTTCGGAAGTGAGCCTTATATGGGAGCTACGACTAATGGACCGATCATAATAAAATTGGACCGTAATATTTTTAGACATATGAAATATATTTTCGTTCAATATTATTTGGATACGAACATTTTTAAGAGAGTTATGCTCTTTAAAGTGATTTTTGGAAGTGGGCCTAATATGGGAACTACGAGTAATTATGGACCGATCTGCGCAATATTCGTAGATGTGATTTGACTTTATTTACCACTTATTTGTGATGAAATTTGTGTAGATACTTGCATAATTCAAACATTTATGATAAGTAAACCCTAATTTCGGGAGGACATTTGTATGGGGACCAGGTGTAATAATGGACCGATTTCCACCAGTTTCAAGCCCATCCATTCTTGGGTCGAAAAATATCACGTATCAAATTTTATTGAAATATCTTCAAAATTGCGACCTGCACTCTGCGCACAAGCTTTACATGGACAGCAAGCCAGACGGACGGACGGCCATCGTTAAATCGACTCAGAAAGTGATTCTGAGTCTGATCGATCTGGGCGTTACAAACATCAGCACAAATCCAATATACCCTCCCCACTATGGCGGTGTAGGGTATAAATATACTTTTGTTATTATCCAAGTAAGCACAGCTTTCTTAAGAAATATAGTATGTGCAGAAGTTTGAAGATAATTATCGGAAATATTTCAAAAACTTTGTAGCACGCTTTGTTGTCAATAATGTTGAGAAACAAATTTAAATTGCTGTTGTTTGTTTACAGTCCAAAGGAGAAGGACATTTTATATACTTCGTAAAAGGAAATTGACATAGTAAGAAGCCTGTTTTGGTAACACTACACAATTAAAATACTGGATATATAACTTAAAAATGTGGGATTCATAACAGATGGCGTAACTTTTGAAATCATTTTTGTCTTTAGAAACTCAGTCAGTTTGACATTTACGCTCACTTAGTTGTCGAATGGCGTAAAGTCCGGGCAACCAGCCGAATCGACACCAAAGCCAAATATCCATGGCGCTAAGATAATGCTATGTATTTGGTGGGATCAATAACCTGTTACTGTAGAAACCTTTACCTGGACGAAAAACCCCCCAAGTATATGCGGCCAGACATGAAAGCGTAATATTCCATCCTGACAATGCTCGATCACATGTTGAAATACCTGTCAAAAACTATTTAGAAGGAAGTGGTTGCGAGATATTGCCTCATCCACCATCTAGTCCAGAGCTTTCGAAAATGTCTTTATTCGTTCTTGGCAGTTCCTTTGGCGCAGAATTCATATGTTGCCAAAAAGACAGAAAAAGGTCATAACTAACACTGGCAAATACTTTGAAAAAACAATGTTTTAAAATAAAAGCTAAATATTTGAAAATATCCCGCATTTTTAAGTTATACACTTAACAGTTTTGCAATTAAAGACATACAAGATGCTATAAGGATTCTCACTGTCGACTTGGTTCTTTTATCTCGTATGTATTTTACTTCATTTACAGGTTTATGACATTTTGAAACAAAACAACTAATTACAAAATAAAAAATTGTTACAAAACTTTTTAAATTGTTTGACATACTTTAATGAGTTTTGCCTGTTTGGCAAAACAACAAAGACGTTGGTAGATATTTAAACCTGTTTATTTGTTTATACACTTTGCTTTACAAAGTTATAATAAACATTACCTACTCTTCTCTTTTGTTTCTTTTTTGCACAACATACAAAATCAATATAGTACATATTCTTTATTTTAAGGCAGTGTTTTCCTTGTTTTTCAATTTGCCGACAAGGTCACATTTAAGTCATGAAATGTCAAAATATTGTCACCTTAAGTGACATGAAAATCTACACACATGTTGCTATTGGTGTTTTACAATCATTCAGAGCAGAGAAGTAGAAAGAGAAGAGAGAATAAAATAACGACCCTGAATTTGAAGACAATTTCTCATAATGTTTTAAACATTTTTTCAAGACAATTATTGTTTGTTTCTATTTGTTTAAGTTTTATAAAATTCGGTATTATTTTTTATGAAAAGATTATAAAATACACTGAGCCATTATTTGCAAAATATTGCATGTAGGGTTGTTCACTTGTTTTTATACGTTTGTTAAATGTACATATTGTGGTTATTGGATCTTTGATCTTCAAAGAGAATTTTCTACAATGGCGGAGAAACCCTTGAAGTCATTGTTACGACTTGTAAGTAAGGTCTACCTACTATCAAGGCATCAAATAATTGTGTCTGTAGATAAAGACAAATATGATCTAAACGTTTTTCCAATAAGGGAAGGGGCGAATGTTGGATTTTCGCAAAGGCACGAATCTAAGAGCAACAATTTCCATTGACTTTTAGACATAAATAAAGCTAAATTTGGAATTATGTTGATTTAGAGATTCAATAGAATGTTCTTAATGCTTCTCTTGAATGTGGAGAGTTCTTACTTTCATAGAGTTTGTTTTTCCAAGTGAAGACAGTTCTTGAAATATTCAAAGAACATTCAAAAAGTTTCAGTCTACTCAAGCTGATCTTCGAGCTGATAAAAGTTCATCTTTAAAGATACAGAATTCATAAAGCTTCGCCACAATAAACTTAGAATAATTGAGTTTACTAGTATTTCCAAGTTACAAGAGATATTTGTTAGAAGCTAATAAAGCTTTTCGAAAATAAGCCGACTAATTGCCTATTAAGGTGACTTCTGTGGAGATAAAGGACAGTTTATACTGACAAAAGATCGGTTAAAAAACTCATAAATTATCATCCAATTGCTGTCACTACTTGTGATTAATGATTGACTATAAATGAATTCTTACAGTTCTTTTCAATTGCGGTGACCAAAAAGTAGTTCATGCAAAATCCACATAATTGATAAAGGATTGAGTTTACTATTATATTAAAAAGACTCCAAATATTCATAAAGTTCCCTTCGATTCAGATTCAGAAAAACACTGTCTGCTAGTTTCATCAAATTCAATATTCATTGATATACTAAATGGCGGTTCTATTTGAAATAATGTTTTTACTTTGAAGTCATCGATCGTTTGCATCTTCGTTTGTAGCACGGCCCGAGGGTTTCAATCAATGACTGTGCCGTATAGATCTGGATGGTTTTGAGCGATGGCTTGAGTTATGTTGACATTTAAAGAGCCTCTCGATTGAGCTTTCTTGACTTCAGAAAACCACAGAAAAAAGTATAACTGAGTCAAATCGCACGGCCTTGTTGGCCAATCCACGTAACCTTCAAACTTTCATGAGTTCATTCGGCCAGTAGCGCTAACTATTGACGGTGATGCTCTTATCAATCTCATTTTGGATGCTGCTGTCTACAAGCATTCAAGTAGACTCGATTTGATTCCGTTTTGAATATTATGATACAGGTGAAAACTAGATAAAACGTAGATGCTAATAAGTAGAGTTATATTTCCACCTGTCGCTTTCAGTACTCCGACATTAGATGGCACAATCTAATACTCGATGTCATTTAGTACAAGCATGTTCAAAAATGTGTGCAGTAATAGATGAAGAGCCGGGCATTCATTGAGGAGATTATAAACTGTTTATTTCTTTCCGCATTTCAGGCAGAACTACGGGCCAATAATGCCGTCGTTACAAAATCCGAAACAAACTTTTCGTGGTTACATTAGCAGCTAGTGAAACTCTTATGTGTTAGTGTAGTCCTTAGAGTAAACATTGACCCGTTATTATTGGAAAACCTTTTATTCAAGTAGTTGATGAGTTGGTAATTCCAAACTATTTGCTTAACAGTTTAAACTAAACGCCAATCAGAGAATATTTCCACTTGTGTCTTGCCTTATTGTATCATTGACAGAGTTAACCAAACATACTCCAACATATAAATTACCTTCTCAATCCTAATTTTTTCGTTATAGCAACATCATCTTTAAATATTTTTCAGTTTTTGTTTCTATAATTTAAAACAGAACACAATTTTCTACTCAATTTTCTTAACAAAAAACAATAAAATTTTTGATCATTAACACTTCTACAACATTGTTTCTCTATATTAGTTTTATTTTATCAGTAAATACATAATTCTTTTGGTTTTGTTTTCTACACCAAACACATTTTTTATAGATCGTTTATCGCATGACTTTGCATATTTATGGAATTAGCCTTCTTTTCTGTTTTATGTTTTCAAACATTTTTCAAAACTCTCCATATTACTAAGACAAAATCTAGCTTATTAGATGTTTTTGGTTAAATTTCAAACCATTTTTTTTCTTTTTTTTTTGTTTGTGTTGCATGCAAAGTACAAGTAGAATTTTAAACACAGAAAGATAAAGAAAAATTTAGAGAAAACGAAATGTAAAATAATAATCATTATCATTTTCTAAGGTGTCATCATCAACACTTTGCTAGTCTGTATACTGATGGTTAGATGTTATAGATTTTTATGGGGTTTGATGGAAACCTAATGGGAAAAATCTTTAAACAAAAACTAAAATCCTATTGCCCCTCTAACAGCCTTTACCACAGAGCAACACTGAAGTCTTTTGTTTGAACGTTCGGTTGGCTTGTTGAGCGGCTTTTCAGTGTGTTCTGTTTTATTTTATTTTCTAAAATAAGTTTCTTTAAGACGATCAAAGTTAAAATGCCGCCGCTTTGTGGTATGTTGTATTTTTGTTGAGATGATGTTGATGCTGTTGATTTGTGCAACAAATGATTTGATGATGATTTTCAAATTATCAAATAAATGATCTATAATTTGATCAAAACTAGTGATTTCTAGTTTTTCTTTCTTACATACTGCCTTTTTTCAACAAAAAGGGACAAACAAGTGTTTGTTTCTTAGTTTTGTATATGATGGTGT
Source organism: Bellardia pandia (assembly GCA_916048285.2). Taxonomy (NCBI): domain Eukaryota; kingdom Metazoa; phylum Arthropoda; class Insecta; order Diptera; family Calliphoridae; genus Bellardia; species Bellardia pandia. The sequence continues at coordinate 96,401,966 of OU696533.1, read as the reverse complement.
TTTAATTAATTAAAGCTATTCTTGGTTTGTGTTTGATAGTTTGCTTGACTTACCGCCTAATATACCATGTATACTATAATCTTTACGTCCATCATCGCTGCTGCGATCGTTACCCCTTAACAAGCGACTTATCGATGATGTTGAGGGCGGATCTGTAAAACCTTCCTGTGAATATTTAAGAGAAAAGACAAGAGTTTTAAACACTTATTAGCATATTAATAGTTAGTAATAGATTACAGTTTTTGTTCCACTAAAATTAATTTCAATTTACATAAATACTTAAACTATGAAATTGCTGTCAATAAGCCAAGACAATTATAGAAAATGATAACTTCTTTTTGTAATAAAACAGAGACTAAGAGAAATATTATTTGTAATTTGAGAATATTGAATTTCACATAAAATAAGGGTCTTTTTTTTTTAATGTAAAACATTATGCTATCAATAGAAGTTACATTTATTTATACAGAATAAATAAATGTAATCGGCTAAAATGAGAAGCTGATGACTAGTTTTGTTCATTAAGGATCTCTTACAAGAGTTGTTTGATGCTTATAAAGTTTCTTTGTGTAGCTATTTAATTAAACCTCCCTCCACGTTCCTGATATGTCCAACAGAAAATGTAATAAGCTTCTCTTCTGTTAGTACTAGCTATGAATGATCGTATATAAATGATGAAAGAGATAATTTATTAAATGCTCTTGAAAGATTCTTAAAACATTCATTAAGTACCAGCCTACTCTAACTGATCTTGATCGTGAAAGATCGTCTTTAAATCATGTTGAATGTTACCAAAGATTCAACCAAAATGAAGTAATATCTTATTGATATTATCTTATTGATATTACTTCATTTACTTCATTACCTGATCTTGCTCATGAAAGATCGTCTTCAAATCATGTTGAATGTTACCAAAGAATTCAGTTTACTAGTAGTTACTAGAAATACTTGATGCTAATGAAGCTTTATGGAGTTAGGCTACAAAATACTGATCACTCATGGGGGATTTCACCATTTAGTTAACTACTTATTCAAGAAAGATCTAACCGAAGGTTCCTAAAACTTCTCTCCAATGAAGATTACTACTTGTCTTGCTCTTCAACAATTTGATGCATATTTAAAAATTCCAGCTTAGTGACGAAATGGTAAGTTTTCATAAAACCCCAAAAATAAAACTTCGAAGGTTCACGAAGCTTCTCTCTAATGAAGATGAGTTCTTAATGACATATGATCAAGAAATTTTCTATCGAATGCCCGAGAAGCTGCTCATCGAATGCCGCATGCAGCTTCTCTCTAATGAGAAGAATTTTTAATGACTGAAGATTTTAAAATACGTGAAAGATTGGCTGGACATTCGCATGATCATTGAATAAACTAAGTTTTCACTGACGGAAGAACAGCTTAAAATCTCATTAATCTCTTTTAATTGTTTATTAACTAAGCTACTACAAAAGGGGTTTCAAATAACGATGGATCAATTCTTTGAAAGGCCCGTGTATGCCGTTATGTATTGAATATCATAGCGTTCAAATGTCCGGCGTGTGAAACTAATCCGCGAGCTATAAATTTCAGTAATTTGACTGAATTATAGTCTGGAATAGCCAAAGTAATGTTTCCATTGAGGGCATCGTTCGATTGCTTTTTAATTTCATAGAACTACTACCTTAGAAAACTTCTCAAGAATAAGTCTAGTGGTGTGAAAGCGTCGATCTGAACTGAAAGTACCTGTTCATAGTGTGGCACTAACAATCGTCGTTTTCCAAGAAGAGTGTACCACCGATTCCGTCGAACGACTTACAAAATCTGCACCATTGTAGATGCATTGGCACATGGTCAACTTCATGGGGGTTAGCGTTGTATTAAATCGACTAACTAAATTTTTTACTTAAGAGGAGTACAGACAATTTCAAGTACACTAACTTCTTATCAATTCTAAAAACCTTCAACAGAAATATATACATATGTATGTATATGTACATACAATCAAAATTGTTCAATCAAAACTATTTATAAAAAAATTTGATTTATTGGTTTCATTTGAATGTATTTCAATGAAAAAACCTTCCTTTTTTCGCTGTACCTACCAAATTCTATATAATTTCATAAACTTCTAACAAAGAAGAATAGAATACAAAAACACACAAAGAAATCAATTAACCCGTTAACGAACCCCACCGTCATACTGTCTGTGCAAGTGTCAATCCAACTGTCAACTAATTAATTAAATTTCAATTGAATTTGTTAAACATAACGCACTCATACACACTCACTCGCACGTTATCTTTTCCTTTAACTCTAGAATGTGTACATTAAATTCCTTTTCATTTCTAAACCAAAAAATAATTTAAATATGTATTCAAAAAGGAGAAAAAAAACCCAAAGACTTGTCAAAAAACAAGATAAGCTGTCACCTAGATAGAGTATGTGGCAGAGAATACAAGACCACCACATTTTCTGAAAGGTATACACTCCATCAGCAACAATAATAGACAAACTACTGTGTGCTCAAAATAAAATAGATAGAAAATACAAACTGATTTAATTCAGATTTAATAGCCAACTCCTCTGACCAGTTTCTAAAGTCATAAATCTGAGCAAGTGTTGGTTATAAATCCAAATCAACATTACAGCATTTTCTTTTTTTTTCCTCGTGCTCTTGCTGTCTTTGTGTTTACATTATGACATTTTCAATGAAAAAAAAAACAATTTCCAGTTAAATTGTTACGCTTACCCCGATTGCTTACCAAGAACTTTTTGTTCCTGACTTGAACAAAATGTCAGTTTATTTTCTGGCCCAACATTCACTCATTGCATACAGTTGGTCTATGAGTGAGGTGTCATAGAGACGTATGTATGTATTCTGTTTTAGTAAATGGCCAAAAGGCGTTATAGTATTAACGAGATCAACAAATACCACAAATTGTTGGTTTAATGTGTGCATTACCTACTACTAACTGGTTGTTAAAAGTACTGGTATAAAGTCGAAATAAAAAGAAATAATCACACATACTTTACAAACACCTAACGTACATATGTTTAAGATATTTTTTTGAGTTGTTGTTTAAAGTTGCACTTGGTGGATTGTATGTTGAAGGCGCAAGCGCACACGCCACTCACACAGTTAAGACAGTCAGGTACTCTTTGCAGTATTACATACATACATATTTATGTATAAAAACATATTGCTTGTAATTCATTAAATTGAATTTAAAAAAATGTGTCAAAGCTATTTGCAGTATAACCCCTAAGTTGAGAAGCTCTTTGCAGAGTTTTAAGGAGTGTGTTTTTGTATAATTTGAAGGAAGTTTTGGTAAACAATTTGGCATGGATATGATACAACGTTTAAGTGTCCTCCGCGCCTTCGTACGTATTCTAGAGTTTCAATTATCAATGACTCTGCAGTAACAATTTATTTGAGCGATAACCTGGATATTGTTTTCTTTGTAAACATCGGCCCATTAGGGTTATTGTCATAGATCTAGGACTTCCCTGAATTAAAGGCCAATTCACAATCACCCCTATCGTGAATAAAAATTCCACATGAAATTTGTTCCCTTTTATTTTCTTAACATTGAGTTTTAATACGAAAAATGTGAGAAGGGAACAAATTTCATGTGGAATTTTTATTCACGATAGGGGTGAATACTTATGTGAAGAGAAAATATTTCTCAGAAGATCACGAAATATGATCGAATGTTTATGAAGTTGCTCTCTAACTAGGAATTGCTAAATTATACAACATCATTTTGAAAACTCTTGCAAGATTAGCTGGGCATTTAGAAAAATAATCAAACAATGACAAAGGCCACGAAATATCCGATCAATGTACATGAAGTACCTCTCTAATGAGGAGGGTTCTTAAATACTTTTCAAAGATTGGCTGGACATTCAGAAAAATTCCTAATTCCCTCGAATTAGGATACAGAAGATCATAAAATATCCGATCCGATGTATATGAATCTTCTCTCTAATGAGAAGTGTTCTTAATGATAGAAGATCCGATTTAAAACTTTTCAAAGAATGATGAATTACTTATGGCCGACTTCTCAGTCATTAGTTAACCATTGGTAAACTAATATACTAACTGTTCTTTAACTAATACTTGTTATTCTTATGGCAAACTAAGCATTGCGAATAAAGAATCATTAGTTAAGCCTTTGTCATTAGCTAACTAAAGACTGTGAATTCGGCCATTACAGAAGATCCAGAAGATTGTCTGGGCTTTTAGAAAAATGCCAAAGATGAATTATAGCCTGATCATTACTATTCTCTTTAATGAAGAGCATTCTAACTGACTGATTATGGCTGTTTTTTCATAGAATTTATTGGAATTGAGGAGATTTCTCAAAATCAAATCGCATAGATCGCTTATAAACCGGACATGGAGAGATAGTTAAATAGCATACATAGCAGGATAAAGAGTTTACTGGACTATCCATAAATAGTTGTCACTGCCGAAACTTTGGAAATAAGATAATCTATCATCTTCTGAATATCGATTTGTTATCTGCTTGCCCGATTTGTTACAGCTTCAGATTAGATGTTGTAATGCCGGTGTAGTCTAATCTTTTTGAAATTAAGTGTTTTCGAATTTGATTTGATTACCGCAAATTATCTTCGCTATGAGAAACATTTAAACGAAATTCTTAACTTGCAAAAATGAGACTTAAATGAATTAACTCCTCAACTATACTGCAGTTTTCTTCCACGATCTACGTTTTCAAAATGATCTTAAAGTTGTGTCATACTTTTGCATTTTTTTTATCATATTCTGAATTGTCTTTTAATCTCTCTCATCTATCAAGTTTTTCAGCAATCCGTCCAACAACGTGTCAAGTCATTTCTTTATGAATTGTGTACGTACTTTTATTTGTTCGTGAGTTATTAAACGAAGAAGAAAAGCAATAACAAAAAATGTCTCGTAGGAAAATGTGATGGGTGTTGTGTTTGCTTAGACATGTAAACACCTGTATGATGGACAAATAAAATTATTTATAATGCTGTGATGGCTACACAAATTGTAGAGATTGTAATTACTCTGACAAGATTTTTGTATATTAGTTTATAACAAAATAATGTTAGTTTTGGACAAGGAAATTGAAAAGTTTTTCAACTAATTATTCATCGTTGGGAGAAGAGTAGATCAAATTTGCTGTTATTGATTGAAGATCGGCTTTAAAAATTTTTGTATTTTAATGGGACTTTATAAAACGGTTTCTTTAATAAACATGTTCAAAAAATATCCTGGTAAATGGCTAAAGTATTGAAGTTTACTAGGTATAGGGTAGTTTTTACCATGGATACTTGATTTAGGACGTTAATAAAACCCTTCTCTATAATAGAGAGAGTTTTACTAAAAGAACATCAGCTTACTGTTACTACTTGACTTGCGCTTGAACAATTAGATGACTATTTATAAAGTGCCAGGCAATTTAAGATGATCTTGAACATAAAAGATCAGCAACCAACCGAAGGAGGGCTTATAAGCAAAAAGTAGAAGTAAATTTATTGATACACGCTTGTCTCGTAAATATCGTAAAATATCGTCGCACAAAATATTAACTTACCACATTGCAGTTAAAGTACTAGTAATTGGTACAGTCAGAATCTGATGATTATCAAATAGAAATAGTTGTAAACGTTGAGTATATTCTGCTGTTAGAATTTGAAAAGCAAAGCATTTGAAAAGCAAACCAACATCTGCTTATTTCGTTTTACAATACCACCACCCTCTATCGAATTGCAGTCTCTATCTTTACTATCTTAGAGACATTAGGACGCCTTAAATATGTAAACTAAACTTATCTTATAAATCTCTAAATAAAACTAAAAAACTCTAAAACTTACGAGTATAAAAGCCTTAAGCAACAATGTTGCCAAATCTATTTTGATTTATTTTGTATAGACGTCTAAAAAAAAGAAAATGTTTAAGCAATCAAGGCGTTTACGAGGCGTTTTAAATCACGAACTCCAAATTGTATGGCAATAATGGAGGTTTGCTAAACTAAACACACACAATTGATTGGAAAATTTCTTTATAAATATTGAAAAAAAAAAAATCACGCGACAAGGCAGCTGTTTACCAAGACAATTAGTTATTAAATAATTAACAGTGTATAGCCAGATTTGTGTAGCAATTCAATTAAGATTGTAGAAAAAAATTACATTAAGGGCAATTGATCATTTGATGGTTCAGTTGAAGTATTAGCAAAAGATTTGCCTGTATTTTTGTTTTTCATAAGTAAATGCAAATTGTATTGTATTCGTTTTAATCTGTTTCAAAATCCAGGCTTAAATTTGTTCCTTTTTTTAATATTGTGTGTTCAAGCGTAGATATGTAACAATATGTAAATATAGTTTAAAGTATGTTGCAATGTTTGGTCTGGGCTTAAAACCAAATCATAACATTGAACACCCCTGCCACAAGTTAGCATAGATCAAACAGGCAAGCAGCTATGAATGATGGCGATATTACGGGGCGACTGTTTCTTGAATGGATAACAATGTTGGTTAAGAACAAAAGTATGTATATTTAAAGCAACTCACATATTCTAATTTAGCGTGAAGCGCACCTGGAGGCTGTTAAAGCCTACTCAATGTAACAAAAAAAATAACAACAATATTTAACAAAACGTATAAAACATAAGGAGTACCAAATCATTGAAATTTAAAAAAAAACTAAAAAGAAATAAATAGAAAAAATCCCAAACATCGGCCTACCCTAATGTCAAGTACAAAGGGAGAGCAAGAAACCAACATACATATTGTATGTTGGCATATATGTGTGCGAATTTATTGATCGCCTCAGCGATAATGAAGAGATGGCCACATTGATAAACCCGATACACGTACATATGAGTGATGAAACATTATGATCATCAAACGATCAATACACCGTGTATAGTTGGTTATACTCGTATATAGATATGTACGAATATGCTTAAATCAAATGGCTGGCGATAGGGTTTTTTCTCTCCTTACATTTAAATCTATACATACGTAAGATATCGCAACACTATCGGCATATTAAAGTGTAACTAATTGCGGCTTTCAAGTAAAAGTAACGTTTGAAACAATAAAAACTAAAACTGCAAAATAAAATAACACAACAAAGTAAAAAATCACAATATCAAACACAACACTAAAAGAGAGAAAAAGCAGCCAAAAGGCTGTTAAGAGATTCTATGAAGCGCAGACAGCAAGCTGTAATAGAAATGATCATATAATGTAATATGATATTTATTGGTGGAGGGTGGTAGTAATTTCGTAATGGAAATACATACAAATTTGTGTTATATTATTGAAAAGGAACTAAGTTGCTGGTGAGGTGAAAGAATATCTTTAAATATCATTATTTCATCGATACGACATATTAACGTACCCTGCGGCTTCGAAAACCCTTTATGTCAAATGCCTAGTGGTCAATTCACTTTACTTCCTCAAGGGACAACTAGAATCTTAAATTTTTCTTGAACAATATTTCTTGTGGTATTCGCTGTGTAGCGCGAAGAAGAACAGTCTAACTGCAATCACTTGCCGTTGAAGGAGATGGTAACATTAAGCAGTAACTTTTTGTGAACTTTGCAAGGAGGCACGAAACGGAGGTGTCCAATTTTCAATGATTTCAAGGCCTAGATCTCGCTAAATTTAAACGATGAATTGAGTTATCTTGACTGCGAAATTATTCTTTAATAGAGATGGCTCATTGACATAGGCCTGCGACTTTAGAAAACCTCACTGGAAAGAGTTAACTTTACTTACGCAAGAAACAGCTATAACCTCAAATTGTTCATAAAGAATATTCCTTGTGACATTCGTCATATAGCGCCTTCTTATTGGAACCATACGTCATCTACGTCTATATCTTTAAATGTTTGTCAACAGGACAATAGATTATCAATGATCTGTAGCTCTTGCCATTAAAGTATGATACGGCAGGCGCAAAATCAGCATCAAACAGTAAATGTTGAAAGGAAATCCAGAAGTTCACAGATAAAGCAAATATGAACTATTTACCACTTTCCGATGATCTGGTAATTGTGACAGTAACCTGACCTATCAACACAGACATTCGATTCTAAATTTATATCTAAACCAATTAAACAGCTTATTTACTTATTTGGATAGTAGGAACAGTAACTCTTGAACGGAAATCCAAATCTGCTTAAGTCTTTTGTTTAAAGATCACCGCTGAGCCAGATGCTCTCAGAACTCGGTAGCTGCAATAGTAGCGGTTCAGTTCTGACCAATTAACACTAACATAAGGCTCGTATGTTAGTATGTCCTGTCTTGTCCACTATATTAGTAACAAATCAATTGTTTGTAAATTTGCATAAATATTCCTATGAAATCAAAACATTACCCCAAAAATGCCCCAATAATATCAAACATCATATCTTACTAAACATCTACGAAATTATTTTTCCCCTTAACCCACACCAATAGCGTCATCTGGTCTGGCCTTAAAGACAAAACAAAACTTTAGCAAAATCATTGATGGAGGTTTCGAAAACAGCAAACACCAAAAAAACAAAACAAAAACGTAATAAATAAAATATAATAAAATCACAAAATCAATGCAAAAGTTACGCTAATTTAAAATAAACAACACAGAAAAAAAATCGAGGCGGCAACTCTCTGTTCAATGTGACACATAAAAGGATAATGTTTTTATGAATGAATGCCGCACAAAAACATGAATGAATGAATAAATGTATGAATGAAGTAAAACTAAAGACACTAAACTAAATATACACCATAGTTTTGCCTATGGCCTAAAGGTTTCAAGGTGTCAACAACAATAAACATTTGGTATGCATGCAACATGCAAGACAAGTCAACATCAAGACAACACCAAACATATGATTAAAATAATAATACACGCAGAGAAAAAAACATAGCAAATGTGCGTGCCAAGGCGGAAGTTAGAGAATTGGGCTGTGAAATTTTATGGGTTTGCACCTTGCCGCCACTCTTAAATCAATAAGGTAACGGTTTGGGTGGTATCAACTCTCTTTGTGTCTCTTCCAACATGTTAACATCAAAAAACATCTACACCTAAACAATTTAATGGCATTCAATTTAATGTCATTCTGTATAAAACAATATTAATTTTCATTTGCCTTGACCTTAGACTATAAACAAACTCTAGGGGGGTCTGTTCGTCTTTTTCCATTTCTTTTATTTATGCAACTTCATTCACTTTGCCAAACAATACAAACGGAAGTTATAGTTTTCCAAACAGACACGTGACTTTTTGGAATTCCTTAGACTAAAACATGAATGTATAGTGTTATTTAGTATAAAGGTTAATTGTATGTGGTTTTTGCCACTGTTTTGGCTTTATGTTTTTTAAATGTTTTGCAATTCAATGTCGGCAAACTAATTTTAAATTACATATTGTGCCTGTGCATATTTTGCCTTAGAAAACACCTTTTCTTTGCTTACCAACTTACCTTTATTAGTTTCTCTCTGATTTCCCAACTGAATAAACCGGGATTTGCTTTACACATTTCCTTAATGCGTCCCTCTATTTCCGGTGAGGTGACTTTGGGTTTAGAGCCTCCTATAACACCCGGTCTTATGGAGCCCGTCTCCTGATAACGATTTAATATTTTCGAAACACAACCGTGAGACACTCTTAATTGGCGGGAGATAACACATGGTCGTACCCCGCTGGCGGCCATTTCGACGATTTTCAAACGTATGTGATTAGGTAGCGGTCGACCATTGATGAATACGCCGCCTAGTTGATTAACACGACCCTGACCTAAAAGTGGAAAATAGTTGAAATGTTAAAGAAAATCTGGAAAGAGGGATTAGTGATTAAATAATTCAAATTCGGATTATGTCACGGTTAGTCGCTTATAAAGTAGGCATTTACTATTTTTTTTTAATATAATTAACAAACACCAACTGCGAAGATTTTTGGCTTATTTGCAGAAGACACCCGGAGAACCCGCAAAACCCTCTGACTGATAGTCCGGGGCACTCAATTTCCAAGACCTCGAATCATGTTTACAAATGTTTCAAGTCATTGGTCTATTGTTAGCTGGACTCAAAATCATCATAGAAAATAAGTAATACCTGAAGCTTTAGAATCGTCAGTGTGTACTTTTTCCAACGATTGAGTCCTTAGAGAAGAATGATATTAAATGTTCAATTGAACATAGATAATTAATTTTCTATCTTGAGCAAAAGTGATAAAGCAGACATATTGGATCGATGATAATTATATTTAAATTATTTGAAATTTAACCTCATTCAAAAGCAAGAGTTGGTGCACATAGCATATCGCTACAAGTTTTAAAGTCGACTAGACTACGTTTTGATTTAAATAATAATTACATCATGACTTCTTATTAATATCAACATCTGATAATTTGGTTAAGAGGCAGTGCCTTATTATATTAACAGACGGATATACGATAGGGAAAATGGAAAACTGTTTTTCTTTTCCATTGTTCAATAGATGCTCAACACATGTACAACAGAGAGTCAAAGTTTGATTTAAAGACCGTCCAATAACTTGTTAACTCTACCAATAGCCTCGGAATGTATTTTCATGTTTTCGGAATAAATCCGAAAATCGATCAATTAAAACCCCACTTGTGAATATATTTAAATGGCATGTTGGTCGGTTTGTATCATGACTGTTAATTGAAGAGCAATACATTGATTGAATATAGATATATTCAACCGATCTTAATCGGTTTAATGTTTCAAAATATTATTCATTCAAAAATTGTTCAATGAATGGTATGTAATGAATGCTGATGATATAACAATGATTTCCAAATCTTAGATGGATCTTTGGTCGATTCGGTTTTCGATTCCGTTTTGGAACTTAGATGGATTCAATAACAAATAGCTTTTATTATGATCATTATGCATATAAAATTGCTGAACTATTCGTTAAATGCAAATGAGTGCAACTTTGACATGAGTGTTTCATTAGGAATAAAAACGTTTCACATACAAAAACCTTTTTCATTCAATAGTCGATTAACAATAAGTTCATTAACAGTTGGGCCTATAAGTCCTATAAGTTATTTACAATTAAAAAACAATTTCGAATACAATATTACAAATCAAGTATTGGCTGTTTAATGTTGCAGTGCAAAAGTTTCACAACGATAAATTTACTAATATTTGGAAATATAATAATATAATTATCATACACGTACGAATTAAATAACAATTCCTCTAATGAAATTCTACTTGAACCTAGCTACGCAGTTAAGAATATTAGAAATACAATATTTTATTTGATACAAAAGTTGTTAACAGTTTTAAAAGGATATTGGAAATATATAGCAGTGCTTCAAAGATTTCGAATACACCACCTGCTATCGAGACTTTTATTTGGAAGAACATTCACTTGTTTTCCTCATTCAAATTGTTTGAACTGAATACGAGCCTGTAGTTTTGTATATTAGTATACTTTCAACAATATATTGAACGTAACGTATCCTGTTGTTAAACAGAATTTAAAAAATAAATGAAATGAAAGTATCCAACAATTCGTTGAAAGAAGATTGTCAGAATTGCATAAAGCTCAACCGATATAGAGCTATCAAAGACACGTTCAGCCAGGACTGTTTTTCTCTCCAAAGTTATTGGAAGTAGGTACCTTACTTTCAACAATTTATTGAACTGTTTTTGAAAGAGTTTATTTACCACAATTATACTAATGAAAACTTCCCAATTTTGACAAAAAACTAAAGAAAAACCAATTGATTTTAAAAAGTAACCATGATATACAAGAAGGAACTAACATTTACAACGCAGTACTTCAAAGTCTTTCAAAGGGAGATGGTAAGGACTCTGAATATTTGGAGAAGAAGACATAAAATCTAAGAAAGTCTTAGTCAACTTTGTGAAGTTGGCAGCTAAATGAGTAATAATGAAGATTTTAATGGCGAGGAAATTCGCAAGAGAATTAGGGACAGATTGGAGATTGGAAAATTTGAATTTCTACAAAGTTTGCAGAACTTCAAAGGTATCCAAACTAAAACACACAAACGGAAAATTAACATATCAACATGTTGATGGGGTAGAGGAAAGATATAACGTTAATATACAAAAATTCTTCAGAAATAACATAATGAAATAGGAGATAAGATCGAAGCTCCATAATAATATAATTAACACTGGAATTCTTGACAAGATCAAACGTAATTACTACAGCCGATCGAAATACGTTCAAGCAATTCATAGAACAGCTGAATGCTAAGGAAGGTTAATAGGAAGATCTCCTAAAGGAAATGCTAGATGAGATCGAAGCTCCATACTACCTATAGTATAATTCGCATGGAAATGTAATACAAAGCTGATCAATCAAAACACGCATTGCTGATCGAAGTTGTATAAGGAAACAAATAAGTCTAAAGGAATCATGTAGGTGCGAGCAATCCATGGCTGCTAAGGAAGTCTAACGGAAAGACCTCCTAAATGAAATAGGAGATAAGATCAAAGCTTCATGATAATTTAAAGTTGAACAATAAAAACAGGTACAGCTGATCCAAGTACAAAAAAGATGCAACAAAGTTTCCGAACGAACAATGTAGATGAAAGCAAACCAGGTAACAGCTGGTTGCTAAGAAGAACTTATAGGAAGACCAACACTAAAATGCAAAGCATCACTTTTCCATGATATCCTACGATGCCTAAAAGGAAGAGTGCTTGTAATGCTTTTAGTTTACTGGTAAGATTCTTTAAATTTGAATTGTTTTTTTTCTTTCCCACTCACCTTGAAAGGGATAACCCGCGAACAGCGGACGCATGTTCAAAGAATTCGCACTAGACATATCCATTGTGCTAGGAACTTTTGTGTTTATTTTCTAAAAGAAACTGTTTAGTAATCCTTAAACTAACATAAAAGGAAGCCTTTGATTAAAGGATTTTTTTTAAATTGCATTTATTCCATAAATTAAAGGATTTTTTTCTTAGTAAATTTCTTAGATCATAAAAAAGGTATTTTTTTCTTTGCACTCAAACTTAACACTTCATGGGTTTAAGAAATGTTTTACCGACGGCAGTAACAAAAATTTTAAGCTTTCCAGGCTTTGATTTGTAAATGAATTTCTCGTCAATTTGAAAGCAACAACGGTTTTTTTCTTAAGGCTATAATTTTTCTAAAACGTTAACGGTACGTTCTTAAGTTTAATGTTGTTTTATGATAAACGCGTTAGTTTTCATTCAATCAAACAGCACGACACTTGGCCAACAACTAAAGAGCGCGCGAGCATAAATTAACAAAGCCGCAACAAGATCACAAAAACCACTAAAACTGGTTCGCCAAGTAGATGATATCGATTGAACAAAACGCGAAGTAGCCAAATAAAATATGTATTCAATACGTGCGGCTGCCCGCTATGATATAAAGTGCTCTCTCAGGGTTTAACAAAAAGAAAAATATTACAAAAGAGGCGTTTTTCTGATACTCATCGTGAATTAAAAAAAATAAAACCAGTTGGGCTTTTTATTCACGAGTTTTATAACGTGGTTTCTGTAATGTTTTTTTTGGTGGTGGCTAAACAATGGCAACGATCAAAGCTTGCACTCTCTCAGTAACTTAAATGCAACCAAAGAAGAGTTAGAATATATAAACAACTCGTATCACAGCTCTCTTTTCCTCTTTACTGTCATGTTTTAAAACTAAACAGTACGTGCTCGTTAACAATGCATGTGTTGTGTTTGTTTGTGGCTCTCATCGCTTGTTCTTTTTAATCAGAGGGATCTTTATCAATATTCTGATTGGCTGCTGTTAAAAAGGGTGTTTTCGTTTTTATTTCCTTGTTTTATTTCCCGTTTGGATTATTACATGTGGATTTAACCACCACCACCACCATTGTATTTTATGGAACTCTATCCTGATGGTGGTAGTTTTTTTTCTATTAATGATCTACCAAAATCCCCCACAAAAGAAAAAAGAACTATAAAACCAAAATAGGTATGTTGTTGCACGCTAACGAACGAAGCCAGCTGTCAGGAACTAGTAGAAGCTGCTATCTGTTTCCTTTACAATTCATATCAATGGCTGCCATATTTTTTGTTTACTCTATTGTGCATTTGACATTTCATTTCTTTTTGTGTGTGAGTGTGCAAATGTATGACATTTAGGTATATCGTTTGCCACCAATTAAACCGTGAAGGCTGGCTGCCGTTTGTATTCAGTTTGCAATGTTCACTTCTTATGTTTTTGTTTTTTTTTTTGTCATCATGTCCTGCTTTAACCGGGTCTTTTGTATGGGAATAATAATAATGGTGTTTTTTTTTCTTCATTTAGATTTTGTTAGTAGTGCGTGGATTTTTGCACCCACGGTAGTAGATTTATTTTGATTCATTAATGATTTTATTGTGAAAATGTTGTTTGGAAACTGTGTGTGACAATCAGCAGGATGTGAAAGGGTGAAATCGTTTTTTTTATTGCTTAAAATGATAAATACAACCAGATTTTATAGAATTTTCATTAACTTCACCTACGACTAGCATTAACGTCAAAATTTAATTGTTTTCCTTGATCATGTATCAGAGATCTTAATGCTTGTGTTTACGAGACTGTTTTCTAGGATTGGAAGGACCATGTAAATCTAAAATGGTCCTTCCAAATGTTATACAGTTATACACTTTCCTAGATTTAAAAGCATGAAATCGACAGTTTAATAGGATTGGAAGGACCATGGAAATGTAAAATGATACTTCCAAATGTTATACATTTATACACTTTCCAAGATTTAAAAGCATGAAATCGACAGTTTAATAGGATTGGAAGGACCATGGAAATGTAAAATGGTCCATCCAAATGTTATACAGCTATACCCTTTCCAAGAATTAAAAGAATGAAATCGTTTACCTACCTATAATTGTTATACTAAGATAAATAGGTGATTTTATGCGGGGCTATTTTACAAAACATTTTAATTAAGTAAATTAAAACTGTCTTCAAAACTAGGCTTCAAAAAACTAAGTTAAAAAGTATTTCGAAATATCAAATCAATCCTTGCCAGGATTGGTAACAGTATTGGAGAGTATTTGAGACTTTCATCAAGGCTACTCTACGAAGGACCATGTAAATATTGAGTGGTCTTTCTAAATGTTAAAACATCGGATGACATCGTTTGTATAATAATAAAAACAACTCTCATATGCAGCAGTTTTCCGAGTTTTTTCAAAAGTATCCCTCAAAGGACCGTGTAAATGTGAAATGGTGCTTCCATGTAATTATTTGTTTAATTTCTTTGTCACAATGCTTTATGCCTAAAGAGAAGACAGACTGTTAAATAAAGCCACGTACAGTCAGGCTTTTTGATTGAGCTGAAATAGAGCCTGAATTATCATACTTTCAATAATCTGTTGGACGTATCCTACTGAATTTCTTCAACAAAATTTACAAACAGCTACAGAAAATATGTGAGACTGTCTCATGAATGAAATGAAAATGGTATCCAGCACCTTGTTGAAATAATATTGTCAGCATTTCATAAAACTTCAACCTCATGCAAATGTTAAAAAAATACTAATGGTTCCAATTCTCTATCAAATTCTAGGATTATTGTGTAAATTTCTTTACTTTTCTAACTCAACTTGAAATAGGTAACCATTAAATAGAGTTGGCATATTCCAAGAATTCGAATTGCTAGGATAGCTTATGAGCTACTGCAAATATCCTGGGTTTCAACTCTTTCCCTACTGCACACAAATCAATACAATCCCTAATCACACTCATTGTAAAGTATGAACAAGGTCCTTAGATCGGTTGCTAAGGTATTTTATATGTAAATAAATCGTTACGACATTTGGTCTCAGTGTGCTTACATGCACAGATTGATTCAAAAATAAGAAAGTGTTGATACCAAACCCAAAAAAGTTCATACAAATGTCATTGGTTTCCTTGAAAATTGCATTTACGCTCAGGAATGATCCATATATCAACTGGCCAAAAATTGTTTACTCAACAACAGAAAGACATCGAATCTCATTCGGTCTATGTTTGTTAACTTAGCGATATCTGCAATTACTAGAAATTTTGTACTCCAGGGGGAACTTTTGGCCACCGAATACCTGTTAGACAATATTTCAGCAACAATTCCTTTTGAAATTTGATCGGACAAACTTCTATAAAAATTGGTTAATTAACAAATCATGGATTCGATGCTTTAAGCTTTTTAATTTAAAAACTGTCTTGATGAACTGTTACATTTGTGGCTTAAAATTGTGAGACTGGGTCCTTTAAACGAAATAATCTAAAGCAAGACAATTTTCTTCAGTCTCCCCTTCACCACAAGAGTTTATCTTCTTATGAAATTGCAATTTAATAAACCAATCAATGGAAAGGGTCTTCCCCTTTAAACCTAAACACTCAAATGGAATGCATATAGAGTGGCTATAAAGCGGAATTTATTTTAAAGGATCGGATACTAAGTTGCCCCTCAACCAGTTTCTCACTAATCACGAAAATATATACGAAAATTGAACTATTCTTTACATAGCATCTTTGAACATTTACATGATTACACTCCTTTACAACTCTGCCTGAAAGCTGTATTCAATTCTGTCATTAAAAACTTCTACGTTTATTCCTTTGGGTAGGTCGTTTAGTCGTTTGTCATCAAACTATGTACATACAATAAACATATTTTATACCAGCAGAATATTTGTATTAGTGCCGCAGTATTTTAAACATGCTGGAAAAACGTGGAAGTTTTCAAAACATGGGGGATTGTTTATGATTTTATGAACTTTTACAGTAGAAATTTGATATGTTTATATAAATACATGCATAAATACATACATACTCGTACATATCTAAATCCTCAATTCAATTAAGATGTGATTGAAATAGGTAAGACAATATTTAAGGATTGGCGGTTGTTGGAGGAGAGAGAGAGTGGAAGCAATTTCAATGGTCATGTAATTAAGGAGGTTGAAGCTGGCTACCACTAAATATCTACATGACAATTAATGTTGGCTGTATGTAATTGTCTTTCTTAAAATTGTTGATTTAAGAGCCACAAATACCAATAGTTGAGTGTTTTATGGATTATTTAAGCTAAGTTAACATTAAGAGATTCCAGAAAAGTTCAATTATCATATATGTTATTTGCCGTTGGTTCAATAGTGCTCGGTGAGATGTCAGATAAGTTCGGCTGCCCCGATAGACTAGCAGATAGTATACTGGACTATCAGTCAGAGAGTTGTGGGTTCGATTCCCGACAAAGACTCTGAGTGTTTTCTGCAGACAAGCCAAAAAGCTTTGCAGTTTGTGTTTGTTTAAAAAAAACTTAGATTTATAGGACAACAACTCATTATCCAGTTGTAGTAGAAAAATCTGCGATCTGCCAGAAATGTTTTTCATGCACTTCCAGCAACATATGGTTTGCATTATCATTTACCTTCTGAGTCTAATAATGTTCAGTAGAGCTATTGATAACCTCATAGACAACTATAATTGGGAAGGAAGCGAATATTTCTCGATGTCTTAGCTATCTTCAATGAACGGTCCTATTAAGCACTGAATGATGAACAGATTCATAATTTCGAAAATAATAACGATATGCAGAGCAATTGCGAACTTCCTAGACCTCTATAACACATTGGGAAGAAAACGAGTTGTCTGTTTCAAATGCTGCTATTAGCATTTTGGCTTTTTACCAAAATAAATTATAAAATATTTTTGGCAAGAGTCCAGCTACATTAAGGTTCCATTTAATAATGGAACATTGGCTGGCTTGCGGCCGGCAATCAGTTGTTCGTTTTGCCACTTATACTTTTTGTAGGTAAGTAAATTAAATAGATATGTTTTACATAAATAAATTCTTAAATAAAAGTTTTTAGTTTTTGTATGTTGCATGGTGTAAAAAGTATTAAAAAAATGGAAAAATATATTAGGCTTAATATAAAAAAGGCCTAACTCAATTTTGTTTCAAATAAAAAGGCCTTTCTTCGATACCTTCATTAAAATAAACATAAAATTAAATAACAAATAAAATGTGTTGCTTTTTTTTATTAAAAATTGTATTAAAATATTTTTTTTTTCTAAAATTTTACGGATTTTATTAAGTTTTTCACTTCGTCTAAAAAGTAACAAAAAATCGAGTTAGACCTTTTTTATATTGAGCCATCGATATGTCACACATTAAATACATGTGCATGGCAACATTCACCGCTATTCACAGCATTGCCAGATTAAGTAAATTGCGATATTCAAAATTTTTGTATAAACAATTTTGTAAAGAAACTAAACTTTTATTCACTGTTAATACTGACGCAGCTTGCGGCCACATGCCGCTTACATTGGTCTTTCACTATAACATTTATTTGTAATACACATCTCCAGCAATCTTCAGAAATTGAAATTAGTTTTACAACAAATGAATGGCTATTTGCTATTTTAGTTTACAATTTCAGTTACATTCTTTACACAATAATCCCACCATTTTCCATTGAACTAATCAATCAATCTCTTTTTGTGTCGCCTCAAATAACCGTTAATGCGTAAATGTCAACAAGTGGTTAATTCCGGTTAAAAATAATTTTGCCTAAACAAGGCCTCTACACAAACAATCACAACAGCAATACACTAATGTTATTTATTGAATGAATAGCAAGGAAAAAGAACGGGAGAAACTAGTAGCAGGAATTAACTGTTTTAGGAAAATTTACCAAACACAAATGGTCCTTAATAAAAAAAAAATACTTGAAACTTCTTCTCTAAACATTAAATTATTAGAATGAAAGAAAGAAAAAAGCAAGACAGTAGTCAGTAAAGTGCCATAAGTAATAAGAAATTGAATAATTTTATATTTAACCACATGACTGATGGGTCTCCAAAGATTTGCATTTAACACGAAGCCAAACAACACAGAGACACTCACTCATTCACTCCTTTAGGTTTTGGAAAACTGAATTACCAAGTTTATGACTGACAGGCCAGTGTGTAGAGTTTTCGAAAAAATCTAGAAAAGAAAGAAGGAAAATTGAATGGCAATTGACCGTAGGGGTGCTAAACTCATAAAAACAAATAAGATAAATACATACATCTCTATTTTATGACATCGTATACCTTACAATGACCGGAGTTTGTTGGATATTTGGCACTCTTTTATTAACCATTCAGTAGTCATAAACAATTGCATACAATCTAACAACTCTCAACTTCTCATTTCAAATTGAAACTCTAGGAATTCGTATCTTTAACAATTTGATTTTTCCCCCTAAAATAAAACTGAAAATGTCCTTTAACTAGCACGCCACTTGCTACATGTTATATGTATTTGTTCTTGGAATATGTTGTCAAAGTGTTAAATGTATTAGAATTTGTGAAATTGTAGGAATTTTATGACTGTCGTTAAGCTATAGTAAATTTTAACAGACAGTTTTTATAATCCTAGATCAGCATAACATTTTATCAATTTTATGACTTTTCTTTTGCTTCTTTCACTCCACTCAAACACCGCAACATGAAAGAAAGTCTTAATTTGGTAAAAGGATGCCATGATCTAAATAATTTATAATGTTTGGCAGTAAATCATTGAAACTAAAGTCGTCAGTTTAAAACAGCTTAAACTGAAATAACCCGAACAAGTGCCATAATAATAAATAATAATAAATTTTTGCTTGTGCTATTTAACACTTCATTCATAATTTTCTTGAAACACTCTTTATTGTGAGTTAAATAAAAAAAATCAGTTGCACTTTAAACACTCTTATTATTGATCATTATCAAGAGGATTATCTGCCGTTTATGATCGTTTTTTATTGAATACATTTGGTATTATTGTGAGTTTATATTTTGTCTTGACTTGTCTTCAGTGTTTTATGACAAAACATTGTTTCGTATCTCTGCTAAGCAGAGGCTTTTGTTTACTTTATGTTGTAGCTTGATGCTGTAGATGTTTTGTCTCCTGTTAACTGGAATTGTTGTTAACTTTACATAAAATTAGCAATTTTTCGTGTCTTTGTCTGCAAAATCGTTTGTTAATAAAGTAATGATCATAAATATTTTTGTTTTTTCTTAAGATTTCAACACTATAATTTGCTTTGCTTTTAAAAGCCATGTTAACAATAAATAAAATGTTATCGGCAAGTCGGTAATCATAAATTTGGAAATTTTATGGCAATAAATTAGTTTTTATTTTATAAAATAGAAGAGTCTACAGCTGGTTTTCTTATAAAAGTCTCAGAACTATTAGTTTCTGATCTATGTCCTCTACTATATAGTGTGAGCCTCTATGGAACCTGTTGCGATACCAAGAAAATAAATCAATCATTCGACAAATTTGGTTTGAATAAATTTGTCTGTGTGCGACAGATCCATCAGCTCGTGTTCTCCTTTCCCTGATTATGACAACTCTTACAGAAGTCATTTTTAGTTAGGTTCTATCTCTTAGTATGCTTGCCGTATAGGTAGGTGGTGACCCTCTGAGATCATAGAAAACAAATTTGATTAATTTTTGTCATATTCGCTCTCGTACATATAAAAATATCTATCCTTCTGCCGACCGTGCTCGTCAGATGAATCAGGCCATGCAAGGAAAAGCCAAACACTCTCCTTCACAACTCTTACATAATTCATTGGCATTCATGCTTCTACATTCATTCTTCTGGCATGCTCAGCGAACAGGCAGTAACCGATTGCTACTGCCACCTCATTTCGTAGCCAACACGAGGAATTTTTATCAGTGTTTCGAATCAGTGCTAATCATTTGACTACTTTGAATCATCTCTTAAAGGTACCCATCCTTCTGGCTCTTATTCACTCTTGCATATATCAAGATATCTATATATTCGTGTCCTATAGATCCATCAGGCCATGCAAGGAAAAGGCAGACTGGTTATCGGTAGAGGAGTCTTCTCCTCTCCTTTATGCAGGAAAAAGTCACAAGTCAAAAGTCAGAAAGTGCCTCTCCGTCTTCTACTCTCCTTAGTCATGAAGTCTACCTCAGAAGTCATTATTAGTAAGACTCAAACTCCTAAAATGCCCACCAAACAGACAGTGACCAATGATTACTTCCAATATATTTCAAAGTTATGACGTAGAATGTTTATCAGAAGTGTTGCAAATCGATGACAACTTAGGTTATTAATTTCTTGCATAAGTTCGACTCATTGATTACATGACAAAAACTGCAAACCAATTAGTCATTTAAATGCGAAGCTCCCTTTTTGGCTAACTAACCCCCTGGCCCACGATGTCGAATGATAACGTTCGCTTAGATAAGACTTAAGACACAAACTTGATTGAGTAAAAAATAGATACGATAAAAAGTTTATGTCTTAAGTCTTATCTAAGCGAACGTTATCGTTCGACATCGTGGGCCAGGGGGTAATACAATTCCTATTTACATACTGGTGTTCCGTTACACAAAAAAGTGAAACTATAGATGGACTGACCATCTCGTTCAGAGATGCCTAGAAATTCAGAATAATATTGTATATATCTTCTTGAGAGAATTTATGACCACTTGGGTTAAAACATAAATCTGAATAGTTTCTCTATATATTCGGTAAAACCTCAGGCAGTTAGCTTTTTCTCGGGGCTATGATCTCTGCCTAAAGAACTCTGCACAAACTACTTTGTGGAGTTGTATTGTAAAACTTATTTACCACCAATTGGCTTTTTGAGTTGAATTGACATACTTAAACTACTTTCGAAGAAAACGACCACGTATGCAATTGGGAATATTGTGTGAAAATATTACCGAGAATGCTTAATATTGTCAAAAGGCTGAGGTTCTTACACTACTGCCGCTCCCATACGAACCTTATGGCAGCTTTTAGAACAATGTTCCTAAAAAGCAATGAAGTGTAACACTGAAGTATGAAGGGTATGAAACAAAGTCTTCACAAGTTTCTCTGCAATCTGATATTGAATGGCAGCACGGTGAATAGGTTAGTTTGATGCTGTTCCAATGTGATTATCTTTATTGATTGTCACAAACATAATACACAATCATATAGTTGATGTTTTCACAGATACGGGTCAGAGATCCAAATGTGCAGGATCAATTGTATACTGCAGTTGGAGAATTGAAGAATTTGAACGACTTAACTAAGACGCCATCAACTCCATGGTCTTACTATATGAAATAAATTCCACGCCGCAATAGACTAGGCCATAGTGTGCTTTACTATCAGTCAGGCGTTGCGGGTTCGATTCCCTCCATGGGCTCTGCGTGTTTTTTGCAGACAAGCCAAAAAGGCTTCGCAGTTTATGTTTGTTAAAAAAAAACATAGCAGACACATAGAACAGTCGTCACTGAGACATATGTGCAAAGACCTGCGATGTACGAGTAGATTAGAGTAGGATCCAATAAACGCAACTTGACAGCTTTGAACAACAAAAGAGTCTGTAGCTCTAGTTCATGCACAGCTGATCTCGGGATATATTAACAGGATTGTTTATATCATAGGGCTAAACTAGACTCTATTCTATGTTTGAACACACAAACGCGTGAGTCGAATAATACTAATGATGCATGAGAATACAATCGTATAAGAACTTTCTATTGAGAGAATTATCATTGAAGACAACAAGACCTTTCAAACAGTGATGCCAACTTTTGAGACTCAAAACGCATAAACATGTTTGAAAAAGGGCTAAATCCACATTCAATTTTCCTTTTTTCGCGTTTTGAGTGACTAAAATCGGGCTAAATCTAGCCCGAAAAGGGCTTAGTTGGCATCGCTGCTTTCAAATATATAATAAAGTGAGAGAAAATTCGCCGAGACTCAAGCAAGATCGACGTCAGAAGAGATGGCTTGAACACATTTGCTAATTTCCAGATAAACTAAATTTGAAGTCGGTTTTCTAAACCAAACCCTGGCGCTCAATGTACAGGAGAAGCAGACGAATGTCATGCAATGTAGGAATCATCTTCATCAAACTTAAACTAAGGCTCAAGATTAGTTGGTTGGTTTGTGAAATCTTTTGATTCCGGTTTGAAATGACAAAAGATTGACCCATCTAACAAACAAACCTTGGTAACCCACGGTAAAAGTGTTCGTTAAATAAAAATTATTTTGGTATGGATGCGATCGGTTGTCAGTCCTAAAGAGACAGGCTTGTAGAATATGAATTTAAAGCTTCAAAATACCTTCAATAACATTTTTATTTTCTCGAGTTCAAAATGGATTATCACAGCCCAGATCAAAGTCGTTAAAATGTCGACTTTAATATGAATTCATTATTTATTTATTTATATTAATAGTTAAAGTTGGCTTAATATTTTTGCAAAATTTCCAGTAGCATGATCATAGGAAAATCTCTACATCCTAGCTCTCTCGCTCTTTAAAATTCTCTAATGTAAATCAAAATGTTTACAATGTTCAATAATTTTTCAACAATAAAATAAATTAATGTCATCAATATATATTTTAGTTGTTTCATTAAGATCAAAAGCGAAATGTTCTTTCCAACAATCACTCTAACAATTTATTTAGAAAAGAAACCTATTTACACCTGGTCTTTTAGTAAGAAACATATTTTCACAATTTCATTTTCAATAACATAAAATAAAACGAAAAATTCATTTGTTAAAAATATAGTTTCGAGTTTTGTAAATGTTTTTGGAAAACAGTTTTTCCTTTACAAAAGCCCAACAGCCAACATGATCTTCATAAAACAGCGAATTAAGCGTGAAGTTTACGCTTATTAACAGCAAAAAAAAAGGGCAACGAACATATTGGAAAAACACAACAAGAAAAGTAAAGAAAGTTTAAGGGAGAGTAAACTAGAGACAGAGAGAAATGTAGCAAAAAGGAGCAGCAGTTACGTACAACTCACCACTTTAAATAGGAAACTAAAACAACAACAGTTGTTGTTTAATGATTTCAAATTTTTTGCTTTAAATCCTTCTGTTACTTTTTTTTCCAATTTTTAAAATTTATTAAAGTTTGTAGTCATAAATTTATAATTGGTTTTTTCTTTTTTTTTTTGCTCTTTAATATTATGTGTTTTAATATTATTAAAACAAATTGAATTTTTTCTTAGCGAGTTAAAATATTAATGAAGCGTTATGAAACGCTAAATACTTACTCACTTCTGCCTGATACTGGCCGTTCAATGTGTGGCAATAGGTTTAATGAAAAATTGCTAGCTGCAGCAATTGTTTCCTGGTGTGAAACAATTCACAATTTCGTTTCCGTGGCCACAATTAATATGCTCATTAACAAATAAACAGGATGTCCTTATAGATTTACAACATTGAGTGGCATGACTAAATTTCGTTTCTTATTTTCTTCATCGCTGTACGTGGTTTTAACTCAACATATTTGTTTAATTTCATGTTGCTTTGGCTATAAAGGTTGACATGTTCAAATGACAGTTTTTAATTAGTTTTTTTGGTTTTGTTTTTTTGTCTTACATTTATGTTTGTTTCTTTGGGTTTTTGTTAGTGTAAAAGGCGTTAAATTTGAAAATTTTTACAGTAGTTTAGGAAGTGGTATGCTTAAATATTTGCTGACAATGTCACAAATATTTATTTAATACTAGATAGTTATGGTTTTAAGTGTTTAAGTTACAGATTCTTAAATCATGAATATGTACTTCAACAAGTTTCTAAGAAAAACTTTGGTGATTAATTTAATTAAGTGTGGTAATTATTTGAAATGTTGTCGGCGTAAAGTAAGTAAATTAATTAAATTTAAATAACATAGTGTGGAGCATAAACCTAAGATGAGTTTTGTGGTAAGACTTTGCGTTTTCTTGATATGTTTCATGAATTTAGCAATGTCTGAGTTATTTTTAAAAAACCTGCAGAGCATCTAGAAGTGAAGAAAAGCATAGACAAAAGTTGTATACTATTAGAGTTTCCTGAAAGTTCTGTTTTGACATTTGTGTAGTAAACACATGCGAAATAGACGTTAATAAACAATGTTACTCTTCACTGCTCCAGAACGCGGAATATTGCTGACAGAACTGTCATTAGGGGCATCGCAAAATTTATAGCATTTTCTGATAGGAGGATTACATTTGCGCCACCTTGTATATATTTTCATCGTTTCTCTAATCAAAAAATTTTTTTTTACAGATTTTCTATATTTTTTTTTGTTGCAGATTTGCTTAGTACATAATTAAAATTGGCGATTTCCTATAGCAATTTTTTTGTGATCTTCAAGAAAAAATTTTGTCAATTTTCTTACAAACATTTTTAACGATTTTCTGGTGAAAAGATTTCATAAAAGAATTTTGTTATAGAAATGTATTCCATAGAAAATTGTGGTGATTTTTGTGTAAAAAATTATAAATTTTCAGGGTTTCTTATGAACAAGTTTGACGGTTTTATTAGGAAATAATAATTTCTATGATTTTCGGAAAACTACATTTTCTTAGAGAAAATTTTGCAATTTTTTCTAAAATTTGTAATGATTTTATAAGTTTTGGCTGAATTGCCTGCCATCATTCTATAAAATTTGTTGCACATCCTTCTCTAGCTGTAGTATCCAGCTACATTGCATCATAACGTTCAGAAATTTTCTCATTATATTTACATATATGTAACTCAAACATGTTAAGTCGTTACGTTACAAAATTTACACGTTTTGCTGACTTTTTATGATTCCGTTAAAAAATTCCGGCCCAAAATACAAATTTTTATTATTGATTTTCATTTCCAATAATTTTTAAATTTTTTCCACACCGAATACGTACGTTTATGACTAAAAAATGTGAAAAATGTTTGTTAACAAATTTTCGAAAAGCCAATTTTTTGCCTGTCAGAAATATTTACTTCCTTATATAAAAACAATTTTCCAACACTGTAGGCCGAGAAAAAATATTTTTGACAATAAAAACATCAGCTTTCAGAAAATTTGTGAACAAACATTTTTCATATTTTTTAGTCATGAACGGACGTGTTCGGTGTGGAAAAATTTTAAAAATTATTGGAAAAAATCAATATTAAAACAATTATTATTTTCGGCCGGAATCATAGAAATTTCAGCAAGAAACTTAAATTTAGTTAAGCAAATTATCAAACGTGTTGGCGTTACAATAGAGCGAAAGTTCTTGGATCATGTGGCAAAAAAAATTGCAAAAATAAAACTTTTAGTAGAAAAAAATGACACAAAAAATGAGACATTTTGGAAATTTCTAAAAAATATGAAAGTTGCAGCATGGACATTGATATTTAGACAAAACTGGAGGCAGAATTTTTCTCGAACTAATGGGCAAAAATCGCTGTTGCTTAATTTTGTAATATGAAGTTTAAGAAGAAAATGTTGACGTTTTGTAAAGAAACTTATATTGCCATATACATACATATGTACATACATACATAAATATGTTTGGAATATTATTCCTTGACTTTTGCTAAACATCTTGAAAATGTGTCAGAGAATTTTTCAAGACTTTAGTGGTTCCTATGGAAATATTGAAGTTATAAATGTGAGAGAAATCTTTTGAATTTTGTTTAAATAAGTTGAATCTTTCCACAGCAACTAGGAATGTTTCTTGGAATTTTTCTCCACATCTACAATTTGTAGGTCTGCCTATTTTCCCATAATTTATAAAGAATTCGATGGTGATCTCTTACATCCGTTTAATTATGAAACAAATTTTCAGGGGCCAAATTACCGCATTCGTGATCGAATGAGCTATCGTATCGAAAAATGATTTCGATATCGAAATTATGATAAAATGCACTAAATTTCTTGCTCGATATCGAATGCCATAATCTCAAATAAGAAAATTACGATCAATTTTACTCGATATCGAATGCGGTAATTTGGCCCCAGATTAGCAACTATCTTTGGAGTAAATTAATAAAAATATAAAATTTTTTTAAATTTTCCGTAACCTAATACGTGTTTTCATGTCTAAAAAATATGAAAAATGTTTGTTGGAAAATTTTTCAAGATTTGATTTTTTTCTGACAGAAAAATATTTTGTCACAGCCTACTGTGTTGGAAAATTTGTTATTAAGAAAAATTGGAAAATTTAAAGCAAAGTGTGTAGAATATTGTTTTTTTTTTTAAAGAATTTAATAAAATTTAAAAAAAACTTGCATTTTTAAAAGCATTTTTATTTTGGTTTTAATAGTGAAATGAATATCTCTGGGAAGTTATTGTGTAATTGGTTTGAAAAAGAAAATCGTTAATATTATTATACTTCGTTAAACCTATTTGGAAAATATTTTCTTCAACAACTGAGACGCTAACAAATTATTCATAGAAAAGTCTCTTCTACAGACAGATTTGTAGAGAAAAGTCTTTTATACAAGAAAAGTTTCTTCTAATGACAGTTTACTCTTTTAAGGACAGTTTTCTATTAAAAGTTTAAAAGTTTTTATATACATATGTAGAAAAAAAACGCTAAATAGAAAAATCGCAAAAATTTTCTATAGGAAAAACATGACAAATCTATATAAAATGAATGTCTGTTTGTGCTTTATAAAAAGCCAAACCCTTGGACCGATCTGTCTGAAACTTTCACAGCATATTACTGTGACTCTGGAAGAAATAATAGGCTATATAAAGTTTTGATTGGACAAAGGAGCGTGGCACCGCCCATATAACCAAAAATTTAAATCCTTATATTTTGGGAATTTTTTTTGACCTACATCGATGATATTTGGTACATATGGTATTGGAATACGTACTAAAAATACTTTCACAAAACGATAAATTGTTTTTAGAAAATCAAATTCCCTACAAAAAATTCCTTGTCTTTATAACAAAAACCTCACGACCATGGTGTAACAATACAAGCTGAGTGCAGTAGAACAGCTGACTGAATTTGTTTACAATTTACTTACATATGTCAAATGTAATAGTTTTTCAAGTGTTTTTGACAGTAGTACATTCTGTTCTGTTGGTTCTGTTGGTAGTAGAGTAGAGTTAGAGTTTATTTCAGTTAATTTATTCGTTCATTCAATAGCTTTAGTATCCAGCTACATTGAGTTTTTTTTTTTCTTAAGCAACAATTTAATCTTTCCCACGATCTGTTCAAATTTCTGTTTAAACTCATTTATTTGTATTTTTTTCTTTCTTGCAATATAAGTTCGTAGCCAGTGAATCAATCAATCGCAAACGAAACAAATCTTAGTTGTTAACAGCAGCGTTACAGCCAGAAATGACACTATTTAAAGCATAGTTTAACCGAGCGTTTAAAAGTTTGAATAGAGTATTTGACACTCATCATGGCCCGATGATTGCCTTAAAACCCAAAAAAGCCGCCAAAATGTCGGAAATTTGTTTTTGATTTGCCAACTGATTGTTGCGCTTAAATTAAACACTTAAAATGCACAAAAAAAAAACAAGTAAAACTAAATTTATTTGCAATTAAATTACAAATGAAAAAAAAAAATAGTTGGGAATCTTTTTTGTAATGTGACTGAATGCCAAAAGGTTCTTGTATGAAATAAATATTTAAATGAGAAAGTTGGTTGTTGTATAGGTTGGAGTAGAATCTTGAATACGCTGCTTATAACCAATAAGTTTTAACACGACTTTATTTCAAAAAATTTATTACAGCTATTGCAGCTGGCATTTAGTTCATAATATTTATTAGAGAGAGAGAAAGAGAGATAGATAGATTGCGATCGTTGTGATTCAAATTAAGCTTTATGGATTTTACTTAGAAGCCTTGAATACCTCTTGTAGCATGCCCCTTAATTTCAGTTTTGATGAGTTGATAGAAAAGCTTTAAGAAACTTACAGACCAACCCTGACTGATCTGGCATCGTGTGATGATACTCAAACATATTGGGTTGGATCACTTACCAACATCGTCATCATCTACGAACAAGTATTTAGTTTTTGCCTTAGTGTGCTTGTTTAGTTGGTTGCTTTGTGCCGATCACTTTGGTCATTGGTATAAAGATTTTGCTGTAGTGCGGCCAGGCTACCACAGCATGCAAAACAGTCATCTTCGTCATCATCGTCAATAAGCCTTAGCCAAAGTTCAGCGAGCAATCTTTTTCATTTTCTTCTACTCTAAGCATTTCTTTTACTTACAAAAAACAACAAGTAATAATATTGAGTTGAGCGGCTTAAATGTTTGATCTTTTTTTTTTCTTTGTTGTTGTTATTCAGCAAAGCTTACATTTTTTCAGTTGTTGTTGTCGTAAGTATTATTGTTTTCTTATAAGCATTTGTTAATTTTATTTATATTTTTTCCATCTTTTTTCATTTCGTTTTTCTTTTTTATTTTTCTCTACATTTCATATTATTTTGTGGAATTCCTTAAGTTTGGCTTGGTTACGAAGTCAGGGTATGTTTCTTTTTGGTTTAATATTTTTGCTTAAATGTCATTGCAACTTTAAAGTTCAGCTTTATTTCATCTTTATCTCTTAGTTGTTGTATTTTGTTTTAATTGCCCTCTTGACGTACTGACTGC
Source organism: Bellardia pandia (assembly GCA_916048285.2). Classification (NCBI taxonomy): domain Eukaryota; kingdom Metazoa; phylum Arthropoda; class Insecta; order Diptera; family Calliphoridae; genus Bellardia; species Bellardia pandia. The sequence goes on along the minus strand of OU696533.1, from coordinate 96,372,625 downwards.
AGGTTTTATTTTATTATTGTTGTTGTTGTTGCTGTTGAGGTCTTAAAAAGTGTTTTACGAGCCAAAACTTAGACAGATTGGAAGAATTCGTATTGGTGTTTTAAAAAGGCTTGTGGGAATTTTTGACAATATAGGTATTCCATGGAATATGCATTGGTATATGTTGCCAAATAAAGCAAATATTTTCTGGTATTCCTTATTTTTTAAAACTCTTTATTTTTCACCCTAAGATCACGCCACTTAACTTTTTGTATTATTAGTTTATTGCATATCTGTGGTTTTCTTTCCAGAATACAACTAGAAACGAAAACCCTGGACAGTAATTAAGTAGTTAATAAAAGTTTTAATCTCATAAAAAAACACAAAAAAAAAAACTCAATTTAAATCATTATATTTAGTAGGATATCCTTTGGGCATACTCTCCACCAGAGCAATACAGTTTTTTTATGAAATTGTGCACCAAACATTTTGAATTTTCTTCCACAAATTGGCCAAATTCTTAGGTCTTACTGCCGTTATATGTTGCTCCACATCATTGTATTGAGGTCCAAGAATGAATCTTACTCTACTCTAAACAACTTCTTACAGTGCCTGAGGTGTGTTTTGGATCGTTGTTATTCATAAAACGCCATCTAAATGGCATGTTGTCCTCAGCGTATTGGATCAGTGTATTTAAAAGTATACTTTGATAAGCATACTTATGCATTTGTGCATCGATCTTATGTATAGCACCAACACCATGCCGAGAAAACTCTGCCCACACCATCACATCCACACCACCGTGCTCTTTATGATCTTAAAAGTATACTTTGGATAGTTGTGCATGTTTGCAGGACGCCATACTTATTTTCTTCCCTTAGATCTGAACCTACAAAATTTTGAATCATTTTCTAAATGCTTAAGTTGTTTTGTTGTGTCTTCTTTTCATAGTTCTAGAGAAGACGTCAATGCCGAATTTTGTTGAAAGATTTTTTTGAATTGTGATGCAGCCTTTATATGGGTCTGCCACTAAGGCTCTATTAATTAAATAGGGCTCTTTTCAGTTTGTTTTTCTGCGTCTTAGAGCCTTTGTATCATTTTTATATGTCTTATTGGTTCGATTAGGCCTAATGGGTTATAGACCACCATTCTAGTGCAAATTAAAATACTTGTAATCTCGCCAATGGTGCTCCCTTTAGACACCTTACAGTGTTTCTCTGTGCTGCACTTTTTTTTAACCGTGTATAAATAGTGTCTTATGACCCTAGTGGGTACTGTAGCTTAATTGATAAGTGCGTTTGATCATTAAGCATGAGTTGGTATTCGTGGCCTGGGTTCGAATCCCAGCCAGAAACATCAGTTTCTGATAATTATTAGTTTTCTAACCTATCATAACTAATATTTATTACAGCGTTCTCCTTCGGTGGTATAGCATTGTAATGCCACCGAAGTAAAATAATTAAATAATAGCTATAAATCAAGCTTTGAACAAATTCGCCTACTCACCACCAGAGGCGCTGCAACGCTTCACTAAAACATACATAACGCACAATTGCAGAGTTGGGATGTAAAAAGCTTTATTCTTCTTTCACCACCTTTACTTCTTCAACCTATTCCCTTTCAAAAGAAAGTAACACGATTTATATATAGGCATATTAATTGCCTGACTGTTACTTCTCTTAAAAAAAAATACTTTCACGTTCTAAATTATTGGCCAGCTTAAATATCCTATTTTTGCAATTAACAACAAATAAAATACAGTATTTAGAAATAATGTAAAAGAAGTAGCTGCACATGGATACAAATTGCAGTTAATAATTATAATCATATAAAGGAAAAAAAAAATACTTTTGAAAAAAGCATATGTTTATGACGAGTGCTAACCTCGTGCCCACCACTGTATTCCATAAAACAAATTTGTTTCAAATATTTTCCTCTAAAATTTCCATACCTTTTGGAGTTTTCCTATAGAAGCTTAATATAAAGAATAAAGGGTTTTGCAACAAAAACTTTGTTTAATATTTTTATTATATGAGAATTTTTCCTCTTGCGAGTATTATTTTATTGTAAAAAATTTTTAAAAAAAAAAAAATTTTATTTATTCGAAGGTTTACTTCAAAGTTAAATAGAAAAAACAGAGGTATACAAAAATAAATTTCAAATTTTTTCTATTTAACTTTGAAGTAAACCTTCGAATAAATAAAATTTTTTTTTTTTTTTTTTTTTAAATTTTTTATAATATTTTTATTTTTTTTATTTTCGAACATTTCAAAAGTTTCTCAGAAAATTACCGATTGGCGACAGCAAATGTCTTAAGCTTTGTACAGACGGTTGTCAGATCTTACAACGTTGTCCAAAAAATGTTCAGAAAATGTCTAACAGCCGTGTGAACTTAAAATTTTTGTCTTCCAACGTTGTAAGAAATTGAAATTGACAATTTACCAATTGCTAACAATTTTTCAATGTCAGTACATTGTATGATCTGACGACCGTCTATACATGCAAAAATGTTTTTAACCAGAAAAATGGCAAAAATCTTTCTATAAATCTCCATAAACATTCCTACTGGGTCTTTTTTTTTAAACTACGACTGTAACATCACTCATATATGCACATATAAAATCATATATATTTTTCTTGGTATGCAAAATACTCACACACCAAATCCAAATCAGTTTATTTTCATTTTTCTCAAATCTTTTGCGAAAATTCATAAATGTAATTTTATGAAACCAACAAACAACCTTCATACTCCATTAGTTCAAAAGTAGAAAAAATACACAAATACTCGTACAGAGATCGTAAAGAAGAACGAACAACCAGCCAGCCGAAATTAAAATTATGGTCAATGACAACGTTATCATAAGGCAAAGCATGCTTGCTACATTTAGCAGTCTGTCGCAAAGCCGACAAGAATACAAGAAAAAAACTCCGAAAAATCATAAATAAACTTAAAATGTGAAAGAAAACATTTTTTTTTATGAAGTCGAAGCAGAGTAATAAAAATAATATTTCGACTCGTTTTGAAATTTATTCTTGTGATTCAGAAGGGAATCTCCCTGTTTTAGCAACCAGCAAGTGTGTCAGACTGCATGTCTCTTCTGCTGTCTAAAGACAATTGCTTGCCTAAGATGAAAAGAAAAACTGATCTTGAAATTGTCTTCTTTAAGGTGTTGGCGTTATGTTGAGTAATTTGTTTCTGTTTCTGTGTTTTTTTTTTTTTTTTTGGTTTTTCAAACATTTTCGATCGACTGCTGTCAAAACCTTTGTTCTTCAACGTCAACCGTTCCGTTTTTGTGAAATGGCGGCATTTTTCTGTTTTGCATGATTTAGTATGTTTCCGCACAATAACAATAATCATAAAATCCTAAATGTATTTTTAAATAGTGCGATTAAAATCATACCCTGAGATGCGCTGGCTGGATGGATGGATGCTGGTGGTGGTGGTGGCTGTTGGTAAGTGTGAGAATTTCGCAAACTATTTATGGCCGCAAAGAATACCGAAATATTATAAAGGATTTAAATGTGATGATTTATATTTGCGATTTAGAGGAAACCTATTTGTAGTTATTTTTATAAAAATACTAGCTAAACCCGGTGTGCTTCGCTACCCCCTCCCTGGTTATAAAATAAAATAAAACGTATTTATATATTTACAAACATTTATTTATTTAATTTCAATGTATTTATTCCAATTACATAATTTTAAAAAAGTAGGCGTACAAGTGGGCGTGGTCAAAAAAAGAACCCTATTAATCATACCAGAGTCCCAGTTAAATGCTGTGAAAATTTCAAAAATATCAGTCCAGAGGTTTGGTCTCCAATTACAATATTTTAAAAAAGTGGGCGTAAAAGTGGGCGTGGTAAAAAAAAGTACCCCATTATTCCTTCCAGAGTCACAGGAACATGCTGTGAAAATTTCATCAAAATCGGCTCAGCCGTTTTGGAGTCTATACGTTACATACATACATACATACATACATACATACATTGAATTTTATATATATAGATTGGTTTAAATACAATCAAATACAATCAAAATAGTTCTATAGAAAATCGCTCAGATTAAAAAATAAATCGCTAGGATTTTCTAGAAAAAAATAATTGGTTTTAATCATTAAAATTGTCTTAACGAAAACAAAATCACCAGCATTTTCTTTAGAAAAAAATCACTAAAATTTTCTAAAAACACAAAATCGCCAAAATTTTCCTTAGAAAAAAAAAATCGCAAAAATTTCCTAAAAAAAATCGCTGAAATGTTCTATAGAGAAAAAAACCACTAGTTAGTTCGCTTTCTTATAAATTTAACATGTTTTGCTGAATTTTCCCTGATTCCTGAAAATATTTGTTCAAAAAAAGTTTTTTTCATATGAAGTTTGACGCCTCTCTTTTTAAGAAAGAGAGAAAATATTCATATGAAACCTTTATTATCGATGTGTTTTCAATAATTTTGAATTTTTTCAGCTTCATACCACCGTTCATGTTTAAAAAAAAAGTGAAAAACATCGGGTATAAAACTAACTTTCTTTTCTCATCTACTGAACCAACCAGATAATTATATCAGTTACACAAATAATGAAATCATATTGAGAAAATTCTAGGGTTTAGCTACAGCAAATGCCAAAAGATTTTAAACTATTTGAATTCGATAACTCTGTCATCTCATCTCAATTTAAGGTTAAATAAAGTAGAGAAATATTCAGAATTTTCGTTGCGAAATCAGTTACCATATAACTCCTCAGAAGTAAATGTAAATTCTTTAAAAAAAAGTCCACTAAAATCTTTGCGAATTCAATATACAAAAAAAAAACAAAAATACTTTTCTTTAAAATTTTCAAATATTTTATCTTTTCAAATCACAGTAGACTAGGGAAAATATTTTCCATTCAAAAGAAATAACATTTTGAAAAATTTTCTGACAAACATTTTTCATATTTTTTCGACTTGCAAACACGTATTTGGTGAAGAAAATTCAAGAAAATTAAATATTTTTAAAATCTATTTAAAAAATATAAGCTCGCCTTTGAATGTCTCATTCCTTGTAAATGATGGAAAAAATAGGCAGACCTCTAAATAGAGGCACAAAAAATTATAAAAGAATTTCAATAAAACTATTGGTGGCTATTGAAAGTCAACATATTTAAACGAAATTCAAAAGATTTATCTCACATTCAAAGCTTAAATTTTCCCCCAAGAACCTTCAAAGCTTTGTAAACTTTCAGGATCATTTACATAATGTCAAATTTTCTTCTTAAATACCACAATATAACAATGTTAAACACAATTGACAATTATTACATAAAGCAAGAGATTGCCTCCAAATCAATCAAAATATTAATATCCATATTTTATCCTCTTGCATTTCCATATCTTTTGAAGATTTTGACATTTTGTGAAATTTTTTTCACAACTTTAACTTTTTGCTAATAATCATAACGTTCACAAACTTTCTCATTATATTTACATGCATACATATGTACATGTGTATGTGAAACTCAAACATGTTAAGTCGATACATTACAAAATTTACACGTTTTGCTGACTTTTTACGATTCCGTTAAAAAATTCCGGCCCAAAATACAAATTTTTATTATTGATTTTCATTTCTAATAATTTTTATTTTTTTCCATACCGAACACGTCCGTTCATGACTAAAAAAATGTGAAAAATGTTTGTTAACAAATTTTCGAAAAGACAATTTTTTGCCTGTCAGAAATATTTACTTCTTTATATTAAAACAATTTTCCAACACAGTAGGCCGAGAAAAAATATTTTTGACAATAAAAACATCAGCTTTCAGAAAATTTGTGAACAAACATTTTTCATATTTTTTAGTCATGAACGGACGTCTTCGGTGTGGAAAAATTTTAAAAATTATTGGAAAAAAATCAATAATAAAACAATTATTATTTTCGGCCGGAATCATAGAAAAATCAGCAACAAGCTTAAATTTTTCTAAGCAAATTATCAAACGTGTTGGCGTTACAATAGAGCGAAAGTTCCTGGATTATAATGTGGCAAAAAAATTTCCAAAAATAAAACTTTTAGAAGAAAAAAAATGACACCAAAAATGAGACATTTTGGAAATTTCTGAAATTATGAAAGTTGCAGCACGGACATTGATATTTAGACAAAACTGGAGGCAGAATTTTCCTCCAACTAATGGGCAAAAATCGCTGTTGCTTAATTTTGTAATATTATGAAGTTTAAGAAGAAAATGTTGACGTTTTGTAATGCTAAATATGTATGTACATACATATGTATGTATGTATGTATCTTGAAAATGTGTCAAACGCAGAGAATTTTTCAAGACTTTAGTGGTTCCTATGAAAATATTGCAGTAAAAAATGTGAGAGAAATCTTTTGAATTTTATTTAAATAAGTTGAGTCTTTCCACAGAAATTAGGAATGTTTCTTAGGATTTTTCTCCACATCTACAATTTGTAGGTCTGCCTATTTTCCGATAATTTATAAAGAATTCGCTGGTGATCTTTTACATCCGTTTCATTATGAAACAAATTTTCAGATTAGCGACTATCTTTGGAGTAAATTCATAAAAATATTAAATTTTTTTAAATTTTCCGTAAACCAATACGTCTTTTCATGTCTAAAAAATGTGAAAAATGTTTGTTGGAAAATTTTTCAAGATTTGATTTTTTTCTGACAGAAAAATATTTTGTCACAGCCTACTGTGTTGGAAAATTTGTTAAGAAAATAAATTGTTGGAAAAATTAAAGCAAAGTGTGTAGAATATTGCTTTTTTTTAAAGAATTTAATAAAACTTAAAAAAACTTGCAGTTTTAAAAGCATTTTTATTTTGGTTTTAATAGTGAAATGATATCTCTGGGAAGTTATTGTGTAATTGGTTTGAAAAAGAAAATCGTTAATATTATTATACTTCGTTAAACCTAATTGGAAAATATTTTATTCAACAACTGAGACGCTAACAAATTATTCATAGAAAAGTCTCTTCTACAGACAGATTTGCAGAGAAAAGTCTTTTATACAAGAGAAGTTTCTTCTAATGACAGTTTACTCTTTTAAGGACAGTTTTCTATTAAAAGTTTAAAAGTTTTTATATACTTATGTAGAAAAAAACTCTAAATAGAAAAATCGCAAAAAATTTCTATAGGAAAAACATGACAAATCTATAGAAAATTAATGTCTGTCTGTCTGTTTGTGCTTTATATGAGGCCAAACACTTGCACCGACCTTCCTAAAACTTTCACAGCATGTTACTGTGACTCTGGAAGCAATAATAGGCTATATAAAGTTTTGATTGGGCATATAACGTGGCACGGCCCATATAACCCAACAATTTAAATCCTTATATTTTGGGAATTTTTTTTTTACCTACATCGATGATATTTGGTACATACACTCAAAATATTTCATGTATAAAAATACGAAATGGTTTTTCGTAAAATTATTTTCGTACATTTTACTAAAGTTTTGTACATAATACGAAATTTTAATAATTTTTTTATTTCGTAAACTTACAAAATTCGTTAATTTACAAAATTTTTTTCGTAGAATTATTTTTGTATATTGTACAAAAATTTCGTTTATAATACAAAACTTTCGTGTTTAGATATTGTAGAAAATTTTGTAAATTTAGAAATTTTTTGAATTTTACAAATTAAATTTCGTTAATGTTTTTTGTTTATATTACAAAAATTTCTCGAAAAATACGAAACTTTCGTATTAAATGCAGAGAAAAAATTCGTAAATTTAGAAATTTCGTTCATTTCACAAATATAATTTCGTAAAATGAAATGTACCGTTTTAAATGAAACTTAAAAATAACAAAACAAGTCATGCTTTTACTGACAATTAAAGAGATAGAAGCTTTAGTCGTGCCTTGTTAAAAATAGTTTAAAATAGTTTGATTTATTAAAATAAATTTAAATTAGTGTAAGAAAATGAATTGTTATTTGTTATTTATTTATTTCTAAGGCATGAGTTTAACATTTTAGCATTTGAAGATATACTAAGTCACTGGAACGGCTGTTTTGAATATAGGCAAAACACTTTAAAAGAGCTATGCGACCCAAATTAAAAAAAAAAACTTTTGGATTTGTGGCCTATGTACAATAATTCAGTAGGATTTCGCTTAGTAAGTAAAATGACATTCAATTTTTATTAAGAATAATTCAAAAATATATAAGAAAACATATTGACTTCTTCAACCATTTAATTAATTAATATATTCAATCATGTATATTTAGATCATTAATGATTTCGATCGCATATATGGAGAGAGAAATGAATTGCTTGACAGCTTTGACGATTTTTCTGATTTAATGACTCAAAAGATATTTCCAGAAAACGAATCGAAATTTAAAGATGAAGATGACCAAAAGCTTTGGAATTTTGTACAAAAAAATAATTGCATTGACTATAGTAAGTAGAAAGGTTTTATAAACAAATATAATCAAATTTTTAAATTTTATTTACTGATGGATAATGGTTATGCAATTTTTTTTTAACTTTTTAGATACCAAATTTATCATAGTCTTAACACTCTTACATTCCTTACTTCCACCATCAAGAATTAAATCAAAAAGTTCTAATAAAGGAAACAAGTTTTATAGTATTATGGAATCAAAACGGTCTTTTATAGCATTTTCACCAACTGAAGAGTCATATAAAGAGAAGTTGGATACAAAAATTGTGGCAGAGGGTTCAGTTGCCCCTTACATTACTGTTATAGGGGGCATATATAAGCCCCAATCATTTTTCTGTGACTTTGACAACATTAAATACAAAGTTTCCAGTATCACTAAAGCTATAGACATATGCTTTAAAGCGTATCACGTATTTTCAATTAAATATTCTGAAGCTTCCAGCCATATGTGGGATTTTTTTAAATATTCAGTTCTATAAAATAGATGGACATCATGTTAATCCAATTACGCATATGTTGTACAAAAAAATACAAGGTTAGTGTGTTTTATATAAACTAAATTTAAAAGTTACTAATATATAAATTTTCTTTGTAGAAATCCAAAGCAATCGACAAAATCAAACTTAATTTAATGCAGAAATGCTATTATTTTTTCCTTTACTATTATTTATAAAATAAACAAAACTTTTCGTTTAATAAAAAAAATATTTCTTGAGAAATTAACGAAACTTTTTCTAAAATAATCAAACATTTTTTTTTTATTTTTACACAATTTTTAGTAACTTTACGAAATATTTTTAGAAAATTTTGTAAATTTACCAATTTTTAGCAGAAATTTACGAAACTTTTCTTATACTAACGAAACCTTTCGTGTGTTTAGGAAATATTTTCGTTATTTTACAAAATATATTTTGTTTTTTTACAAAATTTTGTAAAATAAACGAAATAAATATGAAATTTTTCTTATACCTACAAAATATTTTTCGTAAGTTTAAAAAATTTCGTATAACAGGAGGCAATATTTCTAAAATTAACAAAATAATTTTGTATTTTTACGAAATATATTTCTTATTTTTATTTAATTTTGTAAACCAGACCAAATTTAAAAGTTTAATTTACGAAAAATTTTCGTAGATAACCAATTATTTTGTAATTTAACAAAATAATTTTGGTAAATACACAAATATTTCGTAAAATGCGGAAAATAAAAAGTCCCAACAAGAACGAAAAACATTTGTATATTATACGAAATATTTCGTTTCGTCAAAATAACGAAAAATTTAGTAAAATGAACCACGATTTTCGTTTATTTTACCTATGAAATATTTTGAGTGTATGGTATTGGAATACGTACTAAGAATATTTTCATAAAACGATAAATTTTTTTAGAAAATCAAATTACCTACAAAAAATTCCTTGGCTTTATAACAAAAACCTCACGACCATGGTGTAACAATACAAGCTGAGTGCAGTAGAACAGCTGACTGAATTTGTTTACAATTTACTTACATATGTCAAATGTAATAGTTTTTCAAGTGTTTTTGACAGTAGTACATTATTTTACAGAAACAAAATGCCTGTTGTTTCTGTTTTGTGTTGTACGAGTATTTGTTGCCGATTTGCACTCACCTTGAATAGTTACACCATGCTCACGAAAAAGCTTAAACAGAGCAACAAATATTTGTTTACTTTAAAACAATTAAAATTTTAAATCATTCAATTTGTTTTGACTTCATTCAAGAAAATATGTATAAATGTATGTATGTCATATCAAACATTTCGATATCAATTTTCAACAATTTTTCTTTAATCACAAAATGTAAATGGTTTATTTATTTTACATCACAATATGATGGCGCGTGCATAAATATTATTTAGTATGGAAAATAAGCCATATGTTGGACGCTACTTGACATGTAGACTCTCAACAATCAGCCATAGCCAGCCAGCTAGACAGACAGACAGACGTATTTTTAACATCATTCCAGCCAGCATCATTCCAAATGAACACAACAAAAATTTCAACCATTTTTATGTGAGCTAAAGGAAAGGGATGAATAAACATTCTCCACATATCTACTTGTACTTGTTTGTACATATGTCATTTTTGTTGAAAAAAAAGTATGTAGAGAATTTACGGACACACATATTTTTATCAACTGTGGCTATATTTCTTTTCTGCACTAGTTTTATATTTATTTAGTTGTTTGTAATGAACTGCATGTTTGGGGTTTAACCCTGGCAAAAGCGCTTTAATTTGTGTTTAATATATTCTTTGAAGATACATTAGCTGAGTTTTTAAATTCATTAAAATTATAAATTTTTGTGGGCTAGTGTTAGATTTCGGTTTATAACTTTTCTTGTGTTTAACAGATTTGAATGATTTTTAATAACAAATTGACTAGGACAATAATAAACATTTTAGTTAAATTTCATTAAATTTGAGTTTGTTTTAAACACATTAGCGAGTTTTACACACACATGTGGTGAAAGATAAATGCATGTTTATGTATTTAGATTGCTATTGTTATTAGTTTCTTAGAGGGTTAACTCACTTAAACATGTGTGGAACTGCAAACACACCAGCCACAAAAAAAAAACACAATCTATAATCCACTGTCAAAAACCAACAGAACATGTTTTTTTTCTTTGGTTTTATTTTTTGCATAACATGAAAAAGGTGTTTTTTAAATAATTACTTAATAATTACAAACGTTTTTTTCTCCTTCTCTCTCTCTTGACTCAAAAATATTCCCAGCATTTAATTCCGGTAGCTTGAATTTCAAACAAATACCAATACAAAAAAAAAAAAAAAAAGAAAGGCGTAAAATTTAATTGTTGCAAAAACCCAGAAGTAAAGAAATACAGTAGTACAATATTTGGCATTTAAACAAAATTCATTGTAATAAATACCAGTTCGTCTATACAGCAGCAACGAAAAATGATGGATTGATTTTTGCTACTTGTGTGATTTTTTTTTTAACGTTCAATAATTTCAAAACAAAAGGCCACCAGTCTCTTGCTGCTGCATATGAAACTCAAAATTAAATGAATAATTTGAAAGCCCCACCACACACACACACACAGTAAAAACAGTAGTGCATCAAACGTAATAGATACATTCAAAAGTAAATCTAAGTATCTATCTACATATGTACTAATGTATCTGTATTGTAATTTTTTAAAGATGTCATAATTTTTGAATGATTGCCTTGACGTTTTCTTGGCTCTTGATCTTAACTGTCCATTTCTATAACATTGTAGAAACAAAAAACAAACCATTCGTATTCATATTGTTAGCACAGGAACACCCACCGTGCCTTAAGTTCCAACTCTTTTTCAAGTAGTAAAATAAAGCCCCTCTACTCCTCTGCCTAACCCGTTTCTATAGGGATTTCATGGAGTTGCTGGTCATCTCTTTAACACAATAGTGTTTTTTAAACGAGCATTAACATTAACAGATTACAGTGTTACGATTTTGTTTTTATACTTTTCTTTGGATAGTTTTTGTTTTGTTTGAGTTTAATTTAAACAATGCAGTCTTCTATTTGGGATATACGTTTGAAGTTTAGCCGATCATTGGCGCAAAAACCGTTGGGTCATGTTTATAATTTTATTGGTTTATAAATGAAATGGTTGGAGTTGAATAAATAAAAACACACAAAAGCTACAGATTTATTTCAATTATTCATTCATGTATGCCGATTTGTAAGGAAATAGTAAAAAACAATAATTGGGGCTTTTTCCGATTCTTTGAAAAGGATATTTATACATTTTTGTGGAAGATAATTTTCTATAAAAATATTTCTGTAGAAAATACTTATTTGAAGAAAACTGTCTGTAGAAAAATAAAGAAAACTGTCTGTAAAAGAGACTTTTCTATAAAAACTTTCTGTAGAAAAGACTTTTCTAAAGAAAACTGTATGGAGAAAAGACTTTTTTATAGAAACTATCTGTAAAAAGACACTTTTCTAAAGAAAACTCTCTGTAAAAGAAGACTTTTCTATAGAAAACTGTTGGCTTTAGAAGACACTTTTCTATAGAAAATATTCTGAAGAACATATTCCTTAGAAAGTTTTAACAGTTTTACCATCTCAGTTGTTGTTGAAGAAAATATTTTCTAATTAAGTTTAATGAAATAAAATAATATCAAGGATTTTCTTTTTCAAACCAATTACACAATAACTTCCCAGAGATATTTATTGCACTATTAAAACCAAAATAAAATTGCATTTAAAAGTTTCATTAAATTCTTTAAAAGAAAAACCATATTCTACACACTGCTTTAATTTTTCCAACAATTTATTTTCTTAACAAATTTTCCAACACAGTAGGCTGTGACAAAATATTTTTCTGTCAGAAAAAAATCAAATCTTGAAAAATTTTCCAACAAACATTTTTCACATTTTTTAGACATGAAAAGACGTATTGGTTTACGGAAAATTTAAAAAAATTTAATATTTTTATTAATTTACTCCAAAGATAGTCGCTAATCTGAAAATTTGTTTCATAATGAAACGGATGTAAAAGATCACCAGCGAATTCTTTATAAATTATGGGAAAATAGGCAGACCTACAAATTGTAGATGTGGAGAAAAATCCCAAGAAACATTCCTAATTTCTGTGGAAAGACTCAACTTATTTAAATAAATTTCAAAAGATTTCTCTCACATTTGTAACTTCAATATTTCCATAGGAACCACTAAAGTCTTGAAAAATTCTCTGACACATTTTCAAGATGTTTAGCAAAAGTCAAGGAATAATATTCCAAATATATTTATGTATGTATGTACATATGTATGTATATGGCAATATAAGTTTCTTTACAAAACGTCAACATTTTCTTCGTAAACTTCACAATATTACAAAATTAAGCACCAGCGATTTTTGCCAATTAGTTGGAGGAAAATTCTGCCTCCAGTCTTGTCTAAATGTCAATGTCCATGCTGCAACTTTCATAATTTCAGAAATTTCCAAAATGTCTCATTTTTGGTGTCATTTTTTTCTACTAAAAGTTTCATTTTTGGAATTTTTTTTGCCACATTATAATCCAAGAACTTTCGCTCTATTGTAACGCAAACACGTTTGATAATTTGCTTAAAAAAATTTAAGTTTGTTGCTGATTTTTCTATGATTCCGGCCGAAAATAATAATTGTTTTAATATTGATTTTTTCCAATAATTTTTAAAATTTTTCCACACCGAACACGTCCGTTCATGACTTAAAAATATGAAAAATGTTTGTTCACAAATTTTCTAAAAGCTGATATTTTTATTGTCAAAAATATTTTTTCTAGGCCTACTGTGTTGGAAAATTGTTTTTATATAAAGAAGTAAATATATCTGACAGGCAAAAAATTGGCTTTTCGAAAATTTGTTAACAAACATTTTTCACATTTTTTTAGTCACGAACGGACGTATTCGGTGCGGAAAAAAATAAAAATTGTTAGAAAAGAAAATCAATAATAAAAATTTGTATTTTGGGGCGGAATTTTTTAACGGAATCATAAAAAGTCAGCAAAACGTGTAAATTTTGTAATGTAACGACTTACATATTTGAGTTGCATACATATTATGTATGTAAATATATGTAATGAGAAAATTGCTGAACGTTATGATTATTAGCAAAAAATTAAAATTGTGAAAAAAATTTCACAAAATGTCAAAATCTTCAAAAGATGTGGAAATGCAAGGCGAAAATTCCTTAAATTCAAGAGGATAAAATATGGATATTAATATTTTAATTAATTTGGAGGCAATCTCTTGCTTTATGTAATAATTGTCAATTGTGTTTAACATTGTTATATTGTGGTATTTAAGAAGAAAATTTTTGACATTTTGTAAATGATCCTGAAAGTTTACAAAGCTTTGAAGGATCTTGGGGAAAAATTTAAGGTTTGAATATGAGATAAATCATTTGAATTTCGTTTAAATATGTTGACTTTCAATAGCCACCAATAGTTTTATTGAAATTCTTTTTTTGCCTCTATTTAGAGGTCTGCCTATTTTTTTCCATCATTTACACGGAATGAGACATTCAAAGGTGAGCTTATATTTTTTAAATAGATTTTAAAAATATTTAATTTTCTTCACCAAATACGTGTTTTCAAGTCGAAAAAATATGAAAAATGTTTGTTAGAAAATTTTTCAATATTTTATTTTTTCTGACAGAATAATTTTTCTCTTGGCCTACTGTTTTGAAAAATGTTTTATGAGGAAACTTAAATATTTGAAAATATGTAGTAAAAGTGTTTTTAATATAATTTACATAATTTAGCGGCCATTGATTTCCTCATTTTAATAGCGAAGTGATTATTCCTGGGAAGTTATTGGAAACGAAAACTGTGAGAATTTTTTATTTCGAATCAAATTTTACCAAAATTCCGTTTAATCATTTATCACTTGATCAATTTATATCTTCTAAAGGTTTGTTCTTAACAAAAATTTTTTCCGGAGAAAATTTTTTTACGGAGAGTTTTTTGCAGCATGATTTCAAACAATTTTTCTGAAAAATCAAAGCTGCCATATGTAAACCAAATCTATTAGTTTTACAAGTGCGGTAATTGATTTATTTTGCTTTGGGTTTTAAGTGTCAGAATACAAATATTAAATTATTTTAAATTATGAAAAAAGAAAGTTGCTTTTGCTGATGGCCATGGAAATACATAAGGTATGAAAAAATGCAACCTATTGGCAACACGAATTGTGTTTTTTTGTCCAGAAAAATATAAAATTAAACCCATGGTGAAACTATACAAGGTGAGTGCAAATCGACAACAAATACAACACAAAACAGAAACAACAGGCATTTGTTTGTGTAAAATAATGTACTACTGTCAAAAATACTTGAAAATGTATTACTTTTGACATAAGTAAATTGTAAACAAAGTCAGTCAGCTGGGCTACTGCACTCACCTTGTATATTTACACCATAATTAAACCAATTCAAGTTCATAAAAAATATTTTCTCTCTCTCAAAAAGAGAGACGTCAAACTTCATATAAAAAAACTTGTTCGAACAAATGTTTTGTTAAGAACGAATGGGTGAATCCACCTTAAAGCTAAATTTTTACTAAGTTAATTGTTTAATTAATTCATGAACTGATTGGGATTCAGGCAACGTAGTGTAGCTTTTTGTCTGATAAGTACAAGAACATTTTTCATGTAATTTACAATAATTTTGAGCTGCATTTGGGAGTCTTTACGTTGAACCATTTTAGCTTCAATTGCCAATTGAAAATTTTGTTGCTTCAAACGTGGGTCTTTATATTAAAATATTTTTGCTTTAATCGTGGGACTTCCTGTTGAATATTCTTTATTTTGAAAAATTTTAGCTTCATTCCTAGTTTCAATCTTGGGTTATGTTGAATAATTTTAGCTTCAACCAGTTTTGTTTTCTGTTCAACTTTATATTAAACAATTTTAGCTTCAATCCTAGTTTCAATCTTGGGTTATGTTGAACAATTTTAGTTTCAATCGTGGCTCTTCAGGTTGAACAATTTCCTTTTTTTTTAGAAAATTTTAGCCTGTTTGTTTCTATAGACAAGTTTGTTTTGTGACTTTATTTCTATTGAGCATTTATTCTACAGATTCGTTTAATGGAAAACTCTGGCGTATACAGCTCTTCCAAATTGTTTAAGCATTGTTAAATTGTCACCACCTCTAGCCAGGAAAATGTTTTGACTTTAAAAAACTGCCGAATATAATGCCCTCCCTATTTTCCTTAGAGAAAAGTTAATAGCAATATTACACCTTGCTACTTTCAAAGCAACATTTCGAAACAGCGAATAGAAAAAAATTTCCTGAATATTGCAACCTCCTCTTTTCCTTATACAGAGGAAAATTACCAGCAATATTACACCTTCTTTCAAGTTTGAAATCTCAATAAAATTTCTATGCCTACACAACCTGTTGAGTTGTATTTTGTTTATTTTTTGCAAATGATAATAAAAACATCTGTCGTGGTCAATCTCAAACCGCATACAGGCGAGTTTTAAATAGAGAGATTTTCATTTCTTGTGGTCACTGTGACACAGCTTTTCTTTGGTTTTTGGCATAAAAACCAAACCACAGCGATATTATCATGTTGACTTTTGGGTTGTATGAAAACACACAATTTTTACAACCTACTAAACTGTTAAATACAGCCAGAGAATAGAAAATTACCACAAATATAAGGACAACGAGGACAGTTTGACGGCCAGGAACAGGACTCAACAACCACAGTCATAATTGCGGTCTTCATGGCTGGCCGTAACAAATTTAAACAGTTTGTAAATCTTAGCAGAACACCAAGTTCAGAGGAGTAAAAGTGAAAAAGGTTATTTAAACCACAGCGACCAAATACTCGTATATAATTTTTTTTTTTGTTAATTTTGTCACTAATAAGATGGCCGTAAAATTTCATATTATTTGCGCTTAAGGAATTTACTAAATAAGAAATAGCCATGGCCAAATATAGATTTAAATGTCAATTTCTGTTTTTGCTTGGCTAGGTTGTCGCCACAGGCGTTCCTGTTTAAGTTGTAAGAGCTTGTTAAGGCGTAATAAGTTCAGCTAAAGTAACAAACAATTAACACTAGAACCACAAACTCCTGGCAGGATATATTAATGCTGAAGGACATTTTTACTACCTGTTTTAACTAAAACATGAAAAAGAGATAGAAATAGAGAGAGAGAGAGAGAGAGAGCTGCAGTGCTAGATAGAAAGCGAGAGCTGGACATAACTTACGGTCAGTGTTGCCAGAAAATGATTTTGAAAATATGCTAAAACTTGAAAAACTAAGTGCTAAAATGTTTCAATGTAACAATACAATTTTTATTTCAAATGTTACAAATATAAATTATAGTTTTTTCTAATTTTTTTCATAACATTTGTTGACTTGTTTTAATACATTACATTTCATATATTAATTCAAAAATTTCCGTGTTCATTTACTTAACACACCGAAAGAAACTTAGTTGAAATATAAATAAAAGTTATTTTTTATTTCTCCAAAAGTATTTTTTGGAGTAAAATAGTAAAAATTTGTTCGAGAAAAAATTTTTTTTATCAAGCAAATTATGCTAAAAAGCATTTGGCATAATTTTTAAAAATTTCAATGCGTTTTCGAGAAACAAAATGCTAAATTTAGCACTGAAAGTGCTAAAACGGCAACACTGGACATGATGTAAGAGCTCTTTCTGACCCCAAAACTCTCACTCTTTCCTGACATTACCTAAGAGCTCTTTCTGACGGACCATTTGTGAATGTAATGACCCTCTTTTCTGATCATAAAGAACTTTGTAAATGACTTTCTTATAATCTGGCATTAATTTAGACTCTCTTTTATTTTAAATAAAACATTTAAAATCGAACTGGCTGTCGCAATCTTTATTAAGGCCCAAAGAACAATATTTGCGTTTACTTTTCCAAAATAATTTCATTAAAATGTTGGTCCATTCGGAAAATCCAATTTTCGTTTACTGTTACCAGTGTCAATTGAATTGAGAGTCTCAATTTGAGACTCTTCTCAGCATTGCTACCGGTATTTTGGAAATTAAGAATTTGGCTGCATATAACAGAAAAGAAAAAGCGTAGAGGTGTGATAAAACGTCATCTGAGGCGGAACATAAATTAGAGAAACATTTTTTTTATCAAGCAAATAATGCTAAAAAGCATTTGGCATAATTTTTAAAAATTTCAATGCATTTTCGAGAAACAAAATGCTAAATTTAGCACTGAAAGTGCTAAAATGGCAACACTGCTTACGGTAGTTAAACTCTGTGTGAGGTTCTACAAACATTTACATTTACTGCTTTTGCTGACTGACTGACTACTCCTTTCTTTTCTATTCTATTCTGTCTTTGTCTTTTGATTTTAATTTTCGGCTTTTTGTCATTTTTGTCGCCCGTTCATGGTGTGACTAATTAAACTGTTACGCTGATATATTTATACAACGCTCAATTGTTTTGGGCTGATCACTCACTGTTCAAAATTTTTGTAATTTTAGTTTAGTATGTAAGGTGGTATGTCTGGTCTTCTCTATTTTCTTCTGTTTTCCATATTGTTTCTCTTGTCTTTGAAATTATGAATAGCAAAACAATTTCTTTTGCCACCACCTAGTGGGCGAATTGTTTTGTCTTATTTAAACGTTTCATGATGGTTTGTATTGAAATCAATGAAGTCATCAAAACCAAGATCGATTATCAACGCATATTTCTGAAAAAAAAAACAAACAAACAGAAACTAAACGAGAGTGAAAAACTAAAACAAAATATCCAACCGTTGCGTTGCCAATTAGTTTAGCAGCGCTTAGATATTTGACAAAATTTCAAATAGGTACTTAACATCTGATCCGATCAAAACTAAGAGCTTCTACCATCAGATGTTCATCTTGGCAAGAGACAATCTAAATATTTGTTTACTTTTTTTTTTTTGCCAAAATCAAACTAAATTTTGTTAAAGCCTACACTGGCTGCATCAATAAATATTGCCAGCCAAATGTTACCGTACGTCTATATTGTTGATGGCTGGCTGTTAGTTTAATTGGCTGGTTAGGTGGCACCCTTCTTTGTTGTTTATAAGGTGTTGGCAAATTGTTTTAAATTAATGCGTTAATATACCATACAAATTCATTAGAGATACTTGAAAATATTTGTAGGATTCTGTTTTTTTTTTTTTTTTTTTTGTGAAATTATGGCGAAATTATAGGTTTAGTGTGCGTTAATAGTTGTGTGTGCCTGTGTGTGTTTCCGTTTAAAATTCAAACTATAATTAAGTGGTTTTTGATTATGTGTTAAACATTTTTATTATACATTTGTTTTTACCTACCTAAATACATTTATTTTGGAATTTTTTTTAATACACATTCAAATTGAGTTGTTACTGTAATTATAGACTTTAAAATACTAAAATTTAAATCTTTCTATGAATAATTTGTTAGCGTCTCAGTTGTTGAATAAAATATTTTCCAATTAGGTTTAATGAAGTATAGTAATATTAACGATTTTCTTTTTCAAACCAATTACACAATAACTTCCCAGAGATATTCATTTCACTATTAAAAGCAAAATAAAATTGCTTTTAAAAATGCAAGTTTTGTTAAAAGTTTCATTAAATTCTTTAAAAGAAAAACCATATTCTAAACACTTTGCTTTAATTTTTCCAACAATTTATTTTCTATTAAATAATTTTTAAGCTTGAGGTCACTTTTTTGTTTTTTATAAAAGATTTTTATTTCTTATATATAATTTACTCAATATTTCGATTTCCTTTGGAAATCTTCTTCAGGAGTTAATTTAATATTATAAAAATTTTCTATGTGTAAAAATTTTTTTAAAAAGGTCGAAGAATATAGAATAAAATTATTTACAATTTATTTTCTTAATAACAAATTTACCAACACAGTAGGCTGTGAGAAAATATTTTTCTGTCAGAAAAAAATCAAATCTTTAAAAATTTACCAACAAACATTTTTCATATTTTTCAGACATGAAATGACGTATTAGGTTACGGAAAATTGAAAAAAAATTTATATTTTTATTAATTTACTCTAAAGATAGTCGCTAATCTGAAAATTTGTTTCATAATTAAACGGATGTAAAAGATCACCAGCGAATTCTTTATAAATTATCGGAAAATAGGCAAACCTCAAAATTATTGAAGAGAAGATGTGCAAAATAATGCCAAGAAACATTTTTAATTGCTGGGGAAAGATTCAACTTATTTAAACAATATTCAAAAGATTTCTCTCACATTTGTAACTGCAATATTTCCATAGGAACCACTAAAGTCTTGAAAAATTCTCTGCTACTGACACATTTTCAAGATACATACATATGTACATACATATTTAGCATTACAAAACGTCAACATTTTCTTCTTAAACTTCATAATATTACAAAGTTAAGCCACAGCGATTTTTGCCCATTAGTTGGAGGAAAATTCTGCCTTCAGTTTTGTCTAAATATCAATGTCCGTGCTGCAACTTTCATAATTTGAGGAATTTCCAAAATGTCTCATTTTTGGTGTCATTTTTTAAATTTTATTTTTGCAATTTTTTTTGCCACATTATAATCCAAGAACTTTCGCTCTATTGTGACGCCAACACGTTTGATAATTTGCTTAAAAAAATTTAAGCTTGTTGCTGATTTTTCTATGATTCCGGCCGAAAATAATACTTGTTTTATTATTGATTTTTTTCCAATGATTTTTAAAATTTTTCCACACCGAACACGTCCGTTCATGACTAAAAAATATGAAAAATGTTTGTTCACAAATTTTCTGAAAGCTGATATTTTTATTGTCAAAAATATTTTTTCTCGGCCTACTGTGTTGGAAAATTGTTTTTATTTAAAGAAGTAAATATTTCTGACAGGAAAAAAATTGGCTTTTCAAAAATTTGTTAACAAACATTTTTCACATTTTTTTAGTCATAAACGGACGTATTCGGTGCGGAAAAAAATAAAAATTATTAGAAATGAAAATCAATAATAATAATTTGTATTTTGGGCCGGAATTTTTTAACGGAATCGTAAAAAGTCAGCAAAACGTGTAAATTTTGTAATGTAACGACTTAACATACATATATAATATTCAAACATATTTATGTACATATGTATGTACATAAATACATGCATCCCTATATATACATATATGTATATGGCAATATAATTTTCTTTACAAAACGTCATTTTCTTCTTAAACTTTATAATATTACAAAATTAAGCAACAGCGATTTTTGCCCATTAGTGGGAGGAAAATTCTGCCTTCAGTTTTGTCTAAATATCAATGTCCGTGCTGCAACTTTCATAATTTGAGGAATTTCCAAAATGTCTCATTTTTGGTGTCATTTTTTCTACTAAAAGTTTCATTTTTGCAATTTTTTTTTTGCTACATTATAATCCAAAAACTTTCGCTCTATTGTAACGCCAACACGTTTGATAATTTGCTTAAAAAAATTTAAGCTTCTTGCTGATTTTTCTATGATTCCGGCCGAAAATAATAATTGTTTTATTATTGATTTTTTTCCAATGATTTTTAAAATTTTTCCACACCGAATACGTCCGTTCATGACTAAAAAATATGAAAAATGTTTGTTCACAAATTTTCTGAAAGCTGATATTTTTATTGTCAAAAATATTTGTTCTAGGCCTACTGTGTTGGAAAATTGTTTTTATATAAAGAAGTAAATATTTCTGACTGGCAAAAGTATAAGGCATGTTATTTAGTTTGCATTGTAGTTCTGATATAGAATAATTTTATTTGCCTTAATCGTGGGTCTTTATGTTGAAAAACTTTAGCTTCAATCTTGCGTTATGTTGAACCATTTTGGCTTCAATCTTGCGTTAACTTTAACTTTAATCTTGGTTTCAATCTCGCGTTATGTTGAACCATTTTGTGTTCAATCGTGGGTCTTTAAATTGAAAAAATTTAGCTTCAATCTTGGTTTCAAACTTGCGTTTAGTTGAACCATTTTATCTTCCACCATTTTTGTTTTTTGTTCAGCTTTATGTTGAACAATTTTAAGTTGAATATTACTTTCAATCATGGCTCCTTATGTTCAACAAATTTAGATTTAATTGTTGGTCTTTATGTTGAACAAATTTTGCTTCAATCCTAGCTTTAATCGTAGGTCTTTATATTGATCAATTTTAGTTTCAAACTTTAGTTGTTAGCTTCAATCCTAGTTTAAATTTTTGATTATGTTGAACAAATTTAGCTTTAATCGTTGGTCTTTATATTGAACAATTTTGGATTGAATCTTACTTTCAATTATGGCTCTTTATGTTGAACAATTTTAGCTTCAATCCTAGAACAATTTAAATTTAAGCTTCAGCCATAAATCGTTATGTGAGTTAAATCTTAGCCTTAAAAAAAAATCGATAATTCTAAATTCTTTTAAACTTTTATGTTGTTTAATCAAGAATTTTTCTATTTAAAATTGATATTGATTTTCTCTCTAATTGCTTATACAAATAATTTTATGATCTTAAGGGCTAACGTGTTAAATAATTTTATGGCATAACGCCAACAAAATAAAATTTATAATTCTTTCTATTCAATTCTATTCTATAAAAACAAAAACCTCACAAGTGTATTGGCGCTTCGACACCTCAACGCTCGGGTTAGCACGTTCAACATTAAAGGCGCTTAACCATGACAGTTCATCAAATAAATAAATAAAAATAAACAGGAATTTTCCACATTCAACCCTAATCATGGTATTATCTATAAGAAAATATCTAAAGATCCAATAGACAGATTAGAAACGTACATTAATAATTACAGGTGTTGGACTTATAGAACATGTTAATTTGAAATTTCTAAACATGCAATTAAAATAAATGAAATGAAGATCACACAAATTTCAAGGAATGCTAAACAATAGCAAGGTGTTAGATATTTATTAGAACAAGTAAATTGTTACGCTATTTATGATAAAGATTTTAATTTGAAAACTTAGAATGTCAGGAATGTTATTTTCAAATTAATAAATTTTAATTTTTAATTATTCCCTAAAAATCTGTATTTATCTTATTCACAGAAAATTAAAGTAGACTTCAAATGTACTTTAAGAAAATTTTGTATGAAAATATTGTCTAAAAGCACACTTAAAACCTACTTTATTTTTTTTATGAATACGGCAGTTTAGCTTTAGCTTCCGTTGGCACGTGATATATGTATGTAACTATACAAAATAAAAGGTACATGCCATTGTTTCTGACAAAAGTAACTTTAGATGACATTTTTAAATACAGATAATGAATGTTTAGAGATTTTAAGAACATATTTATTCATTGTAAAGTCGTAGATGTAATTTTTCCCAATTCCCAAAAAAATTTTAAAAATCTCTAAAATACATTTTTAATTAAAATTTAAATTTTTTGTCGAAAAAAGTTTTTTGCAAATGACAATAGCTTTTAAATTAAGCAAAAATTAAAAATTTTATTTTTTTTAAATTCCCAGAAAAAAATTATAAATCCCCAAAATCTCCATTTATATTTTTGTTAAACATTTTTTTTATTTTTTATGATAAAAACTTATTATATTAGGTAAAATATGAATTTTAAGAGGAAATCGAAATTCCCAATCCGAAAATTTAAAATCCCAAAATATCTCCCCACTTATTATTTTCTTACGTTTTTAGTTAGTAATAAACTCTAAAACGCATATTAGTTGTATGTTAAAATCGTGGATGAAATTTCTTTAAATTCCCAAAAAATTAAAAAAAATCCCCAAAGTACCTTTTTATGCAAAATTTAAATTTTTCAAAACTAAAAATTCTCTAAAATTTTAAATCTCTAAAATGTCCATTTATATATTTGTTGAATTTTTCTAATTTTTAAGATAAAAACTAACCCCCAATTCTATATGGAAATTTGTTTTATATTGTAAGTTTTTATGAATAAGGGGTTATTATATTATACTAATTTTAAGAACAAATTTAAATCCCTATTCTGAAAATTTAAAATCCCAGAAAATCTCCCTACTTAGTTTTGTACGATTGAAGTTACTAATAAACTCTAAAATTGTTGTTTGTTAAAGTCAGTTTTTAAATTCACAAAAAAATTAAAGAATCCCAAAATATCCATTTATATCTCTGTTGAAATTTCAGATTTTGTATAATAAAAAATGTAGTACAATATGCAAAATACAAATTCAAAGAAAAAATTTGAATTCCTATTTCGAAAATTCAAAATCCCAGAAAATCTCCCCAATTCATTTTCAACGATTTGAGTTCCTAATAAGCTATAAAATGAATGATTGTTGTTTGTTAGTCGTGGATGAAATTTTTTTAAAATCCAAAAAAAATAGAAAATCCGCAAAATACCTTTTTATTTAAAATTGCAATTTTTTGCAGCAAAAAGTGTTTTTAGCAAATAAAAATTGTTTTTAAATCAAGAAAACTAAAATTTTTTTAAAAAAATCATAATTTTTTCAATTAACAGCAAAAATTGCAAAATCCCCAAAATTCCTTTACATTTAAAATTGTTCATAAAAAAGTGTTTTAGCAAATAAAAATAGCTTTTTAATAAAGATAAAACTAAAAATTATACAATTCCTTAATTATTATGAATTCCCAGCAAAATTTTCAAAATCCCCAAAATACCTTCTTGTTAAAAATTACAAATTTGTTTAGAATATATTAAGTTTAGTGAATAAAAATTGGTTTCGATTTAAGACAAACACTAAAAACTTCATAATTGGAGGTAAAAAAATTAAAATTTTTTGAATTTTGTTCTAAAATATGAAATGTTTGAAGGCATATTTTTTATATAAAAATATTAAAATAAATATTAACATGTTCTTTACCTGTATAACTAAAAATATACTGAATTTTGAATAATTTTAATTTTATTCTGTTTTTCTTTCCAGATATCATGTAATTTTTAAAATTTCTGGTAAGTTTATTTCATGAAATATTATTATTGGCTTGTTTTCGGTTTTTGTTTTTACATATTTCTATTTCATTTAAACACATCGTCAATTTTTATATTGGACTATTTCGTTATTTTGCTCCGTTTTTTTTTGGCTTTACAAGCAAAATCAACGAATCATATAAAACAAGCTATAAAATGTGTCTATTGATAGGAAATCTTAAAGTATTGGTATTTATTATAAAAATGTGTTAGTAAGTGTATTTGTGTGTGTGTGCGTGTGAGTGTGTGCATAACTAAAATGCATTACAAAATTGCATTTGTTTTGGTAAATAAATCACATCAAAAGCACAAAACCACCATTTACCGCTTGCTATTGTTGCAACAAAACTAACTAAATAGTTCCAGAGAGTGTGAGTTAGTATATTGCAACCATTTCTATTCTTTCTTACATAAGTTCCTACTTTATTTTTAGTGGTGGAGCTGGGAATAAGGCTAAGATTTATTATGAGTTTTTCCTTATAGTACGTTTGTTTAATTTGTTACTATTGATATGTTTTATTGAAAAAGAAAATACAATCACAACCTCAACAACTACTTGATGTTACCATTATTCATTATTCAATGTCAAATTATGAAAAATATTGTTACAAAGGTTTTTCCAAATGGGAAAAATACATCATGTGGAAATCAAAAAATCACATAAATCTCATATAAATTTGTTTGATAAGAATTACCAGCTTTATTTTACATAGATACATATGTATGTATCAATAGAACAATTTGTATTTTTAATCCAGCGAATCGAATGTGTGGCCAGATAACTTTACTTGGTTCTATTTATTTTGCAACGCTTTGTTGAGGAGACCTTTCTTAACCTTAAACTTAATAAATCTTACAGAAATCTACTTAGGCTTGTTATCAACGTTTTAACTTTATTATTAAATTAAGAGTTTTTCCAGGCAAATACAAGTAAATTCAAGCAATTTTTGACCATAAATTAAAATTTCCATTTTGAAAACTCGAAATCCCAGAAAATTTCCCCACTATATTCTTTAGGATTTTAGTTACTAATTAATACTATATAAAATGTTTATTTCATAATTGGAAAATATTGTTTAAATTCCCAGCAAAAATTCAAAACTCTCCAAAATGCTGCCCCTTTCATATTTCTAATTTTTTTTTCAAATTTTCATGATAAAAATTGTATTTAAGTCAGGTAAATAAATCCCAGAAAATATGCCCACTGTCTTCTTTAGGCTTTTCGTTACTTATAATTACTAAAATGTATATTTCATGTTTCCTGTAATTTAGAAGTCATATTTTAAATTCCCAGCAAAAATTTAAAAATTCCCAAAATGGCCCTTTCATATTTTTCTTAATTTTTTTTTTTTTGATTTTTATAATAAAAATTGTATTTTAGTTAGTAAAAGAAAAATTTTTCCGAAAATATAAATTCCTAATTTGAAAATTCAAAATCCCAGAAAATCTCCCACATTATTTTTTATGATTTTAGTTTTTAATAAACTCTTATATTTTCCTTAAAGTCATAACTAAAAATTTTTTAGCAAAAATTTATGATTCAATCTTATTGTCTGATGTAAAATATTTAAGTATATTTAGAACAAATTTAAATTCCCATTTCAATAATTCAAAATCCTAAATATTTTTCATATTTTTACATTTTGATTATTTTTTTAAGATTTTAGTTTTTGAAAAAACTCTAAAATGCATATTTGGTGTTTCTTAAAGTCGTGGTTGTAATTTTTTTTTTCATCCCAAGCAAAAATTTAAAAATCCCCACAATGCCCATTTCTATTTTTATTAAAATTTTTAAATTTTTATGATTAAAACTCATTGCATTAAATATTAATATTAACATTAAGAACAAATTTAAAATCCAATCCCAAAACAATTCCCCACTTATGTTTTTAAGATTTAAGATTCTAAAAACTCTAAAGTGCATATTGGTTGTTTCTGCAAATCGTGGATGTATTATTTTAATACGAGTAATACCTTTCTAAAAATTATTTTTACTTACCCCCTGTTTCACGATGTCGAAAGATAACGTTCGCTTAGATAAGACTTAAGACACAAACTTGATTGTGGAATAAACAAACTTGATTGAGTAAAAAAATAGATACGATAAAAAGTTTGTGTCTTAAGTCTTATCTAAGCGAACGTTATCTTTCGACATCGTGAAATAGGCCATTAAAACTAAAAATTACTTATAATTACTAAAATGTATATTTCATGTTTCCTGTAATTTAGAAGTCATATTTTAAATTCCCAGCAAAAATTTAAAAATTCCCAAAATGGCCCTGTACGATGAAGAGCTTTTTCTTCACCGGCAACAATATAAAGCAATTCAGGGACTTTGAATTGTTATCTATATGTCACTAAAAGGTTTTTATTTTTTGGGCAACGATAATTCTTATATATTGAATATGCGACCGTGATACACAACAAGAAAACAAACAAGATGATGTTTGATAGAGTTCAACTTTAACAATGATTTCTTTATTTCTAAAATGATTATCTTACGCCTAACAATTGTTGATGTACATAAATAAGTAAGTAAGGGCCATACTGTTGTTGTTGTTTTATTTGTCTCTCACTTCCAATGTATCAATTCAACTTGTTACTAATAAGTATGTATGCAAAAACAACATAATAAATAACTTGCATTCTTGTTTATAACAACAACGTAACACATAAGTTTAAGAATTGAAGTGAGAAACAAATAAAGCTAACAGTTAATTACCAAAATAAATTACAATGATTAGTTTGTACAAAATCAATATCAAATTACCGTGGTAACAGTGAGCCAAAAAGTGAATAAATAGAAAATACAATTTATATACAAATTTAATACAATTCAAAAATAAAAAAGGTTAGTAAATGTTATACGATGACCTAACATTCCGGCCGCATTGAAAGGACACTTTCAAGAAGAGGCTAGTAGAGCCAGCCTGTGGATAGGGCGACGTATAATGCCTTTTGTTGTTTTGAGGTCGACTACTCTGACACGATCATCTCTACCACGTACAATATTTATGATTTTACCCATGAGCCATCGCTGTGGAGGTAAATTATCCTCTTGAACAATCACCAACGAACCATTAGTGATATTGGGGTTTGAACTAGTCCATTTGTTGCGGGTCTGAAGTTCATTTATATAATCATGGGACCATTTTTTCCAAAATCTTTGTTTGATAGCGCTTATTCGAGCCCAATACTCAAGATTATTGATTTCTTTCAGCGGGACATCACGTTCTGGCAAACTACGTAGGGGAGCGCCTATCAGAAAATGGCCTGGGGTGAGGGCTTCGCAGTCACTGGGATCGGATGATAGAGGTGAAATTGGCCTTGAATTTAAAATGGCCTCTATCTCGACCATTGTAGTTGAAGCTCCTCGTATGTAAGCCTTGTGTTGATTAAGGTTTTGGTTAAGTGACCCTTTGCTGATTTGACGGCAGCCTCCCACAATCCGCCAAAATGTGGTGCCCTGGGGGGAATAAAACGAAAATTAATAAATTGATTTGAGCAGTAATTTGTAATAAAATTTGAATTTTTTTGATCAAAAAGGAACGATTTTAATTGAGCCAACTTGGAGTTTGCACCAACAAAATTGGTGGCATTGTCACAGAAAATATCTGTGGGAAGACCTCTGCGTCCAATCATTCTTTTTAAGGCTGCAATAAAGGCATCTGTTGATAAATCTGATACCACTTCAATATGAACTGCTTTAATGGCGAGACAAACAAATACTGCAATGTACGTTTTGTATGGAACCTTCCCCTTGATTCTTAGGTAAGTGTTTACTGGCCCACAAAAATCAACAGCACATCTGGCGAAGGGCCTTGAAGGGTTGAGTCGTTCCACTGGCAAATTTCCCATCATTTGTTGTAGCAACCTTGGGCGATAACGAATGCATTGTGGACACGAATTAACGATGCGTCGACATAAGTTTCTTAAATTGATGATCCAAAATCTCTGACGAATTAACGAAATTAAAGCCTTAGGTCCAGCGTGGTAGTTACTGATGTGTAGATGACGCACGTAACAGTGGACGAAATGGTGTTTGCTGGGCAAAATTATGGGGTGCTTTTGACCTTCAGAAATTGCTGCAAGTTCTAAGCGTCCACCGACTTTGAGCAAGTTGAAGCCATTTGATGAATCAAGGAAGGGGTTAAGACACTTTAGAGCACCTTGGGGATCTTTTTTATTCAGAGCTCGTTGTATATCATCTTGAAAATATTGTTTTTGTAGATTAAAAACGATTCGAAGTAAGGCATTTTCTAATTCTTGGGGCTGTACAGAATCAGAATTGAAAATATTAGTTCTTGCTTTTTGAGCAAAACGCAGCATCCAGGCAATAACACGAATAGTTTTTAAATATGAGCTATAATTTTCAATTGAATCCAGAATGTAATTAGATTTTGCTTCGAGGGAAAGTACAGTTTTACGTTTTTCGTTGTCGATATCTTGTTGGTTTTCTACGGAAAGTCGATTTGTTGTATTAGGAGGCCACTGAATAGGATCGAAAGTGAGAAATGCTGGGCCCCTAAACCAGATAGATGAGGCGAGTTCTTCTACCGTTGAACCACGAGACACGATATCAGCAGGATTGAAATGTGTTGGGACATGTCGCCAAACACAGCCATTAGTCAAATCTTGAATCTCTGATACTCTATTGCCAACAAAAACGGATAATGTAGAAGAATGTTGCTTTAACCAGTGAAGAACTATTTGAGAGTCTGTCCATAGAATAACTTCAAGATTTGGTATGGAGAAAAGGTTTTTGATTTTAGCATACAATTTTGCCAAAAGTTGTGCGCCACACAATTCAAGTTTTGGTAACGATTTTCTTTTCGTAGGAGCAACTCTGGATTTGGCAGTAAAAAGCCGAACAGAAACATTCCCTGAAGAAGTTTTAACCCGAAAGTAGAAACAGCATCCATATGCGCGAATCGATGAGTCACAAAAGCCATGAAGTTGAACTGAATGAGCTTCAGCCGCAAGACAAAATCGAGGAATTTCAAGAGAATTTAACATTTTGAGATCAGTGAAGAAATATTTCCAAGCCGAGTGAAGTTCTTGAGGGATAGATTCATCCCAGCCAATTTTAAGAATCCACAGTTCTTGCATGATGATTTTAGCCTTTATAATGAGCGGAGCTAAAAGTCCTAAGGGATCGAAAAGTGATGACGAAAGCGACAAAATTGTTCGTTTTGTGATTTTTTCATCGATTTGAGCTTTAGGCGAAAACGAAAATAAAAATGCATCTTTTTGTTGATCCCAAGTAATACCAAGAGCATTGGTAACAGCTGAATCCTCAATATTTAGATCTTTTATAGTTTTGTCGTCTTGAAAACTTTTATGATTTGAGTGCCATTTATCCAGTTGAAAGCAACCACGAATTAGAATTTCATTAACTTCTTTCTTCATTCTAGCCAATTCTTCTAGTGTATCTGCACCACTTAGGAAATCATCAACATAAAATGATGATTTTATAGTTTTTGCGCCAAGTTCGTATTGAGCCATATATTCATCTGCAAGATAATGAAGACTTTTAATGGCAAGATAAGGTGCTGCTGACATTCCATATGTGACAGTATTTAACTGATAAGTACGTATTTCTTCTTCCTCCGAATTCCTCCACAAAATGTACTGGTATTTTCTATCGCGAGAGTCAATAAAGACTTGCCGGTACATTTTTACTATATCGGCTGTAATAGCGAAGCGATAAAGGCGAAACCGAAGTAAAATTTTGTACAACTCATCTTGGATAGTTGGACCAACCATGAGGATATCATTCAGTGACCTTTGAGACGATGACGGAGACGACGCATCGAAGACTACTCGTAACTTGGTTGAAGTACTATTAGGCTTGAAAACACAATGGTGAGGTATAAAATAATGAGGTTCATCTAAGCGAGGGCTATTAACTAGACTCATATGTCCACAATCTTCATACTCGTTCATAAAAGCGACATATTGTAATTTAAGATTGCTATCACGAGCAAATCGTCTCTCCTGAGATATAAATCTTTTCATAGCCATATTTCGCGAGAGACCTAAAGTGTCCGGAGATTCCTTGAAGGGTAATTTAACAACAATCCTACCAGAAGATTCACGATGGACAGTATTATCAAAAAATGATTCACAATCAGATTGTTCTGGAGTCAAAGCCTTTGAGCCAGATGTAATTTCTTCGATTTCCCACAAACGTTGTAATTTTAAATCAACCTCTTCTTCAATCGAAAGCATACAAGAAGAACTAGCCTCGTTGGATTGTTCTGATATATAACGACCTGCCACAATCCATCCAAAAAGTGTTTTTTGTAATTTTGGCAAATTCGGACCAAGTTTTATTTGACCTACTGACAAAATATCAAAGAAAGTTTCAGTACCAATGAGTATGTCAATTCGTTTCGATTTGAAGAAATTTTCATCTGCAAGCTGGGTATTTGGAGGCAAGTTCCAAGTTGAGACATCTAACTCAGTATCAGGTTGATAAGAAATATGAGGTGTAATACAAAATGAGAGGGACACTTCAAAATCGGTAACTCGAGATTTCACCTTTGTTGATGACCTATATTTTGTTTTGCTATGAGTATTACCAATGCTAGCGACTTCTGTGGGTTGTTTAATACGAGGCAAATGTAATTTTTGAGAAAATTCACTTGTAATAAAATTCAATTGAGAGCAAGAATCCAGCAAAGCTCGTCCCAATTGATATCGACCGTTAGCGTCACGAATTAGAACCATAGCAGTAGCAAGCAGCACCTGTTCCGGCGAGGATTTTTCCATATGAGTATGGACCGAGGCATGAGAATGATTCAAGGCAGCACGAGAGGTAGATGGTTCAGCAGCCGGGGACGAGGGCCTAGAAGCTGGCTGAGACCGATGTAGCAAGCTATGATGCAGGCGAGAACACATTTTGCACTTGAATGTAGAGGAACAGCTGTTAACTTGATGCCCTTTCGACAGGCAATTAAGACAAAGCCCTAATCGTTTGACATTTTCAAAACGTTGACCGACGTCCATATCTTTGAAGCGAGGGCAACTACTAATTGTATGGTCAATATTTGAGCAAAATGCACAAACACGTTTCGAAACAGTAAAGGTATGGCCAGGTTTTGAACTTTTATTTTTCGACTTACCGGATTGTTGATTATCACGCTTACGGGGGGTCACATGTGTATGGTTGGTATCAACCGATTCCAAAAATTGGCAATGTCTTTCAAGAACCCTCGAACAATCATCCCATGATGGCAGTTTGGTAAAATCTAAAGAATCCTTCCATTTCCTTTTTGTCTCATCATCAACTTTTTCCAAAACTATGTAAATCAGCATCGAATTAGCAATGTCACTATGTGAGCCAAGAGACAAAAGAGAGCTATAAAGAGCAGAAACATTGTCAACGAGACTTCGTAATTGTGCACAATTGTATTTGGACATGGTTGGAAGTTCAAATAGAGTGGTTATATTTTCCATAAATATCAGTGAGCTATTGTCATAACGCGTTTTGAGCCTTTCCAGAGCCTTCGGGTAGTTTTCATTCGTAATCTGGAAGGCTTTGACCGTTTCCAGTGCTTGGCCATTGAGGCAGTTCAGCAAATGGTTAAATTTCTCAATATTCGATAGGCCAAACTCACGATCAATAACTTGGTTGAACGACGTTATAAAATTTTTGTATTCACTGTACTTACCACTAAATGTGGGCAATTTGAGCTGCGGCAATTTATGGTTGTTAACAGGGAAACAAATCGTGGATTCAGAGATTGTTGTGTTGTGAACATCCTCACCAAGCTGAGCTTGAATATTCATTTTTGCAGTGATGTACAAATCTTCAATCTCAGGCCTACCATTGTCATCAGGATCATAATTTTCGATTTGAGTTTGATACGTCAAAATCTGCTTAAAATATGACTCCAAAATTCCCAAACGGCACTTCAATTCAGCTGATGATAGTGTCTTACCTTCACCCCTTCCATTGGCTTCGATTTGATTTTTGATGCGGGTTATACTTTTCCTTGTATTAGCCCGTTGTTGTTTAACTTCCTCCAACGTCATCGAAAAAATAAAAAATATCACCAAACAAGTCCAATTAAATTTTAAGAAAATGGAGGCACTATTTTGTAACACTGTATCCGATGCCAAAATTGTCCGATAACGTTTTTGATAAATGGCTTTACTTATTCAAAGTATTTATTAGAATATTGTGAGCGACAAAAATTGGTATACAGAAAATTTTACACTATATACTGGAACCAAATGAAACCACGAACAAGTTTATGTATTTTATGTATAAAATTAGCGGTAAAATTTTGCGCAAATTTTTTTTTTTTTTGGCGAGCTCACAAATATAATTTATGTTTTAAATTTTTTAATTTAATTAAATTATGCCACAACAATTTGTTCTAAAATGTTTTTAAATGCACTGTCTCTTTATTTTTCCACAAAGGGTTTTAATTGTAATTTACTTTACAACGAACCACTCTCAACTCACGCACGACCTGTACACTTTTAATTTAAGATGTACTTCCACAAAAGTATTTTAATGTGCCACGGAACACACCGACAAATTAGAAAAATATATCTTTAAACTATCGTGCCCCACGTTGGGCGCCAAAATGTACGATGAAGAGCTTTTTCTTCACCGGCAACAATATAAAGCAATTCAGGGACTTTGAATTGTTATCTATATGTCACTAAAAGGTTTTTATTTTTTGGGCAACGATAATTCTTATATATTGAATATGCGACCGTGATACACAACAAGAAAACAAACAAGATGATGTTTGATAGAGTTCAACTTTAACAATGATTTCTTTATTTCTAAAATGATTATCTTACGCCTAACAATTGTTGATGTACATAAATAAGTAAGTAAGGGCCATACTGTTGTTGTTGTTTTATTTGTCTCTCACTTCCAATGTATCAATTCAACTTGTTACTAATAAGTATGTATGCAAAAACAACATAATAAATAACTTGCATTCTTGTTTATAACAACAACGTAACACATAAGTTTAAGAATTGAAGTGAGAAACAAATAAAGCTAACAGTTAATTACCAAAATAAATTACAATGATTAGTTTGTACAAAATCAATATCAAATTACCGTGGTAACAGTGAGCCAAAAAGTGAATAAATAGAAAATACAATTTATATACAAATTTAATACAATTCAAAAATAAAAAAGGTTAGTAAATGTTATACGATGACCTAACAGGCCCTTTCATATTTTTCTTAATTTTTTTTTTTTTGATTTTTATAATAAAAATTGTATTTTAGTTAGTAAAAGAAAAATTTTTCCGAAAATATAAATTCCTAATTTGAAAATTCAAAATCCCAGAAAATCTCCCACATTATTTTTTATGATTTTAGTTTTTAATAAACTCTTATATTTTCCTTAAAGTCATAACTAAAAATTTTTTAGCAAAAATTTATGATTCAATCTTATTGTCTGATGTAAAATATTTAAGTATATTTAGAACAAATTTAAATTCCCATTTCAATAATTCAAAATCCTAAATATTTTTCATATTTTTACATTTTGATTATTTTTTTAAGATTTTAGTTTTTGAAAAAACTCTAAAATGCATATTTGGTGTTTCTTAAAGTCGTGGTTGTAATTTTTTTTTTCATCCCAAGCAAAAATTTAAAAATCCCCACAATGCCCATTTCTATTTTTATTAAAATTTTTAAATTTTTATGATTAAAACTCATTGCATTAAATATTAATATTAACATTAAGAACAAATTTAAAATCCAATCCCAAAACAATTCCCCACTTATGTTTTTAAGATTTAAGATTCTAAAAACTCTAAAGTGCATATTGGTTGTTTCTGCAAATCGTGGATGTATTATTTTAATACGAGTAATACCTTTCTAAAAATTATTTTTACTTACCCCCTGTTTCACGATGTCGAAAGATAACGTTCGCTTAGATAAGACTTAAGACACAAACTTGATTGTGGAATAAACAAACTTGATTGAGTAAAAAAATAGATACGATAAAAAGTTTGTGTCTTAAGTCTTATCTAAGCGAACGTTATCTTTCGACATCGTGAAATAGGCCATTAAAACTAAAAATTATGGTTTCTTAAAGTCGTACCTGAATTTTTTTTAAATTTCCAGAAGAAATGAAAAAATAACCAAAATACGTTTAATTTTTTCATAAAAAATGTTTTTTTAGCAACGAAAATTTACTTAAATGCCTATTTTTGTGGTTAATTAAAGCCATATATGCAATTTTTTTAAATTCCCAAAAAATTTTCAAAATTCCCAAAATGCCCATTTATGTATATATTTTTTTTTTAATTTTCTTAATTTTTATAATTAAAACATATTGATTTATGTTTTATATTGCCCACTTTATTTTTACTAAACTCTTTAACGCATATTTATTGTCTCTTAAAGTCCTTGATGTATTTTTTAAAAATTCCCATCAAAAATTTAAAAATCCCCAAAATAACTATTTATATATTTGTTGAAATTTTTTATTTTTTATAATAAAAATTTGTTTATATTATGAAAAATACTTATTTTTAAAACTATTTTAAATGTATTTTGAAAATAAAAATACCAGAAAGTCTTTCCAGTTTGTTTTTAATTTTTCCCCATTTTCGTCTCCATAGTTTCAGGCTTTGTTTGTAATTTTGTGGTGTTATTTTATCTGTTTGAGAAGAAATTTTGTATGCTTCCGGTAATAAAATAAGTTTACTAGCCTTTAATATGAGTATTCTAACATTTTGATCAACTTTATTAGATGTTAATTTAATTCTATTTAATTTGGTTGGGAGATTGTGGGAATTAGCTCAAAAAGTTTTACGCATTTGCCAATTGTTGATATTCAAGAAGACCATTAAATTAAAGTCTTTAGTAAGTTGTCGTTGAATGTTTGAATGCATGACTTACTTTCAAAATCATCAGTGCCTCATCATCAGGAAGATGGTTTGTTGCTTGCGTTAATTTGCCTTGATTTAATTGTGTGGTTGTGAGGCAATAATGATGCAACATTAAAAACTACACAAAATTAAAAAAACATGGAAAAACGCGGATAATTATGTTTTCACTGTTAAAAGGAAGGAGATTAATGAATTGGGTGGTCAATAAATTTAAGCTAGCAATAGTTTGCATACACAAGTAATTTTCTCACGAAGTAAGTTGTTCCTTAAATGGACAACTGTATCAAGATGTCCTTAAACTAAAGCCAGTAGTAACTCTTGGCAGATCTTACCTTGTACTTACTTATATTTCCTTTTAAATACTTTCCTAATAAATAAAAGCAGGGCGATAACTGATTTAGATAAATTAATTTCTACTTTTTCATATTTGAACTCTTTTGAAACAAAACTCTCCAACTAAGCCATGTTTAAGAATCTTTTTAAACTTCTTTGCTGTACATCTTAAAAATCTTTTGAAAACAAAGATCCATCTACATATGTACATCAGCCGCCAAACCCGTTTCTGACCTTTGATCGTAACGCTATTGCGCCTACATGCTGTTATGACAAACAAATATTCAATTTTTCATATAATTAAATACTTACCAGACTCTTTATTTCTTTAACTAATTGAGATTAAAATGTTCAAATTAATAAAAAGACTTAAATACCTGTAATTTTTTGTTAGAAGACCAACAAGGGCTTAGAAAGAATTTACATATTAAAATAAGCCAAACAAAACTACAACTTAAGCCCTTGTATGTGGCTACTGTATTAAGGAATTCTTTCTCTCTTTCGCCCCACAAATATTTTCTTAACACTAAACGATTTCTTAACAAACAGTTGTTAGTTTGTAACTACAGGAAAATCCACAACTCCAAGAAGTAGAAATTAATTTTGAAATAAAAACTTTTCACAATTTTTGATTAATTTCAACTAATTTAGAAAACAAATTCGAAAAAGAGATTTAGCTAAACAACAGACGTTACAGATGTAAGCAAATAAATCACTCCTACTACCTGAAGCCAGTTGACTAAGAATCAAAAGATGATTCAGCATTTAAAAGCCAATTAATAACAAACACTGTTCATATGAAAGCAACTCAAAAAGAAATTATAATTTTTTTTTGCTTTCAGAAATGATGATCTTTCATTGAAGTGTAATTTCCAAAACGCCTCCTACATTTACCTAAATTTTCTTAAATTGCGTCAGTTGTTCTAATGTTAAAAGAAATTTCGTTTTCGTTTTCGTTTTTTATTTTTTTTCTTTAAAAACATTAATGTCCTGGTAAACTCTCTGCCTCTTTAACACTCTACCCTGCTCTTGCTTTAATAAAGTATTTGAGCATAGCTTAACTAATTAAAGATCGGCATAAATTGTGTGATCTTTTGGTGTTTATTACACATTTTTACTCTTTTCTGTGACTTGTTAAAAGACCGATAGAGAAAGGCACGCGTAGTAAAGTTATAACTAACACTAAAACCCCGAAAATAAAAAGAACAAAAAGAAAAACACTTAAAGGATCATCATCATTATTATGATCAGCATTTAAACATGTGTGAATGAATAACGTTTTGAGGGAAATACTCAAAGTAAAAGCGAGATGGCGTGTTAACAAAAGACAATGCTAATGTTCGTTCATCTTTGGTGGCTTAGCGGCGTTTACTCTACACCACAACATTTGCGCAGGCGTAACATTTACTTTTCTTTCCTTTTATGACTGCTATTGTTGGCCGTTTGCTCTTCTTATTAACGTTTATTGTTGTATATTTAGTGTTGAATTTACTTATATATGGCTCTGCCTGCCTGTCCGTCCTTCCTTTCCTTTACACCATTTCATTGCATTTTTGTGCCTTTGTGCATTGTTGAGTTCTTTCACACACTCTCACACATGTGGTCGTGATACAATAAACTGCGGTAGACATTTTGGTGGCAATTGTTGTGTCGGCGAATGCTTGAATGCATCGCTTACTTTCAAAGGCATTCAACGCCTCATAATCAGGAAGGTGGCAAGTAGTCATTGTTGCTTGCCTTAATTTAATTGTGGTTGTGTGGTAATAATGATGCAACATTGAAAATCACACAAGTATGAAATCAAATTTAGAGAACAAGAGAAAACCCGCCGATATTTATGTTTACACTTTTCATTGGAAACACTTTTATTTTATAATTGGGTGGCCAACACATTTAGAGGTGGCAATACTTTGGCCAGACTAGCATTTTACCTACATACATACGTAGTAAGTAGTTCCTAAGTCGAACAACTGCTGTGAATTTTCTGTAGAATTTTTCAGAAATATAGAAAAGTTTTCCAATTGTTATCTTTGACAAGCTGAAATTAGACTCCAAGCAGAATTATTCCAAATGTTTTGAGATCTCCGCAATTATCTGCTCCTATGGGTTAGTGTGACCACCTCAATTTTGAGCGAAACCGGGACATTTTTCGAAAAAAGTACTAAAGTCCGGAACACTCAAACTTAAAACGAGGCCATTTTTTATGGGAAAAAAACTTTATTATTCAAGTTAAATTTAGATAATTATAATTTGAATCTAATTTTCTGTCGCTTTTTGTTTAAAATCGTATTTATCCTGTGATGAAATTTGCTTCAGCAATGTTGGGGATTCTTTCAAAAAATTGTAAAATTCAACGCATTCGTACTTTAAATTTTATTTGCGAAATAGCATATGTTTCAAAGTATCTAGCTTGAGTTGCGATTTGTCTTTTGTCCATAATTTTGCGATCAACGAAAATATACAAATGTTGCTGGCAAACAAAATATAAATTCAATGATTCGCGCGAAGCGAGTGTTTGGTACATTGTTACTTTGAAAATGTTTGAAACATTCCACCCAACGTTGATGTGGTTTAGTATATAGAACGTGGCTTAGTAGGAGGATTATTTTTATTCTATTCGCAAATTTTCTCATTTCAATATGTAACCAAACTCGTCAAACAATTCTACATTGTTGTCTTCAGGTTTTAACCATTTCTCTTCAACCATAAATTTGATCGTCGTTTCGTTTCGTCCTTTTTTGTCTAAGTAAACACCTTTAAATTTGTTGTATTTAAAATTGCAATGTTTTTTTTGCCATGATCTAAGAGCTTTTTCTGACGGATCATTTTCGAATGTAATGACCCTCTTTTCTGAAGGTTTTCGGAGCAATAATGATTGTTTTTTGGGTTCATAAAGAGCATGAACGCTCCGGAAAAGGTGTCAGCAAAGACTCTTTTCGGACTCATATGGCTTGCTGGGGATATGCATAGACACATGATTTTAATATGAATCATTCAAAAGAATTAATTTCCATTAAAATATGATGCGATTGTGCCAAATTTCAATGAAATAGACTGTTTTGTTGTTCAAGTTCACATGTTTTTTTTAATTTAATTAAATTCAAAATAAAAATTCGGGCCATTCGTGGGATGTCACCGGGACATCGGTTCCAAAACCGGGCCATCTCCTGGATTTTCCGGGCCAGTTGGTCGCACTACTCTTGGTACATGTCTCTTCTTATCTCCAATTTGTGGATATCACTATTAGATGGTTTAGATTTTTTTCATAGTTTTAGTCCACGATCATCATCATATTTAGTATTGAATTGAATGTTAGAAGTTGTTCAATACTCCTCTATTAAACTTTTTCTCCACAATTGCTGCCTTTTTATATTTACATAAACATTTGTTCTTAATTTTAACCTTATAGTATTATCCTCAAAGTCATTCAGAAGTAATGAAACAAATAGGATCCTGCGTTGTGCCTAAAATTTAGACCAGAGCTACCTTCCACTTCGGCTGCAAAGTTTCTTTACGTTTTTATAATTATATAAATGATTTTCTCTATTCAGCTCAACTAAGTCTTCAAATGTTGTTTGCATACTAGTAATATATTTGTGGAAGAATGTATTACTTTTTCATGGCAATCTTTCTTTTCCAACATTTCCAACATTGACAACTTAAAGGTATAGGCATTCAAATACATCTGTTGTACTTTGCAATCTAAATTTCTTTGATTGAATACAAATTGCTTGTGAGCAACTCCTATTTTATTATTCCTGTTTAACAAGTTTTGTTCAAATTAAAATGTGGTGATCTGTCGACTGCATGATTTCAAAAGACTCTCACTTTGATTATCAGATCTTTGAAGATCTTATTAAACATATTTCTACTTCATTTTACGTACTAAATAATTCAAAATCCTTGCAGTAAACTTAGAAATTAAATAACATTCAATATTGAGTGGAGACATGGAGACAAAAAATATTTTATAGAGAAACGATGATAGAAGACAAGGCGAAAATAGCCTCTATTCTATTCTCTAGAAAGAGTAGGAGTTTTAGAAAAGTCACAATTCATTCGAATAGAATTCTTAGATAAAATGACATGCTATCCAAATTGATGAAAGACAAGGAGACAGTGAAAGCTTGCACAAAAATATCATGACAAGTGTTTTTTTTTAATAAGGCGCAATTAAGGCCTCAAGTTACTGGTAGAAGACTCCTGTTGGTCATTGGTGAACGGGCAAGCTGGCAATAAATGATTATTATTCTACTATGAGAAAATACTTATACAAAGAAGGGATACCTATGAGAATATGAGACTA
The DNA here is from genome assembly GCA_916048285.2 of Bellardia pandia. Taxonomy (NCBI): domain Eukaryota; kingdom Metazoa; phylum Arthropoda; class Insecta; order Diptera; family Calliphoridae; genus Bellardia; species Bellardia pandia. The sequence continues at coordinate 96,332,317 of OU696533.1, read as the reverse complement.
AGGATTCTTTAAACTTAAACAGAACATAAAAACTATCGTTGGGTATTTTACAATGAATGCCATTAAAGAAATCAACCGGAACAAACTTCCTCGACAAAATGTGTATTATCTATCTGCAGCAGTCATTCTGTAATATCACGTCCTTAGTCGACCGGGCTGAATTTCAGTTTATGGGGGACACCCCTAGAGAAAAAATCTAAATATGCCATCCCCTTCAGAATGTTCCCAGGAGTACGAAAATCATAATGAAAAAGGGGGCTCACGCCCCCTATGGGCGTGGCAGTCGAAAAACGACCCGGCCCACCTACGTAGACAATATGGGTATCAAATGAAAGCTAATGTCTTCACGATTCCAAAAATAGCCATAGTTGCCAGATCGGGCGGTTTTTGCAGCTGATACGGCCATTTTTGTTAAATAGGGGCGGGGGTGAAAAACGACCCATGCCACCTACTTAGGCAATATTGGTATCAAATGAAAGGAAATGTCTTCACGATTCCAAAAATACCCGTAGTTGCCAGATCGTCCAGAATTTGAGGAAGATATGTTAATTTTTATAAAATGGGGGAAGGACTTTTTTTGTTTATTTCTTTTTAGCTCGGCCAGAGGCCGAGCACTCGAGATCCCCGCCGTCTAGAATTAAGACATACTGGAGTTAAAAACCCCTAAGCCCGGCCATAGGCCGGTCACGCAGAAAAACTTTACTAAGCACAAAATGCTCATTTTTGTTTGTTTTTAACAAAATATAAGCAAAAAAAAAAAAAAAAAAAATTTCCCCCACCCCAAATTTTGCCAAAATGGCCATATCGGCTACAAAAATCGCCCGATCTGGCAACTACGGCTATTTTTGGAATCGTGAAGACATTAGCTTTCATTTGATACCCATATTGTCTACGTAGGTGCGCCGGGTCGTTTTTCGACTGCCACGCCCATAGGGGGCGTGAGCCCCCTTATTCATTAGGATTTTCGCACTCCTGGGGTCATTTAAGGGGGCGTGGCATTTTTTTTTTCCCCCAGGGGTGTCCCCCATAAACTGAAATTTTGCCGTCGACCGTGAATCTGTCGTCGTCTTAAGCTTTTTGTAAGTAGCATTTCCTTTGCAGATCGCCTTTATCCTTTAATTCATGGATAAAGTAATTACATAACTCTCATCTAACCAAAATAGTAAAGTACTTTCCGAAATTAACAGATCTTGGAAGAAAGTAAAGAGATTCAGTAGGTATATTGTGCTCAGTATATTCTGATTCAAGCAGCTATCCATGACTATCCATGGAGTGTTGAATGATCTCAAGAAGTTCAGAAGCAAATGTTCAAGTTGTAAATGGTAATAACTTGTACAAAATCAAAATTATTATGTTTCGGATCAAAGAGTAACTACATCTCTTCCAATAGTCCAGTCATTCTCAAGAGCTTTTTAGCTAAACACATTGTTTGTCAAAGACTCTCCATGAGGACTTGATTCATCAAGTAGCCGCTCTTTAAACGATCTCAAGGAATTTCAAAATTTTCGACTTTAAAAATTAAGTTTGCCATTAACATTCTAAATGAATCGTACCTTGCTCAAAATCTCTGTGTGAATTATCAAAATGCTTGTTTTTATTACAATTCCTTAAAAAAAAAACAGTTTAAAACTAATAAATCCTGCTATTTTAAACCCACTTGCTGTCAAATTAATACCCTCCAAAGTGGCAGTTCTAAAACCTATTAAAGGAATTACTTAAATTCTCTCCACCATATGCAAATTCCTAAATGAGGAAAACTCTTGTGTGCATGCTGCAATACCAAACATAAAGTAATACATAACAAAGAAAAGATGAAAAAGTTCCATATACCTATATGAAACTTACAACAACTGCTTTGGAAATTAAATCAAAATAACTGTCGGCTTAGGTCAAAACATCAAAAAGAAATGTTAAATAACTGTGAAAAATCAATGAAAAACCAACCATTTTACCATTTTGCAAACAAGATTTTTCTTGTTCATAACTACAAAACTCTTTTTGCATTTAGCACACCAAAGCATTTGTTCCAAGAGTGTGCAGTAAAGCAAGAAAAGAAGAGGGTTGGTCTCTAGCAGAGTAGTGGCAATAAGAGAGAGAGAAAGCGAATGTAGATAAGCAGCCATTGTGTATGTTGAATTCTCAAGGTCTCTTTCTAACCACTGCAGGCTTTGCTAAGTATAACTGTTGGTGTGCTCCAGAGAGAGTAAGTTGCTTAGCAAAAGATCAATTGGGCTATTGCTGTTTCATTTCTTTGCTAGTGGAGTTGTTGTTGTTGGTTTTTTGTTTGCTAAGCGTGGGTTAGTTTATGTTTTTTGTTTTTTTTGTTGGGTTTTGTTTGTTTGTTTTTGTTTCGTATTGTAAGTGTTTGCTAGCTGTGTGTGTTTTAGGTACAGTGATATTGAGCGAAGAGAGAAAATCTCAAAATTTCATTTTACTCATGTTACTGACCATTTCTAAATCAGTATCAACTAGACTACCAAACAAGTCACATCTTGTACAAACATTTTGGTAAAAGAAACGATTTATTAGAACATTTTAGATATTTTTTTTATGAAACGAAATAAAACAAAATCAAAAAAAAACTTTACAAAAAAAAAAAAATCTATGAAAACAAGTGCTGTGGAATTGTTAAAAATAACAAACAAACAATTGGATTAATACCTACTAACCTATTTGCTTTTGAAACCAGTTAAAACTCAAGCATTATTATTAAAATATGGCTGTATCAACTCTAAATATGACTCCCTATTTTGCTGGATATCCCTTTCAAGGTAATTATTTAAAAGAACTTTTCAAAAAAAAAAGAGATTTTTTTGTTCAAAAATTAAAAAAGATTTTGTGCCTGGTCATGTTATTGATCGTGCTTAAAATTCCTCAAAACACACCATCTCAAACTCAAACATTTCTTATCAAATTTATTAAGCTGATCATGTTGAGCTTCATCTTGTGGCTCTCCTCTTTTATGTTTTCATCATAACATTTCGTTGCCTTTAAAAGAGCAATGATCTTACTTACACACGTTTAATATATGTTCATATTTATGACGTTCAAATCACGATCATCTTCATTATGAGGTTCTTCTCTTATTGCTTTCAACTTCTTTTGTGTACCACCAACACGATAATGATGTTTGTCGTTTAAGCTTTACACATGTTTCGTTTTTACTGTTGGCAGTTTTGGTTGTTGTTGTTTCTACCTTTTTCTGCCAGACGTTTTGGCGCGTTCGGCTTGAAGCTTTGATCTTGTCTGCCTGCGTGTACCAGCAGAGAGATCACCTCAAAGTCTGGCTTACAGACGAGAAACAAACTTTCTTCTTTTTTTATTAAAATCCGAAATATAAAAAAAAATCATCTTCTGTGTGATTAACTTGCACAGCTGGAGTATTTTTCTGCCGTTTGATCTTCTTGTGCCTATGCCTTAAGTATATTTCCAGTCAATTCTTTAATTTAAATTTATAAACAACAAAGAACTTTTAAATTTTCTTTTGTAGCCTTTTTGAAATCTTTTCCACAAGATTGATTTGCAAATTGCATAAATTCTTTAAAGAAACTAAAACATTTTACATAATACTTTATGTAAATTCCCTTCAAGCCTTAAGACCTCTTAAGGATTATCCCTGTTGCCATATTCTATTGTTTCAAGTCAACAATACTAATTGCTGATAAATAGTGAACGTGAGTGTGTGTGGGATTTTGAGCAATTATTGTTTAGACAATTATTTTGTCTAGAAAATTGAGCAATTTCATATCAAGATTTTTAAGCCGTACTTAAACAAATCTCTTTTCTATATCTTTTATTCAATTTGTATTGTTGGGCAATTTACTTATTCGTATAATCTGTATATTTTAGGACAAGGTCGTGTCAATCAATTGGGTGGTGTTTTCATTAACGGCCGTCCCTTGCCCAACCACATACGCCGTCAAATTGTGGAAATGGCAGCCGCCGGTGTGCGTCCCTGTGTTATTTCCCGTCAATTGCGCGTTTCCCATGGCTGTGTTTCCAAGATTTTGAATCGTTATCAGGAAACTGGCTCTATACGCCCAGGCATAATTGGTGGCAGCAAGCCACGTGTAGCCACTCCCGATATTGAGTCCAAAATTGAAGAAATGAAACAGGACAATCCTGGTATCTTTAGCTGGGAGATCCGCTCCAAATTGATAGAATCTGGCATGTGTGATAAGAACACCGCTCCCTCGGTTAGCAGCATTAGCCGTTTGTTGCGTGGTGGCCGTTCAGAAGGTGGCTTAAATGGCCACTCTATTGATGGTATTTTAGGTCCTATGTCTGGCAATTCAGGAGATGATAGTGAGGATGACAGCGAGCCAGGTGTTGAATTGAAACGCAAACAAAGACGTTCACGCACCACCTTCAATAATGAACAAATTGATGCTCTGGAACGTGTATTTGCTCGCACTCAGTATCCCGATGTTTATACACGTGAAGAATTGGCCCAAAGCACTGGTTTGACTGAGGCTAGAGTTCAGGTATGGTTCTCCAACAGACGTGCCCGTCTACGCAAGCAATTAAACACCCAACAAGTGCCTTCATTTACATCTTCAGCTGCCTTCAATACCTCCGCATCTGCTCAATACTCCAGCCATCACAATATAGGTCTTTACACACAAACTGCTGGATCTTGGCCTTCAATGGGCGGTGCACAACAGGCCAATGCCTATGAACAAAATCATACTTATGCCCATTCGACTGGCTCTTTGGCCTCCATGTCGCCCAACAGTACCACCAGTTCCACATCAGCTACACAATCGCCTTTGCAACAAAGTCCCAACAGCAACACCAACTCTACCTCCACCACCACCACCAGCAACCATCAAAACTATATGAACAGTTCCTCGTATGCTCACGCTAACCAAGCGACAAATGCTGGCTCCTATAGCAGTTCTTCCTACTCCATGCCCACCGCCACCTCTGCCTTCTCCTCAACTCCCGCTGAACAACTACGTTCCCAATTTGCCACTGCTGCTGGTGTAACCTCTCATCATCATCATCATGCCCCCTGTTCCTGGGACAGCTACAACTTTGCCAACACCTTCTTTCCCTCGGGCAATAATCACATGAACTCCTATCATCAACCCATTGTAGATCCCAAAGCTTCAGCCTCTTCTTATTCCTACTTTGGTTTCTAATTATCTCTCATCTACCGCTCCCAAAAATTAGCATAACTCCCTCATTTATCTTCTAACTAATGATGAATTTAAATGCTGAATCAAATCAAAAAAAAAAAAAATAGCCCTTCTTATCTTGTGTCTTTTACCATTTTATGGGCGTTAATTTATTAACTTCTTCTTTATGTGTTTAATATTCTGGTTTAATTAGACAATATATTTTTCTTTTATATTTTTATTTAATCAGAACTAGATTAAGAGAAAACAAGACTTTGTAATTTCTATAGATTGATTTTCTTTGTTTCTATTTTTTTATATTATTGTATTTTTACAATTTCATGAAAACCACCCAATGAATTTTGAGACTGTTTTAATTATTTAAGTTTTAGTTTAGTCTATAAGTTGTAGTTGTAAGTAGTTTTATTTTTACTAAGGTTGATGCCTTTTGTTTGTTTTTATTTTGAAAAATATATGAAAATCTAATGAAAATTTAAAAAATAGCTTGATTGTTTGTTTTCAATAGAGTAAAAGGCTTATCGAAAGTATCTTACTTAATTTAAATTCTAAAGTTTATCAAGATGCCGTAATAACTAAATTAATATTTAGGTTATTTGGTACATCGGTATTTCTTTTGATAATAAAAACTTTATAGCTCTATTATTATAGTATTTCAAATTGATTGTGAACTATTAAATGGCATTTAATATTTTTAGGTCTTGGAATGTTATTATCACGTGTAGGTTTAATTGACAGCTCACTTGGATACAAACACAGGCCCAACTAGATATTCCTTTGCGGCTCAGTCTCCCGCCATTCTTTTATTTCAAAAATGGTTTGTTTCTACCCAAGTTAACCTTAGAAAGCCAAGTCTTATCAATTAGTATTTGCTGATTAAATAGCCCTAAATTTATTTCCCGAATATTGGACAATGTTAAGGAAGTTGCTTAGTTGTCTACTTCAAAAAGCTAAAAGCTCTGCTCACTTGAATTTTAAATACAGGTCCTAATCTTCATGGTCTTCTCACTCCGGATTATTCTGTTTTGTTTTAAATATTATTAATCTTATACAAATCAAGAGACAACTGTTTTTTGATCTAACATTATTGGTCTTATTAGTTCCCAAACGTCGAACAATGTCAAGGAAGTTGTTTAGTTCTCTTCTTTTGCTTTTAGGCGTCTCAACTTCTGCAAAAATTATTGTAAGTGAGTAGCAGTCTTTAATAGTATGCTTCTGGAGGCTAGTAATGTTTGATATGAGGTTTGTTTAACTCCAAATTAAGCTTAGAGAGAAAACAAGCCTTATCAAATACTATTTGTTGGCGAAATATTCTTATTCTGAAGTTTCCAAATCGTGGAAATGCCAAAGAAGTTACTTAGTTGTATCCTCTTGTTCTTAATCGTTATACGGGAGTCGATCGCTATGAGGTTTCTTTCTATTTAAATCAACCTGAGTGAAACAAATATTTTCAATTATTCCAAAATGCGGGACAATGTAAATAAGATGCTTAGTTGTCTCCTCTTGCACTTAGACGTATACAAAAGGCATTGTAAATAGCGTTGAGCTTCTAGAGACTGGTAATGATGTAGTTTAGATGTTTTTTACACGCCTATATTGATTAATTTTATCTTCTCTCCATTTCACTGAGAGATCTTTCTTTCATCTTTCCATGACAATGAGCTAGAGTTTGTGTAAAGAGAATGACAATACGCAAATTAAACACATTCTTGATTAGTTTAAACTTCTCTCCATTCCACTGAGGAATCTTTCATCTTTCCTAGACAATGAGCTAGAGTTTGTGTAAAGAGAATGACAATACGCAAATTAAACACATTCAAATGTCGGTTAAGATCTTCAACTCTGCAGTCTCCATTCAGGAACACTTATCCAAAAAATCAGTTCCTCCAAATTCGTCCAGAGAAACACGCTATTTTTGTATAGTTTTCATTTAATTCATAGTCTTAATATCAACTCGTCCGAATAAATAACATTCTCCAAGGATTTAATGACTATTAGTAAATACTAAGATATGCGTTGGTTCCGTATTTATTCCAAGGCTACTTTCAAAGCCATAAGATCAATTTCAACTTGTCCAACATCTATTACATTAAACTCATAAATGTTTCGTTATCCAATCAAACGAAACCTGCTATTCTTGGATAGTTCTCGTTCAACTCATATTCTCATAGACTCAATTGCAACTAAATAGACATTTCCAAGTACCGTTCCTAGTTGTTTAAGTTTCTTTAACATATTCGATTCTCTCTAAGGAAGCATTTAAATCCATTGAAGAGAATGAAATCGGCTACAGTTGGATCTCATTTGAAAACCGACATTATCTGTCACTTTTAACCAGCTACCATTGTGTTAAAAGCGATCATCACCACAACTAATCTTGTAAACCGCTAATATTTGTTAAATCTAACAGGTTCATTGTTAAACACCTGGAAGATCAATTAAAAACAGAAGAATCAGCAAAAACTCCAATTAAAAAAAAAAAAACTGCCAACAACTTGTGTGTTCCAAAGGACTTGGGAAAGCAATGATTTGTATGTTTCTTTCTTTATTTTTTGTATTAATAAGCCATCAATAACGTCATTAAAACAATTAAAGACAATTGTCTATTATGTGGGACACGTTTTCTCCTACTAACACAATTGGAATGTAAAGAGACATAGAGAGACAGAGAGAGAGAGAGAGTGAGTAGGCGAAATATAAAAATGATATTGTGTGAAAGAAAATTTTAAAACAATATCACACTCAATAATACGAATATAATTTTCCCTAATATGGGCCACATACAACACACAAAAGCATTGAAACACATTGAAACAATAATGATAATGAAATAAAACTATTGACAATAGAAGAACAAAATTGAGGACAACGAAGACAGACCACCAGCATAACACATAAAAAGGAATCTGCCGATATTGGGAGGCTGGCATGTAAGGACTTGAAATGTCATTGCAAAATGACACTCCATTGACAAATAAGTATGTACATATATCAGAGAGTATTTTGCAGGATACAAAAAGAAATTTGAAAATACAAGAATATTTGTATGCTTTGGTATTTTCACTCAGGCAAGTGCAAGAGTGCACCTACATTTTGTGCTGTGTTTTTTATCTTTTCAACTATAAACTCAAAGTGTACCTTTTTCTTTAAAGCAGATCATTTTAATTATGTGTGCCCAGCGGGTGTCAGACTTGCCACCTACCAGGTCCATATATACACACAAACACTGGCATTTACCAAACTAATAAAAATCCTTTGTTAAGGATTTACAAAAAAAAACGTATAAAATAAAATCATCAATTAATGCAGGATATTATATATCCTGATTTTTTTTCGTGTTTTTCCTTAACGTTTTACAAGAGTGTTAATATATAACAACCCTCGCTCTCTCCCTCTCTCTCTTTCTTTCTCTCTTACTCCTACATTTTCTTATTATCTCTACACTAGATTACTTTGCTTTATCTAAATATAAATTGATCGCTGCTATGTGTTTGTATTTTGTTTGTAGCACGTCTTTGAGCAATAGCAGCAAAATGTCTTGCTTCCTTATTTTCCTGCTAGATTTTCCTTGTGGAAAATATACCATACCCACCAACAATTCGTAAGTGTTTGTCCGTCATTGTCTGTGCCATGAATGTCAGTTAATTGTTTGTAATTGTCACACACAGTAGCCATAACTGTGGACACTTAGATTGTCATGATTGCCTATTGAAATGACACTTTTGGGCCCACCTAAGTTGTGTTCTGTTGTACACTGATACGAAATTTGTGTGCTGTGTGGGCCCACTTTAAATCTCTCAGCTCTCTTAGACTTCTGTAATATCTATAGTTTATCATCATCATCATCATGTGTACATTAACAAAGTTGTTGAAAAGTTATTGCCGCCGCTTAGACAAAAAAAAAAATATATATAAAAAGAAAGAAGGAAGTGATTTATGGCGTTTAACAAAGTTGTCAGTCGACAATGGCCATTTTCAATCATTCAAGAGGAAATGCGAAAATTATAACAATTGAGTATATAAGAATGTTGAAAGCCGCACTCATAGTTTTTTTAAGATTTTCTTTAAAAAAGAAATTAACAAAAAGTACTTAGTAAACAGATTTAAAATGATTGCAGTAGCTAAGTGTCTATGTACTATTTTGAATGTTAAAGTATAATATTTCAATCTGCTGAAGTATGAAAAACGAAATACATAAGTGCTGGAAACAAGATATTAATATCATAATTGGATATTAATATATGCCTTAAGGTGCGGTCACACTTGGCAAATATTTACTAAAAAAAAGCGTAACCACTTGTTTTAGCACAAATATGTTTGACGTTGTTTACTCTTACAAGAACAACAAATAAAATAAGACTAAATACTTGTTGTGTCTTGTCCTAAATAAACAAAGTTTTTTTTAAATAAATAAAATATTTAGTGGTTACGCCTTTTTAGTCAAATATTTGCCAAGTGTGACCGTACCTTTAGTTACAGAAATTGTAGTTTATATCTTCCCAAATGTAATGAAGGTCTGTAAAAGGTCTCTTTAAATACAGTTAAATGTTGGCCAAACTTTCTTCTAATATATACTGGAGAGAGGGGCACCTTAGAACACTTTTTGCTTTCAAGCCACATAAAAATTTATATTTTTGAATTATTGACTTTTTACATAATTTAACTAATATATAGGGAAATAAACTTTAGCTTAAGTCTACAAGTAACTTATTTTTGGTTCGATTTATATTTTATTTTTATTTTTTTTAATGGATGAAGTCATTGTGTTCAAATGTGCCCCCCATACGGGGCATCTTTGAATTAGGCTGGGCAGTTTTGAACGGCATTTCTTTCTAGTAGCGCTTATGTCCAAAAAAACATAAACAGTTATATTTTATATATATATAATAAATTCGAATTATTTATTAAGAAAAACATAAACATTAACAATTAAAAAATAAAAAAATTCAGATCAAAAATAAGGCAAAGGCCTTGCGATTTTAGGTGACATTATATTTTCCTTTAAAGCATCACGATCAGCATTGGATTCGTCATTTTCAGAAAATAGGAGAGAATCAACAATGTTTGGTACTTCGGTTGATAAATTAACATGTTCAAAGGTGCCCCCTTTTTCTTTGTTCAAACCTGCACATAAATATCAAATAATTTAACTTGATTTTTTTTGAAATGAATTTTGGACTGCAATAAATTTCTTTCACGAAAGAGAACGATCACTGAATACTGCGAAAACTTGTTCACCCAACTACATTCGGTCGACGACTTAAAAAACTAGCAAAAGTTGTTAACGTTGCTAGAAAAAAAGGTTGTCATGTGAAAAACTCGGTTAAGGGTCGGAAAAAATGTTAAACTGAGATTTTATCCCCTACAAATTTAAGTCGAATATATGCATGTATCCGCTTAATTAAAACCCGAAAACAAGCAGACTCTGCTAGTTTTTTCAACCTAATCATTTTGATGCAGTTCGAATTGGATCTAACCAAGATAAGCCAATGCAAAGCGATACTCTAAGAGTTTCTGGGTCTATCAACTTTTCTTTTACCCTGAGTATTGCTCTTTTTGAATTATATTATTGTGGGATGTATTTATTACAAAAGTTTTCTCTGGCCTATTCGGGCTAGATTTATGCAACATTTCAAGTATTTACCCTGAGGACTGACTTCTTCGGTTATGATATTGTTGAATAATAGTATGTGACCAATTCGACTATATTTTCGGTTGTTTATATCGTATGAGTATGTGCTTAAGTTGAGGTTTGTCCGTCTTAGTTATTCGGCAATATCTTATGATCACTTTGTGGCATATATTTTCTAAGGTTTTCAGCTTTCTTGTTGGATTTGTGCAGTATGAGTTAATGCTTAGATATACTCAAGGCATTTCTTGATTAAACAACTCTCCTATTACTCTCAGCGATTCTAAGCGATTCAACTTTATTTTCGGTTGCTTTCCTCGCAAGGGATTGTATTTTGTTTTATGCGTCTTGGATATTCGTTAGTATCATATAATCACTCTATCTTTCATTATATTAATTTAATTATGAATTTCTGGTCTTGAAGCGGCCAGTTTACACAAGGTTAGTAGGCCAGTACCAGCTAGTTAATTTAGGTTTTCCTCTATAATAAACGAAGAGGATCACGCTAGGGGTTTTCGTTGGAATGATAATTTCATCAAATCTAAAATATACAAAGAATGAATATTGCAGTCGTATACATGTATGTAGGTAAGAATAATCACTTGACACAGCAACTTGTGTGATCCCCACTTTTGAGTAAAACCAGATGACGTTACCTCGATATTCCTTCATAACACCTTCAGCAGTAATCGTTATATTGAAGACTTAATATTTTCGCTTTCACAACTATGATACTGCGACTAGACAATACACCAATTAAATCTACTTGCATCTCTGCTATAGCTGCCAATCTTCAACCGTAGTGGGGTTGGAGAAGCTGGGAAGTACAGTACGTGATGCCGACTGTTAAAATGATAACGTTAAATCCCCGTCGGATGATTGATACTAAGAATAACTCAATATTATAATGTCTGTATTCCATAATCACTAATGAGACTGCGATGAAAATATATGTCACTACCTGACTACCAATTCAGTTCGTTATCTTCCACAATTCTTAAAGGAACGAAAAACACACCGGATGTAATGGCGACAGAGTGCTAAAGGAATATCTACTTTGAGGAAGTGATTATTAGCTCCTAGGACCATTGTTCTAATTTAGCTTCTAGTTCTAGTTCAGAATCTAGTTGTGTTCTAGTTCTGTTCTAGTTCTGTTCTAGTTCTGTTCTAGTTCTGTTCTAGTTCTGTTCTAGTTCTAGTTCTGTTGTACTTTTGTTCTACTTATCTTCTAGTTCTGTTCTAGATCAGTATTTAGTTCAGCTTCTAGTTTATTTTTATGCCAGTATCCAGCTCAGCTTCTAATTCAGCTTTAAGTTCAGTTCTCGACATCTAAACTAGTTGTTTTTGTCTCCGTTATTAGCAGAAGATGTTCGAAAAACTCTCGATGCGACACGGTAGTATATATACAGCTGTAGTAGAGCACCTTGTGATACTGACACAGTATTTGCTGATTAACGTTTGTTAAAAGTCGGTTATTAGTTTAGGTTAAGTTTTTTTTTGCATCTGTAAAATACTCAATATAAAAACATTTAGTTATTGTTGTAAGGTAGGTTTATATTAATAAGCGTATGTATGCTCAGTTAAGGAGATCTTGTGATGTGTAATTTATCCCCAAATAATGAACTAATTTCAAGCAATTTCCTGCAAAATCCTTAATAAAATTCATGTTGGCATAGTCATCGTTCTTTCCTCTTTGAATGTAGCGTTTATAGAATTTTCTATGCTATTTGGTTACGTTTATTTATCAAAATTCAATTTAGCTAAACGTACCCCAAAATTATATTTATACTTAAAGGAAATAAATAATTATGTACATACTTACTTTTGTATGACGGCAGTGTGTTCGTATAAATTTAGGTATGTGTAAAAAATTCTTATACAAACATTTAGAATTTCACAAAAAAAAAAAAAAACGAAATGTTGTTTTTTGTTTTGGTATTTTGTGGCAATATAATTCTATTTAATATTTTTTCCTGTTGTTTTTTTTTGTGTGTGTTGTGTGTGTGTGTGTTTGTTTTTTCTGTCGAGGCGTTGATAAAATATGAACGAAACAGCATCAAAAATCTGATAAGGAACGCTTTAAATTCCATTACGTAACGCAAATTTACAAATATTAAATTTAAGTTTGTTGTTGCTAAAAAGTTGTTGTTACGTTTCTCGTGTGTGTGTCTGTCAATTTGTTTGTGTAGCTCTCTTTATGGTGATTGGATGTGTAACAGCAAATATTCTATAATTTTTAAACGCCATTTAATATATTGAATTAAATGATCTACTGAAATAATTTTGATAAGTTTCTGTGTGTCGTATTTTCCACTTGTATTTCAAAATTGAGGCGTGAAAGTGTGTGAGAATATGTAATGGTAAATTATAGAAATTTAATAGGTGTGTGTTTTTAAAAGTAGTTTATAGATTTTATGTTGGATAGGTTAAGTATGCTACTCAGTGATTTGTCTGAGATAATTAGTGATGTTGGTCATGATTCAAAGAAAGACTGCAACTTAAAACCACACTAAAGCTACGTATGTTGTCAGATCTAGCAATGTACTGACATTGAAAAATTGTTAGCAAAAGGTAAATTGTCATTGCTTTTTCTTACAACGTTGGAAGAGAAAAATTGAAAGTTCACACGGTTGTTAGAAATTTTCTGAACATTTTTTGGACAACGTTGTAAGATCTAACAACCATCTATACAAAGCTTAAGCATTTTCTATGCTATGTCCGATAGGTCACATACATAGTTTAACGAAAGTTAGCAGATTCCAAAAACATGGATCATTTGCTCGACTTTTTATCTAGTCTTAGGTGTCGTCTTCTATTTTGCCCAATGAAACGAAGATTTCACATACCTTAAGGAAATCTAGTAAAATCCAAAAACCTGAATCATTCGTTCGTCTATTCATTGTTACCATCTACACGTATCGTGCTTTGTCCAATGACACTTTCTCCCGTAATCACAGACATTAAAATATTGATATCTTTTTTGGATATCAAACGTTTCAAAAGATAATATGGTTATACAGATTCCGGATCAATATTCTTCACTCGTTCCATGGCATTTAATCTTTTCAACATGCTCTTCAAATATCTCAAAATTCGTAGTTAATGATCCAGTGTTAGCACGTAATTTCTCAAGAGGGTCAAGGTGGCTTAAAGGCACTATAAAGAAAATCGTCGGTGCAAACATGTACATCATAGAAACAATAAAAGGAGACATTAAAAAACATAACAATGAAATCCATTTATACCACAGAGACCAGTGGTCACTTGATCAAGAGCAGTCTAAATCGGATGATCCTTTTGAACTAGATTTCGAGGCAGATATGGAAACCCCTGTGGAAAACCCGGTAGAAAACCAAACAACAGTTCCTGATATAAATAGGAATCCACCTCCAGTGGAAACGCCTGTTTCTACACACAATGAAAATCAGATGCCGACACTAAGAAGATCATCAAGAGTCCGAAGACGGGTGCGTTTTGATCCAGAAGTTTGGGTTACTTAAAGGAAACAAATTTTTATATTTTTGTAATTTTTCTATTTTTTTTTAATTGTAAAATTAAGTCCAGGGGAGTGTTAGAAATGAATAATCTGGCATCCCTTTGACATACTATAATATTGGTGCATTGGTAGCACTGAAGTTTTTGGCGTCGTTTCACATGCAATGAAAGTCGTTTTGTTTCATTTTTTCTTTTGGAGTATTTGGCACCAAGCATTGTGAACTTAATAAAAAGTAATTGAATTTAGAATACAAATTTGATTTTTGTAATTAACATTATCCAAAATTGTATCAATAAATCTGCCCTTAAATGTCGTTTTTTTTAATTCCTAAATGCAGCTTAAACTAAACTCTAATCTGTCTTATACTGGGAACAAGTTCCCTATTATTTCTGAAAACTCTGAAAACTTTAGCATTAAATTCAACTCGAGGTTTGAAGTGTTCTTGATAATGATTAACCATATTCTCTTTTGTAATCCCACAACATAGAGAATAAAATGTGGAACAAAGTTCCGTTTGATTCTCCTCCTTATAAACAACCAAATATTTCTTTAAACAATACTTCATTTGATTATAGTTTTTACTAGTTGAGATTCTTTGTAATTTCACTCTACATTAAAAATTATCAATGACCGCATTCCCGACATTACCATAAAGATCCAGGAACTGTACGTCTCAATTTATAAAAGCGCTGAAAAACACCAATTTACAAAAACAAAACATTACAAGCATTACATCAACAAAGAAATAAATATTCCTATAAAATACTTCCTTCATTTCAACATTAATTTTTTATTTTGAACGTGTTCATCCGATAATATATTCGAATTAATGAGCCTAGCTCAGTTCTAGACAACCTTCCTTTCCTGATGTTTTTCTACTGTCACAAAAATCAAGAACCGATACTTCCAAGAAAATAATATGCATGTTATAGATAACATTCTTTTCCTGCTATGTTTCTACTGTCAGAAGAACCAAGGAGCGAAACTTTCCTGAAAAGGAAAAGATACATTTCTAGAAATACTAATTGATTTTCCTTCTGTTTACGCCAAAACAACACTTAGGGATTCAACTTATTTTCCCTACAATTCCAATTTTCCTTAATGTATATAAATGCAGAAAGCTATGTGTTGCAGTTTACTTCTACTTGTTAAAGAATACTAAAAGAAGAATACTAATAGAAAGTGTTAAACAGATCTTAAATACTCTACTGGTTGAAATATTCTAAATAACATATCCAAACGATTTTGTTTCGGCTCAGAGAGTGTAATAATATTTTCCAATTGTTTAGCCAGTTTCAAGAGCTTTTCAGCTAAATACCCTTTGTTTCCTGATGAACCGAAATAAGATTAGGATCACTGATCTTGCGAATTCAATAAATCCAACAAATCCAATAATACTTAAATAACCCTAAAGCATGTCTTTAATGAAGAGAAAGCGGTGGCAATGGATTTGGATCAATGATCCTAGGAAGATTTGGGACAATATTTCTTTTCATCTTCCTAATAAATTTTTCGGCTGACAAAGGTACTAGAGAAACGCGAAACCAAGCCTTCCAATAAGACAAAGAGCGTGATTTCATACATTTTTATATCATTTCTTTTCACCTTACTATTGCTTTCTTTTGTTGACAAAACTAGTACTACCAGAAGAAATAAGAACCAAGAATTCTATGAAATGAAAGAAGTGAAAGAAGCTTTAATAGATTGCCACTTTGTTTAATGGATGCTGCTGTGACGAAAATATATTTATATCAATGATCTTATGAAAGTCATGGATATTCTTTTTGCTGCTTTTTTTCTTCTGTTGTAAACGCCATTAGTACTAAACGACGCCAGTAACAAGCCTTCCATCAAGGGAACGAAATATATTTGCCAAAACTTGTACTAGCCTTATGCCTTTTCTCAATCTTTTAAATTATTTTATGCGTGTTAATAGTATTGCTGGGAAGGTTTGATAGCATATCTTTCCACCATTCTGCTGCATTCTTCAATTGACAAAGCTATTAATACCAGAACTACTAACTCTTGTAATGAAATGAGCTGCAGTTGATTTTATTTATTTTATGGATACTACAAAGGCAATAATAAATTTGGATCAATGATCCTAGGAAAATTAGAAATCATTACTCCTTCCACCCTCCTGCGGATTATTTCAATTGAAAAAGTCATTACTACTAGGGAAACATGCAACCTGGTCTTTCATCAAGGTGAAGAGCATGAGTTCCCCAAATTCTTTTGTTGAAAAAAATAAGTTTCAGTTGATATCCTTTATTGCATGGATTCTCAAAGATCCTAGGAATATCAAGAACCAACTTCTTTTCCAGTGTTTTCAGAAGGATTTTCGTTTTAACAATTGAACTTTCTTGCCTTCAGAAATAAAACAATCCTGTCGCTCCATCCAGGAAACAATCATTAGCCGTCGTTGAGTTCGGGTGACTTGTTTGAGATAAAAACAAAATTTTTCTAGAATCAGGATCGAAAATATGCAAATATCTCTCAAAAGGAAAGATTGACATTTGTAAGTTACCAGCATAAGGAGATTTTTACCCCTTAAAATCCAACCATCAATTAGAATTTTCAAATGTTCCAATACAGACAGAGTCGTTGAAAGGATTTTTATATAACAAACGATTTCTTTATGGAGTTTGAATGAAAAACTTAAGTGGTTATAACCTTTGCTATTTAATAATTTTGAATATTTAAAGCTAATAAGGTTTAACCAATTCATTGACAAACACAGCGACATAATACCTGCTATACAGACACAACAATTTTTCCATTTTTTTTTCATAATTTTATTATAAAAAACAAATGAAATGAAAAAAAAAAACAAAACAATCTGTAGTATCATTATCATTATAACTCTGGTCATTGTCCAAGAAAATTACGAAATCCATAAACAAAACCAATGGCTCTATAAAACTGCAAAAACACAAAAAATGGAAACAAAGAATTCAAAATAAGTAGAAATTTCACAATCACTTTGAAACGCAAACTAACCAACCAATACTATACAGAAATTACAATGTCAGCAACATGAAATCAAGCAATTGTTGTTGTTGTTACCAACACAGAGAGAGAGAGAGAGTGCGCGAGAGGCGGCATAAGATCAAAGCCTTGGGAAAAGAAAATATGGTGCAAATGCTGGCAAATGAAACAAATAACAATCAACATTTAACATTTTATTTCGTATTTTTTTTTTACCAAATGAAGAAAAAAACCCGATCAAGCAATGGGCCACCATCATCATCAGCACCAACAGAGTGCTAAAATGAAAGAAAAAAATATATAAGAAACATTTCAAACCGCTATTTGAATTTGTCAGGCTTAAGACGTGCTCAAGTGCACTGCAAACGAGTTGTTTAAAGTAACTAATTTCGCCAAGCAAAAAAGCTCTTCCAGGGGTAATAACTCTCAAACCAAATGAGTCATCAGCTAAACTCCATCATAATGATTACACTCATTATGAGCTGCATTCAATAACAATCAAAGGAATTGACAGAGCAGCAACTGTGTTTCTATGCTCTTGCAAATTGTTTATAGATGCTGCGTTAAAAGCCCAACACAATGGAGTTTCCTAGCTCCAATATCCAAAGTGTCTGTCTGCCCGTGTGTATTGGAAAAAATCTTTAAACAGCCATAAAATGATCAAAGCCAATTCGCGCGCTATCTTTAAAGAATACAAAACAAATTGCAATACTCGCACTTTAAACGCTTTGACGATCATGCTGATGATCCTAAACATGATCATGATGATAATGATCATCTTGCCAATGCCGTCAGTTTGGCTGGCTGGCCTCAAAAATGCCTAAAAGTCTAGCAAAGCTTTTTAATATAAATATAAACCCCTTTTCGTAAACAACATGTAACATAAACAAATCCAACAATCAATTTCCGTGATCAATACTTCTTTTGATTATAGTCTCTACCCGTTTAGATTACATACAAACTCCCTGTTCATACTACATCTTTATTAACTTGATCATATTCTGTTTCTCTACGCTCCTCTCTTCCTCCACCCCTTTACTTATGTTTGTGCAACATCTTAACAATGGCATTGGCTTTTCAAAGACTTTGTAGTCATCGCTGGAACGATCCAGCAATCGATCGATTGTTCGTTCAATCGATCATTCGGTTTGTTATTGAATTGACAGAGCTTTGAGAATATTAATTCTTGATATACAGTTTTAAAACATTCTTTTTGCAATATACATATTTAAATCTTGTTTAATTTAATTTTAAAGATTCCACTCCTATCATTTGCTGTTTAATTTGTACATAAATGTATCTGCTTATTTTATGCTGAAATATTATAATAATCGGAATAATAACAAATAATCATTATATTCTTTTATACTTGTATTTCTCCTATTTGGCTTATTATTATTGTTGTTGCGAGTTATTACTTTTCCCTAGTGGACGCCATAATGGCTGGCTGGTTTGAAGCTGCCTTAAAGTTTACCATTTAATTTAGCTATTCTTCCAACGTTAATTTTATTGTATCATAATTTATAGATTTAAAGAATGTTGCATGTAATAAATATATTTACAATGCAATAGTAAATATAAGATGGATAGAACGGTGGAAGATTTTACAATATTAAAAAAGCTAAAGTTAATCATTATGTTCGTTTTAATATAAAAGTTATAAAGTTATAAAGTTATAAAGTTATAAAGTTATAAAGTTATAAAGTTATAAAGTTATAAAGTTATAAAGTTATAAAGTTATAAAGTTATAAAGTTATAAAGTTATAAAGTTATAAAGTTATAAAGTTATAAAGTTATAAAGTTATAAAGTTATAAAGTTATAAAGTTATAAAGTTATAAAGTTATAAAGTTATAAAGTTATAAAGTTATAAAGTTATAAAGTTATAAAGTTATAAAGTTATAAAGTTATAAAGTTATAAAGTTATAAAGTTATAAAGTTATAAAGTTATAAAGTTATAAAGTTATAAAGTTATAAAGTTATAAAGTTATAAAGTTATAAAGTTATAAAGTTATAAAGTTATAAAGTTATAAAGTTATAAAGTTATAAAGTTATAAAGTTATAAAGTTATAAAGTTATAAAGTTATAAAGTTATAAAGTTATAAAGTTATAAAGTTATAAAGTTATAAAGTTATAAAGTTATAAAGTTATAAAGTTATAAAGTTATAAAGTTATAAAGTTATAAAGTTATAAAGTTATAAAGTTATAAAGTTATAAAGTTATAAAGTTATAAAGTTATAAAGTTATAAAGTTATAAAGTTATAAAGTTATAAAGTTATAAAGTTATAAAGTTATAAAGTTATAAAGTTATAAAGTTATAAAGTTAAAAGGTTATTTATTTTATTTTGATAAAACTATGCTTAACAACTTTGTTATTTTAATGTATTTGAAAGAATATTAAACTGATTGCAGAGGACTACAAAATATAGTTCTCTTTTCATTTGCAAAACTAAAACCGGAACTAAAAATTTTTAAACAAAAACAAAATTTTCAACAAATATGGCCGCGCTAACAACCCCATTAATTTTTTACAAGTATAATGTATAACTGCAGTGTGTGTGTGAAAAACTACGACAGTTTCCCAAAATCCTGAAAAACATCAAGTAATGAAATGGCAAAAGGTCTGACACACCAAGCGTTTATAAAAACCAAAAGTAAACATCCACCGAGCAAATCAAAATAAGCGTAACATTCGAAACCTAAAACTGAACCACCATTAAATCATCCATCTTACGAATAAATACGAGTAAGTAACCAACTCAGTCATTCAGCCAGTCTGCCAGTCAGTCACTCATTCACTCATTTATGCAGTCATTCAACGAGCAAGCTGCAATACGTTTGTATATACTCGTACATACAATCAAAGCTTATTTATGCCAGGCAGCTGCATTGAAATCTCGAGACAAGAGCAGCAGCAACAACATGCAAAAAAAGTGTCAAAAAATATTGTTTTATATTAGATTAGAACAATAAAAATTGAAAATAAAATAAAAATAATCATTTACTTTTTGCTTTTGTGCGTGTTTGTGTTTATAGTTGCTGAGAGTTTGTAAGACCCTTTTTTGTCAGCAACAATTTTTGCACGCTTCACGCTAATTTATGCGCTTATCAAAATGAAAAAGAAATAATAATGTACGGAGCAGAAATGTAGAGAGCATTTGTATGCGTATGTATTAATAATGTATGTGTGTTTGAAAAACGTCAGAAAATTGTGCCTGAGTACATGTGTCGTTGCTTACACGCTACATACGAGTACTCTACATAAAGCTCGGTTAACTACAATATATTGTTTGCAGAAATCTCTCTTTTTGTATAGATTTTAGTTATTGGTACTGGGCACACATTTTTTCTTTATGTAAGTTACAATTTATACGAAGCAGTTTTTATTGAAAAGATTAATACAATTTGTTCCTTTAAATTTCTTCGCTGTTCACACAGCACAATTTTTATTCCTTAAACCGCTTTGTATACACATATGTAATACGAATAAGAGAGCAACACGAATTGCTAGTACAATCTAGTATGTACTTGTCGTATCTTCGCCTCAGCGCGATGTCTAAAAGATAATCAGCTTAGCTTAAAGAATTGCTTCGTGTAAATTGGTACTAAGTATTTACAGTAAGTCACAATTTATACATTCCTACAATTCAAAATTCAATGATTTACCAACAAAAGAACCAGGATTGAAGTTAAAATATATCAGCATAAAGAACCACAATTGAAGCTAAAATTGGGCAACATAAAGGCACCAGACTTGAAGATCAAATGGGTCGTCTTAAATCATGGTTAAATCAAATATTGGTCGATGCAAGGAAGCAAGATTACAGTTGAAATTGATCGATCTCAAGAACCAGGATGGAAGCTAAAATTGATCAACATAAAAAACCAGCTAAAATTGATCAACTTAAAGCAACCAGAGTTGAAGATAAAATGGGTCGTCTCAAATCACGGTTGAAGTAAAATTGGTCGATGTAAGGAAGCAGGATTGAAGTTGAAATTAATCGATCTCAAGAACCAGGATTGAAGCTAAAATTGGGCAACATAAAGGCACTAGACTTGAAGATCAAACGGGTCGTCTTAAATCATGGTTAAAGCAGATATTAGTCGATGCAAGGAAGCAAGATTAAAGTTGAAATTGATCGATCTCAAGAACCAGGATTGAAGTTAAAATTGGTCGATATAAAGCAGGATTTATGATAAATTTGGTATACCTATACATAAAGAAGCACGACTGAACCTAAAATTTTAGGTAAGAAGCAACTATTGCATAATTGGACTTAATTGGACAAATACCATTGATGAATCAACCATTAGATTTTTAAAACAACCACCAACGAAGCAAAAATTTTACTTTAAAATGAACTGTGAATTAAACAAATATTTAACAATTGTAATTTAAAAAGCACCACGATTGAAGATAAATTTGGGCTTTAAAAAGAATCAGGAAGGAAAAAAATATACAAAAATTGTACTTTAAAAGGAACCACGAATGAAGCTACAATTTGTCTTTAAAAAGAACCACGAATGAAGCTACAATTTGACTTTTAAAAAAGCCATGCAAATTTCACCACATTAAAGCAAGCATTAGACTTGTCTAGAAACCAAGATTAGAGCGGGACTTCAAAACCTCAATTAAAGCTTAAATTGGAGCTAAAAATTAAGCCAGATTGAAACTACTAAAGAACTTTTTCCTCCACCTTTTCTTTGCACAAACATGTTAAACATATTTTTAAAACATATACAGACTTTGTTGCTGATGGGAGAAAACATGCGAATACCACACATGGTACATACGTACATAAGCTGGAAAACGTACAAACCCAAAAATATATTAAATAAATTTTATAAAAATAAAATTGAGAGTACATGGTTACATACCGTCCGTTTGGTAAATAATAAGAATTGGGTTGTGATGGGACAACATTGAGATGGATGGTTGTCGTGGAAATATTTGACTTTTTGAATTCACAGCAATTGTGTGAACATTGTTGTTCACAATTCACAAATCTAGATATTGAATTACAAAATGAATGCAGCAAGGGAAATAAAAGGGGGAAATAATATAAATGAGAGAGTGTATTTGTATTGTACTAGTTCCTTTTATTTATTATTATTAATGTTTCTTTTGTGTTTGATGCGTTTGTTTTTACTAATAGTGTGGCAAAATGAAGGTGGTATTTTTAGCGATTGGTGGTGGTGGTGGAAAAACTCCATTTTTCCTAAAATGTTTTTAAAAAATTTTGCTGATATTCCATGATCAATGTACAAATGACAACCATTACGAATTTGTCTTTTTTTGAAAAAATTATTGACGACTTATTGGAATTAATGATTTTTTTTTTTTTGGGAAATAATGTTTAACAAACAAACGTTTATAGGTTTAGTGAGGAGTCAAACGAAAGATTTTGAAAGGATAATTTTGTTAGAGAAATTATTAGGAGACGTAAATAAACATTTTCTTTCAGCTCAAACGACTGAAGCCGGAGATTTAGATTGGAATATTCTTCAATTCTTTTTAATTACAAAAACTAAGGGGAAAACTAAAATTGAGAAGAACATATCCGGCAATCGAAAACCAATAACTCATTCATAAAGACTAACAATTAACTAACATATGTAATTCAGAACGTAAGTTATTTAAGTTATTTCTTTAAAAATTTAACTGTAATGATCATCTCTTTAGATTGTTATTATCTTAAACATAAAATTATTGCTAATATTACTAATCCAAATAGCAAAACTACATTTAGCAAAGAAAATTTTATAAAAATTTACTACGCTTGTCATCTTTTAAACTTAAAGTAATTAAAATTGAAGATTTTCTTTAAATTTTGAGCCAAAATTAAATTAAAATAGATAATATTTGCTCAATTATTTTAGCAAAAGTAAATTATATTAAGACAGCATGACCTACAAGTATTAGTTACACCCATTTCAACCGTAATAATCACATTTCCAATACTTGTACTACCCCCCTCCAACTTTAGCTTCCTGTTGTTTACTGTTCTCATAGGTAACAACTCCTACATAACTATTTCTGCAACAGGGTTACGTGAAAATTTCGCAAATAAAGTGTGTATGTAAGTGTAGGAGAATTTTTAAGGTATTCTACTAGAATTAAGCTGATAATCCAGTGACTCTAATAAATGTTAGTAAACTCAACAAAGCTAAGCTCGAGTTAAATCTACAATAACTAAAATACAGGCATAGAAATTGCTAAAAATTTCTTTAGAAATCTTGTGACTTTTTCAACTTGTTTTTAAAAAGTTTTATAACCTAACATTGCTAACCTTTAATGTACAATGAAATTGTGTCAGTGATGATGACGATGCTGCTGAAATA
This sequence comes from Bellardia pandia, assembly GCA_916048285.2. Taxonomy (NCBI): domain Eukaryota; kingdom Metazoa; phylum Arthropoda; class Insecta; order Diptera; family Calliphoridae; genus Bellardia; species Bellardia pandia. The sequence continues at coordinate 96,308,726 of OU696533.1, read as the reverse complement.
AAAAGGATTCACCAACTTCATAGTCATGTTATTGTTTTTCAATTTAATCCTTGGCACAACATGACTTTATGCTAAATTTAACAAAATTTCTGCTCGTTTATAGCATTGTAGGCGTTTACTGGTCTTACCACCGGATTTTAGTTGTAATCCAAATTAAATCGGATCAAAATCAAAAACGTCACACACACAAACTGCACTCACTGCCTGCCTGTCATTGTGAATTTGAGAATGTATGTAAGTAACAATAACAATAACAACAACAAGTACATAAAGTGTTTTAGCTGCAACAACAATAACTTCAACTGAATATATGAAAAAGCCAGGCGAAAAAGATCAGTGTCAAGTTGCATGATATTTGATGAGTTTATTTTCTCAGTACGAGTTGAGAGTGTGTCTTTAAGTGTTCTGTGTATGGTTGTTCGTTGAGTAATAAGTGAGTACACAGAGAGAAAAGAAAAAACGAAGATAGAAGAAAAAGAACTACAAATGTTCTGGAATTGAAATTAAAAAAACAACAACAAAAAAACATAGAAGTGGAGTTGAAAAAGCACCACGAATGAATATGGAATTAAATTTTAATAAGAACCACGAATGAACCTGAAATTGGACTCTGAAAGGAATCACTAATGAAAAAGGAATTGGACTTAAAACAAAACCACGAATAAAACTGGAATTGAAATTTAAAGAGAACTACAAGTGAAGCTGAAATTAGGCTATAGAAGGAAATACGAATGAACATATAATTGAACCTTAAAAAGAACCAATAATGCTCTGGAATTGGTATTTAAAAGAACCACAAACGAACATAGAAGTAGAGTTTAAAAAGAACTACAAATGAACATGAAATTGGAATTTAAAAAGAATTACGAATGAAAAAAGAATTGGACTTAAACAAGTAAGAGTGTAGTGTAGAGTAATCTTATATACCCTTCACCTTTGTTGTGATTATATATATACATACATATATTGTTACGTTTTTAACTTTTAAAAACGGTGGTTTATTTCCTTTAAATAAATCAGATTCTTTTTAATTGTGAAATAAAAGCGTCAAGTAGTTTAAAGAAAATATAACGAGTCTTTATTTATTTAAATGTACACAAACACAATTTAAAATGAGCACACTGTCTTTTTACACACTTATATGTATTACGGTTAAAGAACACACTTAACGTTTTCGAACACTGATGTTTACACAATACTCACAATAAACTGATACATTTGGTTGGTCGTGTTAATTTATTTATATAGCAATCATAATTTCTGGAAGGTTCGAAACTAAGATACTAGAATCTTCGTGTCTAGAATATTCAGCCAGAGTCGTTAAAACTCAATGTTGCCATATTGCTATGTTTATAACAATTTATAACAATAATGTTTATAAATCAAAACTACTACAACTGCTAAACAAGTTGTATGTCGATAAACACGCCATCTGTTGATAAATTTGTTCGTAATAATATTAATACACTTTGTTTGATAGTTTTTTTGATGAAATTTTCAGAGTTTGTCTCGGATTTTTGCTCATATCTCCGTTATTTATAAACGGATTTTGCTGATTTTAAGTAGCAGACTCCTTGAAAGCTGGTCTGATAGAATTATTGAAGATTTGGATCCCGAAGATGTCTGGGGACTTCAGAAAATTGATTTCAAGAGACAGACAGACGGACATGGCTTAATAGACTCCGCTTTATAGGGTCGGAAAAATATATTGTGCAAATTACAAACGGAATGACAAACTTATATATAGCCTTCTTATGAAGGTGAAGGGTATAAAAAGAACCACGAACAAAACTGAAATTGGACTTTAAAAAGAACCACGAATGAATATAATGTCTTTGAAAACAACCACGAATGAAGCTAGAATTGAAAACCATATAGATCCAAGATTAATACTGATATTGAGCCTTAGAAGGAACTACGACTAAATCTAGACTTGAACTTTAGAAACAAATAACTCGTCGACTTGATTGATGCTTGGTTATAATAAAGAACCATAAGTGAATTTGACCTTAAAAAAATCTACTACATTTGAACTATAGAAAGAAATATGATTGAAGCAAAATTTTGTCGACATAAAGAACCATTGAAGCTTTATTTTGCACCATATAAATAACCATAACTATTGAAAGTTTTGCTGAAAACATCTACATAAATATGTAGACGTGGTCGAATTGAACAACTTTCCGATATAATTTTAAATTTACATTGGACAATCCTTTCTTTTGAACGATTTTCCTATAAATTCTTTATTTTATTTAAGTTGTTGAACCCTTTAGAACCTCAAGCAAGTAAAGCTGGGATTAGACCATAAAAATATACGCTTCCCATATCTTTGTTAAAAAGATTTGGATATTCTTTTTCTCAGTGTATTTTAGCAAATAAATTGTTGTGTGCTCTGCTGATCGTTTTTAAATTTTGTTATTTTTGTCGCCTTTTTCCTGGCAAAAGTCTTAAAATACATAACTCTATATCTACTATAGTTGTAGTTGTTTTAAACGTTAAAACAAAAAATTGACCTGTATAAGGAGTTGAAACATTAAAAACCTTAGGCGAAAATATGTAGCAAGTGTTTCCTGCTTGCAACACACATTTACAACAAAGACCAAGGCGTAAAAGAAGTGTAAGATCAAGCACTTATTTAATCCACTTGTTGCAAATGAAGATACCTACATACATAGCATAGATAGATGGATCAATCGATCGATATACTCGTACAACAACTACGTGTGCCATGTCTACCTTTATGCTCTCTCACTCTCCTGTCAGTGAGTGGTGGTGGCACAAGATCCTTAAGCAAATAAATTGTAAATTCATAATTCTTTAACGCCTTCTTTTTCATTCCCTTTTTCTTTTGGCTAAAGAAAATAATTTAAATTTTCTATTGCTTTGTATGCGTACTTGTTGTTGTGTTTGTGTTGTTGAGCTGAGTAAAGGTTTCCTAGCTATGACTTTATTAATCTACATGATCTTGATCTTGAGCTAGAGGCGTTTTTATCGGATCAGTTATTTTACAATCTTTCAATTTATTGTTTTTCTGTTTCATGGCTTTATTCTTATTTTACTTGATCTTTTAAGTTGTTCTTTTTTTTAGTTATTTCGTTTTATTCACATTCTGTGTAGTTTGCCAACACCGTGTCATTGGTTTTTGTTCGAGGTGTTTATAAGCCGATTGTGATTTCAACAGAAATTTTCTTCAACTCAAGTCAAGTCAACCAGTAAAGTCAAGCCAACAAAGGCTTAAAAAGTTGTAAAAAATATTTTGATGGATTTATAATATTGAGACAATTTTTCTGGCAAATATACCTATACAACATGACTTTATGATACGCTTATGTGTTTGGCAAAAAGGATATTGTTAGTTTTATTGTTTCTAGTTGCTTGTTTTGAACAAATGAAAAATTTACAAAATTTTCATTCATATTTGTGCTGGATTCATTCATAACAGAAAAATGTCAAATGTGTTGCATTATACACCGCAACAGGTTGATTGTCACGTTTTTAGTTGGTACTTTTCAGGCTGTGGGTTTTGAAGGGCTGGCTTATGAATTAAACTAACTTAAAAGAGCGAAGTTTAGGTGTAATAAATAAGATTTCTTAAATAAAAATTTAATTTTTGAACAAAAATCATTGGTTTTTTAAAGCAGGCTTTTAAAATCTTTTGTTTACATTTTCACCATCTAAACTATAAATTTTTATTAAATACTTGAAAACCAATTCAATACATTATACCAACAGCATGTAAACAATGTAAAAATGCTGTTATATCAATATTATTGCTGTAAAACTATGTAAAATTCATAAAATTCCTGAAAAATGGTTTGTCGACAAGGTGTCAACAATATGTAAATAATGTAAAGGAGGCATAATATTAACTCTAGCTTATAATTATAATTATTATTTATTATAATTAAATACCTTAAAAACATATTATTTACATAGTGTAAACAATATGTAGATAATTTAAAAGCAATCTTTAAATTAATTTTCAATCTTAAAAGATGTAGTAATTATGAAAATTACCCCAAAAATCAATTGTTTACATTATGTCAACAATATGTAAACAATGTCAATATTATTGCTGTAAAACTATGTAAAATTGATAAAATTCCTGAAAAATGGTTTGTCGACATGGTGTCAACAATATGTAAATAATGTAAAGGGGGCATAATGTTAATTCTAGCTTTTTGAAGTTATAAAAATGGTATTACATTTATAATTATTATTTATTATAATTAAATACCTTAAAAACATATTATTTACATAGTGTAAACAATATGTAGATAATTTAAAAACAATCTTTAAATTAATTTTCAATCTTAAAAGATGTAGTATGTAATTATGAAAATTACCCCAGAAATCAATTGTTTACATTATGTAAACAATGTCAAAATGCTGTTATATCAATATTATTGCTGTAAAACTATGTAAAATTGATAAAATTCCTGAAAAATGGTTTGTCGACATGGTGTCAACAATATGTAAATAATGTAAAAAGGGCATAATGTTAATTCTAGCTTTTTGATGTTATAAAAATAGTATTATAATTATAATTATTATTTATTATAATTAAATACCTTAAAAACATATTATTTACATAGTGTAAACAATATGTAGATAATTTAAAAGCAATCTTTAAATTAATTTTCAATCTTAAAAGATGTAGTAATTGTGAAAATTACCCCAAAAATTAATTGTTTACATTATGTCAACAATATGTATACAATGTAAAAATTATGTTCTATAAATATTATTATTGCTAAACTATGCAAAATGAATAAAATCTTTAAGAAAAAAAATGAATTGTTGATAAGCTGTACAAAATATGTAAATAATGAAAAGGAGGCATAATATCAATACTGGTACTTTTGAAATTTAAACATTTTACGAAATATATAAAAAATTTATTCTTTCAAGAGTGTTAACAATATGTAAACAATGTAAATAATTCTTTTAATTAATTTATAATTTTAAAGAAAGAAAAAAATGTGGAAATTACGCTAAAAGTCGATTGTTTACATTATGTCAACAATATGTAAACAATGTAAAAATGCTGTAATGTATATAATATAGTTGCTAATTTATTAAGTATAGTTAAGCTTCGTAAATAATGTATTGTTTACTTGGTGTAAATAATATGTAAATAATGTAGAGGAGGCATAATGTTAATTCTAGTTCTTTTAAACTAGATAACATTTATTAAATACGTAAAAAATCGATACTTACATCGATTTTTACATTAATTTAGAATCTGTAGAGTAGTGACAATAGTTAAAATTAAGCCAAAAATCAATTGTTCACATTATGTCAACCATATGTAAAAAATGTATAATAATGTAGAATAAATTTAATATCAATACTAATAGCTGGGAACTTTGAAAAATATACAAATACTTAAAATACAATTATTGACATGCTGTCAACAAAGTGTAAAGAATGAAAAAAAGTCTCTAAATTAATTTAGAACAATTAAAGCCGAGACAATTATTCAAGCTGCAGCTAATATCAATTGCTTACATAATGTCAACAATGTAAAAATGCTGTAATATAAAGGATGTTGTTGTAAAACTGTACAAAATTTGGGAAATACATAAAAAGATTTTTGTTGACATGATGTAAGTTACCTTTAAATAAACACTTATTGTCATTTACCTTTAATTAAATGTCTATGCCTTTAGCCACAATTTTAACACTCTCAACAAACAAACAAGCATGTGCCCATTATACAACTACACTCCTAAAAGCTATGATCACTAAACATGCTTCCTAACATATGCTCATGATCAACAAAATATGAGAACGAAAAAAAAAAATATAAAAAAGACTTAAACTTCACACTTTTAATTTTGTTAATGAGATGAGTTTCTAGTTTTATTGTCTCACAAATTAGTTACGTTTGTATTAACAAATATTAAAACCAAAAAAAAAAAGAAGGTAGGAACAATATAAAGGAATTTTTTATATGAATTAAGGATGATCAGCATCATGATCATCATCATATGCTGTTTTTTTTTTTATTTATTTTTAAACATATATAGTTTTTGGCACATGATCATCATATACATATGTACATAAAAGCATTGTTAGTAAGTTAGGATTTTACTATGTGTGTTTTTTGGGTTATATATATAACCAATAATACAGAGGATTGTATAACTATTTTACAAGAGATTATCCTCGCTAGGGGCCAGCTGCTGTGGCTGGTTGGCTCATTTGCTTCTGAGCTTCTCTCTCTCTCTCTCTCTAGCTGTCTGTTATACTCGTACGTGTTTGTATTTCCATTATTTTTGTGTTGTAAATAAATTTGTTGCGGTCTCAGTTGGTCTTTTGGTCGGCACGTTTCTTTTTCTATTTGGAAATTGATCTATAGTTGTTGTGCACAATATATATTTTCATTTTATTCATACTCTTGCTCATCTTGTTTTTATTTCGTTACGGAGTTTAAATATAATCAGTGTCATTTTCAAAACTGTAACTAAAATAAAACTTTGTCATAATGGTGCAGTTAACTTCAACTCTTATTCAATATTTTTTGTTGCTTTTTGTCATAGATCTTTTCCAAACACACCTTAGAAATAAATACTGTAGAAAAATGTGTCAACAAAATGTCACGCTTTTAAAGGAAAAATGTCAAAAACAAATGTACATAAAAAGAAGAGTAAAATAGAGCAATTTTAAGATGTGACATGTGCCTTCGTCAGCAAAATATTGTAGAAAAAAAATATTTCGTTTTCAAATTCACTGAGCATATCAAAATTTATCAATTATGATCTCTATCAGCTGTTAGATTGAAAGGGATTAAACAAAAAAACTTTTAAATGAGTTTGAGGAATTTCTATGTAAAAAAAACATTAGAATCTTTCAGTTTCAAATAAGACAAAATTAAAGAGGGATAATGATTAATACTATGTAAGTAGGCTAAAAGGCTTTTAATTAATTTGGAATTTATATATAAGCAATCAGTTATTGTAATTACTTAAAAAAACCATTATGTCAACAATATAAAAATAGTGTAAAAAAGATTTAAGATCAATAATACTGTCGTTAAACCATGAAAACTTTATAAAATATGGAAAAAAATAGATTGTTTACATAATGTCAATAATATGTAAATAATGTAAAAACTGGTTTACATAAATTTAAATTCATTTTAGTGGTAGTAATTGTTAAAATTGTCCCAAAAATCAATTGTTTACCTTATGTCAACAATATGTAAATAGTGTAAAAAAGCTTTATGATCAATAATATTGTGTTAAAACTACACATGTAAAATTTGTATAATTTGAAAAAAATCGATTCTTTACATAGTGTCAATAATATGTAAATAACGTAAAAAGATGTTTACATTAATTTAAATTCATTAGAGTGATAACAATTGGTAAAACTGTCGAAAAAATCAATTTTTTACATTTTGTCAACAATATGTAAATAGTGTAAAAAAGCTTTAACATCAATAATACTATCGTTAAACTATGAACAATTTATCAAATATGGAAAAAATAGATTGTTTACATAGTGTCAATAATATGTAAATAATGTAAAAACAGGTTTACATAAATTTAGATCCATTTTAGAAAATGTAATTGTTGAAATTGCCCCAAAAATCAGTTGTTTGCATTATGTCAACAATGTGTAAATAGTGTAAAAAAGCTTTCAGATCAATAATATTGTGGTAAAACTAATGAAAATTTGTATAATTTGAAAAAAATCGATTGTTTACATAGTGTCAATAATATGTAAATAACGTAAAAAGAGGTTGACATAAATTTAGATTCATTGTAGTAGTAGAAATTGTCCCAAAAATCAATTGTTTACAGTATGTCAACAATATGTAATTAATGTAAAAAAGCTTTAAAATCATTTATTGACATAGTGTCAACAGTATATAAATAATGTAAAAATGTGTTTAATTTCAAATCTTTAGGTTAGTGGCAGTTGTTTAAATTAATCCAAAAATCACATGTTTGCATAATGTCAGCAATATGTAAATAGTGTAAAAAGCTGTACGATTAATAATATTATCATTAAACTTTTATGTAAAATTTAAACAATTTAAAAAAAATCGATTATTGACATAGTGTCAACAATATGTAAATAATGTAGATCAATTAAATTAGTGTCAATTGCTTAAATTACTCAACAAATCAATTGTTTACACTATGTCAACAATATGCAAATAGTATAGAAACTATTTGTTATCAATTTTGTTGCTGTAAAACTATGTAAAATTTATTAAATATGTAAAAAATCCATTATTGTCATAGTGTCAACAATATGTAAATAATGTAAAAAGATGTTTAATGTAACGTATCCACAAAGAGACGAATATTTTTTTCAACTCATATCTATTTTGTGTTTTAATACAAATGCTGTTCTTCTAATTTCGTTATAGTTAAATTTTACAATTTTATCATAAAAAAGATTACATACGAGTAACAAGAAAAGTGGTCCTTCGGACTAAAAATTTTTATATTTTATGAAAATTAGAAAAAAACAAGCCACACATGCGTAAGTCCTTCTTAAAACATGCTTCATATTAAATTATACATCTGCGAGTTAAATTTCAAACTTTTTCAAAATTAAAATTTTCCCTTAACCCTTAAATGCATGAGGTCAGAACACTGAATCGTGAGTACACTACCCTTATATAAACTCACTCACTAAATATAAATTCGGCATTATTTTTCCCTGAATCGTGAGTACACTACCCTCATATAAAATCACTCACTAAATATAAATTCGGCACCGTTTTTCCGGAAAATTCAAAAAAAGTAAATTTTTTTATGTACCATATATGGTACAGTATGCATTTAAGGGTCCTACGAGCCGCAAATATTAAGGTTTCATTTGAATGCAAATAATTGAACACAAAATTCTAAAAGAAAATTCATTATAACAAAATGTACTCAACTTTATAATAATTTGGTTCTTTGTGTTTGCTTTAATTTCAGCATTTATAAAGTGAAATAACTGAAAAAATGTATATTGTAAAATTGTTGAAATACTCCTAATAAACAAAAATTATTTTTTAAAACTGTCCTAATTGTCTTTTTCTCTCTTCTCTTACATTTTAGCTGTCATTTTGCCAGGTCGCAAGATGGCAAATCGGACTGGCTGGCTGTTAGGACATTAAACTTGACAACAATAAAAATGGCGATTCGTTAAGGTATGTTTATTGTGTATTTCTCATTATTTTAACACTTTTTGAAATAAAATTTCAAATTTAAAATAAAAGAAACTCTCATATGAGAGTAGGTAAATGTAAGCGTAAATGTCATTAAAAACTACTCTCGCTTTTCAAACAAAACTCTACCCCCATTTTTAACTCATTTCGCAAAGTATAAACAGACAGACAGACAGACAGTCAGTTCATTATTGGCAATTTGGTTACGCTACATAAATTAAACACACAGTTTATTGCTGTTCTTTAAGCACAGATTATTTGTCTTCGACTTCAAAATGTTGCCAAATGAAATGGAAATGAATATTCATCACTAGAGCTGTTTTCATTTGGTGTTACTTTTTAAAAGCTTGTAGCTGTGATGACAGCAAGTTTTGTTATACAAATTTTTATGAAATAATTTCCCTAACTTCGGCCGAAAAACTTTCAGTGGCATAAAGTTATTTTTCATTATCAATCTGTTTAAGAAAACAAATTTAGTTGATCGTATTTGGTAGAGAATTTCTTCTTATTATTCTAAACTGTTCTTTTTTTGGTTGAAATATACATTTCAAAAACATTAATATGCCTTAAACAACGGCACAGTGTAACGCCCGTAACTAAATTCGATTTCAACTGTAACCGCCTTCCATTTCAGTCAGCAAACAACGACGACTTTTTTGTTTTGGTTTTTTAGGCTTTTTTTTTACTAAAAGAAAAAAAAAACAATATGATCAAAGTATTATTTTTTTGTCTTGTTTTATATTCACTCATTTTATTTCAATCATATTCATCAATTTCCCACCTCTTGTTCGTACCTTTTAAAGGGAAGGAAATTAGCTGTTTAAAGTAATTTTTAGTTAAAATAATTTTAGAGCTTTTAAAATCTTTGCAGCACTTAAGCATTTAGCTTGAGTTTAAGTTAAAAGCTTTGTAAAGTTTTGCCACACTTAAGCATTAAGCCTGAGTTTTAGTTAAAAGCTTTTGTAACACTTAAGCTTATAGCTTAAGTTTTAGTTAAAAGCTTTCTAAAGCTTTGCAACACTTAATCAATTAGCTTATGTGATTTTTTAAGACAGCTTTAATTGTCTCCCTCAATTCACTTTAAACTCTTTACAGAGATGCATTAATTTTTCATTTTGTACCTATTTAAGTGTATTGTCTTCAATGCTTAAGAACTTTTGTTGTTTCTTAAATTCATTAATTTCTCTTAGCTTACCTTCCCCTTCACAAAGTAGTAGCTTTGATTTTTTTTTTACTTTCCCAAAATCTTCATTATCATCAACATGTTTTTTAAAGACCAACCAAAAATAATATCAATTTAAGTTGTTGCTGTCTTGTGTTTCAAATCACCAGCACCATCAAAAAAGTTTAAGCGCTGCTTTAAGCTTACACCTTTTATAAGCTTTCGCTGAACACAAATTTACTTTAAGAAATCAACAAAACGCCCGTAAAACAGACGTACCAACAAAGCGACGCATCTTTATTCAGCTTAAAAAAACTACACACCTCTATAAAGTGATGAGTAGAAGTAGCGAAAAAAGATTTTCAGTTCAGTAGAGTAAGAAATTTTGGGCGAATTCCATTAGGGATTAAAAAACGAACAACTTATTGGGTTTGATGATGATGATTTGCAGGTACAGGGGGATTTTAATAGGGGCATAACTTGTTTTATATTTAGTTATGGTCAAGTTTTACAATTTAATCATTGAAAAACTAACGAGAAAATTGGTCCTTCGGACTAAAATTTTTAATGTTTTATGAAAATTTGAAAAAAGCCACATATGAATAAAACTCCCTATTAAAACCAACTTCATATTATATTTAAAACAGCAGTTAAATTTCAAACTTATTCAAAATTCAAAATTTCCCTTAAATGGTCCTTCGAACTTAAAACATTATGTTTTCTTTGCCAGGAAAACAAATTTTCACACAATTCTAAAGCAAAGTTCATTAAAAATAAACTCAATTCTACATTAAATTGCTTCTTTTTCTTTGCTTTAAAATACTATTTATAAGAATGGTCCTTCGAACTGAACAAATTTAAATTGAAAAACTATGTCGCACACAAATCCTTTGCTTTACAAGACAGTTCGACACCAAGTCATACCAAAAAGCCCCCTCAAACAACACAAAACCTCTACAGAAATTCCCCTGACAAAACTGTGTCTTAAGTTAAAAAAAACAAAATAGAGCACAGGCAACAACATGTTCAACGGTTGATGTTTGCCGCTTTTAGTTTTATATTTTTACTCAATGGCTAAACTTTAAGTCAAAAATGATTACAATAACAACATTTAAACTCATACAAGATATGATAGCAAGCAACACCAGCAACTGCTGTTGTTACTGCTGCTGCTGTTGGCAAAGTAATTGCAAGCACCACAGGAGGCTATAACCTCAATGAAGTTGAACAGCAACACAAAACTAGGGAATAATACCAAAAAATAAAAATAAAAATATAACATCATCTTAAAGCACACTTCAAGTTACTTTTTCTCCTTGCCTTTGCTCTTTATTCTCCCTTTTATTCCTCAATGTGTGCCGAGCATTATTGAATGTGCAGTGATGTTTATAAACTTAAAGGCTGTAATCACATTAGCATCAGATCCTTTAGTTATCACCTGTGATGCCGACCGTATTTGGGGAATTGCTATATGTACATATACTCGTATGTATATCTAGTGGATTTGTTAGGAGTGTTGACAAAAGGAGGTGTACATTTACAAAGTCTGTGGCCAAGTGTATGGAAAGTGATCCTTAGAATCTTGGCGAAAGGTTATTTTTGTGTCATTGATCCATGCAAAACTGGCATGGCAATAACGTTTATGAAAAAGTTATTATTGATTTTCGATCACACTACACTCCTGGAACTTAACAATTCGTGGATTTCTGCAGGGTAATGAAGATCAAGCAGGGTAACAAAATAAGTTTGAAAGCTGAGTTGGTCAACTTTATTCTTTTAGAAAAGTTTTTTATGAACCTCTGGAATAATTCACAATAACGCTACAAAAAACCTCTTTTCACTAATTTTGGGAATCACATGATCGTAGACGCTTGTTTTGAGCATAACGGCATGTGAAAATACAAACAAATAAAGATCAAGCAGGATGATAAGATTTATCTGTTAGCCAAGAAAATTGTTTTAATGCCCTTGCAGAAGTTCTTGGTATAATTAGTTTTTTGTTTTTTAAAGAGTAGTAATACTCAGGCAATTAATATGCCTATATATACTTGCGTTACTTTCCTTGGAAAGGGGATAGTTAAAGAAGTAAAGATCGTGAAAGAAGAAAGCGTTTTATATCACCACTCTGCAATTGCGCATTATGTTTGTTTTTAGTGCAGAATTGCAGCGCCTCTGGTGGTGAGTAGGCGCATTAATGTTAAAGCTTGATTTTATGGTCTTTATTTAATTATTTTACTTTGGTGGCATTTCAATGCTATACCACCGAAGGAGGGCGCTGTGATAAATATTAGTTATGATGGGCTACAAATACCAAATCATGCATATTGATCAAATGCGCTAACCAATTAAGCTACAGCACGTTTTTTTCTTCTTGTCTCTTCAGCGGCTTTATTCAATTGAATCTCTATTCATTTCTCTACAAAATGTCGACCAAATTACAAAGGTGTTGAAACCGTACGTTTCTAAGCAAGGTTGCCTAAAACGTAGTTTAAAATGTACATCGACATATAGAGGGCGTTATCAAAGTATCAAATAATAAATATAGAGGTCGTTCACTTAATATATGTAAATAAAGTTATATAAAGTTATAAGTATAAACAATATAAATAATAATATAAATAAGTAAACATACATTACATTGTAAATAAAGTTATAATAATAATGCTTGGCTTTTACTATGTCATTTCTGTTGTGAAATTGTTCAAATTGTTGGCAATTGTATGAAAACGGGTTGTCATATGGCGCCATCTATGTTTTCAATCATTTATGCAATCATAGATAACGTCATATGACAACCCGTTTTCATACAATTGCCAATAATTTGGACAATTTGACAACAAAGATGACATAGTGAAAACATAGTGTAAGTATAAATAATTACATTACACGTTATTTCCAGCCAGGACTACTTTCGGGATCACACGATCGTAGTTGTTAAAGAAAAATTGTTCGAACTATCCTAAGAATTAGTTGGATTAACCATTATATTTTTCGGGTTTAGTGTTTAGAAACTTGAAAAATCCTGGACTCTCCAGTGTTATAAATATTGAGTAGGGTAAGAAAGATGACTCTGTTAGTCAAGAAAAAAAAATCTTGGATAAGCATCTTAATACTGGCATGAATAAAACCAATATTTTCCATCGTCAACAATTTTGTTGAGCAAAAAAATATTGTGCGAATTCTCTATCATGTATCTTACGGTTCTTATTAACTATTATCATGTGGTTATACTTGTTTTGAAGAACCTGAAAAATGCCGGATATTTTCAAGGGAATGCAAATTAAATAAGGTAATGGATAGATCTGTTAGCCATGAAAACCTATCTTATGCCTATGGAGAATGACACTCCTGAAATAACATACATTTAATTAAGATTACAAGGAGCTGTTGGATCGTTTCAATATGTACTGAACTGACAACAACGCGACGGGATCATGCGATCATGAACGCCAAAGACAAAGAGTAATTATCCTAATATGTAGTTTGTTTAATTACCTTTTCCGTATTTAGACATTAGTAACCTTAATCATCTAGGAAGCAACTTGGCAAATTGTTTTATTTGAAAGGCAAATTAAAATAAAAGATTTTTGGAACGAAAGTTTTAAAAGTATGTAAAAGTTAATTGAATTTTAACCAAAACTATTCAATATTTCAATGCTAAGAGGTTGAGTCTTAAATATATAAACTCTTTGTTTTGCATAATATCGCAATCAATTCATTGCTAAAACAACAGCCAGTTATGCCTAAAATATGTTAATTAAATGTTATGTTAAGGTTTGAATATCGAAAATAGATCACTCAATGGGTCGAATTATTCAATCCGTTCCGCAGTTGCGGAAAGAAATTTTTTGTGCGGAAGCATAGTTTGAAATTATTCATTCCGTTGCTGTGGTATTTTTCCTATTTGCGGTAACATCTCTACACAGACAGTATTGCGGCATGCCTCAGGAATAAATAATTACATTTTACATATCGATCGATTTTTATTTCCGCTTAGTTTTCCTTTCCATGCGGAATCAATAATGCCACCTAATATGTTTGCTAATATTCCTTTATTTTTGCAATTAAAGACTCTTTCTTGGGATTGATTTGAATTGTAAATGCCATTGAAAGTGACTTTACTTTAGGCTCAACTTTGGAGTTAGGTTTATTCAGCAACTAGAGATCATTGTAAATGATCATGTAAATTGAATTGATTTATAACATTAATTGTTGGAAAACTCTTTACTTTCTTGCTTGCAAATAAAACAAGAAGTAGGGGTAATAAACATTTTTTTCTTTGGTATAAATTTCGATTTTGGAAATAAACACGCGCATTTACTCAATAACCGATATGAATGATCATCGTCAGTAAGGTAAAGTTAAGAGCTAAAGCTGGACAGGTAATGAAAGGAATGAATGTTATAAAGGTGATATTTTGTAAGATAACACTCTCTAAAGTTACCTTTGTCTTAAATTATACAATAAATACCAGGAGCTTTTCGTTTCATGTAAACCTAGCCAGTTTTTCTATAATTCAATTGAAAAGAAAGCACCAATTTTAAGTTACTGTTACCAATAGATCTTTCTTTTGCCATCGTGACATACACAAGATGATGATAAAAAGTTTGAATTCCTTTAGAGTCTGCTGATGCTGCTGATATTACTGTCGTATCGCTGTGTCCAGTGCCTAGTGAGCAGAGTGTAGTAGCCTAATGGTATGTAGGTAAAATATCCCACGATCAAAGGAGCACGTACGACATAAACTCGCAACACTTTGTACGTTTTTCGACCATTGAGCGCAGCATTCATTTTGATTTCTGTTATTCCCCAAATGATTGGTAGGAGTCTGTTGTACGTATAGGTGTACATTGCCTTTTATATTTATTTGCTTCATACAGATGTTGATCTGCATTGCTTAATGTTTTATTTGCCGTACTGGTCAGTTGGTCGGTCGGTTGGTCGGTCGATATTTTTGGTAAGAATAAAAATCTAAAAAAAAAAAAAATCCAAAAACAAAAACTATATTATTGAATTGTATGATGGTGTTGAGATGATGGGCGCAATAAAACTTGAAGATGGAAAAAAATATTTCTGAAATAAAACCGCAACGTGTTGATGTCTATTAAGGCGTATAAATATTATTTGGTATGTACAAATTATAGATATTTTGCTGTTTGGAAAGTAAAAAATATGTGCGCGAGCCACTTGTATAATATTAATCATTTGTTTGCAATGATCACAAACTCACAGAAAAGAAAAGAAACTTGATTTAACATACGCTTTATTTTAGGGAGATGAGGAAAGGGAAATAAATATTGAAATACATACTGACAAACACAAAAAAAACAAGAGCTCGCAAATATGAAAGGAATTGAATAAAGCGCATTCAAAGCAAGGAAAAGTTATTGAATAAACATAATTAGCCCCACTTTTGTGTAATATGCCAGATCAAAGGCAAGTGCAGTAGAGAAAATTGCTGATGATCTTTATGATCATAATGAACGCTATATTTAATGAGACTTACAGATGTTTTGTAAGAGTTTTTGAGGAAGTAAAAATAGTAGCAAGGGACCTTCTTTTATTATTTATTATCTTCTACATATATTTACTAGTTAAACTGAATATTTTTTTTCTGTAGCTTTATTTAATTATATTATATGTATTTAATTGGCGGTTTTTTATTGTTCAATTATCGTATTGTTTCAGGTTGTAGCGATGTTTCGCAAATCTGTTTAATATACCTGGGTGATATTTTTCAATTAAATAAAGTTACGATCCTTTTTATCAATGAAAATATATTGGCGGCAAAGAAGAACTTTAAATACACACAGAGAAAATATATAGTTGTACATGTTTACCACAACAATGTCAATATTTTTACAAGTTTTTTAACAAAGTTATGGTCATTCTAATTACACAGTACAACACAAACAAAAAAAAATTACGGGGTTCCGACGATTGATTGTTGTTAAGGAGACCAAAAAAAAAAATAGACGTGTGGCGGCGTTTTGGTAGATCACATCAGAATTTCATTTAAGAAGCGGTTAAAAATTCCCAGGTCTGGCCTGTTCTTGCAGCATATCGGTATATAAAACTCTGTTTTCTTTACGTCTGAGGTGTAGGGTATGTTCAGCATTTTTGTAGATAATGGTATGGCAAATTTTTTTTTAGAACATATTAACCCGCTAACTCCCCCTCATAACGGCATTTTTGGCTTTATTCTAAGAAATTGTAAAAAACACCCCGAAAAAGGGGAAGGGCGGGGATAAACTTTTCCACAAAAATATTGGCCATAAAATTTTACTATATATGTCAGAACACACCAAAACCCAAAACTTTGCACAAACACTAAAAACCAATCAAATTCAAGATTGTTCATTAAAGGTTAATTTAGTTATTGTTCACATATGTGGGTCATCCCATCTCTGGCGGGAAGGTTTGACACTCCAATACCGAATACTTTTGTATCTACGTCACTATGTCTTTAGTTTTGTTCCTAACCTTATTCTTCATATTCTTGTTATCATTGTTTTCCCACTCAAAATTGAAGTAAGGGAATTTGATCTTTTTTTTTTTTGTTTTCATTGTAGCACAAGGGAATTTGTAAGTATAAAAATGGCTGACTGTTTGGAAAAACTTGACTGCTTTTGCTATGTCTGCGGCAAGCATACCCTTGAGAAATACCAGGTTTCATTTTTCAATAGTAAAGTGGAGGATATATATAAACTTTATTTTGAACTGAAAGTTTTTCCAGATGAGCCATGGCTGCCAAAACATATTGCTCTACACTAACAAAATACACAGCAAGATCAGAAATATGCTAATGCAATGATGTAATACCATTTGCACAAGATTGTGAATTGCGCTAATGTTTATATAAATTGTCACATACAAATCACAAATCAAGTGCATTTCATTTATTTTTATTCTTAGCAATTACTGACTTTACTTTCTGTCTAGTAGCCAATCATCTAAACAGTTGACTTTGTACTGACCCTGTGCATTTTTATATTAATTTTGCTGCATTGTCTTGGGTCTTGTCTTGGTGACTAGTTGGCTATTTTATTCTCTATTAAAAAAAAACAATCATCTAGCAAGTTGCCTCTTAGTTGACTCTTAGTAAAAAATGCCGCTTTATACGGTCACAAATGTTGGAAAATGTTATCGAAAACTGGACCCCCAGATTAGACTACGTCCGAGCTAGCCGTGGCGGTCATATGCCAGAAGATTATCTTTCGAATAAATTAAATTTCATGTCAATTTAAAAAAATCAGCTTTGTTTTATTCCATTTCAAAGTTCTATACATGTAAAAAACACAAATTTTAACAAATAAAAACCTTCAGTTAAAGCAAAACTATCGCCAGTCGTAAGTCATAACTATCATAATAAAAATGTGACCTAATAAAAAACTATAATAAAAGATAAAATTTTAAAATATAACGACCCCCACGATTGAAGTTAAAATTGAACAAAATAGATAATTACGATTGATTGACCTACGATTAAAGCTTAAATTTCACAACGTAAATACCGAATCTACATATTTCATGCTGTTTGATCTTGCAAAACTCTGGTAAGAGTAAACAACGTCAAACATATTTGTGCTTAAACAAGTGGTTACGGTTTGTTTTTTAATAAATATTTGCCATGTGTGACCATACCTTTATATTTATCATTAAGTTACTACTTTTCATTACTAAAGAGGCGAAATCAGTTGTTCAGCCAAATAAACAGTTCTAATTAGTTGTCCATTATTTAGTACAGTCTTAAGATCTGCCTACACCCTTTTACTTAATTAATTTTATAAACTAACGCCTTGTGTGGTTTTTGCCACACAAAAAACATAATCAATTTAAACATTTAATATCATTAACTAAAGAACACTTTGTTCTTGTGTGTTTGTAAGACGAAATTTTTTATAAAAATTAAATTTTTCTTGTTTGATTTCTCAAAACAAAAGAATAAAATCACGTGCATAATATAAAAAATATGAAAACCAAAACATCACGTACATATACACACACATAAAAGTAGAAGGTTTTTCAGCACAGATTTATTTTTATTTAAAGCAGACCTTTTTGTTAAAGCTTTTTCGGCCGCATTTGAGCGACAGATGTTGCTGTTGCAACAGGCCTCCACACAGCTACACAATCAACGTAAAAAACAAAATCACTAAAACATCAACACTACCCAGCATACCATTCTAGGAGCGCTCCGAAAAAAGGAGTCAGAAAAGACTCTTTTCGGACACCTTTTTCGGAGCGTTAACGCTCTTTATGAGCCCAAAAAACAATCATAATTGCTCCGAAAACCTTCAGAAAAGAGGGTCATTACATTCGAAAATGGTCCGTCAGAAAGAGCTCTTAGATAATGTCAGAAAAGAGTCTTTTATGAGGGGTTTGTTGGGCTCTGTGTTATCTTGTTTTTATCATTCTTGTGTGGTACAGCTATGTTTTTTTTTTTTTTTTTGTTCAAAGCACAAATAACAGGATAACAACGCTTAGGTACACACATAATTAAGTGGAATTTCTGAAATTTTTCTTTCGCTCCGAAAATGCTCTTTAGTTGGACTCTTTTCTGACTCCTTTTTTCGGAGCGCTCCGAAAATGCTCTTTTGTTGGACTCTTTTCTGACTCCTTTTTCGGAGCGCTCCTAGAATGGTATGCTGGGAAGTACTCGTATGTATGTATGTGTTGTTGTGGTTTTTGTTATTGTTGGCTGGAAGCTTTAAAGCAACATGTGTGTATCGGTTTTATCGGTTGTATTATGACCATTTCAATGAATTTTCTAGGATTCTCTGGCCAAAAAAGTAGAGAATATGTTGGTGTTTACTACATTTATTGAGCCATAGAAACTTTTTTTCTACTCTAGCATTTTATTGCTTTAGCAATTTGTTGATGTTGTTGTTGTTATTGCTGCTGTTATTGTTTTATTAATATGTATATTGTTCGTTTTTTTTTTTTCTAAAGGGAGATTACTATCTTTTTGATTGTATGAGAATACGAGCCGTTTAACTTTAAGTATCTATCTATATTAGTGTTTTTGTGGCAACAGTTTTTTTCTTTTAGTTTTTAATAGTTAGAAGCTGCTTTACATGTTTTTTTGGCTGCTGCAGGGATAATTTGCTGAATCTTTTTTTTTTTGTTTGGTATAAAAGAGATGTTATTTTGAAAGTTGGTGTGGTGCATTGTGCAGATAACAATGAATTGGATAATAAAAGTCCTTATAAGAAATTGAGAAAATTTAAAACCTCAATTACTTTAGAAATATGTATATACTGAGATATATTTGAAAAGTTTTAAATTTTATTCCTAACGAACTGATTCAAGAAGAATAAATATGATTAGATATTAGATTAAATTGTAATATGGGCAAAACTCCTGGAAATTTTTCTTGTGAGTGTAAAACACTCCCACTTTCTAAATATAAACTCCACATTGTTGAAATTCACCTAGAACCTACTTATATACGAGGTTTGATCAAAAAATAACCGTTATTTTAATTTTTCTTAAAAAGTATTTATTTATTCATCGATAACCAGGGTTGATAAAGTTGGTACAATTGTACTTTTTTTGGTACAATTCAAAACTAAAAAGTACGATGGTAACCCCTGTGGCTCATTTGGTACTACGGTATGACCTCGGTTACTGCAATTAATAAAAACCAAGGCAGTTGCAAGAACCGCGATTGTTGCATTGACCGAGTCACACATATATAAACACTGCTTTAAGTATTTATATACACACAATATCTAGTTTATATTGTCCTAAAGATAATTTTGTACATAATTAATATATTATTTTAAATAAAACAACTTTAGTGTTATCAATTTACTTCGAAAATAATAATTTTTCAAGAAAATTTAATTATTTTATTAATAATATTATAAAACACAAAACATTACGTTACAAACATACACATTCTTATATGCAAAATATGTATGAGTAATTGGTCATTTGTTCTAGTTTTAAAAGAAGTCAGAAATTTTAGACTGTTTTTTGGTACTAGAAATATGTTTCTGCACTTCAGTTTCGCAAAGATCTTGAAGAAGTAAAACTTCTTTTAAGCCGATTTTGTTTTCTTCCTGGATAATACTAGTGACTTCAATTTCCTCTTCGCTTTCAACGTCTTCATCTTCAGCTGCATAATTTGAGTTGTTTTCTCCAAAAGTAGATGAAGAAAGGGGGTTTGATATCGATGAAAATGAAAGGGGGTTTGAAATTCGATGAAAATGAAAGGGGGTTTGATATTTGGTAACGATGAAAATGAAAGGGGATTTGATTTTTACGATGAAAACGAAAGGGGATTTGATTTTTACTCAAAATTTACGAAGAAAATGAAAGGGGATTTGATTTTTATACGATGAAAACGAAAGGGGATTTGATTTTTACAAAATTTTCCATTGTTTTAAAAAATTCTTATCGCACACATTTTTTTTCCACGGTGATTCCTCTTTGCTGTTATTTTCATGTTTTAAACAATTCTTATCGCACACATTTTTTTTCCACGGTGATTCCTCTTTGCTGTTATTTTCATGTCTATAGAAAAATTTTTTAAATGTTAAAAAATTATTTATCAAAGAAAATGAGATGAATGGTGGAAGAATAAATCTTAAATCGAGTAAGACATCCGGCACAATTTTTAAAGAAAGACTATTTACACAGTTTCCATTGTGATTTTAGAAAATAAGATATACTTGTCTGGAATTATAGACGGCGACAACACCACATATTGTTTGGTTTTAGGTCTAGAATCGAGTAAGACATCCGGCACAATTTTTAAAGAAAGACTATTTACACAGTTTCCATTGTGATTTTTGAAAATAAGATATACTTGTCTGGAATTATAGACGGCGACAACACCACATATTGTTTAGTTTATGAAAAAAAAAAAAAAAAAAAAAAAAAAAAATGATAAAACATATCCGGATTTATAGACGTTGACGAATCCTCATATCACAAGATACTTATAATAAACTAATATGCATAAATACTGAGTTTTAAAACAGTAACTATTCAGTAAAAGTCAAACATTCAATTGAAATTCAAAGAAATATGACCTCCACAATGACGAACCGGGATATTTTAGCCGCCTTCAACAAATTGAGGGGCAAACCATACTGCTCCGTAAAGGATATGGATTCTTATTTGGACACTATGCCATCAACATCAAGATTCGCTAAAGGTACGATGGAGGTTAATAAGGAAAGCGGAGCTGGATTTATATGCGAAGTTTGTTACAATGTATTTACTACATTAAGTAAACTGCACAAACATAAGCTCGTGCACCAAAAAAGCATGAAGAAGAGTTGCAACATCTTTTACTGTAAGCATTGTGGAGATGAGTTCACAAATAAAATGGATTTAAAAAATCATAAGGCTATCCATGTCGGGATAACAAGTTTAAATTGTGAAATTTGTGATAGAGGTTTTAAAACTCACAAGGGCTTTGAAAACCACAAAAAAACGCATCAAAATAAAATTAATTGTTCCAGCTGTCAAATTGATGTTGGAAGATTGGATTGGGGACATCATCTTCGTTCAAGGCATCACAAGGAAAGTTTGGGTGTAGTGAGAGATTTCACTAAAAACATCAAAATAAGATCCAGCGACTTCATGGAACGAATTGAAGTCTACACATACTCAAACCCGAAGTTAGAGAACCTATTTGTGGAAGAATTTTTTGAAGCTGCAGAAGAGGAAGTAATGGAAATATTGGAAGAGTCCTTGGCGAAGCAAATTAATTTTAAATGTAATTTTGAGCTTCAATGCCTTTACATAAAAAAAGCAGAGGATACAGAGAAACTTGAGATTATGTCGCATGTGACTAAAATGGTGGCTGTAAACCGTTCTCATGGCTTACGAGATATTTATTTGGAAAAGGCAGATGACATTAAAACTAAAATGTCAGAGTTCCAAGAACGAGATAGTGGATGGGCTCTACTACAAATATCCAACTTGAACATCAACATTAACAAGCACAATATAGTTCGAGGATCGAGTTACATAAATATGCCATATAAATTGAGCAAATTAAATGCTTGCCTCAATATAAAAAATAATGATATATATTGCTTTAAATGGTGCATAGTAGCAGCATTGAAAAATCCAAACAACCCCCAAAAAGCTACTATGTGTTCCTCATACAATATTGATAATATTGAGAGAGATGTTATAAAAATTAATGAAATAGAAATTAATTTCTCAAACATCAAATTTCCAATTGATGTAAAAGATATAAATATCTTTGAATCACAAAATCCTTACATTAGTATAAATGTATTTGGATTTGATGTGAAAGGGAACCAAATAATTGGACCATACAGAGTATGCGAGAAATATAGGACAATTCACATCAGCCTAATGCTGTTGGAGAACGAGGATTGTAGTAAGAGGCATTATGTTCTCATTAAAGATTTATCACGGTACGTTAAAATATTTAATACATTTTTTGAATTATTTATTTATATTTAAAATTTAATATTTTGTTCTTTCAGGTTTTTGAGATCATCGTTAAGCAATAGCAAAAACAGCATTCACTTTTGCATGACGTGTCTTACTTACTCCAAAGATCCAGAAATGTCAACAAGACATAAAGATGGATGCTCTAAAATGGTTACTACAATGCCGGCGTACGAAGATAAGTATATCGAATTCAAAAATAGAATTAATACTTTAGAAGTGCCATTCGTTGTCTACGCAGACTTCGAATGTCTATTACAAAAAATTAATAGTAGGATTAGCTCTAAGACACTAAATGAACAGAAACACATCCCCTGTTCATTTAGTTATTATATTAAGTGTAGTTATAATGATAGATATTCAAAATTATTCACTTATAGTGGATTAGATAGCCCCCAAGTATTTGTCAGGGAATTGTTGAAAGACACAAAAGAAATTTTCAAAAATTATTTAAATAAAGTAGTTCCAATGAAAGCACTTACAAATGAAGAAAATGAGGAATTTAGAATTTGTGTAGACTGTAACCTTTGTGGAAAACCGTTGGGTGATGACAGAGTTCGTGACCATTGTCATTTAACTGGTCGCTATCGATCTGCCCTTCACAACCATTGTCACATTAATTTTAAAATTAAAAAATTCATACCAGTGTTTTTCCACAATTTATCATCCTATGACAGTCATTTGTTTATAAAAGAATTAGGTAATGCTGAGGGTACCATAGAAATAATTCCTATAAATAAGGAAACTTATATTTCCATTACAAAAAATGTATCAATAGAAAATGATAGTTTTCAGTTGAGGTTTGTAGACTCATTTAGGTTTATGGCATCAAGTTTAGACGCTTTATCTTCAAATTTAGCTTCTGATGATTTTAAAATCATTAAGAAATATTTCCCAAATGATGGTGAGTTTGACTTAATAAGAAGAAAGGGAATATTCCCATACTCTTATATTGACTCATTTTCAAAACTTTCTGAAGGAAATCTCCCTGAACGGGAAGAATTTAGAAATTTGTTGACGAATCAAGAGTGCAAAGTCGAAGATTACCAACATGCTAAAAAAGTATGGGAAACATTTAATTGTAAAACACTGTTAGAATATACAGAATTGTATGTTAAAAGTGATACACTTATTTTAGCAGACATTTTTGAAAATTTCAGAAAGATTTGTAAAAGCATTTATGGTTTGGATCCTTGTCATTATTATACAGCACCAGGCTTATCCTGGGATGCTATGTTGAAATCAACAAAAATACGTTTAGAACTTATAACTGATGTTGATATGTATAATATGATCAAAACTGGTATTAGAGGAGGGCTTGTCCAATGTTCATTAAGACATTCTGTGGCCAATAATAAGTATATGCATGACTATGATAGAACAAAACCCTCACAATATCTAATGTACTTGGATGCAAATAACTTGTATGGATGGGCAATGTCGCAATACCTACCATATTCGGATTTTGTTTGGTTAAGTAATGAAGAAATAATTTCACTTAATGTAAATTGTCTTGAAGATGAGTCCAGTGAGGGTTATATCTTGGAAGTTGATTTAGATTATCCTACTGGACTACATGACCTACACAATGATTTACCATTCTGTCCTCAAAATAAAGTAGTTCCTCCCATGAGAAATGAAAAGTTGATAGCAGATTTAACTAATAAAAAAAATTATGCTATACATTATAGAGTGTTGAAACAATGTATAGCAAATGGTATGATTTTGAAAAAAATCCATAGAGTTATAAAATTTAAACAGGCTCCATGGTTAAAGTCATACATCGACTTAAATACTTTTCATAGGACTAAAGCGACAAATACATTCGAAAAAGATTTCTTTAAGTTACTAAATAATGCAGTTTATGGCAAGACCATGGAGAATGTAGAAAAAAGAAAGAGTGTTTATATTGTAACACAGTGGGAATCGGACAGAAGAAATCATAAAGAAGCAAGAGCTCATATTGCTCAATTGAATTTTCATAGTCTGTCTAGGTTTGGAGATGATATGTTTGCCGTACAACTTAAACGAGTCAACATTAAATGTAATAAACCAATGTACTTAGGTTTTACTGTATTAGAACTTTCAAAATGGAAAATGTACGAATTTCACTATGGCTATATGAAACCCAAATTTAATAGTAGACTTCAGTAGATGAAGAAAGGGGGTTTGATATCGATGAAAATGAAAGGGGGTTTGAAATTCGATGAAAATGAAAGGGGGTTTGATATTTGGTAACGATGAAAATGAAAGGGGATTTGATTTTTACGATGAAAACGAAAGGGGATTTGATTTTTACTCAAAATTTACGAAGAAAATGAAAGGGGATTTGATTTTTATACGATGAAAACGAAAGGGGATTTGATTTTTACAAAATTTTCCATTGTTTTAAAAAATTCTTATCGCACACATTTTTTTTCCACGGTGATTCCTCTTTGCTGTTATTTTCCATTGTTTTAAAAAATTCTTATCGCACACATTTTTTTTCCACGGTGATTCCTCTTTGCTGTTATTTTCATGTCTATAGAAAAATTTTTTAAATGTTAAAAAATTATTTATCAAAGAAAATGAGATGAATGGTGGAAGAATAAATCTTAAATCGAGTAAGACATCCGGCACAATTTTTAAAGAAAGACTATTTACACAGTTTCCATTGTGATTTTTGAAAATATTATAGACGGCGATAACACCACATATTGTTTGGTTTTAGGTCTAGAATCGAGTAAGACATCTGGCACAATTTTTAAAGAAAGACTATTTACACATTTTCCATTGTGATTTTTGAAAATAAGATATACTTGTCTGGAATTATAGACGGCGACAACACCACATATTGTTTAGTTTATGAAAAAAAAAAAAAAAAGAAATGATAAAACATTTCCGGATTTATAGACGTTGACGAATCCTCATATCACAAGATACTTATAATAAACTAATATGTATAAATACTGAGTTTTAAAACAGTAACTATTCAGTAAAAGTCAAACATTCAATTGAAATTCAAAGAAATATGACCTCCACAATGACGAACCGGGATATTTTAGCCGCCTTCAACAAATTGAGGGGCAAACCATACTGCTCCGTAAAGGATATGGATTCTTATTTGGACACTATGCCATCAACATCAAGATTCGCTAAGGGTACGATGGAGGTGAATAAGGAAAGCGGAGCTGGATTTATATGCGAAGTTTGTTACAATGTATTTACTACATTAAGTAAACTGCACAAACATAAGCTCGTGCACCAAAAAAGCATGAAGAAGAGTTGCAACATCTTTTACTGTAAGCATTGTGGAGATGAGTTCACAAATAAAATGGATTTAAAAAATCATAAGGCTATCCATGTCGGGATAACAAGTTTAAATTGTGAAATTTGTGATAGAGGTTTTAAAACTCACAAGGGCTTTGAAAATCACAAAAAAACGCATCAAAATAAAATTAATTGTTCCAGCTGTCAAATTGATGTTGGAAGATTGGATTGGGGGCATCATCTTCGTTCAAGGCACCACAAGGAAAGTTTGGGTGTAGTGAGAGATTTCACTAAAAACATCAAAATAAGATCCAGCGACTTCATGGAACGAATTGAAGTCTACACATACTCAAACCCGAAGTTAGAGAACCTATTTGTGGAAGAATTTTTTGAAGCTGCAGAAGAGGAAGTAATGGAAATATTGGAAGAGTCCTTGGCGAAGCAAATTAATTTTAAATGTAATTTTGAGCTTCAATGCCTTTACATAAAAAAAGCAGAGGATACAGAGAAACTTGAGATTATGTCGCATGTGACTAAAATGGTGGCTGTAAACCGTTCTCATGGCTTACGAGATATTTATTTGGAAAAGGCAGATGACATTAAAACTAAAATGTCAGAGTTCCAAGAACGGGATAGTGGATGGGCTCTACTACAAATATCCAACTTGAACATCAACATCAACAAGCACAATATAGTTCGAGGATCGAGTTACATAAATATGCCATATAAATTGAGCAAATTAAATGCTTGCCTCAATATAAAAAATAATGATATATATTGCTTTAAATGGTGCATAGTAGCAGCATTGAAAAATCCAAGCAACCCCCAAAAAGCTACTATGTGTTCCTCATACAATATTGATAATATTGAGAGAGATGTTATAAAAATTAATGAAATAGAAATTAATTTCTCAAACATCAAATTTCCAATTGATGTAAAAGATATAAATATCTTTGAATCACAAAATCCTTACATTAGTATAAATGTATTTGGATTTGATGTGAAAGGGAACCAAATAATTGGACCATACAGAGTATGCGAGAAATATAGGACAATTCACATCAGCCTACTGCTGTTGGAGAACGAGGATTGTAGTAAGAGGCATTATGTTCTCATTAAAGATTTATCACGGTACGTTAAAATATTTAATACATTTTTTGAATTATTTATTTATATTTAAAATTTTATATTTTCTTCTTTCAGATTTTTGAGATCATCGTTAAGCAATAGCAAAAACAGCATTCACTTTTGCATGACGTGTCTTACTTACTCCAAAGATCCAGAAATGTCAACAAGACATAAAGATGGATGCTCTAAAATGGTTACTACAATGCCGGCGTACGAAGATAAGTATATCGAATTCAAAAATAGAATTAATACTTTAGAAGTGCCATTCGTTGTCTACGCAGACTTCGAATGTCTATTACAAAAAATTAATAGTAGGATTAGCTCTAAGACACTAAATGAACAGAAACACATCCCCTGTTCATTTAGTTATTATATTAAGTGTAGTTATAATGATAGATATTCAAAATCATTCACTTATAGTGGGTTAGATAGCCCCCAAGTATTTGTCAGGGAATTGTTGAAAGACACAAAAGAAATTTTCAAAAATTATTTAAATAAAGTAGTTCCAATGAAAGCACTTACAAATGAAGAAAATGAGGAATTTAGAATTTGTGTAGACTGTAACCTTTGTGGAAAACCGTTGGGTGATGACAGAGTTCGTGACCATTGTCATTTAACTGGTCGCTATCGATCTGCCCTTCACAACCATTGTAACATTAATTTTAAAATTAAAAAATTCATACCAGTGTTTTTCCACAATTTATCATCCTATGACAGTCATTTGTTTATAAAGGAATTAGGTAAAGCTGAGGGTACCATAGAAATAATTCCTATAAATAAGGAAACTTATATTTCCATTACAAAAAATGTATCAATAGAAAATGATAGTTTTCAGTTGAGGTTTGTAGACTCATTTAGGTTTATGGCATCAAGTTTAGACGCTTTATCTTCAAATTTAGCTTCTGATGATTTTAAAATCATTAAGAAATATTTCCCAAATGATGGTGAGTTTGACTTAATAAGAAGAAAGGGAATATTCCCATACTCTTATATTGACTCATTTTCAAAACTTTCTGAAGGAAATCTCCCTGAACGGGAAGAATTTAGAAATTTGTTGACGAATCAAGAGTGCAAAGTCGAAGATTACCAACATGCTAAAAAAGTATGGGAAACATTTAATTGTAAAACACTGTTAGAATATACAGAATTGTATGTTAAAAGTGATACACTTATTTTAGCAGACATTTTTGAAAATTTCAGAAAGATTTGTAAAAGCATTTATGGTTTGGATCCTTGTCATTATTATACAGCACCAGGCTTATCCTGGGATGCTATGTTGAAATCAACAAAAATACGTTTAGAACTTATAACTGATGTTGATATGTATAATATGATCAAAACTGGTATTAGAGGAGGGCTTGTCCAATGTTCATTAAGACATTCTGTGGCCAATAATAAGTATATGCATGACTATGATAGAACAAAACCCTCACAATATCTAATGTACTTGGATGCAAATAACTTGTATGGATGGGCAATGTCGCAATACCTACCATATTCGGATTTTGTTTGGTTAAGTAATGAAGAAATAATTTCACTTAATGTAAATTGTCTTGAAGATGAGTCCAGTGAGGGTTATATCTTGGAAGTTGATTTAGATTATCCTACTGGACTACATGACCTACACAATGATTTACCATTCTGTCCTCAAAATAAAGTAGTTCCTCCCATGAGAAATGAAAAGTTGATAGCAGATTTAACTAATAAAAAAAATTATGCTATACATTATAGAGTGTTGAAACAATGTATAGCAAATGGTATGATTTTGAAAAAAATCCATAGAGTTATAAAATTTAAACAGGCTCCATGGTTAAAGTCATACATCGACTTAAATACTTTTCATAGGACTAAAGCGACAAATACATTCGAAAAAGATTTCTTTAAGTTACTAAATAATGCAGTTTATGGCAAGACCATGGAGAATGTAGAAAAAAGAAAGAGTGTTTATATTGTAACACAGTGGGAATCGGACAGAAGAAATCATAAAGAAGCAAGAGCTCATATTGCTCAATTGAATTTTCATAGTCTGTCTAGGTTTGGAGATGATATGTTTGCCGTACAACTTAAACGAGTCAACATTAAATGTAATAAACCAATGTACTTAGGTTTTACTGTATTAGAACTTTCAAAATGGAAAATGTACGAATTTCACTATGGCTATATGAAACCCAAATTTAATAGTAGACTTCATTTAAATTACATGGATACAGATTCATTTATATATACCATTAGAACAGAAGATTTCTATAAGGATATCTCAAATGATGTACTTCAACATTTTGATACTTCAGATTATAGCCCTCAAAATAAATTTAATTTACCAATTGTAAATAAAAAAGTTTTGGGAATGATGAAGGATGAAAACTGTGGAGTAATTATGAGAGAATTTGTAGGTTTAAGGGCGAAAATGTACTCAATTAGGAATGAAGATAATGGAGAAATTAAAAAATCTAAGGGTGTGAAAAAAATGGCATTAGATAGAATAACATTAGTCGATTATAAAAAGTGTTTGTATTCCAAAAATGTGCACAGTGATTCAATGTATACATTTCGAGCGTACTGTCATCAAATATATACTCAAAAAATAGAAAAAGTAGTTTTAAGTCACAATGATAACAAGAGATATATAAAGTTCGATGGTATTCAGACATATGCTTGGGGGCATTATAAGTTAAAAGAAAATGATTTTGAATTAGAAGATATTGCAGAATATTTAATAGAGGACACGAATAATGTAGAATCAAACATTACTGAAAATTCAGTAACGAACTGGTATAATGATGGAAATGATCAAATTTTCTTAAATATAAATTCAAGTAATTTAAATGTAAATAATAATTATTTATTTTCTGATGATGACGATGAAATGTTTATGGATTTGAAATATTAGGATAAAATATGTATATTTTAAGAATTAAAAAAATAAAACACATGTGATATTATAACAAATTTATTTATTGTTATATAATTTTAAGTTTAAAGATAATATTGTTAAATAAATCTACAATTAAAAATATTGAAATTAATATGTTTTATTCATTGTGTTAAACAATTTTTTTGACTGAAGCTGTAAGCGGTGAGTATTCGATTAAACGATCGTGTATGAGTAAACAGTATGCAGATGTATTAGCCGCTACTATTTTATCTGTAGAAAACTCAACTTTTATATCAATTGGGCCTGTTGTTACTGCTTCATTTTGATGACTGACATCAATCACAATTATAGGTGCTTTTTCCTTAAATTCTTCAGCTGAGAGGAGTGGTTGAGCCTCCCTCATATAGAAATTTTGTTGAAACTTAACATACATATCATATAGAATGGCAAAACGTTGATTATCAAATTTAACATTTAAGTCATCATAGGGATATGAGTCTGAATTTAAATGTACTTTAATATTGTTAAGATTTGAATGGGTAAGCTTGTTGTTATGTTTAAAAGCAATTAGTACAAAACGTGGACGTTCTCTGTTTGCAGCTAGTTTTACATTCCAAATATGATTTTGTGATGCTGATAGTTGAGGATGGTAGTGGCAATCCCAACTACGAAATGCTATTGGCAACACATTTCCACTATTAATAATTTTTATTGTGTTCAGTTTAGCATAATCCGAAAGTTTTACATGCGGAATTCTCCAACTAATATTTTGAATTGTAATTTTTGGTTTTTCAGTAGGTTGATTAGAATTTACAATATTATCATCATTTTTGGTACGTAATAATATTAATTCATGTTTACAATTTAACATAATTTTATTATAATCCTCAGCAAATCCTAATAATGATTTAAGCGGGACATAAAAGTTGAAAAATCCTTCACCAACATCGATGTCTTTATCATAAGACCAGCTTGCATTCCCCATCATAATACTTTCGCTGTCATTTAGGGATAGATAATTTTTAATTGTGCTAGAAACACCCAAATGTCGAGTGCGATCTATTTCGACGCCATTAAGCTCATAACGAATCTCCTCAAATAAATTGGGTACAAAGTTATTTTTCAATTTAAAGTTTTTCGATTTTAGACCACTTGTAGCATCTAACACAGTACCTTCAATATACAAAAAGCTTTCACTCGGTAAAACATATAAATCTTGATTTTGTATTGAAATACGAATTTCATCATTATTATTAAATGATTGAATATACGGTGTATATGTATGATAATCTTTTTTTATGATTCTTTCATCCATCATTGGTTTTTCTAAAACATTAATTATGTCAGTCATTATTCTTTAAAATAAAATTCAAGGATTTTAGGAATTGTTTATTTGCTTCGCTCAGTTTTGATGTGTTTAAGGTTGTTCTTGCTGATGCAGTGTTCAACACACTAATGTCTCTCCTCATTCTATCAACAACGTTTTTATTGTATATAATCATTATTGTTTGGGTCGTAAATGAAGACGAAGAGTAATATTTTCACCACGAAAATTTATAAGCTCACTATTTTGATCTACAATACTGACCGCAATAGAACTGATCTCCTTGGTGTTTAGTGGTAAATAGATTAAGTTTCGTGGAATTTCGTCCATTTTATATCCTGGGGAAACACTTATTCCAAATTCATGAATTGTATGTGCCCTTTCTCCATTTATATAAGATCCAACAGCGATATTACAATCAATACGTATTGTATTCACTTTGAGAATATTTACAGGTAGTTCAGAGAGATTATTGGAACCCCCGTTTAAAGTTTTTTTGTTAAAACCCATTAACTTTCCAATTGTTCTTTTTTTATTGAAATATATTGAATCATGAGAAGTAGTTATTTCAACTCTCATTGTATTGTTGTTGGCTTCTATTTTAATCGATTTTTCACCATTAGTCAAACGCTCATATTCACTTTCTAAATAATCTGCAATATCTTCTAGCTCATAGGAACCAATAGGAATTTCAATAATGTTATCCCCAATATGAAACAAATTATTATCCTCATCGACATTGGGTATGCTATTATATGTATGAAAATCTATAAGTGAGCATTCATAATCCTCTTCCAATGCTATGGGTGGAAAATAATTGGCAGTTAAAATTGACGAGTTTCCGTTCAAAGTTAATGTAATAGACATATTGAATACTAAAAATGGAATGAATAAAAACATATAAATTTTTTTTTTTTTTTTTTTTAAATATATTTTCTTTATTTATAAACTTAATAGATATAAGAAATTTATTACAATATTTCGTTTTTATTAATCCAAGAGTTGTGATCATTTGTAAATCCCAACCATTTAACAAATGCACGATTATTTTTTATTCTTATAACCTTTTCCACAAGATACGTATTTGGATATCTGGTTGGTAGTAGCTCCTCTTCATAGAATCCACCTTTAATAGGATTTCCCATATAGTCTTCTAAAATATATGTCGTTGGATATGTAATTTTAATATGTTTGATTTTAAATATTTCTGTTGTCCAATTTGGAGTATACCCTTTTTCAAAACAATGTTTATATTTGCTAATGCGTACATTGTCACCAATATTAAACTTGTTTTTCTTAAATATTTTTATATGGTTATAAATGGTATTTAATAATAATT
Source organism: Bellardia pandia (assembly GCA_916048285.2). Classification (NCBI taxonomy): domain Eukaryota; kingdom Metazoa; phylum Arthropoda; class Insecta; order Diptera; family Calliphoridae; genus Bellardia; species Bellardia pandia. The sequence goes on along the minus strand of OU696533.1, from coordinate 96,276,024 downwards.
GCTCATTAGAAGGTTTTACGTCAATAGGAGCCATTTTGATAACTCGATGGATTTTTTTGTTATAATCACTAATTAGTTTTTCATACAAATCAACCCAATGATATGAGCCATTGTAACTGAATTCTTTCCACATCATACCTTTCAGAGTTCTGTTAAATCGTTCTACAATTGAGGCTTTCATAATGCTGTAAGTAGAATAGTGATTAATTTTATATTTTGTCATTAGGTTTTTGAATAAGTTGTTGAAAAATTCTTTTCCATCATCTGTTTGCAAATTTTTTGGTATACGGCCTAAATTAAATATGTCATTCATAGCATTTGTAACATCTATAGCCGTTTTAGATTTTAGTGGTCGAATCCAAGCAAATTTTGAAAAGGTATCGATGACTGTTAATAAATATTTAAATCCTTTATTATACGTAGAGTAATTTCCCATTTCAACTAAATCCGCTTGCCATAAATCATCAATACCCTTCATTATTACTCTCCGTCGTTTAAAATTTTTCCTTGCTTGTGAATGAAGCTCATTAACCAACTCTCGTTTTTCATCCATACTTGAATTATATTAATATTAATATTTTATTTTATATTTCTTTTTTATTGGATCTGTACTGCTTGGCGGTTCACTTTTTGTAATTATTGACGTAAAAACAAAATTCTCCAGTCTTTGTACTTTCTCTAACAGTGTTTCGATTTGTTCACTAAAATGTAATTTTAAAGACATTTCTCTATGAGATATCATGTTTTGCATTGAATTATCAATATTATTAAGTTTTCCATCAAGTTTTTTATATTCTTGTTTAATCAATGTTGTTAAATCTTGTTGCAATTGTCTGATTTCTGTTCCCAAGTAATGTTTATTAACAGCGTCTTTTTCTTGTGTAGGAAACGAAACATTTGTGATCCTTTTGTTTTGAACATTAATGTTATTATTTTTATCCAACACAAGTCCAACAACTTGACGAATTTTTCTTTTATTTTTTTCATTTTTTATAAAATTGTTTTGACTCTTTGAGTGATGACCAAATTTATCAACAGGCATATTTTGTTATCCTTCCACTATTTATTTATGATTATTGCTTTCTACGCAATAATATTTGCTTCTTGCAATTCCTCTAAAATTGAATTAATTTCATTGCGATGATTATTGTGTCCCGCGCCTTCCGATGCAACCAATAGTCTCAGTCGATCTACTAATTCATTAGGATCGTTCCAGTATATATAGTTGGGTCTTTCATTATTAACTTTCATAATCATTCCGTTTCCTTTATGCGTTTGTGATCTTAATGATCTTTTTGGTGTTATAGAAATTTCATCCTTAAACAATTTTTTTATAATAGTGTTGTACTTTTTGCTCTTAGTGCCCTTAATTTGATTTTTGGAATTAAATTCTCTTTTGTGCGCATTGGTTTTAATCAAAATATTTTTATAAATATCCAACTCATATGGTTCATAATTTGTTGGTTCTTTATGAAACAATAATTGAATCAAGCCTGGTGTAATGGCCCAATTTTGATTTCCAATGTTAATTTTTTCTTCATTTATTTCTATATCACTATTACCAAACTTCCAAACATTATATGAGTTTTTATGTGGACCATATGTTGTATCAAGCAATTTATTTTTCTGCAGTAATGCTAAGTCAATAACATTAGATGAATTATTAGTTGACTTAAATGTCGAATCTACACTGTTTGTATCGTTACTGTTTTCATCATCCTTAAGTTGTATGTCTTTCTTAGGAGTACTCATTTCTACTTTAGACAACATATTATTGAAATCGAAAGAATTGTCTTGAGTGTAAATATTTTCTGCTTTAGGTTTATCATATTGAGTGTTGTTATTTTTCACAAGTTCTTTTAATGGTTCAGTTATTGGCTTAAATGTTTTTGCTAATCTCTCATCGTTTTCAGTTTCACCAACTTTTAAACTTCGATATTTTTGTTTTAAAACAGACCGAGTCTTTATTAATTCTTTAAGTAGTTGTTCATTCATCTTAATATAGCTCTGGGAGATCAGATCAATACCGTTGCTTGCAAGTTAATAATAGTAATAATGGTAAAACTGTTTTGCAAATTCTTTTTATTCAACTATTATCTGCTTTGGATCAACTTTCAACAGCTCATGACCAGCTTTCAACAGCTCATGAACGGCTTTGAACAGCTCATGAACGGCTTTGAACAGCTCATGAACAGCTTTCAACGGCTCATGAACAGCTTTGAACAGCTCATGAACAGCTTTGAACAGCTCATGAACAGCTTTCAACAGCTCATGAACGGCTTTGAACAGCTCATGAACGGCTTTGAACAGCTCATGAACAGCTTTCAACGGCTCATGAACAGCTTTGAACAGCTCATGAACAGCTTTGAACAGCTCATGAACAGCTCATGAACAGCTTTCAACGGCTCATGAACAGCTTTGAACAGCTCATGAACAGCTTCGAACAGCTCATGAACAGCATTTATAATTGAATAAAGTTATCAAAACATTTTCTATATCTTCCACCATTCATCTCATTATCTTTGCTAATTACTAAAAAGCCAAATTTGTCTTGCCAACATTCACGACACATATCATAAAATTTTTCAAATGCCATATCTGTTCCAACGTGATCATTATAAACATGACGCATATTTAATTCATCCTGTTTGAACATAATTATCATATTTGCATTGTCTCGAATCAAATGTTTAGGAATTCTTGTATATGTTTGACATAAGTAAAAAGAATCAACATTTCTGTGGCGACCCATACAAAAATATGATCGTATATTATTTTGTTTCTCGCAAGCAACATCATCGAATATCATTAGTGAATTATTTTTGGCTTCATCAGGCGGTATAACACTCTCATTATCACTAAATGTAAAATATCCCATCCCTGTTATAGGTGCCATGAGTTTTTCCAAGTACTGATATTTTGGTTGATAGAGCGATTTTGAATATAAATATATGTTCTCAAATTTTAAACCATTCGGACTTTCAATGAGACTAAGCATAACATTAGTCTTCCCACAATTAGATGGACCAACAATTAGAGCCCTAATGCTGTTCGGTAATAAACTACTATGACGTAGTTTTGTGTTTGCATCAGTAGAAAAGTCTATGTTTCTCACGGAAATATTTTTGTCTTGTTTTATTAAACGCATTTTGGTAACTAATAATTTTTTTTGTTTGTCAAAGTATATATAAGATGTTACACATTAATATTTTATTCATTTCAAAAAAAGTTATGAGAGGACAAGGTATATTAAATAATTTAATCGACGTTTTACCAATAGAGCTTCATATACCAGGATATAAATTTTGTGGACCAGGAACAAAACTAAAAAAACGTTTAGCTAGAGGAGATAAAGGTATTAATCCATTAGATTCTGCTTGTAGAGAACATGATATAGCTTATTCACAAAGTAATGATTCAACCGAACGCAATCAAGCTGACAAAATATTAACTGAAAGAGCTTGGGAAAGAGTTTTAGCAAAAGATAGTAGTATTGGTGAAAAGACAAGTGCATATATAGTGACCAATGCAATGAAGACAAAAACAAAATTTGGTATGGGACTCCAAAACAAAAAACAGCTCTGTAATAAAAAACTGTTTTTGAAAACTATTAAAACTGCTACCAATATGTTGAAGAAGGAGAAACCTCAGGATATACAAGATGCTATTAAAATTGCTCACAAAGTTATTAATAAATCATTTAAAGGAAATAAACATAATGTCATTGTTCCACGGATTATAAAACTTCCCAAAACTGGAGGATTCTTACCACTTATTCCAATTTTAACTGCACTTGGAGCATTAGGCAGTATAACTTCGGGAGCTACATCAATTGCAAAAGCTGTTACCGCTGCTAAAAATGCTAAGAAAAAATTAGATGAATCTACACGTCACAATAAAGCAATGGAATCTATTGCTATGGGAAAAGGACTATATCTTAAACCATACAAGAGAGGTTATGGTATAATTTGTAAAAATTCAAAAAACTATTAAATATGCTACCCAACAGACCACTTACAGATGCAGATATCATGAAGTTTGCTAATAGAAATATTCCTAATTTTAGAGGCGTATTTATGCGAGATATGCTTCCAAAACAACCTAAACAAGCAGAGTGTGGAATAGTTAATTTGGATTCTTCAACTGGTAGTGGCACTCATTGGGTAGCATATTATAAAAACAATAATGATTTGGAATATTTTGATAGTTTTGGAAATTTACAACCACCGTTGGAAATCATAAAATATTTGGGTAAAAACATCAAATACAATCATAAGCGAAAACAACAATATAATACATTTAATTGTGGACACTTGTGTTTAGAATTTCTATATAAAAAAAATAAAATAAATAAATAAATACAAACAAAACTCTTTTAAAAATGCTTTTTATTTAATTTTCATATATTATAAAAGTATTTTGATAATAAATAATATTTTTTTATTAAGTCTTCAACCATTTTCTTTTGCTTTTCAAAGTTTATTTCATATCGTTCAGGAATCACTTCAGCATATTCTTGTAAGCAACTTATAAATCCGCATTTATTATGTAGTATATCATCATTTTTTTCACTTTCATCTATTAACTTTAGAAAATGTTTGATTAATTCCAGATGCTCTAAAAAAATATATCCATCAAAATCCTTTAAAAATTGTACAATATTTATGCGAGACATCATTTCAAAACAGCTATGCTAATAAGAATAGTAAATTTTAAAATTTGTTCTATCTTTATATATATTTCTATTATTATAATTATTATTATTATTTTATAAAATACTATATTCTAATAGATAATTAATGTTTCGCTTTTTTACTACTTCCCCAACCAAAGTAGGGTTGTGCGTTGGGGATAAACATCTGATCATCGTCATCTGCTTCTATAGAATTTCCATATTCAGCAATCTCTTCTAATTCAATGATATAGTTCCCAGTTATTATATCCGTCTTTTTGCTCAACAGAAATTGCTCCTCAGAGATCCCCTCAATAGCAGCATCTTCCAAAGCGTTATATCTTTTTGGAAGATATAGCATCCACTCCTCTAACTCCGCTATCACAACATTTCCATATTTGTTGTTGTGACGAAACATCCTAAGAACCTTATACGGCTTACCAGTTTCAATATCCTTTACGGAGCAGTATGGTTTGCTCCTCAATTTGTTGAAGGCGGCTAAAATATCCCGGTTCGTCATTGTGGAGGTCATATTTCTTTGAATTTCAATTGAATGTTTGACTTTTACTGAATAGTTACTGTTTTAAAACTCAGTATTTATGCATATTAGTTTATTATAAGTATCTTGTGATATGAGGATTCGTCAACGTCTATAAATCCGGATATGTTTTATCATATTTTTTTTTTTTTTTTTTTTTTTTTTCATAAACTAAACAATATGTGGTGTTGTCGCCGTCTATAATTCCAGACAAGTATATCTTATTTTCAAAAATCACAATGGAATATGTGTAAATAGTCTTTCTTTAAAAATTGTGCCGGATGTCTTACTCGATTCTAGACCTAAAACCAAACAATATGTGGTGTTATCGCCGTCTATAATATTTTCTAAAATCACAATGGAAACTGTGTAAATAGTCTTTCTTTAAAAATTGTACCGGATGTCTTACTCGATTTAAGATTTATTCTTCCACCCACCATTCATCTCATTATCTTTGATAAATAATTTTTTAACATTTAAAAAATTTTTCTATAGACATGAAAATAACAGCAAAGAGGAATCACCGTGGAAAAAAAATGTGTGCGATAAGAATTTTGTAAAACATGAAAATAACAGCAAAGAGGAATCACCGTGGAAAAAAAATGTGTGCGATAAGAATTTTGTAAAACATGAAAATAACAGCAAAGAGGAATCACCGTGGAAAAAAAATGTGTGCGATAAGAATTTTTTAAAACAATGGAAAATTTTGTAAAAATCAAATCCCCTTTCGTTTTCATCGTATAAAAATCAAATCCCCTTTCATTTTCTTCGTAAATTTTGAGTAAAAATCAAATCCCCTTTCGTTTTCATCGTAAAAATCAAATCCCCTTTCATTTTCATCGTTACCAAATATCAAACCCCCTTTCATTTTCATCGAATTTCAAACCCCCTTTCATTTTCATCGATATCAAACCCCCTTTCTTCATCTACTTCCAAATATCCAAGCATTAATTTCTTCATTTGTAATGTCGGGAGTAATTTCATGAAAATAATTATTGCTTGTTCACTGAGAATTTCAGCTCTAATAAATCACTGATGAAGGCGTATTTTTGCCTGGTTTTTCGAGAATTTCACTGTTTTCTTTAATTGTAAGCTTAACTTTTTTATTAATCACTGGCATTTTATGTTTCAAAAGAAGAACTCTTCGCAAAGACAATCACTTCTAGACCAAATACAATTTAGAAATGCACGTGCAAACACCTAGTACGTATTTGTGTATTATGCGAAAACACGATAAAAAATTGTTAAGAAGAAAAATTTAAAAGTTGCGTTTATTGAGTCACAAATTTTTGCCAAATTGCATACACTGAGTCTATAATGTAAAGATTTTAGTTGTTGCAATAATCGAGGAGTTGCGCTTATCGAGAGTTGCAGTAACCGAGGTCATACTGTATTTCCAAATTTTTCAAACCCAAACATATTTTTAATTGATATTTTAAATGGCAACGCTTATTTACTGAATGAATATTGTGCATAGATTTTTGCACTTGTTCATTGGGAATATATAGCAGGTGGTTTTTAGTATTCAGCTAATGTTTTCTTGTTGTTGTTAAACTTCATATATAAAATAAAGAGAGCAATTGTAAAGTTTATACAGTTTGATAAAAAAAAGGGAACAAAATGCTTTGTTGTAGAGTAGCAATCATCTTGGTAAAATACATGGCACGCGCTTAATTTTTTGAAATGACTAGAAAAAACTTCAATACGGTTTTCTGCAGTATGAAAGCGTCGTCATTGTTTTTTGCAAGTGGTACTAAAATAAAACTCTTGTTACAACTTCAATATAGCAACTGGTTTGTTATCAAAAAATGTATAGATTTGATCTCATTTATTTGAATGTAACTTACTAATATTTTATATGACCATAATTATCTACATACATACATACATACATATGTATAATTAATGAACATGTATTTATTTATTTTTTGTTATCTTTACTTTACATGTACCCATAGCTGCCAGATTTGACGATTTATCGTCATTTTGACGATTTTTGGTTTCAAAAATAGCAAAATGACGATTTGACGATTTTTTCATCGAAAATGACGATTTCCTGAATTATTAAAATTTTCTATAAATTGTTAGTTTTATTAATGTTTTTTTTACCAAATTCTCTCTTTTTTTGAGACAAGAACTATTTCAAAAACAAAACTAAGTGATAGTAGTGTTTTCTTAATTATTGTTGTTAAGTTCAAGTAAAATAATTGCAAATAATAATTGCAAATAATATTGAGACAGGATAGTCGAAATTACTTATTTATGTGTAAACATAAAAATCAATTTTAAATACTGAATTCCATGAACTAAAATTTTAAGAGGAAACAATTTCTGAATTTCCACGGGGAAATTCTTCTACAAAAACTTCTCCTATTTTAACAAAACGTCGAAAGCATATTCAGCCGAATAAATTTAAATAACAAAAATACGGAATTCTTTGAAAATATGTTGAATTCTATACTCAAAATGTTATTTAAATATTACACAAGTTGTGTTTAACATAAAATTTTTTGTGATTTGTTATGTAAAAAGTTAAAATTTACGTATTTTGATATGTATTGTACAAGAGACTATATAAAATTGAATTTTTATGTTTTCGTTTTAATAAAGATTTCAAAATACTATTAGAAATAGTGACTTTTTATTTTTCCGATTTTTTTGACGATTTTTAAAATTCGAAATGACGATTTTTTTCTTTTTTATCGGGATTTTGACGATTTTTTCCGAAATTCATCTGGCAGCCCTGCATGTACCAATGAATTTAAAGTACCTTTTGTTTTTGTTCTATTAAATTTTTGTTTATTAAAATAACATTAAAAAAAATAAAAAAAAATTATTTGGTACTATTGGAGTCGAAAAAGTACGATTTTAAAAGTTCGTTAGTACGATATTGGTTTTCTCATTTATTATCCCTGTCAATAACTATCTTGTCCCCTTCAAAGTAATCCCTCTCCACTTATGCCAGCGTTTTTTCCAATCCTCGAAACACTTCTGAAACGCGCTTTTTGGTATCGCCAACAGCTGCTGTTTCGATTTTTCTTTTATCTCCTCAATCGTAGCAAAACGCTTTCCTTTCATCGGTTTCGGACGTTTCCATTGGGATGAATGGGCTTTTTTTTGGTTTCACGCAAGTATACATAACTACTATTAAAGAAAAAAATATATGCAGCATAAGCTTAAAAGTAATGTAAAAATACATATGTATGACAACGTCATTACAAGTTCATTTGATTGTATGCACTAAAAGGGTTTTCCCCTAAATTTGTGCTATTTACAATCCACAAAAAGAAAATTCCCCTAAATTTATATTTTGCAAAAATTATATACCAAACAAAATTTAAGCCCAAAATATTTTAAATTGTGCTAAATGGACGAAAATCGTGTAAAATAATTTGAAATTTGTTTATTTCAATCAAAACCGTGTAAAAACAGACTGAGGTGTAATATTAAATTTCAGCTTGACTATTTTCTATGGGGATATGTGAAGTCGCTAGTCTACTCCGATAAGCCCTAAAAAATTGACCACTTGGAATACAACATTCGCCGCGTTATTCATCGAAAGTCATCGAAGATTTAACTTTCAGATTAAACTACGTTCGAGCCAGTCATATGCCAGAAAACATATTTAAATTATAATGATTATCTTTTGAAGAAAGTAAAATTCATGTCCATTTAAAAAAAAAATCATCTTTGCTTTATTCCATTTAAAAGTTGTATACATACATCTAATAAAAAACCAATTTGAAGGTAAAATTGAACAGCTAAAAAAAGAACTACGATTGAAACTAAAATTGAACAACATGAATAACTACAATTGAACCACTTAAAGAACTACGATTTAAGTTAAAACTGAACAATTAAATAGAATAATAATATTAAATTTCTCATCAAGTAGGTAGAATACTTAAATATCGAATTTTTTTATGTTTTTCATTATATTCCAATAATAATTGTTTAAGCTTAAAGTATTTTTTAAATAAAATCTTTATTCTCGTTATTTTGTTACTTTGTTGTGTAGCATCTTCAAGAACAATTTTTTTTATGTTGAAAATAATTAAGTAACAAAAAAAGTCAAATAACCATTGTTATGAACTAATAATTTAGATTTAAATTTATGTAATTCGTTATTTTTATTTTATACAAATTAGAGTTGATATTTGTTTGACGTTTTGTTTATTTAAACCCAGTTATTATGACTATTCGTTTATTTTTATCTATTTGTATTTTGTTCTACATAATCGTAATGGCGGCAAAAATGTTCGTTCGCCATCTTTTTTAAAAGAAAAGATACAGAAAATTTTCGCATATATATAGAAGAGAACGAGACATTTTCGCACAGATATAGAAGGAAGATACAATTATAAAACTTAGCCTGCCAAAAATAAAAGCATTTGTTAATGCAATCGTTTTAAAAAACATTTGTTTTATTATTTTCCTGACATTTAAGTTGCTGCCGCAACAAACATAATAATATACATATTTATGATGTTTTTAATTATAGTAGTTTGTTTGATACAATCAATTTAAACTTACGCTCTGTTCTTGTTAAACACGAAAAACCGTTGCCTATGTCAAGGCTTCATAACAAAATTCACCTCTAACACAACGCCACCAACAGCAACAACAACATAGCGAAGACAAACACCTTTTTATTGAAGTTGAATTACTCACTATTGTGAGAGAGGTGAATTATATAGTTTATGTACTTTTTCCATGTTATTTGAAATAAAATCCATTTAGTTTTTTAAATATACATATTTGATATTTTTTTATAATACTCATACCTTTATGTTTTTATTTTATTTTAAAATTAAATCTAATTTTTAAAAGCACTTGTTCAAGAATATTTTATACGTAATTAAATCTGTCAAATAACTAAAAACTATTACAAATAATGGAAACTTGACATTAAAAATTTAAATTCATTTAAAAATTTCTGTTAATTCCTAATACATAGTTTCTTAACTGTTTCACTTTCTCTATGCTACTATTAATTATTCTCATCATCCACAATTTCTATAGTAATATTTGGCAAATTGTTATCATTCGTTATAGATTGCTCGCCTTCATTCGGCACCAGAGGCTTTAAGCTTACTTCACTGGCTCGACGTGTGGCATTGGATTTTTTACGTTTGTTTAAAATATCGAATTTTAAGGCCGCTACTGGTTGCAGTTGACTTATAATGGTGACAGTGCTATTACGGCGACTGTTAGTACTGGAATTTGAAGTACTCTGGCCACCACAGGCTCCTTCCACATCCAGCTCAATATTATTGGACTTTGCTTCAGGTATTTCCTGTTCTTTGCGCACACAATAGCGTCCCTCTGTGGAATGTGAACGCCGCATTTTCATGGATTCTTGGCGTACAGTCAATAGATTCTAATAGAAAATGTATAAAATATATACATACATACATATTTAAAAAGTTCATACAATTTAAAAGAATTATAATTAAAATCACCTCCTTCATTTCCATTCTTTGGCTATTCTCTCGGGCTCTTCTTAAGCCATGCTGCTCTTCCAATTTGTTTGCCACCGTGCACATCCAATCTTTGGCTTGGGCCAAACCCATTGTAGACTGTGATCTCTCGGGTATGCCTTCGTGAAATGCTGCACTTCTACGTCGTGTTTCGCTGCCACCTTCCAACACAAATACCCGCGGGAAATCAATAACAAAGTCACGACTTCTTATTAGATCCGCCAAAGCTCCGGTAGGTCGTAAATTGCTATTGGCGGCCATAGTGGATGCGGCCGTCCCTGTTGTAGATTCTAAGGGATATTCCATAATACTCTCCTCACTGCCAATAAACTAAGAGAGGAGTGTAGATTTTTAGATAAATAGTTCAAATTCCCGTTTTTTATATAGTAAATTCAAGCAAACATTTTCTAAAACTACTTTCACATTGTTAAAATGTTTGGCAAAATAAGCATGACCATCACAGTTACAGCTCATTACTAAATTGTTGGACATTATTCGTTCTCACAGAGGTGTTGTAAGATCAAATAAACATTTGCTTAAAATACTAGTTAATGTGAATTTAGGTTATGAACTTAAAAAAAGGATTTGCCTAAATAAAACCTTGCAAAAAGCTTTATTTTTTCTAAAAGCTTTAATAAGTTTTTTTGATAACGATAAATTATAGATTTGCATTGCCTTAAACATGTTTGATCTGGATAAATAACATGAAATTTTGGATAAATTTATGAAAAGCGTTTAAAAAAAGCTTTCAAGAAAGGAAAGTTTTCAAATCAGAACATTTTTAATTTGGTGAAATATTTTAAAATTTATATAATATTTAACTATTTGAACAGTATTTTTTAAGTTTTACTTAAAAATTTGAAAATTTTTAAAAAGAGCTTTTAAAAAAAAAGTTTCTTCTAAAAATGTTTATTATGAAAAAATATTTTATTAAAAGCTTTTCAAAACCTTGTTTCTGTAATTAAAAAAAATCCTAAAGGCTTTAAAAAAGTTTCGAAAAGCTTTTGAAAACCATTTTTCCTAAAAGCATTTAAGGACTTTTCCTTAAAAGCTTTAAAAACTGTTTATTTGTTAAAATCTTTAAAAACTAATTTTTTGTTTAAAGCTTTTCAAAAAAAACTTTATCCTTAAAAGCTTGAAAATGGTTTTTTCGTTAAAAAAAGTTAAGAAAAACTTTTTTCGTAAAGCCTTTAAAAAAATTTATCATAAAGCTTAAAAAATTTTATCTGAAAAGCTTTAAGAAACTTTTTTTAAAAGGCTTATAAAATATTTTTTTCTTATAAAGTTTAAAAAACTTTTTTTAAAAAGCTTTTAAAGACTTTTTCTTAATAGCTTTAAAAGCTGTTTTTTGTTAGAGGCCTTAAAACTACTTTTTTCAAAAAAACTTTTTCTTAAAAGCTTTAAAAAAATTTTGGTAATTATTAAAGCTTTAGGTCATTTTTATAAAATATTTAAATTTTTATTTCAATAGCTTCTTCAGGATAAAAATTTTTATAATTTTATAAATTTAAAAAAATTATTAGAGAAGATTTCGTATTACTTCGGCGTGAGTTTATTTTTAATTAATTACTGAAAGGAATACCATTGTAAACTGGAATGCATTTTCTAACCTCCCTAAAGCGTCATCTGCAATTTTCATTGTCCACGATCAATTTGTAAACATCATCTATTTAACTCACCGTTTTTTGAGAAATAGAATTCGAGAATTATCATATTTCTTTTTACGTGTTGTTAGTTAGAACGAAATTTACTTACGTTTACAATGTGTGTGTATTCTTCTTTATTATTATTATTAATAATTTTTGTATTACTACAAATTTGTTGTTACTTTTTTTGCTGCGTCTACCGTTGGTTGACAATATCAGCGAAGTATGTTGTTGTTGTCATTTATCCTTCATGGTAGATTTCTGTTTTTTTGTAACTATGAAAACACCGGAGATGGAATGACAAATTTTTTTACACCGTGCCTTGTGTGTTTTGTCAATTTGTAAAGTATACTGTTTTTTCATAGTAAAAAATGGTTGAACTTTTTTATATTAATTATTAGAGAAGATAATAAGAAAATAATAAGAAATCTTCTCTAATAATTAATATAAAAAAGTTCAACCATTTTTCATTATGAAAAAACAGTATGTAGTCTCTACAAATTAATTTAAAAAAATTTTATCTTAAAGTTAAAAAAAATTTCATCTTAAAAGCTTTAAGAAACTTTTTTTAAAAAGCTTCAAAAATATTTTTTTCTTATAAGGTTTAAAAAACTAAAACTTTTTTTCTTAAAAAAACTTTTTTCTTAAAAGATTTTAAAGACTTTTTTAACTGCTTTAAAAGCTGATTTTTTTTAAAGCTTTAAAACTACTTTTTTCAAAAAAGATTTTTCTTAAAAGCTTTGAAAAAGCTTTTTTTGTAAAAGTAAGCTTAAAAAATCTTTAAAAGCTTTTTTGTAAAAGTAAGCTTAAAAAAATTGTTTAAAAGCTTAAACAATTTCATTTCAAAGCTTAAAAATTGTATCTTAAAAGCTTTACGGAACTTTTTCATAAAAGCTTTAAAGAGCTTTTCTTAAAAGCTTCAAAAATATTTTTTTCTATAAGGTTTAAAAAACTTAAACTTTTCTCTTAAAAGCTTTTAAAGACTTTTTTAATAGCTTTAAAAGCAGATTTATTAAAAGCTTTAAAGCTACTTTTTTCAAAAAAACTTTTTATTAAAAGCTTTAAAAAGCTTTTTTGTAAAAGTAAGCTTTAAAAAACTTTTATCTTAAAAGCTTAAACAATTTTATTTTGTTAAAAGCTCTAAAAACTGAATTTTTTGTTAAAAGCTTTAAAAAATGGTTTTTGAGAAAAGCTTTAAAAGAACTTTTTTATTCACAGTTTAAAAAAACATTATTCTTCAAAACTAAAAAAAAGTTTGTTTTTAAAAGCTTTTGTTTTGTTTTTATGATGTATAAACTTACAGCGTTTTAACATTTAAGCAAAGCTTTCTTTTGGTTGTTCTAAAAGCTCTAGCTATTACAATACATTATAAAGCCCAATTGAAAAAGCAGTTTGTTTTTTAAACATATATTTTTTCGACATTTAATTGGTTTTTTTTGTTGTATTTTGTTTGTTATTTTTCTTAATTTAGTATCGTTTTCTTTTACGGTAATACTTTTTTACGTTTTAGAAAAAAATTTTAAACTTAATTATAAATATTATTTACAATATCAATTTTAAATTTTAAATACATTTCTCTCAGCGTTTATTATTTATCAATTGTTTATGTTTTCGTGTAAATGACTAGTAGTCCCTTATAAACGCTGTGAGCTGTTTATTAATTAAATTGGTTTCTTATAAATTTAATTTCTTTTTTGTCAAATTTTCGTTTGTTTTTTAGCACTACAATAATTGTTAATTCTTGCTTTATATTTAAAGGTGTACAAAAAACGTTTTTTGTTTTCAAGCTAAAAATTATGTTTAAACTTAAAACTTAAAGGTAGATTGATTTATAAAATTTATAACTCTCTTGTTTTTTTTTTGTATCTCAAGTCTTAGAACTCTTAAGTATTGATTTTTGGGATCAGTTTAAAGCATTTAAACTAAAACTAGTACTATATATAAAATTACAAAAAATTATAATTATAATAATAAACATATAATAGAAACAAATTATACAATAAACAAATATTTACAATATATATTAGTTAATTAAAAGAAATCACTACAAATTAAAATTCAAAGAAAATGGCTTAAGATGAGCAAAAAAAAAATACACCAGCAGCAGCAGCCCTATTCAGGAAAAATTAAAGTTTAACATTAGAGTTAACAGAGATGTTAAGTTAGCATTACAAAACTTTCAAAATTTGTTTAAAGGCCAACATTTCCCGAATAGAGCAGTATAGTAACCCAGCAAAAAGAATTTTTAAAACTATTCAAATTCCTACAAATTGAAAAACAAACCAAAAAATTGTTCTACTTGTTGCATTTCCTTTGTTTTCTAAGTTATTGGCTTTTAATGGCAGCTCTTGTTATTATCAACTGGGCCTAAAAAAACTCTAAAATTTTAAACATCGGTCACCAGATGACTGCTAGTATTCACTTGGTTCTGCTGCTGCTGTATAAAACCAGGACTCCAGGCCTGGTTAGTATCACTATTTGGTAGATTACTACTATTACTATGGCTACTATTACTACTTAAATTATAACTACTGTCCACAGCATCTAATGCTGCTGGTGATTCTGCTGCTGGGGGTCTATGATAGTTTTGTAAATGTGTATCAATATCTTCCCTACTGCTGTGTGGCTCTATGGTGGTAATCGTTTGCGTCTCTACACTAGCTTGGGTGGCACTAAATCTACTGGGAGTATTATTGCTATTTATTGTATCTGCTATAGATGCTGATGCTGTTGATGATAATGAATTTGCATTTGCATTGGCTGTGGGATGTGTGTTATTAGCTCTAGGCACTACACCTACTACTACCACAGGCACATCTGTGTCATCTAAAGGCGCTGTATTATTAGCTGGCATATGCTGGGGTGAGGGTGTTGTATGTATTTCATCACCCACCACATAACCATAGAATTTCAAAACGTCCAGTTTGCACATGGGACAGGTACGATGCTCAAGTAGCCAGGGATCTATGCAATTTTTATGGAATTCGTGCCTGTTAAAGAAATAAAAGTTTTGGCATAAGTTTATTTTTGTCTTAAAAAATGTTTAAAATAATTACTACTTACTTGCAAGGCAGCACTCTTATGAGATCGGAGGCTTTATAGGTCTCTATGCAAATGGCACAGCAATCCGATTCGGCATCTTTTTCATCTGTGCTTTTGCCCGTCTTTGTGGGTATTTTCATGATGGCTTTTTTGGTCACAGAACAAAGATGGCGCTGGAAGAAGTAGATATAATTAAGTTAATAATAAAAACTAATAAAATTAAACTTCAACTTGAAAATGTAAAGTTTGTGAAAATAGCTTTAAAAAGTTACTTGTGCTTCTAATTATATTTCTGTTTTTTTTTTGTAACTATGAAAACATCGGAGATGGGATGACAACTTTTTTTACACCGTGCCTTGTGTGTTTTGTTAATTTGTAGAGACTACTGTTTTTCATAATGAAAAATGGTTAGATAATATTAGAGAAGATAATATGAAAAAAACAGTAGTCTCTACAAATTAATTTAAAAAAAATTTTTCTTAAAGTTAAAAAAAAAATTTATCTTAAAAGCTTTAAGAAACTTTTTTTAAAAAGCTTCAAAAATATTTTTTTCTTATAAGGTTTAAAAAACTAAAACTTTTTTCTTAAAAAAACTTTTTCTTAAAAGCTTTTAAAGACTTTTTCTTAATAGCTTTAAAAGCTGCTTTTTTGTTAAAAGCTTTAAAACTACTTTTTTCAAAAAAACTTTTTCTTAAAAGCTTTAATAAACTATTGGTAATTATTAAAGCTTTAGGTCTTTTTATAAAATATTTACTGTCGTATGCAAAAAACATAAAGTAGGTTTGAAGTGTGCTTTTAACCAAAATTTTCATACAAAATTTTCTTAAAGTACATTTGAAGTATACTTTAATATTTTTTGCATAAGGCTGTTAAAATTTTATTTCAATAGCTTCTTTAGGATAAAAAGTTTTATAATTTTATAAATTTAAAAGAATTATTAGAGAAGATTTCTTATTATTTTGGCTTGAGTTCATTTTTAATTAATAACTCAAAGAATACCTTTGTAAAGTTATATTTTTCTAGACAATTGGCAAAAATAATAGATTTTTTTCGTTAAAAAACACTAAATTCAAGAAACTAAAAATCGAGAAAATAATTTAATTTAAAGCGAATAGCAGTTAAATTGTATAAGTTTGAATTGAAAATTAAAATTTTTTAGTTGTAGCAAAAAAAGGGAACAAGTCGCTTTTAGTGACTGCTCAAAAAAAAAAATTCATCAAATAGGGCTTTTAGAGGAGATGCCAGCAAAAAAAAATTGTAGGCGGTCACGCCTATTTTCCAATGGGCGGGCCCGTAAAGTTTAAAATATATAGGCCTATATCTCAGGAACTACTAGGTGCTTGATAATTTGTAATATATTAAATAAAAGGTATTAAAAATGCCTTTCCAACGATATATATCATGATTATAAAATATGGACCAAATATGGGTTAAATCCGAAAAGAATAATTTTTGACCCGAATTTTTTTTTTTTAATATCTAAAATAATTAAAAAAAATGTCTATATAAGTGTTATTTTAGTTTCTTAATATAAATAGCCAAGACATTAAGCTTTAATCTAAGGTATCATATGTGTCTGTAGGTACTATAATCATAGAATTATAAGATCTAAAAAATAAAAAAAACACATTTTTTTAAAATTTTATATGTAGGCCAGGATTTTTTCCTCTATGGTATACAGAATACCGGCTTGGCATTGTACAAATTTCCTATATATAATTTTCACCTCCATGGTATACAGAACACCGGCTTCGCATAGTACAGATTGTATTTGTTTTTATGTTGAAATATCATAATCTTTCTTTAATATCTTCGGATTTATATTACCAACATGGTCATGTTATACCTTAAATTAAAGCTTAATTTCTTGACTTGAAAATATTGTAATTTATCTACTTACTCATATAGACCTTTTGCGCGGATTTTTTTTAGTTTTTTAAAAAAATTTCGGATGAAAAAATAATTTTGCAAAATTTATCAATAGGTGGTCCATATAAATAGGTCATGTTACATATCGTTGGAAAGGTCTTTAGAATACCTATCATTTGATATATATGATATATATATGTCGTCTAATAAAAAAAATTAGTTTTTAAGATATAGCTAAATATATTACAAACTTTGGAGTCCTGCCCACTCAAAAATAGGCGTGGCCGACCCAATTTTTTTTTATTTTAATCAGAATTTAAAATTCTATTAGTGATTAAATTTTGATAGTGATTTGAAAAAAGTCACTAAAACCGACTTAAGCAAAAAAAAAATACCTACATCGATTTATCAGCCTTTTTTGTGCCAATAAAACACTGAATATTCCTAAAAACAAGGTTTTTTCTTTGTTGCTTCTACAAGAGTATAAAATTATGGCGTTTCTTTATTTATAGAACGCAATTTTAAACCACAATTAACAGCAGTTATATTTATAAACAATTGCATAAACGTGTGCAAACACAAACATCTTCTTATTATCCCCCTACACGAAAACTCATTTTAACTTACTTTAAAGTCTTTTATAATTTTTTAAAGAATGTAAATTTTTTTTATATTATTTTGTTGCTACTCACCGATTGTTGATCCTTGGACTGCATGTATCTAAACTTTTGTATATAATAGAATATCAGCCAAACCAAAGAAATTACCATTAATATGATAAATGAAATGGCCACAAATAGTACAGAAGTTCTGGAAAGTAAAGTGTAGAAAAGAAACAAAACATATTAATAAAATTATCTAGGCAAAGATAGCAAGATAGCAAGAGGAAAGTCACCTCAACAATCTCAAAAACAAAGAAAATTTCTTAATAAATATCCTTGCTGCAAGGATGCTTGCACAAAAAAACAGCTTTAAATAGCGGCATGAAAGTGAAGGGGGATGTAGCTCAGTGGTAGAGCGTTCGCTTCGCATGTGAAAAGTCCCGGGTTCAAACCCCGGCATCTCCAGTTAAATGGAAAAATATATTTTTTTGATTTTATTATTTTCTTTTTTTGTTTTGGTTTTTAATACAAACCCGCAATAATTTAGAAATTTGCGTAAATAAAAATTGTTGTAGGTCATTGTTTACCATTAAGAATAAGTAAATTTCAAATTAATTATGCAGCTTATCTGTGAGTAGTAAATGTTTTTTTTCCCCCGCAAAAGCGCAGACAACAACTTTTCACCCCACAGCCTGTTGTATGTTGCCATTGATTATTTATTGCTTTTCTTTCTTCGTTTTTCTGGTTGTTTTTAAAGTATGTGCATAAAAATGTATTAATTATATTAATATTTTATTAATTATTGTTTTTATATGCGTCACACAAAACAAATATTATTAAACAAAAACATTAATATTAATTAATATGTCTCTATCTCTTTCGTTAAGAAAAACAAACAGACAGACGGACGAACGTTGAATTTGTGTATGAATTTAATTTTTCTTAATATTTCAAACGTATGTCTGTCTAATCTTTAAAAGGGGGGGTTTATTAGCTATCTTTTAGCTAGAGTTCATTCACAGAAATTATGTTAATGAACAAATTCAGAAATATAAACATTGGCCGGCCATTCACTTTAATTTAAGTGTCATTTTCTTTTGGAACTTGCAACAAGAAAATAAATATATTCATACTCGTGTTAAATTATGGCAGTTTTATGATCCTCCTCATCAATAATGAAATTTGCACAATTTTTATTTGCCTTGAAATGCCAAGTATATAGGAATATTGTGAATGGTTAAAGGTGTTTATTTATGTGGGTTTAGCTAATTGTTTGTATGTTTAAATCAGTTTTGCGAAAGTTTTAATTAACTGTCATACCCATATTTGGTTTCTATTTATCAACTGCGTGTTTGAAATTTTTGCTATTAAAAATCAGAACATTTGCTGCATTAGTGACTGAATTATGAGCAAAAGAACACAAATGCTTGTGTGCGAATCATTTTTCTAGAAAATTTCATAATTTTCTAGACCACTTTCCTGTTGTTTTTATACAATATCCATTCGACATCATATAAAAGTAAATCGCAATATTCCGGTTGGCTAAAGATTGACAGTTTTTTTTTCTACTTGTATGTTTATATCAATTTTATGAAGTTTTCAGCTAAAGCATGCTATTCTGTTCATCATTTTGTGCGAAATACTATCAAAAGCCCATATGAAAAAAATTGATGCGAAATAAATGCGAACTAATGCTGCTGAAGTTGTGTTCTGTTCTTAAGCTAGATTTACACGATTGAAATTTTCTTCAAAATTGATCTTCAAAATGCTTCAAACGCGTGTAAACACCAATAACTATTAAATAAATAAATTTTGAAGAAATTTTGCTTTTTACACGAGCTTGAAGCATTTTGAAGAGCAATTTTGAAGAAAATTTCAATCGTGTAAATCTAGCATTAGTGTGAAAAGTTACGAAATGTTTCTGGCAGCATGTTTTTGTAACCAAAAAATGTATATGGCAACATTTTTTTCCAACTGCGGCACTTATTTCGCACGAAATTGAAAACAACAGCTGTCTAGATATTATTTGTCATTGTGATTTTAATTTAATAGTTTCGCACAAAAATGAATCAAATTGAAAATAGTACTGCATAATAAAATAAAAAATAATAAAGACAAAAATAAATTTAGTGAAACTGAGAAGCGTCTGATCATATCGGCAGTACGAAAAAGAAAAAAATATATGGGATAAAACCAATAAATTAGATTGCAACCACAACGCCATAAAAGAATCATGGATAATAATCCATTTCTTTAACACATAAAATAAAAACATATGGTTTTTTGTTTACATAAAAGAAACAATGTTGCATACCTAAGGGCAATAAAAACGACAATTTTCTTCTAAATCGCGGCATTGTCACCACATGCTAATTGTCAACATTTTCAAACGAAATAATTGATGTTGCTCAACAAATTTCGCAAATTTGAACAGAATATTAATTAAAATTGAACACCCTAAAACACTACGACTGAAGTTGAAATTATTCAACATGAAGAACTACGATTTAAGCTAAAATTGAACAACATAAACCCCCTTCGGTTGAACCTAAAATAGAACAACATTAAACCGTATGCTAAAATTGAACAACTTAAAGAACTTCGATTGAAGCTCAAATTGAACAACAAACAGATATACGATTGAAGCTAAAATTGAACAACATATAGACCTACGATTGCAGCTAAACATTTTCAATTAAGAACCAACAATTGAAATAATTCTCCATATTTTTTTTTAATTTTCCATTATTTTAAACTCACCTATTAAAACTATTTATGGCCCGCATACCACTGCGACCCTCTATTATATGAGCCGAAACATCAAACCCTTGATCGAGACGCATTGCCATTTCTTGACCAATGTCTTGATACGTTATCACAGCAGTTATATTACCTAGAAACAATAATAATACAAACAAAGTTAACCATAAAATCCATTAAATAAATGCGCATTTCTAATTGTATACATATATGTATGTACTTACGTGTTTTACCCTTGATCTGCATCTTTTCCAAATTCATAACGGGCTTATCGTTATAAATTATCACACCCGCTGCCCCGTTAAGAAAGACATTCTTCACCTTTTCCTCAAAAGTACAGCGACCTCTGCGTACCAGGGCTATCCAGGATACGCCAAACGTGGGTATGGGTTGACCATTGGTGCCCAGAAGAATTAACGAACAGGCCGAATCATCTTTGGCATCTTCGGGCGTGCTAATGTGTATAAGTTTGCCCTGGACCGTTAGAATTTTACCCTCACCATAGCGGGCCTTTTCCTCTTGATAATTGACCACCCGTAACTGTTGGTTCTCCTGATAACTGTAATTGAGGAAAGCATAGGTATAGACATCCATGGTTATGCGCTCTTCTGAGGCCAAAGTTTGTGTACGATTGGCCGAATGAAAATAACGCTCTAGATCTTGATTCGCTATAGACATGGCGGCCGCCAGGGAGGTAGTGGTGAAGGTGGAGGTAAAACGTAGACCACCCAGCACGACCATGCAGGCCAGAAATAGTAATAATTCGCGCGAGTCCATAGTATATTTTATAACACTTGTTTTTCTTGTCTTTTATTAAGCAATTTTTTCCTTGTTTAATTAATTGGCAATTTTTAGTTCATTGACACTTTTTTTAATTTGTTTATTGTAGATATTTTTTAACACCAGCATTTATTTGTTTCTTTTTATCTTTTTTGTGTTTAAATTAATTTATATATTTATATTTTCCATTAAAAAGTTCTTTAATTAACTTAACTTTTCTCGTGCAATGTCGTCTGTAGTCTGAAATGAAAAAATAAAATTTTTGTTTGTTAAGTAAATTCATTGAATTATCACAAAATCCTATTATTATGGAAATATGTAGACTTTTTGTTTTTGTGCCAAATATAGGTAATTTTTATTAATTATTGATAAGCCTGCGTTTACTAACTATCAATAGCAATAAATATGTTTTGCGTAATACAAATAAAATAAATGAATGGAAAAAAATTTAAAAATACTTTGAATATTCTTCTTGTTTTCTTTATTATTATTATTATTTTGAACAGCAAGATAAATAGTAATCTTTTATAGTCAGTAAGTTTGAGTTGTCCGCATGCCTTAGCTACTTTGATTAGTTTTTGACACACTTGTTCTAAACGTTATAAATATTTTTACGATTTTATAATTTAACTTAAATCGGCTGGTCAGGCCTATTGAAAAGAAATAACAGACTGCTTAAAAGCCAACAAAACGGTTTAAATCTTGTTATTATTCCCAAATTACCAAAAATTCCCTTGGCTTTGCAAAATTTCCCTTTTAGGGAAATTTTATTTCCTACAAGAATTTATAAATTTAAATACGTTTATTATATCAAAAAAACGAGCTTCATAAAAAATTTATAAAACTTTTCTAAATTTCCCTTTGAAGTTTTGAAAATTTCTCCTTTTAAAAAAAATTTTCTTTAAGGGAAATTTTACTTTACCATAATTTTCCTACAATTATTATATTTTTAAAACAAAATCTAAAAGCTTTAAATAAATTTGTAAAAAAAAATTCAAATTTCCCTTGTTTTGAAAAATTTCTCATCAAAGGGAAATTTTCTGCCAAAGAGATAATAAAACAGTTTAAATATTTTTATAATAACAAAAGTACGCTTATAGAAAATTTTATAAAATTTCCAAAATTGCCCCTCATACAAAAATTTCCTAAGGTACTAAAAATGCAAATTTTATAGAATTTTTAAAATTTTCTTTAATAAAAACATTTTTCTAATTTTTCTAAAACAAATTTAGAAAAATGTTTAAATATCCTTTAAATTTTTTTAAATTTTAAAACATTTAAAAACTTTTTTAAAATTTTATAAAAATTTAAAAATATCCCTTTAGAGAAATTTTATTTTACAATTTTTTTTCATTTTTTTTTTTATTTTTAAAACTAAATCAAAAAGCTTTAAACTAATTTGTAAGCATTTTAAACATTTTCCTTGTTTTGAAAAATTTCCCTTTAAGGGGAATTTTATTTCAAAAGGATATTAACAAATATTTTCTATTTTTATAATATCGAAGTACCCTATATGAAAATTTTATAAAATTTTTAAAATTTCCTTTAAAAAAATTTCATTTTAAGGAAACTTACCCTCTGGCCCACGATGTCGAACGATAACGTTCGCTTAGATAAGACTTAAGACACAAACTTGATTGTGGAATAAACAAACTTGATTGAGTAAAAAATAGATACGATAAAGAGTTTGTGTCTTAAGTCTTATCTAAGCGAACGTTATCGTTCGACATAGTGGGCCAGGGGGTTAATAATATGTATAAAGATTTTTTGAAAATTTTTATACTTTTTCAAAATTTCCTTTGTATTAAAAAATTTCCATTCAATGAAAATTTTATTTTAAAGAGATACTAATTTCTTTTTAATAATTTTATAACTACTATAACAGAAGTACGCTTAATGCACATTCTATAATATTTTTAGAAATTTAAAGCATATTTAGAAACATTTTTAAAATTTGCCTTGTTTTAAAAAATTTCTCTTCAAGGTAAACTGTATGTAGAAAAGTTATTAACAAATATTTAAGATTTTTATAATAACAAAAATATACCTATTAAAAAAATTTAAAACTTTCAAAATTTCTCTTTAAGGAAAATTTCATATCCCAAAATTTTTTTTGAAAAATTACCCTCGTTTTGAAAAATTTCCCTTCAAATGATATTTTGTTTCAGAAAGATTTTAACAAATCTTTAATATTTTGATAATAACATTTAATATAAATTTGGAAACAAATTTTAAATTTCCCTTCAAAGGTAATTTTATTTAACCAAAATTTTTGGACAATTTTTAAATTCTTAACACAAAGTCTCTAAGTCTTCAAAGAAAATTTTATTTAAACATTTTTTATCAAGAGATATTTTGTTTAACCATAACTACATACATTAAAAGTAAAACGTATTTAAATTCTGTAAATTTAACTAGCTT
Organism: Bellardia pandia; assembly: GCA_916048285.2. Taxonomy (NCBI): domain Eukaryota; kingdom Metazoa; phylum Arthropoda; class Insecta; order Diptera; family Calliphoridae; genus Bellardia; species Bellardia pandia. The sequence continues at coordinate 96,252,214 of OU696533.1, read as the reverse complement.
TTTAATTTACCAAACTTTACTCTTTATTTCTTTAAGCATAAAAGCAATCAAATTTAATGAAATTAATCTTATAGCCACTTTAAACAAAGAATTGAAAAAAGCAGCTCCATTTCATTTAATAAGCAAACAATTTTTCTTAGAAATTGTAATAAATAAATTTAACGTCTAGTGCGTTTACTGTTAAAAGTCCCCTTAAAGTTTTGTATAATCTTCCCCAGGTTGCTTTTAGCAGCAAAGCAATTGACATTTATAGATGTCAAAATAATAAAATGCTAAAATATAAAACCACACAAAACTACCCTGAATGTTGACCTTTTACTACAACAAAGAAAAAAAAAAAATAATAGATAAAGAAACATTTGTTTTTATTGTAAAGAAAATTAACCAGAAATTGTGTTGCTAACAATTTGTTTAATCTACTTAAAATCAAATAAAAAATATATTTATTTGCAAATATTTTCTTTATTGTTTCTTATTTGAATTTTGGGTTGTTGTCTTATTTTTTGTTTGTCATTCTTTTTTTATTTTTTGTTGTAACAAAATGTTCCACCTGCCTGAAAGTCAATACACGACACACGCCAAAAAATGAGGTGGGGATTTGGGGTGTTTATTTGTTTGTTAAATGTGAAACACTAATATATTTTAAAGAGGTACCCTACAGAACAGATTCAAAATAATTCGTTTAGGTCTATATTTGCAAACAATACACACGGTGTATAATCGAAAATAGTGTGTTTCTGTCCAACATAAATATATGTTGGATATAAATTTTAGACAAATTTCTGTCTGACATAAATTTCTTTAAAAAAATTTGTGTTTGACATAAAATTCTTTAGAAAACTTTGTGTCTTACATAAATTTAATTAGAGAACTTTGTGTCTGACATAAATTTCTTCAGAAAATTTTTCATCTGACATACGTTTCTTCAGAAAATTTTGCTTCTGACATAAGTTTCTTTAACAAACTTTGTGTCTGACATAAATTTCTTAAACAAATTTTTTGACCGACATAAATTTCTTTAAAAAACTTATACTGACATAAATTTCTTTACGAAAATTTCTGTCTGACATAAATTTCTTTAGAAAACTTTGTATCTGACATAAATTTCTTTAGAAAACTTTGAGCCTGACAAACTTTCTTTAGAAAACTTTGTGTCTGGCATAAATATCTTTAGAAAACTTTGTGTCTGACATAAATTTCTTTTGAAAAAATTGATTCTGACATAAATTTCATAAAAAAAACTTATATAAATTTCTTTAGGAAAATTTCTGTCTTGCACAAATTTCTTTAGAAAACTTTGAGCCTGACAAACTTTCTTTAGAAAACTTTGTGTCTGACATAAAATACTTTAGAAAACTTTGTATCTGGCATAAATTTCTTTAGAAACCTTGGAGCCTGACAAACTTTCTTTAGAAAACTTTGTGTCTGGCATAAATATCTTTAGAAAACTTTGAGGCTGACATAAATTTCCTAAGAAAATTTTCTGACTGACATAAATTTCTTTAAAAAACTTAAATTGACATAAATTTATTTAGGAAAATTTCTGTCTGACATAAATTTCCTTAGAAAAATTTCTGTTTGACATTAATTTCTCTACAAAATGTCTGTTTAATAAAAATTGAATATAATTTCAAATATGTAAATGTGTTCATAAATTAAGTTAGTCTTTCTTTTATAGGAGAATCTTTAAATTTTTCATAAATTTTTCTCTCAATACAATTTAGTTTCAAAATGTCCCATGTGCCTTCGACTACTTCCTTATTGTGACTTGGCTAGATGTCTCTAAAAATAAAATGGCGTTTCCCTAAACATTTCTCAATAAGATGGTGCAACAGTTTCAAATAAGCTGAGTGAGTGTAGACACTTTGGCGTTTTTTACTCAAATCAACTTGTTAGACAAACAGCCACTAAACTATCTGTGACATCTTTCAAAAGGGCGGCTATAAATGTCTATTTGATGTTCTGTTATCTTTAATCCTTTTTCCCCCTTTATATTATAATGCATACCTCAGCTGATCATCACCCACCTGAGTATTTTTTATTTACTTTATATGCTTTGTTGTCATTTGCAAAAATTTTATAAATAAATCTATTATTGTATTGTCATTTTTTTGCTATTGCCATTAACAAATGCGCGAGTATGTGAGCAGATTTTATTAAACAAAATAAACATTTTTACATATACATTTTTTCAGTTGATTTTATCGAGTATTTTCTGGGCAACCAGCCAAAATATTTAACGAATTTTTAAAGCGAAAATATGTAATATAAAAATACTACTTTAATCAAATAAGAAAAAACGATATATTTATTTTGCTGTTAAAATAATATTTTGCAAACAAATGCGTTTTTGCGAATCTGTTTATATTGTTTTGTTTTGATTAATTTTTGGCCAGTCAATGATCTGAATTTTGTGTTGTTTGTATAATACACACAGAAATAATAATACAAATAAATATTTGTTTATTTGTCAAAATTTATTTGGACATAGAACTTTTTGTTGCTTTTACAAACACAAGTGTCAATTTGAATTTTGTTTTTAAAAATAAACTTAAATTTCTAAACGATTATCAATTTACTTATAAATAGAACACTTCAAAATATTTGATTGCCTTTAAATTATAGCGAAAATGCATGTAATGTAATGTGTCTTCGCTTACTGGCTTATTGTGTCTTAGCTAAGTGACTAGGAAAATAAAATGGCGTTTGCCAATGTTTGGTTTTACTAGAACAGCTGATTTTTATTGTTGATAAAAACTTTAGAAATTACTTTTTAACATAAATTCCAGTAAATATTTTTTTATTTTTTCTACAAACCGAACCGGTCTACTATAAATATCTGCAATTGTATATCTTTAGATATGACTCCCCATTGAGTATCTGTGCGTATTTTACTTAATACGTTTGTTTTTTCTTCTTTTTTCTGTTATTGTTATTGTTAATGTTTATTTATTATTGCTTTGGCCAATACCACTATATTTTTTAAGCTACATGGAGAAAAGCAAAGCAAACAAAAAATTTTGCCAAGAAAAACGCCAACCCACATGCACAAGTACAAGTCTGCGCGTACATTAAATGAATTTAAATGATCCTTTATACGTATATGTACATACATTCATGTAAACAATATTGTACATATATACATATACGATTATTCAGAAAAATTATGCGTTTTGTTGCTGTTTGGATTATAAATCCAATCCACTATATTTTAATGTTTGTAAGTTTTAAAAAATTGTTGCTGTTGTTGTCTCCGCTGTTGAAGGTTCTTAACTTTAGGTGTCATTAATGTGGCGGCTCCAAACTGGTTGCAAAACGTTGTAGTTGTATGTTTTGCCTTTTTCTGTTTTTAGATTCAGTCGTTTAGATTGCTTGTAAAATAAACCCAATTGGAATTTTCAATACTAAATCCTATATATAAAATTTATGTCACACAGACATTTCTAAAGAAATTTATATAAGACAGAAATTTTTCGAAAGAAATTTATGTTAAACGGAAGTTTTTCTAAGTAAATTCATGTCAGGCACAAAGTTTTTTAAAGAAATTTATGTCAGATGAAATTTTTGCCACAGACACAAAGTTTTCTAATGAAATTTATGTCAGATACAAAGTTTTCTAAAGAAATTTATGTCCGATAAAAAGTTTTCTAAATAAATTTATGTCAGACGAAATTTTTGCCACAGACACAAAGTTTTCTAATAAAATTTATGTCCGATACAAAGTTTTCTAAAGAAATTTATGTCAGATACAAAGTTTTCTAAAGAAATATATGTCAGACGAAATTTTTGTCACAGACACAAAGTTTTCTAATGAAATTTATGCCCGATTCAAAGTTTTCTAAAGAAATTTATGTCCGATAAAAAGTTTTCTAAAGAAATTTATGTCAGACGAAATTTTTGCCACAGACACAAAGTTTTCTAATGAAATTTATGTCAGATACAAAGTTTTCTAAAGAAATTTATGTCCGATAAAAAGTTTTCTAAATAAATTTATGTCAGACGAAATTTTTGCCACAGACACAAAGTTTTTTATAAAATTTATGTCCGATACAAAGTTTTCTAAAGAAATTTATTTCCGATAAAAAGTTTTCTAAAGAAATTTATGTCAGACGAAATTTTTGCCACAGACACAAAGTTTTCTAATGAAATTTATGTCAGATACAAAGTTTTCTAAAGAAATTTATGTCCGATAAAAAGTTTTCTAAAGAAATTTATGTCAGATACATAGTTTTCTAAAGAAATTTATGTCAGACGAAATTTTTGCCACAGACACAAAGTTTTCTAATGAAATTTATGTCAGATACAAAGTTTTCTAAAGAAATTTATGTCAGATACAAAGTTTTTTAAAGAAATTTATGTTAGACACAATATTTTCTAATAAAATTTATGTCTTTCGGAAATGTATGTCAGCCAGTAATTTTTAAAAAAAAAAATATGCCACAAAAAATTTTGCCAAAGAAATTAATGTCAGACAGAAATGTTCCTAAAGAAATTTATTTCAGACGAAAAATTTTCTATTGAAAATTTATGACAAACCCAAATTTTCCTATAGAAATTTATGACTGACACGAATAAATATAGTTATTGAATGTACTTGCTAAATTTCCTATAGGCCTCTTTAGCACGGCTAAAATTTTCTATGAGTTTTTATTTTCAAATTTATTCAAAATGTTGCCATAATAAACAGCAAAATTTTACCATTGAAAAAAAATTTGCAGTTGTGCGTATTGTAAACAAGAGCTGTTTTTGTAATGCAAATAAAAAACTTAATATTTTGACATTTATTAACAAAAATAAATCTTCAATGTCAGCGCCAATGTGCCGTGCTGTACAGGTTTATGTTTGCAGAAGTTTTTCAAGTTTTTCATGTACCTTCACACTGCTATATTCAGCAGATTATTTTACATAACATTATGTTTATTGCAGTTGTTGTAAGAGGTTCAGTGGTTAATGCTTGGACTAACGCTGGGGTGTTCCTGATTTTTGTAGGAATAAAAATAGTGTATAATGATATAATAATGACTGATCAATGTGATCTATTTTAAATAAATACATATTTGTTGAAAACAAGTGTAAAATATTTCAGCATTGCGAACATGGTTTGAAAATTTTTGAAAATATGAATTTGAATGGCCCAATTTTAGAAAATACACAAATTTTTTTTTATCACAAATAATTTTGTTCACCCAAAATTAAATTAAAATTTATTATTAATATGCATGAATGTTTAGAATGTAAAGTATAATTTTTTATGCACTTAAATTCTTTTTATACCAACCACCATTTGTCATTCCGTTTGTAACATATAGATAGATTTATTATTCGTAGAACCAAAAAATTTGCCAAATGTTCCAGTATTTTACAATAGTATTCTTTAAAATTCGAACTAGTAGCCTGAATAAAAAAAATAAATTTTCTCTTAAAAAGATAAATATTAGTTCAATTCCTTCTCTAATTAACAAAAATATGCATATTCTGGGTTCTTATAAGACGATCTAGCCATGTCCGTCCGTCTGTTGAAGCTACGATAGAGCTTCGAAAAAAATACGTAGAACAATTAAATTTTAGCGAAACGTTCTTTGTTTCATTGAAATGTTTGGTTAATGGGCAACATCGGTCTAGTAGGATCCGAGTTATAGACCAAAGTTTCAGACAATCTTGATATTTTTCAGATATTTTTTGCATTTCTGTTCAATATTTTTATTATAACTAGAAGGACAAATCCTGTCCTGAAAATGGTAAAATTCGGTCCATGATTTCTACAATTGTCTTCCCGGAATATGGTTTTATGGTATATAAATGTCTATAGAAAATCATTATCCATACAAAATTCAGCAAATATTAGTTTCATATAAAGATTAATCACGAAATGGCATTTTGTTTAAATCGGTCTATATTTGACCATAGCTCCCATATGAACTTCATTTCCGAAAATAACTTAAATGTTCATAAATGTGGTATAAAAATCACTATCAAGTTAAAATTCGACAGCAGTATATACAGTATATACACAGATCAGCATACGGAATTTTATAGCGATGGGTCCATATTTGATCATAGGCCTCATACAAAGTCAATTTCCGAAAATCACTTAAATAAGTAATTCGGCGTAAATAATCCACATGTAGAACACTTTTTGCTTTCAAGCCACATACAAATTTATATTTTTGAATTATTGACTTTTTACATAATTTAACTAATATACATATATGGAAATAAACTTTAGCTTAAGTCTACAAGTAACTTATTTTTAGTTCGATTTATATTTTTTTTTATTTTTTTTAATGGATGAAGTCATTATGTTCAAATGTGCCCCCCATACGGGGCAGCTTTGAACTAGGCTGGGGCAGTTTTGAACGGCAATTTTTTCTTGTAGCGCTTATGTCCAAAAATAACATAAACAGTTATATTTTTTATACATATAATAAATTCGATTTATTTAGTAAGAAAAACATAAATATTAACAATTAAAAAATAAAAAAAATTCAGATCAAAAATAAGTTTTATATTATTAAGACGGCAAAGGCCTTGCGATTTCAGGTGACATTACATTTTCCTTTAAAGCATCATGATCAGCATTGGATTCGTCATTTTCAGAAAATAAGAGAGAATCAACAATGTGTGGTACTTCGGTTGATAAATTAACATGTTCAAAGTTGCCCCCTTTTCTTTTGTTCAAACCTGAACTGGCTTGCCATTTCACGGAAATTTATAAAAAATATTTTTTTTACATAAATATCAAATAACTTAACTTAATTTTGTTTGAAATGAATTTTGGACTGCAATAAATTTCTTTCACGAAAGAGAACGATCACTGAATACTGCGAAAACTTGTTCACCCAACTACATTCGGTCGACGACTGAAAAAACTAGCAAAAGTTGTTAACGTTGCTAGAAAACAAGCTTGCCATGTGAAAAACTCGGTTAAGGGTCGGAAGAAATGTTAAACTGACATTTTATCAACATAGTTCAAAGGTGCCCCGGGTATAAACGTGCCCTTCTCTCCCCTACTTATAATTAAACGTACTAAATTTCATGATGATCGGACTATATAAATATAAAATCCAATTCCGGAAAACACTTAAATGCGCATTAATTTCTTATAAACATCAGCATCGTGTTTGAATTCGAGACGAATAGCCTATACATATATAAAGATATTCATACCCAAACTTGTGACGATGGTTCAAATTTGAACGTAGCCTGCATATAAAGTCCACTTAAATCACTGAAATGCACATATAAAACTCACTATCAAATTGCAATTCAACACAAATAATTCACATTTACATACAAATCGTCATACTGAATTTCATGGTGATCGGTTCATATTTATATGACCGTAGTCCCATATAAAGTCCATTTCGGAAAACCAAATAAATGCGCAGAAATCTCTTACACACATTACCATAAAGTTGAAATTCAATACAAATAAATCACATTTACATACAAATCGTAGTACAGAATTTTATTATAATCGCCGCATAATAAGTCATAGCCCTAGCGTTTATGAGGACTACTTCCGAAAGCTTATTAAAGGTATTTTACATATGCACTGTCAAATTTTCCATCTGTAAAAGTTGTACACATCGTGTGATACATATGAAACTTTGCATGTGTAAGATACATGTGGAAATACATATGTAATTTTTTCAATTAGAACACGCTCTATTTTCCTGTGACAAACATAAACAAAACAGCTGATTTGTTTTGAAACAAAATTGTTTGAAAGAAAAATTAAAGAAAATGAATTTTTCGATTTTTAATAAATTAAATTAGGTTTATTATATTTATTGCAGTTAGATTGGCCAAAAGAAGCAATTCTTGAAATTTATAAACGTTAAAAAGGCAGCTTTTGTTTACATTTATAGGTTATGTCATACGCAAAAACATAAGCAGGTGTGATAGCAAAAATTATGAATCGTATGTAAAATGGAAATTTTGACATACATACGAAATTACATATGGGTAAGAAAAGTGACAGTACATATCGAGCCATTACCGCCAAAATAATGTATCCCACACCATAATCGATTGTTGTTTTTTATCGAAATCGATAGTTCAACATCATTTAAAATTATTAAAATTAAATGTATTACACAAAACAATATTTACATTATAAATTTTAAAATAATGGCTTTATTCAAACTGATTTTATTTAAAAAAAACCTTCCCCTGTAAAATTTTGAGTTTGTGGGATACATTTTTTCGGCGGTTATGGCTCGATATGTAAAATACATCCCGTCTGATAGCACCTTAAATTGCATAAACATCGATATCGAACCGAATTTTTACACAGATCAGTTATAAGTATATAAAAATTATACTATTGGCTGGTGTGAACGTTGGTAAATAATTGACCATAGCTCCCATACAAGAATAATCACAGAGAAAACATAGGTGCCAATATTGGCGGCCTTTTTGGTAGCTAATTTATTGTGTACTTAAGTAAATCACTTTGTGTTACATGCTGCGAAAATATAAATAAAGCGCAGTTCTAAAAGAAAGAGATAAATATACGAGTAAATTCTGGATTATAACTATTTACAAAAAATAGAAATTACGGTATTACATTTTATGACGATAGCCCCATAATACGAGTAGGTGATTTGGTAGTGGGTATATAAGATTCGGTATGGCCGAATATAAACTCTTATTTATTTTTCTTTTTGTTACCAACTGTATAAACAAAAATAATTTTTATGCGTATTTTTTTAAATTTAAATAAAACAAAATATTCCAAAACAAAAAGAGAAACTTTAAAAGATTTTGTCAGAATATAAATTGCGTATAGAACATAAAATTTATAATTATGCATTAAGATTTCTAGTCAGGTTCTATACAGGCAACAAAAAAAAAATATTAAACAAAAGATAACTACATAAAATCATAGACATATATTAAATATTTTAAGAAACAAACAAATTCACTACACAAATATTTCTGTAGTTCGACAAAGAAACAAATTTAATTAAAACAAAATTAATTTTAGCTAAACAAAAATTTATATTTTTGTAACGATTGATTTAATAGAATGAAATATGAAATCTAACACCGCCAGCTTATATATTCATTTATTTTAAATAACAAAAGGCTTTAATATGCCAAATTAAATGGAATAAAAAAACGTGGTTAAGCTGTAAACGTGCTGAACATTTTAAACAACTTCATTTATATTTTTTAAATAATTTCAAATTTATAAATAAATTACAATTAGTTAAAGAACAATAAAAAAGCACTTTTTTATAAAAGGAAACAAAGGGAATATATTGAAAAATATAAGCGTGCTGTAATCTTAATGTTTTAATTAGACACAACATACCCTACATGAGGAAATAAAGAAATGTTTAGTTGTTGTTGCATGACTTTTGTAAGAGCAATTAATACAAAGCTGTGTAACAATAAGTTAACTCAAAGCTTTCTAAATTAATGCTAAAATTCTAGATTAAAGTTTTGTTTTATTGATTTAAGATTTCAAAACAACCAATTGTTTAGTTGTAATGACATGACTTTTGTAAGAGCAATAAATACAAAGCAATTTAATAAAGACCTGCTCAAAACTCTCTTAATTAAAGTTAAACTTGTATAATAAATTAAATTTTTATTTTAAATATTTGTTAATATTTCAAAAAAAAAACATTTGAAACAAATATTTAGTTGTTCTAACGCGATTTTTGTAAAAGCCATTAATAGAAAACCATCTACTGAAAACTTCCTTAATTAAAGCTAAAATTCTAGATTAATGCTTTGTTCAAATTGTTTATTTTAGGGATAAATAAACATACTCTAATCTTAAGGTTTTAAAACAGCCAATTTAAACAAATGTTTAGTTGTTCGGACATGCATTTTGTAAGAGAAACTACTACAAAGCTATGTAACAATGTGTTAGCTCAAAGCTTTCCAAATTAATGCTTAAAATCTAGATTAAAGTTTTGTTTTAAATATTTAATTAAGTAATTAATATATCTAAAGGTTTTAAAACAAACATTTTACACAACTTTTTGATTGTAATGACACGATTTTTGGACAATAAATTAATAGACCTACTCAAAACTCTCCAAATTCATGCTAAAATTCTAGATTAAAGTTTTTTTTTAAATACTTGATTATGGAATAAATATTAGTGGTCTAATCATAAGGTTTTAAAACAACAATTTTTAACAAATGTTTAGTTATTCTGACGTGACTTTGCAGGAGCAATTACTAAAAAACAATATAATAAATACCTACTCAAAAGTTTCTAAATTAAAGTTAAACTTGTATAATAAATTAAATTTTTATTTTAAATATTTGTTAATATTTAAAAAAAAAAACATTTTAAACAAATCTTTAGTTGTTCTGACGCGACTTTTGTAAAAGCAATTAATAGAAACCCATCTACTGAAAACTCTCTACATTAAAGACAAAATTGTAGATGAAAGTTTTGTTTAAGGCATAAATAAGCGAGCTTTAAACTTTAACCTGCTTAAAACTGTTTGAAAATTAACATTTGTAAGAAACATTTAGTTGTTCTGACATGGCATTCGCAAGGGCAATTAATAGAAAACCATCTATTGTTTGTTATAGGTTAAAGGAATATCTTTTTTCTATTTCATCAAATAATTGTTTATTTTTAATTTCTTAAATTGCTAGATTTACACTTTTAATTTTTTTATTTAATTTGTTAATAACTAAATTACTTAATCTTGGTATGATTTAGTTTTATTGCTTAAAGCCATAAAATCTAAACTTCCGTAAAACTTGTTTATATTAAGTATTTATATTTTAGTTAGAAATCTAATCAATTAAATTTATAGTAGTAATTTGTTATGAGTACAAGTATTAAACTAATGTTTGTTTTGTAATTTTTATTGCCTTTTTAATTATTTCTAAAAGTATCCACACACTAAACAAATATTTGCTGAAATAAAGTAGTCAATAAAAACGAATTCTTTAAAACACTTTTCGTTAAACAGAATTATATGAATTAGAACAGCTCTAGCAAGAAAAGATAATAATATTCAGACTTAGTCGTTTCGCTTTTGGGGGCATAATTTAATAACCAAATGTTATTATAGATCATAATCAGAATTCATATTGTTATTGTTATTACACACCCCAAAATATAAGAGAATATTGAGAAAATGAGAACATAAATAAACCTAATTGTTTGCTCTTACATAACTCAGTTAAAAACAAATGATATTTCCAAGAGGAATGTCAAGTTATTAACTCAACTATTTGTAAAATGTATTTGACACTAAAGATACCTACTTGTCAAGTAATTAATTTAAAGCAAATAATTATTCTAAAGTTTTACGAACAACTGATAAGAAATCAACTATTTGTTGTGTTTGTTTTAGAAAATTAAAAAAAAGTTAATATTTATAACAGGAATATGTTAATATTCAGTAGTTTTTTGCATTCCAAATTAAATTAAACAAAAACTAGAAATTAGAAACAAAAAAGTCATTCCACACTTTATTGACTAAATGAATTCCATTAATTCTAGCAGTTAATATGTTTATATCCTTTATTATTCAGCCGAAATTTTCCTCTAAAATAAAAATTTCCAAATTAAACAAAAACTAACAGAAACCACAATTTGATGGAACTCATGCATTAAAATATTCATAGGAAAAACAAGTTGAAGTGTGTTCTTTAAATATTCTTTATTTTCACTTCATTTTAATTGTTTGCTTTATACTTCCCAGATAACCAAACGAGTTGCAAATTTTCACTTTAGTGTCTCTAAGTAATCTAAAGTGTAGTCACTTGAAACTTTTTTATACAGCACTTTATAAAATACATGGTTACTTTATCAAACAGATGTAATCTATTGGAAAGTCAACTGTCTCTTTGTAATATGAACTGTAGTCTGTTAAAATTGTTAGGTATAAAACTTTGTATTGCTAGATGTATTCTCATCTCACTTGCCCTCGTTAGACCAAGCTAATTCACTCACCACTGGTATTAGTTGATATTTGTGACAGTTTAACTGCCACTATTTAAACACTTTGCGACAGTGTTTTCTCTAAGTTACGATTTCAAAACCAAATCATGATGAAACGCAAATTAGAGAAATATTTTAGAAAATTTTTACGAAATTTTTTTACTAAATAAAATCTGTCAAATACCGGCCCTGAAACAAATAATTTGTTTATTCCGTAAAACGTAATAGTTTTTTCGAATTAATTCCAGTGGAATTGGTTATTTATTTAAAGCTTTTAAATAATAAATATCAAGTACTTTCACCTTAAGTGTTGCTTTCTCTCTCTCTCTCTCTCCCTCTCTAACTCCCTTCTCTTTCCATACTGTTCGATAATATCAATTATTAAAATTGATTTATTATAAATAACAAATACAATTGCATTAAAAAAGCAAGAAAATGCGTCACAGGAAAATCAGTACAAGTTTATTGAACACATTTCTTTCTAAAGGGTGTCCCAACTAGAACGCAATTTTTCAATTTTAAATAAAACGCAGACATTTAAAAAAAAAATTATTATATCGTAAAGTAGACAGAATGAGGTTATGTATGAAACAAGATATCGTGCAGATGGCCGCCGCGGCTTTGCTGGCACCCACGCGATCTTTTAATGAAATTTTCAATGACGTTTTTGCCTAAATGCTGCGGCATTTCATTAATGCAGCGTCCAATTTCCTCTTTTAAGGCTTGAGTCGTCGTCGGCTTATTGGCGTAAACCATTGACTTCAAAAAACCCCAAAGAAAAATATCTAAAGCTGTTATATCGCACGATCTAGGCGGCCAATTCTGGTCTCCAAAACGCGAAATAACACGACCGGGAAATGACTGATGCATTTTCTCTGGACATGTAACACATGTCCTCCACATTCATTTCTTCAATTCTAGGCAAGAAAAAACTGGTTATCATTTCAAGATACCGAACACCATTGACACCATTGCGTTCTAGTTGGGACACCCTTTACAAAAAATTTTCCATTTAGTTATACACTTATTTATGTACGAGTAGAGTAACAACTCTACTGCTGGCGTTTGCTTTTAGGAAAAAAAAGCAATTTTTTCCCTACTTCTCATACACATTAATAATGAGCATAAAACAAAATCGAAACGGAAATATAAAAATTGAACACAACAAGATAATTCTTTATTGCAAACAACAACAAACAAATATATATTTATATGTAGATATAAAATAAATGTAGAATTCATACCTGTGTGTGATACCTATTCCATTTATTTTTACAAGAATGTCGGCACAGTGCGGTTTCTAGAAGTAAATTAATATAGTCATAAAGGGAAAAATGAACGTGATATCCGCTGATTCGTTCATATTTTATTTACACACTCTTTCCTTTCGTTTAGGTGTGGATGGATGGATGGATGGATGGATGTATGTTGAAGTGGAGGTAATTCTTTACATGTGAGTTTGCTTGTTTCTGCTTTGTGTAGCTGTTTGTAACGTTTTGTTGTTGTCGTTGTTGTAAATATGTAAAATGTAATTATTTTCATGTACTTTATTGTGATTCCTCTAATAATGTTTTACAAGCAGAAAAATTAGTTGTAAAGCACTTGTATATGTTCAAAACATTAATGGTTTTGTTGATGAACTTTGCCAGAGGTTCCCTAAAAGAATTAGAAATTTCGCAGACTTTTAGTTAGAGGCCACAGAGAATAATATAGCTTTGACATTTTAACACCAAGTAATTGACTTTCATATACACTCATACCGCGGTTAGCGTCGCTAATTGGGACCGGAAAAACGAGACGCAAACTGAATCACAGTTTTCCATACATTTGTATTAATTTTCATTTAATTCGTTCCGAGACTTATAATTTTAGTAAAAAAGAATTGATTTTTCAATAGCAAATACCAAGTTTTTATTATTATTTGTGTAATAATAGTTTTTGTTAAAGAAAAAAAAAAATAACAATTCATGAAAAACACATAAAAAATATAAAAATGTTAAGATTAAAACTTGTAGACAATTTTCACATACAAATTTGCATTAGACTTCGACAGGAAATCCCCTTTTTCTATTTTTGCTTTGTACATACAAACATTTATTAACGACGCAAATCGAAGCACTAACGATGCAACTTCGAAGTCAGGGAAATCTTAAAAAGACGCAACTTCGAAACGACGCAAACCGGGGTATGAGTGAATTACATAAATCTGTAAAATCACTTATGTAAGATACAACAATTGTTTTTTGCATTTTTAGTTTATTTCTCTTTTACAAATTTTTTAAAATTTTGTTAAACAAATTTGAAAAATTAAACAATTACACTGCACGATGTTATTAGAAATACCCAAGAGAATAAAACACAAGAAAAATTAAATAAATATCTTTCATAATTTTACCACAACAAAGCTTTGAATACAGCATATTTTCAGAAGAAATCAATTCTCAACCATATTTTATTTAACAGTCCCATAATTTTTACTGTTGCTTGATTTTAACAAAACAATAGCTGTTTAATAAAATATGCTGAAAATTTGAGCTCAATCGGGAAAGTCTAAGGATCATTGACCCCTAAGGTCAATGATTTTTTTATATAAAAATGTATATTTTCGATCAAATTAAAGCTGGATCCAAAAGTTATGTATTTTCAACATTTAGGCAATATTGGAAAAATCTTAGCCTGTTTGAGCCCTGGGGTCAGTGTTACAGGAATTACCACTTTTAATGAAATAATTAATGAATATTGTGATTTAGATCAAAAGCAATTTATATTGAAAATTTTTCAACATTCGGTTGAATTTAAAGCTGTTTAACCCCTGGGGTCAATGTTATTGATCTTCATTATTTGTGATTTTTTAAACAAAACTTAAAATATGTGATTTTGTTATCTATTTTATTATCTTTATAAAAAAATAAAATTTTTTTTACCCCCGGGGTCATGTTTCCCAATTTTCAATAGTTGCAGTTTTTTATAAAAATTTTCAAATTACAGATTATTTTGATTTAGATTAATAGAATTATAAATTAAACATTTCTATAAAATTCGAACATTTAAGTAAATCGGGTGAGTCTAAAACTTTTGACCCCTGGGGTCATGGTTTTTGATCTTCATTATTTGTGATTTTTTAAAGAAATTCTAAAATTTGCAATTTTTTATATAAAAAAATATTTTTGACCCCCGGGGTCATGTTTTCCAATTGTCAATATTTGTGGTTTTTTATACAAATTACAGAATATTGTGATTTAGATTAAAAAGAATTATAAATTAAACATTTCTCATTTGAAAAAATCGGGTGAGTTTAAAGCTTTTTGACCCCTGGTGTCATGGTTTGTTAATCTTCCATATTTGTGATATTTTATGTAAATCTTAAAAGTTGTGATATTTTGTATAAAAATGACTAATTTTAATAAAAAAAAATATTAAATGAGAATTATTCCTCTTGCGAGTATTAATTGTAAAATTTTTTATAATTTTTTTTTTTTTTATAAAAATTTTTTATATTTAACTTGAACTTCGATTAAAAAATGTTTATACAAAATTTTACAATTAATACTCGCAAGAGGAAATTTTAAAATTACAAAATACTGTGATTTAGATAAAAAGAATTATAAATTAAAGATTTCAACAAATTGGTAACATTTGACCAAATCGGGTGAGTGTAAAGCTTTTTGACCCCTGGGGTTAAGTTTAAGTAATTTTCAATATTTGTGTGTTTTTTAACAATTTAAATTGCAAAATATAGTAATTAATAGATTAACAGAAATATAAACTTAATAGTTTACCACACTTGGGAAGGTCTAAATGCCTTTTGACCTCTAGGGTCAAATTTAAAAATGTTTAATATAAAATTCTCAATTTGAAATAATTATAAAGTTTTGTGAGCCAGATCACAGGAGATTTATATTAAACATTTAACCAAATCCATTCAATCTGAATGAAGTCTTTTTGATTTTTGGGGTCAAAGTTGAAATTTTTGAATATTTGTTTTTTTTTATATAAAAATGCTTAATTAATTCAAATGAAGGAAAAATATTATAAACCAAATCTTAAGTAACAAATACTAAACAAGTGACCAGAATCGGTCAAGACTAAACCTTTATGACCTCTGGGGTCAAATTATTTGTGAAAGATTTCATAAAAATTTTAAAAAATTTTTGGGAACAAATTTTTATTTAGTTTGAGAACCTCTGACTTTTGTTTCTTTTTATAACATTTGTTTTTAATGTTCGAGCAGTTGGTTTGTTTTAACTATGTTGGTTTATTGATTTTTGTTACAAACGCAATTTTTTTCTTTTTTGCATTTTAAAGAATTTTATTTAGCAAATTTGTTGTGTCTTAACATCAGCAGCAAATTCAATTGCTCGATGATTTTATTTCAATTTTTTTATTTTATTTTTGCTGCATTCAAGAGCAAACAATTCATCTTATACAGCATGATGATGATAATGATGTTGTTTGTGTTGTCGTTGAATGTTTACGCTAGTAAGGTTTGTTGGCAAAATTAATTTTATAAAAATAAATATAAATAAACGAGTAAAGAGAAAAGCTCTTAAGAATAAACAGTAAACACAATATTAATACTTTGTTTGCAAAAAGACTAGAAGAATGTCATTAGAAAAGAGAAAATACTGTCTGTCGACCCAATAAGGAAAAATAAATAAATTATATTAAATTGTTTTATGTAGGAAAGTATTTTTGCACTGAAGGTCGTTTTGCATTTACTTAAAAGCTTTACTTGGCTTTACCCCCATTTAGAAATATGTATTTTGATTTATGGAAAATCTTTTTTGGAAGCATAAATTAAGTGCTTTAAGAGGAATTTGTTTAACAGAAATGTCTTAAGTTGTGATAAATAACAAGAAATATACAAATATGTAGATATATGTTGTTCGTTCATACTCGTATTTACATATATTTATATTTCAATTTACATTTTCAACACGCTTTTCAAATGAACATTCTTTCAATTGAACTCAAGTGCTCTTATTTCGTAGATTTCTTTTCATTTAGTGGATTTTTTGTGTTTTTTTTTTATTCTTTCACTTGTAGTTTCGTTTGTGTGGTACTTGTTTTACAACATCTGCAATTAATTTTTGTAATAGTTTATTCCTAGTTTGAAAAGTGTTTTGCATTCATTCGTTAAAAACTATTTGAGTTTTATACACATACGAATATTTATTTAGAAAATATAAATGTGAATTGGTTTCAAAACTGTTAAAGGAAGTGCCTGCCGTAACTTTGATATATGATTTGGGTTGAATTGAATTGTAGCAGAAAGCGGATAACAAATGTTGCGTTAATGTAAATTTTTTTTGAAATTTTACTATTTGAAATTAAACAGAAAATATGTATTTTGTTTATAAAACATGCAAGCAAACTCTCTGCATAAATGTATTAAAATGCTCTGTTTGTAAAATTTATTTTCAAATAAATAAATTATTTGTTAAAACCTAATAAAGATTTGCTCACAAAGAAAATTATATTGTGGTGCAATAATTTCTTCTTAATTTCATTTAAAATAAACATTCTTTAAAAGCTTTGAAACAATAAAATTTCCGCTTATGATATAACAAAGATTTCATAAAAAAAAATCTGTTACACTTTTCTTATTATAAAGATTTATATATTTTTCAAAGTTTTCATTAAAACATTTTTAACTTATTTAATTACATTGAAAACTTTTACCTAAGTTCTTATAAAAAGTCATCCACAAGGTTTAATACCACTTAAACAATAAATGAAAACTTTTCTCTATGATTTTTATTTATATTAAGCTTTTTATAAAAACTTAAGGCCCATTATTACAACTTAACAATAGTTAAATGTATGATGTTAATGGACAGATAAGAAGTATTTGGTTATTATAAGTTTACTTTAATCTAAAACCGACCGATAAGCTAAAGGGAAGATCATCTTGCCTTTAAATTTTATAGTGAGGTATGTATTTGAAGTTGCCATATGCTCTGAAAAATTGACAACTTCATGAAAAATAAATTAATTTTAATTTTGTTTTGCCAATAAATAATTTGATAAACAAAAATGGAAAGCAGACGTTTGACTTATATTTTTTTCACAAACAAATATTTTCACAAACACAAAAAATTTACTGTTTCTTGTCAGTAATTTGTCAAAAGTAATCGGTTTTTAACTGGTATTGCCATATTTTAGAAAAAAATTATTTTATTTTACAAGGAAGTTGTAATAACGAAAAATTTTAAAGGTCACTTTATTCCTCACTTTAATTAAAGTTACCTTTTATTATTAAGAACATTAAAGGCAAGTTGTAATAATGGCCCTAAGAAATCTTTCTCAAACATAAGTAAAAATATCAAGTTTTATGCCCTTATTCATAAAACTTACAACAGGTTTATAAGAGGTTTATAAAACAAATTTTGTATGGAAATTTGCTTAATAAACCTGTTATAAACCTGTTGTAAGTTTTTATGAATAAGGGGGTTAAGCTTTAAATAAATATTTCTTAAAAGTTTTCGGAAAGCTTTTTTAAAATTAAGCTATTTTTGTTGCACTAATTTCAAACCATAAACAATTTATCATTTTTTAAGGCTTTCCAACACGTTTGTTAAACTAATAAAGTATAAAAAACTCAAACCTTTCAAATAACAACTTCAAATTTATTTAATTTCATTAAAGTTTTTACAAATCTTACTTAAAAAAAAATCATAAACAAGGTGTCCATGAGACTACAGTAATAAATTTAAAGTTTTCTTTATATTTTAGTTTATAATATACATTTTTCTATAAAAGCTTTTTTATAAAAATTCCAAAAATCATATTAAAATCAGTATTTATAAAGTTTAAATAATTACAAAGTATTGTGAGCCAGATCACAGGAAATTTATATTAAACATTTAGGACTCAAGTAATAAATTTAAACTTTTCTATGAATTTTAGTTTATAATATATATTTTTATATAAAAGCTTTAAAAACCTTTTTGTAAACGCAAAAATCATATTAAAATCAGCATTTATAAAATTTAAATAATGGAAAAATGTATTTCTTGTATATATTTAAACTTTGGGAAAGCTTTTTTAATAAATGTTAATAATTATAAAATTAAGCTGTTTTTTTAAGTCTTCACAAAACAGTTGGTTAAACTAATTAAAAACAATTTAAAAAAGCTTTTTAATAAAACTCTAAAAAATGTAATAAAACTAATATGTTTCAATGTTAAGCTTCTTAGCCACTCTCAATACAACTCTATTAAAAACTTCTTTAAAGTAATTAGATTAGCTTCAAATTATATAAAAACTACTTAAACATGCTTTTAAGCTTTTTCACAGCTTTCTTAACGAAAGTAAACCAGAAATAGTATAATTTTTTTTTATCTAAACTTTCAAAAGACTCTTATGCAGAATTCTAAAAATTTAATGATTTTATATGTTAAGTAACAAAAAAGCTTTTGTGGAGTTCCAAATATAATTTGTCTTAAAAGCTTTATAAAAGCTTTATTAAAAAATGTTAATAATCTCAACTTATGATAATTTTATTGCAATATTTTCAAGTTGAAAGCAAATAAACACTGTTTCAAAGATTTGTTTTGAAATAAAGTTGATAACGAACAAATAATTAGGTTTTTATAAGAGTAGTTCAAAGTTCAAGGCAAATAAGCAGTAGCTTTTTAAGCTTTTCCAAAGCTTGTGCAACAGCAATAAGCTGGAAAAAACTTCTGGGAAGCTTTTGTGGCAAAAAATAAAGCAAAACTATAATAATAAAAGCTTTATTGTACAAAAAACTATAGAATATAAAAATGTTTATTAAAAGCTTTTTGATAAACATGAAATTAATTTAACTTTATAGTGATATTTCACTTTTTAAAGTAAAAAGTAAAAGCTTTTGTAATAAAAATTGTTGTAAAAAGCTTTTTAAAAGCTTTTGTAGCAAAAAATTAGAATGATACAGTTTTTTGCTATCAATAAGACATATTTTCTTATTCTTAAGCTCATTAGACAATCTTTATTGGTCAACTAATATTTGACCTGCTAAATTTTAAGTTCTTAAACATATGTTTTTTTTAACAACAATGTTTCAATATACTATTTAAAATACCTTTCTAAGTACATATATATTATACTTTTTATAATACTTAAATATTTTCTTTAAACCCTGCCAATAATGATGTAACTCTTTAATAATGAGAAGGTCATGGTAGACACAGCCAAAAATCATTGTTTGTTTTTGTTTAAAACTTTTGTCTACTATTCAATCCTTCAAAAAAAAACACTAAATTATAATTAATGTTCATTTCCAAAGACACTAAACCTTTTTAGTCATTATTTAAATAGACTTCATTAAAATGTTATTAAATCGAACACTTTATTCAATATCCTTTTTACTTGTTATCTAGTGTTCAATTCTTGTGCTGTAGTGTTTGTTGTTTATTGGAAATAATGGTGGAAAATAACAAACCAACACTAACAATAAATATAATAAATGAAAATAATAATAACAGAAAACTTATTTGGCTAAAAGCCAATATTTTGTTAAAATTACATTGTCAGATTTGCTGTGTTATTTATAATCAGCATTGATTTTTTTGTTTGTTTGTTTCTATTTGGTATTATAAAGACTTAGATGGGTTTTAAGTTGCCACTTTAGTTACAGACATTATAGGAAAAATACAGTGGGTGGTGAAAGTGTGCGCCAAGAAAGTCAAGTGCTTGGAAATGAAAGATAGCTTTTCTAGAATCACAGTTTAGTGATAGACTCTATACTAAGAAATACAGCAGGATTTAATAGTAATATAAAGTAATTTTTTGAAGATTAAAGAAAAGCTTTTTTGTCATGGAAATGAGCTTTCTACAAAACCTAGACGTTTTAAATTGGTGAGTACTAATATCATAGTCATAGACTTTATATTCAGAAATACGCTTTAATAAAAAATATCCTAATATTTAAGAATTAGTAGCTTTTAACTTATTTGGCTCATTTACTAAGCTGCAGCAAGTTTTTAGCTTTTTACCAAAATTTTGTAAACATGGAACGAACATGTTTTGCTTCTCACCTCCTCATTTGTAAACTATACAAACAACTAGCTTGTCTTTAACATATTTTTTATTCTGTTTTTTAAATCACCCCTATCGTGACTAAAAATTCCACATGAAATTTGTTCCCTTTTATTTTTTTAACATTGAATTTTAATAGGAAAAATGTGAAAAGGGAACAAATTTCATGTGGAAATTTTTTTCACAATAGGGGTGAATGTCTCTTTAAA
The DNA here is from genome assembly GCA_916048285.2 of Bellardia pandia. Taxonomy (NCBI): domain Eukaryota; kingdom Metazoa; phylum Arthropoda; class Insecta; order Diptera; family Calliphoridae; genus Bellardia; species Bellardia pandia. The sequence goes on along the minus strand of OU696533.1, from coordinate 96,231,052 downwards.
ATATATAAAACTTTTTCATACATATATGCAGTAGTAATAAGTTCAAGTTTGTTGGTTAATTTTTATTAATCACTGTATTCTTGCGTATTCTATTGATATTTTGTTGTGTTTAATATGCATATTTATTTGTTGTAATTTGTTTTAACTTTATATATGTATAATAATATTTCTAGCATACTGACACTTGCTCTAATATGATGAGTATTATTTACACAACAACTGTCAATTTCATTATTATTATTACTACTACTACATATTTGTTTTATATCGTTTCTATGGTTGTTTACAATTTATTTGTCATAAATATTTACCCATGACAGAAATATGTATATTGAAATCATAAATTTTATAAATACTTATTACATATATACTCTAGTTGGACTAAAGCCAATTGTTTTGCCCCATAAATTAAACACTTAGGAACTAAACAAAAACCATAATAAATAAATAAATAAATAAAAAAGCACTACATAAATTGTATTAAAAGGATCCTTCTTGCGGAAGTATCAGTAAGTTTTATTGCTTAAATATTTCGTTAAATTTAGTTTTGTAGTGTTGTCACTTCCTTTAATTTCAGTTTCTTCCCACTTTACGTTGTTTTGTTTTAATTTATCTTAAATGTCAAGCTGTATATATCTTTTTTGTTTTAATGTTGACATTCATTAAAGCAAAACAGTATAATGAATTGTTATCATATGCTGTGCTTTTTTTTGTAATTAAAAAAAAACTCTTTTTCATGACTGTTTGTTTATATTTCTTTTTTTTTAAGATTAATATAAAACAGAAATGTTTGTCTGTTAGCAGTTGTTTTAGTATTATTTTATATAACCTACAAAAAACGATAAATTAACTTTCGGTTTAACATATTTCTTTATGTGTTTTAGATTTCAAAAGAACTTTTTTTTTTGAGTTGTGTGAAACCACAAGATTGTTATTATTTTGTTGCTGAAGAAAAAATACATATATAAACAATTACAGTTTTATAAAGTTGAATTTAAATTTCTTATCAAAGTGGAATTCTTTGAACTGCCAGATGAAATAAAAACTTTTTACAATCAATCATATATGCACAAACAAATCTGTTTCTTTCCTATTTCTCCTTAAAATCTAGCAAAGCTGCCCCGTATGGGGGGCACATTTGAACACAATGACTTCATCCATTAAAAAAACAAAAAATATAAATCGAACTAAACATAAGTTACTTGTAGACTTAAGCTAAAGTTTATTTCCATATATATTAGTTAAATTATGTAAAAAGTCAATAATTCAAAAATATAAATTTTGCCCCCCTCTCCACTACTATATTATCAGTATTGTTCTAATTAAAATTTTTATTTTTATTCGATTAAATTTCCATAGAACATTTTTTATTCGATTAAAAAATATTTGATTCTATTAAAAAACAATTATTCGATTGAAAAAGTTTTCTATAGGAAATTTTTTAATTGATTAACAAAAAATTATTATTGTTATTCGCACAAAATATTTTATTCGATTAAAAAAACAATTTTTTTATTCGACTAGAAAAAAAATTTCTTATTCGACTAGAAAAATTTTTTCGGATTAAAATGGTTTTCTTAAAATTTTTTTATTCGATTAAACAAAAAAATTTTTTTTGATTAAACATTTTTTATAAAAAATTTTTTTATTCGTTTTTCTTATAACAGTTTTCATTAGAAAGTTTGTTGTTCGATTAAAAATAATTTTTTTATTCGATTAGAAAAAAATTTTTTATTCGGATTAAAATAGTTTCCTTAAAACTTTTTAATTTGATTAAACAAAAAAATTTTTTTTGATTAAAAATTTTCTTTAAGAATTGTTTTTATTCGATTAAAAAAATAATTTGTTTTATTCGATTACATGTTTGTTTAGAAAGTTTGTTATTTGATTAAAAATAAGTTTTGCACACAACATTTTTTATTCGATTAAAAAAATTTCTTTTCGATTAAAAATGTTCGATTAAAAAAATTTTTCTATTCAATTAAACTAAATTTTTTATGTAAGTTTTCTATAGGATTTTTTTATTTGATTGAAAATAAAAATTTTATTCGATTCAAAAAAAATGTATTCGTTTAAAATAGTTTTCTACAGAATTATTAAATTATTATCAAAGTTTTCTATGAATATCGTTTTATGCGATTAAAAAAATTTTCTATGGCAATTTTTGTATTCGATTAAAAACATTTTTTATTCAATAAAATTTTTTTTGGATTAAAATGTTTTCCTTAAATTTTTTATTCAATTAAACAAATTTTTTTTATGATTAAAAAAGTTTTCTATAAGAATTGTTTTATTCGATTAAAAACATTTCTTTTCGATTAAAAATATTCGATTAAAAAAATTTTTCTATTCAATTAAACTAAATTTTTTTTATGTAAGTTTTCTATAGGATTTTTTTTATTTGATTGAAAATATAAATTTTATTCGATTTAAAAAAAATTTAATCGCTTAAAATAGTTTTCTATAGAATTATTAACTTATTATCAAAGTTTTCTATGAAAATCGTTTTATGCGATTAAAAAGGTTGTCTATAGAATTTTTTAATTCGATTAAAAACATTTTTTATTCAATAAAATTTTTTTTGGATTAAAATGTTTTCCTTAAATTTTTTATTCAATTAAACAAATTTTTTTTATTAAAAAAGTTTTCTATAAGAATTGTTTTATTCGATTAAAAACATTTCTTTTCGATTAAAAATGTTCGATTAAAAATGTTCGATTAAAAAAATTTTTCTATTCAATTAAACTAAATTTTTTATGTAAGTTTTCTATAGGATTGAAAATATAAAGTTTATTCGATTTAAAAAAAATTTAATCGCTTAAAATAGTTTTCTATAGGATTATTAAATTATTATCAAAGTTTTCTATGAAAATCGTTTTATGCGATTAAAAAGGTTGTCTATAGAATTTTTTAATTCGATTAAAAACATTTTTTATTCAATGAAATTTTTTTTGGATTAAAATGTTTTCCTTGAATTTTTTTATTCAATTAAACAAATTTTTTTTTGATTAAAAAAGTTTTCTATAAGAATTGTTTTATTCGATTAAAAATAAAAGTTTTATTCGATTAAAAATAATGTTCGATTAAAAAAGTTTTCTATGGAATTATTAAATTATTAAAAAAGTTTTCTATAAAAATCGTTTTATGCGATTAAAAAAGTTTTCTATGGAATTTTTTTATTTCGATTAGAAAAGTTCTCTCGAAAATTTGTTTTATTAAAATATTTTTTTTTTCGAATATTATTTTATTCGATTAAGTTACAGTTATTTTGAGTGAGTTATTTTGCATAATTAAACAAGTGGTAATTTGAACAAAGGGACGAGTTAATTTCTCTCTCATTAACTCAGCCCGTAAGAGTTTGCCAATGTTCAATCTAAAGTTAATCTAAAGGTCATACAAATTTTGTAAAGACTTTTAGCATAGTTTAATATGTTTATATGTATGTAGATATTTCATTTAACTTCAGTGCAAGCTGCTCTGAAATTATCACTAGAATATACTACATACGTACGTATGTATGTAACTATTTATAATTCTAAACAATCAGCTATTATTAAATTATTAAATACATATCTCACTTTTAATAGTAATTGATTTAGGAAACAAATGCAGTAAACACAATAGCAAACATCGACAACAATTATTGTAATAAATTAATTATAGAAATTTAGGTCACACTCGTATATCCGTTAATGGTTAATGGCAGCAAACATTCATTCTATTTTAAATCTGATAATAAACAACAAATTTAAAATGCGTTTATACACTTTACATGTGAATGTACATAAATAATTAAATGAAAAATTATAAATGTTATTTAACAAATAATAAATATTTGTTGCCACATGCCTGAACAGGAGGGCAACCAGATTTTAAAGCCGTTAGAAACGTATGTATGTATGTACGAGGCCTGATCAAAAAATAACCGTTATTTTAAAATTTCGTTGGTACACATGTTTGTTGTATATGTTGGTAATATCATACATTTTGGATTGTCAGTTTGTTTGTGACAGATAAAAAGTTGAATCGTGTTTTGGTGTGCTCTTTGATTTTTTACTATTCGAAAAAATGGATCAAAGAGACTGTATTAAGTTTTGTGTAAAAATGAAATTTAATGCGCAAGGACATTTGTAATGTTGACTGTGGCGTTTGGCGAGTCTACTATGAGCAGAACACAAGTTCAATTGTGGTATAACCGGTTTAAAGAAGGCCGAGAAGATGTCAATGACGATGCTCGTCGTGGTCGCCCGGGCACGTCAACAACCGATGAAAACATGGATAGTCGTCGAAACACTATCAGAGAGGTTGCTGATGATGTTTGCATATCGTTCGGCTCATGCCAAGCAATTTCTGCGGATGTTTTAGGCATGAAATGTGCGGCAGCGAAGATTGTTCCAAAATTGCTAAATTTTGAGCAAAAACAACATTTCATGGACATCGCTCAGGAGCTGTTAAACATCGTTAAAGGACGATCCAGATTTCCTCAAAAAGGTCATAACTGGTGACGTTTCATGGCTGTATGGCTATGGCATTAAAACCAAAGTCCAATCATCCCAATGGAAACGTCCAGAATAGCCAAGACTGAAAAAAGCACATCAAGTTCGGTCAAATGTGAAGGTTTTGCTCACTGTTTTCTTCGACTGTAATGGCGTGGTGCATCATAAATTCTTGCCACAAGGTCGTACGGTCAATAAGGAATACTACCTTGAAGTTATACGCCGTTTGCTCGCAGCAATTCGTCAGAAATGCACAGAATTGTGGAAAACCCATTCATGGATTTTGCACCATGATAACGCACCAGCTGACACATCCATGCTTGTGGGTGAGTTTTTGGCCAAAAACAAAACCGTTGTCATGCCTCAACCACCGTATTCACCGGACTTGGCCCCCCTGATTTTTTCCTCTTCCCGAAACTGAAGACACCGATGAAAGGAAAGCGTTTTGCTACGATTGAGGAGATAAAAGAAAAATCGAAACAGCAGCTGTTGGCGGTACCAAACAGCGCGTTTCAGACGCGTTGCGAGGATTGGAAAAAAGGCTGGCATAAGTGTATTATATCTGAGGGGGATTACTCTGAAGGGGACAAGATAGTTATTGATGAATAAATAAATACTTTTTGAAAGAATTGAAAATAATGGTTATTTTATGATCAGACCTCGTATGTATAACTGACTACAGCTACATATTTATTTATTTATATGTTTTTGTAAAAAATGTCTGGCATTTAATTCATAAATAATTGACATTGTTGTTTTTCAGACATTTTTATAATTATTTTTTTAACTGTGTATTTCCTTATCCAAACTGACTGTTTACCTGAAAACCTGCGCTATTTTTGTATTTTATTCACTTATAAAATAAAAATACCTGCTTATTTAAAGGTAATAATACCTCAACCCAGCAAGAACGTTGTAAGAACATGTGCAACTAAAAATAGCCAACAAGGAAAACGAAAACTGTTCAACTTACAATGAATGGTCTTTTATTGAATTGAAACAAAAAATAACTAAAACCAGCAGCAGGCTGAGCAATGAACCAAGACAAGACAAAAAAAAAAAAAAAAAACACCATAAAAATGTGTTAAACTGCCATTAAAATAGCCACACATTACACGTGTTAAAGGCCTTAACGTTGATTGTAAACTGTTTTGGCGTCTCGTTATTGAAAACAGCAAAATTTTGTTGCAAAACTAAAAGAAGGTTTACGAGTAAATTAAATGAAAATGAGCTTTTCTAGATTCTAAACAATTAAATAACAATGAAATTTAGTGCAAAGGTTTGTTTGTTAGTAAGTTTTGTTGTCGGCAGCCTTAATTGGATAAATTTTTAGTTTGAGAAATTGTTTTTAATTGAATTTTCCTTCAAACTTATTTTATTGAGAGTATTTGAAAGACAATTAAACGAAGACCTTTATTTGAAATAAAATCGGGGCTTCACACAAACGCCTTCAAAATTGTGTGCGATTTGAACTAAGTTTTAACACATTCATGCCTGATTAACTAGTTTAAGGTTTTTTAATTTAAGTTTTTTTCATAGTTCAAAGGATTTTCTACCTTGACAGCTTCTTAAACATATATTGCAAAAATGCGTGTTTAAAAACCCACGAAATTTTGAAATTGTTATATTAGTTATAATTTTAATGACAAACAAATATTGACTTATTTTTTATGAAAGGTCTATTATCAAGGATATTTAAATTACATAAAACAATAACATTTTCATATATTTCTAAAAATTCTATATTTATAGAAATTTTTTTTCATGAAGTTTGAATTTTATGCAAATTTTAATTAAACAAAATTATTGTTTCTTTTTTTGGTTAAAAAAAATGTTAATTTTTTTACGAAATGACCTATTATTTCATATAAATATTTTAATATTTTGTAAAAAAAAATACGCAATATCGAGCCATTACCGCCAAAATAATGTATCCCACACCATAATCGATTGTTGTTTTTTTTATCGAAATCGATAGTTCAACATCATTTAAAATTATTAAAATTAAATGTATTACACAAAACAATATTTACATTATAAATTTTAAAATAATGGCTTTATTCAAACTGATTTTATTTAAAAAAACCCTTCCCCTGTAAAATTTTGAGTTTGTGGGATACATTTTTTCGGCGGTTATGGCTCGATATGTATATCAAATTTTTTAGTTTTTTGAGTTCTTTAAGCTTATGTGAAAATAATTAGAAATTTTGTGAATTTATGAAGGATTCCCTTTTAAAAAGCTGAAATATTTTAGTTTTTGAAGCATAAATCTTTAATTTTATAAGGCGATATATTAATATTTTAACATTTTATTGTAGATCTCTTAAAAAGCTTTTAAATGACACCCATAATGGTTAATTAAAAAAAAAAAATTATATAAAAATTTTTGGAAAGGTCACCCACCCCCTAATCATTTATATTAAATGTAAATATTTTATTCACAAAATAGGCAATATGTATATCAAAACTTTTAGTTTTTAGAGTACATTAAGATAATATTACAATAATTTTAAATTATTAACATTTGTAAATAATTTCCATATAAAATGTGTGAAAAAATTTAGTTTTTGTGGAATAACTCTTTAATTTTATAAGAAGATATAGTAAAATGTTTCTTTTTTATTATATAACTATAAAAAACTTTTCAAATGAGACCCATAATGCTATATATTTAAAAATTTTTTTTTCCAAATTTAGGTAAGGTACCACCCTATTATATATAAATATTGTTATAAATATTTTGTATACAAAATAGGCAATATGTATATCAAAATTTTTAGTTTTTTGCCCTTTTTAAGAATATATTAAAAAAGTATTAAATTTTTGCAATTTGTGAAAGGCCCTCATAGAAAGCATATGGAAAAATTTAGTTTTTGTTGAATAACTATAAAATTCAATAAGGAAATATAACAATTTTTTACATTTTATTATATATTTATGAAAAACTTTTAAAATGACACCCATAATGCTATATCAAAAAGTTATATTTGAAAAATTTTGGGAAAGTACTACCCCCCCCCCCTATTCATTTATATCAAATGTAAATATTGTATTTACTAGCTAGGCAATATGAATATCAAAATTTTTAGTTTGTTGTGTTATTTAGAAATGTATTAAAAAGAATTCAAATGTTTGAAATTTGTGAAGCATTCCCATAAAAAATATCGCAAAAAAAAAAAAGATTTTCTCTTAAAACTTTTTAATTTTCTATGCATTTGCAATAATATTTTTACACTGTGTTGTATATCTTTGAAAACCCTTTTAAATGATATCCATAATGCTATACTTTTGGTTATTATTAAATTTTAAAAATATGGGAAAGACGCCTATTTAAAAGATGGAAAGAGTATAGTGTAACTCATTATAAAGTTGATATACTAAATCTTCGATAAATGCTAAAATTTAACAACATTTATATGAAAAATATATTAGTTTTACTCAAAAATGTAATTTTTTTGTAGTAATTTGTAAGGAAAACCTTCCCAAATTAAGCAAATTTTAATTTATTTGATTATAGTACTAATGTTAAAAAAAAACATTCATTGTGCACATTGCTCATATTTTATTATATAAAATATTTTTCTTATCGTATTGATTACTTAGAAGTAGTTTAGTAATGTAATCTAAATTGTTTGTAATATTTTGTATAAGAGACCAACTTAAAAAAAAAATTATTTTACTGTTGAATTTTTGCACTCATCGGAAGAATAAGTTTATGACACATTTTGGTTATTTTATTATATAAAATATTTTACTTACCATTGTGATTACTTAGAAGTAGTTTAGTAAAGTTTAGCTTATAATTAAACAATTATAGTCATATATTGAAAGTTTTTCCCTTGTCCTTTAGTGTTTAGAAGATTGTAAAACTATAAACTAGTAGCTTAATACAAATTATAATTTTAACTTTACTAAACTACTGCCAAGTAATGTTAAAAATATATATTATACAACTAAAAAATAAACTTGAAACACATTTTGTGTTGATTTTTAGACTTACCTAAATAACAAGCATAACTAATGCTTTTACCATCAGCAAAATCCGCAAATATTACTCAAGTATTTCCAACTAAAAAAAAAAAGAAAAAAAAAACAATCAATACAAAACTTATTGAAATGATATTAAATGCTTTGGCAAAACAAATTTTAATTATAAGCTTTTAAATAAAAACAGCACCCAACCCTGACCTTTAAAATATTTTGACATCTATCAGCAAAGTTTATGACTTTGTTCCTGTTTAAAGCAGTTTTTTTTTCAATAATAATTATAATGAAAATAAATATTTACATTCATGAACAAGCAGAAGCTACAAAACAACAAGAAATAACAAAATAATTTAATTAATTATTTATAGCAGTCATAAAATAAAACAAGTACTTTTGCAAAATAATGAAAACATTAGCGAAAATTAATGAAATTAATATTGAAATTATTGATTTTCTAATATGGTGTTGAATTTAATTGGTGCTGTTGTTAGTTATTATTATTGTTGTTGCTAACTAAAACTCATGATAATGATAATGAATTTTTGGGCTGGCTGGCTAAAGCCATTAGTAGTTTCAAATATCTCTACACACTAGCTAGCTAGCCAGCAAGCAACAACCTCAAGTCATTTACTTAAATTACCCGGCTAAAAAAGATACAAAAACACATGGCTAATACCAATAAAAATCATTACAAAAAATATATTTTAAAACCAAAAAAAAAAAAACAAAACAAAATTGTTGTTGAAGTAGAAACATGTGTAAGTTAGCCAAACAAACAGACAGCCAGACAGTCTTGCTAAGGCAGTCAGGCACATGCTAAATTTTTTTTTAACCACACAATTTAATACCAGACTAGTAGTACAAGTGATCATACATACTCACTCATACTCATACTCATTCGTATCTCATACAACACATGTCATCACTTTTTTTGTAAATATTATTTTAAGTATTATTTGTTTTAAACAAATTTGAAATGATATACGATTTATAGCAAAAACGTGATTAGTTTTATTTTCGGGGTTGACGTTTTCTTCTGTTTTTTTTTTGCTGGTTCCCTTAACAAATTTGTGTCGTAAGGTGAAACAGATTGAGAGCGTTAGGCGTTAAACGATTAGTGGCTCGAAATTCTAGTAATTTAACACATTGGTCCATAATCATATAAAAAGCATACTTTAAGTAAAAGTATACTTTTAAACAACAAAAACATATAAATTTTGTTCTGAATTTAAAACAAAAGTATGTTTTTGCTTAAAGTATGCTTTTTCTATGACTATGATTATGGGCCATTATATTTATAGATCTTAACAGTTGCTGTGACCAACAACATTTTCAACAAAATAAATGGTTTCAGCAATATACGAAACACATCATAATTACAACAAAATAAATTATTTTACATCAAATAAACTATTTTACTACGTGACGTAATGAATGCTTGCATTAATTTGCGGTTTATTAAAGTGAAATTTGTTTGATATAAAGCAAATGGGTTTTATCGCTTTATATTCATCTCAACAAATCTGATTTGAGTTTCATTACACCAATTCTATATAAACTATAAAAAACCATTATTAAGAATTATTTTTAAATGGTCAAACACAAATGTCAAGAACACAAGGCAACCTTTAATCTTTAAGTAAATTTCTTAGAAAAATTTCGATTATTCGATTAAAATACACGATTAATCGTTAAAAACATACGATTATTCGAATAAATTAATAAATTATTGATTAAATTTTAAAAATAAATTTACTTACGAGTATGAAGCGATAAAAATATATATACTTAAAAATGTTAACAATTATTCGTTTAAAATAATCAATTATTCGTTAAAATTATTCGATTATTCGAATAAATTAAAAAAATATTGTATTCAATTTTAGAAATTATTAACGTTATGTTACAATAAAAACTTTTTTTAAAATTTCTAACGATTATTCGTTTAAAATAATCGATTATTCGTCAAAATTATTCGCTTCAAAAGTCTAAAATTAATAACAATTTCATTATAGGTAAAACTAGTTACAAATCTAAATTATTAAAAAATTTCGTTTATTCGATTAAAATATACGATTAATCATTAAAAACATACGATTATTCGAAGAAATTAATAAATTATTGATTAAATTTTAAAACTAATTTAAGTTATATAACGATAAAAATATATATTTTTATAAATGTTTAGGATTATTCATTTAAAATAATCGATTATTCGTTAAAATTATTCGCATAAAAGGCCTGAAATTAATAAAAATTTTACTAAAGGTAAAATGAAATACAAATTTTAAGAAAATTTCTTAGACAAAATTTATATTATTCGTTTAAAATATACGATTAATCGTTAAAAAGATACGATTATTTGAAGAAATTAATATATTTTGTATCGCATTTTAAAATTATATAAGCTCACAAAGCAATAAACAAACATACATACATACCTTATGTTTAAACATTTTAACAATTATTCGTTTAAAATAATCGATTATTCGTTTAAATTATTCGCATAAAAACCTTAAAGTTAACAAAAATTCCATTTAGGTAAAACTAAATAAAAATTTTAGATAAATTTATTAGAACAATTTCTATATATTTGATATATTTGTATATATTTAAAGATTAATCGTAAATTTTAATCGAATTATTATTCGCTTAAAAATTTTGCAAGTAATAAAAATTTCAATACATATATGTAAAACTAAATACAAATTTTGAAGAAAATTTCTTAGAAAAAGTTCGATTACTCGATTAAAATATACGATTATCGTTAAAAATATTCGATTATTCGAATAAATTAAGAAATTTTGTATTACTTTTAAAAAGTAAATAAACTTTGTAGAAATAAAAAAAATATATTTAAAAATAATTCGATTAAAATGTTTAAGAAAAATTTCATCATATATAAAAATAATATAATAAATATAATATTACTCTAATAAAATATTCGATTAATCGTTAAATCGCAGCCAAACTTGGTTGCAAACTTAATACTCTTAAAGCTTACGATTTCCTATAGAGGTTTATTAATCGGCCTAGTAGTTTCTCGCTTAACGCTCTGACTATGTTTAAGTTAATAAGTATAACAATAAAAACTCTCTTGTATATTTAAATTCCCTTACAAGTTTTTTATAACAAATTGATTTATTTTTATTTAGTTTTGTTTCATTTATTTATAAATTTATTAATGGAATTTGTTTATTTAAAAATCTACGCGTGTTTATAACAATATAAATGAAAAAGTGCGTGTTTAGAAACGTGATTGTTACAAATTTGCATAAATTTTTGTTTATGTTTAAATTCGCATTTATTTTCTGTATCAATATAAATATTATGTATTCATTTAATTTATTGAAATAAATGATAACGCGGAAAAAGTTTGTTTTTTTTTTTTGTTGCCATTTTATGGAAAATTTTTGTTGAGCTAATTCGTTTAAATAGTTTGTTGTTCAAAGTCATATTAAAAATTAGAATTGCTATAAATTTCATTATAAAAGAAACTGTCTAGAATAATTGAATTTGTTGAGTTTGTTTTAGAAAGTTGACAATTTGAGGCGAGTTTATTTCCGGATTTGTAAATTTGAATTTCTAGATTTACAACAAAACATAAGTTTTGAAAATCTATCATTTTTATCTTAGTTCTGTTAAGATATAATAATTTGTTTATAGAAATTGCTTAAACAATTATTCTAACAGTTAATTTAAAAAAATATATATATTAAACTGGTTTTTATTGTTTAGTTAATAAGGAAAGTGAAAAAACCTGCAGTTAGCAATAAAAATTGCTCAATAAAATTTTCATTTATTTTACTATTTGAGTCTCGTTAACAAAATTATTTATTTATTTTTGTGTAATAGCAATTAAGTGGTAGAAATTTTTAAAACTCCCATATTGACGTCTGTCTGGGCAACTGAATTATTGAGTAATACGAATTTTATTACTTGCAAATTGCTGTCTCAACTAGAAAAATCAATATACCATGTAATTGTCTAGACATTTAGACTACATCTCTGTTAGGGAATCTTAATTGGTTTGAGAGTTAAATAAGGTACTGAATCATTTCTAAATCATGCTCGTATGTATAACACAATTTTCTACAGAATAAGTGTTTTTAGCAATATATTAAAGACATCAGATTTATAGCGAAATAAAATATTTTAAGTGGAGTAAATTATTTTACTACGTAACGTAATCTCTGCTTGCATTAATTTGACATTTGGAAAAGTGAAATTTGTTGATTTGAAGAAATGGGTTCGATCACTTAATAAACATCTAAACAAACCTGCTTTGAGTTTCATTACACCAATTTTATGTGAACGATAAGTTGATGAAAAATGTATACGATTGTAAACGATTACACGGGAGAAAGTTATCTGTGCCTTTATTTTAAACTTTTACCTTTATGTAAAACTTAATAAAAATTTAAAATAAATTTTCTATAAAACATTCGATTTATCATAGAAAATATTTGATTAATCGTGTTAAATATTTAATTTTTTGCATCAAATTGAAAATTTTATAATAATATTTCATGAAATTTAACGATTATTCGTTTTAAATAATCGATTATTCGTTAAAATGAAATGTAAAACTAAATACAAATATTAAGTAAATTTTTTAAAAAAATTGCGATTATTCGATTACAATATACGATTAATCGGTAAAAATATTCGATTATTCGAATAAATTTAGAAATTTTTGGTTAAATTTTAAAACTAAAAAAAAAACTTATAAAGCTATAAAAAATATAATAAATGGTAACGATTATTCTTTTAAAATAAAAAATGTCTTAGAAAAATTTCGATTAATCGATTAAAATATACGATTAATCGTTAAAAATATTCGATTATTTGGATAAATTAAGAAATTTTTGTTTAAATTTTTAAAATAAATTAACATATGTAGCGATAAAAAAAATTCATTTAAAAATGTTCACGATTATTCGTTAAAAATAGTCGATTATTCGTTAAAATTATTCGTTTAAAATGTTCAAAATTAATAAAAATTTCATTTTGTGTAAAACTAAATACAAATTTTAAGTGAATTTATTAAAAAAAAAATTTCGATTATTGGATTAAAATATACGATTATTCGTTAAAAATAATTGATTATTCGTTAAAATTATTCGCTTAAAATGTTCAAAATTAATAACAATTTCATTATGTTTCAAACTAAATACAAATTGTAGATGCATTTATTAAAAAAAAATTCGATTACTCGATTAAAATATACAATTATTCGTTAAGAATATTCGATTATTTGGATAAATTGGGACATTTTTGTTTAAATTTTAGAAATAAATTAACTTGTGTAACGATAAAAAAAATGCATTTAAAAATGTTCACGATTATTCGTTAAAAATAATCGATTATTCGTCAAAATTATTCCTTTAAAATGTTCAAAATTAATAAAAATTTCATTATGTGTAAAACTAAATACAAATTTTACATGAATTTATTAAAAAAAATTCGATTATTCGATTAAATAATACGATTATTCGTTAAAAATATTCGATTATTCTGATAAATTTAAAAATTCTATAAAGTAAATAAACTTGTGAAGTGATAAAAAGAATATATTTATAAATGTTAACGATTATTCGTTAAAATTTTTCGATTAAAATGATTGAAATTATTAAAATTTTTATCATACACCAATAAATCGCTTTGCGTCGTTGCGTTTTGCGTTTTTTTTTTTTTTTTTGAAGTTGCGTCGCTGCTTAATTAGTACTAATTTTCATTGTGCATCGTTAGATTTTCGAGGTTGCGTTGTTTTGCAAAATCTGCAACATTATTAGGTGCACAAACGATGACCCATGCAAGCAGAGCTTTGATGATCGAAATGAAGTCCTTGCTTTCTATTTGGATTGAAAATTAAGTTGCGTAGAGAACACCATTAAGGAAAATGGTATTTCAGACATAAGCAAAAAGCTTATTTGATTACATAATAAGTAATGCAACTAACGATAATGCAGGTAGTACAAATACAGAAAATTGCTACAAGGAAATTAATTTTACGTTGAAGAAAAGGCTGCTCAGCAAACATTGGACCAATTTTTTGTGAACGAAAGCCGACGACTTGGTATTTTCGCAACCCTAGAATCTTTCTACGATCTTTACATGGTTTGCTATAAAAAATCTCAATTCACTTTGCATCGTTTCAATTTGCGTCGTGTTCTTTGTGGAACGTAACCCCGACGCAAAGTGAGGATGGGTACATAAAAAAAATGGTAGATATAAGAAATATTTTTAAATTCTGTGTCCAACACAATTTTCTATAGAATATCTTCTGCATAAGAGTATTTTCTATAGTAAAGTATGTTCTTAAGTAAAGACAAGTAATTTCAAATTCTAATTTGTTTTCCTACTACCCAAATAAAGTGTTCATCTCATTCGTTGTTCTCTAGTCACAAACTCACTTAACTATTTTTGTATATTTAATTTAAAACTTATGTCATTTTTCCCCCACAAGTGGGTGCTATTTGTCTAACCGCGTAACCCCATTAAATGTAGACAATTATTTACATTAATTACATATTTGTTATTTAGATTTACACAAAAGATATTTCTACAAAAAAAAAAAAAAAAAAAATAAAATAATACGAAAATGATTATACTTCCAACCCACTATAAAAACTGAAACAATTAGAGGCAGAATAAAAAAAAAAACAGACAATAAAATCTAGGTCATTAGTGGTTCACTCTAGTCACTCTAATCATAAATTAATTTACACTTACACTTAAAATCAAGTCGTAAATAAGAGACAAATTTAAAAAAAAGTAGTAATTTCAAAATCATTTGAAAAAAATAAGCTAATTCTAAATATTGCTAGAAGTTGTAAGTGAAATTTTCTGTAATTTGTGGGTTGTATAAAGCGCGAAAGAAAAGCTTAATGAAACTGAAAATTAATTTAAATTTGTTTGACATTTGCTTTTTAATAAAATCAATAAATTGTCTGTAAGATTAACAGCTCTTGAAAAAAAACTATTAAAAACCCATAATTTCTTCCTGAGTGCTGTGAAATAGATTTCGAAAAAAAGAAGTGTAAAAACACTTAAACTGTTTAGCAGGTACAAGTGCCAGTCTAAGTTGAAAATCACAAGTACTAAGTAAACTATTGAAGCGTAAGTGTTGGTTGCTTGATTGTATTTAGTTAATCTATTATTAACTTGTAAAATAATTTTTCCACTTCAGTGAAACCTCCTGCACGTACAGATATCTCACACTTTATCTACTGCCACGGGTATCTACATATCTACTTAAAGAAAATACATACAACAATACAATACTTGTATATGCCAATGTGTAGTTAGTTTATCATATGATGACTACGTAGTACGTACTGATATTTATGTGATGTTTACTGTTGTAGTCAATATCTCTTGTTCGTCTGTCGTAAGGTTTGTCTCCTCATGCTTAAATGGGTGGCTGGCTAGAGTTCTGTAGAGTTGAACTGAGCGTTTACTCGGTAGACTTAATTAGCTGTGGAGACAAACGCGTAGTAGCATTTGACTTCATTGTTTGTGTAAGGGGAATATGAGTAAAGCATAAAGGTACTAAAATAGTACTTTTTTAACACTCAGGTACTAAAAATTTTAGAAATATTTTTGATATTTCTTTAGTTAGGCTTTGTGTTCATTAAATTTAATTTTCATTAAATTATTTTTACTGAAGTAGGAATTGTTTTACAACTTTAAAAAATTTTATTTTTGATAATTTTTCTTGACTGGGATTCGAACCTGGGTTGTTGGTTGAATTTACATATGTTTCGAGAAACACCACTTTCTCTCATCAGAATTCTTTTTGCGTTCTGACCCCTTTGCACCACTACGGTGCCTGCTAGTCAACAGACAACATCAATTAACCAGTGACTGATGGTTCGAAGTTTTCTGTAATTATCATTTTTTTTTTTATTAATTTCTATTTAGTTGTTTTTCTTTTTCTTCAGTTATTTCTTTCGTATTCATGTCAAGACTTCGTCTCGAAAACCTGAATACATTTGTTTATTATGTTTGTTGTCCACTTTCGTACACATGTAAATATTATGGCTTGTGCCTTAGCTATTTATAGAATAATTAGTGTTTTTAGTTGAACTGTTAATATTTAATGTTTCATATTTCTTTAGTTAAGCTTTGAGTTCATTAGGTTCAAATCCCAGTCAAAAAAAATTATCAAAAATACAATTTTTTCAAGTTGTAAAACAATTCCTAGTTCAGTAAAAATAATTTAATGAAAATTAAATTTAATGAACTCAAAGCCTAACTAAAGAAATATTAAAAATTAAATATTAACAGTTTAACTAAAAATACTAATTATTCCATTTTAAAAATATTTAAATAAATCTTCAAAAAGTACCAAAAATTACTAAATTCTTTGCAACTGAAATTGAAAAGATTTTTTCGTTTTGCCAGGAATTTGAAATAGTTAGAGCGAGTATTTGTACCCTCAAAAAGTACTAGAAACTTTATAAAAAGTGTTAAGCAATTAAAAACATTCTATTCCCTTGGTAAAATGTTCTTTTATGAGTCATTGTTACAAGTTAATATTTAAAATTGTCATTTTGTTTCTGGTGTCGAAATAAAAAAAAACATGTAAAATAATTACAAAACACACCCAGACGGACATAATCACCCATGCCGAGCTGTGGACACACAGAGTAGTTAAAATGACACCACGCAAAGCCCTTTAAAAGTGCAGCTGTGTAAGCTGATGACATCCATTATAATAATGAACTTAATAATGATGTTGTGAGAGCATTTATGATCTTCTTTAAACCCAGAAGGGTAAATAATTTATGAAGTATGTAGTTGTTTGTTTATTTTATTTTATTTTCAACAAATGACTCATTATCATAAACATACTTTGTTTGTGGTAATATATCTCCCACAAATCAATTGCCTTGTCATGACTCGTTTTTCCCCACAAACTAACCAAAAAAACAGAAATGCTTAACAATTTTAAACCCTTATAAATGGAAATGATCTTGTAAATATATTTTACTATATGAAAGTGTCTTTATTTGTTTTTTTAACATTTATAATCTTCTTTTTTTGAAAAGTTTTTTAACCCAATTCAATTGGATTTTGTAATCGAAACGTTACAGCTGCTGAGTTTGGTTTTTCAAATTTACTCTAGATTTTTATTTATTAACCCGCATGTAGTTTAAAAATGTTAGTAAACATTTTATGTTTTTTTGCTGTAGTTTTATTACTTTTTCACTTTGTAAACAATCAAGTAAATTTCCCAATATTTAAGCTAAATATTTATATGGTTTTTAATTTATTATTTTTCAGACTGACGGGCACATGCCATTCATCAATGAGGGCGGATTTCATTAACAGAAATGTGTGAAAAAGTTATTGGTATGTTGTTTCTTTATTTAAACAAAATATTCAAAAATTTCATAAAATTCACTTTTGACTCTATTAAGAAATCAATGTTAATTTTAAGGTTGACAATTTAAAGCTGTTATTTTTTAAAAATAATTTAAAATCATAAAAAATTCGCGAGTTGTAAAGAACTTTTTACAAAATGTAATATTGCTATCTTATATAACAATTATTCCTTCTTAAAGGTGTGCTAAGAAGTTTTACATAAAAATTATTGTAAAAAATTCTTTAAAATTTTTACGACAAAAATTTATTCAAATTTTAAACACACAAAATTAATAAAATTCAGTTAAAGCTTAAGAAGCTCTCAAATATTTAAACAAAAATAAAATTCTAAATAATTTTTTTCCATAATTTTTAATATTCTTAAGAATTTTATAATATTTGTTGGATCACTATATCACTAAAATTTTTCAAATATTTTGCAGTTTTTAACACCAAAATAGGAAAATAATTTTATCTTAAAAGTCTTACAAATTTTCAAAAAATTGTTTAGAATTTTATTTTCAACCTTCTTAAGATGCAAAACAATTAACATTTGATTAAAGCTTAAGAGTTCTTAATAAACGCTTGAAATTCACAAATATCTAAATAAAAATAAAATTCTAAAGAATTTTATTCTATAATTTTTAATATTCTTAGGAGTTTTATAATATTTGTTGTATCACTATATCACTAAAATTTTTCAAATATTTTGCAGTTTTTAGGAAAATAATTTTATCTTAAAAGTCTTACAAATTTTAAAAAATTGTTTAGAATTTTACTTACAAACTTCGTAGAACACAAAATTAATAAAATTTGACTAAAGTTTAAGAATTCTAACTAAATTTTATACTTAAAATTCTCAAATATTAAAAAAAAATCTAAAGAATTTTATTCTATAATTTTTAATATTCTGAAGAATTTTATAATATTTGTTGTAAAATATCACTAGAATTTCTGGAATATTTTCTAAATTTAAACACACCAATAAGAAAATGATGGTTTCTTAAGAGTTTTTTAGATTTTCTTTAAAAATTCCAAGTGCAAATATACATAATTAAATAAACGTTCAATATAGGTTCGCAAAACATTATTAGAAATACAAATTGGAAGTAACTGGAAATAATTGTTCAAACTTTTGAAGTGTATTAGTATAGAAGAGATTTGTATATGTAGTTTAAATAAAATTTATTTAAAAAGTTAAAATATAATTTTTTAAACAAGCTCAAATGAACTGAAATTAATTATTCGTAAGCGTTTCAGGCAGGGTAGGATAAATTTTATTTTTATACTCCTATTCAGTAAAACGATAATTGTGCTCTCATATTCTTCTTAAATCAGTAAATTTGATTTAGGTAAAAGCAATTTTAAAACACAATCCGAGCACACATAAACCTCTAACCCTAGCTGACTGTAAAGTTCATAATGCACATCAAGGGCCAATACATTATCGAAGTTCAAGAATAGATATGCCTTTCCAATAACAGAAATGTTCAGAGCTTTCGTCAAGGTCCGACAGTTTAACAAATTTCAATTGATCTGCTGAAGATCATTCGCTTACTTACAAATTCTTTAAAATTTTATTTTTAAATTTGTTGTCATAAAATTAAAAAAATTTTATGCTATAATTTTTAATATTTTTAAGAATTTTTTAATATTTCTTGTAAAATATATAAGAATTTCTCAAATATTTTGCAATTTTTGAACACACAAGTACAAAAATTCGTTAGAATTTTATTTCTAAACTTTTTAAGGCATAAAATTAATAACTTTTGATTAAAGTTTAAAAATTGTACATTTTCTATATTTTTTATAAACTTTTTATAAATTTGATTAACAGAGAATTGTATTATGTCTTAAATTGGTTATTACTGTACTAATTCAAAGTAATCTAGACAATTAGCAAATTGAAAGGCATTTTCTACTCTTTAAATTTAATTATTTTTATTTAAATCACATAAATTAAATTCCAAAGTTTTTAAAATTCCTAAATCTTTTAAAGTTACAAATTTATCTAAGTGTTAATAAGTCTATTAGAGAAAACATTAACTACTAGTTAATCATTTACTGATTGAAAATTTATATTAGAATTTTATATTAAACCCATAAATTATCATACAACTTTGAAATTTGCCAAGACTTTGATTGTTTCGTTTAATTAAATGCTGACTTTTAGTGTAATTTGAATAAGTAAATTCAATATTAATTTGATTAAATATTTTATTCTAATTGAATTAGATTTTTTTCTGTTAAATAAACTTGTTATTTCTGGTAGAGAATAATTGGTATGCCGGCATCTTTAACCTCTCATGATTGTGTATTGTTTTTTAATAAATTTGATAAGATCTGGGGGAATGTGCGCACGTTTTGTTAAAAAGGGTGTAACTGCAAAAATTTTCAAACATAATTTAAGCAATAAAGTAAAACATTATAAATGAAATATAAGACATTTTTCAAAAGTACTGAGAAAATACTGAAAATATTTAGTTTTTTCTTACTTTTTTATAAATTCCAGTTTAGCTCTTTTTCCCCTTAACCATCTTCCTTAATGCATTTTTCATATTTTATTTTTTTTTTGTAATCTCAATTTGTGTTTATTTTTAAATTATCAATTACTTGCAACCATTTTTACTGTGTATTTTAATTAAATACAATATAATATAATTAATTGTTTTTAATTGATTAAATGAGCAAAAATAGTAATAAAAAAACATTTTTACAATATAATGTTGCAGACGTACATTTTACACACTCCTCCATTAAATGATAAGGCAGGGTATAAAAAAAAAACTCAGTCATTCCATGCTCTGGGAGATAGAATACATCACAAATTGAGTTTAAACCGTTTTTGGTAAATTCAAAGACGCAAAAAAGATGTTATTTATTGCCAAAGATTATTAATCATTTCGAATATACAGCTAAAAAAATGAGTAAATTATTTTCCAGAAAAAATTGTTAATAAATCTTGTTCACTGTCTTAAATAAATACAATGAATAAATTTAAATAATAATGTAATAATTATTTGTTAAACTAAAACATCATTAAGTTAAGTTGCTAAGCGAAAATATACAGAATTAAGGTTCGCAAAACATTATTAAAACTATAAATTAGAAGAAACTGGAAGTAAACCTCTGGAGTAAATCAGTAGAAAGAAGATTTGTACAACTAGTGTAAATAAAGTTTGTTTAAAAAGGCTTCTAAAGAAGCGCAAAGGAAGTGAAAGTGTTTCAGGCAGGGTAGGATAAATGTTCTTTTTATATTCCTTTCCAGTGAATCGTTAGTTAAGGGATAGTTTTGCTTTTAATGTAATAATACGAACGATTCACCTAATATTCTTCTTAAGTTAGTTAGTTTTCTTTAGTTAAAAATAATTTTCAGTATTAATTCCAGCACACATACGCCTATTGGTTCCTTGTGTTATGAAAGACTGCTCACATTGAATATTTTAGAACAGCTTTATTAGCTTTCTATAAAGTTCATTATGATCTTCAAGAGCCAATAGATTATCGAAGTTTATTTCCTCGCCAATAACATAAATCTTCAGAGCTTCTTCGAAGGCCTGATAGGTCATCGAAGTTCAATGGGTCTCCTGAAGATTATAAATTTTCCCGCCAATAACAGAAAGCTCTCATTTGGTTGCGATATATAAACTAATTTCAATTGAACTCCCAAGGATCGTTCGCTTTCTTGCCAATATCAAAAACGTTGAGTGCTCTTCTCCACGTTCTCAATTCCTTCAGATTGGCTACAAAATTGACTTTAGTTGTGAACACGTTATTAGAACCCAAGCAGTTTTCAATAAACTTAATTACCTGAAAATTTGCCAGGAGTAAAATGAAAAACCTTTTCAGTTTCCCTGTATGTCCCTATATGTGACACACAAATGATTTTTATGTTAAACTACTGAATCCTCTCCATGAGAGATGACATGTTATAGTTTTTAGGGACAAGTTAAAGTCGATATTCAGGTATTCGTGAAGACAAGCAACAAATCTTCTTGATATTGAAATACTTGGAATAACAAATAGTAAACAATCCTCCTTCACATGATGTAAAGTCCATATAAGAATGACCAACATAGCTGTATTACGACTGTTTTAAGTGGTTTTAAGTTTATCCAGCCTTTATTTTGTGCCTTATATAGTATGCTAACATAAAGATTTTCTGTAAATTAAATCACAAAAATATCTACGCTACACATCGGAAATTGGAATGAACAATTATAGTTGCAAACGATCTTTGAAACCAACTTCAAACTCTATACAATAAACCGTGTTTAGAATTAAAATAAACTATAGCCTTCTGAATCCATTCCATGACATTTGAATTGAATGTATTGTTCAACTCAATATTCAGAATGTTAGAAATACATTCTACCCCATTACCAAGACATTTCACTCTTTGGAGCCATCTCTCCAACTCTCTCCAATGAGCCTTATACAGAAGTAAAACTGAAACAGAAGTAATCCGTCTCATGAAATTTTGCCTAATTTTTTTGGGAGACTCGAAAATCGAGATAGACCCATGGTTCCTTCACCAAAGTTGCTTAGAATTGTCCATAGAATCATCCTAGGGGGCGGCTCTAATCGACAAAAACTTTGGCCCGCCCTAGTGTATATCCTGAATTTTGTTTTGCTAGAATTTATGTTATGCCTTACAGTGAAAAGAAATTTACAAAACATAGAATTTCAGGATCTTAGGCAATTGATTCACAGCCAGTTTCGGTAATAACGATGAAACTTTAATCACTTGTAATGGAAATAAAGTTGACCTTGATCACAATATGATTATGATAAAAGCGGTAGGAGGACAAAACCAAACAAACTTGCAGTGTTTCTTTATTAACAAAGTAGAAGAAGTCAAAATAGAGACAAATACCCAAGAACGCTCTTCTCTATTATAGAGTCAATTATGGCATCTATTGTATGTATTATTCATGAATCCTAGAAGCTGATGATGGTTTTGTTTTTTAAAGAGAAGTAATAATCAGGCAATTAATACGCCTATATATACTTGCGTTACTTTCTTTGGAAAGGTGATAGTTGAAGAAGTAAAGGTGGTGAAAGTAGAAGAAAGCTTTTTACATCACAACTCTGCAATTGCGCATTATCTTTGTTCTTAGTGCAGAATTTCAGCGCCTCTGGTGGTGAGTAGGCGCATTAATGTTAAAGCTTAATTTAATAGCCTTTATTTAATTATTTTACTTCGGTGGCGTTTGAATGCTATACCACCGAAGGAGGGCACTGTGATAAATATTAGTTATGATAGATAGAAGAAAACTAATAATTATCAGAAACTGATGTTGTTAGAGAGAGAGAGAGAGAGAGAGGCCCTAAGTCCTTTTGTAATAATGAGAAACCTTTTGTCATCCACTTAAATACTTAATAACAATATAAGATAGCTTATGACTGCAGATATCTGATACATTCTGCATTTTGCTCGTGATAGTAACATCAGGTTCGGGCAACATGAAGCCTCTAATCACACAGAGTAATGATATAACATATTCACAATTCCGTTTCAGTATCTAGACATGGACTCTAAACACACAAAATGTTTATGAGTTTCAAGTACAACGTCCAAAAAATCTTCGATACCATTATCGTAGTTTCTTTCTCTGCCTCACCAGGATACCGTACCGCAGCTGTTCACAAATTGTGTACTTTGAAGCAAATAATGACCCCATGTTGTGAGTGTACCCCTTATTAAATATTTAAATATCCTATTAATTGTCGTTATACCTAAAATATCTATTTTCATATCTTGTAGCAACTGGGTCATTAAGCCCAAATACATCGTGCTACTAAAATCGCATACATTATTTGCATCTATAAATACAGTAATTAGCACTTTAAATTGTTTAACAAAAATTATATGTACATGCGAGTATGTATATTTTGCTATTTTGTATTGTTTAGATATTATATATATTTTATTTTCACAAATCTCTCTATTATATGACTTATTTATTATATCAACTAGATTTTTTCAATATAAAAATTTATGAGAGTTTTTTTTTCACATACAATTTTTTTGTTTTTTGCAAACGTTTGCTTTTCAATAGAAACCCAATTCCCATACTCCAGTTAAAGTGTAATAACCATGTGTATATACGATTTTTTTAACGCTGTTCCACTCTTATAGAAAAGTAATTTATAGATGCAATAATAGTTAATTATATTTTATAGTTTTTTTTGTTTTTGCAAATTGTTTTCCTACTTTTAAGGCTTGTTACGATGGGTAGTAGTGTTTAAAAAAAGTAGCAAAAAAAGAAAATAGTTGTACAAAAGACAGGTAAACAAGTGATGAGTTGATGAGAAAATAATCAAGATAATAGGTTACAGAATACATATAACGTACAGCTGCGGTTAAAAAAAAGCACTGTGAATTTTTAACATATAAACGAGAACCTTTTCCAACAAATAAAATGATTTTAAAACTGGACTGGATAATAAATATGTAGTATGATCAGATATCAAATAAATGTTCGCAGTTCTATTATTTTTGCCAGCACTGTATATACTTACACTTTTATCTACATATGTAATTAATTTAGTTAGAAAAAATGTTGTAGTTACATAATTATAACTATAAATCCCTTAGTTTATGTAAATAACTTTTGTTAACTCTTTATAACTTTTACAAAATTTCTTGGAATTACTCCAAGTTTATCACTAAAGGTATGGTCACACTTGGCAAATAATTACTCAAAAAATCGTAACCACTTGTTGTAGCACAAATATCTTTGACATTGTTTACTCTAGCAAGTGTTTGGCAAGATCAAACATCATCAAATAAAATAGAACTAAATATTTGCTGTGCCTTGTATTAAATAAACAAAGTTCTTTGAAATAAATAAACAAATTGAAATATTTAGTTTTTTTATTCGACCTTTTTTTAAATATTCTATAATTTCTTTTTTTAAAATTGAAATATATTTTATTGTTACGTTTTTATGTCTTTTTAGTATTTTTCGGCAAATATTTGCCAAGTGTGACCGTACCTTACCTAGATTAACAAAGAAACAAACTAAAAACTAACAGGAATATATTTTGTTATATAAACCTAACAAATCTCCATACAAAGGCTTTAGTTATAGTTAGTTGATTTTATTGCTACAAATAGTTCTAAGAAGTATTTATAAATACCTACACAAAACAAAAGCGTCTCTAAAGTGGAAGGATTAGCTACACACAGAGAAAAAATATAGTTGTAGATGTTTTCCACAACAATGTTAACAATACATATTACAAATTTTTTAAATATGATTATGTTAATCATAATATGTTTAAGTTACGATGCTAGTAACTATGTTTGTAGTACTCGTATTTGTGGCAATCATGTTTGCGATGAATTCATTTATCATAATATGTTGCTCTTCGATTATGATTGAGAACACCATAATATGGTATAATCTTTTATCATAAAACTGATCACCACAAACATTACATAATTACTATAATCATTATCTTAACTATGTTATGGTTACCGCAATCATATAAGTAATTACAGTGACCATAATATTAAAGAAAAAATTTATAAAATTTATAATATAATTTTTAGAGAATACTATGCTTGAACTTTTTTATATTTATTATTAGAGAAACTTATTCATTTGGCTTGATTTCACTTTTTTAATTTTTTTTTAATTTAATTAAATAATTAAACAATTATATTTTATTTTTCGAAATTAAGGTCTTTTATTTTTATTTTTTATTTATTTCTTCAATTGGTGTATCGAAATATTGGAAGAAATAAATAAAAAATAAAAATAAAAGACCTTAATTTCGAAAAATAAAATATAATTGTTTAATAAATAAAAAGGTCGAACAAGCAGTTAAATAATCATTGATTAAATATTTAAATAATTAATTTAATTAATAATTATTGTCCAAGATCTACTTGTAAACATCATCTATTTAACTCACCATTTATTGAGAAATAGAGTTCGGGAATTAAACATATTTCTTATTACATGTTATTAGTTAAAACGAAATTTTACTTTTTTTTTTTTTGTTTTTACAATGTGTGTGTATTCTTCTTTATTATTATTATTATTATTACAAATTCGAGTTATTAATTAAAAAAATGAACTCAAGCCAAATGAAAAATTTTCTTTAATAAGAAAAAACAAATGTATCTCTACGTGTACAAATGTATTTATATTTCTACTGGCAAAACACAAAGCAAAAACAGTGTTGATCATATAAAAAAAATTTAAAGCAAATTAGTGCTTAGAATTTTTTTTTTGTAAAATAAAAAGTAAAAAAATCAAGAGTTGTTAAATGTATTAATAAAATTATATTTTATATTATTATATTAATAAAAATGAGTAAAGTTTACTGAATTTCAATTTGGTTTTTCTCAATATAAATTTGAATTTCTGAAATTCAAATTGTATTTGCTCAATTTCGATTTGACAAGGTAAAGTGCTAAACATTACCAAAAAAATAGTCATCTAATATTTGGTCTATTAATTGCTTCCAATAACAAATTTTCCAGCAACTGGCTTCATACATTTGTATAGGTATGTGAAATAATAATAATTGTGTACAATGTTGCTTATGTGCGTGTATAAACCTTTTAATAAATTAAAAAAAGGAAAAAAGTTCAATCAACTTTTCGCTATATTAAATAGATTATAACAATATTTAAAAAAATATATACACAAGCACTCACTCATATACGAGTATGTATGTATGTATGTATATAAATAAAAACACACATAAATGGTTTATAGGTATATGTACATGAATATAAAGTAAAAAAAAATAACAATAATGAATTAATAATAAAGACTGAACGCTAACTGCAGCAACTGTAACGTCAACACCATGCAACCATAAACATACCCTGCACTAAAATGCAACTCTGCATTTGTTATTGTTGTGTTAAGTCATGGAATCAAAACAATAAAATGAAAGAAGAAGCAAGCAAAAATATTATATTATAAATGACTCAATTTTAACCTCAATTTTAAAGGTAAATAATAAATAAGGAAATATGTAATTTGGTTAAAAAAGAAATTTAAAATAAATGTTAAATAATTTCTTTAAACTTTCATTTGTTTAAATTACACCATTATACATGTGTATGTAGTATATAAAATACATTTAAATTAAAACAATTACAATTATTGTATTCAAGCTTAAATCAAAAACAAACAAATGTCAACCTTAAACATGCACAATTATTTGAAAATGTAGAGAAATAACTACCTCTACCCCTCTCTAAATCCATACAGTACCTGCTCCTTAGCGCAGAAGTAAAAACCTGGTACATACTAACGACACAGTTTATATGCCAAAAAAAACAACAAACATTTTTTGTTCATATTTTGCAAAATTACAATTCACAGTAATGCACAATAACAACAAATGCTCAATAAGCCAAAAGTACAATCACACTTGGCAAATATTTGCCGAAAAAGACGTAACCACTAAATAAAATATATGTACATATTTGTATTCGTTTATTTATTTTAAAAAGAAAACTTTGTTTATTTAGGCCAAATCACAACAAACATTCAGTCTTATTTTAATTGTTGCTGTTTGCTGCTTGCAAAACTCTTGTTAGAGTAAACAACGTCAAACAAATTTGTGCTAAAACAAATGGTTACGCTTTTTTGCGTAAATATTTGTCATGTTTAACCATACCTTAACTCTATCCAGAGCACAAAACATTGCAAATACAAATATGTTAGGTTATGTTGCTGTGTTATTGTTTTGATTTTGTTTTTGTGGCCTGCTCGAGCCTGCGCAGAAAAGTTTACATATATATTTTTGTAATTACTACTCCCAATTTCAAGTAAACACTGTGCAAGGATGTGTATGTATGTATGTGAAGTTCCCTAATAATGTGAATGTGTTATTAAGAGAGCATAGAAGAACTTAAATATTTAATTAATTGGTCTCATGAGAGGGAGTTTTCTCAGTTGTTGAGTGTTGTTTTTTTTTATAGAGTTGTTGAAGGCAATTTCACTTAAAATACTTTAATTATTGTGGCTAATAAAGTTTAATTAAAGTGAATAATTGGGAAAATTTTATGTCGTGTAATAAAGTTGGTAAAAAAAATATGATTTGAAAGTAAATGTGTATTAGAGTGGTTCGCCTTTCATACAAAAAAAAAAGAAAATAATATAAAATAATAAAAATAATATAAAATATTTAGCATTATTGTGGGTACGAATCGAGTTTTTAAAAGTCATGGCTAGAATTTGACGTGGTAGTAAAAAATGTTTAAATACAGAAATATAGCCCTTACAGAGCCATGAACACCGGTATACAAAATGTTATGATCGGACTAAAAATAGCGACACAGTGAACAAAGTATTAAAAGGGCGGTATTTATAGGCGTGGTAAAAAAGTAAAAAAAAAATTCTGGAATTTTTTTTTACTTTATATGTATTTTTGATCATAGGGGGTGACTGACAAAACTTTTTTTCGAACCACTCTACTACATATGTATAAAAATTTTGATAATAATAGCACAATTCACAATCTTGTGCAAATGATATTGCATCACTGCATTTGCAAAAAGGTTCAGCATCATTTTGTTCTACACTTTTTTTTTTAAAAAGAATAACGTACATGCAATTCCATGAGTGTTAGACAAAAATCACAACCACCAGTAAACAAGTTGTTCGAATGTCAGTTTTTTATAATTAACAAACACAAACTGCGAGAAGCTTTTTGGCTTATCTGCAGAAAACACCCAGAGTCTTTGGCAGGAATCGAACCTGCAACCCTCTGACTGATAGTTCGGCAAACTATCGCCTAGTCTATCGGGGCACCCTAACCAAATACACAGCAAGAGCAAAAATATGCTAAACGTATTTGCAAATGCAATGATACAACACCATTTGCACAAGATTGTGAATTGCGCTAATGTATTAAGCGGTAAATATTAAAAATATTCGCTTGAAAAACTGAAAAGATTACCCAGCAAGCCATATGAGTCCGAAAAGAGTCTTTTCTGACACCTTTTCCGGAGCGTTCATGCTCTTTATGAGCCGAAAAAACAATAATTATTGCTCCAAAATGGTCAGTCAGAAAGAGCTCTTATGGTATGCTGGGTAGTTAGTGAAGCTATGTTTGGGAACATACATAGGGAAGAACCAATTTACATTTATTATAGAATTTGAGACTCTCTCTTAGACTAACTTATAACTGTGGCATTATTTAAGCCAAAAACGACGAAAACGATTTTCATCACATACTCGTACATGATAATCTACATATTTTATTATACATACTACATATATTGGATGACTTTGTAGATCAGTGCTAGAAGAGTGTCAGTTGTTCATATCGGATAATAATTAAAATAGATTTTTGTCACGAAAGAAATTGTGTTATGTATCAGCATAAACTAACAAAGTGCAGTTAATTCATTTAGCAAATAAGTCAATATAATTTCTTTTATGTCTATTGTTGTTGATGTTGCTGTTCTTATTCTTCTCTTAAAAACAAAGCCATTGAAATTTAATTATCAAAACATTGCACAATTTATTATAAGATAAAATAAACACAAACATCATATTTCTACTATACGTAAAGTATCTCTTCTAGCTAGACAAGTGTGTTTTCAATGTGTACGAGAACATTTCGTTATTATCAGAATATTATGAAATTTTATTGCGGAACCTACACACTGTGAATTTATAAAGTACATTTTCAATTTTAACAACTGTTATTACTTATTATTTTTGTATGTACATATGTATGTACGTCTGGCGGGAACATTGAATATTGCCCACCCTCTATTAATTTATAAATTACTTTAGACAATTTTCGTTTCGTTTTTTTATAATTTTGTTTTCTTGAATTGTATAGAAACTTGAGCCATTGTCATGTGTCTGATTAAGTGTTTATTATGAGACAAGAGGCTTTGAAAGTTTTGTAATACAAATTCATACATATACATACATACATACATACATATGTATTTATATGTTTGTTCTTGATGATCACTTGTGACACTTGTGAGAATATTATGAATTGTAAGAAATAAATTGATATACATAAGAATTTTAATGTAGAATTTAGACACTTAAAGTTATAATTCAAAATTCAAAATTTATCATTAATGAATTTTAATGATGGATGTCAAGGACTGCTGCTTTATTCCCAACTGGTATGAGATTAGGTTCATTATGAAATTAGGTTTATGTTTCTAGAGAATATTTTCTATAGAAAAATGCTATATACTGATCTGAAGTAGAAGCTGAACTACATATAAATTGAAGGTTTCCCCGATAGACTAGGCGATAGTTTGCCGAACTATCAGTCAGAGGGTTGCGGGTTCGATTCCCGCCAAAGACTCTGGGTGTTTTCAGCAGATAAGCCAAAAAGCTTCGCAGATTGTGTTTGTTAATTATAAAAAAAAAAAACTGGAGCTGAACTAGAACTGAACTAGAACAAGGCGGTTATTGTGTATTTCGATTTGAAGCAGAAAATTTACGAATTCGTAAAAATACAATTATTATTTTTAGTCGAACTGTTAATTTTAAATTTTTGATATATTTCTTTAGTCAGGCTCGAGTTCATTAAATTTAATTTTCATTAAATTATTATTTTTACTGAAGGTGGGAATTGTTTTTACAATATAAAATCTTATTCAATTTTTTTTTTTTTTTTTTTGATAATTTTTCTTGGCTGAGCTGGGGATTAAACCTGGGTTGAATTTACATGTTTCGAGAATCACCACATCACCTGACTAAAGAAATATATCAAAAATTCGTAAAAATTGTATTGTGTAGCCCGATTTTCGTATATTTAATTCCGAAAACTTTATTATGCGGAATTTGTATTTCCTTTTTGAAAAACCAAAAAATTGCTTTCGTAAATGTAATTATGTAAAAGTAAGCTAGTGTCAATATCATTATTAAAGATATAGTCACATTTGGCAAATATTTACTCAAAAATAGCGTAACCACTTGTTTTAGCACAATTTTGTTTGACGTTGTTTACTCTTACACAAGCATCAAATAAATAAAAAAAATGTTTAGAAAAGTTTTTTTTTTTTTAAATAAATATACCAGTTCAAATATATTTTATTTAGTGGTTACGGCAAATATTTGCCAAATGTGACCGTACCTTTACGTTCGTAAATCGTTTGATTGCTATTTTGCTAGCGAAAGTCAAGAAATATTTTAAAATGAAAGTCTTAATCTACACGAAGCAAATTTTATTGAAAAGTTTGATACATTTTTTTCCTTGAAATTTCTTCGCTGTTCACACAGCACAATTCATATTGTTTATTGCTTAAACCGCTCGTATTTTTATTTGAGAGTAAACACACATTTGTATACACATATGTAATACGAATAGAAGAGTAACACGAATTGCTAGTACAATCAAGTGTGTACTCGTCTTATCTTCTGCTCACCCCGATATCTAAAAGGTAATCAGATTAGCTTAAAGAATTGCTTCGTGTAAATTGGAATTTAGTTAAAGAAATTAATTTTTATTAAAAGTTAATATGCCAAGACAATTTATTCTTCCAAACATTTGGCAAAAACGTTACAAATGCGAAAAGTAGATAAATGGAATTGTTATGAAGTAGAAAAACTTTACAAATGTTTTAATAAATTTAGAAAAAACTGTACTTACAAATATAAGAACTTATACAATTTTTTTATATACATTAATATAATATATACATTAAGATAAAGTCTCTTCGACACAAATATAGACTTTCAGTCACCAAAAGAGGGCCAAATAGTTTTTATTCCATAACACTATTCGACTGATTAGCTTAAAATTAGTGCGGCTGTTGAGCACTTCCGTGAAAGTAATGGATATGAAGCGAACACTAACACGGCTTCCGTAATTGTTACGGAAATTTATATTTAAGTTATGGAAAATTACCCTGAAGGAAACCTGGGGTCAAGTGTCTCCAAGTCATCACTTTCGTCTACTATTTTGGTAACGGTTTGGCGACATTGTCAACAGCATTGTCACAATGGTTATTATTATACAATTATTTTTGTTCAATTGTGAGCCTCGATAGACTACGCGATAGTGTGCCGGACTATCGTTCAGAGGTTTTCGAGTTCGATTCCCGCCAAACACTCTGGGTGATTTCGGATTTATTTTTAATTAAATATTTTTTTGTATTTTATTTTTTTTTTAATAAAACTCCAAAAGTTAGCAAAAAATGCATTTTTATTTTCTATTTCAGAAAAGTACCAAAAGTGTAGACAATGTGGTCCCAAAAGAACTACTTAGTCAGTATTGACGCAGTCTACTGGTAGATTTCGTAGGACAAGCCTGTGCTAAATGTCAAAAGTAGATAGCATTAATAAGGGTATAATTTGTCAATAGGTAATGGTGACATCGTCAATAGGTAATCAGTATAATTTTACTATTGACATTTCCTGCAGGGTATTGTATACATGTATGTATGTATGTATGTACGTATGTCAACCAAATAAATATTTGTTCAATTCACAAGTAGTGTTGTATGTTGTACATTGTATGATACACAATGATTAACACAATTTTGAGCAAAGTCGTATGTTTATGTTGCCAAGCTTTCAAAATGTCAAAAGTAAAATATTAAAAATTAATAATACAAGTAAGAAAAAAATAAATAAATTCAGTATTGTGTGAAAAATAAAATGCAGACATTTTAACAATTGAGTCAAGTATGTATGTAAAAAAAAGTAAATGAATTATCGTTTTTCATAAATTAAATACAATAACATTACATTATATAAATTTGTTGATTATTAATTTTATTTTCTTAAATTACATTTGTCAATCAGTTTATGATTTAAATGTTACCTTTGGATTATTTTTTAAACTAAAAACAGTAATTTTTTAATTGATTTCATACAACATACCAACAACATTTGTACAACTATTGTAAATTCAGACGACGTACAATTTCTACGACTCTACAACATCAGTTGTGAATTGAACAGTTGAAACCTAAAATTATTAACTAAATAATAATAAATGTCTTAAAGTAGTAACACAGAAAAACAATTTTATAAGAAAACATGTGTTTCTAACTATACGCCAAATAAATTAACATAAGCTTGCGAATTAATAAAAATTCGAAGTTATGAAAAACACGCTCCATTAATAAGTTTGTAGGTTTTTGCTCTAGTTAATGTTTTTTAAAGTAAATATTTTTCAAAGTAATTTTGACATTTATTCCCAATGTACACGAAGCAATTCTTAGTAAAGAGATTGATACAAGTTTTGCTTTGATATTACTTTGCTGTTCACACAGCACAATTCATATTGCTTAAATCGCTTGTATTTTTATTTAATAGTAACTATAAGAATACGAGTAAGAGAGTAACACGAATTGCTAGTACAAACAAGTGTGTACTCGTCTTATCTTCCCCTCATCCCGATGTTTAAAAAGTTATCAGCTTAGCTTAAAGAATTGCTTCGTTTAAATTGGGACTTAGCAAAAAAAATTCAGCTATTTTTAAAAGTGCTGTCAAATTTGCAACATAATTAGATTTGGCGACACTTGGTTTTAGCCGTAAAAATGTACAACATCTTTCGAACGTATTACATAATACGATTTAGTTTCCGTATTGAAAATAGCTTTGGAAAGTCTTTTCGATTCAAATCGAAATACGCAATAACCCCCCCTAAACTAGAACTGAACTAGATCTGAACTAGAAACTGAACTAAAACTATGAAATTTTCCATAGAAACTTCTGTTATACTCGTACATGAAATATTTGTGTCTAAAACAATTTTTCTATAAATTCTTGAAATTTAAATACCAATTCGTTTAAAATATTACAGATTTTTTATTAAAGTTTATCTTAAACACTATGATAGACTTACCTTTATCCTTGTACTATAAAACCGTAATTCCTTGCTCTCCCTAACTCGCTCTCTCTCTCTCAAACTCAGGCGCTCTTTTCTGGTCAAGAAAAAAATAGAAAAACAAAAAACAGCTGTTTGTTTTCAAAAGTTTTGCTTTTTCTGTTGACTTTTGCTGAGTTATTGTTCGTTTTCTTAAGGGCTGCTGTTGTTTGTCGTAATCTGGCTAAGAAGTCATGGGTGAGGTTGGGAATCTCTTGAAGCAAGAAAATGTTTTGCAATGTTTGTGATGTTGTTTATAAGTATATTTATAAATTTTGGTTAAAGCTAGTTTGTTGTATTGCTGTTTATTTGGCTGTAGGAGCTATTACAATTTACAATAGGTCTGGTGGTTTGTAAGAGAATTTAGTTAGAATTTTATTGATTTTTCCAAAACAAAATTAATGTGACTTGTGTTTATTTGAACGTTTTATTTTGGCTTAATATTTTGTTGATTATTTGCTAAATTTTTAATGACAAATCCAAAAACCGGTCCAGACCTTGTTTATTTGCTTTAAATTTGTTGTTATTGTATGTATTTATTTATTTTAATTATCGTGTGATGTTTTTGTATCTTGCTGTTTTTTTTTTTAGATATAGACGTTATTTCTTTGTTGATTTTTTTCAATATATTTTTTCAGTTGTTTTATTGCTTTTACAATTGTTACCAAAGTTCTTTTGGAATTTGTTTAGGTTTTTATTTTATTTAATTTTTATTCTTTTTTTGGTATCTGCAGAACAATCTTATCTATTTAGTGCAAAAACATATTATAACAATAACAACAACACACAAAAATATCTATACACCCAAAATTATATACTTGTACAATTTCTTTTTTACTTGGCCTTTTATTTTCTTTCTCGTTCATTTATCACAACAATACACAAATTTTCTGTGTTTTTTTCTTTCAAAATTACTCAACTTTCAACAAAATGTATCACTTTAATTAATATCACCAGCAAGTTATAATTTTTATTTTCAAAATATTTTAGCAATTTCTTTAAAAATATCAAATTTTCTTTCAACAAAAAATTACTTTTCATTTGCTTTAAATACTTTTTTTTTTCAACAAAAACTTTTATTTTTTTTTACTTTTACTCAAAACTCGTTTTTTATACTTTTAAACAAAAATTTTTTGAATTTTTAATTAATAGCACTTTTTTTAAATTTTCTTAATTTTTTTTTGTGAAAAAAAATCTTAATTTTTTATTTCTTTAATAACAATTAAGTCTTGTTAAAAAAAACATGTATCTCAGTAACGCTGATGTTGTTTTTGTACAATTTTTTATTTTTTTTCAATTGATTTATCCAAACTGGGCAACAACCCACTGCAGATACGTGCGAATGGCAACTGATTTGAACACATCGCACTCAATCAGCTTCAACATTCATACGCGCTTGTCTTCAATATGAAATTTGAAAAGAAAACAACTAAATACAAATACAAAATAAAAACAATCTGCTGGTTTGTTTTGTATAGAGTATCTTTTAAATATAAATTGTTGTCAGGGCTGCCAGATGAATTTCGGAAAAAATCGTCAAAATCCCGATAAAAAAAAAATCGTCATTTCGAATTTTAAAAATCGTCAAAAAAATCGGAAAAATAAAAAGTCACTATTTCTAGTAGTATTTTGAAATCGTTATTAAAACGAAAACATAAAAATTCAAGTTTATAGTCTCTTGTACAATACATATCAAAATACGTAAATTTTAACTTTTTACATAACAAATCACAAAAAATTTTATGTTAAACACAACTTGTGTAATATTTAATAATTAATATCTTAGTCCGTTTTCACTTCTATAATTCTCACTCGTCAAGGCAAGTATTTTTGGAAGAGAAGGGAAATAAGAACAAAAGGGGTACAAACTTGACGGTACTGTCAATTTTCTTATTTCCTTTTGTTTTTTTTTTCATGCATGTTGATTTACATTAAAAAGTACGAAAATTGAATTGACATGTTTGATGAAATGGCAAGTTCAAAAGAGAATTGAACAAAAACTGGTCTGCTAAAACTGAATAGTGTGAAACAGTATTTTATAAATAAATTGTTGAATTCAGCATATTTTATTAATTCAGGTTAAATTACAATGTCAAAACAATTTATTTTATTAAGTTTTAAATGACATTTTGTGAATAGAATTCAACATATTTTTAAAGAATTCCATATTTCTGTTATTTAAATTTATTCGGCTGAATATGCTTTCGACGTTTTGTTAAAATAGGAGAAGTTTTTGTAGAAGAATTTCCCCGTGGAAATTCAGAAATTGTTTCCTCTTAAAATTTTAGTTCATGGAATTCAGTATTTAAAATTGATTTTTATGTTTACAGATAAATAAGTAATTTCGACTATCCTGTCTCAATATTATTTGGAATTATTTTACTTGAACTTAACAACAATAATTAAGAAAACACTACTATCACTTAGTTTTGTTTTTGAAATAGTTGTTGTCTCAAAAAAAGAGAGAATTTGGTAACAAAAACATTAATAAAACTAACAATTTAAAGAAAATTTTAATAATTCAGGAAATCGTCATTTTCAATGAAAAAATCGTCAAATCGTCATTTTGCTATTTTTGAAACCAAAAATCGTCAAAATGACGATAAATCGTCAAATCTGGCAGCTATGATTGTTGTCTAGAATTAATGCCATAAAGAGAGCTGACGAGAGCACAAAACAAACAAACCAAACACATAAAACAATTACATTTCAAGCAAACAAGTTGACAGTGCTGCCAGTATTTTTTCAGAGCTTATCCCCAATATTTGATTTGTCATCTCCAAAAATCCCCAAACTGATTTTTTTTGATTCAAATTTTTATTTTATTTAAAAACTTAAATATTTATTAAATAAAATTCATTTTTATCGATATCTACATATATTAATATTCAAACTAATTCGATTTGTAATTATAAACCTTGTAAAGAAAAAATTACACATAATATAATAAAAGTGTAGCATTTCAAAAACTTCAGAATCAAAATTGCTTGTATTAAAAAGCTTTTGCATTTCAGCAGATGGATGAAATTTCTCACAACAAAATGAATTATTTTTAAAGTATGTGTTTATTCTGAGAAGTGCTTCCATGCCAAACCATGGGAAAGAAACCATCCACTATAAATAATAACACACATTTTTAGACATGCCAGACGCACATTTTTTAGCTCAAAAATCATTCTTGTTACCATCAGTTATAAAAAAAATCTCCAAAAAATCCCCTAAAATTGTGTTGTTATCCCCAACAAATCCCCGGATCCCCAAGAAGAAATTTTTATCCCAAATCACGAAAAAAAATCCCCAATTTGGGGATAAATCCCCTAAACTGACAACGCTGCAAGTTGAAAACAAACAATGAGCAAGAAAGCGATTTACACTTAACAAAATTATTAATACTATTAATAATAATATTAATTTATTCACCCCTATCGTGAATAAAAATTCCACATGAAATTTGTTTCTTTTTATTTTTTTAACATTGAATTTTAATAGGAAAAGTGTGAAAAAGGAACAAATTTCATGTCGAATTTTTATTCACGATAGGGGTGATTATTAGAGAAAATTTTTCATTTGTCTTGAGTTCATTAGTTTTATAATTCAAAGAATACTAATATTTTTTAGACAATTATTGGATTGCATTTTCTGTTCTGCCTGCGTAATCAAATTTCGTTGTAACTCAGAACATGTCAACAAGAAATATGATTAATTCCCGAAATCTATTTCTCACTAATGGTGAGTTAAATAGATGATATTTAGAAGTAGATCCTCAAACATTGCTGAGGACGCCCTTGGCAGGGTAGAAAATGCATTCCAATGTTCCAATTGTCTAAAAAATATTGCTCTATAATGGTATTTTTTTTAATTATAAAGCTTAAATTTGTTTAATTATAAAGTTTAAATTCATCTCTAGTTCTGTTCTAGTTCAGTTCTAGTTTAGTTCAGCCTCTAGTTCAGCTTCAAGTTCTGCTTTTAAATTATTTTCTAATTCAGTTTCAGTTGTAGTAGGGTTTAAATATGTTTACAAATCTCTTATGAAAATTTTAAGAAAGTTCAAAAAACAACTTATGATAACTAATTTTTCAAAGTGTATAAAAATGAACTCTCTTTGTATCCAGGAATGCCAATCCCGAAATCGCTATCTCGTTGTCGGGATTTATAAATCCCGAAAAAAAGTATTTACAAAGTCATCAACAAAAATTTTAATTTTACAAAAGTATGCCAAAGACGTAAATTTGAAAGAATTAAAATTAATTTAGGACTGCCGAAATCGAACGCACTATTTGAAAAAAATGGTTTAATTTATTTAAATCTGAAAAGATGACAGATGAAGAATTTGTTTTACTCAAATAAATAGTTGTTAATTTAAATCCAGTGAATGTAACAGATATGAAGCTCTTCTTATGTTGGACTTTTTTTTAGGCTCAATTAAATATCAGAATGTGAAGAACTGGCGAAATCTTTACTTAAAAAAAAACCAAGAAAGAAGAATAAATTTTTAAAGAAAATTAATGAGCGAATTTGATAATAAGGTAGAAATGTTTCTTTTTAGAAATGAATTAAAACGAATGAAATAGAAATATGTAAAAACACCGCACAACACCTAAAAAAGTCTGTTATGAAATGGCAACAAATATTGAATAAGAAATAGAATTATTTGTTTCAAAGGATGATAAAAGATTGTTTATGCAATCAGCATATAACAATTG
Source organism: Bellardia pandia (assembly GCA_916048285.2). Taxonomy (NCBI): domain Eukaryota; kingdom Metazoa; phylum Arthropoda; class Insecta; order Diptera; family Calliphoridae; genus Bellardia; species Bellardia pandia. Next base: position 96,192,657 of record OU696533.1, on the reverse strand, counting down.
CCTAACAATTTTGCCCACAAAAAATGTAAACCATGTTGTTTTTCGTCAGTTTTATATATTGGGAATAAAATTAAATCAAGATTCCATTTTCTTAAGATAACTTAATATTTTTAAGAAGCTTTTTGAAGTCGTACGACAATATTTTATTGCTTTTAAATTAATGGCATGTCTCTAAATAACGAGTGACTTAAATTTTTCGGCCAAATGAGTACAAAAATTAGTTTTGGGGTTTTATAATACAAGTGTCAATTTTCTTGAGTGTAAACGTAAGACTATCTATTTTTATGATTTCTACATTGCAATTTTAATTGTCCTACTGCCAAAAACAGACAAGTAGAAATAAGTGCTTGTGTGCATCACAAAACAATATTTTATATATTATTTCGTATATTTCTACAGCATAAACTGTTGTCCACTAACTTAACTTTCAATTACAATGTTAATGGAAACATTTTTCATTTTTTCATTCAATTTATTACAAAATTAAAAAATTCATAGCAATTTCAATTCACATAAATTATTTTTGTATTGTAAATAAAACACAGCTGTTTGCTTTCTAGGGTTGTCCCTAAAAAATTAAAATATTGAATATTAACATGGAAAAAAGTAAACAAAATATCTAATTAAATAATTTGGCAATAATGCAATATAACAACTCAATATTGCCAAGGTAACTAACGTAAGTCAGACGAGTGTATTATAGAAACTCATTTGCTTACGTACTCGCCCGTTTACCACTCGTTCGCGTGAGAATACACTCGTTATCTAGAAATATGTCATTAGTAAATTTAAAAATTATAGCTATGGGAACAGAAAATGTTTGTTTTCGAACATTTTTATAGTTAACATAACACTTTTTTGAAATAAATAGCTTTTATAAACCAATTTGTTTCAACATGAAAAAAAATACCACCATCCCGGGATAAAATACCCAATCCCGGGGTTTAGAAAATCAGTCTCGTTTGGCTGCCCTATTTGTAACATTACATAGAGAGCACATTTTTATAACAAACTCTCTCTCTCTCTCTCATCTGTCCTTAAGTAATGCTCTCTTGCTCTTTAAAAATGTCTTCTCACACAAAACAATGGATATTCAAAAAATAAAAATGTATGTTGTGAACATAGCTGCCAGATTTGACGATTTTTGGTTTCAAAAATAGCAAAATGACGATTTGACGATTTTTTCATTGAAAGTGACGATTTTCTGAATTATTAAAAATTTCTATCATTTGTTAGTTTTATTAATGTTTTTGTTACCAAATTCTCTCTTTTTTTGAGACAACAACTATTGTTCTCATTTAATATCATAAATATTAAGAAGAACATGACATATTTCAAAAACAAAACTAAGTGATAGTAGTGTTTTCTTAATTATTGTTGTTAAGTTCAAGTAAAATAATTCCAAAAAATATTGAGACAGGATAGTCGAAATTACTTATTTATCTGTAAACATAAAAATCAATTTTAAATACTGAATTCCACGAACTAATATTTTAAGAGGAAACAATTTCTGAATTTCCACGAGGAAATTCTTCTACAAAAACTTTTCCTATTTTAACAAAACGTCGAAAGCATATTCAGCCAAATAAATTTAAATAACAAAAATACGGAATTCTTTGAAAATAAGTACCTCTCGTATATGATAGATGAATTGAATTCTATACGCAAAATGATATTTAAAACTTAATAAAAATAAATTGTCCTGACATACGTTAAATCAATTTTCGTACTTTTTAATGTAAATCAACATGCATGAAAAAAAAACAAAAGGAAATAGGAAAATTGACAGTACCGTCAACCTTGTACCCCTTTTGTTTTTATTTCCCTTCTCATCCAAAAATACTTGCCTTGACGAGTCAGAAGTGAAAACGGACTAAGATATTATAAAAATATTACACAAGTTGTGTTTAACATTATATGTGTTAAATTAATAACACATACGAGCATAACTACCCGCTTGAGTATTTGTAGGATACTAAATTTTTATTTAAAAACTTATTCTTAAGTACTAACATTGAAAATCTTAAGCCTAACTAGAACTGATAAGCTATGATAGTACACATGCACACATTAGCGATTCTTAATTTATTACTCGTTAAGTGTTTTATGATCATATTTAGGTACCTGCGTATTTTAGTGATAAATACAAAAGGTTTCATTATCTGTGTTGGTGTTTGTCAAAATACCCAATCACACGGAATTACTATAATGACATTTTTTGTCTTTCTATTCTTAGAACTAATTAATATTTAATGAATATTATCTTCTACTAATAAACATGTTCAATTCTGAACAATATGTTTTGTGATTTGTTATGTAAAAAGTTAAAATTTATGTATTTTGATATGTATTGTACAAGAGACTATATATATATATATATAAAATTGATTTTTTATGTTTTCGTTTAAATACAAATTTCAAAATACCATTAGAAATAGTGACTTTTTATTTTTCCGATTTTTTTGACGATTTTTAAAATTCGAAATGACGATTTTTTTCTTTTTTGTCGGGATTTTGACGATTTTTTCCGAAATTCATCTGGCAGCCCTGCTTGTGAATTTAAAAGCTACAAAAAGCAAAACAAACCAAAATAAAGGTTTATATATTTGGAGCTGCACATTTAAATGCAATTTACTCGTATGTATCTAAGTATCTACAAGTAGAGAAAGACGGAGAATGCAAAGTTACCCAGTAATGCAATGTCGGGCCACCAAAAACGCATCATACTGGAATATACAGTACTGGTTTATGCACATGGATTATTTTTTTTGGAAAATGTGTATTATTTCGATTTGTTTTTTTTTTTTTTTTTTTTTTTGTTTTGGGTTTTTCTCAACTTCACACAAAATGTTTCCTTAATGTTGTTCCTTGATTACTAGCAGAACATAAATAAATCTTCTAAAAACCATAAACACATTTGGTTCGTTCGTATTCTTTTATTTGAGTTGCCTCCTAGACATGTGTAACATGCATACATAGGCCAGCCCTATATCTGTGTAGCATTGTAGATACTCGTTTGTACTGGTATCCAAAGTGTCAATATTTTCTTTGGCTGCTTTTTTTTTTTTTTGAGTGAATTAAGAAAAACAAGTCCCCACGTTGCTGGTACGACACAGTTAGTTAGAAGTTGCTGTTCGCTGCTATGTTGTATTTTCTTTTCCTTTTTGTTGCTGGCTGCTGTTGTAGATATTTTTTGGTGGGCTTCTATTCGATTTGCTGTTGTTATTTTAATTTATTTCCTTATTTGCCTTCAAATGCCACATGTCTCTTAATTTGACTTTTGCCATATTTTGTTTGTTGCTTGTTTCGTATCTGGGTGCCGTGTACAGTACAGTGCAGCTTGCACAGCGATTCCAACACACATATGCACATGTGTCACTTGAAAGGAAAACTATAATTGTTTATTTTTGCTTTATGTTTTAAACAATTTCACTTTAAACGCATTTTGCATTTTTATCTACATTGACATGTGATTTGTTTTGCTTTAAAAGTCACTTGATGTTATTTTTTCTTCGTGCTGTTGTTGCAGTGTTTTATTTGTGGCCATTGTAGATGATGTATTTATTAGATGGATAGTTTGATTTGAAAGGAAGCGGAGTTTTTGTAATGTTTATAGTTATTAGTCTGACACGATTTGCTTAGCAAATATATTGGGATTTTCAAGCATTCCCTCAAACTTAAATTGCTACCATTTTAACATTTTTAGACTAAAGTCTACTCCTCAGACTATCTGCATCTCCTTACACTACCGTCTACATCTTCGACTATCTTTTGCTTCTCTGACTTCCGTCTACTCCTCAGGCATCTTCCTTTTCTAATAATATCTTCATTTTCTCAGTCTACTGTCTACTTCTAAGACTACAGTCAACTCCTAAGTCTACCTTCTGCTCTGACTCTCTTCCTTTTCTCTTTGCTCTGACTTCCGTCTCTCCTCAGACTATCTTCCTTTTCTCATAATATGTTCATCTCCTCAGCCTACTGTCTACTTCTCAGACTACCGTCAACTCCTTAAACTATCTTCATCGCCTAAGAACACCGCCTGCTTCTCAGACTTCTACTCCTTAGACTGTCTTCCTCTTCTCAGACTATTGTCTGCTCCTCAGAGCTCCGTCTACTTCACAGACTGTCTTCATCTCCTCAGACTACCGTCTACTACTCAGACTGCCGTCTATTCCTCCGAATACCATCTACTCCTGAGACCACCGTCTTCTCTTCAGCATACAGTTCTCTCCTCGGACTACCTTCTTCAGTGCATGATGTGTGGATTCTAAGTGATCAAGTGCCAAATTCGGTTTGGTTACCGTTCCAGAGAAATTCGTCCTCTTACCCAGAATCCCCAAATAACTTCTGGTCAACTATCTACATATCGAGAAGGTTTCTACTGAAAATCCTTTTTCATCTCAGCCGAATTTACCAATTTAACTCGGTTTTCTTTTAAAAGACGAGCCTAATGTCTCTTATTTCTTTTTGTTTCCAAGTGCTTCCTAAAGTTTTTATATAAAAGCGACAAAATATTATTGTTGTATAACGATTTTTGGTATTTTTTACAAATTTTCTTGAGAAAATTTCTTATTTATTTATCATTAAAAAAATGCAAGTGTAATAAAAATATATATATTTTTTCTGGCCCTAAAATTTAATTCTTCATTGTCATCTTTACAAACTACTTAAACTTTTCAAGTCAACCAAAGTGATTAATACAATTTAATGTACTCTCCGACTCCAACACTCCGGAGGTACATTTCGTTTATAATTGTAAATGATGTGTAAATGTGTGTTTTTCTTTTGTTTTTCACTTTTAAAATAAACAAGAAGGGTGATGCTATTTTCATACAACTTGTACACTCTATTAAACTTTAACACAGAGAAAGTATTTGGGTATGAGTTTCTGAAAAAAATACCCCCCCCCCCTTTTTTTTAATTTAATGCTTTTTATGTGCGCGTCTAAAAATTTAAAAAACTTTTTTCCTAAAATCTTTAACAGTTCATAATTATATAAAAAGTTTTGTTTATTTATTAATTCCCATGCTTGAAGGGGGGTAGTGGTGTTTTTAAAGGGGGGACAACAATCATTAGAATACTTCCGCACAGATGCGAGCTATGTATAAGAAAATACCTTAACATATTCTTTTCTAAACTACTTACAATAGGAAGAGCATATCTAAACCGCCATGAACATCCCCATTACTAAGTCTTTGTTGTTCATCAGCATCATGTACTTTAAAGATATAATCAACATTTTCTTTTACAAAATTCAATCTTTGTGAACCAAACCAAACAAAACTACTCACACTTTCAATATTCTTAACTCCAACACTACTCACTTCACCAATGTTTTCTTTTATTATTTAGGGTTGTGTTTAAGTATAAAAATCACAGCGTGTGTTCAATAAGATGTAATGACTTCATAATAGTTTCAGCTACGTACGTTGTTCTTTTCCATGGGGTAACTAAACTTGCTCTCTTGTTGCAACATAAACTTAACAAAGCAATTACTACTAAACAATAGCAGTAACTTTATATCCTTGCCAACAAATCAGCCTCCATTCCTCTTCTCCTCCTTCTTTTTTTTTATTGTATTTGACAAAAATAATATTTGCTTTCTTTTTTGTTGCCAATATATTGGTTTTTTATACAGTTTCTTTTTTTTGCCTTCTAAGAAAAGAGCCATTGAACGCTTGCAGAAATATGGTAGAATATAAATATTGTATTTTATCTTGCTATATACTCACTCATAGTAATACTTATATCATAAACGAGTTGACATCATTTTGAACCGAAACAATTCCATGCACCTTGCAAAGAGCTTTTAACCTAAATACAAAAAAAAAAATGTAGCATATCAAGGGTAGACCACGAATTGAATGTGAGCTGCATGTTCAGCTTTAATAGTTCTTATATTTATTCCTCCTTTTAGCCTTACTCTTTCTTCTCAATCCTTCTTCTTCTCAGATTAACATTGTCTTCTAAGACCTCCTTCTTTTCATCAGATTACTGAATCCTTCTTAAACTACTGCATCATACTGAGTCTTCTTCCGAGATTATCGTCTACTCCTCAGACTACCTTCTGCACCTTAGACTATCGACTACTCCTCAAACTACTATATAGTTCTGATGCTACCGACTACTCCTCAGTCAACCCTATTTTCCACAGACTATCGTCTTCTCAGAAGACTACCTTCTGCTCCTTAGACTACCGACTACTCCTCAGACAATCCTATTTTTCTCAGACTACCGTCTACTCCTCAGATTACCGTCTACTCCTCAGACTACCGTCTACTCCTCAGACTACCGTCTACTCCTCAGACCACATTCTACTCCTCAGACTATCATATACTTCTCAGACTACCGTCTACTCCTCAGACTACCGTCTACTCCCCAAACTACTAACTACTCCTCAGACTACCGTCTACTCCTCAGACTAGCTTCTCATCATCAAACCACATTCTACTCCTCAGACTACCGTCTCCTCCTCAGACTACCTTCTGCTCCTTAGACTATCGACTACTCCTCAAACTACTATATAGTTCAGATGCTACCGACTACTCCTCAGTCAACCCTATTTTCCACAGACTATCGTCTTCTCAGAAGACTACCTTCTGCTCCTTAGACTACCGACTACTCCTCAGACTACCGTCTATTCCTCAGACTACCGTCTACTCCTCAGACTACCGTCTACTCCTCAGACTACCGTCTACTCCTCAGACAACCCTATTTTCCTCAGACTACCGTCTACTCCTCAGACTAGCTTCTCATCCTCAGACCACATTCTACTCCTCAGACTACCTTCAGACAAAATTCTACTTCTCAGACTACCGTCTACTCCTCAGACTATCGTCTTCTATTTAAACTGTCTCTTTCTTCTCATACTACAATCGTCTCCTCAGACTACAATTGAGTCCTCAGACTACCGTTTTCTTCTCAGGCTTCAGTCTTTAGCTCAAAAAACCATCAACTACCTTGTTCTCCTCTAATCACCGTTGTCTCTTCCGACAACCTTCATCTTCCCAAGCTACTGTCCTTTTATTTTCAAACTATCAGCATCTACTCATGCTAGTCCAAGATACAGACTGCGGTCATCTTAGACTATCGTCTTGTACTCAGACTATCCGTTAGTACACACACAAACTCACAATATCGTTTTATGTCTAGGTGTATTGTGACTACCGTCTGGAGAAGCTTTTATTATGTATTTTACGAATCAAAATTTGTACTTCTTCTCTGTTTTGTGCCAAAGTTTGTGGATTTGACTTAATTGTTTTTGAATTTTCAATCGGAATAAATTTCCAAAAGGATTTAATTTCCTGAATATCTCTCATATAACAATAAATCCTTTAAAATCCCTTCCGTTTTAGACTTTATGTAGAACCCTATAATACCGCCGTTTCTTTTATGTTTCAATATGTAATAAAAATTTATATATAAAAATGAAAAATAAGACAAAACAAAACAAGACACAAAGAGCAGAAATCAATTTCGTATACTGCGTATGTTGCTGTTATGAGTGCACATGCTGCTACATAAATTTTATTTATTGTCTTGGGAAAAACATTGAAGGAAAATCGATGAACTTGATGATGTACAAATGAAAGACAACAGCAAAAATTAACGCATTTCTGGGTTCAAGACACAAAATGTACATATAAGAAAAATTAATAAAATTTACAAAAAAAAAAACAATTTTAAATTAACAGAAGGTTGTTAATTCTAATTACTTTAGCAATAAATAGCAGAAATGTTGCTTGATAAATTTAAATAGGCAAGATTAAAGCCGGTGTCTTATTGACTTTCGACTTAAAGATGAATATGGAGTGTTTACATTTATAATATGTATGCTTGATTTATTTTATAAAAAAAATAATATATTTATCTTTATTAAATTACTTTTCTTATTAAAACGCTAAGAATCAACTGCCAAAAAGTTGTGCTTAAAATCTTTTCGCATATTTATGTAGATAGTTTTTCATAATATATGTATGTAATTTTAAAAAATTTACTTTATTAATTTCATCACTTCCCTTACTGTTACACAACTTTTGAACTTATTTTAAAACAACAATTATCATAACATAACATATCACAATTTTGTGATAAAAATATTTTGAAATGCCTGACATACTTTTCGAAATCTATTTTTGTTGTATTTGTATTTTTAAACTGGGCATGTTTGGGCTACACAAATTTTACAACATATAAGACAAATTGTAAATAACACTTGTTTAACAAGCAAATAAACAAATTTGAAGAGATATTGGCCCATAATCATAGTCATAGAAAAAGCATACTCTAAGCAAAGGCCTGCTTTTGTTTTAAATTCAGAACAAAATTTATATGTTTATGTTGTTTAAAAGTCTACTTTTACTTAAAGTATGCTTTTTCTATAACTATGATTATGGGCCATTAAGAATAACATGAATTAATATATCGTGGCAAAAACAAAATATAATAATATAAAAAAAAACATTAATTCTTTAAGTGTATTTAAAAAGAAGTTCATCTCATGACATCTAGGTTGCGTACCTTTGTAAAGTTAAGACAATAACCTTAGCAAAGCCATTCACATTAAGTAATGTTAAAAACTTGCGCTACTACAGCTCAACTATATTATCTACATACAACCTGCATTACTGTAACTGCCTTATCAGTATTTGTTTCAATATACAAAACACAACTTGGCACTGTCTTACCATTAACTTTTAAAAATAAAGTAGCCTGCCTTAGGGGGCAGTAAAATAAATTACAAGGCAGTTTATTTAATATTATTTGGACATTAGTAAAATCACGAACCAATGTTACAGTGTAACAAAACATATTTCGAAAAAATTCCAAAAACACAAATATGTACGAAACTTAAATCAGAATAACGTTTTTTTACATCAAAATTTACACCACTTAAATTTATACATACATATAAATATATATAATTACAATAAAACACAAATTAAACTTTATAAAAACATAATTTTTCTCAGCTAAACAAAGCATTATTTATATACTGAACTCTATTTTAAAATTAAAATATTAAGCAAGTTTATTTTATCTTTTCGTTTCAGGAAAGTTAGCAGATAGAAAGATAATTTTTTTTTAAAAAATGCCCACTTGACAGCAAACACTACTACAATAAAGCGGATGGGAAGAATAAACATACTACTAACAAATGAAATCCACTAGGAATTTAATTTAATTTAATTTAATTACTAACAACATAAATATAAATTGATAAATTTTGTAATAACATTATAATTCAATTGAATAAATAATATTGGAAAAATGGCTTGAAATTTTGATATCTTCCATAAAATTTTGTTTTAACATTTGTAGTTTAAACCAGCGTTTTAAAAAGTTAAAAACGTAACAATATCATAAAGCTTTAAATAATAAATATATATAACTAAATAAGGGTAAGTAAGTAGTTTGTCATAAACCAGTTGAATTAATTATTCATTCAGTGGATTAAAGCCGCAAAATATATTTGATTGCTCAGTTGGACATCTTTTAAGCACTATAACTCCTAAACGACTAAAGATATCGCCATGATTTCTTTTGCTAATAGTAGCACAAAACAAGGACTAAAACATATTTAAGAACTTTTTCTTTTACTGCCACGCCTACTAGTACGAAATTAAGGCTTTCTTTTACAAGCTTGAAAACGGCCATTTATAATGGGCGTGGCATATTTTTAAGACTTCAGATCGATAGCCCAAGTCAAACTCTTTAAGACTGCCAAATATTACAATTATTGCTCTTATAGTTTCGGACCTATACAACTTTAAAGAAATCAACCAAATCTGTTTGTTGTCTAAAAAAATTTTTCCAAAAATGGAATTTTTTTTGTCAAGTACCAGGAAACAATAATTGGATAGAAGGTGGATTTCTATTCTTAAAAATGTTAAATGGCTCATAACTCGAAAACTGCTGGAGATAATGAGATGAAAGTTTTACCATTTTATAGCTATGGAATAGGACTATCAAACAAAGCATATGTTTAACGCCCACTGCCACGCCCACTTGGAGAAAATTAGTAGTTTATAACAAACAACGGAATTATTCAATATTTAAAGCATGCAGAATATATCCAATGACTCGGTTGGATAGCCCACTAAATTCTCTTTCATATTGGATAATTTTATAGCGCTAGCTTGTGTAGTTCGCTAGTTATCGCTTATTAAATCTAAGCATTACGAACCATAAATGTTCATCAAAACGCTTAATTTGCTTTAGCTTTTAAGCGTTATAACTCCTAAACGACTAAAGATATCGCCATGATTTCTTTTGCTAATAGTAGCACAAAACAAGGACTAAAACATGTTTAAGAACTTTTTTTTACTGCCACGCCTACTAGTACGAAATTAAGGCTTTGTTTTCCAAGCTTGAAAACGCCTATTTATAATGGGCGTGGCATATTTTTAAGAATTCAGATCGATAGCCCAAGTCAAACTCCTTAAGACTGCAAAATATTACATTTATTGCTCTTATAGTTTCGGAGTTATAAGACTTTAAAGAAATTGTTGTCTAAAAAAAAATTCTAAAAATTTTTGCAAAAATGCAATTTTTTTTGTCAAGTACCAGGAAACAATAATCGTATAGAAGGTGGATTTCCATTCTTAAAAATGTTAAATGGCTCATAACTCGAAATCTACTGGAGATAATAAGATGAAACTTTTACCATTTGATAGCTGTGGAATAGGACTATCGAACCCAGCATATTTTTACCGCCCACTGGCACGCCCACTTGGAGAAAAGTAGCAGTTTATAACAAATACATGAATTATTTAATAAATAAAGCTTGCAGAATATATCCAATTACTCGGTTGGCTAGCTTACTAAATTCGCTTTCACATTGGAAAATTTCATAACGATAGCTTTTATATTTCGCTAGTTATCGCCTATTAAATCTAAACATTACTGGCCATAAATGTTTTTGAAAACGCTTAATTTGCTTTAGCTTTAAGCTTTATAACTCCTAAACGACTAAAGATATCGCCATGATTTCTTTTGCTAATAGTAGCACAAAACAAGGACTAAAACATATTTATGATATTTTTCTTCTACTGCCACGCCTACTAGTACGAAATTAAGGCTTTCTTTTACAAGCTTAAAAACTCCCATTTATAGTGGGCGTGGCATATTTTGAAGAATTTAGATCGATAGTCCAAGTGAAACTCTTTAAGACTGCCAAATATTACAATTATCGCTCTTATAGTGTCGGAGTTATAAAACTTTAAAGAAATTGTTGTCTAAAACAAATTTCTAAAAATTTTTCCAAAAATGGAATTTTTTTTGTCAAGTACCAGGAAACAATAATCGGATAGAAGGTGGATTTCTAGTCTTAAAAATGTTAAATGGTTCATAACTCGGAAACTACTGGAGATAATGAGATGAAAGTTTTACCATTTTATAGCTGTGGAATAGGACTATCAAACAAAGCATATTTTTACCGCCCACTGCCACGCCCACTTGGAGAAAATTAGCAGTTTATAGCAAACAACTGAATTATTCAATGATTAAAGCATGCAGAATATATCCAATGACTCGGTTGGATAGCCCACTAAATTCTCTTTCATATTGGAAAATTTTATAGCGCTAGCTTTTGTAGTTCGCTAGTTATCGCTTATTTAATCTAAGCATTACGAACCATAAATGTTCATCAAAATGCTAAATTTTCTTTAGCTTTTAAGCGTTATAACTCTTAAACGACTAAAGATATCGCCATGATTTCTTCTGCTAATAGTAGCACAAACCAAGAACTAAAACATGTTTAAGAATTTTTTCTTCTACTGCCACGCCTACTAGTACGAAATTAAGGCTTTCTTTTACAAGCTTGAAAACGCCCATTTATAATAGGCGTGGCATATTTTTAAGAATTTAGATCGATAGCCCAAGTAAAACTCTTTAAGACTGCCAAATATTACAATTATCGCTCTTATAGTTTCGGAGCTGTAAAACTTTAAAGAAATCAACCAAATCTGTTTGTTGTCTAAAAAAATTTTTCCAAAAATGGAATTTTTTTTGTCAAGTACCAGGAAACAATAATCGGATAGAAGGTGGATTTCTATTCTTAAAAATGTTAAATGGTTCATAACTCGGAAACTACTGGAGATAATAAGATGAAAGTTTTACCATTTTATAGCTGTGGAATAGGACTATCAAACAAAGCATATTTTTACTGCCCACTGCCACGTCCACTTGAAGAAAATTAGCAGTTTATAACAAACAACTGAATTATTCAATGATTAAAGCATGCAGAATATATCCAATGACTCGGTTGGATAGCCCACTAAATTCTCTTTCATATTGGAAAATTTTATAGCGCTAGCTTGTGTAGTTCGCTAGTTATCGCTTATTAAATCTAAGCATTACGAACCATAAATGGTCATCAAAATGCTTAATTTTCTTTAGCTTTTAAGCGTTATAACTCTTAAACGACTAAAGATATCGCCATGATTTCTTCTGCTAATAGTAGCACAAACCAAGGACTAAAACATGTTTAAGAATTTTTTCTTCTACTGCCACGCCTACTAGTACGAAATTAGGGCGTTATTTTAAAAGCTACAAAACGCCCATTTATAATGGGCGTGGCATATTTTTAAGAATTTAGATCGATAGCCCAAGTAAAACTCTTTAAGACTGCCAAATATTACAATTATCGCTCTTATAGTTTCGGAGCTGTAAAACTTTAAAGAAATCAATCAATCTGTTTGTTGTCTAAAAAAAATTTCTAAAAATTTTTGCAAAAATGGAATTTTTTTTGTCAAGTACCAGGAAACAATAAGCGGATAGAAGGTGGATTTCTAGTCTTAAAAATGTTAAATGGTTCATAACTCGAAAACTACTGGAGATAATGAGATGAAAGTTTTACCATTTTATAGCTGTGGAATAGGACTATCAAACAAAGCATATGTTTAACGCCCACTGCCACGCCCACTTGGAGAAAATTAGTAGTTTATAACAAATAGCTGAATTATTCAATAGGTAAAGCTTGCAGAATATATCCAATTACTTAATTGGATAGCCCACTAAATTTTCTTTTATATTGGAAAATTTTATAGCGCTAGCTTCTGTAGTTCGCTAGTTATCGCCTATTAAATCTAAACATTACGAACCATAAATGTTTTTGAAAACGCTTAATTTGCTTTAGCTTTTAAGCTTTATAACTTCTAAACGACTTTAGTTAGACAGACACTGGATAATTCTTTCTTTAACTAACTAACTAAATAAACTTCTAGAAGAGTGAGATGGAACTTTGGAATGGTTTTAATAAATTATCGTGTGATATTATTATTGTGAACGGTAATTTTGTTGGGGGAAGACTTGTTTCTAAATGTTATAAAATAACAAGGACATTTTTTTTACCTTCTAGCTTTAAAGATTTTCCTTGGTTTAGAAATTAAAAAGTAAAATTTATTGTTTTCATATTTTTGTATTTAAATTTTTATTGATTTTATTTTATTTATATTTTTCTTTTAAATTAATTTTTTATACAATAATATTTGTTGCTGTTGTTGTTGTTTTACATAAGGTTTGTTTTTTTTGTTTATTTGATAATATTTAATACTACAATTGTTTTGTTTTTGTTTTTTAAATAAATTATCACCTAGTTTTTTGTGTGTATTTTAAACATGTTATTTGGTAAATAAACTAATTAACAATTAATATTAGAGTTTATTTTACACAAATTTAAGAACTTATGAAATGAATTTAAATAATAATATAATAATAACGGGATAATAATAAGTACAATTTTAATAACTATTCAATTTGACAGTTAAAAAACCAAACTTTATTGCCAGTTCTTCGTTTTTTTTTTTATTTTTTTGTATTTATTTGTTATTTTGGTAAAAAATATTTTATGTTTCTATATAATTTTATAGCAAAAAATTGTTATTTTTATTACCCTGTTTTCTGGTTTTGTTTAAATATTAATTAATTAATAGATGTTTTATTTTATTATTATGATTATAAATTATTATTATGTTTGTTTTGTTTATATACTTCTATGTGTGGTTTATATAAAGTTTTATTTAAGTATTTTAATGTTTTATTTCTACTATTTTTTATTTACCTGTGTTAAGTATGAGGAGTTTGTTTATTTATTTCTTTTTTTTTTTTTTGAAAAAACATAAAAACTTATTTATTTTCTAATAAATTCAGAGAGTTTTCTTCTATAGTATATTGTTGTTAATTTTATTATTTAGATTTGTACATATAGGGATTTTAAATGTAGATTTCTGTTGTGTGTGTTTGAGCGTATACCAGCATTTTTTTTTAACAAAATGAAAATATATTTTTACCAAATTTTATTTAAGGGGTCTCATAATTTTTAAGTTTTGTTTAATCACTAAGAAACAAAAATTAATAGTTTTTTTTTGTAATTAATGAAGTCAATGCGAGTATTATGTCCCCTAGAGTTTTATAATACATAAATTGATTTAAAAAGCCCTCCACTCACTTTCTTTATATTTAAAACTTTATAACGCCCAAACGACTAAAGTTAGAGCCATGATTTCTTCTGCATATAAACACTAGAACAAATGTAAAACTAAAAAACACCATTAAAAATTAATTCTTCCTTCGCTTGACACTCTCTCTAGTGCAAAATCTAGCACTAACATTACAAGCTTGCACAAGTACTAGTTTTGAGTGGGCGTGGCAGATTTTTTGTGTTTTTGCCATTTATACAAATTTGACTAATTAAGCTTCACCCAGAGCTGATTTACAACTGTTAAGTAAATCAGCTCTGATTGGAGGAAGAACTCGCGCGTCATTATCGCCTAAGGACAATCAGGCCGTCCTCGAGAGATTTGCGTCACACTCTTGCAGCGGTTAATTTTTGGCTGTACCGCGTTAGACCGCGTTTTCACTATGTTTTCACTATGTCATTTTTGTTGTCAAATTGTCCAAATTGTTGGCAATTGTATGAAAACAGGTTGTTATATGGCGTCATCTATGTCGTCTATCATGATTGCAAACATAGCTGACTCCATATGACATCCCGTTTTCATACAATTGCCAACAATTTGGACAATTTGACAATAAAAATGGCACAGTGAAAACCAAGCATTAAGGTTTTTCGACGTTGTGCATTATTAGTCACAAGCTATAAATTTGTTTAATGAAAGATTTAAGCATTCCAGCTTCCTATACGAAGGTAGACTTGGCACTTACTTAAATCGATCGTGGAAAGAACCTGACAATTTGATTTGATAATTCTCCGCCAACCGAGTTTATATTCAAAAAAAAAAACCTGGGGCCAAATTACCGCATTCGATATCGAGTAAAATTGATCGTAATTTTCTTATTTGAGATTATGGCATACGATATCAAGCAAGAAATTTAGTACATTTTATCATAATTTCGATATCGAAATCATTTTTCGATACGATAGCTCATTCGATCACGAATGCGGTAATTTGGCCCCTGGCCTTTATAGTTTTAGAGCTTTAAAGAAATCAATCTGCCTGCCGCTAAAAAAACATTTCTCAATTTTGCAAAAATTGCAGATTTTTTTTTTCAAATACTAGGAGATCATAACTAAAGAGAAAGTGAATTTTTGTTATGCAAAATTTTTAAAGCTTAATAACTTAGAAACCTCTAGAGATATCCACATGAAACTTCTAACCGGCTTTAGCTCTTGCTTAGCACTATCAAATCAATCATATTTTGAATGCCCACTGACACGCCCACTTTTAAAAAATCTGCAGTTTATCATAAACAGTTGTATAATTGATAACCTTCAGTTTGTGCAACATATCTAATTATGATGTGAGGAAGTCCACTTAATTCTTTTTAAGTTTGGAAAATTTCATTACACTAACTTCTGTAGCAAGCTAGCATTAAAAAACACAAACATTATGAGTGTTAGTTAAAAATTGAGTTCAAAAAACTCTTCATTATCTTAATTTTTAAAAACTCATAACTCCTAAACCACAATTGATATTGCCATGAATTCGTTTGCTAATACTAACACAAAACTAACACTAAAACATTATTATAAGGCTTGTTCTGAAAATCATTTTTTCGTAAAATGATTTGAAATCACTGAAAAGGTGTTCTGTGCACAAAAATGATTGAAATCTCGTGATTTTAAACCGGTCATCTAACAGCCTAATGATTTCAAATCACTTAGAGTTTTTTAAGCATTTTTCATTGAACTCTTGTAATAAAATTATCACATACACTTAAAATCATTTGTTCTTCATTTGTTTTTGAAATAAAACTAACTATTTTACACAGCAAATGCTTAAAATTTACAAATTTAGTAAGACGTTGTTTTTTGCGGACCAGTTTTTTAGATTTGTTTACATTTTTCGTGATTTACTTTTACTTTTTAGTAGTCAACACAAAGCAAATCAGCTGTTAGTCGTGATTTAGAACAATCAAAATCACTACTAAAAATTAAAAATCTCGTGATTTTCAGAACACCAAAATATTCCTCCCGTGATTTCAAAATCGTTCGTGATTTAAAATCACCGTGATTTCAGAACATGCCTGTATTATAATTTTTTACGCCCACTGTCACGCCTACCAGTACATTTATTTACAGTCTTGAAAACTAAGCCTGTAATATAAAAGAGAGGGCGTGGCTTATTTTGTTAAATTTAGGTCGATAGTTTATTTCAACTTCTACAAGGTAACAAAATTCTGCTTATCTAGTTCTTAAAAAAATCAATATGCAATACATATATTGCCTAAAACACATTTCTCAAAATTTAAAAACAAATTGCTAAATTTTTGGTCATGTACTCTAGGAGAAAGAACATAATCGGCTAGAAGTTGGATTTTTATTCTTCAAAATCTTTAATGATAAGTAACTTTGGAACTACTAAAGATATTAAGATGAAACTTTTTTTTAGCCGATAAATATATGCTCAACGCCCTCTGCCACGCCTACTTTAAGAAAACTAGTAGTTTATTATTTACAGTTGAATATTTCAACAGATAAAGCAGGCAGTTTATTTCTGATTGTTCAGTTGGGTAGTTATTGAATGTAAGCACTAGCAGTGTTCTAGAACATATTTAACTTTCTTTAAAATTAAGGCGTTATAACTTTTAAACCACTAAAGATATTATCATTTCTTTTGCTAGGTCACAGAGATTTAAAAAGATTTCTTTCTGCTTCCAACTTTCTGTAGAAGAGATTTTATAAAGAAAACTTTCATTGCAGAAATTTTCCTTAGAAAATCTTTCATTGAAAATATTTTTTTAGAAGGTCCTTCATTTAGGAGATTTTCTTTAGAAATAGAAGATTTTGGAGATATTTTTTAAAGAAATCTTTCATTGATTTTCGTTAGAAAATCTTTTATTTGGAAATTTTTTTTAGAAGATAGAAGATCAGTTTTTCTTTAGCAAATCTTTCATTGAAAATATTTTCTTTAGCAAATCTTTCATTGGAGAGATTTTCTTTAAACAATCTTTAATTGGAGAAATTTTTTAGCAAATCTTTCATTGGAGAGATTTTCTTTAGAAAATCTTTTGTTTGCAGATTTTTTTTAGAAGATAGAAGATCAGTTTTCAGATCAAATTTCCTTTAGTAAATCTTTCATTTCTTTAGCAAATCTTCCATTGGAGAAATTTTTTTTAGCAAATCTTTCATTGAAGGGATTTTCTTTAGAAATAGAAGATTTTGGAGATATTTTTTAAAGAAATCTTTCATTGGAGAGATTTTCTTTAGAAAATCTTTTGTTTGCAGATTTTTTTTAGAAGATAGAAAATCAGTTTTCAGATCAGATTTTCTTTAGTAAATCTTCTTTCCCTTCGAAAATCTTTCATTAGAGAGATTTTTTTTAGCAAATCTTTCATTGAAGAGATTTTCTTTAAACAATATTTCATTCGAGAGATTTGTTTAGCAAATCTTTCATTGGAGAAATTTTCCTTAAAAAATCTTTCTTTTTATAGATTTCCTTTAGAAATTCTTTTATTGGAGAGATTTTCTTTACAAAATATTTCATTTAGAAATTGGAGACATTTTCTTTAAACAATATTTCATTGGAGAGATTTTCTTTAGAAAATCTTTTATTAGACAGATTTTCCTTAGAAAATCTTTCATTGGAGAAATTTTCTTTATAAAATCTTTCTTTGGAGAGATTTTCTTTAGAAAATCTTTCATTTGCAAAGATTTTGTAAAGATTGTTTCAAACGTTCGTTTTTGCATATTTTAAGGGGCGTGGCTTTTCAGTTGTTTTAAGTGGAGGGCTTTAAATTGCTTTCATTAAATATATAAATATAATTTTTTTTTAGTTTTTAAAGGGTTTTTAACACAATGTTTTTTACGCTTGAAATAATTATTTTGTTTAAAGTTTATTATACTTTTTTACTTTTTTTTGCCAATTAAATAAAAACAATTTTAATTACTTTTTTGTTGTTTGAATTTTTGTAATAATTAACATGGGTTTATTTATTATTATTATTTATTATATATTATTTATATTTATAAATATATTTTAATTTTGTTTTGCTTTTTTGTTTGGTTATTAAATATTCATCATCAAGTTTTATTTTGTTTAAAGATTACACTAAATTATTACAATTCTTACTACTTATGGTTTAAATTTGTAATTTAATTTAAGAAAATTTAATACAGTTGTTGTTTAATTTATGTTTTTATGTTTTATAAATTTAGTTTATATTTAAGGTTTGTTTTTTTTTTGAGATTTGGTACAGTCATACATAATACTATTAAGTGTGTGTTTTTTTTAAAGAATTTAAATTAAATTATTATTGTTTTAATTTTAAATTTCAAATAAAATATATTTACAAATTTGTTAATAAACTTAAATTGTTTTGTGTTGTTTTAAAAGTAATAAAGCATTCTTTAAAATTGTTTTTATTTTTTGTTTGTTTATATTTAATTAAATTATTTTATAAAAAGGCTTTAAAAGCCTGTTTAAAAATTATTTAAAAAAAAATTTAAATAAAATATTTAAAAAAAACTATATATAGGAACTAAAAGCACCAAATTATATAAAAAAAATAGAAATTTAAAATATTATAATAAATAAATCGTTGTTGAGAGTTTGTTTTTTAATAAAAAAAATGGAAGAATTGTTATTGGTAACTTAAAATAAAATAATATTTATATTATTTGTCTTTTTTTTATACAATGTTTTTTGTTTAAGTTTAAATTTAAATAAAAAATATTGCAAATTAATTACAGCTTAAGTCACAGTTTTTTTTTATATTTTTGTTTAAAAGATTTTTACTAATATATTTGTTTTGTTTTTAAACTAATGGTAAATATAATACAAAAAAAAAAAAAAAAAAAGAAAGATTTCACTAACGTTTGTTTTAAGTGAAATTAAAAATACATACATACATACATTTTAAATAGCGTTTTATATTAGTCCGCTAACACAAAATGACCAGTGAGCTGTGGACCCAGGTGAGCTGTGCACTGTACGGCCGCCTGCTAACCTAAACCGCTTTCACACGTTTCAATTCTGACTCTTCAAGGCAAATATTTTTGGGTGAGAAGGGAAAAGAGATTAAAAGAGATAAATATAGGCTGTTTTTTTTAGATGTATAGAACTTTATGTGGGCAACACTTTTTTTTAACTGGCGGCCATCAGCTGTCAAGTGATTTGTGTTTGAAGCTTAAAGTCTACGCCGATAAGCCCAAAACAATTGACCACTTGGAGAACAACATTCGCCGCATTATATATATATATTGCAAAAAATCATAGACTACACATGTCAATTTAAAAATATCCGCCTTTGTTCTATATATTCCACTACAAAGTGAAACTGAATTCGTTTTTAAGTCCACATAAACAATTTTACGGCGTTCTAGAAAACGAGTGAACATTTTATTCTTCAATGAAACAAACTGAAAATGATATTTTACTTTTTAAATAATTTTCACAAAATTTAAAATACAAACTTCATGAAAATTTCACTTCCACTTAATTTTACAAATATATAGAACCATGATTTTCAACATAAATTTGCACAATTTGGAAGCGTTTTTCAGGCTTCAGGCTATTCTTGTTGAAATGCCAAACCAAACTAAACACAAATCACTGGACAGCTGACAAAATGGCTGCCAGTTAAAAAGTGTTGCAAATTTCAAGTTCTCTACATTAAAAAAAAAGAAACAAATACCCTATACTTGACGGTACTAGACAGTTTTCTTATTTTCTTTTGATTTCTTCTCTTATTTTCTAACCCCCTTATTCATAAAACTTGTCAAAGGTTTATAACAGGCTTATAAAGCAAATTTTGTATGGATATTTGCTTTATAAGCCTGCTATAAACCCTTGATAAGTTTTTATGAATTAGACTGTAAGTCTTTTATTTTGTACGCGAAGTTGTTTGCATGAAAAAGTAAAAAACCACGAAAATTTAATACAGACGTGTGAACGAAATGGCAGGTTCAAAAGAGAATTGAACAAAAACTGGTCAGCTAAAACTGAAACGTGTGAAACAGCATTTAAAGAAATAAACTTTCACTAAGGAGAGACAGATTTTCACTGAGGAAAAAAAGTGTAAGTTCTGTGAACAGGAATTCTTTGTTTATTTAAACGAGTGGATCATGAGGAGTCGTTATTCAGCACATAAAAATAAGTTTTAGGTTCCTTTCTAAAATGTTAACGGGGCTTGTTTTTTTTTTGGTTAACAACACGAAAATCTCAATTAAATGTAGTTAACAGATCCCGCAATGTTAGCAACAGTATTTGTACTGTAATGTTAGTAATCCGTTTTTTTTTCTCTCACAAAACTGGATTATTTAACTACATAAATTGCTGTTAAATGTAGTTAACTAACATTGTCTATAATGTTACAAACACTATGTAAAATATTTTCAACATTTAAGGTCAAATTGGGTGACATTTAAACCCCCTCAAAAAAAAAAAACCAAACTGCAATTTAAGCTTAGTTTAAACTAAACAGCCCAAAGAGAGCATAGAAAACACAAATAACTTAACTAAAGTTTAATGCTTAGGTCAGCACAAACAGTGGAAAAAGTCATGTTTGCATGTACTTAAAAGACAACTGCGTAATATTTAACTGAAATTTAAGCTTAGTCTTGTTTCACACTATTTAGTTTTAGCTGACTAGTTTTTGTCTGAACTTGCCATTTCATTCATACACGTCAATTCAATTTTCATACTTTTAAATGCAAATCAAATGAAAAAAAAAACAAAAGAAAATCAGAAAATTGACTAGTACCGTCAAGTTTGCACCCCGTTTATTCGCTTTTCTCTTCTCAACCAAAATTACTTGTCTTGACGTGTCAGAATTGAAGAGTGTGAAAGCGGACTTAGTTTAAACTTAACATCAGTAAACAGAGCATATAAAACACAATAAACTTAACCAGGGTATAATGCTGAGGCAAGCACAAACAGTAAAAGGCATGTTTGAATATAAAGGGTGATTTTTTTTAGCAACTTTCTTTTTGGCAAGACTGTTTTTGGCAGCTCAACTATTTGCGTGTAACATGTTAATGTTTAAACATGTTCAGTTTGGTCTGTAATTTAACAATGAAACGACTTAAAAAACGAACAACGCTTGCAAATTATTAAATTTTATTATCAAAATTCACGCTCGATTAAGAAACTTTTTTTTATCGGAAAATTGTATTCAGCGACGAAGCTCAAGTCTGTTTGAAAGGATACGTAAACAAGCATGGCAAGAACTGCCAATGCATCCCGGTGGCATCATTTGACCGTAATTTTTCAAAGACGACAAAGGCAGAAACGTTACTGTGAATGGCGCGATTACTACCGTGCGTTGATTAAATTTTTTTTTTTTTTTGCCCAAAGCGGAAGAGCTGGACTTGACTGACAAGTGATATCAATAAGACGGTGTCTCCTGCCAAAAAGCACTCGAAACAATGGCCCAATAAAGAAGCGAGGTTGGTCAATAAATTATTTCATGTTAGGGGCCGGTCAATTGGCTTCCTTAATCATGGGATTTAACGCCTTTAAACAATTTTTTGTGGGGCTGTGTTAAGTCTCCAAGACCGAAACGGTTGACGCACTGTAAGCGAGTATTGAAAAATTTATTCGTGAGCTAACGAGCGATATGTTGGAGAGAGTATATCAAAATCGAACCCAGCGTATAAACCATTTAAGGAGTAGCCGCAGTCAACATTTTAAATCAAATCCGAAAGCGCTTAAAAAATCACTCACTTTACTTGAGCGACTGCTTGACATGTGCTTAAGAATTTCGCCAGCTTTGGGTAGCCACTTTTAAACACACGTTTAAAACGCTAAAATTAATACTGTTGAAGATATCTACAGTTTAACAACTTATTAAGCTTCTAGTTAAAACTTACTTGAAATCCAAAAGAGAAAAACAGAAATTGAAGACTGTTAGAATGTTAGACAGACATGTTGCTTTCAATTTAAATTTGTATAAAAATGTTTAGCTACTTTGCTGTAACAACCCAGATTCCACTTTAAGAAATGTATTAAGCAAGAAAAACGCCCGTTTAAGTCCTTATAACAGCCGGTGTTACATTTAAAGGCGGCTGTAAAGCCATAAAACTTTCCATATTCAAGGAATTTTTATTATAATTCGAAGCTGCTGTGGCTGCTGCTATACCAGAGCTCTGCTGCCCATCATGAGCTTTAAGATGTTTCTTTCTGTAACGCCTTAATTTTTTACGGGTTATGTATAAGTTTTGATTGAATTCTTTAAAGTTGTGAGCAGCTCTAAAATGTTCTTTATCCGCTTGTGTCAGATGATCATCTGTTTCATTGTGTGTTAAAGGCAGATGATGTTGTTGACTCGGGTGAAGGTGTGTAGCTCCTGGTGGCAAAGGTAAATCATAACCATTGTTATCGTGGTGCGGTAGTGGTGGTGGCGGGAATAATAATGGGTTATTAGCCCAATCCCGCCATAAATTTCAATCTTGCACCGAGCCATTTTGCTGTGAAGAGGCGGAGGGTGTGGAGGAATTGTTCAATAGATCTGAATGCCGGCGTTCCTCACGGTTCAGCGAGAAATCATCATCCATATTGGAGGATTGCTTAGAGCGATCTGATTTGCAATCCTCATCTAAGCCCATGGAGTGATGCATGGCAGCGGCTGCTGCGGCGGCATGCTGTCTTTCCGAGGGTGGCAGTAAGTTCAGCATGCTCAAGGGCAGGCCGGGAAAACCGCCTGGAAAATCGGGATAGAAACCCTGCGGATTGAAGGGATTGAATAGATTATTAGGACCTCCCAACAAGTCAGGTTCTGAGCTGGAGGGTCTGGGTCCCGGGCCAGCATGAGGACCCCCCAAATCCATGTCATTGTTAGCATGTTGTGCGGCATTACGTTGTGCTTCCTTGCGGGCCTCTCTCTGCTCCTTGGATTCAGACGAGTTTTTACCCGAGCTAGAGCTTATGCCCATTTGCAGCATTTCCAAGGGTGGGCCACTTATGCAATCTTTGCGCAATTGCTCCAATTTCAAGGATTTACCATACTTGCCGCGCACATACATTAGCAAGGAATTGTAGGGTATGCCAAAGATGCGTGATGCTTGTGAAGTGGTCATTTTCTTATTCCACACATGCTGTAAGGCCTCGGTTAGTTCGGCATTTGTCCAGGAACGTGGTGGTCCGCCTCTGGGTGCAGAATGTTGACCTTTTGGTCTAGGCACTACAAAAAAAATAAATAAATAAAATCATAAAGTTAATAAAAGATTACACATCAAACTTAAATTTAATGTTTTAATTTTTTTGTTGCAGCTTTATTTAAATTTAGCAAAAAAAAATCTTAATAAACTTCATCACCCACACCCTGCCAGGCAAAAGTTTTTTTTTTTAACTTATATGAAGAAACAATAATAAAAAAAAAACAACAAAATACAGCAATAACATTACATTATCATTGATCACACTGTGGTGGTTCCATATGCAAATTATGCACCACATATTCGTACCTCAACAACAACAACCAGAGTCTTTTGTTTGGCAACAATTGTTTGCAACGGCAACAGCCAGATAAAAAAAAACAAACAAACAAACAAATAAAAAAACAATTTTGTTCCTTTCAACTTCAATAAAATTTTGTTTTCGTACCGAAGATCTCAATTGAGAGTAGTATGTGTTTAAAAAGTTTTTTTTTTAAGATGTTATCGTCACACAGGCAACAACAACAACAGCAACAATAAAACAATCTTATTGCCACAGGTTGTTGCCAAAACCAAAAATAACAACAATATGTGATCTTTTGCCAGCCAAAAAACTATTGGTGAGGAGAAGAAGTAGCAAACGAACTTAAAATGGAAATTTAAGGAGTTACCCAACTAAAACTAAAGGTACGGTCACACTTGGCAAATATTTGCCGAAAATATATTCGAGCTCGTTTATTTATTTAAAAAAAAACTTCGTCTATTTAGGACAAATAATTAGTTTGATTTTATTTGATGTTGTTTGATCTTGAAAAACTTTTGTAAGAGTAAACAACATCAAACAAGTGGTTACGCTTTTTTGAGTAAATATTTGTCATGTGTGACCATACCTTACTTGACACAAGGAAACTATATAACAACTTAACATTTAACCTAAACACTTCTCTAAAACAGTGGTTGCTACGAAGAGGCTCTGTTTGAATTAGTTTATATAACCGAGCGACTGTATTACCAAAAATAAATGTTTCTTAACCACTGTGCTCTAATCTAAACATTTATTTATACTAAACTCATTAAAAATCATTCCTGAAATCGACAAGACACCTAGAAAACTCTAAAACAGTGACCGGCTTTTAATGCTACCAGAGCACAAACGTGTTTGACAATACCAAACGAATGTTTATCAAAAGGATTTCCCTTTCCATATTGTGCATCATTTGAAGCATTGCATTGAGTTTTCTTTAAACCAAACACTGCTCGGTTAACATTTTTTTAAACTACACTCATGAAAAATCAAACCTGATATCGACAAGACACCTAGAAAACTCCTAACGATTTTCACAAACAAAACTCTAAAGCAGTGACCGGCTGACATAAGACCACCAGGGCACAAATGCGATTGTGTTGGCAAACGAATGTAAGTGAAACTTATTAAAATTATCAAAAGGATTAGGAGATTGCGCCTCGTTTTAAGTAATATTCCTAAATGTTTTCCAAATGTGTTAAGTTCTCTTTATGCCAACCACTGATTTTAACACTTATTTAAGCAACATTCATAAAAAGTCATCCCTGAAATACACAAGACACTTGGAAAACTTTATAAACCTAACCATGCCTTAAGCAAATCTCTAACCTCCTTATTCATAAACGATTATTAAATTTAACAAACATTTATTAAGGCAAATTTTATATGGAAATCTGTCTTAATAAACGTTTGTTAAATTTAATAATCGTTTTTGAATAATGGGGTTAATCAGTGATCGGCATTCACAGACACCTGGGATAAAAAGTGAACGTTAAAACAATACAATTTGTATGCGAAACTTGTTAAACTTATCAAAAGTGAAATACAGTCAAACCTCGATATAACGACCCTCACTATAACGAATTCCTCGATTTAACGAATTTTTTGAAATTCCCTACAACGTTCCATAAGATTTAAAACAAAATAATCCTCTCTATTACGAATACATTTGTCAATAGCCTCGTTATAACGACTAACGACATAGAAAGAATTATTTGCCTCTATTTAACGAATTTTGTCAACTTACAACCTTTTCATAACGATTTCCATCAATTAATCCAAATTATATGAAACAAATACACACAAAATTATTGTGTTTGCAACGACAACGTCTCCAGCAAACCTACATTCGTAGTCGATAGCAGCATCCATTAGACTAACGGCTGAAATATTCGAAGAACAATTTATTATTGCCAACTGTTTGTGTACAGTGTTTTCCTTCAAATTTGTTTTGATTTATTAGCGGAAATCGTTCGCTATAACATGGTAAGCAGATGATGATTAATATGCAAACATTTTTATTACCTCGATATAACGAACTTCATTGTAACGAATTATTCGATATAACGTTTTTTTTCTAATCCCCTTAAGATTCGTTATACCAAAGTTGAACTGCAATAGCAAAATATTTTCTTATAAGAAATCAACTCTTTATAACGACCACTGCTCTTAACACTTATTTAAGCAACTTAGCAAGCACACTTAGAAAACTCTTTATCAACTTAAACATTCCCTTAAACAAATCACCTAATCAGTGATCGGCTTTCATAGCCACCACAGATAAAACGTGAACGTTAAAACCATACGGATTTGTATGCGAAACTTGTTAAAATGATCAAAAGCGAAATAATAGCAAAATATTCAGGCATGTGATGAAAATCGAAAACGAATCAGTTTTGGAAATACATTTTAATGCATTTATAAACTAATTTTTAAAATTTTTGTCTTTATATTTTATGTGATAAAAGTTTTTCAAAACAGAAATATTACGAAAAAATTGACTTCTAAAACTCATTCGTTTTAGTTTTCGATTTCCATCACATGCCTGATTTTCTTATAAGAAAACAACTCTTTATAACGATCACTGCTCTTAACATTTATTAAAACAACACTCAGGGAAATCAGCCGTGTAATCGAACAGACTGTAAACCATTTATACATACATACGATTATATTTTTCTTTTTAGTTTATTTATAACATAAATGTATAAATTCTTTGACCTTTATAATGTTTGTCGATTTGTTGGCAACAGATAGAGGTCAACACGTTTTTTGAGTAACTATAGTAGTTGTAATAACTATTAGAAAGAAATATTTTTGTCATGCAAAGTATTTATTTTTTCTGTTTAATTTATTGCAAAATTTCTAAGAAAATTTACTTTTCTATATGTTTAAAAACCGAAATAAAGCAATTGTTGTTTATAGCTAAGCATACAACATTGACTGTCTGTCTGTCTGTCAATATGTTACCAACTCTATAAAGCAAAGATATAAAAATATAATATTGGTAACAATAATAAACAGAAAATCAAGTATTTAGTATTTAAACTATAGTGGAGCATAAGCTACGAGTATTTGCCAGCAAATCACAAAAAAAAAAATAAATATATAAAAAATAGTTTTTTGTATTTGTAGCAAATCTTAAATCACGTTTAAAATGTGAACAAATCAGTTAATCACACCCACACAATTTTAAATACTATTTATATAAATAAATCTATGAAAAAAAAATTATATAGAGTACGCTAAATAATGTTGGGAGGGGGGGAGGGGGACGTGGAATCTCCTTAAAATATATACCTACATACATATATTTAAAAAAAGATAGTTTATATGTATTCAAGTCTAGTGTGCCTTACTCTAAGGAGTTGTAAATAGTTAAATAAAGATTCTTATCTAAAAAGAATTTTTTTCTTTAGCTAAAGAGTTTGGTTTTCCGTGGTATTTTTTGGCAATTGTGTTTTTTATTTTGAGGTTTTGTTTTAGGGGTTTAGCAAAAGCGAAAAAATCTAAAGATTTTATAGCCAGATTAAGTTTCTTTTTCTACTTACATAAATGCTGTCTGTTTATGGCTGTTGTTTGGTTTGGAGACATTACAGCCACAGTAGAGACGACAATTTTGGCAAATATTATATTGCAATTTTAGGAATTTAAATTATGATTTAATATCTAGCATTAGAGAGAAATTATTGTAGGTAGCAGTGCAGATGTGTTTAAAAAAATAGAACTTTACGACTCTTGATTACAGTGATATAAACAGATTTTGTAATTTCATTATATTATGGGGAATTAAGGTATTGGAAACGGCTTTTTAATGAAAACAAGTAAAAAAGTATAGTCGGTCAAGGCCGACCATATAAAAAAAATTCAGTGTCATGATTTCTGTGTTAAACTTTCCCCCTGGCCCACGATGTCGAACGATAACGTTCGCTTAGATAAGACTTAAGACACAAACTTGAGTGTGGAATAAACAAACTTGATTGAGTAAAATATAGATACGCTAAAAAGTTTGTGTCCTAAGTCTTATCTAAGCGAACGTTATCGTTCGACATCGTGGGCAGGGGGTTTATCTCGATATAAATATTTTTAAAAAAATTATGAAGGTTAATATGAATTACGGAGAGGGTCTTATATGGGAGTTTCAACTAATTACGGACCGACCATTATAAAACTAGGTGTCATCATTTCTGTATATATGACACGTATTTGTCTTGAATTTTATTTAGATACCAACAATTTTAAGAAATTTATGGTCGTTAAAGTGATTTTCGGAAGTGGGCCTTATATGAGAGCTATGATTACTTATGGACCGATCATCATAAAATTGTACCATCTTATTCGTATATATATGAAATATATTTGCGTTCAATATTATTTAGATACCAGCATTTTTGAGGGAGTTATGCTCTTTAAACTGGTTTTCGGGAGTGGGCCTTATATGAGAGCTACGAGTAATTATGGACCGATCGGCACAAAATTTGATTTGGCTTCATTTACCACTCATTTATGATGAAATTTGTTTGGATACTTGCGTAATTCAAATATTTATGATCAGTAAACCCCAATTTTGGGAGGACATTTGTATGGGGGCCAGGTGAAATAATGGACCCATTTCCACCAGTTTCAATACCATCAGTCCTTGGCCCGAAAAAATTTCATATACCAAATTTCATCGAAATATCTTAAAAATTGCGATCTGTACTCTGCGCACAAGCTTTACATTGGCAGCCAGCCAGACGGACAGACGGACAAAGTGAAAGTGATTCTGAGACGATCGATATAATTTAAGGTGGATGTTGGACCAATATTTCTGGGCGTTACAAACATCAGCACAAATCCAATGTAGCCTCCCCACTATGGTGGTGTAGGGTATAAATAGGTTTTGATAAAAAAAAAAAAAAAACAACTGTTTTTTGAAAAACGTTTTTTGGCAGTTTTTCGGAAACACTTTTTTAAAAAAAAGTTTTATGGAAAAAAAGTTTTCATGGAAAAACGTTTGATGATAAAATGTTTTACGGAAAAACGGAAAAAATAGAAAAACGTTTTATGGAAAACTATTTCTTAAAAAACGTTTTATAGATAAACGTTTTCTTATTAAAACGTGTTATGGAAAATCGTTTTATGTAAAAGTTTTATGGAAAAAACTTTTCTTGAAAAAACTTTTTATGGCAAAACTTATATAGTTATGGATAAGACAAATGTTTTATGGAAAAACGTTTTATAAAAAAACCGTTTTTTTTGAAAAACGTTTTATGGAAAACGATTTTTAAAAACGTTTTTTAGAAAAATGTTTTCTTATGAAAAACTTTTACTTATAAAAACGTTTTATGGAAAAAAATTAATGAAAAACTGTCTTCTTAGAAACGTTTTTTTGAAAATTTTTGTAAAAAAACGTGTTTGGGACAACGGTTTTTAATTACAAAAGTATAATTCAAAAAGTATTTAAAAGAAGGGGTATTGATATTGACGGTTATTATGATGTATCGTGTTTAGTGGTTCAATTATAAGTAAAGTTTATTATTTCATTTCATTACATTCGCTTAAACACTAGATTGACAGATGATCAACTTGCATCATATGTTGAGGGATTTGTATGGTAAATCACACCTAGATGGCGTGATACCACAACTCCCTTCCGAGGTTTAGTAATACTAATAACATAAGTAATATTAATAATCACGAAATTCATTAAATTTTAATTTTATATACTATAAATATAAATGTTACTTATTGTAAGTATTTTCTTTCTTTACTGTTACATATACATATATATAAATTTTCATCATCATATACATTGTTATTCTTTGTAATTAGGACGTTTTAAACGCCTTAATTTTCGACAAATATTTTCTTCATGCCTCGGAATAACGTTCTGCTCTCCGCTAACCTCCCCAGAAGCTGATTTATCAGGATCTGATGAATTTTTATCAGTGGAAGTCCTTGGAGCTCCTTGTTCGTTAACCTCAGCATTCTCATTTTGGTCCTGTGTGCCACTAATCATTTGATTAGCGTGTCTTTTAATTATTCTGTTATTTCGAGTTAAAATACAATGATAAGATTGCGGACCTAGACGTTCTTTTACCGTAGCTTCTTGCCATGAAGCTTTGTTTGGATTCGAATAATCCCGAACAAAAACCTTTTTACCGGTATCAAAATTAATACTTCGTGCCCCTTTATGATTCTTGATGTTAGACCATTGGCTCTCAATAATTTTGTTTTTTACTAAAGGTGGACTAAGCATACTAAAGCGTGTTTTTATCTCCTTGCCTAATAATAATTTAGCCGGAGTCTCACCGGTAGTACAATGTTTTGTTGTTCTATAATCAAACAAAAATGTACTTATAATCTCATCTAGATTTTCACCTTCTCGCAGATTGGCCATAAGACTCTTTTTAAAAGTTTTAACACAATTTTCGGCTTGACCATTGGTAGCCGGGTGACCCGGCGCCGTCAAAATATGTTTAATATTATTCGCCTTCATAAAAACCTGAAACTCTTCGGCAGTAAACTGTCGCCCGTTATCGCTTACTAAAATATCTGCTAAACCAAACCTTCCAAATACTTCACGCAATTTACTGATAGTAAAACTTGTCGTTATACTTTTTGTTTTAAATATTTCGACCCATTTAGAGTAAGAATCAATAATTAAAAGAAAATGGAAATCCTTAATAGGACCAGCAAAATCTACATGAAGCCGGGACCAAGGAGAATCCGTAGGCTTCCACGGCATTAGTGGACTTTTTTCAGGACTTGGTTGGCTTATCTTACAAGGAATACAATTAGAAATATATTTTTCGATATCGTGGTCTATTTTAGGCCACCAGACATATGAACGCGCTAAAGATTTTGTTTTTACAATTCCAAAATGTGAATAATGCAATTGTCGCAAAACTGTATCACGTAATTTTTGTGGAACCACCACTCTGTAACCCCATAAAATACAACCATATTCAACCGAAACCTCATCTTTACGATTAGTGAAAGGGACAAATTCTTCACCTTTCAATGACATAATTTTTCCAAACTGGATGGCTTCTTTGATTTTAGATAAGGTAGGATCACGCCTAGTTTCCCTAGCAACAACTTTAAAATTTAAATTTAACTTATTATCGCCACTAATATAGTTAATAAACCCAAAATCCTCACTACTCTCTACAACTTCACGTTGAGGAAACCGAGACAAATTATCTGCAGAATTTTCAGTACCTTTAACATAACGCATGGTGTAATTAAAACCGGATAAAATAAAAGCCCATCTTTGGATCCGAGCAGCCGCCATCACTGGCAACCCTTTATTTTCTCCAAAAATGGCTAAAAGTGGTTTGTGATCGGATTCTAAAGTAAAATGAACACCGAGCAAATACTGTCTAAGTTTTGTTACACTAAAAACAATAGCTAACGCCTCCTTTTGTATTGTGCTATAATTTGTTTCGGTTTTTGTTAGTGCACGAGAAACAAAAGCTATGGGCTTCTTCGACCCATCTGCGCCAATGTGGGATAAAATTCCAGCTACCGCGCAATTGGATGCATCGGTTGAAAGTAATATCGGCAATTTGGGGTTAAAATGAACCATCTAGTGTTTAAGCGAATGTAATGAAATGAAATAATAAACTTTACTTATAATTGAACCACTAAACACGATACATCATAGTGGCGACGAGGACTAAAGAAAAAAACCAACAGCGTGAATAACAAATAAATAAGTACCGTTAATTTTTTGTCCTACGTATACCTTTTGTATATAAGGTAGTTTTTATATAATAAATATTATATAGATAAGCAAACTTTTTGCATAAAAAAAATCGTGGAATTTTAGTGGTTTTATATTTCAAATTGAAATGATGCCTGGACCAAGTGATACAACAATAGGCCATAACGAGAGTCTTTTTGCAACATCTATGGCAACTGGTATAAGGGAATTCCGGCCGGGTGTGGATCGATGGTGTCATTGGCAAGAGGTGTTAGATTCTCATTTTGTGGAAGCAGCAATAGAAGAAGACCGCATAAAAACGTCAACGTTGTTGAAGGCAGTCGGTCTTGAGGCATATGGTTTGTTAAGAGAATTGTGTTTCCCTGATTTACCAGCCAAGAAGAAGTACAAAGAATTATGTGACTTCTTAAATCAATATTATTCACCCCCAGTGATAATTTTTCGAGAGCGTAGAAATTTTTTTGACGCCAAGAAGAAGGGGGATGAATCCGTAGCAGCGTGGTATGCACGTCTAAAGAAATTGGCAATGGAGTGTAAATTCGGATCACAGCTACAACAGTTTGTTTTAAATAAGTTTGTCACTGGATGTGAGGGCAAAATTTTTGAGAGACTCTGTGAAGAGGATGAAGACCTAACGTTGGAAGTTGCATTAAAAAAGGCGTTAACTATTGAGGCGAAGCTGTATTCAAACCGAAATACAAATGAAGAGGTATACTATATACAAAAACGAGGAACAAAAAAGAATAAAGAAGAATCTACTGGTAACAGTAAATGCAACAAACAGTCTAACGGGCATGAGAATAACGGTAGTAAGAAAAACAAGAAGAAGTGTATTCATTGCGGATGGAAGAATCACGCGAGCGAAAGATGCAAATACAAAAGCAGTGTTTGTCATAAGTGCAACAAAATGGGCCATTTAGCAAGTATTTGTAGCTCTAATAAAATAAATGTACTTCAAGTATCAAATAATGAATTTAATAACAAAAATGTTTTTGAAACTATTAATGATGTTGATGATGACAATTCTTTTTCTATTTATAGTGTAACGGATAAATGTTCTGCGGCTCCATTTCAAGTTTCAGTTGAAGTTAATAAAGTAATGGTCGATTTTGTTTTGGATACTGGGGCTGCTTGTTCGTTAATTTCAAGTGAAACTTTTCAGAAATTTTTTAAAGAAAATCAATTAAATCCATGCACTAAGAAATTGAGTGCTTACGGTGGAGACGTCATCGATGTTATTGGTGAGTTTTTAGCAATGGTAAAATTTCGTGGCCAAGTTAAAAATTTAAGTTTTGTTGTTACACGTACACATAGCCCACCTATATTAGGACGTGATTTTATGTCAATGTTCGATATTGGCCTCTCAAATGTCAATTTAATTACGGATATAAATGAGTGTGTACTGAGTATAAGAAAACGGTTTCAAAATGTATTCAAAGAAGAGTTAGGTTTATATACAGGGGGCACAGTAAAGTTAAATTTAACAGGAATCGTTAAACCTATTTTTTGTAAACCTAGGCCGGTCCCGTTGGCGTGGCGTTCAAAAATTGAAATACAATTGCAGAGTTTAGTGGAAAAGGGCGTATTAGTACACGTAGACAATTCAGAGTGGGGCACACCTTTGGTACCCATTATTAAACCAAATGGCCAAATCCGTATTTGCGGTGATTATATACATTTTAAGAGAATAACAAAAATTACTGAAAATTTGTTATTTAAAGTTTTTTTTAAGCTCTGTCACGAAAAATTATTTAAACACTAGACACATTATTTAAACTTCAAAAGGATATCTCTTACACAAATTTCTTTAAAACAGTGTTACGAAAAGAAAACCCTTTAAAAAACATTTCTTTAACATGAGAAAACCTGTCAATCATTATAACCCTTAACAAACATTTAACACATGTTTAAACAGCCAGTTAATTACGGTTAATAAGACAAATACCGGCAAGAAAAATTCATACCTAAGATGTTGTTTGAAAATCTGTCAATCATAATTTTTCAAGAGCTGAACCTAAAATTCAGTTTTTTTTTATATTAAACCATAAAAACCTCTTTACATACACATGACAATTGTTACATATAAGAATCATAAATTGAGGTGAGATCTATATAAAAACTGATTGAAATTGAAATCCATTAACTATTTTTTTGTTATACAACTTGAGGTTGAATACAATTTGTAAAATTTATATGTATGTATGTGTATGAGTAATAAAAAGTAGAGACAAAGCTAAAAGCTGGAAAAAAACAAGTGTTTCTTTTTTTCTTGACTACTTTTTTACAAATGTGTCGCTTTGTTACTAGAGTTGGAGTGAAGATTGAAGGACGGACGAAGCAAAAAAAAAAAAATTGAATTTAAATGCTGGATTTTTTTTTCATTCCAATTTGTTGCCTAGAAATAAAACTATTGATATGCATAGGTGCACATGTTCAATGAGCAAATACAGGAAAACCACAAAATTGAATTTACCGCCTCACATGATTTGATGCAATTGCATGCATTGCATTGATTTTTACTAGTTTCAGTTATTATTATACAAAGACGGTTAAATGGCTGACTGTTTTGCAAGTAGACAAATAGCAATAAAAGGTAGATAGAATAATATAAAATCTCAGTGACATGTATGTAAGTGTTAAATTTATTTAGCAAATGAACTTATGAAGAAACAAATTTGCTCTTATAATTTACACTGAAAGAAAAGTCTAACACAACTGGCAGTTTAACATATGACAGTGTCCTAGCAGGGGCAGGGGTTTAGTTAACACTTCTGTGTTTAGCCACAGAAATAGTTTTCCTTTCTTTTTTGTTGATGTAATTTCTTAGTATTTTTTCTTATTTTAAACTTATAACTATTTAACAAAATGTAAATTGGATATTTACTTACAGTACTTACTTTTCTTTTTGAGAAAGGGCGGCGCATCACCTGGCATACCTCTAGGATCTGACATTTCCATTAGCGGATTATATAGCTTGCCAGGATCTATGCCAGGTGGAAATAAGCCCAAGGGTGAGTCTAAGCCAAACACTATAAATAAAATGAAAGAAAACAGCAATTTAATAAATGATAATTTAAAAACTGTAAAAAATGTATTTAAATTGGAAAAAAATAACAAACACGTTCAAAGTTAAAAAAGAGTAAAGCAGGAAGTGATATATAGTATATTTTAAAAAATTTAATAAATAGCATAAAAGCTTTTTCTTAACGCTAAAAAATGCTTAAAATTTTCTTTAGATTTTTGAAAAATTAATAGTGTACAGACGTGTTTAAAAATTCAGAAAATACCAGAAACTAATTTTAGGGTGTCAATTTGACCAATATATAAATATGAGGAAAATCTTATTTTTTTTATAAGACAGTTAAATATGGAAATCCACCATATCTGTTACAAAAATTTATTTTTGGTAGTTCTAGTAGAACGCATGCGCTTATTATACCTAGACACTTCTCAATTGTTATGAGTCGATCGTATTGCGTGACTATATTGAGATTATGGAATTCAATGATTCCATATGAGGATCGCAGATTTTCACACAGTTTGTCAAATTTCAAACTCATTTTCTTGTCAAATTTATAAATGAATATTGAATTAATATTTTTTTCTCTATTTAGAGCTGTCCATGGTACATTCAAACAGACAAAATTATTAGGAGTGCAATAAAAAAAAAATAAAAAAAAACTTTATTCTTTAAATTGTGCTTTGTTTGTATGTTTTATCATGGGTTAACAATCATTTTCCTGCAATTATACATTATTTATAGGTTTTGTGCAAATATTAGGGACTCTCTTCATTATTATTATTTTAATCTTAACTTTTTTTAAATTTTTTTCTAACTTAAGATTATTGTTATATATCTAAATAATTGTATTAATATTATTGATTAGTAGTACTGCTAATTTTGGCCCCATGGGCTTGCGGCATATTTTTGAAATAAATAAATAAAAAATAAAAAAAAATATGTAGTAATAAGTTTTACACATATGTATTATGGAACGTTTGTACAAATTAAGGCGTTTAACAGTGTTAACTTTGAATTTATAAAAAAAAAAAAATCTAGTTACCAACTTTTTTTTTAATTGAAAGCTTTAATATAAAATGGCAAAAGTTACACTTTTATTGCTAAAATGTGGTATTTTCCGTTTTAGTTACTTTTAATTTGTAAGAATTACAAGTTACCAGTCCTGCATTAATGCAGAGTGGCATTTAGTTTTGTTTGCAAACAAACAGAGTTGGTTGTTTGCAATTACGGTGTTAAATGTAAAAATTGCCAAAAATCTAGGAAATTAAAACTGACTTAAATAAAGTACAAAAATCTATAATTACTTAAAAACCAATGCACATCTCTTGCAATTAAACCTTTAAAATATTTTTTAAATTAAAAAATTAGTAAATATACTTGTCAATGTATGGAAAAAGGGGTTATCAGATATATGTTATCAGAGTCTAGGTTGTAGTTTTACATTTCTAATGCTAAATATTAAGAAATTTCTTTCCGATTCATGGCCATTTTCATCAAAATTGATATGTTTGTTTAACAGAAAACTTTTATAACTGCCAGTTTGGCTAATGGTCACTTTTTAACTTCTAGTTAAAAATTTAATTTTCAACATCTCTTGGTTATATAATTTACAAACAATTAGTTGATGTTGGGAACTCCTTCCATTTATTTTGAGAAATGAAAATGTTATACAATTATTTATTGAAATTTATATAATTATTTATAAAAATTTCAATGTAATAAAAAAAAATTCACTCTGCTATTCTCAGCTATTTTTTAGCCTTTATAGTTGGGGCGAAATATTCCGAATGCAGTTTTACATTTAAGTATTATTAACATGACGGAATGTAGTTCTGTGGCATACTGAGCAGACACATAATGCTGACTCTTTACAACGCTATGTTGCAGTTGTAAAATTTGTATGTCAATCTATGATAACAAAATACAATTTGTATCTATCCTTCTTCCTTTACAAAGTGTCTTTCAAAATACTTTATCGCCGCCCTGTGCAGTGTCTATCTAATGGTTTCTATTGGTATAATGGTTTTCATTGCAACAATAAAGATTCTTCATTTGATTTGATTCAGTAGATTTCTTATTAGCAGACTAGAAGGACACACGTATGTCAAATGAACAAAATTTTATATTTTGTTACGTAAGTACTTACGTCAAAACGTATTTAACTCGGCATATTTATCTTCACACATATAAAAAAATAAGAAATTAAAAAAAAAACAAATCCTGAAAACGCTACACAACGAAGAAGCGAAATGTTGAAAATAAACTATAAAGATTTTATTAAAAAAGGGCTTAAGCTTGAACCATTATTAGGATATTAAAATCTTTTTTTAATTTTTATTAAAAAAAAAAAACAAATGTTTTACAATAAATGCAGTAAATAAATGACAAATGTAAGCAGAAAAGTGTATTAATTTATACACAATTTTGTATGGAATCAATATCTGAAGTGAAATTTTAGGTTTTGAGTGGAAATCATAAATAAATATTTAATAGTTTTTCTAAAGAATATTACTGTATTTTTAAAAAATTGCATTAAAATAACTTAAAACAGGAATTGTCAAACTTTTAAATTTTTAAAAAAATTCATTTTCTATAAGAATTTTTAATAAATTATCTTAATATTAATACATGTTATTATTAAAAAAAAATTAAAATGAAAATTGGCTTGTTTGTGCCAATTTCTAGGGGTAACAAGTTACCACACCTGCATTATAACAGAGTTGCATATTGCTTGGACAGGGATGGGGAATTGTGATTAATAGAATGTTTAAAGACATGTATGAAACTATTTAATGTTTACAAACAAATTACAATGTTTATTTATGTGCTATTTGTAGCATTTAACTGACTTTAAAAAAGTTTTTAAACATTTTTATTTTTCTTTATGTATTTGGTTTAACTTTAAAGCAACAAAACATTGCAAATAATTCAGCGTTTATGCAATATTTCTGACTCAATAAACTTTTTCTACAACCACGATTTCTGTTTTTTCTTTTTTTTTTCTTTAGAAAAAAAAAACAGAGATATAACAAACAAAACCTTGCCTTACCAAAACAGACAGTTAGTGACTTCTACTGCGAGTCTAGCACTCTTTTTTCCACCACATGAAACTTCAAACTGTATGAACGTATTAATAATATCCGTTTACTTAAGGAGCAGTTGAAAAAAAACATATAATCAAAGATTCCCTTATATTGGTGCAAGGAGGACATGCATGTAGATTTCACGAAATAAAAAAAACACACTCACACACACATTCTTCCATATATGTATGTATTTATGCAGGATATATAAAATAAATTAAAGACTGGCAAAGGAATTATGAAGGTAATGCGACAAAAATGAATTTATATTTCATACATAATGTGTTTGAATGAGTTTGGAGCGATATACAGAAAAAAAATTCCCACTAACTACTGCATAAATAACCTAAAGTCAAGCAAGACAAATTTTAAGACATATGAGAAAAAATTGTAAAGGCAAATACGAATTCAAAAATAAGCTAAACACTTACACAAATACATGTTAGTATTATACCCAAAGTAGCGCTCTATATTCTTTAGTATGAGTTAGTTTAAATTGTTTCGCAACAACGCGAAAAAAAAACACCCAGAAATCCTTAGCACGGAAGTTAAGAGTTTATATGCCAAAATCTATAAAAAAGGAAATCATTTTTATATGTTGTTTTTTTTTTCTTCTTATCTGCAACTCAAAGGCGGCATATATTTAAATCATATTCAATGCTTAATGCCAACAAATTAAAGTCAAAATCATCATGATGATTTGTTGGTAGCAAAAAAAAAAAAAACAGAAAATCTATTTCTTTCAACAAAATTATTGTCTTTATAATAAAATGTGACATGTAGAGTATTTGTAGCTACATATGCAATGCATATATCTTGCAAGGAGACTGACTAACTGAATGTATCAGTATTGTTGTTTTTGAAATCTTAAAACAGCTTTCCTCGCTTTTGTTTAACTCATCATAGTCATCATTGAAATCCCAACACTCACCCCCTTCCCACCACCACTCAACTTACCTAACCACTCACTCCAACCCACACACATCCTTTATCTTAGCTCGCTTAATGTCAATATTATATGCGTTGTCATATGCTTTATTCCTTTATTCAGACTTTCTTGAATTTCAAGGATTCTATTGAGTAGCAAAATCTTAGTATGCTCAAGCTGTATGTTAAGTTTTCTACCACTTATGCAATGAATTCGTTGTATTGTTAGTTATACATCCTTAGCATATAGAAAAAAAATCTGCAGAAATTACGTTTATTTGTTTCTTGCTATTGTTTCCGCTGGAGTGGTAAGCAGGGGTTTTTTTTAGCTGAGAATATGTGGAATTTTGTGAAACAAAAAAAAAACGCAGAACACAAAACACTTCAAGCATAAAATCTTAATAGAATAATAACAGCTATTGTTTCTTATTTGAAAGCACAGAATGTATGTCTATAAAACAATGGCTTTTATGCTAGATATATTGAAATTAAATTGGAAGCTATTGATAAGAATCTGTTGTGTGGAAAATGCATGACTGCAGTTTAACCAAAATTGTTTGATAATATTTAAATTATGAAAAACCCAGCTCTGCAAATGACTGAGTTTTTTCAGAGTAAGTAAAATTCGCGAAGAGAGTGAGACGAAAATCTCTCAAAGGCAGCGTAAAAAGGACGGCCTGAGTGCCCTTAAGCGATAATGACAATGATGCGCGAGGTCTTCCTCTACCTACAGCAGAATTACGACTGACATCCTTATGTTCATTAAAAATTTGTCAATGAAAACATTACTACATATTTTCTAATTGTG
Source organism: Bellardia pandia (assembly GCA_916048285.2). NCBI lineage: Eukaryota > Metazoa > Arthropoda > Insecta > Diptera > Calliphoridae > Bellardia > Bellardia pandia. Next base: position 96,153,245 of record OU696533.1, on the reverse strand, counting down.
AGTCAAAAACAAAAAAAAAATAATTTTAACTTTTCTTCACATGCTTCATGTAGAAAAATAAAAATCGCGACTAATTCTGTTTAATTGAATTCGCGAATAAAATAAATTTTACATTCTTAGTCCCAATTTACACGAAGCAATTCTTTAAGCTAAGCTGATTACCTTTTAGACATCATGGTAAGGGGAAGATAAGACGAATACACACTTGATTGTACTAGCAATTCGTGTTACTTTCTTATTCGTATTCCTATACTCCTAAATAAAAATACAAGCGATTTAAGCAATATGAATTGTGGTGTGTGAACAGCGAAGAAATTTGGAAAAATTTGTATCAATCTTTTCAATAAAAATTGCTTTATGCAAATTGGGTCTTATATTTAAATTTCTTTCGTGAATGTTATTTATAAATTTTGCGAATCTAAATGTAAAATTCGAATTAAATTCGATCGAATTAATTTCTTTCGCGAATAAAGAATTTTTACATACACTTGACCTCGAGCTCGAACAATTTTATTTCTTGAAAATTTGTAATAATATTTAAATTACGCCTTGACTTAGTTGTTTTAAACTTACATATGTATATAACTATTTCTGAAAACCAATGATTTTTTCTTTAACCAAATTTTAAAAAAATATTTACAAAATTTGGAAACTAATTACTAGTTACCAGTCCTGCTGTTACATTCTAATGAAATCCGTGTTTAACTAACTTTAAACTAAACACTAGATATCAATAACATATATTTTTGTGTAAATTAATGAACTTTTCTGCCTACATTTTAAATTTATTTAAACAAAACACAGCTATTATTAAAAAGGTGAATTTATACATATTTTTCTAATATATTTGTTGCATTAATCTCGGTTTTTCAAAATCTTTTGTACAGGGTGGCGCAAAAGTAATCCTCCTATCAGAAAATGCTATAAATTTTGCGATTGGCCCCTAATGTCAGTTCTGTTTTGACATTTGTGTAGTAAACTCATGCGAAATACACGTTAATAAAAAATGTTACGCTACACTGCTCCAGAACGCGGAATATTGCAGAACTGACATTAGAGGCCAATCGCAAAATTTATATCATTTTCCTGATAGGAGGATTACTTTTGCGACACCTTGTACTTTTTACAATTAACCTATTAATCACATTTTCCCATATCTGTCAAAGCTAAATGCAACTCTACATTAAAGCAGGGCTGGTAACTTGTAATTCCTAGAAATTAAATGTAAACAAACCGCAAATTAAGAAATTTTGTCATTAAACAAGCAAATTAAGATACTAATTGTTTTTAATAATAAAATATATTAATATTAACATAATTAATGAAAAACGCAGAGCTGGGAAATTCTAAATTTTTAGAAAATATTTAGAAACGAACAAAAAAATAAATTTAATTAATTTTTAAAACATATACAAGTTTCGAAAATCATTGCTAAAAATGGTCTAATAATGCCATTGCTGAAATAACAAAATGTCTACCCGCACCAAAACTTTCACGTAGTGATGTATGCATCTCTAAATAAAAGCAAACCAAAAAATCTCCTTGTAAAATCATCAATAAAAATAATAAATATAATTTGATTTAATAGACTACCTCCTGCTCAAAATCCAACTGTTGCATTTGAAAGCACACGCATCAAAGGTCTTGCAACCAACAACGACGACAACGATAACACATTCCCTAATGCAATGAATGCATAAACCGAGCAAGTACAAGGGAAACTCCTTCTCATAACACATGTTGCATCCATGTGTCATAAGTAGGAAAACAAGTAAACTGAAGGGAATAATAAAAAGATAAAGTATGTAACTCCTAATATTTACTCATATTCAACAGAACCATGGCATAAAGTCGCAACAGTTATTAGCAGACAGTTGCAATTGAGGCACATATACACAAAGATACTTATTAAAAATATAAAAATGAAAAAAAAAACCAACAATCCGAAAAGTAAATGTCATGTCATAATGTTAAAGAAATAAGACAAAAAGTTGCTTACAAAAAAAAAAGAAACAAGACAAACAGAGTAAACATGTTGCTTCAACATACATCAAAGGGTCCTTGCAAAAACAGAAACAGAATCCTGTAGCTCTCATATGCGTTAATATACAAACATACATATGTACGTCTGTCGTTACATTTATTAAGGATTTCCGCTTGTTTTATGAACATTTAATATGTTTGTTAAAGTATAAAATATAAAGTTTTTTTCCTGTGCTTTTTTTTTTTGTTCGTAAAAGGTTATTTTTTTCTTGTCATATTAATAGAAAGTGTTTATTATTTTTTCTTACTAAAAACCTACTTAAGTACTCACTGTGCGGCGGAGTTAGCGCCAATGAAGACATACCGGGAAAGGGCAGCGGTGAGGGTGGGTGTGGTGGCCCATCTTGAGGATTGTAGTGTGGTGGCAGGCTCATGGGTGAAGTGGGTGTAAATTCTTTGCTTAAACGATTCATAGACTCTTCTAAACGTTCATGAGCCGAGGGTCCCCCGGGTACAGAGGGTCCTGGGCCACCCGGCCCAAATGGTGGCATGCCTGGCATACCCATTTGTCCCAAAATACTATTTGCATAAGCACTATGTTGTTGCATCTCGCGGTGTTCTCTTTGCAAGGCCTGATCTCTTTCCCGTGAGTGCTGGTGGGATACGGCGGCTGCTGCTGCTGCGGCAGCTAGTGACAAATCCATTTGGTGTTCCATGTGTTGAAAGGGATTCTCACCTCTGGCGGCCGCGGCAGCTGCTGCTTCGGCGGCTGCCTGCATTTGAGCTTCTAGTACTTCTATTTTGCATTGTGTTTCCATGACCCGTTCCCGATCTAGTCTCAGGTCTCTGAGGCTGGCCGAGGAAAAAGGATTCATGCTGTTCGAGGAGGAGTTGGGTGTGGACGAGGAGGAGGGTTTGTTCAATTGACGTATATCCTTTAAGGATAAAACAATGCGATTGTTGTTGTTCAATTTTGTGCTATTGTTATTGTTGGGGGAGTCTTCATTGTCGGAGGCCGAATGATGACCGCTGGTATCGTTGTCTTTCTTTGTGGTGCACAAATCCTCGGGACCATCAGAGTTCATGGACAAGGCTGATTTGCGTCTTCTATTCAACTCATTGGTATGATGAATCAGCTGTTCTATATCTTCTTCCTCTTCCTCCTCCTCTTCTGGCTCTTCATCAGGCTCTCTTTCATCTTCTTCCATATCTGCGGAGGAATTCAAAGCCGGTGGTTGGGAGTTATTATGCTCAAAGTTTGAATTATCATCCAATGACTTATCATTGACAATGAGATCTTCAGGCTGCTCATGACTGTCATTACCACTATCGCGTTCTGCCACATGATCCTCATCGTCCTCCGTGGCTTCGGCTAGCTCGGACTTAATCACAGCTTTCAAGGGATCTTCGCTAGAGGCTTCTGTTGCTGGGGTAGGTGTGGCTGTTTTGTTTTCCTGTACACTAGAATCTTTGCAAAGATCTTCGGGTTGCTCGCTGCAATCTTGTGTTATGGGTGTAGTGGGTTTGCTAATCATGTCATGGGTTAATTCTCCTGATCTTCTTCTGGGTCTAGCTTGTTTTCTGCGCGGCATGGGAGATGTGCATAAGTCATTGTGACTTAGAGAATCGTTTAGCATTTCCTGATCACTTTCCAACTCATGATCCAAATCACGATCTCTTTCCCGTTTGCGCTGCTCCTTGTCACGTCTGTACGTTGAGCCAAATAAACGTGAGGGCAGAATGATTTTTGAACCGGATGTTACCATGGAGGGGGATTCGTCATCGAAACTAGAACATCTCTCCAATTCCGAAGACAACAAAGAGGTATCGATCATGCCAAATTCATCGGGAGAAGCAGCTGGTGTAGGTGTATGTTCGGGTATGGAGCTTTCCACTAAACCCCGGACTTGCAATGATTCACCAGCATCTATTAAAGTGTGTAGTTTCTCCTGAGGTACACTAATCTCTCCGCGATACATAAAGTCTATGATGGCTTGCACCACCCAGCCACGAAAATCCTTGAGCACTATTACCGGATGTTTGCAGGGTGTATCGGCAAAAACGCGCTGAAAGAAGGGTGAACAGGCCGACAAAACCATTTTGTGGGCCCGTATGCTAGTCTCAGCACACACCAGTGTAACATCCACTAATGTTTTGGTCTGCAGCAAAGCATCAAAAGCACGCATCAAATGATTCTGATGATTATTCCATCTTAAGCTGTAGTGGTCAGGTATGGAGGCAGCCGGCCGGGTGGTAACATTATTGGCCAATAATGTATTGACCATACTGTTGGCGGTGAGCGAGTGTAAAGCTGTTGAACTGGCATTTGTATGCGTCATCATATTTGGTGTGGAAATGGGTGCTGTGGCCGAGGTGGTGGTAGTTAAAGCTAAAGCTTCTGATGATTCGGTTTCCAAAGCCATGGTGTTAGCTAGAGGAGTAGGTGGTGTACCAGGTGGTATAATGGTGGTGGCTGTGTTAAGGTGATTTAATGCTTCGAATGCAGCGGTATCTGCCGTTAACGACAGTTTGCGCCTTTTAATGATTTCCTCTGATTCCTTTAACATTCAGTTAAATTTTTCAAAATATTCTTGTTTTTTATTTTCTTTTATATGTATTTCTTGTGTTTCTTTTCTTCTACTGAAATCCTTAGCGAGACAGTGAGTGGTATCACGTGAATGTCTCTTTAGGTTGGAGTGTGTAAATGAAATTTTTGAAGGTTATTCTTACTTTTTCAAAAGATTTTATTATTTTTGTGTTTTGTTGTTGTTGCGTTGCTGTTGTTGTCAAAAAACCCAAATCACGTGGTGTTTTATTAAGAAATTTAATAAGAAGGTAAGAGAAGAAATCTTTGTATTTTGTTCCTTATTTGTTTATACTTGTCTTACAGCCTCGTCCTGGTGTTGGTGGTAGTAGTATTTTTGTTATTTCACCACGACTTTTATTTTAACGTTTAAAGTCCTTTACAATTGTTATTAATGTCTGCAAAGATAAACAAAATAAAACAAAAAATATTTATAGAATTATACAAAAAGAAATAAAAGTAAAGGAAATGTATGCATGTAAATTAACCGGCTTTAAATATAATATATATTTCATATATATTTCATTTCAAAGGCAAATTAAATGGTTTAAAAAATCAGACATTTTTATACAAAAATTCAAAAATTTAAAACTAAAATGCTGTGTTGCCAAATTTAAAATTATTTAATCTAAGGATGTTTACATTGAATGTTTTACATAAGAAAAATACTATAACTAAGAATAAAATAGACCTGGTTTAGACTGTTGTTTTAGGAGAACTTATAATGAACAAAGTTTAAAATAAAATGATAACAAGGTAAAATCACTGCGTTGTAATATTTATTTATTTATTTGAAAGTAATATAAAAAGCCTTAAATTAGGTCAAAGATTAGCAAATATATTTATTAATAAAGTTTAGCTAATCCACTCAAAAACGAACGCTGTTCTAGTTATTCAAAATACGATATGATCGTACCAAATTTAATTTTTCTAGCCGTATTTATATTGAAAGCTGCCAATAAACATTTGTAATATGTCTTCTATCTTTAAAGCCAGTTTATTTATAACTAAGTTTAACTAAACCGACTTTAAATTATATTTCTCCATATAGTTTTTTTTATACTATTTAATATTTTAAACCTTAAATTTATCAAAACAAAGTTTAAACATTTTTTTATTAAACAAGTTTTACAATTTCTTTTAAGGATAACTAAAAATAATTTAATAAACTGATTTTTATAAATCTTCAGTTTAACTAAACCAAGTTTAAACACTTTTTATAAAACAAGTTCTGCAGTTTATTTCAAGAAATTCAAGAAACAAGTTTTAGTTAACTAAATTGAGTTAATTTAAATCTCAGATTTAACTAAACCAAATTTAAACACTTTAGTAAATGAGAACTTTAACCGCTTTTTGACATAATTTTAATTCAGTTAGTTTAAATTTAATTTTTTCTTTACAGAAACTATAAAAATCTTTGTATTTGAAAATCGGCATCATAGCGCTTTTTAAGAATTAATGTAATTTTGAAAACACATGTAGGGTGCCCCGATAGTGTACCGAACTAGCAGACAGAGGGTTACGGGTTCGATTCCCGCCAAAGACTCTGGGTGTTTTCTGCAGATAAGCCAAAAGGTTAGCAGTTTGTGTTTGTTAATTAAAAAAATAAAACTAATGACTTTTTTAATTATTTAAGCTTGAGGTGTTTGTATTAATAAAATATTATATTTATTATTTTCGATATTTCGCTAACCTTTGGTTAGCATCTTCAGGAAATTAATTAACAAATTTTATTAAAAATAACAAAACGATAACAAATTTATGAAAAAATATTTTTCTTTTTTGTCATAAATTATATTCAAAAAACTATTTGTCATAAAAATTTTTTAACCTAGTAATAATACCTATATATCTTACATACTTATAAATAAATACATTTCTAATTAAACTTATTTTATTCTAACATACATATCGTGACCTAAGAACAAGAAGATCTTAATTTTTATGTAATTTAATTTGCAAATTTAACCTTCCTGTTCCAAGGTCACGATATGTATATTTATATTATTATATCTAAACTTCTATCTCTTAATAACTAAATTTCTATAATTATTAGCTATATGTTCTGTGTCTGCTTTAAAATTTATTCTCTGTGTAATTGGTGTATTAATTATTTGTAACATTTCTAATATATATCTGCGTTTGTAGTTCGTTTCAGTGTTTAATGACAATGATGACTTAATGCTGTCTTTTTTGAATTAATGTCCCTATATTTTTGATCAGATCTATGTCCTGCAATTCTAGTCTTTAATTTGTTCTTCGTAGTACCTATGTAAACCTGGTTGCATCTTTCATTATCATTTCCTTTACAAGGAATTTTGTATACAATGTTTGGAACAGGAAGGTTAAATTTGCAAATAAAATTACATAAAAATTAAGATCTTCTTGTTCTTAGGTCACGATATGTATGTTAGAATAAAATAAGTTTAATTAAAAATGTATTTATTTATAAGTATGTAATATATATAGGTATTATTACTAGGTTAAAAAATTTTTATGACAAATAGTTTTTTGAATTTAATTTATGACAAAAAAGAAAAATATTTTTTCATAAATTTGTTATCGTTTTGTTATTTTTAATAAAATTTGTTAATTAATTTCCTGAAGATGCTAACCTAAGGTTAGCGAAATATCGAAAATAATAAATATAATATTTTATTAATATAAAGACCTCAAGCTTAAATAATTAAAAAAGTCATTATAAAAATAAAGGTCAAATAAGAATAAAATAACATTTAAAAAAGAAAACTTATAGCAATTCATGCTATGTGAAATTGCAGAAACTTTTTTCAAATTTTCAAGCCAATCATTTAAAATTGAAAATAGGCAACATGGCAGATTTGCAAACCTTTAAAGCTAGCTTAAAGGATTTTAAGGAAACTGTTAAAAAGTTAAGCTTTATGTTTAGTAAACTCCAATTTATTTTAAACCTGCTTTTGTTTTACTGTTACCTTAACAATATGTTGTTGTTGTTGTTTTTTCGCATATCTTCTAGTCTATTGTTTTATTAGCTTAAATTTACAAAGATTCATAATCTTCATATCACAAAGCTTTATATGTGTTTGTTTCTCTCAAACACCAGTAATGCTCCCTCCCGTATTTTGACATATGCTATGTGATAATATGTTAATGAGAAATGTCATATATCATTTTAATGCGTATAAAGAAATCGTGTTGTGTGATTTAAGGATATGTTAATAACAACAACAACAAGAATCCTACGTGTCTACGTGCATATCCTTGAGGATATGTTTGTTTATATCTTTACATACATATTTGTATAAGCACATACAACTTATACTTCATTGTTTTTATTTTATTTCCTTGTGATAATAGCTGATGTATGCGTTTTATATTTATCTTACTTCTTTTTTATTCATTCCATCTCTTGGCTTCAGTTTCAGCACAATTGAAGTGTTTAAAGTTAAAAATGTTTCTTATATTTTTTTTGTAATTCATGATTTTGTGCCAAGTTGAATCTAATTAATTCTACGAGTAGAGTTAGAGAGAAGGCAGCAGCAATAATTTAACATATGTACATGTGTGTAGTGTTCCTTTAGACAGCTGTGCGTTTGGTTTAGGGTAGAGGTATAAATATGCGTTCCTCATGACTTTATAATGATATTGGTTTAAGAGTTTATTTCTTTTCATTACTGAAACTTTTTTCTTCGCCAGTACTAACAAACAAATTAACAAACTTGCTGCACTAGGTGTGTGTGTGTGTTGGGTTTTTTATGTGCCTTAGCAAAAGAGTGTATGAGTTCTTTAAATGCATATCAAGGATATGCAAACATACGTTGTTTTTTAAAGTGAATTGAAAGTAGACACAAAATATACATATACATATAGTGTTACTCACACTTTAATGCATGATAGGAAGTAAATTAAGAGGTAACACAATTAAAGCGTCAAGCAGCAGCCGAGAACAACAATAAAATAATAATAAACAAAGTGTCTTTAAATAATGTTTAAGAATGTGCAGTTTTACTGGTTTAAAGTTAATTAAAAATGTGCTAAGATAACAGTCTAATTTAACTAAATCATAGTTTATTCGAGTTTATAAAAACTAACTCTGATTTATTCAACAAAAAGTTTTCAAAATGATATCACTTAAAAGTATTTATATAGAAAGTTTTATTCAACTAAGCTTTTCTAATCACCCCTATCGTGAATAAAAATTCCACATGAAATTTGTTCCCTTTTATTTTTTTAACATTGAATTTTAATACGAAAAATGTGAAAAGGGGACAAATTTCATGTAGAATTTTTATTCACGATAGGGGTGAATATGTAATAATCTTTGAAAACGAGTTTATTTTTTAACTAAGGTTTAAACCAACCAAGCTCAACAGATTATTAAAAAAATTTCTAGTAATAAGTTTTATTTCACTAAAACTAGTTTTATTTCTAATTAAGATTTAGCTAAAACCAAGTTTAAGCACTTCATTAATAAACACGATTAAAAGCTTTTTTAAAGATTAATAATAACAAGTAATAGTTCTTTAAATGAAGTTAATTTTTAACCAAAGTTTACTTAAAAAAGTTTAAACACTTCCAAGTTTTACAGTCTATTGTTAATTGCTCATTTTCTAGCAATACCTTATAGTTTACTAAACTTAGTTTATATATGTATAACTAAGGTTTAGTTAAAACCAAGTTTAAACATCTTATTGCAACAAAGTTTGACTGATTATCTGCAATGCGTAGAATTTGCTAAGTTGAGTTTATTTATAATAAAAGCTTAACTAAACCGAGTTTTAACACCTTTTTGCAAACCAAGTTTAGATCTTTTTTGTAAGATTTCTGAAAAGGCTTCTACCACATTATTCCAAACCAAATATAAGACAATTTTTCAAGGATTTTCTAACTCTTTATAATATATTTAGAATTGTAATTGGGCATAGCGCTTTAAGCCAAGATTTTTCTAAACTAAAGTTTAACTGTCTCAAGTTTATACACTTTATTACAAACCAATTTTATATTACTTTTAGTAACAAGTTGTTAGTAGTTAGTTTGGCTAAACTCAAGTTTAAATCATCTTTTAATAATCAAATCGAAAATACTGCTTTAAGAATTTCTAATTATAAGTTTAACCCCCTGGCCCACGATGTCGAACGATAACGTTCGCTTAGATAAGACTTAAGACACAAACTTGTTATCGTATATATTTTCTACTCAATCAAGTTTGTTTATTCCACAATCAAGTTTGTGTCTTAAGTCTTATCTAAGCGAACGTTATCGTTCGACATCGTGGGCCAGGGGGTAAATATCCTAAACTTAATAACTATAGAATCGCTATAAGTTATTTCGATTATTTAAAACCAAGTTCTTTTTAACTAAGGTTTAACTATTTTATTTTATAAACCAAATTAAATAATTAATTTTAAATATTAGTTGATATTATCACAAGTTTGAATTCGATCAGTTTTTCTAAAAACAAAATTCAAAAGATTATTCAAACAATTTTAAATAATAAGTTCAAGTACGCTAAACTCAAAAACTAAAGTTTATCATAAGTCAAACAACGTTTTTTTTTTTTAATCAAAGTTTAACTATCAACTCAACTAACTTAACTGCATTATATTGCACACCAAGTTAAGGTTTATTTACTCAAGTTTACTTATAATCCACGTATAGCTAAACTCAAGTTTAAAAGATGTTTTAAACGAGTTAAAGTAACGCGCTGTTGTATACTGAACTCTTAAACTATAGTTTAACTAAGTCCAGATTAAGAGTTTTATTAAAAATAAAGTTAAGCATTAATAATTCATTTGAATTTAAGAAGATTGTTTTAAAGATATTTAAATAAGTCTTAAATTCTTAAACCAAGTTTTAGATAATCCTAAATATTATTGTTAAGACAGCGTTTAAAGAGTTTGAATCTTAAACCAAGTTTATTTTGTTTAAATTTTAGCTAAGTTTAGGTTTTATAAGCAGTTTATCAGTTTATTTCAGAGATGTTTAATACGTCTGTAGTCCCTAAACCTAATTTAATTATAACCAAGGTTCAACTAAACTAAGTTTAAGCTTGTATATCATTTATAAAGAACATATTATACATCTAACTTAGTTTTAAATTAAACAAACACTCAGAATATTATTACAGTAACGGACTGTAGTTTATTTAGGAAGTATTCCGTGTAGTTGTTTTTAACTAAATAAACATTTAAAATTCTAAGAAAATTTATTTTTAACTGAATCTAACATTTATTCAAAAAACTAAGTGCACATTAATACGGATTTTCAGTTGCATTTAATATTGACAGTTGTTTACATCAAAGTATTTTGTATGTAAAATTAAACGAAACTGTAATTTAAAATAACTGAAAATTTACTTAAAACCCGATCTACTTATCAGTTAATTTTTTAACATAGAAAATTAAATGAACCTTTCATGTAATTTAAATGAAAATTGAGTTGACCGGTTTTTAAATGAATGTTCATTTATTTTAAATTACATTTTCAGTTAATTTTACCTACAAAATATTTTGAGTGAATCTATTGCAATAAATATTTTCATCTTTGACGTCCAACGCCTGCATTGTGTTTTTGTTTCTTAAAGGAACTTTATATGAAACCTTGAATTGTTTTTTTTATTTTGTTATCTTATATCTTACTTTACATTAAAAAAAAGAGTTATTTTAAAGAGTTTTTTTATTTCATTTCAAAATAGTAATTTACTTTTAAAACAGCTGTTACCACAAATTTACTCTAACTTCGTTTTTTCCAATCTTTTTATTTGTAAAGAGTTTTTTTTTTAAACACAGGTTTCTTTGGCTGTCTGTTGTAGTGTTTTTTTCGTTTGCTGGTATTTAACTTGCAACAACATTTGTTTTACATCTTCAACATGAGGCTGATGATAATAATAATGATGACGATGACGAGGTGGTATGTAGTACTTAAATATATACATATGTATATGTATGAAGAATGAAATCGCGTACAAGTTTGGAAGTAAATAAAACCGCATATTAACACATGCTTTACGCTCAACTGCACTATGTTAAGTAATTAAATGTAAGATTTTTTTTAAGGAACAAAAAAAAAAAAGAAAATGTTATAAAACCCAAGAGGACGTTTAAAAAATTTAAGATTAACATAAGAAACAATATTCAGGCAATTTTTGTTTAATAAAAGTGATATTGAAATAGCTTAATTTTTTAAAGAATTTAGATGTGTTTGTTATATTTTCATAAAAAGGCCCTTTGTTATTTAAAGCCTTGCCTTTAGTTAGTTTTTGTTAAACCGCCTGCTTGTTTTTGTGTTGTTTTAAAAAATTTTAATTGCAGCATATTTTTTCATAGATATTTTCTAAAAGTACACATATGATCTTATCTTTAAAGTAAACATTTCTTTTCGGGAAAAAAATAAACAGTACGAACGACTAGTTTTAGTATTTGTTAAAGATAAAATACTGTAGTGAAAATATAAGATTGTAAAATACTTTCATATGTATGTATGTATTAATTTACATGTGATAGGAAAACATGTTGACAAGAACAGCTCTTTATGAAATATTTGAAAAATTGGAATACTTGTGTACATATGTACATATAACTTAGAGTGTAAAGGTGTTAAGTCTATTTCTATATATGTATATATATACTCGTATGTTACAGTAGAAAGAAGTAGAAGTTTTCGTTGCTAGATTTTATACACTGGTAAAAAGTGATAGAAATATCTTAGATTTCAAAGGAGCTAAGTATATACATTAGGATGGGTCAATTTGTCCGTGTGAGAAAATACGTGACAGGCGTATACCAAAATCGAAGTCTACACAAAATTCTAAGAAAATTACCCATAGAAAGTATGGGTCTAAAATGACAACCTAGCTCCCGCCGAGAGGCTTGATTATGAAAAATAAAAAAAGTAGCAACTTCTGGTATATCCATACACAAAACACAAATCTAGTTGCTTTTTTGGACCTTTTTAATGCATTTTTTTAAACCTTATTTGATTACAAATAAATTATTATGTTCCCACTAACTATTCATCAAGATATATGGAACATTATGTTTTAATTTTTTTACGAATTATGAAGATTTAAAAAGAGAATGATTCCCAGCTACCTTAGATCCTTCATATAGGTACGACTCTTCACAAATGGATGTCGCATCTGAAATCGAATTTGCAATCCCAGCTGCAAAAGAGCCGTTTATGCACAAAAGGGGACCATCGGCTAAAAGATTTGAAACAGAGTTGCCTCGTGTTTAGCTACAGTTTTATTTAAAGACCAATGGGGAACCAATTATTATAGATAAATCCAAAGTAGGTCGTAAAAAATGAAAAGCAGGGAGTCCATTTGTCGTATGATTCAGCCTTACAGCTTTTTCTTTTGATGGCAGAAAAAATGATGCTTTTACACGGGAAGAAATTAGTGGAAAATACCAGCAGAGAGTGGAAAAGGAGTCTCATATATTGATTCTTAAAGAGCCGGGTAGCAAGTTGTTGGGTAACATAAAAGTTGACGCTGAGGACTCCAGTACTAATCCAGGAATTCCGTCGCACATTCAGGAAACCAAGCGGTTATTGTTTTAGGTTTAGAGTTCGATTTGAAATCTTTATTGTTACAAAAATTATCATAGAAATGTGTAGTTAGCTGATTTGTAACTAAAATTATTTTTAAATACAGAAAACACTAACATTGATTGAATTTAATGGCTTAATTGTTACAAAAATATATTTTAATTTTTACAAAATCGTGTAGTTAGCTGATTTTGCAGCTAAACTTTCTTTTAAATAGAGAAACAACAGTACTATTGGGCCAACTTTACACTGCTTTTTATTATTAGTGTATTTTTAAAGTTAGTAATTTAAAAATTATATTCCTTCACTTGTCTTATAAATTTACTACAAAACCCTTCGAACGTTTTTTTAAAATCTTGCACTAAAAATAATTTTATTTAAATTTACCTTGTTTACCTTGTTTAAATGACTGTTTTTGAGTATTGGAAATCAATATTCCTTTAATTTCAGGTAGATGTTTAAAAACAAAAAGTAAAATATTCAGAAATTTATTATATTTTATAATTACACACTATTTTCATTTAACTAATTAAAATTTTAAATATTTTTCCAATAATTTCTATAAAAAACATTACTTTTATTATTTTTCTTTTTAATAATTTATTAGATATGTTTCTTTCAACAATTATTTTTTTAATCACTATTTATTGCACTCGAAAAACACACACATATACCTGTATGTATGTTATTTAGATATTTCTATTTATTTAAAATTTATTATTTATTTTAATCTATTACTTAAAAAAAAAACACACATTCACATGTGTTGTGTACTCGACAAGTGTTTAAATGTAACTGTATTCTTAACAATGCAAATAAACATAAAAACTAATGATGACAAGTGTAACGAAGCACAAAACTCCATCCCTAATATTAAGGTAAATACACGTATGTACAAACTTACACACACATGAACATATTCATAAATAAATATGTATGCACCACATTAACAAGAACAAAAAAAGCATGATTTTACTTGAAGAGAAACACAACAAAACCCAAAAGAAAAAACCCTCATAAAAGTATAAAATTTGTTAATCAGGTGCGTGATCATATGTGTTGACAAACACACGCATACACAGTTTCATACAAACATACACAATTCAGGTAAAATGTAAACAAAGCATAATCATAACAACAACATCACAAAAACATAACAACGTTATTACAACAAGTACTCACTACAAAAAAAAAAGAAAGCAGAGAAATTACTCTCGCCTTAAAAGTAACCAATACTTAAGTGCGGGTGTACGAATAGGTATGTTTTTGTTTACATTTTTCCTCACATGGTTTTAGGAGAGATCATAAACAGTGAGAACCGGTCTTGTTTTTATTTCGTTATTATTTTTGCCATTTTTTTTTGTTACTTTACTTTCTTAAAACTCTTGTTCTAGCTAACATATGTATACATACTTACATTTAAATGTGTGTATTTGTAAGTTCCTGGTAAATTGATCCTTTTATAGACAATTTTAAACATAGGCGCGACATATAGTATTCTCTATAATATTTATTGTTTAGTATTATTTATTTGAGGTGATTAACTAGAAAATCTAAAATTTTGTTTTACATTTTTAAAGTGAATGTTTGTAAATGTTTCTGCTAGATTAGCGAGTTTAGCGACAATCACAATATTTTAAGTAGAAAGGGAAATTGTAAATAGATTAAATATAATTTAGGAAATTTAATGTATCAAGAGAAAGGTTTCAAGGTACACAAAGAAAATAGCAAAATGTTGGAATAATTTTGTTTGCAAAATGCCGACGGCTCTTTAAATTTAATATAGTTATTTATTTATAATAGTTATTTATTGCATTCGAAAATACAGCGCCACCTCGCTTAACGCAACTCTTAACCTCGATAAATGTAACTTCTCGATTATTGCAACACGTAAAATATTTGTAAACACTAAATAAAATATATTTGAACTCGTTTATTTATTAAAAAAAATACTTCGTTTATTGCGGACAGGACACAACAAATATTTAGTTTTATTTTATTAGATGGTGTTTGATCTTGCAAAACTCTTGTAAGAGTAAATAACGTCCAACAAATGTCTGCTAAAAGAAACAAGTGGTTACGCTTTTTTGAGTAAACATTTGCCAAATGTGGCCGTACCTTTAGAATGAAAAACAACCAAGACCAGTTTCAATAAGGAATTAGTAATTCATACACACAACAAAATTGGCTAAAATAGACCATTTGTATAAACAAATTTTTATTTTATTCAGGCATGTGATGGAAATCGAAATCGAAAACGAATCAGTTTTGGAAATATATTTTAATGCATTTATAAACTAATTTTTAAAATTTTTGTTTTAAGATTCTCTTTAGTAGCCCAATATCTTTATATTTTATGTGATAAAAGTTTTTCAATACAGAAATATTACGAAAAAATTGTCTTCTAAAACTCATTCGTTTCGATTTGATTAAACATGCTGGCAGGCCAAATTACCAACTTTATTTCAAAATGAATAGTTTATTATATGAGTGTAATTGAATTGTTTATAATTGCTTTTTTTAAATTCAAAAGAGGTAAGTAAAACTTGTTCAAAATAAAATAAAATAAAATAAAATAAAATAAAATATAATAAAAATTAAATTAAAATTAAAACAAATTTCAACCAAAAATTCTTAACAAATCCTTTAGTTTTTAAAGCCAAAACTACACTAACTTAGTTCTCAAGGTAATTTAATATTAAGTGACAACTATTAACTGATTGTCAAAATAATAATGAATTATCAAAAGCCAAATAATTTGCCACACGCTAAACTTGTTTATATATAGAATATAGAAATAAGAGGGCGCTAAAGTAGCTAAAGAAAGTAACAATCCTGCTCCGAGTCCAAACTAAAAAATTCTGGAAATTTAGTTTATCTTATGCCTAGAAAAACTGTTACGTATCTTAACTTATTGTTTATTGTTCGCAGGAATTTCAACGCCACTTATCTTGTATTTGAATTTAACTAATAAAACATAATTATACACGATTTAAACACAATCTTTTTGAACCTGCAGCTTGGGCTACTGCAATTAACACATGAGTATTAAAAGACTTAGATTACTTAAAACTATTAATTTAGTATCAGTTTCCTATCTGAGTAGATATTTTGATTCATCTGGAAAGCAGTAAAGAGCAAAAGTAGTTCAAGTATTATTGAGTTGTCACAGAAATTTCCACAAAGTTATATTTTTATCTACACGAAAAACCAACCGTAGATTTCTTATGTCGCTAAATATACAGCCCAATCATGAATAAAAATTCCGCGGGAGTTTTTTCCCTTTTCCCATTTTTCCTATTCAAATTTAACGTTAAACAAATAAAAAGGGAAAATCTCCCGCGTATTTTTTATTCATGATTGGGCCGATATAAATATAATATACAAGTAGTTATCATTATAAAGGGATTATTTTAAGTTTTCAAATGAAACTAATTGAAGAGTTTTTTTTTTCTTATGTATGACTGACTGACTTCTTGGACACAGTAAAATTTGCACAATTTTGCATTTTGGTTTAAAGTATTTTGGTTTAAAGTTTATTTTAAGATGAACTGCAGTAATTTGCAAGTTTATAGTGTATTTAGTATTTTGTGATACTGTCTAATTTCAGAAGCTTAGGTACAAACGTGATAAGTCGCTTTTATAAATTTGGGATATATTTTTGAGATTTTTTTTTTTATTTTAAATATGTTCAAAAGCTGTTTAGCTAGATTTTTTCCATTTGGTAAAATTTACGGAAACATTAACTAAAGCTATGTATAGACGATCGTCAGATATTACAACGTTGTCAGATCTATCAATGTGCTAGCAATGTACTGACATTGAAAAATTGTTTGCAAAAGGTAAATTGTCAGTTTAGACGACTGTAAGAAAACTAACAATTTTATTGGCACACAATTGTCACACAATGAATTTATCTGTCAACCGAAATTGTTTTTCGAAAATGTTTTTGAGAGTTGCATTTAGATATAATTTCTATGAAAATGCTGCCATTGGCAGATTCATAAACTTTGCACCTATGACAATGAAAAGTGTTTGAAAATTGTCTTAAAGCAAAGACAATGACAATGAAAAAATTGTGTGTTTACACGACTGTTAGATGTCTGACAATATTTTCCAATGTACTGCAAATGCTTTTTCCTTCAACGTTGGAAGACAAAAATTTTAGGTTCACACGGTTGTTAGACATTTTCTGAACATTTTTCTATTAACTATTAATAACTTTAACTATTAATAACTATTAAATAAATAAATTTTGAAGAATTTTTGCTGTTAACACGAGTTTGAAGCATTTTGAAGAAAATTTCAATCGTGTAAATCTAGCTTTACACTTTAGATATATCTCCATAAAAACAAATCAAAGTTATACGAAAAATTTCTGAAATTGAGGTTAAGTCATTTAGAAAATAGGCTTTCAAGTTTATTTATTTAAAATTAAATTAATAAACTGATAAATTAAACCAGTTAGGCGCCAATATACCACCAGTCACTGGTTAAAGGATTGATGTTGTCTGTTGACTAGCAGGCACCGTAGTGGTGCAAGGGTCAGAACGTAAAGAATTCTGATGAGAGAAAGTGGTGTTTCTCGAAACATATGTAAATTCAACCAACAACCCAGGTTCGAATCCTAGTCAAAAATTATCAAAAATAAAAATTTTTCAAATTGTTAAACAATTCCTACTTCAGTAAAAATAATTTAATGAAAATTAAATTCAATGAACTTAAGCCTAACTAATAGAAAATATCAAAAGTTAGGCGGCAATATATTTAAAATTGGGATTTTACATAGATGATAGAGTTTTACTTTTTAACTGAAATTTTAGAAAAAGAATTAGCCCTTTTGCAATATAAACAGAATTATTGTAAAATTTAGTCATTATAAAACTATGAAATTGTTTATTATATTCTAGCAATATTCACAACTAAATTCAATTTTATGGTGCAAATTGACAACTTTAAGTAATGAATAGCTGACGATTCCATAAACTCTGGTTTAAAGTTATGCTTGGTTTTCACTATGTCATTTTTGTTGTCAAATTGTCCAAATTGTTGGCAATTGTATGAAAACGGGTTGTCATATGGCGTCATCTATGTTTGCAAACATAGTGAAAACGTGGCCTTAGTCTTGTTTCACACACTTCAGTTTTAGCTAACGTATTTTTCATTCACACGCGTCAATTCAATTTTTATACTTTCTCATACAAATCAATCTGCATGAAAGAAAAAAAAAGCAAAAAAAAAATAAAAAAATTGACTAGTACCGTCAAGTTTGTACCCCTTTCATTCTCTTTTTTCTTCTCACCCAAAAATACTTGCCTTGACGAGTCAGAGTTGAAAGAGTGTGAAAGTGGACTTAACAATGTTCATTGCAATAGTAGATTATCTCAGCTTTTAACATTCTGTTGATATTGAAATTGAAATATGTAATTGTAATTGTAGTCTGAAGTCTAAAAAAGAAAACATAATTTCAAAGCAAAAATGTTTTCAGTTTCAACAAAATTTAGAATCTCACAAAAGTTTTAAAATCTTTGTATTTTTTTTAAACAAATTTGTTTGATCACAAATCTTTATGTTTTATTTAATTATTTAGTTTTTAAATACATACAGTTTTATTTGAATTGAAGTTTAATTTCAATAATTTTTACACCGCAGTGGTGCAGAGGTTAGAACGCAAAGAATTTTGATGAAAGAATGTGGTGATTCTTGCAACATGTAAATTCTAAAAACAATTCCTACCTTCAGTAAAAATAATAATTTAATGAAAATTAAATTTATTGAACTCAAGCCTAACTAAAAATTATCAACAATTTGTACAAATGCTTGAATTCATGGTGGAACTATACAAGGTGAGTGCAGTGGCACAGCTGACTGACTTTGTTTACAATTTACTCATGTCAAATATAATACTTTTTCAAGTGTTTTTGACAGTAGTACCCCAGCAAGCCATGTGAGTCCGAAAAGAGTCTTTTCTGACACCTTTTCCTCTTTATGAACCCAAAAAACAATAATTATTGCTCCTTCAGAAAAGATGATGATTACATTCGAAAATGGTCCGTCAGAAAAAGTTCTTAGATAATGTCAGAAAAGAGTCTTTTATGAGGGTTTTTTGGACTCAGAAAGAGCTCTTACATCATGTCAGAAAAGAGTCATTGCAATTTTAAATACAAAAAATTAAAAGTTCATATTTATTATTTTTTTATTTATCAAAGCACAAATAACAGGAACGCTTTGGTACACACATAATTAGGTGGAATTTCTGAGTCATACTGCGTGCCGACTCAGGACAGTAACAAGCAAATTTTTATTTCGCTACGAAAATGCTCTTTTGTTGGACTCTTTTCTGACTCCTTTTTTGGAGCGCTCCTAGAATGGTATGCTGGGACATTATTTAACACAAACAAAATGCCTGTTGTTTTTGTTTCTGTATTGTATTTGTTAGCCGATTTGCACTCACCTTGAATAATAACACTATGCTTGAATTTTTACTAATTTTATACATAATGGGTTCCTTTTTTTAAGTTTATATTTATTATTTATTTTCCATTTATTACAGGTAATTCTAGGTTTAATAAATTTTAATTAAAAACAAACTAAGCACACAAATTTTTATTTATTTAAGGCATTTATATTTCGTAGTGTGACCACATGAATGTTTCCTTGTTATTAAACAATTTCGAAAACTGTTTTCAATTATTATTTAAACACTTGTTTAATATAAAGTTTATTCCAATATATTGTTCGCTTTTCTTGCAAGTCTTAATAGATGTTTTGTAAATCATTTTATTTAGGCAAACTAAGTATGAGGTTTTATTAAACAATTACTTTTTCAGCTTTATTTTTATAACATGAAGCATTTTACTATTTCTGTTTAAAATAATATCTGTAATTTCATTGCCATACTTAAAGCAGATAAATAACTTCCAAGGAAGCGTAAAAGTAATATATTTAACTATTTGTAAAATCTATTTAAATAAAGGTATTTTAAAATAGTTTTTTCAAAGTTGATATTCATATTAAATGTAATATTTCTTAACAAATTTTGAATTTAATAAAGTTTTTTAAAACACATTTTTAAGGGTAATTGGATTTGCAAACACTTGGCAAATTTAAACTTGTGTCTTTAGAAACATTGCAATGTTTTTTTATAACAAATACCAAACATTTTCTGTTGGTTATAGGCTTCTCTTTAACATTATTGTCAGCTGTTAAAAACAACTTCAAAAGTTTAGCAAAATCTCAAACTGAAAACTTTTCTATTTTTATTTTTGTTTTATAGAATTTTATATGAAAAATTTAATTTATAAAAAACTATAGACAAATTTAAACTTTGTTTATAAAATTTTTAAAACATTTCAAGATGTTTCCAAGTTTTATATTGACAATTTTTGCAATTTTTAGCAGCTTTAAAGGTTTTCTTATAACTTGTTTGGCATTTGTTAAAAGCATTTGCTAATGAATGGTTAGCAAAATATGCAGTTGCTTTGTACTATTGCAGTAATTTGTTTGATTTTTTTTTGATAATTTTTAAACAAATTTTTTTATAAAAAACTATAAAAGCAATTTTTTATGAAAAATTTAATTTATAAAAAACTAAAATTAAATTTAGTTATTGTTTAAATTAGCTGTATAATACAGTTAAACTTAATTCAAGTTATTTCATTAGGAATTATTAAAATTCGTTTAGTAGAGTAAAGCTTTTCTTTAAACCTTTATATTAGTTGTGAAAAAGAACCGCCTGGGATTAGCAAAATATGCACTTGTTTTCTTGTTTATTTTCTTTCTTAAATTACGGTCATAATTGGCAAATATTTGCCAAAAAATACGTAACCACTAAATAAAATATATTTGATTTCGTTTATTTATTAAAAAAAACTTTTCTTATTTAGGCCAAAGCACAACAAATATTTAGTTTTAATTTATTTGATGTTGCAAAACTTTTGCAACAGTGAACAATGTCAAACAAATTTGTGCTACAAGCAGTGGTTACGCTTTTTTGAGTAAATATTTGCCAAGTATCACCGCAGCTTTACACTCAATAAATATCTGAATTTTCTTAATTGTAAAACATTAATTTTTAGAGTTTTCTGTTTTTTTTTCTTAATTAAAAATTGTTAAAATTTTGATATTTATTATTAGAGAAATTTTATAAAACATTAAAAAATTTGCATTTCGTTTCTCTGTCATATTGGAAAACTTGGTTAATTGCTAAATTGTATAATTTTTTTATTAAAAAAAACTCTGTTTTATTAACCGATTTCACATTTGTTTAATTTTGTTGTCTTTTTTAAACTTGAAAGCTGGTTAAGTATTATTCCTATTGGGTTTTTAGAACTTCACTTCAAACACTGTCCTTTACAAAATAAAGTTCTTATTGGATTTTTTTTATATTAAAAATGTTTCACTTTTTTATAGTTTATAAATTCTAACTGTTCTTGTGTTTGACTTTAAAGTTACAAAAAAAATTTTAAGAACTTTTTTCCATTTGAAAATTATCCAGTTTTCTAATAGTTCATTTTAAAGATATTTATAAATTCCTTTAAAAAATTTTTTTCAAACATTTTTTAACTTAATTTTTGATTTCAAATTTTAAACTGTTTTCTTATTTCAAAAAAAAGTTCATATACGAATTTGTTTCAAACTTAAATTTTCAATTTTTATACCTTTGCTATTATTTTATCATTTTGATTTGTTTTTTATTTGTTGTGTTTATAAAATAATCCAAAAATATTTGTTAATTTTGTTGGTTGATTTTGTTAGATTTTTTATTTTATTTAAAAAGTTATTTAAATTGTTTTATATTTAAATAAAAATTAAGTAGGTAGTTAATATTTTAATTGGAATTTTTTTTATTCAAACACCCGCGCGTTTACATTTTTCGTCAAATTCACAAACGAATAAAATGTGTATTTTGTTGTTGTACGTATGAAAGTCTTGTTGGTATTAAGAAAAATATAAAAATTTCACATATACTCTAATGTATGTGTAGAAGGAACGCACACACACACTCACCCACACATACATATGCACACACACACACACACACACATATAAAGAGAGATATATGGAGCGAAAGAGTTATGTGTACGAGTATATTGCGCGTATGTTTACACCGTTCAACTGTTTCGAAACGACTAATTCAAGTGATTTAACCAAAAAAATTATATGTGTGTATGGCCCATACATCCATACATACACACACACACACACACACACGTATCTACAACAAAAACATTTTGTAACATAACAACAGCAACAACGACAACAACTCATATCCATCCAAACACATCAAAAAAAAAAAAAAAACAAAAAACAGAAGAGAAAAATACACACATTGAGTATGAATAAAATGTTTGGGTGTATGTCTGTCTGTCTGTCTGCCTGAATATGGGATGGTAGGAAAAAAAGACACACACGGGGGAAAATTTGTTTGGTTGTGCAGTTAGTGAGTTAGTTGTTGGTAACATCCAACCAATTCATACACACTCATGTGAGAAGGGTATACACGTTGAATATATGTACATGTACGAATGGAAAATCGTATGGAAAATAAATACGTTACAACAAAACAAACCTAAGCAAGCCAGCCAGCCAGCTAGCAGTCAATATAACGAAGTAAGAGTAAAATAAAAAGGGAACTCTGATGGTGATCTTGGTGGTGGTGGTGGTGGTGATGGCGTTGGCGTTGGATGTACAACTAAATGCTGCTGACGACGCCGTTAAATATGTTGTAAAGAGGTGGAGGGCACCGGTTTTTGTATGTTTGCTTCATCATCATCATCGTTGTTGTTTTGGCTCTTGTTTGGGTTAAAAATTTTTGAAATGTATTAAATAAAAACGACATCATCATCATACAACATCATCATCATACATTAAACAACACACACAACATAACACATTTACGTTACGTATGACAGCGTGCTGCAGCTGCTCTCTGTTGTGTGTGTGTGTGTGTGTGTAAAAAGGATATGGAAATTTTACTCCTTCATATTAGAACACAACATGTAAATATGAAACTATAGGAAAACACAAGCAACAAAAAACAAACAAAATGCTTTAGCTTAACAACACAACACAACACACATACACATATTTTGTATGACTGCAAAATGATAAAAACGAACACAAACATGTATGTTTGTGCACATTAAAACTCATACACACAACCAGCGCTGCCAGAAGTAAGATTTTATACTATGTTTCCACGACGACTTGAATCACCTGCTTCGCCTTCTGAATCTTGTTTATGAATCATGCTGTTTACATGACTAATAAACTTGATTCGATTTGACAGTTGTCTTTAATAAGCAAACAGAATAAAAAAAACAGAATTTACAATTTGTGGAAAATAATTTTTTTTAATGGACAAACAAAAGTGAGTGGAAATTAGTTAGCTTATTTGAAAAAAAACATACATTCGTACGTATTTACTTTCTTTACTTACAGCAACAAGAAAATAATTTGCTATGTTTACAATAATATAAAATTTTTACAGCTAGTGCAGATAAACTTGCGATAAAAATTAGAGAAGAGTGCAATTTTTCGTGCTTCGCAAGTAGATTCAATATGTATGGTGAAGCAAGTTGTTTCGCACATGATTGGGGTGTGAAGCATGAATAGAGAGCGAAGCATGTACCGTGGAAACATAGTATTGCCTTATTTTTTAAGATTTTTTTTACCGAAAAAAGATTTCAAGATTTTTTGTTTTGTCTAGACGAAGGTTAGGTTCAATTAAAAAAATCTTCTTTGTTCCCATTTGTAAAATTTTAGGCCCCGATTACCGTTCACAACACTAAGTATTTTGATGTTGTATGTTGTAAACTGCGATTACGATTCACAACACTTATCGGCTTAATCGTTTGAATAATGAATGTTGTGTTGTAGTCCAGACAACACAAGATTTTAGTGTTGTGAACGATAATCGGGACCTTAAACTAATCGATCTCAAAAAATGTACAATTTAGTATAAGAAAATTCATTTTTATTGTTATTTTTTTGGTTAGTGTTAAATAAAATATGAATTGTTTTTATTATTTATAATAAAAAAAACTACTTATTTCCAAAAATAAGATGTTTTTCCTCAAAAATAAGACTTTTTTTTTTTGGCGAAATTAAGATTTTTGCTGAAAATTTCTGGCAGCCCTGCACACAACGTGTAGATGTAAAATATATGTATGTATAATTTCGTCGTGTATGTGTCTCTTAGCGAGAGAGCAGACGAAATGTCTTATTTGAATACGTATGAGTGCGGCTGAAAGAAAGGCACATACATACATATCAAATGATATTCATACATTACGTTTATACACATTAGAAATAACTCGGCAGTTGTTGGAGACGGTCGAGAGAAGAATATATGTATGTATTGGCAACCCAATAAGCTGTTTTAGTTTAAAAAAGTTATAACAAAATTTTGTCTTAACAACTTCTAATGTGTTGTAGTAAAGGATAACACTTGGGTTATTTTAAAACACAGATCCTAAGCCAATATTTTAATAGCCACAGCTCAATAAAGTGAAATTTAAGATTATGGAATGTTTTCAGAATAAATTGTTAAGAAAGAATGAACACTACTAGGCCGACGTTTATAACGTTCTAAATAAATAACTAACTAACGAGCCGGAACGTTATACTATGTTTCCACGACGACTTGAATCACCTGCTTCGCTGTCTGAATCATGTTTATGAATCATGCTGTTTACATGACCAAAAAACTTGTTTCGATTTGACAGTTGTTTTTAATAAACAAACAGAATAAAGAAAAACAGAATTTACAATTTGTGAAAAATATTTTTTTTTAATGGACAAAAAAAGTAAGTGGAAATTAGTTAGCTTATTTGAAAAAAACATACATTCGTAACTCTTTACTTCCACCAAAAAGAAAATAATTTTCTTTGTTTACAATAATATTAAATTTGTACAGCTAGTGCAGATAAACTTGCGATAAAAATTAGAGAAGAGAGCAATTTTTCATGCTTCGCAAGTAGGTTCAATATGAATCTACTTGATTCGCTCTTGAAATTTTGTATGGTGAAACAAGTTGTTTCGCTCATGATTGGGGTGTGAAGCATGAATAGAGAGCGAAGCATGTACCGTGGAAACATTGTATTACTGTGAATGGTTTTACATTTAGCTGCCTGGCAATATTCTAAAGCTACAATTGTTTTTTTTTTTTGTTTTTTATAGAAAAATTTGCGCTATAAAAAAATATATGTATATAAAGCACCTTATTGCTTTGGCCAATTGAACAATATTGGGCTATTGTCGGTTTTAGCTGCGATTCGTTCAGAAATGATTTTTATCGTTTTGTTCCGATTGAAAATTAATCGCTCTAGTTTGTATTCCTTTCTAAATGGTTCATTTCACTTTTCTTTTATTACAAATTTACAAGTGCAGTTTTTATGTGATTCAAAATTAACCTATTCAGTTTTTATTCGATTAAAAGTTAATCGGTTCAGTTTTTATTCGATTAAAAATTAATCGGTTCAGTGTTTATTCTAATAAAATCAAACCGAATCAGTGTTTATTCCATTAAAAATTAGCCAATTTCGTTTTTATTCGATTAAAGATGAATCGTTTCAGTTATTCGTTTAATAATAATTCAGTTCAGTATTTATTCGATTAAAATTGAACCGAATCAGTGTTTATTCGATTAAAAATCAGCCGGTTCACTTTTTATTCGATTAAAAATAATTCGGTTCAGTATTTATTTGATTAAAATCGAACCGAATCAGTGTTTATTCGATTAAAAATCAGCCGATTGAGTTATTATTCGATTATTCACATCGGCGTAGATAGCCCGGTCTGGGGGAGGCTAAGCCCCCCCCAGAAAAAATTTAGCCACCCCCAGAATTTGTATTCTTTTATTGCATTTTTTTTATTTGAAGAATAGCTTTTACTAAATTTATAAATTAACAATTTAATGTTGTCTGTCCCCTTAATATTTTTATGTGTAGTTAAAGAACACTTCTTTACAAATCTTTTTTAAGTGTTCAAAAAAGATCAAAAAAGCTAATAAATTAATTAAAGCTAAAGTATTGGTATGTTTAATGATTATTAAATCGTGTTAAATGTATTAAAAAGTGTATTTTTTATAGTTATGAAGAAAATAAAAGATATACGATAATTTTTTTTACTGTAAATAGCTAGAACCCCCTAGGAGAAAGTCTTGCTACGCCGATGATTATTCAGTATTTATTGGATTTAAATCGAACCGAATTAGTATTCGTTCGAATAAAAAGCAGTTGATTCAGTTTTTATTCGATTAAAAATGAATCGATTCAGTTATTATTCGATTAATAATTATTCGGTTCAGTATTTATGTGATTAAAATCGAAACGAATCAGTGTTTATTCGATTAAAAAGCAGCCGATTCAGTTTTTATTCGATTAAAAATAATTCGGTTCAGTATTTATGTGATTAAAATCGAAACGAATCAGTGTTTATTCGATTAAAATGCAGCCGATTTAGTTTTTATTCGATTAAAAAAGAATCGATTTAGTTTTAATTCGACCAAAGATATTGTTTAAATCTTGTCAATAAAAAAATGTTGTTTTTCGCGATTTGTAATACTAGAGTTTTTTTTTGGTAAAGTCACAATTTATTTTTATTGAAAAGATTAATAATATTATGTAATACAAATAAGAGAGTAACACGAATTGCTAGTACAATTATTCATATATTTTAAAAATTTAGTTCAACATATTAAAACTAATAACTAGAAATAGTAAAGTTACAAGCTCTTATTAAGTTTAAAACAAAAAAATTCACAGCATCAATACTATTTAAGGAAAATTAACTTAATTACCAAAAAAACGCATTAACAAATTGGTCACACAATTAGAAAATATATGCAAAAAACTTTAGTGAGGTTTAACAAAACGGAGTTATCCTTTAATATTTTGTTCGATAAATCTTGTTTTTGACAACATTCGCCAGTCTTTTTGGTAGACTCTTAATTAAACGCTGGCACGTTTCCAGCTTTGTTGCACCAACAGAAACAATTCATCTTTATTTCGTGGATTTTTGTTCTTCAGGTCTCTTTGTACAATTGCCCATAAGTTTTCAATTGGGTTAAGTTCAGGTGGCCAGTCAAGAACATCAATATTTTGATCCAAAAGCCAACACTTCATTATCATGCTGGAAAATGTATTGGACGGACATAATATCAAAGAAATACGGTTTCATGACATTTTCCAAAATGTTTTTATATTGATGCTGAACCATTATTCCCTGAACTCTTGCAATTGGACCCACACCACGCCAAGAAAAGGCACCCCAGACCATAAGAGACCCGCCATCGTGTTTCACTGTTTTACCAGCAAACCTGGGATCAGAGGCTTTATTTGGAGGATGTCTAACATACGATTTTCCATCAGATTGGAACAAGTTAAACGTAGATTTGTCGCTCCAGAGAACTCTATGCCAGTAACGTGGATCTTTTCTGAGCATTTCTCTTGCAAACTGCAACCACTTTGCGATTTTTTTTTTTGAGACATCAGGTTTTGTTGTGCAATGCATCCATGAAGTCCTGATTCATTTAAACGTCTTCTTATTTGCTGTCCAATTTCAGCCTTCTTTTCTCCTGAAGATAAAATTGGATTTTTTACTGGCTGTACAATTAACTTTATCTTCTTCTAAAGTGGTAGTTTTTTTTTATTTGAACAATTAAAAATTTATTTGAGCAATAAAACTTTTGTGCAATAGCCGACATTGAAAGTTTTTCAGTTTGGTAACACTTGCCAATTAACCGTCCCATTTTTGGAGTACATGACTTGTTTTTTCCCATTTTCGAAACTAAACCGTATCTAAAGTATTACAAGTTTTTTTTATTGTTTAACTCACTTTGACATTAAAAAGGAGTCAGAAAAGAGTCCAACTAAAGAGCATTTTCGGAGTGAAAGAAAAATTTGTTTTTTACTGTCCTGAGTCGGCACGCAGTATGACTCAAAAATTCCACTTAATTATGTGTGTACCAAAGCGTTGTTGTCCTGTTATTTGTGCTTTGAACCAAAAAAAAAAAAACATAGCTGTACCACACAAGAATGATAAAAACAAGATTACACAGAGCCCAAAAAAACCTCATAAAAGACTCTTTTCTGACATTATCTAAGAGAGTAATGACCCTCTTTTCTGAAGGTATTCGGATCAATAGTGATTATTTTTTGGGCTCATAAAGAGCGTTAACGCTCCGAAAAAAGTGTCAGAAAAGACTCTTTTCGGACTCATATGGCTTGCTGGGTTAGAACTCAACGTGTTGTGGATCAACAACAATGTTGATTGTTTACCCATTGAATAATGGTAAACATAATTTACTATGTAGATCTTAAAGGAAGCTAGACAGCGATCTTATTATATTAAAGCATCGTTTTTAATTATATTATGATTACACATTCTAGTTACAAATAACTTGCTTTTCTTTAAAATTTTACTTATTGGGTTACATCAAACCAATGCCTGTTACAACTAAGTTGCATCAAACCATATAACACATACAAAGTTGACATGATGTGTGTTAGATGGATGATGGCTGGTATTAAAGAACAGAAAAACTGAGTAAGCAGCACAAAAACAACACAACACAACCCATACACATACACATGCACCCAACCACCCACACACAAACAAAAAACAAACACACATGTAACAACTAAATACAATGTGTGAAAATAAATGTTACGAATACGTTATCAAATTTAAAATAAAGTATACGCCATGTATGATGATAATGATGATGATAATTACGATGACGATAAAGAAAACTGATACAACAAGAGACAACAAACGATATATGAATGTATACATATTTCGTTTTTACGAAATGACAAACCAATAACAAATACAAAAAAAAACTACTCTTTTTTACTTTTATTATTTAGAAATAAATTGAGTTTTTTCGTTAAGCAAATAATGAGAGTAATATTAAAAAGAAAAAGAAAAAAATAGAGAAAAAAAAGGAATTGAGTTTGATTTAAATGAACCCTCCTTAAAAGTGATACATTTTACAAATAAAATAGAACTAAATGTATTAGATTTATAATTAACATCAGCGACACCATTAGCGTCATCATACATGAACTAATCTCATACATGTTTCCCGTTGTCAATGTGATTCGTTGTCAATGAATGTGAATATGTGCGAGCATGCAAAGATTTTTAGGGGTTTCTTTTTTGTTCTTGTTTTTCTTTCTTTTTTTTTTTTTTGGTGGAAAAAAAAGGATTTTTTTCTGGCCAAAGAGAGAGAGGTTGAAAAGATTTTCCTTTAGAGGAGTTTGATGTTGTTTATTTATTAAGGCACGCGTCGTAATGTTGTTGTTGCTGTTGTTGGTTTAAATGTATGTATGTATATGCATAAAGATTTACAGTTATCTGGGTTTTTGTGTAGGGAGTTTTTTGTTGGTATGATTGGGAATCATATAGAAACAAAAAAGAAAAAATTCTAATGATGAGTTGAGTTCATACGCGTACGCGACACACGTTGAGAACGTGCGCATAACATGTTTTAATATCTTGCTCATATACAGACGGACAAATAGACGGTTAGTTTAGGTTAGATGTACAAATATACATATATGCATATGAGTGTATGTACATATGTATGTATGTACAGGGATGTATGAAGAATACATTCAAACAGTTAATAATATGTACACGGATGTTTGTATGTTGGCAAGTACATAAATGTAACATTTTATATTCATATATGTGGCATGAAAAATGTTTATTTGGGATGGCAGGCAGGCAGACTGACTAAATTTCTGTTTTAAAGAGTAAGGTGTTTATTATCATTAACCAACATCATTATTATCTTATTCCTCATCTTCAACTTGATATTCTTTTTTCTTTCTTCTTAAATAATTTGTGTTTTTTTTTTTTTATTTTTTCACTTAGTACATATTTCGTGTTGGTACAATTGCTGTATCGTACTCTTTTTCCCTTAAATGTATTGTGTATGTAAAACTGTTATGTGTATGTCTGTTAGTTTGTGTGTTTTATTATTTGTATGATGGGTTAATGTTGTTGGTTGGAAAATGAGTACAAAGTTTTAGTCAGTTTTATTTTCATACTTATGCTCACTCTCTATACAGTTTTGTATATGTACCAACTGGAGACGTCTATGTAGACGTCGTAAGTACATACGAGTACGTATGAGTATATTATGGACATGTTGTGTTTGGTTGAGTGTTGCCACTAAGAGTATAATGCGAAATTACACATAATTTATTTCTAAATTACACATACCAGAAAAAGTATTTGTCAATGTTTTCAATTGTGAATAATATTAAATATCTTTTGGAAGGCTGTTGCACTTTTTGATGCATAACTTTAGTGTTACTTCAGCGATTTTCTGGATTTTCATTAGCAAACTGTCTAGCAAAATTATAGGCGTTTTTTTGTACACCTTGTTGATTTTGATTGTGTATTTTGTACGTGAAAGTGATTTACACACACAGACGGTATTATTGAATCCACAAAAAACTTTAAGCTTAATAATATATTCATATAAGATGGGTCTGAAAAGTCCCCAAAAGAAATCATTAAAATCAAAACAATGTATATATTGCTGCCAAAAATCAAAAAAAAAAAAGAAATTAAAATCAGTCAAAAAAAAGCCAATTTATATTGGGGGAAAAAAACTTGATTCCTGAATTATGGAAGAAACGAGTTTATGAAACGAAACCCGTGTTACTAAGTCAAAAAAGCAGCTAAACATGGGCATGGTTCCTTAATGGTTTGGGGATGTTTTTAATACTTTCATGTTGCTTGACTGCTAAAAATCAATAGCATTACGAGTGCTAAAAATGTACATGTTTTGGTGATATATAATGCTGCCTTCAGCTTTAAAACAGTCCGAAAAGCCAAGAGTTTGATGTTATGTAGTGACTAGCACAAACCCATTGCAAATTTGTGATCCAAATAGAAAATTGCAGCAGCCGGAAAGTTTAATGAAACTTTGGGATAAAATATATCAGATTTGTTTGAGATTGATTATTTTTCAAGGTCAAAAGCATTTCGAGCTTGTCATACTGTCATCTTAATTTCATTCAGTATTGTTGGACAATTCATTATTGTCCAACATTGAGAGATGTTAACAAAAATATTATGTGGGGCTATGTTATAAAGTCGTATTCTTTAAAGCCTTAAAACTCGAAATCCGTGATGTGATTAACGAAATAGATTTGAGTTTTTACTAAAATGTGATTGAAAATATTGTGCAAAGAATTTAAATCTAACCGTTTTCGTTTTGCATTTACAATTATCAAACTTAAATCTATCCAATACATTAGTTTCATATAAATTCACATAAACTCACACACGATATGTGTAATTAATTACACATAAAGTGGCAACACTGTTATGTTTTCTATTTATTCCTACACATACATATACACATAATACGCTCATACATGTACAGGAGGTTTTTGCTTATTCGTTTTGAAAATATCTTGCCTTTCTTTCTCGTACATTAAGTTTGCATTTCTCTAGTTGGAAAATCTTGATAACCCTCATACGCAACACACTGGCAGGCACACACACACACACCCCATATATGAAGATAAAGAAATACAACAATAACAACAACACACTTGTAAAAACTTTTTACTGTTATTACTCCCCTCTTCATATGTTAGTGCTCATACTAGCTGAGTATGTAAACAGAGCAAGTAAAATTTACTTAGTAAATCTAACTGCATACACATACATACTCGTATGTATGTACATATAAACATATCAGCGAGAGAGTATTTATTAAATGAGCGCATATGAATTACACCCTCATACCAACCAAACATACATACATTGTTTACCATATG
This sequence comes from Bellardia pandia, assembly GCA_916048285.2. NCBI lineage: Eukaryota > Metazoa > Arthropoda > Insecta > Diptera > Calliphoridae > Bellardia > Bellardia pandia. The sequence continues at coordinate 96,121,340 of OU696533.1, read as the reverse complement.
AGTACATACAAACAAACACACACATATAGAGAATATTATTTTCTTTTTTATATATGTACATACATAGATAGGTACATAATGATGATGATTGTTGTTGTTATTATTGTTGTACCCATATGTTGTGCAGCCATGTGCATGTGTTTTTTTCTGTTGTTGTTATGTTATGTTTTGTATTGTATTTTTATGCAATTTTCCTATTTGTGGTTGTTTGGTTGTGTTGTTTTTGGCTAAAGCGTAACTGTATTGGTGGACATTTTATAAAGCCGCCTACTTTTTCTCTATATACTCGTGATGTTAAACACTCATATACAGTTTTCACATGTGTATCCACTCATATGTATGTTTATGCTACATACATATGTTTTATATATATACCTGCCTACATATATTTATATGTACATACATATGTATATACATATGTATGGATTTACAATGTATGTACTAATGTACCTACTTAAATGCTTTCTTTAATTCTCATGTTTGCCCTCACTTTTCGTTAATTGTTTTTCTTGAAATTTCTATTTTGTTTTAGTTTAATTGTTTTTTTTCTCTTTTAGGTTTCTTGTTTGTTTGTTTTTTTTTTTGTTTTTCTCAAGCATTTGCATAATTTTGATTTATTTCTTTGCTGTTTGTTGTGTTTGTATGCCCAAGCTTTTGTGTTGTTTGATTTTCTTTTTGTATTCATTTCTTTACATTTTTTTTTAATTATTTTTCTTTTGCTTAACTTGTTTTTGCCTCAATGGTGACACACCTTACTTTCTTTTATTTGTACATTTTTATTTAAATGAATGAATGTGCTTAAATATGTACATATGTTGATCAAATTTAAAATTAAAGAAATATTAAATGCTAAATTGTACTCTTGTAGGTACAAAATTAGTATCAAAATTTTATTATTTGGTTTGAATTATTTTTAGAAACGACTGCGTATAACAGTATAGTTAAACGAGAAAACGGCTGTTTGTGGAAAAGTCAGAAATCAAGCGGTAGTCTAAAGAGAAGATGCTATTCAAAGAAGAAGGAGTTATTGTAAAGGGATGGCATTAATTAGTCTGATAAATGTATCACACAACGAATTTTCAGGATGTATTTTTAAATTTTTTGTTTTTTTTTTCTTTTATATTTTAAAAGAGTTTATTTAGTTCGCATGCGTTTGGCGATCGCTTATGTTTCATGTTGGCTATTAGTGCCAACCACTGCTTTAAAGTGATAAAAATGTAATTTACTACGCTGTTGCTGAACTTTCTTTTGCCAAATATTTATATAAAATAAAAATCCAAATGTTAATGAAGCTGAAATTCGTAAATACTTTGAGAATGTATAAAATAAACAAGCTTATGTTGTAGAGTTGAAGGCTAATATTTTTCGCGGAGGGTTGTTGGGGATATTCTCTTCTTTTGTATGCAGACAACACATGTTTAACTTTTGAAAAAATTAACATTTTTTAACTTTTTTGAAGTTTGCATATGATTCTAGACAGGGAAGAGAAACACCTAAAATCTACAACTTTCAATGGGCGTAAAATCTAAAGTAGGCGTGGCATCCCCAATATGTTTAATTTTTTTTTTCATAAGAAGAACTCAATTAAGAAGTGTCCCGAATTTCAAGTCCCTAGGTCCAAAAATAAAAATTTTGGCAAGTGCAGTTATATGGGAGGTAGGTGTGGCAGTGGGCGAATTTCCAAGATTTTTTAAAAATTTCTTAATTTAGCTCAGATAAGTGTTTCTGCAAAATTTCATTGCTGTACGACCACTCCTTCTATTTTTTCCAAGAAATGTATAGGGCGGTGCCACTGTGCGTCGTCTGAATTTAAAATTGTTGTACAAATGTTGTTGGTAATTCCTATATAAATATTTCGTACTCCAACTATGACATTTATGTATGTTTTTCGATTGTTGTATGTTTTTCGATTGTTGTATGAAAATATAATTTAACCTCAGCATAAAAATTACTCATTTCAAATGAAAAAAAAATAAACAAACTGTAACACTCAAACCACAAATTGATATTCTTCGAATAGAATATATCATGATAACTTAAATTTTCTAAGAACTATTTTCATAACATTGATTGTAGGCAATATTCAATAAAATATTTAAATTTTTGTTAAAAACATGTCATATAAGTAAGACTCATACTGAATACAACAGAAAACTGTATTAGTTTGTTTTCAAAAAAAAAAAAAAAAAAAAAAAAAACAATTTGCATAATTTTCTTTAATTTTTTTTATAAAAACATCCCCTGTTCCTATAAGTTTTTTTTTTAATTTTCCAGGATATGAAAACTATTTCACTATGAACTATTAGAACACTAAATCCATGATTTACACAAACAAAACTGGCTAAAAAAAAAGGTATAAAGTCTCATGTGAGCCTACGTGCACACAAACTCATTCAGTACACTCATTTCTCTTTGTTCTTTTTTTTTAGACTCTGATACTCATTTAATATTTGCGCTTCGTTTAGCATTTGATTTGATCATTTCATTTGAGAAGGAAAGAAAAAAAACACACACACACACACACTCTCACATACAACAAACGAATGAAAAATTTGCATATGAAAAGTAGAAAATCATTAAAAGTAAAATATTTATTTCCGAAACAAAAAAAAAAACTGAAATAAAAATTTGCATAATCTTTAACGCTGGCTGTGAGTGTCTGTAGTTTTTGCTTGCAATACTTCAGGCTTCATTAATTTTACATTCAGACAGATCAAATGGTGTCGCTGTGAAGCGAAAGGCTGCGTTATTTGTTAGAGGTGTTAGTTTTTTTTCTATTTTTTTTATACATATTTTCTTTAAACAGATGCTCATGCGTATCGGATTTAATATTTATTGAAACCACACGTGTATATTTGGTTGTGTACATTTATGTTTGCATAATTTTTTGGTAACGACTTTCTATTTATCAATATTTAAAGAAATATACATATTTGGAATTGTAATATTTCCTTTAGGATTAAATCAATATAGAATTGATAGGTGATAAATAAAGCAAAATATGCCATATAAATATTTTAACAAATATTAAATTTCGTTTAAAGTTTTAACTTCCGGTTGAAAGGAATTTATAGTTTTTTCAGGGTTTTAACTATGAAACTAGATATTTTTAGAAGTAGTTTTAACAAAATCATATTCACTGACTTACATATATTCACAGCTACTTGTTCCTCTCAATAGATATTTAGCCACCTTTTTGTTCTAAAATCAATATTTCCTTTGGTTGATTGTACTTTTAATCCTTTCTGTATTCTGCCTTTCCTTTTACTTGTTCTAATATTCACATTTTATCTTAGAGGTCATACAAATGATAAAATATGTATATTTTTCATATATTTGTTGCATTTTCCACAATTAATATGTTCGCCCGGAAAATTATACACTTTACTCGTAATATATTTTTTCTACAGCGCATGTCATTGCCTTCTAGCAAACAAAAAAAAAGAGCACATGGTAGTTTTTTCTAAAACAAGATTAGAAAAAACTCTAAGTATAAAAAACAAGACAAAAAGAAAAAACAAACACACAAAAAAACACCAAACCCCTTCCCTTAAAAAAAAGTAACACAAGTCTACTTCAAAGCAAAAAAGGGTTAAATGAGAAACTTTAAGAAAAGGACGCGAAAGAAGATTTTCTTATTTTATGTATTTTTGTTTTGATAAAGCAATTTCAGTTGGGGTGAATGAAAATGAGTTATTTGTAAGAAGAATGAAAGATTTTTTGTAAAATCAAGAATTTTTCAATTAAAATTTGTTTTCTTTTGAACACAGACTTTCAACTCACACACGGAATAACTTATACTTAGATCATAGTATTTTACTTTGTTTATCGTCTTATCAAGCAACAAAGTTATCCGACTTTTGCTTCGACTGCCGCCTACTCAATATACTACTCAGACTAACGTCATTGTGACTCGCCAGCTTAACGTCATCCCGTCAGACTATCGTCTTTTACTAAGAAAACCTGTTTTAACTCAGACCTCTGTTTCCTTTTTGACTACAGTTTCCCTTTCAGACTACCTTCTGCTTTTCAGACTATCGCTCTACAGTATCTTTTTCAGACTACCTTCTCCTCTTCATGCTTCCGTCTCCTCTTCAGATTACCGACTCCTTTTCAGACTTTAGACTACCGTCTCATTTGCAGACCAAGGTTTCTTTTTCAGACTACAGTCTTCTTTTGAGATTACTGTCTCCTTTTCAGACTATCGTTTACTTTTCAGACAACCGTCTACTTTGCAATCAACCGTCACCTATTAGAAAACCGTTTCCTCCTCAGACTACCTTCTGCTTTTTAGACTATCGCCTCCTTTTCACCCTACAGTATATTTTTCAGACTACCCTCTCCTCTTCATACTACCGTCTCCTTTTCAGACTACCGTCTACCGTGAGCATATGTGTACACAAACACATTCTCTTCACCTCTTTCTCTTTGTCAAATTTTTCTAGACTTTGATACTCATTTAATATTTGCTTTTTTCAGACTATCAATTTTTAGACTATCGCCTCCTTTTCACGCTACAGACTACCTTGTCTTCTTTATACCGTCTCCCTTTCAGGCTACCGTCTCCTTGTCAGATTCCCGTCTCCTTTTCAGACTTCCGTCTCCTCTTCAGATTACCGACTCCTTTTCAGATTTTAGACTACCGTCTCATTTGCAGACCAAGGTTTCTTTTTCAGACTACAGTCTTCTTTTGAGATTACCGTCTCCTTTTCAGACTATCGTTTACTTTTCAGACAAGCGTCACCTATTAGGCAACCGTATCCTCTTCAGGCTAGCTTCTCGTTTTCAGACTATCGCTTTCTTTTCACGCTACAGTATCTTTTTCAGACTACCGTCACATTTTCAGACCAGGTCTCCTTTTCAGACTCCCGTCTCCTTTTCACACTAACGTTTATTTTTCATTCTACCGGCTCCTTTTAAGAGTATCTTCTCCTTTTCAGACTATCATCTCCTTTTTAGACTACCACCTTCTGTTGAGATCAACGTCTCCTCTTCAGATTCCCTTTCTCCTTTTCACATTACCGTCTCCATTTAACAATTGCCATGTCTTTTTCAGACTAGCATTGTCTCCTCATACTACCGTTGCTTTCTCAAACTCTCTTTGTCTCCTCGAATTACCTTTGGCTCCTCAAGCTATCGTTGTCTCTACAAACTACCATCTTGTCCTCAGACTACCGTCTTCATCTTAGACTACCGTCCTGTTCTCAAACTAACGTTTTTCACTTTCTCATACTCAGACTTCCTTCTCCAACTCGGACAACCAACATACACACAGACTTCCGACTAGAAAAGCTATTTTTCACCACTTCCGTTGGGAAAATTTATTTAATTTTTAGCTCTCAAGCCTAACAGTGTCCGAAATAAAACATGAATATGTGTAATTTAAAACGGGAAGAAGAATAGTTGTCTAAATATGCCAAAAATTGTATGACTAAAAATAGTTTTTCACATTAAAGCGCTAAAAATCAATCATAATTTTTTTGTTTTAAAAATTTGTTTCCTTAATTAAAGCTCGACAAATTAAAGGACACTTTAATTTTTTTTTTTTTTTTTATTTCTTTCATTCAATATAATAGTTATACAATAATATTTTCAACGCCTCAGCGCCATAAAGGCTTTGTAGAGGCTAAAAGGCAACTCTGTGTTTATACATATAAAATATTTAAGTATCTTTTAATTTTTTAATTTAAAATATTTACAATAAACAAAAAAAAAAAAAATATTTATAATAAAGAAATATAAAAAATATCTAATTCTATTTTCTAATTTTTTAATTTAAATATTTACAATAAATTTCAAAAAAATAAAAAAAGAACAAAAGAAAAATAAAAATAAATGGAAATAGTAATACTAAAATAATTCTCTATATTAGAAGTGCTTCAACGTTACTAAGTAAAAGATCCTTAATGGATTTTTTGAATGTAGAAAGAGCTTGTATATTACGAATATTAACTGGTAATTGATTATACTCAATTGGTCCAACATAAGCAATGCGTTGTTTTGTCAAATCTAGACGACATCTTACGGTTTTCAAATTTAGAGCCTGTCTGGTATTTCTTCGAGTGTGCAATATATTTTGTGTAAACTGCGTGGAATCACCAACATCTGCTCCTCTAATTTTTTTAAAAACATACGTTAAAAGTTTTTGTTTATATAAACCTCTTACTGGAAGAACATTTTTAGCATATTCTCTAAATAAGTTTGACGTTGTAAATCTTAGCGGAAGATTAAAAACCAGCTTGAGAGCTTTATTTTGAGCAGATTGAAGGGACTTTAGTGAATTGTTTGCTTTGCAGCCATAGATAATAGGAAGATACGTTAAATGGGAATGTATAAGTGATTGATATATAAGCATTTTAACATCTGTGTTAAGTTTATTTTTGAATTTATACAAAATACCAATTCCAGATGAAATTTTAGTTTTTAACAAGTTTATATGCTCATCCCATAACAAATTGTGTTTTAATTGAATGCCTAAATAGTTCACCATCTCTGATTCAGTTATTGGAGTTCCATCAATATGAACCACCATCTCTTCATCATTCCTTGATCGGTATGGTTTAAATCTCACGAATTTGGTTTTATTTGGATTCAAAACAAGGCGATTACATCGTGAAAATTCACTTAAAATTGCCGCATCATATTCAATTTGAGTTTGTAAAACTTGTCGATATTTATATTGGTAAAAAATACAAACATCGTCAGCATACATATATAACTTACCAAAAAAATTTAAGTTCTTTATATCATTTATGAAAATTTTGAATAATAATGGCCCAAGGACACTTCCCTGTGGAACTCCACATTTGACTGGACGCTTAGAGCTGCTATATTCACCAATTTGAACAAATTGCATGCGGTTTGTTAAATATTGACGAAATATTTCAAGGGTTTTGTTTGCTACACCTAATACTGCAAGCTTTTTTACCAAAATGTCATGATTTACAAGATCAAACGCCTTTGAGTAGTCAAAAAAAACTCCTGCAACACCACTGTGCCCAGCATCAAGCTCTCCACAAATGTAATCAATAACATCTACCACTGCTTCTTCTGTTCCTGACCCTTTTTTAAAACCATACTGCCTTTGAAATAAAATGTTATTATCATCAAGATAATTGGATAATTGTTCACATATGATTTTCTCAAAAATTTTATCCACAGCTGACAAGACAGAAACTGGTCTAAAACTTTCAATATTATTAGATGCACTAACTTTTGGTATTGGAATTACCTTATGTACTTTGAGTACATCAGGATAATCCCCTTCGTTGATCATTTTATTAAAAATCTCAGTCAACATATTAACTACTACATTTTTATACACAAATTTTTTTTGTCATTTAGTTATTGTTTTTGTCAAGCAAAGTCCTTTTGGTTGGATGGTTGGACGAACGAACGTTTGCTCGATATTCTTTGTTTGTTTATTTTTGCTCTGGCTTTCATTTAAATATGTATGTATGTATGTATGTAGACGAGTGAGTGTGTGTCTTGAATATTTATCAAACCATTTTCACCAGGCAAAAGCAAAACCAACTGTTTGATGATGATGATGGCTGCTACACTATGAAAGTACAATGAAAAGCACAGAAAACAAGGAACCTTTTGTATTAAATACAAAACTCTTACACAAACACTGCAAACTGCCAATGTATACTACACTACACTACTTACTCTATATATTGTAGAAAACCTAAGAAAATGAGAAAAAATTAAAAAAAAAACAAAAAGAAAAAAAATGGGAAAAATCAACGAAGCGGCAAAATATAGCAAGTGGTCAGAAAACTTTCAATTCAGTTTTAACTTAGTGGACATTCACAAGGAAAAATAATACGGATAAAATTTCTGGTTACAATAAATAAATAAACAAGCTAAATTTCTAACTATCTTTGCTGTGGTTTCCTTTGGAAACTAAAACAGAAACTAACAAACATAATAAAATAATATTTAATACTCAAACTCAGCTAAGAGATAATTAACTGGTTACAAAGATAATAACAAAAACTGTTTGAAATCCATATGTGTACGTACAAGACAAGCAGGAGTACTTTTAAATATGTGTGTCTACACAACACATATGAGAAGTGTCCCTCCCTATGGAGGGTATGGACTTCATTTTCCGATTGGTTTACTTGATTTTCCTTTTTCGTTTGTTATTGTTTTTGCTGCTGTTGCTCATCATATGTGTGTATGTAAATTTAGAAATATTAAAAAACTTTGATTTTTTCTTACTTTTCCAAATGTATCGGATTGTGCGCGTTGTTTAGATGTGTCGTGTTTTTTTTTCTTCCATACAACTGTTTAGTTTTTCCAAGTGCTAAATATGAGTTTTTTTTTGTATTTTTTTTTGGGAGGAAAAAGTGTTTAGATATATGCGAATATAGCTACATATGCGAATCTGTATTTGTCAAAATGATGTGTGCTCCTAAATGTATGCAATCAAAAATAGAGAGTGTAACTAAAGAGAAAAAAAGGCTTGACTTGCTGCTAAATATCGTAGAAGTGAAATGTTTAACATCTGCCAACTAATAAATTTATTTATGCATTTTCTCAACTAATCGCAAGAAAATTTGCATTTTTAATGATATTTACCTCAATTCATCATTATTTTTTAATACTTTCCTAAAGTTTAAAATAACTAAGCATGTGAACTGAAATATATCAACGTACGAGTATGAAAGTTTTTTTTTATCGACAACATTCTAACACGTTAATGAAACTGCCGTCGGCAAATGATTTTATACAGTGAAGGCATTAGTCAAACTTTAAACACAACTAGACAAAAGCAAGGCAAGAATATTAAAATTAAACTGTCTCAAAGTGTTTTTTACTCTCAGTATGGAAGTGTTGGAGTTTCTTGTAATAAGATAAACATGTGTCAAAGTCAAACGTTCCTTAATTCAAATTAAAATTCTCTACTCACACCTCCTGACGACTTATATTTGGATTACTATTTTATAATCCGATTGCCGGCATCAATTCAGACTGCCGTCTTATACTCAGACTACCGTCTTATACTCAGACTACCGTCTTATACTCAGACTACCGTCTTATACTCAGACTACCGTCTTATACTCAGACTACCGTCTTATACTCAGACTACCGTCTTATACTCAGACTACCGTCTTATACTCAGACTACCGTCTTATACTCAGATTACCGTCTTATACTCAGACTACCGTCTTATACTCAGACTACCGTCTTATACTCAGACTACCGTCTTCTACTCAGACTACCTTCTTATACTCAGATTACCGTCTTATACTCAGACTACCGTCTTATGCTCAGACTACCGTTTTAATCAGTTCTAGTTCGGTTTTAAGACCAAAATCTTTATTTAAGACATAGGTGTTTATTCAATACTAAAGTTTTTATACCTTACATCACCGTAGTGGGTAGAGTTGTGCCCGGTCGTTCATTTCAGTGACCGGTAATTTTCGTTCATTTATCCAAGACTGATTTGTTCATTCAATTCGTTCAATCGTTCACTTTGAACGAATGAATACAACCCTTATTGAATGTGATTTTATTCTTGTCTTTTGATAAACATCAGCTGAACGAAATTGATCCGTACACTATTGCACGAAAATGACCGGCTCATTCCGTTCAATGAAGTGATCCGTTCATTTTAACCCTTTCGTTCATGAACGACACAGCTCTAGTAGTAGGTAACGCCCATAAATAAATATAAGTCTAACATTCACCTTAAAAATTGACTCAAAATCACTTCCTGAGTCGATTTAACGATGTCCGTCTGTGTGGCTGGATGTCCATGTAAAGCTTGTGCGCAAAGTATTTGTACGTGATATTTTTTCTGCCTAAGGATGTTTGGTATTAAAATTGATCCATTATTTCAACTAGCCCCCATACAAATGTCATTCCGTAGAGGTTTATTGGTCATTAATGTGTGATTTACAGTAAGGGACAAAACTGTTCACGAAATTGAATTTATTAACAACTAATTCAAAATTTTTTGTTTTATACATATTTAAAAAAAAACTTTTAAACTAAATTAAATACATTATTTGTTCTTAATACAAAATCGAAAAAAAATTCAAGTAAATCAAAAAACGTTGTGATTTAAAATATCTTTGCATAAAAATCCAAGTGCGAAAAATTATGTCCACTGAGGAAAAATTCTCTTTTTTACGACCACTATGACTTTGTATATCCTCCGTGTGCTTTTTGTATCCTTTTTGGCATATTTTTCACAAGGTTATTAAGAATTTCTGGATCGATGCTTTCCTAGGCTTTAATGCAACGATCCCAAAGATCATCTACCGTTTTAGGCGGTTTTTTTTTTTTAAATCATTCAAAGATGCTCGATCGGGTTGAAATCTGAGGACTGTTGTGATCAATCTAAAAGCTTAATACCGTGTGCTTTAAACCACCCTTTTGTTACTTTTGCCGTGTGTTTTCGGTCGTTATCATGCATGAATGATCATTTTGTCCCAGTTCAAGCCCAAATATATTAAGACTTAGTAGGTAGGAGTCGTCGTAAAAAAGATTTGGATTTTTATACAAAGATATTTTAAATCACAACGTTTTTTGATTTACTTGAGTTTTTTTCGATTTTCTATTAAGAACAAATAATGTATTTAATTTAGTTTAAAAGTTTTTTTTTAAATATGTATAAAACAAAAAAATTTTGAATTAATTGTCAATAAATTTAATTCCGTGAACGGTTTTGTTCCTTACTGTATGTACATACAGTGGGTGGCCAAATTATTAGTTACACTATATTAAATAAGATTCAACCGCTTTTAATACGTATATAAATTTATTTCTTGTACCAGATGTTTTCGTATTTTAATTCTGGTAATACTGTTAAATATTTTGTGCATTGTCAACAATGATTGGTGACATTAGAGTGCAGTTGTAGATCATTATCTGTCATTCTGCTCTCAAGTGTGAAATATGCAATTTTGATTAAATTGATTAAAGTCTGGCATCACGATGAAGAACTAAAAGAAAATGTTCAAAAATGCAGTCAGAGCATGACAAAAAAAGGTGCAAGCTGTAATTGATGCCAAAAAAGGTTCTACGAAATATTAGGATTTTTTTTCAAAAAATTTTGTAATATTTCTTTTCCTCAAATATATATTTTTAAAACAAAAGAATTTATTTTTAATTGAATTAGAAACACTTAATTTACTTAAAACAACAAATAAAAGGATAAATTTCCACGGCTTCAAACTAAACAATTTTGCATGTGTAACGAATAATTTGGCCACCCACTGTACATATCCAAACAAATTGCGCCACAAATAAGCTGTACATGAAGCCCAATCATATGCAGAATTTTTTTTGCAGATTCGACCATAATTGACTATAGCTCCTATATGGAGCCCACTTCCGAAAATCACTTTAAAGACATTAGTGTTTAAAAAATGTCAGTATCCAAATTATATTCAACACTAATATGTTTCATATACACAACAAATCATTCGGCCCAATTTTATGACGATCGGTCTATAATTATTCATGCCTATCATATAAGACGCACTTCCTAAAATCTCTTTAACGACCATAAATCTTTTAAAAACATTGGTATCCAAATAAACTTCAACACAGAAATCATGGCACCTAATTTTATAACGGTCAGTCCATAATTAGACAAAGCTCCCATAAAAGACCCCCTTCGAAAATCGATTTAACATATAAAAATCTTTTTAAAGTGTTTATATCGAGATGAAATTAAACAGAAAAAAATATTTATATGCATAGAGGTTATGCCAGTAAATTTTTGGATGATTGGTCCAGAATAGGTCATAACTTCCATATAGCGTCGATTTCTATTATATTGGCGGGCTTGAGTGAATATAGTTTCTTACTTGTTTATTACGAATAAGGTCTCTCATCAAAAGTAAAGTCCGATAATATGCAATAAAACTAAATTTTTGAATTAACCCTTAAATGCATACTGTACCATATATGGTACATAAAAAAATTTACTTTTTTGAATTTTCCGGAAAAACGGTGCTGAATTTATATTTAGTGAGTGATTTTATATATGGGTAGTGTACTCACGATTCAGGGTTCTGACCTCATGCATTTAAGGGTTAAGAAAGTTCTTATTCTAAGATGGCTTAAAAAATATAGAAAACTGATTTTCTAATATACCGTCGGCAGTGTTTATTTTTTATTTTTCCCCTAGACACATTATATTAAACGAAAGCATACATTTTTTGTTTATCCAAAAAGTTAATCAAAAACTGGCTGACTTTTAAGCAAATGAATCTCATCCTTTACGCTTTTTCTTTACTAATTATAATGAAACCTCGAAAAGCAACTTCATCTCTTTTAAAATCAATTGTCTACTTGCGTTCTTTTTGAACATCAACACAACTTTCTTATTTTTTGTTTGTACCAGCTCAAATTACATCTTTAAGACACCAGCAACCAGAAACATTGGACAACAATAAAAAATTAAATAGAAACGACAGGACAACAACATATATCAACCGGAGGACAAAAAATATTTGCCAGGACAACCAGGACTTCTTTTAGCATTCACTAGCACACACTATCTAAATTATTTGTTTCAGATTTTTGTTTTCCTCATCAAGACCGTAAGACAAGGCAAGTTTATGATAGAAAATTATGGAAAAAAAAACAACAACTGAAACGCTTTAGGTTATAATAGAGACACTGGGAGGAAGGACCATCAGTGAAATTTTTATATATTTCTGTTGATTATTTCTTAAGGAATGGAGTGAGACGTAGAGACGTCTGAAAATTAACGAACAAATTCTGTTGGAAACAAAATTAATGAATGTTTTCTTTTTTTTTGTTGTGCGGGGGTAGTATGGCAAATGAAAATCAGAAAAATATTAAAAAAGTTGGAATAAAAATGTAGCCTGTTTTTTTTTTGGTATAATTTACGTTTCTATTTTTTAGACTTTGCAACGCTGTATGAGACAAGTAATAATTGCACTCACCCAACGGAGTTGTAGTTGAGAGTTTTTTTTTTTTTAATATTTTTATTTCATTTTCGTCTGTTTTTTTGTTTCTATTTTATTTTATGCTCTTATGTATTAATATTGTATATATTGGTGTATATTCTTGTATTTTATAATTTTAATTTTCTCCTGGGTAATTGTCTGCTTTTGATGAAATCGTTTATTATTTTCATACATTTTTATTTGTTATTTGTTTTCCCATTTAGAGTTTGGAGTTGCACTACAAACTCATGCTCGTTAGTTTGAGGAAAAAGTAGAAAGAAGAAAATTGAATCAATCAATTTGGGTCGGGGTGAAATTTTGAGACAACCGAAAACCAAGCAAAAATTAAAAATTAGATAATTTACAAAGAAATTTGTTAATTAAGTATGAGAATGTTGGCTAAAGAAAACCTATTTAAAATCCCAACACTACGGAAGAACTGAACTAGAAAAGAATTAAAACGGAATTAGAACAGAACTAGAACAGAACTAGAAGAGAACTAGAATAGAACTAGAACAGAACTAGAACAGAAGTAGAACAAAACTAGAGAAAAGAACTAAACAGAATTAGAACAGAACTGGAACAGAACTAGAACAGAACTGGAAGAGAACTAGAACAGAACAGAACAGAACTAGAACAGAACTTTAACAGAACTGGAAGAGAACTAGAACAGAACTAGAACTGAACTAGAACTGAACTAGAACTGAACTAGAACTGAACTAGAACAGAACTAGAACAGAACTGGAAGAGGACTAGGACAGAACTAGAACAGAACTAGAACAGAACTAGAACAGAACTAGAACAGAACTAGAACAGAACTAGAACAGAACTAGAACAGAACTAGAACAGAACTAGAACAGAACTAGAACAGAACTAGAACAGAACTAGAACAGAACTAGAACAGAACTAGAACAGAACTAGAACAGAACTAGAACAGAACTAGAACAGAACTAGAACAGAACTAGAACAGAACTAGAACAGAACTAGAACAGAACTAGAACAGAACTAGAACAGAACAATAACAGAACTAGAACAGAACTAGAACAGAACTTGAACAGAACTGGAAGAGAACTAGAACAGAACTAGAACAGAACTAGAACAGAACAAGAACAGAACTAGAACTAGAACAGAACTTGAACAGAACTGGAAGAGGACTAGGACAGAACTAGAACAGAACTAGAACAGAACTAGAACAGAACTAGAACAGAACTAGAACAGAACTAGAACAGAACTAGAACAGAACTAGAACAGAACTAGAACAGAACTAGAACAGAACTAGAACAGAACTAGAACAGAACAATAACAGAACTAGAACAGAACTAGAACAGAACTTGAACAGAACTGGAAGAGAACTAGAACAGAACTAGAACAGAACTAGAACAGAACAAGAACAGAACTAGAACTAGAACAGAACTTGAACAGAACTGGAAGAGAACTAGAACAGAACTAGAACAGAACTAGAACTGAACTAGAACAGAACTAGAACAGAACTAGAACAGAACTTGAACAGAACTGGAAGAGAAATAGAACAGAACTAGAACAGAACTAGAACAGAACTTGAACAGAACTGGAAGAGAACTAGAACAGAACTTGAACAGAACTGGAAGAGAACTAGAACAGAACTAGAACAGAAGTAGAACAAAACTAGAGAAAAGAACTAAACAGAATTAGAACAGAACTGGAACAGAACTAGAACAGAACTGGAAGAGAACTAGAACAGAACAGAACAGAACTAGAACAGAACTAGAACAGAACTTTAACAGAACTGGAAGAGAACTAGAACAGAACTAGAACTGAACTAGAACTGAACTAGAACTGAACTAGAACAGAACTAGAACAGAACTGGAAGAGGACTAGGACAGAACTAGAACAGAACTAGAACAGAACTAGAACAGAACTAGAACAGAACTAGAACAGAACTAGAACAGAACTAGAACAGAACTAGAACAGAACTAGAACAGAACTAGAACAGAACTAGAACAGAACTAGAACAGAACAATAACAGAACTAGAACAGAACTAGAACAGAACTTGAACAGAACTGGAAGAGAACTAGAACAGAACTAGAACAGAACTAGAACAGAACAAGAACAGAACTAGAACTAGAACAGAACTTGAACAGAACTGGAAGAGAACTAGAACAGAACTAGAACAGAACTAGAACAGAACTAGAACAGAACTAGAACAGAACTTGAACAGAACTGGAAGAGAAATAGAACAGAACTAGAACAGAACTAGAACAGAACTTGAACAGAACTGGAAGAGAACTAGAACAGAACTTGAACAGAACTGGAAGAGAACTAGAACAGAACTAGAACAGAACTAGAACAGAACTAGAACAGTACTAGAACAGAACTAGAACAGAACTAGAACAGAACTAGAACAGAACTAGAACAGAACTAGAAAAGAACTAAACAGAACTAGAACAGAACTAGAACAAAACTAGAGAAAAGAACTAAACAGAACAGAACAGTCCTAGAACAACAACAGAACAGAACTAGTACTGATCTAGAACTGAACTATAGGCTGAACTGAACTAAATCTGTTGTTGACTCTGTGACGGAGTTTCAATATAAATTTAGATGTAAAAGATATATCTGAATACAAATTATTATAGCTTCACTTAATTAGATTTTAAATGAATGCAAGAATTCTCAACAACTTCTAATATGTAGTCGTTAGAACACACATTGTTAAACATCTTACTAATAAACCGCCATTTGTAAAACATGTCCCCCTATGCGCCAACTCTTAAAACAAGTCCATAAATTATAAACTTATTTATGTTTCAGTTTCTTGCCCAACTAACTCCCTCTCCTGCTGCTCTAACAACAAATCTAAGATTTCTAACGAGACAAAAACTCATTAGAATTATGGACAAACTGTACACACAAAATTAGATCAGGACAAAGAAAGGGGTGCAGAAGGTTTAGAAGAGGTATAAGAATTTTAAAGAATTCAGCCAACTTTTAAAAGTGAAAGTTTTCATTAAAGATAAAATAAAAAACAAAACAAAGACAAAAGCAAGAAAATGAATGGAGGGAGTGTGTGGTATGTTTTCGAAAAGATTACGGTTACAATGATCCCAAATAACATAAAATATTTTCTGTTGAGAGGGGGGGGGGGGGGGGGTTTGGGTGGCTAAAGAAAATTCTTCATTATATTTGAGTGCAAAAAAATAAACAATCCACGGAAAATGCGCATTTTTAAGAAAAATAGAGACTTTTTTGTTTTTTTTTTTACTCAAACTTGCCACAATGAGCCAGGAGAATAATACAACAAAATTGTTTAACACTGGGAGAACGTTAGAAAAAAGCGTTAACTTTGAGCGTTATTTTTTACGCGTTACATTAATATGACTGTCTCTTTTTGGCGCTGTGAGTGATGTGTTTTTTGAGGGCTGGGTGGGGGTTGTGAGGCAGCATTAACCAGGGGGATTTCTTAATAAACGTAACTAAATGTTTTTGTTTTCCAGTATATATGCAAGAATATTAGGGACCATTTCTCTTTGGCACACAGTATGAGAGGGAAATTGTTGTTGTTATTATTCATAGGTAGTAGATAGTGAGGTATGGCAATGGAAAAGGGGAGACCGCGATGTTACGCGTATGAAAAACTTTTATAGAAATATATATGTGTATGTATGTATGTATTGTAGATATGAATGTGTGGCTATGTGTAGCTAAAATCTCATACAAGAGTTATATGCTCACACGAGTCTACCAATTCCAATTCCATTTTCTGTTTATGGGATGTGGGTACAGCTTAATAACGTTTCGTTTTGAAGATGTTGCTGCTGTTGTGCTGGTGGCGTATACTTGACAATTTTCCTCTTTTCCACACATACATATATACAAGATAATGTTGTAGATGATAATGATGTTGCTATTGCCGTTGCTGCTGCATGATGATTGTATATGAATGTCGTATTTATTTATTGTATGTGTGTATGCATGATTGTATATGTATGTATGTATGTATGTATATGATGTTTATTTGTGGCAACAACGACGAGTATATGTCACATGCGCGTACCAACAAAAACTATACAAGAGTTTTCCATGTATTTTTTTTTTCAACCAAAAACCAAAACGGTTAAAACTGAAAGAGGAAAATCCAATACCATTTGGTTTTGAATTAATGTTAGTATGAAAGATCCATAGAATCCTTCGTGAGGAGTATGAGCACCTGTATATGTGAGATAAGCAAACGCTTGCCAATGTTTATGAATAGATGTACGGTATGTGTATGTAAGTAAGTCTTTGGCGGTGCCATAACGTGTGGGAGTTGGACTAGAGTAACACATAATCAGCCACATAATACCCACCCTTTTCTTTGCAAATGAAATTCTATAAAACCTTTTCTCCATTTTGCTTTACATTTGAAAGAAGATGTGTTTATTTATGCAAAATACTACGCCGATTCTAGAACGGCCGAATATTGATTTTAAAAAGACGACATTATTCGGACAGCCATTTGAAACTGGAAAAGAAGAAAAATAGAACAGAACTAGAAAATAACTAGAACAGGACAAGAACAGAATTAAAACAGAAATAGTATAGAACTAGAACATATTATAGCAGAGAACTAGAAAAAACTACAACCGAACTAGAACAGATTCTAGAACAGAACTAGAAAACAATTAGAAAAAAAATAGAAAAGAATTAAAACAGAAATAGATCAGAACTAGAAAATAATTAGAGCAAATCTAGAAAAGAAATGAAACAGAACTAGAACAGAACCAAAAAAAAATATATCAGAAAAGAAAATAACTAAAACAGATTCTATAACAGAACTACATATGTATATATTTTGCTAATACTTATAAATTTAATAATTTGATAAGCTTTTAAACTATTTGCCAACTGCCCTCAAAAATGTCCCTATGGACGCTGAGGCAATAATTTGTTTGTAATAATTAAATTTGTTAATGAATAAAAAAAAAAAAAAAAAAAAGAACTAGAACAGAATTAAAACAGAACTAGAACAGATTCTAGAACAGAAGTAGAAAAGAAATAGATCATAGCTAGAAAAGAACTAGAACAGAACTAAAACAGAACTAGAACAGATTCTAGAACAGAAATACAACAGAACTATAAAAGAATTAAAACAGATTCTAGAACAGAACTAGAAAAGAACTAGAACAGACTCTAGAACAGAACTCGAAAAGAATAATTTTCTATATTGTTAAAATAGCAGGTTATTTCTTCGGCGAATTCGATTCTATTCCTTATTAACTAAGTATTAGGTGGTTGGTGTTTAAATTATGTAGGGTTATGAGTTGTTATTGCTTTTGTGTTGGTTAATTTTAAGTCTGTATGCATACGAAAAAGGTATATTTTCGTATGTAAAAATGTCTGTATATTCTTTGCATACATTTTTACATGCCAAAGTTGTCATCTTCATTTAAATGTAAAAATAGCAAACAAATTTTTATCTCTTTACCATTCGTTGAGATCCGGCACAAGTACAAGTACGGGTACTTGGAATAAGTACATACACGGATGGATATATGGTAAAAGAAAAATCTGTTTATAAATACATATATAAGTAAATATACATACATATACAGACATACATTTTAAGCTAAATATTCCCATATATGTATGTCTGTATATTTGTATTGTATACTTGGCTTCTTTCTATATACATACACATATGTAAATATTCATAGCCGTACATTTGTACATATAAATAAACTGGGCGTGTTTTCCCTATTAAATACGTTTGTTCGTTTTTCTTTTACAATTTTGTAGATTTCAGTTTTTCCTTTCATGCACGTATGTAAGTATTTTAGTGCTGTGTGTGTGTGTTTTTTTTTTTGTGCAAAATCATTGTATGACTGGTGAATTTTCTTTCTTTACTCGTATATGTAGGTACGTACGTACATATGTATTTTTGCCATATATTGTATCTATCTATTGCTAAAGAAAAAACTCACTCTTACACTGCTGTACAAATCTCTTTAAATAAATGCGTTTGAAAAAAATGTATTTTCCAGTTGTAAGTTGTTGCTTTTTTTCTGATACCAACTGTGTATTTCATTTGAATGTATTTTTATGAAATTTGTTTTTATTTTGTTTGACAAATCCTTTTTGCTTATTGGATGTTTGGTTCTTTTCTTTTATTTACTCTCGCAAGGATTTACGTTAATGTTGTTTTCTTTGCTGTTGGTACTGGCAGCAGTTGTGTAAACGAATGACGAGTTAGTGCAGAGGGAGGGAGGGAGGAGGTAGTGAAAAAAGTAGTAAAAATCTAACAAATAAATAAAAATATCCATCAACATTTTGTTGTCATAAAAATTGACAAGTAAATACAGTTGTTGCTGCTTGCTGCTGCTGTTAATTGAATATTTGAACAGATAGAAGATTTTATTAAAATAATTTCATCTTCAAATTGTTGAATTAAATATTTTGTTCTTTGGTCACTATTTTAAAATATAATAAATAAAATATGTCTTTTAAACTCTAATCCCAGCTAAACATGAGATATAATAGTTATTTAAGTAAAATATTTAAAAAGCGAACTAAAACACTAGAACCGTTGAAGGCCTTTTAATAAGAACTTTGTTTTCCAACAGCATCATATTAGCCATGACATGATTGTTTTAAGATTTCACTAATTGACGTGTCAGTTCAGTAGCCCTTATTAACGGGTCACAGAATGTAGTGGAGGCGTGATTGTTACATTTTTTTTTTTTTTCGAAAATTCAATTGGAAATGCGTTTATGGTGAGTGGGTTATGCTGGAAAGATATGTTAACTACTAAATTTTGGGCCTATTATTGATGATATGGATTTCACTGGCATGTAGTGTAAATTGTTTAAAACTATTTATTGTCTAATTTTGGTCCCCAGTTAATAAAAGGGTTAATTTATACATTTTTGCTTTCACTTCCATTTCTAAATCAAGTTAAATTCTTCCTGAAGTGTCAACCAATAATAATTCTCTGAATTTCAAAATTGAAAAGTTTGACCTTTGACGCCTTTGTTGAAAGGGTTCAAATTTCTCCTTTTCTACAAAATCCTCAGCATATTTCGCCTATAAATTGAGTAACAATTTACTGAATTTGTTTTAACAATATGAAATAATCTTATATTAAACAATTATGAAGCAAAATTGCTTAATTTTTTTCCTAGAAATCCTTACAATTCAAATCTTGTTTATCGCGTAATTTTAAGAGCTAAAATCTTAATTCTTTTAGAGTTTTATTCTTGTATATAACGTTAATAAATTGCTAAATTCTAAAAATTTAATTTCTAACATTTCTAGTATTTGTTTAATCAAGAATTGTTAAATATTCTGATCGGTTTTGCTGGCACATATTGCACAATTGAAATTGTTGAAATTTGTTGAAAATGACCAGTTGGTTTCAATTTGATTGAGTTACTTAGATACAGATTTGAATATATTTTATAAATAAAAGGGGTGCTAAAGCACTAATTGTTATAGATATTTGACTTTAAATAACCCAAAAAAAGAAGTCCTTTAATGTTAAATCACATGTTTAAAATTCTGAACAAGGAAAGTAAACGATTAAGAAAATGTCTCATGCAGTAATTAAATTTTGGCAGCAGCTGTATGGCGTGATAAACATGTCACTTATCATTAAATTTATTAAATTAAAATAAAAATAAATTTATAGTAATGTCGCGTTAGCGACCATCAATAACAGTTACAGCTAAAGCGGCCTAATTGATCCAATGATGTCTTCATATTAAAAGTTTTGTTTTACAACAATCTCAAGTGCGTTCTTTAAATCTCAAATACGGAAATTTAAACAATTAACTGTGGAATAAGGGGAAAATTCTGAGAACCGTAGCGGTCAGGAAGTGTCTCATTTAATGAACTCCATTTTTTTTTTAATTAACAAACACAAACTGTGAAGCTTTTTGGCTTATCTGCAGAAAACACCCAGAGTCTCTGGCGGGAATCGAACCCGCAACCTTCTGACTGATAGTCCGGTAAACTATCGCAGCTATATGGCATGATTTATTGATTATCATAAAATTGATTAACTTAAAGCACAAATACCTGTATAATAATGTCGCGTTGACAATCAACAGCAACAGTTACAGCTCGATCTGCCTAATTTGCGAGAAAATATGCCTGCGGTTTTAAATCATAAATTATACTTTGGAAGCCATTTGTTTTGCGACCATCTAAATTTGGTTCTACGCGTCACAAACATGTAAATTTGGTTAATTAACAAAACTATTGAAGTAAAAATGTGCTGCCACACTAAAATAATATTGCTGAAAACTGTAAAAGAAGGTAACAATTCTTATAACCGTAAGTAAACGGTCAGGAAATGCCTCAAGCAGTAATTGAATTATTTTAGCAGCTGTATGACAAGATAAACATGTCGTTTAGCATTAAATTTATTCAACTTAAAGCAGAAAAATATCTTTGTAGTAATGTCGCGTTAGTGATCAGCAGTACCTGTTGCCAGCATTATTTTCGAGGCTATTTTTTTTTTTGGCACAAATGAAAGGAAATCAAATTGTGCGAGAATTTTGAGACACCCTTTCCTAATTCTTGAGAGAGTTTTGGAACACCCTTTACTAAATTTTGTAGCTGTAAGGATCCAGTATGTGTATATACTTATAAGGCCGAATATTGTAAAACTAAAAGCGAAATGAAGCAGTTTAGACAAATTTAGGACACATTTTATGATTTTACAAGGAACTGTGTTCTTTAGGTCATATCTCAATATTTTGTCTAGCGATTTGGATAATTTTCAATAGCGATGTTTTCTAATATGTCTGGAATATATTAAAGCAAACAAAACTGTTGAGAGTTGTAGGTAGTAACAAATAAATTTGATTTAAACATACATATCAATATCAATTTTAGTCAACAAATTATGATCTTTTACTTATGTGTGAAAAAATTATCCAGCAATTTGGTTAATGTTTTCTAAACTATACGGAATACATAAATGCAAACTAAATGTGTGTTAAAGTTGTTAGCAAACTAAACATTATTTGTTTTAAACATACATAGAGCTGCATGGCGGCAAATTCTAATCTAATCCCTTCACTATAAACATTTCCATGTGAGAATGCAGTATATGTTCTGCTTTACTTTATAGAATCGAACAGTGTACAAATTACATGCGAAAAGGTGTTGTTATATACAAAATTTTGAACAAGTTAATAATTTAGCAAGGAGTTGTTTTGAATTATTCATATGTTAAAAATTTGTCCAGCGTTTCAAATCATTTTTAATAGCAATGTTTTCTAAACTGTAAAAAATACATAAATGCAAACTATATGAGCTAGAGTTATAGATAAACTAAACATAATTTGATTTAAACATACATAGCGCCTCGTTTTACAGAACAAATGGTGGCAAATTCAAAACTTTCAGAAATGTTGGTTTTCACTTTAAAGTATGACTAAATTTAGAAATGTTTAAAATATAAACTTGATAACATATCTTAGGAATATTAGCTTCCTTTCCTTAAAAACCTACTTAAGCTAATTGGAATTCTTGTTATCTACAAATGTTTTTATAGGAAAGTCTCGGTTACGCTTTATACACTTGACTTTTGTTTTTATGTTAACCAAATATTGATTAGTATTTTCCCATAACCTCAAAATTATTTACCAAAATAAACCAAAAAAGCTGCTTTAAATAAAAGTAATAAAGAACTTCTAGACATATTAGGGGATAAATATAAAAAGACATTAAAATTCCTCTTTCTTTTTGTTTTAAATTAGAATATATTTACATACATCACACATATTGTTAAAGCCAAATGACAAAACCGTAAAGCAGAAACACCTACAAACGCATAATTACTCCCACTAGGTACTAAACAGGCAACTATTAAACTAAAACCAAAAAAAAAAAAGAGTAGCAGCAATTGTTCAAAATCTTAAAGACACACAAATAAAAGTTAAAGATCTTGGGTGAAAAGATTCACACTATTCACTAAGCATTCCCACGCTTAAATCATATTTCCAACCCCAACTTTTTAACACACTTACTACTACAAAACAATAATAAAAACCTTAACTTGGTCAAAATCATATATTAAACATAATTGTTAGACATACACATACATTGCTTATATACGAGTATAGTTTCAAATAAAAAGAAAACGAGCAAAGAAATTTTGAAAATTTTCCCAAGTAGCCAGGCATGTTACATGTCACACACCATATCATTTACCTTTGTTTTGTTTTTTTTTTTTGTTAAAAAAAAATCATTCCCAAAAAATGTATAATTTAATCTTTAAAATTTAGCCAAGAAAGTTGCTGGGCCAAACATTTCTTAAAGAAAAGCAACAGCAAAAACGAAGCAGGAAATTTAAATAGTGTTTAAGTAGTGGTGGTTTTTGGTCAAACGTTAATGTAGTCAAGCTATGAGTCTATTAAATTGTGCGTTCAGCTTATGCGTTAAACAAGCTAAACATTGGTGTGTGTGTGTGTGTATGTGTGTTTGCCAAGAGTTTCAAGATAAAAATCGATTTATGCGTTCGTTGCTCCCACACTTTTTTTTATTATTCAAGAAAAGCATGCGAATACTCAAACACACAGACCGTCAAAATGTCTCACACAATTAACCAGCTGACCGGAGCATTTGAAAATTTCAACAACAACAAACTTTATGAAATTATACTTCAATAATTAATCATTAGCCGAGATACGAGATTTTGTATGATATTTGTTTATTGAAAATAGCATTTGTTATTTAAAAACTTATGTTTAACTTTTCAAAATTTATCGAGATTTCTTCACCAGATTCGAGAACGAAATCATTAATCATAGCCATCCAGATTAGTTTATTATAATCAACATTAGTAATTTAAAAATTCTCTTTAATTTATATAATTTAGCTTTTTACAAATTATCGCGAATTATTCGCCAGATTCGGGAACGAAATCAAAGACTAATCATTAGCCCAAATGATTGATATTTGATTTGTTTATTATTGCAATAGTTCGTTATTTTAAAAATTGTCTTTAATTAATCGTATTTAACTTTCTAAAAATTATCGAGAACTATTCCCAAGATTCACGAACGAAATCAATGTGTAATCATTAGCCTAAAATGATCGAGATTTGTTTTGTTTACTGTTACAAACATTCAGTATTTTAAAAATTCTTTTCAATTCAACGTATTTATCTTTTGAAAAACTATCGATAATTATTCACAAGATTCGAGAACGATACATATAAGTTATTATAAGCTAAATTCATCGTCATTACCTTTACAAACATTCAGTAGTTTAAAAATTCTCTTCAATTAATTATATTTAGCTTTTAAAAAATTATCGAGAATTATTCGCCAGATTCGGGAATGAAATCCAAGATTTATTTATCATTAGCCCAAATGATTGATATTTGTTTTGCTTAGTATTGCAATTTTTCGTTATTTTAAAAACTTTATGAAATTACTTCAATAATTAATCATTAGCCATACGAGATTTTGTATGATATTTGTTTATTTATTTCTAACTTTTCAAAATTTATCGAGAATTATTCACCAGATTTGAGAACGAAATCATTAATCATAGCGATCCAGATTAGTTTATTATAATCAACATTAGTAATTTAAAAATTCTCTTTATTTTATATAATTTAGCTTTTTAAAAATTATCGAGAATTATTCCCAAGATTCGCGAACGAAAACAATGTCTAATCATTGCCATAAAATTATCGAGATTTCTTCCGTTTACTATTACAAACATTCAGTATTTAAAAAATTATTTTTAATTCAACGTATTTATCTTTTGAAAAACTATCGAGAATTATTCGCAAGATTCGAGAACGACATCTATAACGAATCACAAGCTAAATTCATCGTGATTAGTTTAGTTTACATTTAAAAACATTCAGTATTTTAAAAATTCTCTTCAATTAATTATATTTAACTGTGCAAAAAATTATCGAGAATTATTCGCCAGATTCGGGAACGAAATCAAAGATTTATCATTAGCCCAAATGATTGATATTTGTTTTGTTTATTATTGCAATTGTTTGTTATTTTAAAATTTGTCTTTAATTAATCGAATTTAACTTTCTAAAACTTATCGAGAACTATTCCCAAGATTCACGAATGAAATCAATGTGTAATCATTAGCCTAAAATGATCGAGATTTGTTTTGTTTACTGTTAAAAACATTCGGTATTTTAAAAATTTTAAAAACTATCGACAATTATTCGCAAGATTCGAGAACGATATCTATAATGAATCACAAGCTAAATTCATCGTGATTTGTTTAGTTTACATTTACAAACATTCAGTATTTTAAAAATTCTCTTCAATTAATTATATTTAACTTTTCAAAAAATTATCGAGAATTATTCGCAAGATTCGTGAACGATATTTATAACTAAATATTAGTAATTTCTGCAGATTTTTATTTTGTTCGCCATTACAAACCTTCGGTATTATAACAAATATATTGAATTAATCATATTTAACTTTCGAAAAATTTTGGAGAATTATTGGCAAGATTCGAGTACGAATTAGAAAAAAACGATCGAAATTTGTTTTATTATTACTTACAAACATGCGAATTTTAAAAATTCTCTCTTTAATTTCGGGTATAAACTTTTCCCAATATTATCGCGAATTTTACGGTAATTATTCATTTTTACTAATCATTGCTAAAGCATAAGAATTTTCGATAGTTTGGTTGGGTGGGTGGTTAGACCACTTAAAGAAATTTTGTTTTGCTGTGCAGGAAACAGTTTTGCTTCGCCGTATTAGTGGTACGTAGAGCACCAACAGTAGCTGTTCAAATCATACAAATAATGCACAATGGGTTTGTTGGTTTGGAGGCAATTTCCCATAAGATCATTGTTTAATTCAATAAAACTACCTTGTTTTCCTGTATCCATAAGCTAAGACTGCAAAAGACTTGTTGGCAATTTTTGAGCAGACAAAAAGAATATGAAAACCAAAAGTAATCAGTGGAATACTTTGGTTTATCAAGTCTTACGGAAAATGTAATTAGAAAAGCTTTGCAAACCCTCAAAGTAATGTCCTAAACATTTTCGTTTTAAATATTTTTCGACTTATTTTATTATATTTTTCTTAGTATATTAAAAGTTTAACAAAGTAGCTTAAGAAATTATTAAATATCTAAAGCAATTTTCTTTAATTTGACTGTGTCAGCTAATTGGAAACGATTATATTTGTTAAAAATACAAACAATATTTAGTTGTGAAAACTTTTTGATTCATGGATGATTTTTTTTGGGTGTGCTTTAGAGCTTCGGTTTACCACGCGTTTGATGTTTTTTTCTGGGCCATTTGCGAAACCAGTATCATATGTTTTCATTTGCTGCAAAGCATTAAAAAACATTTTTTTACAACACTTGAGCTGTTGTCCTATTTCTTTAGAAGAACTACCAGCTTTATGAAGCTCAAAAATGGAGCTATGCTGGGTAGGATTATTTCCATTTTCAAACTTTAAAATAATGATATTAAATTTCTTTTAAAATACTACATCGATTTATCTACATCCATCGGTTTGTGTAAATCACGCTTATTTTCAGGACTTTAAACAGGTTTCAAGGAGATTTACACAGAATGTTAGTTAGTATCCAAAGTAATTTGGTATTGAAGCTCAACACAAACGATTTATAAAAGAAAAAGTTATATAAAATTTAAGGCAATCATATATTTTGGTAGCAAACTTATATATTAAAACATAAAATGCCTTAGTTTATGAAAATTTCTATGTCTGTCTGTCTGTGTAAAACAAGTTTACGATCAAAATACCAATCCGGAATTAATAAGATTTATCCAGAAGTTCTTGCTAATGTTTTAAGCAGTTTGCTATTGAAAATCAGCACAAACGATTAAGAAAAGAAAAAGTTTTATACCTCTAAAAAAAATTTAATTTTTCTGTTAATTTAAATAAAGATTAAAAAAATATACATAATTTGTGGGGGTTTCAGATGAACATTGCAAAAACGACTTCTTTCAAAGTGTTTTATGGTTATCAAGTCCTGGCAGCTGTATTAATAAAATTGTTTGAGTAGTTAAAACAACTTACTAAGAACAGCAAAGTAATCACTTGTTTCCATTTTGCCAATAATGCAAATGAGGATGTTAAGGATGTGGTAAAATTATTGTTTGCTGTTTAAATACCAGCCCATGGTGCAGTAATAGTAGTATTGGTGCATTTGTTTTCTACACCTTAAGAACACCATAATTTTTTTCCCTATTTTTTTTTGCGAAATTTTCTTTTAAAGATTTTAAGCGCGTGCGTTTAAGTATTTGTACTATTTAGTCTTGTTAGTCTTGGAAAACTTTCCCAACTTGACCTTTATGATAATAAAAAGTAGCTAAGCAAATAAAAAACTCAACTTTAAAGAGCAACCAGTACAATACCACTTAGAGTAGCCCAACTCCATAAGACAGTTTTTTTATGGTCAGAATAAGAAAAGAAAAAAATGTTTAAAATTGAAGTAGTAACATTATATTTTGTATTAAATTTAAAGAAATTTTAAATTTCAAATTACAAAAGCAGAAAAACACTGAGATGTTTATCTTTGTCATAATTTGCTTTGGGAATCAGTTTCCATTTTCTGTAGTTAGGTTTTCTTTTCCTAACAAAAAATATGAAATTTAAATATTTCGTTTTTGCTAAAGCAGGGTGTTTTTTTTTACAGAAAATGTGTAACAAATTTTACATGTTTTTTTTGGTGACAAGTATGCCGTATTACTTGTATCTCTATTTGTGCATCTTTGTTGCCTTATATGTGTTTTAACAGTTTTGGTCATTGTATCTGCTGTTTGTTATTTTGTATCTGTTACGGTTTTTTCTCGTTTTTTTTTTATCTTTTTATTTGTAGTGAATATTTTATTTAAAATTTTGTGGATTTTGTTTTTTTTGTGTGTTTGTTTGAGACAATGAATTCTCATTATTTTTAATTACTGCTTTGTTGCTGTATCTTTGTGTCTCATGTGTAATTAAGATATTTTTTACGGCTTTTTGAATAATTTCTTCTTAAAAGTTCTTTTCTTTATGTTTTTTTTTCTTTTTTGTTTCCTTTTTCTTGTATTTGAAGTTTGTTAGCAGCGAAACTGTTGTAGGGATTAAAGATTTTTCTATAATCTTTGAATAATTTTGCTTAAATTTGGAAAACATTTTTGTGGTTTTAAGTTAGGGAATAATATGGGTTTAAAAACACAAATAAAACGCAAATATAATTCGCAAATTTAGAGCAGGTGGTATGATAAAAATCTTTAAAATTTTTATTTTTCAATAATTGGTCAAGCCGTAAAACTAAAAAGGATATTTTTGCAATTAATACATATTCATTAAGGGCTCTAAATAATTTAACAACATATAATATTCAAAGATATTTTTCATAATATTTACAATATTTTTGAATTTTATTTTGAAAAGTATAAAAATCCCATAATTTTTCTAAAATTTCCCTAAATTCTAAAAATTTCCCTTTAAGGGAAATTTGATTTTTAAATAATTTTTCATAATTTTTGTAATGTTCTTGATGTTTTCTGTACAACGAATAAAAACCCGTTCAATTTTCTAAAATTTACCTATATACTGAAAATTTCCCCCATAAAGGAGGCATATTTTACAAAGAATTAAAATTAATATTTTTTTTAATTTTTGAAAATTTCCCTTTAAAGAAAATTTTAGTTGTAAGGAATATTTCATAATTTTTTTAATATTTTGTAAGCATATTTCACAAAGAATAAAAATACAATATTTCTTTTTAAATTTCCCTCAATTTTGAAAATTTCCCTTTAAGGAAAATTTTAATTTTAAGGAATATTTCATATTTTTCTTTAATTTTTTGAAGCATATTTCACAAACAATAAATATACAATATTTTTTTTTTTAAAATTTTCCTAAATTTTGAAAATTTCCTTTTAAGGGAAATTTTAGTTTTAAGGAATATTTCAAAATTTTTTAATATTTTGGAAGCATATTTCACAAAGAACAAAAATAGATTAATTTCTCTAAAACTTACCTAAATTGTGAAAATATCCTTTTAAGGGATATTTTTTTTAATTTTTAACTAATGAAATTGTGGTTCTCTAAGAAGAACTTTAGTTATAATTTTAAATTCACAGACATTAACTATATTCTTTTTATTGACATTTTTAAAAGTTGCAGAAAAATAACTTCCCAAGAACCGAAAAATAAACATTTGCTTTCAATTTTGAAAATGTGATGCTCTACTTTTAATAAAGTTTTAAATATTTGGGCAATCACTTTATTCTTTTTATTGAGATTTTTTTAGGTTGCTGAAAAATAACTTCCAAGGAAGCGGAAAATAAACATTTGCTTTCAATTTTGAAAATGTGATGCTCTACTTTTAATGAAGATTTAAATATTTGGGCAATCACTTTATTCTTTTTATTGATATTTTTTTAGGTTGCTGAAAAATAACTTCCAAGGAAGCGGAAAATAAACATTTGCTTTCAATTTTGAAAATGTGATGCTCTACCTTTAATGAAGATTTAAATATTTGGGCAATCACTTTATTCTTTTTATTGACATTTTTAAAGGTAGTTGAAAAATAACTTCCAAAGAAGCGGAATATAAACATTTGCTTTCAATTTCGAAAATATGAAAATGTTGTTTTAAGTAGTACTTTTAATGTAGTTTTAAATACTCAGGCAATCACTTCATTTTTTTATTGAGATTTTTTTTTAGGTTGCTGAAAAAAATGAAAACATTTGGTTTGGAATTTTAAATGTGATGCTCTTAATTACAACTATACTTTAACATTTTTGTTTAGTTTTAGAAACATGTAAGCAATGAAAAAGATTCAATTTTATTGTTTACAAATTGAAATACTACTGCAGCCTTAAGGAAATTTATATATGTAATTTATAGCAATAAAAGCAAAATATTCTTAAATCTTCTTATTGACTTAAATAGAAATCTACAGATTTGAGAAGAGTATTTTTGTTGGCATTGTTTAGTGCACGTGTTTAGCATCTTCAATTGAGTATTTTTTGGTTTTAACATATTGCATTATAAATATTTTATTATGATTTTTTTAATACTTATAATTGTTTAGTATGCAATAAATATTTATTTTAAATAAACAAAAAGTCAGCCTTGACATATATGCAACAAAGAGGTAAAATCTTATAGAAATCTTAAAATATCTAAACAAAATAATACTTATTTATGAGGCATTGTTATAAAAATAGATTTCAAAATGAAATATAAATAATTTAAAGGCCATAACTTAAAAAAAAGAAACTTTTAGTTCTACAAAAAAAAAAATTAATATTTTTAGTCAAAAATTCTCAATTATATATTGTTCTTAATTTGCGTTTAAATTTAGCTACTTTGGGTTTCTGCAACTCTTAATTTTTCTTAGCTACTTGTTATTGCTGTTTGCTAACTCTATTAAATTTAAAAATTATGCTTTAAAACTCAAGCCAAATTTTTATTTAGATTTCAAAAATGTTCCTTTCAAACTTTTCCTGGGTGGTATTTGTTTTCAATATGTTTGCTATCTCTTGAAAATCTTCAAGTGTTTGTTTCTCAAAACACAAAACAATAGATATTTTAAGGCTTTTAATATTGGTGTGGCTATAGCAGCATAACAGCAGTACAACTTGCAGCATTCATATGAGTACAAGTTTTTCATATACATACATATTTGCCTGGCATTTCATATGTATGACTGACTGTTGCAGCCAGCATATGCTGCATAAAAAATATTTTGTATTCAATTCATATTATACGTTGTTGCATTCATGATGATGACCTTAAAATTAGCCCTGAGGCTTTGGGTTGCTATTTTTATTTCTTCTTTTGATTTGCTTACATTACTTGACTCGCTAGTAACTGTTGGTTGCAGCAATAATAATAAATGTTGCCTATACGAGTATGTGTTTTTTGGCAACAAATTTTGCTGTTGAATGTTTTGTGATATTGTTGAAAGAACGCCTTTTTCTTATTATATAGACTCTATACAAAAGGTGTAGTTTTAGGTTTTCTAAGTTATTGCACATGATTTCTAGATCAAATATCACTGTTATAAAGTATATTTTTTGAATAATATCTCAGTGATTTGTAAACCGATTTCAATAATTTTAATAGTGTTAAATTTTGTTATATAAACATTATATAACTAAATGCTAGTCAGTATAATAATTAATGTTTTTAAACTAAACAAATTTGATTTAACCACACATGGTTTTATATTGAGTGGTTTTTTAACAGCAATATTTTCATAAATTTAAGAAATATAAAATCTCAGCAAATAAGTTAAACATTTTCTCAATTATCCTGGAATTGGCGGGTTATTTTGTAACTCATTTCGAAAGAAAACTCGCTCGAATTTGTATGTTTTATACATTGTATTTTGAAAATGTTTGCCCCTGTTTGTTATTGCCCTGTTATAGCAGTGTTGTGTCCTTATTCTCTCCGCGTTATAATTTTGTTTGGCTTACAGGCAATTTTCCTTACTTTTGCTGACATTTTTGTATTTTTAATATTTTCAAAAATTGCGAATAAAATGGCTAGTCAAATTACTTGGCTTACAAATTCTAGAGATGTGTGTATGTATGTTTAAAACTGAATTATTCAGTTTACAAAAGAGTTTAATTATCTTAGTTGGCATTTTTATATTTTCTGTAATTCTAAATAGATCGGTATTAAAAATCATAGAAATTGGTGCATAAGTGATGGTGATATTAATGAACGAACATGATAACAATGAAATGTGTGTTTAAATCACATTTTTTTTAACTTATAAACAACATGTACAACTTTTGTTTGCATTTTATAATTTTGTACTTTGGGGCTAAATTTCACTCGTTAGTATTGTAAAATATAATAAAAAAAAACGCTGAATATAAAATCTTCAAATTGTTAATTACTATTTTCTTTATTTCTAACTGCAATTATATACAACATTTGGGTTGGAAATTCATTTACGAATTTGGGGTAATTTTTCGTTTTGAAAATTTGGGACCACCTTTAATTTTTTTAAGACTAAATTTCATAATGAAATGTCACCTCGAAAATTGGGACTTTTTTAATTTTTTTGGGGCTATTTTTCCTGGGGTCATTTTTCATAGCGCCCAAAATAACCACTATGGATACACTCTTTTCAAGAAAGTGAAGGTGGCGCGGGTGTATATAAATATAAATCGAGCAATGCCAAAAATTTATATCATCAATCGATGTGAGGCTGTAATGAAGCCAGAAAGTTTTGCAATTAAATATTGTTTAAAAAGTTAAGAGAAGAGTAAATGTTGCCAATTAGTTGTCGCAGTTAAATTTGAAGAACATTGATTGATAATAACTTAAGTTACTTTCTGTATTGATTTTTTAATATAAATATGATAAAATAAATGGAAAAACGTTTAAACCAAACTGAAATTAAATTGATTTTTGACATTTGTTTTAGGAAAACGTTTGTTTCCATTTAGTTGGCAATAGCAGTATATACAGATTAATGCAAGTTTAAGAGCCTTGAGATAAATGGCAGCTAGGGAAATTGGATATCCTTTAATATGTTTTTCTGTTTTTTGTTTTCTAATGGAGGGTATTTAAGATTCGTTTTATTCTTATTAAATTTTCCATATGAATTTATTTGTAAAAGCTGACATAACATTTGTTTTAGCCACTTTTTAGGATTTATTTTTGATTGATGTGTTCTTTTTGTTTTGAAGATCATTTCATTTAACATTTTCATATTACGACATTCATTGTAGTATTTGTTTTATTAATGCATATTATTTTATATTATTTGTTGTTGTGAGGACCTATAATTTATTATTAAGTTTAAGTGTGAGTTTTATTTTGATAAATTTTACACCTTAGAATTATATAAATTGAAATTGTTAGTACTTCTGTACGTACATACATAAATATACAAGGTTTGTTGGCAAATAAACTGCAAAAAAACACATTATGAATTTGTATGACTGGCTTTGTGGCACAATGGCACTCCTAATATGAGCAACATACTTGCTTTTAGTAAAGTTATAGGAATGTTAGCATATAAAAAAATCATGCTGTAGGTCACTTGCTTAGTTTCTAAAGCAATAGTTTTGTGTTGGGACTCAACATTAACATAACATAAGTGGTGCAGTTTAATGTTATGTCACTGTTGAGCACTAAAACAAACATATTTACAGCTTGGTTTAAAGAATAAAAATAAAGTTATAGGGAATGCTAGAACTGGTCGATATCCAGGCTAAATAGAATCAAGTTGCCTGTCTCTCCCTTAGTTCCTAAAAAAACTGTTTTTAATACTTTTGTTTTAGGACTTGAATGCTAGAACTGGTCGATAGCCAGGCTAAATAGAATCAAGTTGCCTGTCTCTCCCTTAGTTCAAAAAAAAAACTGTTTGTAATACTTTTGTTTTAGGACTTGACATTAACATAACATAACATAACATAACATAACATAACATAACATAACATAACATAACATAACATAACATAACATAACATAACATAACATAACATAACATAACATAACATAACATAACATAACATAACATAACATAACATAACATAACATAACATAACATAACATAACATAACATAACATAACATAACATAACATAACATAACATAACATAACATAACATAACATAACATAACATAACATAACATAACATAACATAACATAACATAACATAACATAACATAACATAACATAACATAACATAACATAACATAACATAACATAACATAACATAACATAACATAACATAACATAACATAACATAACATAACATAACATAACATAACATAACATAACATAACATAACATAACATAACATAACATAACATAACATAACATAACATAACATAACATAACATAACATAACATAACATAACATAACATAACATAACATAACATAACATAACATAACATAACATAACATAACATAACATAACATAACATAACATAACATAACATAACATAACATAACATAACATAACATAACATAACATAACATAACATAACATAACATAACATAACATAACATAACATAACATAACATAACATAACATAACATAACATAACATAACATAACATAACATAACATAACATAACATAACATAACATAACATAACATAACATAACATAACATAACATAACATAACATAACATAACATAACATAACATAACATAACATAACATAACATAACATAACATAACATAACATAACATAACATAACATAACATAACATAACATAACATAACATAACATAACATAACATAACATAACATAACATAACATAACATAACATAACATAACATAACATAACATAACATAACATAACATAACATAACATAACATAACATAACATAACATAACATAACATAACATAACATAACATAACATAACATAACATAACATAACATAACATAACATAACATAACATAACATAACATAACATAACATAACATAACATAACATAACATAACATAACATAACATAACATAACATAACATAACATAACATAACATAACATAACATAACATAACATAACATAACATAACATAACATAACATAACATAACATAACATAACATAACATAACATAACATAACATAACATAACATAACATAACATAACATAACATAACATAACATAACATAACATAACATAACATAACATAACATAACATAACATAACATAACATAACATAACATAACATAACATAACATAACATAACATAACATAACATAACATAACATAACATAACATAACATAACATAACATAACATAACATAACATAACATAACATAACATAACATAACATAACATAACATAACATAACATAACATAACATAACATAACATAACATAACAGAAAACATAAAAAATTACCTGTAATTTAAACGCATAACACTAGCAGAAACAAGAAGAAACAAATCAATTCAAACAATATTTATTAAATATATAATATTTAATATTAAAATATTTAAAACTAATTGACACTTTCTTATATTTTCAATAAAAGTTGCTAAAACTTTAAAACCTCTTAGAAATTTGGACCAAGTTTTTGCTGATATTTGCTACACAACATATTGTACAATAAGTCTCCTAGGCAACCAAACACTAGCAGAAAAAAATCAATTCAAACAATATGTAAAACCACACCATCCATAACGTATCCTGAGGCAAACATTTCAATATTAAACACAATACTCATGGTATTTGCAACTAAATATACAAAACAATAATGAAGAAAGAGAAGTGTATAAGAAATATATTTATAACCAAAAAAAAGGTTATCAAACAGTTGAAATCAGCAGCAGCAGCATCACCATCATCATGGTTCTCATCAAATGTAACAAATCGCAACAAATTTATTATTAAAACAAAAGATTATTATTATTCTAATGAAGAGAATACATTTATAGGATATGTAGCCATAAGTAAGAATATCTATAAGTATGTATGTAAGTATATCTTCCATTTTGGAAGGCCAAAATTTGTTTACTTGTTAGTTTTGTATGTAATAATTTCTTTTGGGTTTTACCCAACTAGTAAAAGTTATTTGTGTTGGAATAATATTAGACAGATTATAGATTTTCTATTGTATTGCTGTATAGTGTTATTTTCTTATTATTAGGACACCAAATATCTATTTGTACCACCAAATGTGTGTTAAAGTGTTTTATGCACAGTAAGAAAGAGAGAGAGAGAGGTGTTGATGAAATATTTCTAGAGATGTGACAGCTTTATTAGGTTAGTAAGTATCCTGGGGGAGTTATTTATTTAATATATACATTCTTTATACATTTTCTTATATTTGTGTATTTGAAATGTGATATTTTTACACAATTTCATTTGTATTTAATTTAAAGGTATAAAACAGTTGACAAAATAAAATTTAATTTAATAAAGAAATAGAAAAATATATTACAATGTTTGCAACCGCAATTGAATTTATTTCTATTTGGCTGAAATTTATATTCAAGGTAAGTAATACTTAGTAAAAAGCCGCTTGATATAAAGAAAGACAAGTGGCGCTTCTATTGGCGAAAGGTAGTTTATAGGTAAACACTGGACACCAGTGAAATACTTTAGTTTTAAAGAAGCAGTTGTGAGGTAATAACCAACAAAATAAGTTCCACAATATATAACAATTAAAAGCAAGTCTAAGTGTAAAAAGTTTACAACAAAAACTTTATTTTTCAAATATAAACTATGCCCATCTAAACCTCTCTGTTAAATGAAATCAACTTTCTTTTTATCGTAAGATTCTTACTGCCGCATTTATAAAAAATTAAAGTAGACTGACTTCAAATTTACTTTAAGAAAATTTTGTATGAAAATTTTGTCTAAAAGAACACTTCAGCCTACTTTATTTTTTATAAATACGGCAGTTAAACTTTTAGTAATGCATCAGATCTCTCATTGTAGTCGGTTACGTGTGCGAATCCATATTTGTCCAAATTCTTCTAAAAAATTTCATCCTAAAAGTTACTTTTTTTCAAAAATTTATTTTTTTTTCAAAATCGTTTAACTCAATTTTAAAATTATTTTGGAAATTCGACTAATGTAGTCTCACTTAGAATCCCCTGAACTACTTTCTCTATGTAGTGGATTACGTGTGCAATTCCATATTTGTCCAAATTCTTCTAGAATTCCAAAAATAAATTTTTTTTTTCAAAATCTTTTTATTCAAATTCCAAAATTATTTCAGAAATTAGAATAATGTAGCCTTACTTAGAACCTACCCTCTCTATGTAGTGGGTTACGTATGCAATTCCATATTTGTCCACATTCTAAATCTTCTAGAGAATTTTATTCTAAACGTTACTTTTTCAAAATTAATTTTTTTTCAAAATCGTTTATTTAAAATTCCAAAATTTTGTTAAAAATTCGATTAATGTACTCTCATTTAGTACCTTTTGGACTGACTACCCTCTCTATGTATTGGGTACATACCTTAAGTAAATAGACTGTTAAGTGCTTAATAGTGCTCTTTTGACTCGTCACATTATCAATGTTAAAAATGTGGTTTTTGTCTGTGCTAGTTAATTTCGAATTTATCTTTACACACATCAATGGCCAATACTCTTGTATAAAATTATATTGTACAAATGTTTCAAAATAAGAGATACAAATTTAAGTTATTTATTTATTTATTTACTAATATAAGTTAGTTCGCTTTCACACTCTTCAATTCTGACTCGTCAAGGCAAGTATTTTTGGAAGAGAAGGGAACTAGTCAATTTTCTTGTTTTTTTTTCTTTCATGCATGTTGATTTGCATTAAAAGGTACAAAAATTGAATTGACGTGTGTGAATGAAATGGCAAGTTGAAAAGATAGTTGAAGAAAAACTGGTCAGCTAAAACTGAAGAGTGTGAAACAAGATTTATAGAACCATAGAACCAAAAAATTATCAATCACATTTTGGCAAAATAAAGCGACTATTTCATTAAACACGTCAAGAATTTTGAGTTGTATGGCTGTGGCTGAGTCGTTTGGCTTTGTATAAAGTGAATATTGAACATAGCGCCATAAAACATAAGCCAGGGCTGTTAAATTAATTGATCGGTGCGATCGGCATATTTGGTTTGTAATAAATTTATTGTTTCCTTAGCTGTGTGACATATGGCTGTGTGACTGTTGCAACCACATGTCTGAGTTATAAATATTTTCAATAATAAGCCTCCATTTCGTTAATAACATCTCTCGATAGCGAGATTCATTGGCCATTAACACCTGTTAAGAGTGATAATATTAAAAAATTAAGCCAACATTTGCAAAATAGCCTACAACGACTTCATGTGACATATAAATTAATTTCCCAGTAAAAAATGTGCTCCAAAAGGAGCAGGTTTTATGTATGAATTCATACCTCAAATCGCTTCAAACCTGCTGATGGGATGCATGATTTTTGTATGAGGTTTTCCCGGTTTGAAGGACTACTTTCTGCGCTTCTTTTAACCTAAAGTGTTTTACGTCACTTCGCGCACACCAATCAAATTCTATCTGAATGTTTTTTTGCTTAAGAAAAATTCATAGTAACTGAGAAGCGCGATATTCGTTTTGTAATTGACTTTCGTTGTCATACGTAAATCTGTAGGCTATAATTTAATTTTTGTTTTTTCCCTTTAAAACCTGCTTCGTTGTCAGCACTAAAAAAGCATATTTTTTGTATATTTTATTCGTAAGCATTTACTGCTTAAAAACAGCTTTTATTGAAGCACTCGATTATGCGCTTTTTCTCTTAAGTGCTTCAAAAAACACGAATTTTTTTACTGGGTTGCTTTACATTTGAATTCATTTTCCCTATTTAAAAAAAAAACATCAGCAATAAAATCTATATTTTATGATATTGAGAACATAATTTCCAATTTCATAAACCCAACAAAAACAAAAAACTTCATCAGAATTCAAAATTCTATTGCAGGTTTGAAATATGAATGGCTAGTATTGAAATATTAAGCAAAACTACAATAATCTTAAAAAGATTTTTGTAAAAAAGAATTACTACGTCTGTAATTGAAACTCTTTATCACAACCCAATCAATTTTGCTTATAAGTAATCATTGAAAATTCAACAAAATCATGAAGCTTTATGCAAAAAGAAAGAAATAAAAACTAAAATCTTATCTACAAGCGGAAATGAATTGAACATGAAGCTGGGCGCCAGCTAAGCACCAGAGTCTAAAAATTCAATGAATTCAAAAACCCTGCAAATACTCAAAGCGACAAATGTAATTAGCAAACAATGTCCCTAACACAAAAGACGAGACAATAAGGTGATGATAAACATCAACAGATCATCATCATCTTTTAACGACATGGATGTTACAACAATGTTACATATCTACTCGTACTTAGCAAACTTAGCTTACTAGCTAACTGGATGAGGGACAACAAAATAAATGCGCTGATTTAAATATGAAAACTAAACTAGATTTCTAACTAAAATAAACTACTGAAATGAAATAAGACTAATGAGCCACCTTATTATAACCACAGACAAAAATGATCTAAATCATAAAACTCTTTGTTTGTTACAACTGCTGATTGATCATTAATGTTTTAGCATGACTGGCTGGCTGGCTGGCTAGCTGATCGTTCATCTTTGCTATTGGCTGTTTGTTTCTTTTCTGTGACAGCTTAATGTCTAGTCGCCACTGTTTAAATAAGATCTCAACTAATTTACCGGGATTATCCTGCTCAGTTTTAAGTAACAAACTAAAGCAGGTCCTTGTGCTAACGACTTATTATGTATAACAGAGACATAATTAAACATTTGAAATTTTTAAATTTTTCTTTTGTGGCCGTGAGTGTGTTTAAAAAGTGGGTGTTTACAAAGCATTTAACACACTGATGACAAACATGGTACAATTGTACTTTTTTTTGATACATTTTAAACACATTTGGTACCGTGGTACTACCACGAGTCATATGGTACAATTTCAAAATACTGTTGCATAAAAATTTGGTATTTCCATTCGGAAGTAGAATTATTTCCGTATTTTGCTTCCAAAGAAAAAGTAAAACGTACAATTGGTTTCATTCCGAACAAATTTTTCGTTTTGCTTTTTCTATAGAAGCAAAAAATGGAATTAAATCCAATTCCGAACGGAATTAAATTCTGTGGCATGGCTGTATATTAGGGCGGGTCGATTTAATAATCGCCCATGGCTCAGTGAAAATCGTATTCTAGGGATCAAAATAAGAAACTTTGCCGAAGGAACCATACCTCTAAAACGAATTCTACTACCCCCCAACTGTTGACTTTTGTCCCGTAGGGTCATGTTTTGAAAAATCCCACTTTGACCCATTTAGAGTGCCCCAATCGAGTTCAAATGTATGACCGACCCCCACTAACTTTGGAGGGCCGATCCACCCATGCCAGTGGCACACCCCCTGGAACTCCCCTGAGGGGTTCCCCATACAAACATTTAACAAATGTAGGTAGTAGAATTCGTTTTAGAGGTATGGTTCCTTCGGCAAAGTTTCTTATTTTGATCCCTAGAATACGATTTTCACTGAACCATGGGCGATTTTTTTGCCTCCCCACAAATCGACCCGGCCTACTGTATATCATATAAGTTACAATTTGTGTAATAGTGCAAGCAAAAGAGATTTTATTAAATTTCATGAACATTTTGGAACTGATATCAATTTAATTTTTAAATAAGCATCTACTATAAGATGATTATTACAATAAATTTTTGATTGAATTATCGAACAATATGAGTGTTTGACATATTCCTTTACAATTTAAATGATTTTGAGGCTAAATTCAAAAACTAAAGCTCAAAATGTAGTTAATCAGGATTTCAAAATCGTTGGAAGTGAACTCTTCTATTTCTTTTATTCTTACAATAATAATTCTAGTTATTTTGGAAATATACATATATATTTACCAAGATTAACTTTTCGCAAATGACTCGATACTTTATAAATAAGAATATTTTTAGATATTAGATATGAGAATTAACAATAATGTTGCTATAAGATGTATCGAATTTTCGATAAAGTAAATTTGTGGTAAAGTTTTATGATTATTTAACAAATATTAAAAATGGTACCATGGAGGTCTAAAAAGTACATTTGATTTGGTACGAAAAATAAAAACCCATTTTCCATCACTGATTTAACATTAAGGTTTTCGATTTCTCTCTCGTTTTCTCTCTCTCTCTTCCTTTAGTAATTATCAGCGTTGTCAACTTAGTGTGTTTCGCACTATTTTTTGTGCTTTTTTAAATTATTTATGCGAAAAATTCTTTACTTGGTGTTTGATGCGCTTTTTTTAATTTCGGTACGTTTTTTATTTTTTTCCGAAAATGTGATGAAAGCATCTTTTTTACTAATTTTCAATTGCAGTTTTTGTAATCTATGTAATTTTTTGAAAATAAAATTAACTTTTTAAACATGGAAATAAAAATTCTTGTGTAGCCTGCTGGTTTGGTCTACTGGACTGTAGAGGTTCAACCAGGGTTAGAGTTCCAGTGCAGCCCTAACAAATTTTATTCGAAAAATTCAAATAGAACTACTTAAAATAAAAAACAAAAATAATTATAAAAGTACCAAATATGTACTGAAATTAGCCCTTTTTACCAAGTTTATAGTTCATTCAAAAAAAAGACTTTTACTATTATTACTTTTACTATTAATCGTTAATCGCTTTTTAAAAAGTTTTATATAGAATTTATGAAATTAAAAAGAATCCATAAATATTTTAAATAAAAAAGAAATTCTAAACTTGGTGCGTTTTATTCTATTTTGGTGCGTTTTAAAATTTCAAAGTTGACAACGCTGGTAACTAAGTAGACACGATGTTTATCTTAAGAGAAAAATTGGAAGGGGTTTGTTTAGAAATACACACAAACCCATAATCGTTCTCAGCATAGTCAAAACTAGGTAATTGTATCTATATGTAGGTATACTTCTGGTTATTAACATGGTGATGATTTTCTAATGTTTATTTGATTTCTTTTTGTCTTGGCAGGATTTGTTAGTTTAGTTAAGCTGGCGCTAGTTATGGATTCTGGTAAAGTATGTATGAAATTTAAACTAGATCTTCTAGTTTACAAGAGAAAGAGAGAGAGAGAGATTGAAAATTGGGAAAGATCATTAATGATGAAGAGCAAGTAAAATGTTTATGGAGATTGATAGCGCCAGGATAATCCTGTATTTAGACAGGTTTTAGTAACAAGTCTAGACAATAGCGATGTTTTTTAATGTGCAAAGGAAACTGGGCTTAAATGTTATGTAATATTCTAGGCTAGGAATATAAAAAGAACTCTTGTACAATCGTTAAGTTAATCAAGTTCCCTTTTTTTTAGAGGAACTAATTCAGATGTTGTCGATTGAAGGTTTCAATAGTTGCACTCCATTGATTTCTAGCTGTAGCTATAGACACTGGTTGAGATAACTGAAATGTGATAAGAATGATGAAGAAACCTCAATTTTTGCTTATCCAAACCAATATTCGCCATTTTTTGAATATTTGCTTATGTATCTGTTGAAGCTGAATGTTTTCTGGCACGGTAAGGTAAGTTAAACAAATGAATTCATGATAAACATTTGCAGAAAAAATTAATAAAACTGTATCTCAAGAACTGTCTAGGCTGAGTGAAATTACTCTAATTGGGGTTCCTGCGCATAGGGACTAGTACGATAAAGAACGGGCTGGCATACTGGCCAAAGAAGGATACGCTTTAAATATCTAAACAGCCGTATTAGTCATCATTAGGCACAACTTTTAAAACGTTGAAAATAGGTGCTGTCATCTGACCTCAAGTAAAATGTGTTCAGTATACAATAAAAAACGAAGAACGCAGCTTTTAGGTGTAGGAAATGTTAGGACATATCAAGAATTATAACGCTGCTAATTGGTCACTGGACGATTGGTAAGCATGCTAACAAACTCGAACTACCTTCAATAATCACTGACATAGTTGCCAGCACCGTGAGCAAAAGAAACAGTATTTCATCTTCTCTGTGAATGACCGGCTCTTCACAACTCTAGACTCAAATTTTTCAATACTCATCAACTAAACAATGTAACATAGATATCAAGTATCAGATGCTGCATTTTCATTGGATAGCTAAACGCGACAAGCTGGAGATAGTACTATTAAAATACTAGGCTCTGGATATGATCTAGTTTTATCGCTTATCTCACTGAATGGTGTTGTTCTGCTTAAAACAAGCAACAATGTAAACTAACCGACCAATCGTAAAAATAATATATGATTTTCTATAAAAGATCTCAAGTAAATGATGTTACAAATCCAGCTTTCAGTTAATACACACGAGAGAAAATAAAATCAAGAAAGTTAGGAATAACTCTATAAATCTAAAAATCTTGGTAGAATAATGTGGTTTTCATAAATTTTTTTATAAGTTTCTTCTCGCCTGGTTTATTCACTTTATTTGTGAATTACAATACCTCCCTGGTATAAAGAGAGGGATTATAGAACGATGTCAAATTGGGTTTAAAGCGTATAGGTGGGTACTACGAGAAAACTTAAGAAAGACGATATTCGTCTTAAAAGACTTAAGCTACGGTCACACTTGACAAATATTTACTCAAAAAACCGTAACCACTTGTTTTAACATTTTTCGAATGCGGTTTTTGTCATTAGTAACTTATATGTCATTTTGAAGGGCACATATCCATCATTTAGTTCCTAAACAGTATAATGTTAACTGCAAAGTTTTTTTTGCTTCCAAAATGTCGAGTTTTGTGCTAAAATAGCGTCATTTAAGGGAAGTTTTGCGTTACTTCTTTATGTTGAAAAAAGTCTGTTCTGAATGTGTTCTATTGGTTTCAATGTGTAAGAGATGGTTTGTGCGGTTCAGAAGTGCTGTTTTTGACAAGGAAAACAAAGACCGCCACGGCCTACCAAAAAAGCTTGAAAACCAAGAATCTTAATGGAGTAATGCCTCTAAACTCTAGGAAGATTGTTGTATAACTCAACAAATAGTTTGCAAAATTAGAGCTACTTAAGCAGCAATATAAAAATGTTTGCGAACAGCAGGATTTATCAAAAAGTTCGGTAAATGAGTAGGATATGTATTGAAGCCAAGAGAACCTGATACGCGATTATGCATTTCCAAAATGCTGCTATAAAAGCTATAAATGGAAATGAGTTTTGCAGCGAATCATTATTTGCGTTGAAAATTGAATCCATTGCGTAAGAAATCGTATGTGAAACCCGGCTAACCAGGCCAAATATCCATAGAGCTAAGGTAATGCTCTGTATTAGATGGAATCAAAAAGGTTCTATCTATTATGAGCTGCTGAAATCTGGCTAGAAGATTACAAAGAATCTGTAAAGAAATCAACTCATTGGTTTGAAGCAAAATCAACTCATTGGTTTGAAGCGAGTATTAAGGTAAGGTCACACTTGGCAAATATTTGCCGAAAAAGACGTAACCACTAAATAAAATACTTCGTTTATTTAGGCCAAAGGACAACAAATATTTAATTTTAATTTATTTGATGCTGTTTGATCTTGCAAAACTCTTGTAAGTGTAAACAACGTCAAACAAATTTGTGCTAAAAACAAGTGGTTACGCTTTTTCGAGTAAATATTTGCCAAATGTGACCGAACCTTTAGACGAAAAACTCGCAGAATATGCGGCCAGACATGA
The DNA here is from genome assembly GCA_916048285.2 of Bellardia pandia. Taxonomy (NCBI): domain Eukaryota; kingdom Metazoa; phylum Arthropoda; class Insecta; order Diptera; family Calliphoridae; genus Bellardia; species Bellardia pandia. Next base: position 96,077,322 of record OU696533.1, on the reverse strand, counting down.
AAGCTTAATATACCATCATGTCAATGATTGGCCCCATGTTGCAATACTTGTTAAAAACGTTTTAGAAAGAAGTATTTGAAAAGTATTGCTTTACCCGCCTCATGGTCCAGACCTTGGTCCGGCAAAAGCTTTCGAATTACAATATAAAAAGTATACAAATTCGAATGATTTTCTTTTCGAATCGAAATACGGAGTAACCCCACTGGTTCTCAAAATATGAGTAGTTGGCAGAAAGATGGGAAAATGTCATATTTAACAATGGCCAATACTTGGAATACATTTATGTATATTGTACAAATCTTTTAATGGAAATATAAATTTAAAAATATGCCGCATTTTGAAGTTATTTAAAAATGTTTGCATTAAGTTCAATATTTGGTACGGTTGGCCTCTAGAGTTTACTTTTGCAACGCTTTTGCAATGAAGTATAAGTATTTCGCTAGATTTCTACAGCTGTGAAATCATTTAAAAATTAACTTTTAGAATTTTAGCTTTGATCGGACATAAATACAAAGGTACGGTCACACTTGGCAAATATTCACTCAGAAAAGCGTAAACATATTTTTTAGCACAAATTTGTTTGGCGTTGTTTACTTTTACAAGAGTTTTTAAAATAAAACTAAACATTTGTTGTGGCCTGTCCTAAATAAATGAAGTTTTTTTTTTAATAAAGGAACGATTTCAAATATATTTTATTTAGTGGTTATATTGTTTTCGGCAAATATTTGCCAAGTGTGACCGTAACTTAAGAAATTGCGAAATTGAGACAGCAGTTTGCCAAATGTAGTTACATATGTACATATGTATGTAGAGTGATAAGTTAAGACAATGGCATCAGTTTGTCGTAAGTTGTTTAATAGCTGGTTTTTAAAAGTTAATTAAATTTCCTTATAAAAGCTTATAATAAACAGAAACTTTGAACAGATTACTTTAGAGCACACAGTAATCATTAAGGTAAGTAATGTTATTGTTAATTAATTTTTTTTCTTTATTGTTGTTAAAAACTCACCTTCAATGAATTTTGAACTTGTGCCTTGAAATTGTTGGCCGTTGTAGCGCCGCTTACAGTGATAAACATAACCTCCACACATTTGTTTTCATGATTTGATGATTTTCCGAATTTGGTTTTCTGCTGTTGTTGCTGCTGTTGTTGTTGTTGTTTATATTTATATTTACAACAAGAATCATTGAAAATTAATTTATTTCAGCTTCATTAATATTCCATGGAATTGTATGTACATATGTATGTATGTATGTATGTCTATAACAACAAACAACATACAATTGTAATTAGTTGAAAAATAATAAAAATGCAAAAAAAAAAAAATCTAATGTGAATTATGCAAAATAATATGTTGCATGCAGCACAAAGACACTAAACAACAAATTTTTATATCATTCACTTTAATTTACACACACTCAGCACTCAGCAGCCAACCCACAACTTAGACTTTGTATTTTTCTATTTTAAAATTATAATTAATTGTAAATTAATTAATGCGGCTTAAGGGAAATTAAATAAAAATTATTCATTTATTTACTGGAATTAAGTATTATTTTATATTGAAATTATGGAAACACACACGCTCAATAATAATAAATTAGATGCAACAGACTCTTCAACTGGCCATTAAGCTGCAATTTATTCGTAGAAATCAATTCTTGATTTCATTTGCTTTATTTACGTTTGTTTATTTCTTGCTGCCGTTACTCTTGCTGTTGCTGTTGTTGTTATTGTTGTTTTCGTTTGAGAAAGTAAACAAACACAGGGTTGTGTTTTGCTCAGCTACACTGTAACAAAAAACACTTTCCAAATGCCAGACTTAAATTAAAATTAATTAGCATACATTTGCCCAACAGATTTTAAGTGATTTTTTTTGCAAGTTTATTAAATAATATAATAATGTTTAAACTAGTAAACTGTTAAGTAAATTACTTTTAAAGGAACTGTTGTTTAAAAAAAACGTTTAAAACTTTATGTTTGTTTTAAAGGAAAATTTCAAATTTCCTTTTTAATTCTTTTTTCAATTAAACAAAAACCGTCGGCTTTTTCCCGTTTTTTCTTAAAATAAACGTTAAAACACGTTGTAACCGTTTTTTTTCTAGCCACCGTTTATTGTTGTTGTTTATAACGCAGTTAAACTTGTACTAAAGTTTTTGCAAATACTTAATTCTTGTTACTCAGCTTAAGCTTAAACCCTTTGCATTATTCCACTCAAACTCTCTCTAAACCTGTCTGAAAACAAATGGTTTAAAAAAACAGTTTGAGTGTTTAAGCTTAAATCTAATTGGCTAAATTGTTTGAAAGTCTGGTTTTTATTTATTTGATATTGGTTTAAAGGCTTGTGTGGCAACTTGAGCCAGAGTTTAAGCATTTAAGCTGTAGTTTTATTGTTGTTTACCCGCTCTTAACTGTTTGACTAATTGCTTTCGGGTTGGCGCTCAAGTGTGTCTTTAATTGGTCAAATTATGAAATCAATAGAGCCATTAACAAGTTGCTTTTTTTCGTGTTGTTGTTTACAGGTTCTTTGGTGGTTTTTATGATCTGCCACAGGGGTGTTTTTTTATTCATGTTATTGCTGTAAAGTGTAAATTAAGATGAATTTATTTATAATTGATTATTTTTTAGATTAATTTTCATAGTTTTATTTTCAATATACGTAATTTATGCTGGGAAAATTATTGCTGGTTGATTGATCATTGGGCAGTAATAAACTTAAGGAGGGTTAGAAAACAAGGATATTTGGAGATTTGAATGACAACTGCTTTATTTTTCGGAGTTATAAAAAACTAGATGAAATGATGAATCTTATATGGCAGAAAAAATCTTCTACAATCGTTTCCGCGAAAATTCTACATGTTAACCCAAACAAGCGAATGTTAAAGGCTTAGTTCGAGGATAAATATTTCCAAACCATATCGTCATGACCTTGGATCATCTCTATTATTCGCGAAACTCCTGCTTGTTAAAAAACCTGCTGGACTATGATTAAAAGAATAGTCTGACGACAATTATCTCCAAGCCTTATCTTTTGTACGTACAGTGGTGGACTTATAATTAAAAACGACTTTTCAGCATATATGTATATTTGTTCATATATTTTAAAAATTTAGTTCAAGATATAAGAAACTAATAACTAGAAAATAAAAAAAATATCACAGCATCAATACTATTAAAGGAAAATTAACTTAAACACCAAAAAAACACAATATCAAATTGGTCACATAATTAGAAACTAAACAAATATATGCAACAAACCTTAGTGAGGTTTAATATTTTGTTGGATAACTTCTTATTGTCCGTGTGGATATTTCTGCGCTTATTTGCTGTCCAATTTCAGTCTTTATTTAGCGCGAATATAAAGATGTTTTTTTTACTGGCTCTACAAATAACTCTATTTTCTGCTAACGTGGTCTTTCGTGTCCTAGGTTTCCTAGCTGGGGTGGCAGATTTCTTTGTATTTTTGTACAAGTGAATTGCACCAAATACCATTTTTTTTTGAGCCAGAAAACTGTTGTGCAATAGCCGACATTGAAAGTTTTTCATTTTGGTAACACTGCACAATTAACCGTCTCATTTCTGATTTGTTTTTGCCCATTTTTGAAACTAAACCGTATCAACATTTTTACAAGTTAATCTATTGTTTAAAAAATTAGACTCACTTTTAGAAAAGTTTAAAACTTGAAGAAAAAAATGAGAGTTTCTAATTACGTGGCCAGCAAAAACAAAAAAAAAAAAAAAAAAAAAACAATTGTGAAAATAATTTTTTATTATTTAATTTAGAACTCTATCCTATCTTTATTTTGTCTTTTTCTTTTATTTTCTCTATTGAGGGGAACCACAAAAGACCACTAGGTCTCCGAGTGGAAGTGCACTTCCCTTCTATCCTATCCTATCCTAATTTAGAACTCAACGTGTTGTGCATCAACAACAATGTTGATTGTTTACTTATTGAATAACATTAAAACAATTTGCAGTGTAGGTCTTTAAAGAAGCTACACAGCGCTCTTATTAAATATATCAAAGCATCGTTTCTAATTATATGGCCACCACTGTAGTTGTAATGTATTTACTGAATCATATGTTTAAACCATGAAATCGGTAGCTTTTCTTTAAACATACAATGGCTTGTAGGTTGTCTTTAATTAATTATTCTCCCTTAGTTGCCTCTACCACTAACATCGCATAGCATCGCTAAGCGGTTTTATAAAGATCTTATCTAATTTTAAGCATTATTTTTCCCCGAATTAAAATCTAATCTTGTATGTTAATGGTCATGAATGTCTGCGTAGATATTACCCATAGCGTGACTCATTATGTTCAGTTTACCCAATTCTTAAATACCAACAATCAATGACTAAAATCTATTCTCCAATTTCTACTACTTTTTGAATTATGTCCCTATCTCTACACTTTCTTTAACTGTAACGAATAGAGCAGATTTATCAATGTCTTTCCGTGGTATACTTTGAATGATATATACAAATAGATTTAAAGATATTTATGCCTTTCTCTTTCTTATACCATAATTTACTCTGACCAACTTGGCCAATTCTTCACTAAAATAACTTAATCAATGTCAGTAGTTCTCTGTTTTTCTGCTCTCTCTCTCTCTCTCACTGTGTACCATCGCTTAACTGATGCGACTGTTATAAAGACCTCATCTAATTTCAGGGATTATCATTGCCAGATTTATCAGCTAATCTCTTGTGTTTGTGGTTATAAATGTCTGCCAAGGAAATGCTACAAGTAAAACAATCTTTGGTGATTGGAAGGGGTTTTGCACTGGTTTCAGTTGTAATGATATTGCTAATGTTTATTTGATTTCTTTTTGTCTCAGACGGATTTTGGAAGGATCTATAGGCTTAAGCTGGCGCTAGTGTAGAGAACAAAACCAGGATAAAGATATTAAGGAAATGTGTAGGTTACAGTGACAGGATAATCCCTTATTAAGACATATTTTAGTAACAAGTCTAGACAAAGGATGTAAAATACATTCATAAGAAATTTATATTGAGAAATTATTAAGTAATAAGGTATATTTAATATAAAAAAAAACAAGGATAGATGCATAAATTTTATATGAAATTCTTGTTATTCTTTTCCTAGAAATTAAATTTTATCAATTAATTTTCTTTCGGATTTATTTCTTTCAAACAGCAACCATCTGTTATTTGTTAAAGCAAAATCCAAAAAAAAAAAACAGATACAAGAAAAAATTGTATTAAATCAAATAATCTTTAAAACACTCTATTTGCAACATTACAGACAACAAACAGTAACAAAGAACAGCACATAAATCGTGATCATGTGGTAAAAAAACCACAATAATACAACAGCAACAAACAAATTCAATCGAAAACAAAGTAAAATAATTTGAAGAAACACAAGATATACAAGAAAAAAAACTAAAAACAACAAAATAAAAGGTGAGCGATAATGTAGTTGGCGCGTAACAATTGTAGCAAACAGCAACAATGCAGCAAAAACACAATAACATGAAACATAACAACAATTCCGAAAAACCCCACACACAACGCTGTATGTTGGAGCAAACAATAACAACAACAACAAGAGCAGCAACAAAACCCAAACAATATAACATGGCAGCAAGCAACAGTTGCAGCAGCATGTTTGTCGTGTCATACGAAAATGCTGCACTATCTGCGAGCAACAACAATAAACTCAAGCAAAAAAAAAAAAAACTTATGAGCAGGCGCTATGCTACTTACTCATACTTAAAAATAACACACAACCTAACATACGAGGTCACACGGAAGAGTCCTTAAGTTGGGCAATGTCAATAAATATTAGAGATCAATCGAACAGAGGAGAGTTCTGTGATTTCAGTTGCTTCCTCCTTGGTTCAAGCCAAAAATAGCCGAGAACATTTGAACAGAAAAATGTTCTTGGATTGGCATTGTGACCTTCTTGATTCACCCCAAGATAGGATTTAAACAGAGTTCGTTGATTGCTTCCACCCCAATTCGCCGTAGACGTGGTAAGGATGAATCTATAATTCGATTGGTTTTGCTTCCTTCCAAAACTGCCAGCGAATATTTGAATAGATGGGAATTCTTTTATTGGCATTGATTTATTTTCTCTTTGGGCAAAATTAGCAGAGATTATTCTTTGTTGGAGTTACATGCTCATCAATTTATCTTAAAAATATCAAAGACAATTTAAATGAAGGAGTGTTCAAGGATTGGTGTTGATTCCTTCACGATTCGCCTGAAAAATAGCTGAGATCTTTCTAACAGAGGATAGTTCATTGATTGGAATTGCTTTCGCACTGATTGGCCCCAAAATAGCAGAGGTCAATGGAATGGAGGAAAGTTCTTGTACAATTCGACCGAAAATAGCACAGATCATCCAGAGAGTTTTCTTAAATTAATATCCTCCCCAAAGAAGGATTTAACGTTGATTGTCGTTGCTTCCTCTCTGATTCGCCCCAAGAGCAGAGATTATTAGAACAGAGGAGAGTTTCTTTTAATGACGTTGCATCCATCCTGATTCGCTCCAAACATGTCCAATGTTTAGACTATTTCTTGATCTCTATGACTTAGCTGTAGTCTCATTTATCATACATGTTTGCAAAGACCATAGAAATAGCAGTCGCTTTCAGAATTTTAGCACGAATAAGTACGAAATCGATCATGGGAATCCTCGGCATCTTAGTTTTAGATTTTATTTATTTAATAAAACTAACTCACTCAACAATAACTCCAAACAGTGTCACAAGCTTTGTAATTCTTTAATTGAAAAAAAAAATCCTTTTCAGATCTCCCATTTATACATTATACAGTACTAAAGTTAGTATTAGCTACGTACTTTAAATCATTGATACATACTCCTACCAACATACATAGGTATTGATACCATTAAATACATTTCATGTGTACGGTCTCTATTGCCAGAGTTCAGAGTTGAATTTGACTATGAACTACCAAGGTTTAAGGGAAAGCAAAACCAACGCAAATAAAATCATGTACCCCCCATGGGTTGCATTGAAAACAGAAACGATTACAGTGAGAAATTCAAAAAGGGTTTTCTAAGGCCGAGTACCCTATACTAAGGCATAAATGCAGTCGCAGCTTATTTAAAAGAATCATGGTGCAAATTTCTAAAATGTTCTCCTAAATTTTGAAGCTATTAGTAGCGTTTTCTAAAGCCAGGCACACTTTAATGAATCATTTGTCAAGACTTACTGCCAAACTTTCTACTTACTCTTTTTTGTTTTGTTCTCTGAGCTAGCGGGGGCTTAAACCTAAATCCTTACAAGACAAAAAAGAAGTCAAATAAATATAAGGAAATCATTGCAACTAAAACCAGACCAAAAAAACTTTCCAAATTCACATACATACATATATCGTTTTCATCATGACCGAAAACATACCAGAATAGTTGGTAATCCCTGAAATTAGATGAGATCTTTTAAGCAGGCGCGGCAGTTAAGCGAAGTTGAACTCTCTGTCTTCGAAAAAAAAGACATAAGTTAGGGAGGAAAAAATAAATACGGCAATAAAGAAGCAAAGGTTTGTATCTAAAAATTTCTTTCACGAGAGAGGAATAGAGATTCATTCGTATTGGCAATTACGCAACAAATGTAAAGAATAAAATTGTATTCCAATGAAATTGTTGTTTATTAAAATAACGTTTTTACTAAGGCTCAATTAATATAATTAAAACCACAGCAAACAAAAACTCTTGCAGGGATTATATAAATTAAAAGTTTTCTCAGACAACTCTCAACTCTTCTTAAATGAGAGCACACACTTTAAAGGATGTCTTCGATCTGTCTTGTTATCAACAGCTGGAGATTCTAAAAAGCAAAACATGCAAACTATAGCATGATTGTACAGAAAGAAAAATGGCATTCTAAAATTAAGTTTATTTTTCTCAGTTTTAGCCTGAAATTTTCAAGTACGTTTTTATTAGTTCATACTTAAAATAAGTAAAAATCGGGATTGATTTGACAAATCAAACGCAGATTTTCTTAAAACAAGAATAGTGTTTTTGATTTAAGTAAAAAACTCTTAAATTAAGTCCAATTTATTCTTAAATCAAGAAGATCTTAAAACGAAAACTTATTTTACTTAAATTAAGAAAAAAAATCTTAAATCAATCCCAGAGAAGAAATGAGCAAAGTTAAATTTACTCTCTCAGAAGCTCTCAAAATCATTTTTTATAATTTATTGAGTAAGAAATTCTTACTTTAAGTCCAATTTGCTCTTAAGTCAAGAAGATAACTCTTAAAGCGAAAACTAAGACTTATTTTTACTTGAATTAAGACAAAAAAAAACTTATATTTTGAGAAAAAATTGGAGCAATAAAATTTACTCTCTCAGTTGTTATCAATATTGTAACGTGTAGTTACAAAAACAACCATCATGCTAATATAACGTATTGTTGCAAAACAAATACAAGTAAATACTACTTGTAAATTACTTTTGTTAATATCCTGCAGGTCGTAAGTAGAAAACAGCAATTGGAGAAGCTCGTTTCTCTCATGGAAGAAGATCCACTGTTGGCAAAAAATGGGAGCGCAATACACAGAAGCTTAATTCTATTCAGCAGACGAATCATTAAACCATAATTTCGTGGTGGTCATTTCAAATTTAATTTATTTTCCTTTAAGAATTTGTAAACAAATATGGCACCAGCTGATAGAAATAGTACATTTGTGAATGACCCAAAAAGAGTGACTTTCACAATAGCGTTTTTTCATCAAATGTCCACCATAATACCAAATGAAAATTCGTTCGATAAGCATATTCGAACACAGTCGAAAAACGAATTTTGCTCATAATAGGCACCTATGTATATTAAATAATGTTGCTCCCTTCACAATATATTTTATATATATTTCAGATACTACAAAGACGTCTTTAGAATTATATTATAGCACAATAACGAGAACTTTTAGAAAGAAGCCCTTTACCTAAAAACCATTCAATTTAATAATATCCTTTGCTTATGATAAAAGCTCATTTAAAAGTCTTGCTGTCCAGCATAGTAAACCCCGTTACTTATTTCCCAAAGACTCGAACAATTCAAAAGCTTATCTGCAATGAAAAATCATAAAAATCTCATATGTTAAGGAACGAAAGGTAAAATGATCTGTTTTCCCTGTTGAGCTTGAGGAGAGTAAGAATATACCCAATTGGAAATTGATGCATTAACAAAAAAAAAAAATGTTTTAAGTAAAAATCATTTTAAAATTTAATCAGCTAAGAATAGGTGAAGAACAGAAGGTGGCCAGGAGTATCGAAATGTTGATAGGTAAACCTAAAGTAGTTTTATACTACCCAAATTTAATCAAATTTATTAGAGAGTGTTCAAAACGAAATGATGTATTTCTTGGTGTCCTTTTTATTATTTCAGAAACCATCAATGACACATTAAGGACATTTTGTCGGTTTATCAGTACCAAACTAGAGGCTGCATCAGAAAGACATTTGGTGCGTTTAAAAGAGTAATCGGTGGAAAATGAGGTAAATGTGATCGTGTTTCTGTAACAAATTGCTGATTTCATGATGCAAAGACTTGGTTTGTTAAAAAATTAGGAGATAATCTAGCAAAATCTGTAAAATGTCTAAAATTAAGCATTAACGACAGCAGCAAATCCTTAGGAAAATTCCTACTGGCATCAATCTAAATAACTCAATATATGTGAGTTTCCAAGCTCTGCTGACTTTATGGTGGGCCACATTTTAAAAACAGGCTGGTAGAAATACAAAACAACAACACAACATTGTCGTGTTGATTTGCTTGATTATTGAGCATCATCAATTTGATTCTAATTGCAACAAATACGAAACCTATTTCCCCTCCCAAGCAACCAAAAATTTTAGAAAACAAAAAAAAATAAAAGCATTAAAAGAGTTTCAAACAATTACTCTAGTTACATACCTTTTGGCTTTAGTAATGTTGGTGGTGCTGACTGATGTACTATTTTCCAACTGAATAGATGATGATGTTGATTATACCATAAAATAACCATAGATGATGTGATGATCATAGTGTATGGCTGGACTAGAACACAGCACAACTCAACACAAAACATGACTAGACGAAAAACTTGAGCAACATCTATCCATCTATCGAGATCATCGCTGGTGAATTGTCTTTGTTGCAGCTTGTTACACGCGTGATTAGTGGGTGCACATACAACAACATGTGATGATCTTATTTCTGTATTTTTTTTTTTTTTTGGGCCATGATCACTATAGTTATATGTATATTTTTTTTATAACAGCTCATGATGGCGTTTTGTTGTTCTTAAACATTTTATGAGAGTTAAACATCTTTTCGTTTGAGGTCTTTTGTTATATGAAACTTCTTCAATAAAAATAAAATAGTGGCTCATCATCATCATCATCATCCTCCTGTACATTTGCTATTATTATCTTGATGTGATACTGTTCATGATCATCGTCATCTATTATATCAGTGGCTTTGATGCTGCAGATCATGTTGATGTAGTGGACGTATTTCGTTGTTGTTGATCAAGATGATTTTAAATACTTTAACACATACACAGCTTGAGTATTTAGTTCTCATTGTTGCGTTTCAGTGATTTTCTTTTTATATACATACATACATCTACATACTCATATAATAAGTGTGAAGATCAATTTCATGCAATATTAGCTGGTCGTCCGTGTTTGTCTCAATATAATATTTAAACATTAAAACTTTTTCACATACATATCTCTTGGTTTTATTGTTATTTAACTGGTCAAAAGACGATGATGTTGGGGAAATATCTTTGTACATTTCGCTATAAATATTTGCATGCTCGTGCGGTATTTTTAAATGAGTTAGAAATTGATAATTACAATTGAGGCGAAAGGCGTTAGAGCTGCAAATGAAATGAAATTTTTAGAAAATTAAAAGGTTATCAAAAAATATTTTAGGAATTTACTAAATAATATAATAAACATAATAACCTTTTTAAAAAAGTAGTATTTCTACTACTATTTTAAAATTGAGAAGTAACCTAGTTTTTTCAATTATTATTGCTTAGTAAATTAAATCCACTAGAATTTTTTATTTAAATTCCTACTTTGCTAATTTGTTACTTTTTGCTAATTTTTTTTTTTAAATATATAAATTTCTTTAACAAAACTTTTTTTTTTTTGTAAACATATGTCATACAAAAAATCAGCGAATTTTATACCTTTTTAAAAAAGTACTATTTCTACTACTTTTTTTAAAAATTAAAATTAAACTTAGTTTTGCAATTATTATAGCAAACTTAATAAATTCCATTACCAATTTTAAGAAAAATAATTCTTTTTGTAAAAAGTAGTAGCTGATTTAATACTATTTATAAAATGTATAGAAAAAAATATAATTTCATTATGTATCAATTTTTTTGTAAACATATGCCATACAAAAAATAAAGTAATTATCTACTTTTTAAAAAAAGTAGTATTTCTACTACTATTTTAAAATTTAAAATTAAATCTGTTTTTGCAATTATTATTACATACTAAATAAATTCCATTAAAAATTTTATAAAAATTAATTTTTTTATTTGTTCTTTTATTCGACGACCTTTTTCAATATTCTATAATTTCTTTTTCCAAAGAATGAGGTCACTTTTTATATTAATATAAAAATGTTCTATATAAAAAGTTACCTCATTGCTTGGAAAAAGAAATTATAGAATTAATTATTTTTTGTAAAAAGTAGTAGCTGATTTAATACTATTTGCAAAATTTTATAAAAACAATATTATTTCCTTCAACCTTAAAATTTTGGTAAACATATGCTATACAAAAAATAGAGTAATTTTCTACTTTTTAAAAAGGTAGTATTTCTACTACTATTTTAAAATTTTAAATTACATCTATTTTTGCAATTATTATTACATATTTTATAAATTCCATTAAAAATTTTATCAAAATTAATTGTTTTTGTAAAAAGTAGTAGCTGATTTACTACTACTTGCAAAAAGTATGGAAAAAATATAATTTTTTTAACAATAAAATTTTTTGTAAACATATACCATACAAAAAATAAAGGAATTTCATACTTTTTTGAAAAAGTAGTATTTCTACTACTATTTTAAAATTGTAAATTAAACCTATTTTTACAACTATTATTACATACCATTAAAAATTTTATACAAAATAGTTTTTTTTAAGTATGTAGTAGCTGATTAGCTGATTTACTACTACTATCTTCTACATACTCGTACATACATCTTCAGTGATATAACGCTCCTTATATGTTTCTCTTTCCTTAACAAGTATTCAGGTGTAGATCTTTCAAATCATTAGTTTTTTTTCTATTTCTTTATTTCCAAAGATTTAAATCTTAAAGTTACTATTATTTCATTATTTAATATTACTCGCAATATTATTATTTTGATAGTTGTTTTACTATTATTATTTTTTTCATAATCATGATCATTTTTTTGCTTTTGACTCACATTATTATTTGTATTATTATTTTTGGGGGGTTTATAGCAAATGTATGTTAACGAAATTGTTGCTTTCTTTTTGTTTCCAAACAAATTCTTTTATGCCCAAAAATTAAGAAAAAGATTTTTGTCGAAAACGTGATTTGTTGTGTTTAGCAGACAATACATGATCAAATAAACTGGAATTCTTAAGGTTCTTTACAGTTTTGTTAGTTTATTTATATTATTAAATAAAATATTGTGGGAAAATTTTATGTGTTGGGAATAAGACAAATAAGTATGTAACGAAAAAAAATTATTAAAATTTCTTTGTTAATAAGAAATTTTTGAGCAGAAACTTAAGAACTTTAAAAATAATTGGGGAATTGCTAAAAAGTTGAATCGAAAATATTTTTGTAATTATTTTAGTCCGCAAACAACTTGTTGTACTCTCATGAATTTGTCTAGTGTGGACAATTTTTGTTATATTATGTGCCTGTTCGAATAACTTCTCGTCAATACATTTCCTCTCACGACTATGCATTGCATCAAGTGAAACTTTCGCACAAAAAGACTGACATTTTAAAAAATACAAACAAAACTATCAACATAAACATCGTCAAGTTTACCTCATACAGAAGATCATGCCCAAATTTGTGTCCGCAATCAGTTCGTCGCCGATGTTTTGTCAAGACGTGGCATACGGTATCTGAATTTTTCAATGTTTTAAATTCCTAAGTTTTAAAAAGATAAATTTCAATTTATAACTTCCGGTTAATTTTTAATTTTACAAATTTTTTTGTATGCTTTGATAATTTCAAGGTTTCTTAAAACTCTGCTTCAATTATCTTTTTATATTTCTCGTCAAAACCTTTATTTATTTAAAAGTTTTAAAAATATAAATTAGATTTTGCAACTTCCTGAGCCCGACTTATTTACTAAGCTTACGAAATATTTTGTATGCTTAGATAATTTCTTGTTTTCTACAATTGCCTTTTTATATTTCTCGTCAAAACCTTTATTTATTCAAAAGTTTTAAAAAGATAAAATCTAATTTGCAACTCCCTGAGCCCGGCTTATTTTCTAAACTTAAGAAATATTTTGTATGCTTTGATAATTTCCAGTTTTCTTAAAACTCTGTTTCAATTATCTTTTTATATTTTTAAACAAAACCTTTCATCATTCAAAAGTTTTAAAAAGATAAATTAGATTTTGCAACTTCCTGAGCCTGGCTTATTTACTAAACTTACGAAATATTGTGTATGCTTTGATAATTTCTTGTTTTCTGCAATTGCCTTTTTTTATTTCTCGTCAAAACCTTTATCTATTCAAAAGTTTTAAAAAGCTAAAATCTAATTTGCAACTCCCTGAGCCCGGCTTATTTACTAAACTTACGAAATATTTTGTATGCTTTGATAATTTCTTGTTTTCTTTCTATATTTCTAATTAAAACCTTTAATCATGCTAAAGTTTTATAAAGATCAAATCCATTTTGCAACTCCCTGAGCCCGGCTTATTTGCTAAACTTACTTACTTTTGTATGCTTAGATAATTTCCATTTTTCTTAACATTCTAGTTTAATTTACATTATCTTTTTTAACAAAACCTAAAATCATTAATAATTAACTTGAACTAAACTCTTGTAATAAAGACTTAAAATTAGTTGCAGATTTTTTAAGATACAAGAAGATTTCGTTTAAACACGCACGATATATTACATCAAAATTATTGAATAAAACCAAAATATATATGCATTATTCATTCATTCAATCATTTTTGTGCATAGTTGAGTTGTTTAACAATTAGTTTTTGAGGTTTTTTTCTATAAAAAACAATTGCAACATTTAAACTAACAACAAATTACACAGTTTCGTATCTGATTGACCCAATAAAATACTTAAGGAAAGAAGGGAAACTGAAACTCAAACAATTCTCTAAACAAAAACTGCTTAGACTACAACAAGACAGATTAGAACATTGTCAAATAAACAGCAACTGCATGAAATTTTAAAGGGCCAGTTAATAACTAATGATTATGTCTTTGCTAACCAGATACAGCAAAAAACTACACAACAGCTATATAAACTGAAACCAAAATTAAAGAATGAAAATGGCACGAAATGACATTTTCCCTTACAAAAATTCAACAACAATAAAAAAAACTCCAATAATTATCGTCATTATCATCTGAGCTTAAAAACAAACTCCAACTTCTATGGTTGTGTTGTGTTTAGCAAAAGTGTATGTATGTATGTATGTGGTGTTCTATAGCCTTTGAAATGAAACTGAAAATTATTCCCAAGATCATAAAATATGTTTGAAAAATGGGAAAAATCATACAATATTTAACAAACTTGAAATTCATAAATCATTTCGTTATTTTATTTGTAATATTTAGCAAAAAAAAAAACATCTTGTTTGCAAACCAGCAAGAATCAGTAAGTCATTAGCAAATGAGCGTAAACTACTGACGCCTCCCACTCCTAATAATAGAAAATGCAAACTGAAAATTTAAACCCTTTAAAAAGATTTGCCAAAAACAGAAATCATATGAAAAATATTATATAACAAGTTAGAGTGCAATATTCGGGGCTGTGACGAATCTTAAATACCCTCTACCTAAACGGAATAAGAAATACAAAAATTACACTGGTTATGCTGTGTTTTCTATTCAGTCTTAGTGTAAATTTTATTAGTATTTTAGATATTGTTTGAAAGACAATTTTACGACCAACATAATTTATGTTAAATATTTTGAAAATTTTGTCTAATTTTCACCATTTTTAATTGATTTAATTACCAATTCTTACCATAATTTACAGAGTTTGTCTGATGTTCATAATAATCTTGAGTGTAACTTAATAAACAGAGTATAAAAAAGGGGTACAATTCGGTTTTAGTGATTTTGCTCAAAAACAAAATCAAATAGGGCTTTTAGAGGAGATACCAGCAAAAAAAATTTGTTGGCGGTCACGGCTATTTTCGAGGGGGCGGGCCCTTAAAGTTGAAAATATATAGGCCTATATCTCGGGAACTACTGGATGTCTGATAATTTGTAATACATTAAAAAAGGCATTAAAAATACCTTTCCAACGATATATATCATGATTATAAAATATGGACCGAATATGGGTTATTTATTTATTTATTTATTTATTTATTTATTGAATTTTTTCATTTCCTGTACAACAAGACTAAGTCTTACATTTATAGTACAGGAACGCATTACGTTATAAACAATTTTATTATGAGCATAAACAAATTAGTTACAGAAAAACCTATATTGATAACATCTTACGTGAAAAAGTTATATAAAAAATTTCTGAAACTATTAGCATTACTATTTATTTGTTGATTTCGTGGAAGATTGTTCCAAAGACGAGCGGCATGTACATAAAAGTGCCATTCAGACACTAGGTATTGATGTCGAGGTATTATAATATTTCGATTTCGAGACGATTGGAAGAAACGTATTTTTTCAAATATATATTTGGGGGTTTGAGTATTTATTATTTTGTGCAAGAATACAAGAATACGAATTTTTAATAGGCTATCAAGTGAAACTCCGTAAAGTTTATTGGAAACAGCAGAAACATGATCAAACCTTCTCAATCCATACACATATCTTATTATGTTGTTAAACAATATATTAAGCTTACTTTTACTACTTGAATCACAGCTTCCAAACAACTCGCACCCATAAATTAGAGAAGGAATCAGATACGTCTTGGCTAGTAAGGTTCTTATTCTTATTGGTGTAAAATATTGTGTAGACCAGAGAGCTCGTAACTTTATGTATGTTTGACCAACCAGTGAGTTTATATGATCAGTCCATGTCAGATTGCTATTGAAGATTATACCGAGATTTTTCGCTGAATTAACAATTTCAATTTTTTCGCCATTTAAAACAATATCTTCAGAAATGTAACGATTTAAGCTCCTTTTACATATCACAATGCATTTAGATTTGTGTGGATTCAAACAGAGTCCATTTGCACAAGCCCAGAGGTAAATTTTGTTTAAATCCTCATTTAGAGATGATATTCCTGAAGCTATATTTTGAACAGAGCTACTTAGAGTAAGTTGCACGTCATCTGCGTATAAATGGATGTTGCATTTAGAGAGTTGGTTTGGCAAGTCATTTATATATAATGAAAATAAGAGTGGTCCTAAAATAGAGCCTTGAGGTACTCCTCTATTAAGGGATACGCTATCTGACCATGTATTGTTCACAAACACCGATTGTGTGCGGTTCGTAAGATACGAATATATACAGTTTGGTACAGTTTTTTAATGAGTATGTCATGGTCTACCGTATCGAACGCCTTAGAATGGTCTAATGGTTAAATCCGAAAAGAATATTTTTTGACCCGAATTTATATGTTTTTTTTAAATGGTTCTATATGGCAGCTATGAAAAATTATGGGCCGATCTTCTTAAATTTTGGAACAGTTATTTTCATGCATATGAGGTTATTTCACGTCAAATTTCAACATAATAACGGTATATTTAAGATACATATTAGTATTAACGTGGATTTCGGTAGTGGACCTTATGTGGGGGATATAGTCAAATATGGACCGATATTCTCAAAATCCAGTAGTTTGATTTAGGCATGCATGTAAATGATCCGTGTAAAATTTTGGATTGGTACCCTTATTTATAAGAGATTTATGAGTATTAAAGTGATTTTCGGAAGAGGGCTTTATAGGGGGCATACGGTTAAAAATAGACCGAAATTCACAAAATTGTGTGGAATGATTTTTGTATATATGTAAATGATCTGTACAAAGTTTGGAGTCGGTAACGATATTTATACAATATATATAGGGAAAAATGTCTTTTTCAGATGTGGTCCTTGTATGGGAGCTATGACCAATTCTGGGCCGACCACCATAAAATTTGGCACAATAATTTATTTGCCTATAAAGAGTATTTATGTCAAATTTTAGCCGTTTAACATTATTTATATCTGTTTTATACGTATTTAAGTGAATTTTGTAAGTGGGCTTTATATGGGATCTATGGTCAAACATGGACCGAAGTAAAAAAAATTTCGTTTTGCGATTTATTTTTGCACGAAACTTATTCCTGCTGAATTTTGTATTGATATTTCAATTTTATAGGCATTTATGTATAATTGAGCAATATTTCGGGAATATATATATTTGTATGGGAGCTATGAGAAATCATGGACCGATTCTTACTTTTTTCCGCACACTTTCTTATTTTATCATACACACAACGTATACAAAATTTCATTTCATTATCTGCAATATATTTAAAAATATAGCAAGAAAAATTTTTAAAAATATCAATTTTTTATGGAGGTTGTCTCATATTTTGGTCCATAACTCTGGTTGTAGTATACCGATTTTGCTGATTTTCAATACCAAACTGCTTAGGAGAATTATAAGTGGTTATTTGTAAACCTTGTTGATTTTGGTTGTGTCCTTTGGACGTGAGAGTGTTTTACACAGACAGACAAACAGACGGACATGGCTCAATTGACTTAGAATTTTATAAGGAGCAATATACTTTGTTGGGTCTCAGATGAATATTTCTCAGTGTTACATACGGAATGACAAACTCATATATACTCTTATTCACCACTTATGTTGGTGGAGGGTATAAAAAGAACAGAACTAAGAAAGAGTTAAAGCAATAATTAATTGTCAACAATAAATTTACCATAACTTTCCTTTGACAGTAGAAAAATACTGTTCAAATGGCCGAAGCTGGTAACAATTAGGAGAGTTCATATATATTTTCTATTACGTTGACCTGTTTTGTGCGATAAAAGTTTATTGCAGCTTTTGAATGACATCAGTTCAGTTTGTAGGTCAGGTTCTAGATCAGCTTCTAGTTAAGGTTCTATAGGGTGATTCAAGAAGACATACTTTTTTCAATAGCCTTTTTTTTGACAGATCACGAATGAATTTGTCATGCTGTCATGTTAGTTTTGTTTAGTATTGTTTGGTATTTCCTAATCGTTCAACTATATTACAAAAATTCACGTTCTGTTATTAATGTGTTTCAAGGTTTTCGAGGCTAATTTTGTTCAGCGATGATGCCCATTTCTGGCTAAATGGGTATGTAAACAAACAAAATTGACGCATTTGGAACGAAGAGCAACCTGAAGAGATTCAGGAACTGCCCTTCATCAAAAAAAAAAAAAATAACAGTTTGGTGTGGACCGGTGAAATCATCGGTCCATATTTCTTTAAAAATGATAACCGACTAGTTGATGTCTGAAATTGAAGCTCGTGATCTCGCTGACTTTTGGCTTCAGCAAGTCGGCGTCACTTCCCACACATTACAGCAATCAATGGATTTATTGAGAGAATACTTCGGTGAGCACATAATTTCACGTTTTGGGTGGGTCGATTGGCCACCAAGATCGTGTGTTATCACACCGTTAGACTTTTTCCTGTGGGGATATGTAAAGTCTAAAGTTTATGCGGACGAACCCGCTTCGATTCAGGACTTGGAGGAACTCAACATTTGATTTGACATAATCTGTAGAAAATAAAAAAAAAATTTCTAGTTCAGTTTCTAAATCAGGTTCTAGTTCAAGTCCAGGTTCTAGGTCAGTTCAGGTTCAGTTTTATTCCCGGTTCTAGTTCAGTTCTAAAAAAAAAACAAACAAAGTTTCTAAATCAGGTTCTAGTTCAAGTCCAGGTTCTAGGTCAGTTCAGGTTCAGTTTTATTCCCGGTTCTAGTTCAGTTCTAAAAAAAACAAACAAAGTTTCTAAATCAGGTTCTAGTTCAAGTCCAGGTTCTAGGTCAGTTCAGGTTGAGTTTTATTCCCGGTTCTAGTTCAGTTCTAAAAAAAAACAAACAAAAAATCTAGTTCAGGTTCTAAAATAGGCTCTAGTTTAGGTTCTAGATTAGGTTATAGTTCAAGTTCTAAAAAAAAAAATTAAAAAAACTTGTTTTTAAAATGATCTTAACTGGTGATCAAGGATTTAATTCCTTAAAAATCCTGACTTTATTCTAAGTGTTAAATAACAGCCTTTTGTTTTTTTAGTTTGCCTTCTTGTAACAAGCTCTGATCAGTCTGATCTGTCTGTCTTTCAACTTTTAGGCAGCTTTTTAATGTCTGGCACACGATCGTTGCAAGAAAATATCGACAAAGTCATAAATTAAATATTTGCTCAAACTAAAATACTTGCAACAATCAAATCGTTAAAAAAAATCAAAACATGGAAAAATTTACACCATTCAGAAAGAATACATCACAGTAACAAAATAAAACAGCAACAATAAATGCACAATTGTTGTAGGTATAAAGAGTTTTTTTTTTTTTTTTTGATAGATGTTTTATGGCAGTTTAAGAGTACAAACAGAGACGACCGAAGGGCATATTATGACTAACAAACAGCAACAAGCGGAAAGAAATACAGGAATAAGAAGTTAAGACTAGCAATAGCGAGGAACTAAACAGCAGTGTAGGGCACTTTTAAACACCAGGGGCAGAATCTAAAAACAACACGACTGTCAACGAAGTTTATAATAGACATATATAAAACAAATAACAGATTTAATAACTGGTCAGCTTACAACAGAATAAGCAAGTGTTTATTATGTCTCCTTATGCCGACCACTGATACACTTACATTCTGTTTAAGTTAACTACAACCAGAGTTTGCCCACCGTAACTGCTTTTTTATTGCTGTTGTCAGTCTTAAATGATCAATCGTCACAATCACTTAAATGAATATAAAAATTACAAGGGTTAAAAAGTGTTCACATTTTTTTCCCTGATTTTCCTCTATTTTTTTTTCCTTTATTGGACTTTTTGTATTAAAAGTGTAAGATTTTATTGGCAGTTTTAAATGGTTGTTTAAAGTTCTTTTTGAAGGTGTATTTTTTTGTGTTGTGGAGTGTTTGATGCAACAGCTAGCTACTGCTACTTGGTGTTGTAAATGTTGTGTCTTTGTAAGTGGCCGAGGCAGAGGAGTGTTAATGTTGTAAATGGAAAATGACAATTTTCAAATCAGTTCAGAAATAAAGCAATAATCGAGATTACTTATATTTTGTAACAGAAATTGATATTTTTTTAAACCATAAATAACTGTATAAAAAGAGTGTGAAGAGAACAGCAGCTTGATCACTCTTAAAACAGGCCATAAATCACAAAGAACCTTTATTTATCAATTACTTTGTTAAGAAGTGTTTAGTGGAGAAAAGGAGTTTTTTTTTGGGTTTAGATATTGTTCTGAAAACTATAAAGCTAAAATCATCAGCTTGTAAAATCATTAAGAAGTAAGCAAGCAGCAATTTGAAAACATTACTCGCACATGCAGAGGATTCATCGAAGAGAAGGAAAATTTGGTATCATATGAATTCAAGCTGAGAGACCTTGAAAGACAATTTTGCATTGTTCCAATTGCTGCTAAAACACTATCATTTTTTTTGCCAGATCATTAGATGCGAACTGTAATGAGTCCATTGCGATAAATCGCAACTTAAGAGATGATATTTAAAGTCCGGTCTGCAAGCCGCATATAATTTGTTAGACAAAATTTTCATACAAAATTTGCTTAAAGTACATTTGAAGTCTACTTTAATTTTTATGAATAAGGGCATTAATCCTTAAAACAAGTTTGATTGGTGGTCATTAATATTTCAGAGCAAATTCAACACCATCTATGATTATTCCTATTTCTAACCAAATCTTCAAATTTAGTTCCAAAAACTAACAAAACGTAAAGGCGACAATATACTTAATTGTAATTAATTGTTTAATCAAGAAAATGAACTTGATCAATAATCAAACAGTCAGTCATATTTCTAACCAAATCTTTTAACATTTTGTTGGAAAAACGAAAAAACCTAAAAACATCAAAAACTTTGTATTGAAGCGTTTAACCCTAGAAAGATAACGTTATTCTTTTGTACGGTAAAGGACTTTAAATAATTAAAAATTGGTTTATGTTTTATTGAAATCATTTATTTGTAAAGTTTTCTATTTGATAACACAAAAACTTAGTAAATTAAAATAATAATAAAGAAAAATTAATTAAAATTCAATAGAGATCAAAAATTAGCATAACATAAACAACCTTTTTCAAATCAGTGAACAACGTCTATGAGACGTATTGTTTGCAATTTCTCAGAAATATAATCAACTTACCGCACGAAAACAACCACCACTAGCAAGCTACTGAGATCAACTAAAATTACTGAGCATAAAGGTTTTCTCTCATAACAAACGACAGAGACAGAGAACAAAATTGAAAAGACATACGTCTGATAGACGTACGTTATCTTTCTAGGGTTAATCGAAAAAGGCAACTCGATCTGTAGTCACTCATATTTCAGAGAAAAAGGATCTCCCGATCTCTGTGACCAAATCTAAACATTTTGTTTGAAATATTAAAAATCCTAAAAACATCAATAATATTGTTATAGAGAGAAAAAAAGATTAATGGTTGATTACTTATATTTAAGAGCAAGCTCGCTCTGCGTTTATTCATATTTCTGATGAAATCTCGCTCTTTTGTTAGAAAAACTAAAAAAACCCAAGCATCAATTACTTTGTAATTAAGCGCTTAATCGTTAAAATAAGCTCGATCTCTGAAAACAAGCTTGATCTCTGATCATTTATATATCTAACGAAATTTCCAATTTTTTTTGGAACAACTAAAAAACCTAATGATTTTTTGTTGTAGTTTTTTCTTTGGCCAGAGTGATGAATTTAAGATTGTTATTTTTTAAGCTAGAATGGCCTAAATTTGTTTAATGTATATAAAAATCCAATTATTTAATTACAATAAAATTAATAATAAAAAAAAAAAAAAAAAATACCATTATTAATGATTTTGTTTTAGAAAGAAAACAAGATCGATTTATGATCGCACATATTTAAGACTTGTTCTGGTCAATCTGCTGTTACTCATATTTCAGACCAAATTTCCAGATTTTTTTTTTTTTGGAAAACCAAAAAACCTTAAAGCAGCTATAACTTTTTAATTAAACAATTTAGAGGGGGAAAAAGCTCGATCTATGGTCATTTTTTTTCAGAGCAAAAACAGTTCAATCTGTGATCATTGATATTTGTGCTCAAGACTCAATTTTGTTTAAAAAACTAAAAATCCTAAAACCATTAAATAATTTTGTTTTAAAGAGAAAACAAGATCGATTGTTGATCATACATCCTAAAAAAGCGTTGCAAAAATCAAAAATTTGACAGAAGAATTTGATAAAATGAATGATTACATTTGATAGAGCACGGTTTGACGGTTTGTGACGGGAACTATTAAGCAGAGGTTGTTAAGTATTTAGTACTCTAACTTATTTTCTTGAAATTGGGTGCCCGTACTTGCCCGTGTAGATGAAAAAACAATAAAACTGTAACAACTTTTACTACAAAAAATATTCAAACAGATTTTGGGCAGCTCTGAG
Organism: Bellardia pandia; assembly: GCA_916048285.2. Taxonomy (NCBI): domain Eukaryota; kingdom Metazoa; phylum Arthropoda; class Insecta; order Diptera; family Calliphoridae; genus Bellardia; species Bellardia pandia. The sequence continues at coordinate 96,054,499 of OU696533.1, read as the reverse complement.
ATCCACTGTAATTGTATACCAAACTTAGTAGATGTATTGGTCTTTAATTTATCATTTAGTTTTTATGCTTTTTCATTCGATTACAACGCCCCCTAGCGGAAAAAGATAACGGTAAAGTTACCACTTTGATGAGCTCTATCTCCTGAACGAATTAAGATATTTTAGAAGTTCAAATTTGGGATTTTAATTAAAAAAAATGTAAAACATATGAATTGCAAAAAAAAATACTTAAGTACAAGTATATGTGTCATGTTGGGACTTTTAAGAATTTTTTAAACGGACAAAGGTTTTTGTACAAAAAAAAAGTTTTGTACAAAATTAAAGTTATGCCGGTTAATTATTCTTAAGCTAAAGGTGTTATCTTTCAAATACTTTATAAATTTTAATAATATCCTTATTACTTTAAAAGTTTTATTTTGAAGCTAGGGGAGTATTCTTTTAAATGCTTTTTAAATTTTTAAAATATCTTTATTACCTTAAAAGTTATAATTTTTGCAACGAAAAAGGTTAAATGGCGCCACTGTGCGCCGATCAAGTCATCACTTTTTGTTTGAAAAACTAAAAGAACCTATAATTAAGCGTTTTGTCTAGACATTACAAACGATCTGTGATCTCTCCTATTTCAAACATGGGTTATTTTTTTAGTTAATGATTTCACTTATATTTTGCTTCTTTGGAAGTTAGTTTTTATTACTGGAAATTACTTGTTTTTTATTTTTTTTATTTTTTTGAGTAAAGACTGCTTGCCTTTCTACTTTGCTGCAGAAATTCCTCCATTTCTCTCAGTTTGATCAAGCTCGATCTTTGATCACTGCCTCTTCTAAAGAAATCTTAATCGGGATTAATGACTTTTTGTTTGAAAAACTAAAAGAATCTACAAATAAGCCTTTAGTATTTACATGACAAAAGATCTGTGATCTCACCTATTTCAAACAACGGGTTTTAAAGGGTTATTTTTTAATAAATTCTATTTGTGGATTTTACTTATCTTTTTCTTTTTTGGTAGTAATGTTTTATTACTGGGAATTATTTGTTTTTAAAATTTTTTCATACTTAGTAAAGGCTGCAGTTTTGTGTACTTTACTGCAGTATTTATTATTTGTCTCTCAGTTGCTAAACACATGGCTACATTCAATTAATTATAAATTAAAGAAATTTTCAAGATTCAATTCATCTTTCGCTTCTTTGGAAGTTATTTCATATTACTGGGAAATATATGTTTTATAATTAATTGTATACAAAGTAAAGCCTATCGTCTACTTTCCTTCAGTGATATTTAGTAATATTAATCGTTAGAAAAAAATTGTTTAACATTTTAATCAAAGAAAACTTTTGAAATTTCCATTTGAATACAAAATACAAATAGTTAATCATTTAGTAAAATTAGTTTTAAAGAAACAAAAGTTGAAAACTTAACAGAGATTGATATGCTGACAAATCTAAATTAATTCAATTAAAGTTTGATTAAAACCTAAATTTTGTAATTAACAAATGTGGCAATTTAACAAAAAAAAAAAGAAAAAATAAAAAATAAATTTAAAACTGCTGTAACTTCACGTCTTGCTTAAATTAATGCAATTAATCAATAATTTAAATTAAACTAACTGCAAAGCAAAAAATAAGTACTCACAGCTCATTACAAGAAACATGTAGGTAGTTAAATTCTTCCCTTATATCTTGGCCACCTAATCATGCCTCTGAATGTGGCAAGACATGTACAAAAACTCCATTCTTACACACGTAGCTAGAGATAGATGGCTTTGTTTATTTTGTATAACTGACTAATTGTCTGTCCGTACGGCTGTCTGTCTATCTGTCTTTATGTATACTGTTGAATTTCCACTATATTTTAACGGTCCTTAACCCTTTCTGCCGTGAATTTCTACAAAAAAAAAAAACATAAAAAAAATTTTTCTTAAACAGAAAAAAAAACACATTAATAAAGAACTTATATACAGCATTAAAAAAAACTTGAGTGAAAATTTGCTTAAACACGAATACATAGTAGTTGAAAATCCCATACTACTCAAACCATTTTTTTCATGCCAAAAACACTCAAACCTTTACCTCTATTTACAGGTTTGCTGACACCGCCCGCCCCTGCTCCTTTAACACAACTTTAACACTCTTTTCAGGTTGTAACACAATTTGCTCTCTTGAGTTGAAAAAAAACTGCTCCATTTTTTTCCCCACTTTAACTCAATAAGGGGAGCAGTTGTTCTCCTTTATATAGTAACCATGGTAGACTGAATGTCGTCAGTGTTTGGCGTAATTTTTTGTTTTGTCAGAGTTTATATTATTTTTTATTTTTTTTTTCAAGACTTGAGCCACTGTGTTGATTATTTCATTTATTTTCTTTAAATGTTTTTCGCTATTCCTCTCTGTAGTTGTTTTCAATAACAAAATTTTTAATTTTTATGTTGATTTTATTTCTGTTTAGAGGAAATTATTTTTACTCCAACTGCTTTATTTACACATACAAAATTCATCCGACAGCAGCAGTCAGTTTTTAGCCAAAAACAACGAGTATTTGCCGCCGGTATATTCGTGATATATATTATTTTCCCAAAAAAAAAAACGAGCAAATAATTCTTTACTCCATTTCACTAGCATCTCCTTCTACCAACTCATTTTCCTATGCTAATTTTAATTATATAAATTAATGGTCTCGTCAGGAGGAACAAAAAAACATCAGGAGGTTTGAAGCAGCATTCATTAAGCAGGCTATTTTTAAGTTGGGGTACGGAGATGATTTTGTACTGTCTGAGTTTGTACAATATAATTAAATGAAAATAATTGCATATGTATGTATGCTTAAAGGATATACAGCAGACTAAGTTATATTAAAGATTTGAAAAACTAAGAACTTTGTTTAAATTCCAAGCAAAATTTGAAGGAATCAAAAAATGGAGCTGGTCATATTTCACATTAAAATAAACTCGATCTGTTATCATTCATATTCCTAAACAAATCTCGATTTTTTGTTACAAAAACTAAAATCATTAATAACTTTATAATCTAGTGTTTAATAGAGAAAAGTAGCCACAGCTGTGATCATTAATATTTCTAAACAATTTTCAACCTAAATTTATTAATATCTTTGCTTAATCGAGAAAACATCATTTATATTCTAGAACAAACAGCGATCAAACGTTTAATCGAGAAAAGCAGCTTAAGTCATGATCATTCATATTTCACACCACATAAAACTCGATCTGTGATCACTAACTAAATTCTGACTAAATCTCTACATTGTGTGTGAAAACTTAAAAGCATCCATAAGTCCGCTTTCACACTCTTCAATTATGACTCGTCAAGGCAATTATTTTTGGAAGAGAAGGCAAAAGAGAAGAAAAGCAGCTCGATCAGTGGTTACTCATATTTCAGTCCATATAACTGATTTAGTTCGAAAAACAAAAACACCTTAAAGCATTAAAAAGCTCTTACGAGATAAAACAAACTCAATGTGTGATCACTGATATTTCCTGACAAAAATCGTAATTTTATATGAAAACCTTAAAAAAAACTCTGGAATTTGGGGCATAAATGTATTTCAACGCAACGTATTTTCTTCTGCAAAAATAAAAATTCATTAAAATAAGCATTTAAGCGAGATAAGTAGCTTGATCTATGATCTCTCATACATCGATATTGTGTTAAAAAAAAACTCGAGAAATCTAAAACCAAAAATAACTTTATTTAATCACGAACAGGATCTCGATTTTTGTTCACTTATAATTGCGAGCATAAAACCGTTTTTATATAAAAACTATAATATAATCATTAATAAAATTTCTCATTAAAAATATATTAAATAACAAACTAAAATCCCAGCATACCATTCTAGGAGCGCTCCCAAAAATGAGTCCAACTAAAAAGCATTTTCGGAGCGAAAGAAAAATTTTCCATTTTTATATATTTTATTTAAATGAATTCCATTTTATTCTTTTTTACTGTAAATACAATTTATTTAATTTTTTTTCCATTTCTAATTTAGTTTATTTGTAAATGAATTCCCTTTTTGTTTAAGTAAAAACAATTTAAAAAAATGTGAACTTTTAATTTTTTGTATTTATAATTGGAATTTTTTTTTGACATAATGTAAGAGCTCTTTGTGAGCCCAAAAACCCTCATAAAAGACTCTTTTCTGACATTACCTAAGACGGACCATTTGTGAATGTAATGACGCTCTTTTCTGAAGGTTTTCGGAGCAATAGTGATTATTTTTTGGGCTCATAAAGAGCATGAACGCTCAGGAAAAGGTGTCTGAAAAGACTCTTTTCGGACTCATATGCTGGGATCATAAAGGACTTTGTAAATGACTCTCTTATAATCTGACATTAATTTAGACTCTATTTGATTTTAAATAAAACATTTAAAATCGAACTGGCTGTCAAAATCTTTATTTGAGCCCAAAAAAACAATATTTGACGTTTACTTTTCGGAAAATTAAATTTTCGTTTACTGTTACCAGTATCAAGCGAATTGAGACTCTTCTCAGCATTGCTATCGGTATTTTGGGAATTATGAATTTGGCTGCATATAACACCAAAGAAAAAACGTACAGGTGAGATAAAACGCCAACTGAGGCGGAACGTAAAATTAGCTGCTCCTGTAAATGATTTTTCAACAAAACCTTTGTGTACAAAGTTTTGTAGTTTTGTAAATATTTCGATTCGATTCTTCTCTTCCATATCCACATCGTACAGTAGTTAGGTTAGAGGGCGGCCATACACAGCTCACTTAGGTTCATATGGTCCCTTTGTATTGCCTGAAAAGCTAAGAAAGGGGAAAATGAAAAAGGTGGACGTAAGAAGATGGCGTAAGTTAGATGGAGTCAAGTACGAAGATGTCGGGTCCCTAAAATTAGCAGAGCAAATATGGAGTAATCACTCCTAGTAAATTGAATGACCGAGTAGTTCTACGAATTATGCATCCGTTCGCGGATTTATTATATGCTGAATTTAATTACTTAATATAAAGAATAACTCCAAATTACAATATTAAACACAATTTGATACATCCTATACTAAACCTTAAATTCTGAAGTTATTAAATAAATGTTCATTAAAACTTTTTAATTTTCTTTTGGAGGACACCAACCAAGACTGGCTTGGCTGTCTTGTCTAAATGAAGTTACCTTAACATTTTAAAACAAATTCATTAATTAATCATAACTGCCAATCATTATGCATATGTAATTCTAACTGTTGTTGTAAAGATTTTCTAAACTTAATAATATTTTCTCATAATAATTTGCATAAAATGCATTCGCCAATATTCCGAACATCATCTACCATCAGACTCATCACTCTCATACGTAAAACTAAATGGATGGGTTTTAACAAATTTTACTCTCATACATGTCTGTACATGTTGTATGTATGTATATGTATATTAATGGGATGTGTTAACTCGTTGCACACAAAAACTCATAAAAATTGTTGATGGAAAACTACTTACATATATAAATGAATGAATGTAAGGTTTTTGATGAATAGATGTGTACGTGTAGAAAAATAGATAGTTGGGTTTTAACTGGGAAGGGTAAAAGTTGAGTGTGCAAGTAGGAGTTTGAAGGTTTTCCATTATTTATTATAAGGAATGTATTTTATGTATTGCGTTTTTAGTTATTTTTTATAAAATATGTACAAATTGTTAAATTAACAAGTAAGAAAGTATAGACGGTCAAGCCCGACCATATAACACCCTACACCCAATATATGTATAAAACAGTTTTTCAGAAATGTGCGCTATATGGGAGATATGACCTATTATCCAAAAATTTTGTGTCATGATTTCTGTGAATAGAATAGAAATATCACGTAGCAAATTTTATCGAAATATGTATCTTGAAAATTGCGACCTGTACTCAGCGCACAAGCTTTACACAGACAGCCAGCCAGACGGACGGACGGACGTACATCGTTAAATCGAATCAGAAAGTGATTCTGAGTCGATATGTATAATTTAAGTTGGTAGTGGACCAATATTTATGTTGGCGTAGTGTATAAACAGTTATTTTATCTTGCTTACGAGCCTCTCTAATGTCCACATATTCTTATTGTTTTTGTAGTATATTTTTGTGTGCCTGTTTTAAGTGCAATTTTCTCATGTTGTTTTTGATGTTACTCTCACTAAATGCAATGATAATTACGACCAGCGTTGCCGTTTTTGGTTATTTCTAACCAAAATTGGTTATTTTTTTTCTCAATGTGTACATGTGTAGATTTTTTCTGTTTTGGTTATTTTTTTTTTACTGAAAATATTTAGATTTTAAGACAATTAGTAATATATTGCAAGCAAAAGAATTGTGCAAAAATCAACAAAATGCCCATTTTGTTTGGTCTGCCAAAGACAAATTTCAAAACTCAAGCTGTGACATTTTAAGTAAAAGTGATCTCCATATTTATTGTAATATAATTACATGTTTTTTAGTATTTAAGAGAGTAACTTTCTAGTTCCTTATTTTATTGCCAATGAAAAATTTTTTGTTTTTATTATATACTTTTTATTTTTGTTTAAGACATTTAAAATTAATAATTAAACTTGCAAAACTTAATGTAAAGTATTGGAATTTTAAATTTTACAAATTGTAGCATTAGCTTATGTTTCTTTGCATTACTTTTTGCAAAATATGACGCTTAGTTTTTTAAAAAAATTATTTTTTAGTATTAGGGGTTGTGTTGTAAAATACATTGTTTTATGTTTTTTTTGTTACCTTAAAGTACAAATTATAGTTAAAATTACAAAAAATAAATAAGTAGTACATGCATTTAAATTTGGTTATTTTTTTGTTAATTTGGTTATTTTTTTCATAAATGTTGGTTACAAAAAATTTTTTTTCGTGGCAACACTGATTACGACGACGACGATGACGACGACGATTACCACACGATAATGATGTTGATGACGACGATGACAATGTCCAAAACAATTTGAATGTATGTATGTATGTATGTATTTATGTATTACCATACGAACTCGTATGTTAGTACGAATGTGCAATGCAATCGTTACTTATTGTAGATTGCTGATACTGCACACGAGTTGAAAATTTATTACATTTTTTGTTGCTGATTTTTTTTGTGTTTGTATTTATATTATCTTGTTGTTGCTTTGGAGCTGTCAGTTTTTGTTGTTGCTGCTGCTTTTGGTTGGAGTACACTCAAATCTATGGTGGTATTGTTGTTGGCTTACACATCCATACATATGTATGTAGGTAGGTATGTATATTTATATGTGTGAATGAATAAAGCTTTTATGTATATGATTTTTTTTACATGATTTTTTTCTTTCTTTAATTTTTTTTGTATAATGTTGTTGTTTTTGTTGGGTATATTTTTATTTTTAATATTGTGTGTTGTATATTTAGTGTGTTTGTTGTTGTTGTAAAGACCATACCAATTGGGAGCTCCTCCATATTTAGACTCCGCCTTTTATTAATGCTTGTTTTGCTGTATATGATTTTTGTTTGTATAACTAACTATAAGTATGTAAGTACTTTTTGAGTTTACATTTTGTAAGCTTTCGAAAAACGTATTTAGTGTGTTTTGTATATTAAAATACACACATGGATACATAAGAAGGTGTCAGTATGTACATAGTATGTACATAAATGTACATATAGATTTATTTTAGGTGTAAATGTTAATGTTTTTATGAATAACTCGATTAGATGAGTTTGTTTTAGAAACAAATAAGAAGCTAAATGCACTATTTCGAAGACTTTAATAATAATAAATTTAACTTTTGGTTATTTATTAACTTTAGACTTAATTCTAAAATATTTTTCTTAGCATTTTGAAGTTTTCGAAATTAATTTTGAATTTTCGAACATGTTTTTATATTAGAAATTTAAGTTTAACTAAAAAAAAAACAATTGAAATATTACAGAACAACCAAATTTTCAAATTCGAATTTCGAAAATCATAAAAAATTTCATAAAATTGCTAAATTTTTATAAAAAAAAAATTAAAATTTTATGAAGAAGACAACTTAATTGGATTTTTAATAACCGTGATTATTAATTTATAAAACAACAACAACTTTAAAATTTTCATAATTAAGTTCTAATTTCGAACATGTGTTTAAATTACAAATTTAAGTTATTATTATGTGCGAATATAGTTACTAATAAATCTAAATTTTTATAGAAAATTACAAGTTCGAATTTCAAAACTTTCCAACATACATATCTTTAAACTGCAAATTTCATATAACATAATATAAAGCATTTCTAACATAAAAGAAAATCAAATTAGACTAAAAAAATTTTGTTCGAATTTCAAAACTGAACAAAATTTTACAATTTAGAAAAGCTAGATTTAATGTTATTAATGTTAACAATGTTAATAAAATAAGTTTTCATGCATTTTTAAACTTTCGAAATTATGTTAAAAATTTTAAACATCTGTTGAAGAAATTTAAATTATGCCAAAAAAAATAAGTTCGAATTTTGAAATTCCAACATATTTTTTCTAAATTTAATTTAATTTATTATAAAAAAAGTATCTAAATTTAATGTTTATCTTATTGAGAATATCAATTTTAACACGTTTTTATGCATTTCAAAATTTTCGAAATTAAGTTCGAATTTTCGAACACCTGTTACATTACAAATTTCAGTTTAACAATAAATTTAAATTATGCAAAAAAATTAAGTTCGAATTTTGAAACTCCAAAAAAAATTTCGAAATTTAATAATCTTTATTAAAAAAAAAGTTACAAATTTTAAAGAGTAGCTAAATTGAATGCTTATTTTATTAAGAATGTTAATTTTAACATGTTTTCTAAGGCTTTAAAATTTGTGAAATAAAGTTAAAATTTTCGAACATCTGCTTAAATTAAAAATTTTAGTTAAACTAAATAAAAAATTCAAATGTGCAAAAAAATTTAAGTTAAATTTTTCCCAGTTTCAAAAAAAAATATTAGAAATTTTTTTTAAAAAATTTACAAATTTCAAGGAATAGCTAAATTTCACTGTTTTTTTATTAAGAATATTAATTTTAACAGGGTTTCTTAAGTTTGGAAATTTTCGAAATTAAGTTCGAATTTTCGAAAATTAATTTTAAGCTCAAAATTTAGTTTCTCTATTGAAGAACAGTTAAAACATATAAAAATAATGAATTTCGCATCAAAATTTTCAAATTCGAATTTTGAAATTCAAACAAAAATTTAGAAAGTTTCGAAATTTTTCGGAAGTTTTTGCGAAAAAGTTTTAACATTTTTACTAAATTTAGTGTTTATATTATTATAATGATTTAAAAAACATGTTTTCGTACATTTTAAAATTTTCGAAATTAAGTTCGAATTTTGGAAACTGCCTTTAAAACATATATTTTTAATCAATTATAAATTATAGCAATATAAATTTAAATGTAGACAGAAAGGCAATTTTACAGCAAAATTTTAAAATTCGAATTTCAAAATTAAAACAAAAGTTTAGACAATTCAGAAAATTTTTATAAAAATAACACAATTTGAAGTTGAAAACTATGTACGAAATTAAATTTTAAATTTTTTCAAATATATGTACATACATATATATACATAATTATGTATATGTATTTATGTCTGTATTTCAAATCATTTCACCTTTAAATGAAGCTAGAAATCTGAAAATTGTGTCTAAAAGGTTTTCTTTCCATTTCTTTTCTAACAATTCGAAATCTAAAGAATTTAACCCAATTTGTTTTCCTACTACCATCCAGTGTTTATGGCAATTACTAATGTTAACTTAATTTGTGCAAACTTTAAATATTTATTTACAAAAACCTCCCATAAATCTTTCTTATTCACATAAACTCTGGTTAAAACTTCAGCCAGCCTGCAACATAATAATAGGACTATAAGATTGCCTTGGCCTGGCCTGGCTTGATGTAGTGTGGCACTGGTGGTGGTAGTAGTAGTAGTAGAGATGCACTCTGCTCTGGTGTAGTGTTGCATGGCTAATTTTTGATTGTTTTGTTTGGCAATTTACATATTGAATTACTTCCTCACACGAACTGAACTCATAAACTGAACATGATCGGAAAATTATATGAGAGCTTATACAACAGCAACACAATAAATAGAGTACAATATTTAAGAAAGAACAAATAACTAAAGAAGAACAAATAAAAACACACGACACAAGTACGTGGTTTATTGTTAGTTACTAGCAACATACTTGAACAAAACCAAAAAAAAAGAAAAAAAAACAAATAATAAAAAACACAGCATAAAGAAAGATCAACTTTAAAAACAGCAAGCAGAACTTCTTAAATGAAAAGTATAAGAAAAGATCAACATCATCAAGTGGCGCTACACGATGTAGCAGGAACAAAAGGCAAATAACAAAAAAAAAAAAAAAAAAACTTCACAATGTTTTGGCATACAAGTTGAGTAAGTGGCATCACTACTAGAACAAAAGCCTGGAATTGCTTGGCCTTCTTCCAAAACTAACGATTATCATCCATTATGAGCTTTTTCCTCTTATTACCCTGACGTTGTTCATATATACAATATATGTTTGTATGTTTGTTTGTAAATATATATGGACATTACTCCAGTAAAAAACAGCAATAAAACATACCAAAAAAAAAAACAGATGAAGTGCAACAAATAAAATTGTTATAAAAAGTGATGCTGATGATGATACTGATGTGCATGAATAAATATTCTGAAATTTATAAGTACGAGTATGTTTGTTGTCGCTCTCTCGATATGGTTGAATGTAGGGTGCGATCAAATGTTAGCCATAAAAATGTTTATTTTACTACGTGACCAATAATTTCTTAACAATTCTCTATATGAATATGTTGCAAGTTTGTTTTTTTTTTTTTTTTGTTATTATTTCTTCTATATTTATCAACATAGTCTACACCCCACATACCATCACATTGACTTGTTTGTTTGGTTGTTTGGTTCAAGAGTCAACTGGCTTCATGTTGAAGATATGAATAATAATATCAACCGAAAAAAAAGAAACTGCTGCAAAACAAAACAAAAAAAACGAGATGTTTTAAAGAGGAGTCTTAATACAAATTTGTTGTATGCAACTGTTATAATACAATAATGTATCTTACATGCAGATGTTAGTTTAGTTTTATGCAGTGTGTAAGAAGTTCAATTGACTTGAATTATTTTGGCTTGATTTTAATAATATTGGTGTAGAGTATAGTTTCGTAAGATAGGCTCGCAATAAGGTTATTTTCAGTAATTTTGCAGCAGACTTGATGGCGTGGTAATTCATTGATCGACTATATATTGATTCGCAAGCTTTAATACGAACTATATTGTCAATATTTTGGTCCTCTTGAGTCGTCGGCATTATGTTTATACATTTTAGCTAACGGTCCTTCTTATTTGTAACAATTTAAGCTTCGATTTGAGGAGTTTTATAGCGTGTTCAGATATGAACCTTAATTGCGATAATCGTAATTAACGCCATTATTGAGCTCAATATGACGAAATTGTTATAATATTGTGTAAGATTTCGAATGCAACACTGTTCACAACTGTGTTTAGTGAACAAAATTGTATAAAATGGCAACTGTCAACAAAAGAAATCATCAAAAAATCAATATGAAGGTAAGTTTGTTTATATAGAAACACAACAACCATATAGAGTATTTTTTGTATCGTTTTCCAGCTGTCAAATGATTATTGAGTAAGCTTAAAATTGCGTATGCCTGAACACTTAAAATAATATTGTCAATTAACCGAATATTGACTCAATTAAGTTTCATATCTGAACACAGTATTATGCTGCTGCTAATTTTGAGATTCCTTTCATATGTTATTCATTTCAATCGTAAATCTTTCTATTGCCTAATTCTAGCATCAATCTTAGGTCTTTATATTCTTTAATTGAAGTAAATTCTATCGTTAAATTTTAGCTTCAATCGTATAGTCTCAGCTGTTGTTAATTCTAGCTTCAATCTTAGGTTTTTAGCTTTCATCTTTTTATACTATATTTGAAGCTTTAATAAGAGGTCTTTCGGTTTTAAAATTTTAGTTTCAATCGCTAGTCTTTCCACTGATTAATTCTCGATTCAATCGGATTTTTAGCGTCAATCGTAAGTCTTTCTGTTGAATTGTTTTAGCTTCATTTAATTTTTATTTAATTTTAGCTTCAATCATGGATATTTATGTTATTGAACTTTAGTTTCAATAGTGAAGCATAATGTTGATAGTTTTAATCGTGGAGCTTTATGTTATTCAATTTCAGCTTCAATCCTGGATCTTTTGTTGTTAAAATTTTGTTTCAATCTTGGATCTCTATGTTGTTAAATTTTAGCTCAAATCCTGGATCTTTATGTTGTTCAATTTCAGCTTGAAACGTGGGTCTTTATGTTGTTTAAATTTAGTTTCAAGCGTTGATCTCTATGTTGCTAAATTTTATCTTCAATCCTGGATTTTTTGTTGTTAAATTTTAGCTTTAATCCTGGTGTTTATTTTGTTGAATTTGAGCTTCAATCCTGGATCTTTAGATTAGGTTAGGTAGGAAGGCTGGTGTTAGTCACCTCACACCCTCACCCAGAGACCAATATGGTACATTGCGATGCCTTAGATTATCTACCAAATGTCTGACTCGTCTACATATGTCTGACTGGTCTACAAATGTCTGACTAGTCTACCCAGAGTCTTTGGCGGGAATCGAACCCGCAACCCTTTGACTGATAGTCCGGCACTCTATCGCCTTGTCTATCGGGGCACCCTATCCTGGATCTTTATGTTGTTAAATTTCAGCTTGAAAAGTGGGTTGTTCAAATTTTGTTTCAATCATGGAAATTTATGTAGTTAAATCTCATGATAACCAACAATTATTTCTGAAACGTATTTGGGACACAGCAGATCCTGCGGAGCTTGTTAGTCACATATAAGGTTTTAAATTGATTCGTCATCTAAACAATTCAATTTTTCGTGTAAATATTCTAAATTAAATAAATTAGAGTACGGTCGCACTTGCCAAATATTTAAAAAGTGTAACCACTATTTTTAAGCATAAATTAGTTAGACGACGCGTCGTGTAAAAGTTAAGAACAAGTGTTTTGTAAAAGCAAACAGCATCAAATAGAATTAAACTACATAACTTTCTTAGTAAAAGAAGTTTCCCAAATAAATACAAAAATTTAAACAGATTTTATTTAGTGGTTACGTCTTTTTCTTCAAATATTTGCCATGTGTGAACGTACCTTTTGAAACACAAAATTAGCTCAGTTTGATTTTGACTGAATCAGAGACCCATAAAAAGGGAATTTAAGCAGTATGTAGTTATTGTTATTGTAAAATAAACTGTTTGATTATTCTGGACACAGTAGAATATTACAACTTCAATGCCGTACGATTGTTACCCTTTCCCCCAACCAATACACACATTCGAATATGTAGTTCACCTTATGGGAGTTACATTTGTTGTTGTTACTTTTGTTACTGTTGTTATTGCTGTGTTATAGTTGTTGTAGCCGTAGTTTTGTACTTCTTTAGATTCGTTTGCATGGTCACGTTTTAGATCAAAAACAAATTTAAATAATGTTTAAGTACAGGTAATTTTGTTTATATAAACATTTTGCTGTTGCTGTTATTGTTGTTCTTATTTTATGATTTAATGTTAATATCAATGTATCTTGGCACAACATATGTGAATATTTAGCGAATAAAAAAATAAATAAATAAAAGGTAACTTGTAGAGATTATTTTGATGATATTATAAAACGTGAGTCAAAAGGGTAATTTTTAAGTTCAATATGTTTGTTTTTGGTCATTTCGATATTGTTTTAATATTTATTTTGTTTTTTTTTATATTATTTGGCATTTTCTGGCAAATAATGATTTCTGGGGAAAAACAATAAAGGAAACAAAAAGAAGAGAGTTAAATAGTATATAAACGAAATTGTTGGTCTTAGGGCTGTTTTCTCATTAGGCAATTATCTTTTTCCCCAACGAAAAACTGCCGATTAAAGAAATTTGGTTTTCTCAATGTCTCATTTGCTTCTATTCTGTCGCAAAACTAACCAGCCCTCATCTGCCGATTATTTATTTGTTGTACAGATAAATTCAATCAGCTGACTGCTGTTCATATTTTTTATGTGGCAATACCTTGAGTTTTTGTAAAAAAAATTATGTAAATAGATTTTAGAAAAAATAATAGAGGAATAAATATTAATTTGATGGAGGATGAACTCGAAGAACATGAATTGCAAGTGAATGTTGAAAGAGTTTATCAAGCCAGACCTAACTTCCTGGCCGATATGGATATTATTTATTTTTTCAAATATTTGTATATTTTTTTTTTTTTTATTTTATTTTTTTGTTATTTTTTCCACATTTGGAAAACAGCTGATTTATGTCAACAACTAGTTACTTGAAGACACAGTTCCCAATTTTCACATAAATTTTGAGAGGTATTGCCAAATGAAAATAATGTTTCTGTCGGTATATTGAGAAAATTAAAATTGTTTTCAGTCTAATAAATTTATGTCGACATTTACCCCTGGCCCACGATGTCGAACGATAACGTTCGCTTAGATAAGACTTAAGACACAAACTTGATTGTGGAATAAACAAACTTGATTGAGTACAAAAATAGATACGATACAAAGTTTGTATCTTACGTCTTATCTAAGCGAACGTTATCGTTCGACATCGTGGGTCAGGGGTTAGTAACAGGCAGTTTGTCGACACATTGAGAAAACGGACCTTAATGTTGCTAAATTTTAGCTTCAGTTGTAGATAAACCTCTTGAAGAATTTTGCCTTCAAGCGTTGGTTCATTTCAGCTGCAATCCTGGATCCTTTTGTTGAACTGTTTTGTCTTTAATTGTAAGTCAATTTCAGCTTCGATAGCAGAACTTTATGTTGAATAGTATTGACCTCAATCGTAGATTAATTTTAGCTTCAATTATAGTTTTTTTTTGTTAAATAATTTTAGCTTCAATCTTAGGGTTTTATGTTGATCAATTTTAGCTTCAATTGTAGATGTTATTTTGGGCAGTATTAGCTTAAATCCTAGATCTTTATGTTGGACAATATCGTAATATCGTGTTTATGTTCTTCAATTTTAGCTTTAATCGCTTCAATATTCTTTATATTGTTCAATTTAAGCTTCAGTCGCAAGAGCTTTCTGTTATTTAATCATGGTTCTTAATGTTACTCAAATTTAGCTTCAATCACAGGTCTTAGTATTATTCAAGTTTAGCTTGATTGGCGGGATTTTATGTTGTTCAAATCTAGCTTTAATCGTAATGGTTTATGATGTTCAGTTTTAGCTTTAATCGCAGATCTTTATGTTGCTCAATTTAAGCTTCAGTCGCAAGAGCTTTCTGTTGTTCAATAATGGTTCTTTATGTTTCTTAAATTTAGCTTCAATCGTAGAGACTTAATGTTGGTCAATTTTAGCTTGATGGGCGGTACTTTATGTTATTCAAATTTAACTTTAATCTAAGCTCTTCATATTGTTCAATGGCAATGGTTCTTCAATTTTAGCTTTAATCGCTTCAATATTCTTCATATTTTTCAATTTAAGCTTCAGTCGTAAGGCGTTTCTGTTGTTCAATCATGGGTCTTTATGTTTCACAAATAAAGCTTCAATCTTAGAGGTCTTCATGTTGTTTCATTTGGCGGTACTTTATGTTATTCAAATTTAGGTTTATGTTGCTTAATGGCAGGTCTTTATATTGTTCACTTTAAGCTTCAGTCGTAAGAGGTTTTTTGTTGTTCAATCATGGGTCTTTATGTTTCCCAAAATAGGCTTCAATCTTAGGTATTCATGTTGTTTAATTTTAGCTTGATGGGCGGTACTTTATGTTACTCAAATTTAGCTCTAATCGAAGGTCTTCATATTGTTCAATGGCAGGTCTCTATGTTGTTCAATTTAAGCTTGATTCTTAGGACTTTATGCACTTTAAATTTAGCTTCAACAGTAATATGTTGTAGTATATTTTTCAATCGTATGTCCTTAAGTCCTTAAAATTTAGTTTCAATCTTGTGTCTTCATGTTGTTCAATTTTCAGTTTCATTTAAATTTTAAAAACTAACAATTTTTTAAACGTGTCCTTTAACATTCCTTAAAGTCCCTTAAATTACATTTTTATAGTTTTCCTTTTTATGCGGCTTTGTTGAGAATTTTTCTTAACTTAAAGTTTGCACAAGAATTCTTCATTTTATGGCGAATGCAGCACAACAAATAATGTCCGTTAACCTCCAGGGATGCGGAAATTGGTCATTATGTATGACGGCGTCGGCGGTGGCTGGCGTCTAGTAGTAATATTTCTTTTATTTTTATATGTACATATATAAAAAATTTAAGCTTGTCTAGGACATTTAACAGAGGCTTAGACATATTTATCTTCCCAACTTCCTGGTGCCGTCTACCTTTTGTTTCTGTTGGTTGCTTTTTCTTTTTTTGTTAAATTGTTTGTTTTTGTTTAAATGGTTTTCACTATTTTTAGCTGAGAGCGAAAGAGAGAGAGAGATAGAGAGCGAGGAAAGTGTTGGCATATTTGCACGTGGTGTTTTTGGGCCACAAACGCATCATGGTCAACACCTAACACAACTAATGCCAGCTAAATATTTACGTTTTTAGTTTTGGCCAACTCCACGGCAAATGCGGCAAAATAAGCAACGGCATTTAACTATTAATGCTGTTGATATTTAACACAGCCATTGGCTGGCTGGTTTGCTGGCTGCTGTTACTATTTCCAGCTATTATTATTGTTGCTGGTCGGGTCGGGTCTGGTCTGTTCTCTTCTCTCTTTTCCCTTGTTAAATGACCATAAAAATAAACTACCATTTTTCACACTTAGTTTTGTTGTATTCATTTCAGTTTTGGTTGCGTTTGGTCTCCAACAAAATGCAAAATAAAAATCAGTTAGTGCACTGTCCGTCCATTCAGCCGTCCGTCCGTCTGTCCTTCTTTATGTTCATGGTGGCGGTAGTTAGTTTCTGTTTCGGTTTTTTTTTCTTTTTTCTTTAAACTTTTATTAGTATTAAAGCATTTTTATTTTCAGCCATATCAGCTCCTCAGCTTTTTCTGGTATTTTTTGTTGCAAATTCAAAGTCAAGGCAAAATTATCTTATAAAGTAATAAAATCAGTGTGAATCAACACCATTAGCAGCTGTTGCAGTTTCAACAAAAGACTACTAAAGCCTTAAGGGTAACTGCTAAAGCTACACCAACAACCTCTAAGATTTTCTTTTATTTTCTTTGTTCGTTTGTTTTTGTTTTTTAAGGCACTGACCAGTAGTGACCTAAATTAAATTAAATAAAATTAAACGTTAACAATATTCAAGGAAATTTTAAAGAAAGTGCTGCCTGGCTGGCTGGTATTGTGGGTTTTCAAAGGCGAAAAGGTGTTTGCAACAAAACGTTGAAAATCTTTAAGTTGAACGAATTTATATTTAAAATTAAAAGGATTATTAAATGAATATTTAGCATGAATTTTACACAATAATTTTAAACAAATTACTTGTGTTTAGATTCAAACAGCTAAATGTTGTTCAATTTTAACTGTAATCGCAGTTTTATGTTTATTTAAATTCCAAATTTACTTTTCACTCTTCCTGGACTCACAAACTCCTCTCTTTTCCCTCTTCATTTTACTTAAATCATTAGCATAGCATACTTACAGGTAAACAATGATGTATAAGTTCTCCTGCTCTTGTTTATTGCTAAGTTTATACACGTGTTTCAAATCACAATATTTATAGATTTTAA
The DNA here is from genome assembly GCA_916048285.2 of Bellardia pandia. Classification (NCBI taxonomy): domain Eukaryota; kingdom Metazoa; phylum Arthropoda; class Insecta; order Diptera; family Calliphoridae; genus Bellardia; species Bellardia pandia. The sequence continues at coordinate 96,036,799 of OU696533.1, read as the reverse complement.
ATTAAAAACAAAATTAAAGATTTTTCTCAATCATTGTTACACAACATATTGCTCTTGAATGTCATTTTCATATTGAAGAGCCATCAATTTTCTAACAAATCCCTAGCTCCATTGTAAAGCCTGCAAATGCAAATGTTTAAGAAGCGGCAGACATAAAAGTAAAACTCATGGCACGTGTTAGATGGGCAAGAAAGTGGTGTTAAATTAGAAATTTTACTTTCCAGAGCGGTGTGTTCTTGAACAACATATGCTAAAATTGAACAGCAAAAAGAGTGAAGCTAAATTTTAATATTTTAGAGATACTGGATTGAAGCCAAAATTTAGCAATTTAAAGATCCAGGATTGCAGCTAAAACTTAGTTAGGTGTTCACGATTGCAGTAAAAATTTAACAATTTAAAGATCCCGGATTGAAGCTAAAATTGAACAATCTAAGGAACCACGATTGAAGCTGAAATTTACCTTAACTCTTAAATACCTCAAATTGAAAATACATACGTTCAAATTGCAGAAATAAATTTTTGTTCTGCAAATTACGAATTTCAGTTCCAATTCAGCTCCAGGACAAAAACAAGGAAGACAGTAGCTAAACGGAAAAACCCGGTTTTTTAATACTCAACTGATGACCCCGTCTATAGACGGTCTTAGGCGTTAAAGGGTTAAGATAAAATTTAGCAACTTATGGTTGGTTTTCAATCATGATTGCAAACATGGATGACGCCATATGACAACCCGTTATCATACAATTGCCAACAATTTGGACAATTTGACAACAAAAATGACATAGTGAAATCATAGTGAAAATGCGGCCTTAAAGATCAAGGATTGAAGCTAAAATTAAACAACTTATGGATCTGCGATTAAAGCTACAATTGAATAACTTAAAGATTCTGGATTGAAGGTAAAATTGAACAACTTAAACATTCAGAGTTGAAGTTAAAATTTGAAACTAATGATCCACAATTGTAGCCAAAAATGAACAACTTAAAGATCCAGGATTGATGCTAAATTTAAACAACTTAAGGATCTGCTATTGAAGCTAAAATTGAAGAACTTAAAGATCCAGAGTTGAAGTTAAATTTGAACTTAAGGACCCACAATTGAAACTAAAATTTAGCAACCTAAAGATCAAGGATTAAAGCTAAAATTAAACAACTTAAAGATCCAGAGTTGAAGTTAAATTTGAACTTAAGGATCCACAATTGAAGCTAAAATTGAACAACTTACAGTTTCTGGATTGAAGCTAAAATTGGACTTAAGGATCCACGATTAAAGCAAAAATTTAACAATTTAAAGATCCAGAATTCCAGGTAAGATTTAACAATTTAAAGATCCAGTGTTTAAGCTAAAATTGACCGACTTAAAATTGAACAACAAAAAGGTTCACGATTAAAGCAAAAATTCAACAACTTAATTATCCAGGATTGAAGCTAAAATTTAAAAATTTAAAGACCCACAATTGAAATTAAAATTTAACAACATAAATTTCCACGATATAGGCTAAAATTGAACAAGATTCAAGTTAAAATTCAACAATATAAAGACTTATGTTTGGAGCAAAAATTAAACAACTTAAAGTACTTTAATTTACAACCTTCTCATGTTCTCTAATATTATTTTTATTAGACATTAAAATCCATTAACAATAATCTCCATATTTTACATGTAGCCGGTTGTCTTAAACATAATAAATTATTTTTATTTATTTATTGTGTTTTTTTCTGTAGTTTTTCAATCAAATTCCCCTGACAGCAACCATCGAAACTGTCATAACACAAGTATAATAATAAAATAAATATATTGTACATACATACATACATACTATACATAATGCACTTCCTATATGTGCTCCTCCTTTTGCTACAAGATTTCCTCTCGCCCTTCTACAAACCTCTGCTCAACTCACAAGGAACTAAAGCAAAAGTTGCAAGTGTATTGTGATGGGGTTGGTGGGGGCACAGCAAAACTTTGCGACATAAAAATTCAATTGAAAATTTCTTAATGTTCGATACTTTTTCTCTTTTTTTTTTGTTGTTGTTGCTTTTACAGAAAAAAAGTGACATTTTTTATATTACAATCAATAACGGAGAAGACAAGAGTACGAGTAAAACACAGATGTGGACACCCTCTACTGCTCTTACCTCCTGCTTTCCTGTGTCACATGTATACAGCACATGTCTTGTTGTGTGTGTGGGGGGGAGGGGGTGGTGTTTGCTAGTGTATTTTTTAAGGGCAATAAAGGAGTTTGAATATTTTTTCCAATTCTTTTTATATCTTTTTTTTTTTTTATTTAACAGTGTGTGAGTGTAAGATTTTGCACATTTGTAAGCAACCAATGAAAATTGAGAAAACTGTTGGCAAAATTGTATTTTTTTTACATTTTCTTTTACTTTTTTCAATATTATTACTTACGTACATATGTATAGTATATTGAATATTTATATGTACTTGCTAGAGAGTTGGTTTTTGTACAATAAAAAATTTATGTAGCAATTTTATTTTTTTCTTTATATGTATAAAAAAAGTATTGAGTAGATATTTATATGTGTTTAGTTAAAAAACAAAAATTGTTATAATAAAACAGTTATTGAAAAGATTGCAGAGATGAAATTCAATTGATAGTTACGAAAATGCCTGTAAAAATAATAAATTTAGTTAGAAAACTAAATATTTGATAGCTTAGTTAGTGTTTGTTTTAATCTCAATACAGAAATTAAAGCATAGTTTTGAGCATAGCTATAGAAATTAAGTTTAAAGTATAATTTTAGGCTGAGTTGATAAAATTTGAGGAAATTTTTTAAAAAGGCTTTAATGTTGAATTCTAAATGGTTTAACTTAAATTTAGATGAAGTTTACAACCTCAAACGTAATTATGTGAAATCTTAGAAGTGTAAGGCCCGGGAATGTTACAATATACGAAACTACAAAAACCAGACTAGAAAGAAGAATAGAGACAGGACTAGAGACGAGAATGAAGACGATATTAAAAACGAGACGAGAGAAGGGACTATAAACGAGATTAGATGCGTCTAGCGACGAGACTAGAGACAAGGTTAAAGACGAGATGAGACTAGACTAGAGGCGAAATTAGCGACGAGATTAGAGACAAGATTAGAGATGAGACTAGAGACAAGATTAGAGATAACTAGAGAAGAGACACTACTAGAGATGACGCTATAGAGTTGAGATTAGAGGTGAGATAAGAGTCAAGATTAGAGACGACTAGAGATGGAAATTGAGACGAGTCTAGAGACTAGATTAAAGACGAAATTAAAAACAAGATTAGAGATAACTAGAGAAGAGACACTACTAGAGATGAGGCTATAGAGTCGAGATTAGAGGTGAGATAAGAGTCAAGATTAGAGACGACTAGAGACGGAAACTGAGACTAGTCTAGAGACTAGATTAAAGACGAAATTAAAAACAAGATTAGAGATAACTAGAGAAGAGACACTACTAGATGTAAAGCTATAGACGAGACTAGAGTCGAGATAAGAGATGAAGTAAGAGTCAAGATAAGAGACGACTAGAGACAGAAGTTGAGACGAGTCTAGAGACTAGATTAAAGACGAAATTAAAATTAAGATTAGAGACAACTAGAGAAGAAATACTACTAGAGATGAGGCTATAGACGAGACTAGACTAGAGTCGAGATAAGAGACGACGTAAGAGTCAAGATTAGAGAAGAGATTAAACACGAGACGAGACTAGAGATGAGGCCATAGACGAGACTAAACTAGAAGCAAGATTAGTGACATAATTAGAGACGACTAGAGAAGAGACTAGATATGGAATTACAGACAAGATTAGAGATGACTAGAGGCGAGATTAGAGACGTGACTGAAGACGAGATGGGATTAGAGACAGGAGATAGAGACAGGATTAAAGACGACTAAGGACGAAAAAAGTTGAGACGAGACTAGACGAGCCTAGAGACGAGACTATAGACGAAACTAAGACGAGACGAGTCTAGCGACAAGACTAGAGATGACGAAAGAGACAAGACAAGACTAGAGACGACTAGAGACGTGACTAGACACGAAACTGAGAAGAGACGAGACTAGAGATGAGGAAAGAGACAAGACTATAGACCATAGATTAATGAGTACATCAGTAGTATAAGTGATATTTTTGCCACTTTATTTTCTGTCAGATTTCTAAGTCTCTTATATTCTATCTACACCAAAAAAAATAAACAACCAAATATATATTAAAAATAATCAACGAAAAATTCAAATAATTATTCATTAGTCTTAATAAAAAACCAAACAAACAACCCTTTATTTAACTACAAATTGATGACAAACAATTGCAACTTAATCAAACAATAATCGCTGGGGTCATTCCACACATTTATACTGATACTCATGACATGTTGCAACTGAAAACAACAAACTTAAAGCAAGAAAAAACAAATAATGAGTGGCAAACACAACAAACACAAACACAACTTTTATGTTGGCAAACTTGTGAAGGTCAACCAATAATCATAAAGGTCAGTCACAGACTGAAAAGTAACTAAAGCAACTAATCAACACACTCAACAACACAAGGGTGAATTGTATGCAAACATAATAATTAACAACACTGCTGCTATTATATATATTGTTAGGAAGAGGTAAAGGAACACGGCACCAAAAAGACCACCATTTCATAATAAGGACTTTGCAGAGTAGTGGCTGATGGTGACGATAATGACGTTGTGGCAACAGGCACGCGACCTAATTTTGTTTTTTTAAATTTTATAAGAAAATTCAACTTTTTTCAATACAACCATTGTATTTTGCAAAAAATAGACCACAAGTTAGCCTTACTCTGTCAGCAGAGCAAAAGGCCGGTCAGTTAGTTATGTAAGGTTAGGTTTTCTCCTTCTTCTGTTGTTGGAAATGATGCATGTTTTCTTTGTTATAACGTTTGGTTTTGAATTTTTGCTCCATTTTTATGGTTAAGCAGGAAATAGGGTTTATTTAAAACGGAAATTTTATGGCATTTTAAAATCTTTGCTGTTTTACACGATATTCAAGCGTACGAAATAAATGTTTCTTTTTTTTGGAGCAGGGGGGTTGTATGGCCATAAAAATTGTTTTGCAAATTTGGTTAAATGGCAGGAAAAAATTTAAGGAAAATAAAAGATAGCAATAAAACGAATTTAAAATACACTGCAGCAGAAAAAAAAGTAATTTTTGGAAAAGAAAAATGTTTATTTACGGTTCCAATAAACACGAAAACTAGATGTGATCGTCATGAGGGAACGATAAAGATAGTCATGTCTATGTTCTGGTCTCTAGTCTCGTCTCTGCTCTATCTGGTATCTAGTTCCGTCTATGGTTTCGTCTCTAAAGACTCGCCTAAAGTCAAAGCTAAAGTCTCTCTATAGTATCCTCTCTAGTCTTGTACAGCCTATCTCCGTTTTCTAGTCTCGCCTAGTAAATAACTGCAATAATAATTAGATTATTAAGATGTTTTTAAATGTTCCACAAACGTTACAAACGCCTCAACAAACCCACATCTAAGCTCATTTCCTAAGAGCAATAATATAAAACCCAGAGAATTTTTATTGCCAAAATTTTGCAAATTTCCACAATTGGTCGAACATAAGAAGTGATTTTCTGTTTTCTTTGTATTGCTTCAATTTTGTATAATAACTTGGTTTTTTTTAGTCTAGAATTTTGTTAGCAAATTCAAAAAGATTTAGCCATAGCGGTGGCGGTAGCAGTAGTTACTGGCTACAAGTACCCTAATAATATGCATGGTTACAGCTGCTATAATGCCAGCCATGGTTTCTTGTTCCTTTGGTGTTCGTTATATTTTGCATTTCATTTCAATGAGGGCCAAGGCAAAGGACATGCCAAAGACTTCTAGACTTGTTGCGTGCTTTAATGAGGCCACTTTGTATTGTTTTGTTTAAGGTTTTAATATGCCACACATTTTTCTTTGCTGGTTTTTTTCTTTTTTGTTTTTTTTTTATTTTTTGTTTTTGTTTGGTGGAAACTGTGTTTGGGTTTTTGTGCAAAATTTTTATTGGGATTTGCGTACAATTTGTATTGTTGCCATTAAAATATTTACTTAGAGGGAGTGTGGGTGGGCGAGTGATGTATATTGTACACTTAACTTGCAAAATATTTATGCAATTTATTTTGATTTAGAACAGGAACTGCCACAGCCTGGATGTTAAATTGAAAGCATGTAATGCTAGAGGAGAAAGTAAAAGAGAGAGCTACAGAGAGAGAGAGAGAGAGAGAGAGAGAGAGAGACAGAATACTCTATAAATAGAACAGAACTAGAACAGAACTAGAGAAGAAATAGAATAGAACTAGAACAGAACCAGAACAGAACTAGAGCAGAAATAGAACAGAACTAGAACAGAACTAGAACAGAACTAGAAAAGCACTAGAACAGAACTAGAACAGAACTAGAAAAGAACTAGAACAGAACTAGAACAGTACTAGAACAGAACTAGAACAGAACTAGAACAGAACTAGAACAGAACTAGAACAGAACTAGAACAGAACTAGAACAGAACTAGAACAAAACTAGAACAGAACTAGAACAGAACTAGAAAAGAACTAGAACAGAACTAGAACAGTACTAGAACAGTACTAGAACAGAACTAGAAGCTTAAGTAGAACTGAACTAGAACAGAACTAGAACAGAACTTGAACAGAACTAGAACTTGAACAGAACTAGAACAGAACTAGAACAAAACTAGAACAGAACTAGAACAAAACTAGAACAGAACTAGAACAGAACTAGAACAGAACTAGAACAGAACTAGAACAGAACTAGAACAGAACTAGAACAGAACTAGAACAGAACTAGAACAGAACTAGAACAGAACTAGAACAGAACTAGAACAGAACTAGAACAGAACTAGAACAGAACTAGAACAGAACTAGAACAGAACTAGAACAGAACTAGAACAAAACTAGAACAAGAACAGAACTAGAACAGAACTAGAAAAGAACTAGAACAGAACTAGAACAGAACTAGAACAGAACTAGAACAGAACTAGAACAAAACTAGAACTAGAACAGAACTAGAACAGAACTAGAAAAGAACTAGAACAGAACTAGAACAGTACTAGAACAGTACTAGAACAGAACTAGAAGCTTAAGTAGAACTGAACTAGAACAGAACTAGAACTAGAACAGAACTTGAACAGAACTAGAACAAAACTAGAACAGAACTAGAACAGAACTAGAAAAGAACTAGAACAGAACTAGAACAGAACTAGAACAGAACTAGAACAGAACTAGAACAGAACTAGAACAGAACTAGAACAGAACTAGAACAGAACTAGAACAGAACTAGAACAGAACTAGAACAGAACTAGAACAGAACTAGAACAGAACTAGAACAGAACTAGAACAGTACTAGAACAGAACTAGAACAGAACTAGAACAGAACTAGAACAGAACTAGAACAGAACTAGAACAGAACTAGAACAGAACTAGAACAGAACTAGAACAGAACTAGAACAGAACTAGAACAGAACTAGAACAGAACTAGAACAGAACTAGAACAAAACTAGAACTAGAACAGAACTAGAAAATAACTAGAACAGAACTAGAACAGAACTAGAACAGTACTAGAACAGTACTAGAACAGTACTAGAACAGAACTAGAAGCTTAAGTAGAACTGAACTAGAACAGAACTAGAACTAGAACAGAACTTGAACAGAACTAGAACTAGAACAGAACTAGAACAGAACTAGAACAGAACTAGAACAGAACTAGAACAGAACTAGAACAGAACTAGAAGCTTAAGTAGAACTAACCTAGAACAGAACTAGAACAGAACTAGAACAGAACTTGAACAAAACTAGAACAGAACTAGAACAGAACTAGAACAGAACTAGAAAAGAACTAGAACAGAACTAGAACAGTACTAGAACAGAACTAGAACAGAACTAGAACAGAACTAGAACAGAACTAGAACAGAACTAGAACAGAACTAGAACAAAACTAGAACAGAACTAGAACAGAACTAGAAAAGAACTAGAACAGAACTAGAACAGTACTAGAACAGTACTAGAACAGAACTAGAAGCTTAAGTAGAACTGAACTAGAACAGAACTAGAACAGAACTTGAACAGAACTAGAACTTGAACAGAACTAGAACAGAACTCGAACAGAACTAGAACAGAACAAGAAGCTTAAAAAGAACTGAACTAGAGCTTGATCTAGATCCTGAACCTGAACTAGGCACATTCCAAATATGTTTATTTTTGCCTTGAGCAGAAACATTCCTGATCATTGTCCCTGAATTTATTGCAAATAATAAAATAATTACATTTCTATGTGCTACTTATACTGCCAATTTATATTGAAGTGTTTAACTCTTATCGCCACCCCTATAACTACTTTGCCAGGCAACACCCATACTCAAGATGCATCACAACATCAAGCTCCCCGCTTCACCACCCTTATTTAGCAAACAATACTCTAGGGCAATCTATAATTTTCACTAATAAATCTGAATTCGATTTAATGATTATCGAACACATACATTTATTGTTAAGGTGGTTTGTTGTGGGTAACAATTGAACAGCAATTTTGTCGAGCCGCTAGACAACTGCGAATAAAAGAAAGTACAACCCACAAATCTTTACACATAACAATGAAATAAAATCAACAGCATAAACTGCTAACCAGCCTCTTTCTTTTTGCTCTAAACAAAATATCAAATATGTTTAGAGTTTAAGTGTAACACATGCACTAGAAAAACAACCCTCGCAGTTAGAACTACAATGTAATATTTGCATTAAGGTTAAAAAGAAAAATATTTACAATAAAATATTTTGCTAAACAAACATTAATAGACGCATTTTCAAAGAGCCATTTTACAGAAAAACCAAAAAAAAAAACACACACACACACAAAAAGAATTGATAAAGACGACATGTTTTTCCATGTGTCTATTTGTGCTGTATAAGTAGAGGGAGTAACAGGGTGGCAAAGATTAGTTACTGCAATTGTGTTTAAATTAATGTGAAATGCACTTGTGTTACCTTGGGTGCTTGTAATAGCAAAAGCTTCACTTTGGAAAGACTTGCTCTAAAAAAAACTTGCTTGCAGGGATATTCTAGGATCCTTAAAAAAGTAAGGCACACATTTGTTTATTTTATATAATTTATTAGGTCTAAAATGTTTGATAATGTGAACTAATCATTGAAGATCTACTTTTATTTACCAAAATTTCCCTAGAGACCTAGAGCCTAAAGAGAAAAAATCTGTAACAATTTTTATTTTCCAAAATTTCTTAATTTTTCAGGTAAATAAAAAAATCCATTTCTATCCGTAAATAGAAGCCCCAAAAATCATTCATTTTGTGATTATTTTAATTTTTTATGAAAATATAAAATTCCATTTATCTCAGTTATTGAGGCTCTAGAGCAGGAGTGCCCAAGCCCTATACTCTTGGTGCTCTTTATATAGGCTGTATGTTTTGTATACTCATTACAGCACTCAGTACTAGCAATACGAAATACACAAACAACTTTGCCTTATTTGTTTTTTTGTCGTACTTCACTCTATACACGCAAGCGCAAAGCAACAACACTTTCGTATGCTCTACTGGTAACAGTGTTGCCAGAAAATGAATTTGAAAATATGCTAAAACTTGCAAAACTAAGTGCTAAAATGTTCTACAGAAGAAAAAATAAGTGCTAAATTTTTTCAATTTTTATTTCAAATGTTACAAATATAAATTATAGTTTTTTCTAATTTAGTTCATAACAATTGTTGACTTGATTAAATAGATTACATTTCATATATTAATTCAAAAATTTCCGTGTTCATTTACTCACCACTAGTGCTGGCAAAGTATTGAGTAATGGGTACCGAGTATCGAGTATTTGCATTTTTTTTGGATACTCAATACTCAAAAGTAGTTACTCGATACTTTCTGAGTTGTATTTTTAAGCACGTTGAGTAGGTAAAATAGTGCATAAAATTCATCACTGTATAAAAAGACAACAATGTGTAAGTTACAAAATTAAACCAACCGCCGAAATAAAGCTGTCTTTTATTTCTTAAATTGTTGTTAACGTTGAATTAAAAGTTAGCTTTACATTTATTTTTGATTTAATAATAAAAGACATACAAAACCAATAATAGTTGAAGATCTATTTTTATTTTTTGAAGAAACTACTTCAATTTGCAGATAAAAACTATGCGTTACAATTTCAAAAAATCCGTTAAAAGTATCGAGTAGTATTGAGTACCCAAATGAAAAGTATTGAATATTATTGAGTAATGGAAAGTAGTAGAATTTGCCAGCACTACTCACCACACCGAAAGAAATTTAGTTGAAATATTAATAAAAGTTATTTTTTATTTCGCCAAAAGTGTTTTTTGGAGTAAAAAAGTAAAAATTTGTTCGAGAAAAAAATAGTTTTTTATCAAACAAATTATGCTAAAAAGCATTTAGCATAATTTTTAAAAATTTCAATGCATTTTCGAGAAACAAAATGCTAAATCTAGCACTGAAAGTGCTAAAATGGCAACACTGACTGGTAGACATTGGTGACTGCGATCGTCAATGTAGATTTTGTTTTTGTTTAACTTATGATACCGTTTAAAAATGTGTATGTATTGGCATTTACAACAAAAAATACTGAATAAAAATCGGTTTTTATTTAAATGTATTGGTGTTTGCTCTTACATAAACAACTTTTGGGCACTCCTGCTCTAGAGCATAAATAACAAAAAATTGTGATAATTTTTCTTTTCTAATATTTCCTAAAGGACAAAATCATTAATTTACTTAAATTTTCATGAAAATATAAAACTCCATTTAGGACAGGCCTCAGAGCCTAAAGAACAAAAATCTGTCATGTGTTTTATTTTCTAAAATTTCTTCATTTTATATTAAAATATATAAGCAAGCCTCCGTACAAAAAGGCTTTAAAGTCAAAAGGACAAAATTCTGTGATCAGTTTTATTTAGCAAAATTTCTTCATTTGATCTAAATAATCACATATTTTGGAGGGAAGGAATATGGCAAATACCACAATTTGGCAAGTCTTGCTTTGAGGAAACTTCTTTCGATAACTAAGGGAATGTCCCGTTAAATTTCCTTGTTCTGAAGCGTTCGCATACTCACCAAGTCGTCTTCTATAGCAGCAGAATATAGCAAATAAATTAGCTGTTGAATAGCTTTCTTGGAAGAGTTCTAGATTCACAGCAAGGAAACCAAACTTGTAGAATTCTGATCTGAATGTCCTTGGCGATCTTCAATGATCAAGTTCAATGCTTAAATCTACATTTCCCCTCCATTTTTGAACCATTTATTTTCTCTTACACTGTTTTACATATATTAAACAGATTAATGCCTGAACAAAAAATAAAATGAAAATGGCAAATAATATGAGACAATCCTTAAATCAGATTGTGTAAAGCCTCTAACACAAATACAACAAACCAACCAACCAACAATAACAAAACTTAGCAACAACAACAGAAATCCTTGTTAACATTAACAAGAGCTAACGTGTTGGTCTTGCAACAACATCTCCAACAATATAGACATGCAACACACACGCACTTTTAAACACTTTATGATTGTTTTGTGGCATTAAATTGATGTTTTGCCAATTTTCAATACAATTGCAAATATTTAGCCGAACAAAGGAACTAAACTGACTGCTCACTTAAGGGTAACAAGAGGAACAAAAGGGAAACTACATTTTCCTTTAACCAGATAAATTTGAAAATTAGGGTGCTTTGCAAATATCCAACAACAACAACAAAAAAAAAAAAACAGTGTGCAAAAATTATGCTTTGAATATTTCTAAAGGCAAGACAGGAGTGTTGTTAGTCTTTTACCATCGACTCTAAGATTAAAAGGAAAATATTGGCAAGTATGATTTTCCTGGTTTTGGGGTGTTTATGGAGTAAGTATTTTGTATTTTGATTTGTTTTTCCTATGCTGCACGTTTATACTATTTACCGTAGTGTTTAGTTGATTGGCTTTTGGTTTCCATTACATTACATTATATTCCTTGATGTTTTTTTTTTTTTTTGTTATTGTTGTTACTGGCTTATTTTGCCAAAATAACAGTTTAGCGGGTGTATATTTAGCCTGTCATAAATTTTGCACATGTTGACAGGCTCAATATCTGTCAACGCTTACGTTACGAATGCCTTGCCGCAACCAAAACATGTCATTAAGGAAAAATTGACTCTTCTGTTGAATTGTATTTCCTGTACAACTGGCTCATAAAGGGAATTGCTTGCTATGGCTGCTGTATATTAGGCCTCTGTGGTATCATTATAATATTTCTTAGCACAATTGCCAAAGTTGAAGATCTCCATGATGGGAGGGTTGCTCGTAGTTAACTTGTTTAATGGAGTTAAGTTTCTGTGTTTAGAATTCAATACAATTTAGCTAATTTTATAGTCAATTTATAAATTATGAAAAGATTAGGAATGTATGACAAGTGCTAAATTATTGAGAGAAAAGAATTTGGAAACGTCAGTTCATGCTTGAAGTGTACAGATTGTATTTTACACTTTAGCCTATTAGCATCTAGTCTTGCATATAGTCTCATCTATAAAGTACGAGTAATCTATAGTATCTTTTATAGTGAGGTCGCTGTTTTGGTCTACAGTCTAGTCGTTTGTTAATAGTGATAGCGCGTTATCATCTAGTGACCCCACGACTTCTCCAATCCATCCTGGGACTGCGTCAATATTTCATCAAGATGGGTGGTTTATTTTGTTTTTGGTTGCATGATGGTCTCGTTCCTACGTTCTTCTATAGTGTGAGGTTCGGAACTATCGAGCTTGTTTCTTTAATAACTGTGTAATATAGATCTCACAGTGATTCCATTATTGGTTTATTTTGTTTTTGGTTTCATGATGGTCTCGTTCCTACGTCCTTCTATAGTGTGAGGTTCGGAACTATCGAGCTTCTTTCTTTAATAACTGTGTAATATAGATCTCACAGTGATTCCATTCTTGGTTTATTTTGTTTTTGGTTTCATGATGGTCTCGTTCCTACGTCCTTCTATAGTGTGAGGTTCGGAACTATTGAGCTTCTTTCTTTAATAACTTTGTAATATAGATCTCACAGTGATTCCATTCTCGGTTTAATTTGTTTTTGGTTTCATGATGGTCTCGTTCCTACGTCCTTCTATAGTGTGAGGTTCGGAACTATCGGGCTTCGTTCTTTAATAACTGTGTAATGTGATCTCACAGTGATTCCATTCTTCGTTTGACTTTTATTATATTTTTGGCTGTTATTGTCCCACTTAGATTAGTATTTTATGCTCTCCTTGCATTTTCCCACTTTGGGCATTCAAAAATTATAAGGTAATACTGCGTATTACTGGTTAAAGCTTCAATGGTTTGTCAATAATTAGGTCATATAGTAGCCAGTGTTTCCATGTGATCTTTCGATACATTCTCTAATGTTTGGAATCAGTTGATAGCTCCATTTACTGGTTGTCTTAGGCTACCATCTTTTCTGCCACTTGTTCTGCATACGTGATCTAGCGTTTTTTTTATCTCAGCTTCCTGTTCTCTACGTTCTATTCGATTCACTCTACTCTCTTGAATTATTTTTAACTGCTTGTATGTTTCTTCCACCTCTATTATTTACAGATATATAGGTGGAAGTCCAGCAAGCACTAAAGCTGCTATTGTTTAAGGTTTTTGTAATTCTCTAACTCTACATATTTTTCGATCATTACTATGGCAAATATTGGTGCTGCTTATAAAATTTAGGAATGGTCTACACGACTTATTAGTTTTCTTATAAATCTGCTTGTAGCCTCCACGATGAGGCATTATTTTGGCCAACGATACTGCTGTTTTTAATGCCTTGTTTCTAATATTGTAAATTGCTTTGCAAATTCTAACTTGTCATCAAGTTGTATGCCCAGGTAACATAGGTTACGTTTGAACGTTATGTCGTTGCCATGTAGTCTAACTATCGGTGTGGCAAAAGACCTTCTGGATGTTACGAGTATAGCTTCTGTCTTGGCCGCTGCTAACGCAATGTCGTCTATAGTCTAGTCTATGTTCCGGTCAAAATGTTTGTCTATAACCTGATCTAAAGTCTCGTCTATAGTGCTGTCTAATCTCATGACTAGTCTCGTCTCTAGTCTCGTTTTAAGTCTCGCATATAGTCTCATCTTCAATTTCGTCTCTAGTTTTGTCTTTAGTTTCGTCTCTAATCAGTTCCATAGTCTCGTCTCTGCTCAGGTCCCTAATCTCGTCTCCAGTCTCGTCTCTAGTCTCGTTTCTAGTCAGGTCCCTACACTCGTCTCTAGTCTCGATCTTAGTCGCGTCTATAGTCTTGCCTTTAGTTTTGTCTCTAGTCTGGTCTTTAATCAGTTTACTGGTCTCGTCTTCAGCCTCGTCTTTAGGCTCGGCTCCAGTCTCTTCTCTCTCTCGTTTCTAGTCTCGTCTATAGTCTTGTCTTTAGTTTTGTCTCTAGTCTAGTCTCTAACCAGTTTAATAGTCTCGTCTCCAATCTCGTCTCTAGGCTCGGTTCCAGTCTCGTCTTCTCTCTCGTTTTGAGTCTCCATTCTCGTCTCTAGTCTGGTCTATAGTCTTCTCTATTCTCGTCTTTAAGGCAGTCTCGTGTCCTGTCTCGTTTTGCGTCTCTAGTCCTGTCTTTAGTTGCGCCTCTAATCAGTTCCCTAGTCTCGCCTCTAGTCAGGTCCCTAATCTCGCCTCCAGTCTCGTCTCTAGGCTCGTTTCTAGTCAGGTCCCTACACTCGTCTCTAGTCTTCTCTATTAAGGTTAGTCTCTTGTAAGTTCTAGGCTATAGTCTCACCTAATAAGTTGTCGTGTCTTAATATTAACATCATTATTAAAGCCACAGCATTTGTTGACTTACAATTTAAAGTTGCAACTAAAACTCTTAGAAAACACGGCAGTAAAAACTGCAGAAAAACAAACACAAACACTTTTGATCTAGTGGTTTTTCCACTTGAGTATCTAACAAATAACTAAGTTTATTTGGAATCAACAAACCACCCGTGAAAAGCCAACAACATTAAAGAAAAAATACAAAAAAAAGGAAAAAGAAATCAAACCTGTATGAAGATGAAACATTGTCAACACTAAAGGTTTCGACTTTAAGACTTTTTTCCAGCTTAAACAGTTTTATACTCGCACTCACAAGTGAGGCAACAGCGCTGCACGCATTTCCACACTTTAGCGAGACAAAAATGTCAACAAGATTTTCGCAAATTTCAAACTCCCCCTGCCACCGCAAACAAACAGAATCGTGATACAGTTTATCAAACAACGACTCGAATTGCCAAAATATTTTTATTGGAATTTTATTTTATTTCATTGGATTTTTAATGGTTTCATTGTGAACAGCGAACAGGAGCAGCAGGACTGCCACTACACATCATGATTGTCAAACGATGCAAACAATATGCAAATTTAATGTTTCACTTTTATGGCAACCAAAGACTTTATTTACACAGTAAATGGTTGTATGAATTTCGAAAGCTGTGTATTTTTTCCATGTAGTTAAATTTGCAAAGCAATGGGAACATAAAGCCAGAGCAGAGGTTGGGGTGGGGCAGGGGCAGTTGCAGGAGGGGTGTGTGCTTGACTGTCAATACATTGTTTAAGAAATGACAACCCTCTGAAAGACACAAATGTTTGAGAGTGTATATAGTTTATTGTAATAACCGATGTTGTTTGTTTATTTGTGCCAAAACACATCTAAAGGCGGTAGCGTTCACTTGGCGGCTAATGGAGTCAATTGATGTCATTTATCTTTTTTCCTCTATTTAACTTTAAAACGAATGTTTGCGAATAAGTTAACGACAACAACAACAACAACAACAACAACTTACAACAAAAATTTTAACATATTTAGCCAGCGTGCGAAATTTCTTGGTTTTTATCAACAACTAAGGAAAATCGTAAGGGCAGGGAAAGAGGCAGGCCAACTCTTCTACGTTCCTTTAAAAATTTATTTTTGTTTTATTTTTCTTACTTTTCTTACATATCAAAAGATTAATTAGACCTTGATAAATTTGTCTATTTTGCAACAAATAACTGGCAGCTTTAAGACGAACAAAAAAAAACAGCTTCAAAACTGGACAGCTTGTGCGAAATAGAAAACCATGGCTTAAAGACCGGCATCTGGAACGTGCGCGTGAGCAAATAAATCATTCTTTCACACAATGCGAGATATAAATTCATAACAAATTTTTCATAATCCAATATAGAGACAGACAGACAGACATACTGCTACAATAAAACCTTAATGCCACAACAGCAATAATGATCTTGGCAAATAAAACTTTTAGTTTGGAAACACACGAAGACTGGACTGGAGAAAAAAAAACAAACTCAAGTGCAAAAAGCGCCGCAAGTATGAGACGTCATAACACTTAAACAGCAACTAAAATCACGATTGGAGAGAAAATATCGCTCTGAAACGACAGTACAGTGCGTAAGTAAAGTGGATAGTGCTGAAGGAGTCAACTATAAACTGGACTACACACTTAATTATGGCAACTAGAAACTAAACTAGAGACTAAATTTGAAACTAGACTAGACTAGAGACTTTTTTGACGTAGTAATAGCGCGCTTTTAACTAGTGGACCCACTTCTAGCTACCCACCCATCCTGGGACTATTTCCGCATTTCATCAGGATGGATAAGTTTTTCAGTATTATTCCTACTATGTAAGAAGGTTTGGCACTACTGCGCACCTCTCCTTCATTATTTAATTGATGAATTTTTCACAAGATATCCATGAGTTTGCGTTCACCATATTTCTTTTCTTTTTTAGCCACTTTTCACATTCAAAACGTCTATGCTTTGCATCCTTCTCTATCGCTCCGCTCCGCATGATTCACAGCTGCTTTTCTACTTATTAAAGCTGCCGTGGTTGGTCAACACTCGTTGCCATGTTTCCTTTAATCCAGGATTTTATATTTGATATCAGGTTGTTTGTACATATGTTCATCTTCCATTCTCTCCTTAATTCCAAATATTTCTCCATTTGCTTATTAAGTTATCTCTGATGATTTTCCTCATTTTAGAAATTTCTTTCGGCCGCTCTGCAGGAGTAGCATTTTTCCGATTTATGCGTCTAGTTTTAATATATATCTCCTCTCATTTAAATATTTGTAGGTCTATAGGAGTTAGACCTAAAGTCACCAAATCCGCACTTGTCAGTATCCACTATACGCTGAAATGATGCGGAGAGCGCTAACTCTCTGTGGTTTCTGTAACTATCTTAAGTTGTACTTAAATTTCAATGCCCTGGTAAATGCTGGGGTATCATATAGAAGTTGAGGGTGCACTATACTGTTTATTATTTGCGGTTTAGGGCCGCACCAGTTTAGCATTATTCAGGCCAGCGAGTTTGCAGTTCGCATGGCTTTGTCACGAATGTTCAGTACGTGTTGTTTAAAACTGAGTTTGTCATACAATTGTACATCTAGATAGCATAAGTTTCGTTTGAAGGAAATCTCACTATCGTGAAGTCGGATCTTCTGTATTTTAAAGACTACAGTACAGAATATACTAGTCGACACTAGAGACTAGACTAGACTATACTAGACTAGAGACTAATATCTGGTATAGTCTCTAGTCTACTTCCAGCAAGTCTAAACTCTAGTCAACATGCTAATCTACACTAGAGTTTAGAGGACTAGAGGCTAGTCTAGTCTTTAGTTAAGACTGGAGACTAGAAACGAGTTTGGATTAGAGCTTTACTTTTCTTACCCACTGCACCGCATAAAAACCATATGAATGCCCACCAAAACCAAAAAAAAAACTGCTATATATTACTAGAAGCTGAAGCGAGAATCAGTCAGTATTTATTTAATTGTGGGTGTAACAATCGTCTGAAGTATAGACTAGAAAACTACTGCAGCAACCAACAAAAACACCAACGGAACTGTCTAACAACCAGGCTTGTTCAAAATCCTAACAAGGCAATAAATGCACAAAATAGGAAAAAACGAACAGCAACAAACAAAAGATCTTATAACCAATCAAAAAGAACACTTAACAACAATAACAACAACAACAACAATATAGGTAGTATTAAACAAAACGAACATACCACTACAAAACTGACCATTCATTCCAAGCAAAAACCCCCAACCATATGCATGAAAACTATCAAAATCTCACCTAAGTCCCTTTTTTCTTTGCTTTTTTTCCATTTCTTTAAAGCCAACTTCACATGCAACACGCGAAAACATTTATTTACAGTCGTTTATGGACAAGCAACAGATGTTGTTTTAAAACTCATACTCATACGTGTGGTATTTGTTAAATGTTTTGTTGCAGCAACATTTCTTTACACAGCAATTTCATGTACAGTAAGTAAGTATGAATTCCCTGAAAGTACCTCATTTTTAATGGAGGGGAATTATCAAAACGTTCACATGGTTATTACTATATTTGAGATCTCTTTTAATATTTTTGGTTTTTTTCGGTTAAAGACTGGCTGCTTTCAAACACTACAATTTAGACACCGGAAAACAATGAATTTGACAGAATCCTTTAAGGCAGAGAATATCTACTAGTCGCTCGTTTAAATGTGTTTTGTTTTTCGGTGAGGAAAATACATATACATAGTAAAATATATGTCTGTGCGTGGTTAAAATATTGATATCAAAATCATTTTATTGTATTGTGTTTTTGTTGTTTATAGTTTCACATAGAGGGTTGCCAAATAAATGGGAAGAGCAGGGGAATGGTAGAGGAGATACCAGACTAAATTCTAGCTTAAAGACTAGGCTATACATAACACACAAGACGAGGCTAGAGACGAGACTAAAATCGAAACTAGAGACAAGACTAAAGACGAGACGAGATTAGAAATGAGGCTATAGATGACACTAGACTACAGGCGAGATTAGAGACTACTGGAGACCAGACTAGAGACTAGAGTAGAAACGAGACTGAAGACGAGACTAGAGACGAGATTGGATATTAGAATAGATACAAGATTAGAGACGAGATTAGAAACGAGACTGGAGACTTGACTACAAACGAGAATAGAGACGAGACGGGAGACAAGACTGGAGACTAGAAACGAGACTAGAGACGAGGCTAAAAACGGAACTAGATAAGACTAGGGAGGATACTGAGACAAGACTAGAGACGAGACTGGATACTAGAAATAAACGAGACTAGAGACGAGACTGGAGACTAGGCTAGAAACGAGGCTAGAGACGAGCCTAGAGACGAGACTGCATACGTGACTAGAGACGAGACTGGAGACGAGGCTAGAAACGAGACCGGAGACGAGACTAGATACAAGACTAGAGACGAGATTAGAAACGAGACTGGAGACTTGACTAGAAACGAGGCTAAAGACGATACTAGAGACAAGACTGGAGACGATACAGAAGACGTGGCTGGAGACGAGACTAGGGACGAGGCTGGAGACGAGACTAGAGACGAGACTGGAGACGTGACTGGACACGAGAATGGAGACGAGACTGGAGGCGAGACGGGAGACCAGACTGGAGACTTGACTAGAAACGACACTAGAGACGAAACTGGAGTTGAGACGAGACTGGAGACGAGACTAGAAACGAGACTAGAGACGAGACTGGAGACTAGACTAGAACCGAGACTGGAGACAAACCCAAAAACGACACTAGACGAAAAACGAGAGTAGAGACGAGACTGGGAGCGAAACTAGAGACGAGTCTAAAGACGACACTAGTGACAAGACTGGAGAGGAGACGAGACCGGAGAAGAGAATAGACTAGAGACAAGACTATATAGCAGAGACGAGACTGGACTATAGACGAGACTATTAGTCTGAACTATTCCCCATTAAAAGCTAATTCTAGAACCTATGGTATCTCCTTTAACCTTCTTTTCGATTAATCATAACTGCAAAGTGTTTTCTTACACACTATAGTAAACAGCACCTTAAAACGTATGACCCTTAGGGTGAACGCTATGTTACTCCATGCAGCAAAATTCCAAATACCAAATACCATTATTATCATCTCTAAAATACTGTGAACTAAACGAAACAGAAGAATGGTTTAGTTGGCCAAGCAGCAAAAAACAAACGTAAATGCAGCTACTAAAAAAAAAGAAACAGAGTTTTGAGATCAATAATACAAGATGTTAATAACGCCGCCGCTGAAGTAAATTAAAGTCTAGGCAGCAGGATTTACGTATAAAACCGAAAGAAAGATATGTATATGTAGCCAGCAACGCTAGAATTAAATATGTTAGAGCCTACTTAAGAAAACTGAGCGTACATAAAAAAGTAGAAAGAACCAACGAAATTGTAAAAAAAAAATAATAATAATAATAATAGACATATAGAGAGCAGCTTAATGTATTTTGTGGCAGGAAAACTGCAACATAACACCCACTTTTAAAGAATGAGTGAACAAAATAACACTTTGTCTTAAAGTTAGCTTAACCAGAGTCTACACTGACCAGGCAATAAGTTTTAGTATTATAAATAAAACAAGGTTTTTAAGATCTGTGTTTAAGTTTACGAGTAGTGTAAACGTATTTGAATTTTAAAGTTACGTGCTATATAACAATTTCTATATGAACAGTTTTATTTTAAAACTCATCATCTTCATCAGAGTCATCTCAAACTGTTGGAAACTAAATTCTACATACGAGTATGTGTTGCTGAAATTGCCAGCCAAAAAGAATGTGTTGAAGAGAAATAGTTAAAAATATAAACATAACCGTTGTCCAAAATTGTAGGTTTGAGTATTAAACGAGGAATTTCGTTTAAACCATGTTTCTTTTCTCTAGTTTACAAAATTTACTTTGGTTTAAATCTAAAACGTGAGATAAGCCATGATGAGGTGTTTAAACATGATTTAAGACATTTTGGTGGCAACCAAAAAATATATTACCAAAAGAAGCTTGAAGAATAGCTTAAATAAATATTTAAGAAGATTCCTGCTTTTGAAGGCAAGATAAAATAAAAAAGCAAACAAAAGGTTAAAAAGAGTTTTAGGACATAAAACTGATAGAAATAGTAAGGGAAAGGAAAACAAGTGTTTTCTTATCTTAAACAGATTTAAAAACCTGCAGTAATTGTAATTGTCCAGCAGTATAGTGCAGAATATAGTCCAGACTTTAGTCAGAAAAGAGTCCAACAAAAGAGCATTTTCGGAGAGCTCCGAAAAAAGGAGACAGAAAAGAGTCCAACTAAAGAGCATTTTCAAACCGAGAGAAAAATTTGCTTGTTACTGTCCTGAGTCGGCACGCAGTATGACTCAGAAATTCCACTTAAGAGCCCAAAAAACCCCTCATAAAAGACTCTTTTCTGACATTATCTAAGAGCTCTTTCTGATGGACCATTTTCGAATGTAATTACCCTCTCTTCTGAAGGTTTTCGGAGTAATTATTATTGTTTTTTGGGCTCATAAAGAGCGTTAACGCTTCGAAAAAGGTGTCAGAAAAGACTCTTTTCGGACTCATATGGCTTGCTGGGTTGTGCATTCCTTATGTTTTTGTTTTGAAGCCAATGCTGTTTGTCAATGATTATAAAAATAGTAACGCTGTATTTCTAAACAGTGTTCCACAAATAAAGAGTACTAAATATGATGTAGGGATACTGTGGTATTTTTGTTGTGAAAAATACTGAAAATAGTACAATAGTATTGAATTTTCCAACACTGGTACAATCTCTTCTATATGTCTTGTATTTTATCTAAAGTCTCGTGTACAGTCTGGTTAAAGTCTCATATACAGTCTCGTCTCTAGTATCGTCAATAAATAGTCTGGTCTACAGCCACATTTCGAGCCTAGTACCAAGTCTCGCCTCTAGTTTATAGTCAAGAATCCAGTCTATAGTGCAGTTTCTAGTCCAGTCTATAGTACAGTCTCTTCGTATTTTGTCTAAAGTCTTCTCTACAGTCTGGTCTACAGTCTGGTGCCTATAGTCTCATACACAGTCTCGTCTCTAGTATCGTCAATAGTCTCGCCTTTAGTCCTGTCTCTACAGTCTTTCTAGACTCGTTTCTAACCAAGTAAATAGTCTAGTCCCCAATCCTGTATATAGTCTCTAGTCTTGTCTCGTTTCTAGTCTCGATTCTGCACTCCAGTCCCGATTCTCGATACTAGTCGCATCTCTAGTCTCGATTGAGATCTATAGACTTGATTCTGGTCTGATCTCTAGTCTAGTATATAGTTTTGTCAACAGTCTCTAGTTTTGTCTTGTCTCTAGTCTTGATTCTGGCCTGTAGACTAGAATTTAGTGTCGTATCCATCCTGATTCTGGACTTTAATCTGGATTACAGTCTTTATTCTCGATTATGGTCTTGTCTCTAGTCTAGTCTAGTCTATGGTTTCCTCAACATTCCCTAGTTTTGTCGTGTCCCTAGTCTGGTCTTAGTGTCTTGAATTTAATGTCGTCTCTAGCCTTGTCTTTAGCCTCGTCTATAGTACCGTCTTTTGTCTCGCCTCTAGTATTGTATACATACTCCTGTCTCGCGTCTAACTTCGTTCATAGTGTCGTCCCTAACCTGGTCTATAGTCTGCACTACAGTCTGCAGTCTTGTCTCGATTATAGTCCCGAATCTGAACTCTAATCTCGCTATTCCCGTCTCTGGTTTAGTCTCTAATTTAGTTTCTAGTCTCGATTCAGGTCTATAGTCTCGATTCTGATCTGGTCTCTAGTCAAGTCTATAGTTTCGTGTCTTTTCTCTACTCTCGATTCTGGCCTATAAACTAGATTTCAGTGTCGTCTCCAGTCCCGATTCTGGACTCTAATTAAGATTATAGTTTCGTCTCTAGTGTAGTCTCTAGTCTGAATTCAGGTCTATAGTCTCGATTATGGTCTGGTCTCTAGTATGGTCTCTAGTTTCGTCAACGTTTTTTAGTCCTGTCTCTAGTCTCGATTCTAGTCTCATCTCTAGCCTCGTCTTTTGTTTCTAGTCTCGTCGCTGGTCTCGTCTATCTCATCTCCAGTCGCGTCTTTGGACTTGTCTCTAGTCTCGCCTCTGGTCGCATTTCTAGCCTCGTCTTTAGTCTCGTCTCTAATCTCGTAACAAGTCTTGTTGCTAGTCTCGTCTGTTGCTTCGCCTTTTGTCTCATCTGTAGTATCTTCTTAATAAATCTAAATTTATTTAAAGTTCAGCTCTCGTTACTGTATTGATTGATTGATTATATTTCAAACACAACGCTACATTAAGATCTTAATCATATCATTATTATTAGCACGTTTATTAAATATGAAGACGAAAGAACAACACGATTAAAATCTTTCAACTTATTATCAAGTAATTGCTGCAACAAGTTGATGGTGGTTATTTGAAAACTTTGTTTTTTTATAGTTTCTTTCTAATACTGGCAACTAGCTAATAAGGAAGTAGTTATTAAACCAACTATTCACACATTCAGGCAAAAGAATTGCTGAACTTTAAATGATTTTTTATATATAAATAGCAGAGATGTTAGAGAAAGTCTTTAGCTTTAAAATCAGCAGATGAAAGTTATAGTTTGAGTTGCTTAAAATACGAGCTGGATTGTTTTCTTTAACGAAGAAAACTAATTTTATGCTTGTGATTTTATTGATACTTTTTACTTATATTATTTAGTTTTCATTTAAATATTTTCATTTACATTTATTTAAAGTCTTTACATAAAAAACCAAATACTCTTGAGAAGGGTACAACAACCCTAAAGGCAAGAATTGTTTGATACAAAATATAAAATATATTTAGCCAAACATCTTCCACTGGCCTTCTTTAAGTTTGAAATCTTTGTTTTTTTTTCAGGTTTCTTGTGTAATATTTCGCTCATTATGTAGCTAAACTAAAGACAAGGAGTTCATTAGCAAGTCGGTTTGTTTGTTGATTTTTCTTGATTTTCTTTATGTTTTTATTCCTTTTTTTTTTTTTTTTTGTTTAATATTTTTTTCAAGAAAGTTTTTAATTTCTAAAGAAAGTTATTGATTTTTCTAAGGAAAGGAAGGATATGCAAAGCATAAAAGGAAAATTGTTCACAAGAAAAACAGAAAAAAAACATAATTAAGAGAAATTGTGTTAACAAACAGTTTGAAAATTTTTAATGATACACAACATGGCACACAGACTTAAATAAAATTTAAAACAGCCTAAAGGTAGACTCTTGAAAAATTATTTGAAATTTTAACAAGATTTGTTATTGATTGTTGAAGATAAAACAATGTTTTTTTTCATTAATGAAAACAAAATAAAATTGTAATTCATATAATTCTTAAAATATTAAGATATTTTATTTGAAATTATTAAAAATATTTAATAAAAAACTCACAAACAACCTAATTTTCCTTAATTTCAATAATTTAAAAAAAATTTTTTTAATTATAAATTCGTATTTTATTAAAAATTTGTTAGAATTAAAGTTCAAATTGTGTGTAGTGCTAGAAATTTTGGGTGTTATAAATTTCTATATTGGCAAATAAATGATGTTTTGTTTTAGATCTATAGAACTTTAAGTTGTCAACATTTTTTTAACTGGCGGCCATTTTGTCAGCTGTCTTTGAATTATTTTGAGTTTAGTTTGGCATTTCAACAGGACTGTCGGCTGAACAACGCTTGCAAATTGTGCAAATTTATTTTGAAAATCATGGTACGTATGGCGCACTATTTCTATTTTACGCTCAACATAATCGCCCATGAGAGCAACTAATTCGATTAACTATGGACCGTTTTCGCCGTATTTGGAGTGATGATAATTCTCAAGTGTTTGTTGAGACACTGTTTCATCCAGAAAAACTGATTGTTTGGTGTGCTGTTTGGGCTGGTCGGTACTTCTTTAAGAACCAAGCTGGCCAGAATGTTACAGTCATTGGTGTCACCGCTAAAGAGCCATGTTTACTAAACTTTTCGTTCATCAATTAAACAATCATGATAAGCAGGGGGGTTACTCTCTATTGCGATGCGAAAGCAAATTCGATGCAATAAGCGTACAAATTGATACTCTTACGCATCGAATTTGCTTTCGCATCGCAATAGAGTAACCCCCCAAAAGTTGGTTTCAACAAGACGGTGCAAAGATGTCCACAGCTCGTGCCATAATTGATTCATTGAAGAAAACATTTGGTAACCGCATAGTTTCACGTTTCGGCAACGTGAATTAGTTTCCAAGATCGTGCGATTTAACGCCGCTCTAGACTATTTTCTGTGGGGATATGTCAAGTCGCTACGTTTGACTAGTTGGAGGACAATATTCCGTGCGTATATAGGCCACAAAAATTTAAAAATTAGACTACGTCCCAGCCAGCCTTGGCTGTCATACGCCAAAAGTTATATTTAAATTATTATGTCAGAAGATTATCTTTCGAATAATATAAATTTCCTGTCAATTTAAGAAAATCATCTTTGTATTATTCCATTTCAAAGTTCTATACATCACAAAAAAACACCCTTTATTATGATTTTTCATTAGAAATATAAAGAATATTAAACATTAGATTAACTGTTTATATTCCTCTGTTTAAATTCCTGAAAAGAGAAAATTGTATGCTGAAAAACTTTTTAACCAAATAAGTTTATTTTTATCCTTAATTTTCTGTTTTCATTGGTTATTTTTAACAATACTTTCATTTTGAGACTATTTGCATAATTTATATAGAGTTTCAAACCAAAAAAAATAAAAAGAAAACTTTTATTTACACAAAGATAGCAGACTCCCTGATGTGTTTAAATTTAAAACACTCTGCAACATCATTTTAACCCCACTCCTAAAATCATGACGTATTCCAGCGAAAACGAAGAAAAAAAAAACGACACGGCACGCAAATAAATAAATACAAATTCAGTCCAGTACATTTTTGACGTTACTTACGCCTGTCACACCAATAAGGTGGTCATACATCTTTTTCCAAAAACAAAAAAAATACTCTTTCTCTAAACCAAACAAACAAAAAAAATATACTTTCTTAAACTTATATAACATGGATATGTTCGCGTTTTTTGTACCCCAGCACTATTCCTTTTCCATCTAATCTCCTACCCTTGCCACACAGTAAGACCGTTACAACAACAATGGTTAACGTCCGTTTTTTAGTTGTTGGGAAATGTGTCTGTCTGACAGTTTCCCTGCTTCAGAATCTGTAAAACTCTATGCAGAACATGCCACCCATTTAATAATCATCCCTAAACAAATCCTCAATCCACATGCAAATGAAGTATTTTTTTTTTTGGAGGATTTCTTTTCTTTTTTCTTTTTTCTTTTGGTTGTTGTAAATATATCCCAAATAACAATATTTTATACTTTAGTCCTGATGTATTCTTATAGTTGTTTTTGTTGTTGCTGTTTGTTACTTAATATGTTGTGTATGTATGAATGAGTGCTTAGTCCTGGTCGCTCGGGGAGTCATTTGTAGTTAAACGAACGAAGGTGAAGGTTTTTCAATTGGAAATTTGTTTTTTTTTTATATTTTAATTTTGGCTGATGTTTTCTCTCAGTTTTCTTTGAAACATCTTTTGTTTTTTAATTTTGTATTTGAAAAAAAAATGTTTACAAAAATTTACACGAACTAAAGGAAGCTGTAGAACTAAAACCCGGTAGGGAAAACATAAAAATTCGAAAAGAACTAGAATAGAACTAAAACAGAAGTATAACAGAATAGAACTAGAACTGGAACTAGAAGAAAACTATAACAAAACTAGAACAGAAATAGAACAGAACTAGAACAGAACTAGAACAGAACCTGAACTAGAACAGAACTAGAACAGAACTAGAACAGAACTAGAACAGAACTAGAACACAACTAGAACAGAACTAGAACAGAACTAGAACAGAAATAGAACAAAACTAGAACAGAACTAGAACAGAAATAGAACAAAACTAGAACAAAACTAGAACAGAACTAGAACAGAACTAGAACTAGAACAGAACTAGAAGCTTAAGTAGAACTGAACTAGAACAGAACTAGAACTAGAACAGAACTAGAACAGAACTAGAACAGAACTAGAACAGAACTAGAACAGAACTAGAACAGAACTAGAACAGAACTAGAACAGAACTAGAACAGAACTACAACAGAACTAGAACAGAACTACAACAGAACTAGAACAGAACTAGAACAGAACTAGAACTAGAACAGAACTAGAACAGAACTAGAACAGAACTAGAACAGAACTAGAACAGAACTAGAACAGAACTAGAACAGAACTAGAACACAACTAGACCAGAACTAGAACAGAACTAGAACAGAACTAGAACCAGGATTAAGACTGGAACAATAATCTAAACTGGAACCTGTACTATTCTCTTATTTTCCTACAGGATCCCATTCAAATCTTTCTACTTTATCTTTATTTGAAGACATTTTCTTCAATGTCAATTGACACAGGGCCTGTAATGTTTTTCCTATAAAAAAGCAGCACTAAATCTATTCATTTTTATCTTTTTTTTTTTGTGCTCTCAAAAGTCCTTCCAATAGGAAAAAATTCATTACAGTCAGTCAGTCACACTTCTTAAGCACAAAACAAAAAACAGCCGGGACAAAGATCTAGAGAGTCGAGCATGAATGAGAATATTTCGTCCTTTTATTTCAAACGTTAATTTTTATTGCATGTAAATAACGCATCAAAATGTTTGAAATGATTTTTCTTTTCATTATAATTTTTTTGTATGTGTTCAACTATTGCAGATAGAATATAAAATAAAATATAAATGAAAGGACATGAAGAGAGTGACTGGAAGGGGATGGGGTAGTGTTAGTGTGGGGCAGGGAATAATAGAATGTGAACACTTTTTTATGGATTTTCCATAAATGAATAAAAATACAGACCGACTAAGTGGAGGTTTTATAACAAACAATTTTAAGGAAAAAGAAATATAAAGTAAAAAAAAGATTACTATAAGAGGAACTGGAAACTGGCTTCATGTTGCTAGTTGAACAGCGAAGCATAATTTATAACTTGTACACTTTTTAATGTCACTAAATCAATATTATTTAAAAACAAACTGAAAAGCAAAGTTTTGTTATATTATTGGACAATTTCTAAAAATTTTAAGAAATTTTTCAATTTATTTAGAAAATGTTTTATGCAGTAGGTTTGTTTAGGCTCTTATTTATTGAAAAATGTAGAATTTCAATCATGATTGTGTGTAAATTTGTTGTTTAGAAGTGTGGTGAATTTAGTTTGGCTCCATATTTAGTTAAAAATTTCAAACAATGAAAATGTTTTTCAGTTTTATTTTTCATTAGCGAAATGAATATTATTTTTCAGTTTAAGATAAAGTTCAGTGTTCTTAAAAATTTTGCATAGTTTTCAAAAATTAAGGGGAAATTTTTATGTTTTAAGATAAATATGTAAAATTTGTGGTGTGTTGAATTTTAATAACGTGTGGTGAATTTCTTATTTTTGTCATGTTAAAATATTTTCAGCATTTTTATATGCTTTAAAGAAGTCAGAAAAGAGTTTTGCACAAAATTTTATGAAAATATGCACATTTTAAGGTGTGGTTAAATTTTTTAAGAGTGTTGAATTTTTTATATTTGCCATTTTATGCTATTTTAAAAAAATTTATATAATTTTGAGAAAAAAAAGGAAGAAATGGTTTTCAATTAAAATTTTATTCAAATATGCTAAATTTAAGGTAAGGTAAATTTCATAATTTTTGTATTTTAAGCTATTTCTTGTATGATGTAAGCAATTAAGGAAAGCAAAAATACAATTTGAAACGAAATCTTGTGGAAATATGCGAAATTTTTCACCACATAGAATTTGTTGAAAGAGTAGTGATATATTTTTTTCTCCATTTTAAGCTGTTTTTTACACTTTTATATGATTTCAATAAAACAAAGCAGCAATAATGCAATTTAGAACTAAACTTTATCAAAATATGCAAAACTTAAGGTGTGGTGAATTTCTGTTTTTTTTTATTTTAAGCTATTTTTAATACCATTATGTGATTTAAATAAAAAAAAAACAGAATTCCAAACATAATATAAAAATAATATTCAAAAAATTTAAGGTGTGGTGAATTTTTTCAACTAGTTGTGAATTAATTTTAAGATATTTTTTGATTTAAAGATTTTATATGATTTAAATAAAAAAAATTTAATACTAAATAAAATTTTATAAAAATATGCAAAATTTAAGATGTGGTGAATTTCTTAAAAGAGTGGTGAATTAATTTTTTTCTCATCTTGATCTATTTTTATAGCTTTTATGGGATTTAAATAAAAAAAGAACTGAACTTTTAACAAAATTTTATGAAATTATGCA
Source organism: Bellardia pandia (assembly GCA_916048285.2). Taxonomy (NCBI): domain Eukaryota; kingdom Metazoa; phylum Arthropoda; class Insecta; order Diptera; family Calliphoridae; genus Bellardia; species Bellardia pandia. The sequence goes on along the minus strand of OU696533.1, from coordinate 96,007,624 downwards.
AAATTTAGGATTAGGTGAATATTTTTTATTTTCAATTTAAGCTATTTTTAACACTTTTTTATGATTTAAACACAAATCAACAGCAAGAATAGCATTTTAAACAAAATTTTCCTTTAAAAACCTTTAAATATTAATAAATCTTTGATACATTTTCTACTATTACTTAACAATTTTTCAATTACTCTTGCCTCTATGCCAGCAAAGACAAATATATGTATATACTATATGTATACATATAGCTTTTAACAGCACTTAAGGTAACTACAACAAATTAATTTACTATAAATTGTAGATTTTTGAAAGTAATATGGCGCCTAGCGGTCAAAAGTTTAATACAAGTAACAATAAAAAAAAATGTAACCATAACCAGCCAACCAACAGCACAGCATAACTCATACACAAGTTTAATACAATCTATACAAGCTGAAAAAGGGTAATTCACGTGCAAACCGATCACGAACAAATCAATAATATCTCCTGTAAAGCACAGCAATAACCAAATGGAAATGGCAATGATATGCAACGCATTTTATAACTGAGGAGAAAAAAGAAATCTCAGCTTATAGAATTAACCTAACCGCCAGTAAATAAGAATAAAATAAATCGCAGGCGATAGAAAAATAACTATTGAATTCTATTAAAAGTTGCCGGGGAAAAACACACGATGCAATTTTGCCCAGCTCAAGCTTTGATCTCAGCCGGCTTAAGCTCGTATGTAAAATGCCGCTGCAACAAGTTGCCTCATGAAAGAAATTCAGCAGGGCATATTGTTGAAATATTTCAATTAACTTTTTTTGTTTTGCATAAACTCCCACCCCCCTCGCCACTCGCACCTTAGCCTTTCCTTTTTTTAAGTTTAAAGAAAACTTCATATGAACTTTTTTTTTTACAAATTTCTGTTTAAATGCTCAAGAACAATCACCAGCAAGCAGGCTTAAACAGGTAGATTTTTCGTTTTTTTTTTTTTGCCTGGCCCCATTAAGTTTAACGTCCAATAACCGCAGGTTTCCTTCATTTCATTTGTTGTTTAACCAAGTTAAAGGCATCTTAGCCAAATAATAAACAAACTAAACGAAAACTGAAAAAAGCGATCTGAAAAAAACCAAACATAAACAATGTTTTGACAAATCGCTGAAAATTGAGTAAGCAAATATAAAAATATTTTCAATTTTCAGTTGAGTAAGAAAAAAAAAACAAATCAAAAACAACTGCAGTGTACAATGTACATGTTATAAAGTATTTGAGACCTTTTGCTGGTAATATGTAGGCTGTAGTTTGAACACCAGATCATGTAGGAAACAGCAAAACAACCATGTAACTAAACTAAACATGTACGAACGAACGATATACTCGTAGCCGCAGGATGTTAATGATTGTAAATTAATAATTTAATATGACTACATGAGCCAAAGTGTGTTTTATGAAAATTACTTTATGTAAATCATATAAAGATAAATTTTCAAATCAACGCATTAAAACATAAATGATCTGCTTAAAACTGAACAACAAAAACCATTAAAAGGTGTGAGAAAAAAAGGCAAAATATTTTTTTTTAAATATTGGAAAAATATCAAATGATTTTTTAAATATTTTATGAAAAAGAAAGTCCTCAATATGTGAGAAATTTTCTTTAAAAAAATCAGTTTGTGAGAAAATTTCTTTAGAGAAAATATCTGTGTTTGTTAGAAATATTCTTTAGAGAAAATCGTTCAGTTTGTGACAAATTTTCGTTAGAGAAAATCTCTCAGTTTGTGTGAGATATTTTCTTTAGAGAAAACATCTCAGTTTGTGAGAAATTTTCTTTACGGAAAACATCTCCATTTGAGAGAAATTTTCCTTAGAGACTTATTCTTTAGAGAAAATGTTTTAGTTTGTGAGAAAATTTCTTTAAAGAACATTTTTGAGTTTGTGAGAAATTTTCATTAAAGAAAGTCTCTAGGTTTGTGAGAAATTTACGTTAGAGAAAATCTCCCAGTTTCTGAGACATTTTCCTTAGAGAAAATTTCTGAGTTTGTAAGAAATATTCTTTAGAGAAAATCGTTCAGTTCGTGAGAATTTTTTTTTAAAGAATGTCTCTCAGAGTGTGTGATAGTTGCTTTAGAGAAAATCTCCCAGTTTGTGAGAAATTTTCGTTAGAAAACATCTCTCAGTTTGTGAGCAATTTTCTTTAGAGAAAAAATCTCAATTTGAGAGAAATTTGCCTTAGGGAATTATTCTTAAGAGAAAATGTTTTAGTTTGTAAGAATTTTCTTTAAAGAACATTTCTCAGTTTGTGAGAAATTTTCTTTAAAGAAAGTCTTTAGGTTTGTGAGAAATTTTCCTTAGAGAAAATTGCTGAGTTTGTAAGAAATATTCTTTAGAAAAAAACGTTCAGTTTGTGAGAAATTTTTTTTTTAAGAATGTCTCTCAGAGTGTGTGATAGTTGCTTTAGAGAAAATCTCCCAGTTTGTGAGAAATTTTCGTTAGAAAAAATCTCCCAGTTTCTGAGAAATTTTCCTTAGAGAAAATCTTTCAGTTTATGAGAAATTTTCTCTAGAGAAAATCTCTGTTTGTGAAAAATTTTCTTTAAAGAAAGTCTCTTAGTGTGTGTGATAGTTGCTTTAAAGAAATTCTCTCAGTTTGTAAGAAATATTCTTTAGAGAAAATCTTGCAGATTGTGAGAAATTTTCTTTAGAGAAAATCTCTCAGTTTGAAGGAAATTTTCTATGGAGAAAATACCTCAGTTTCTGAGAAATTTTTTGTGGCGAAAGTCTCTGTTTCTAAGAATTACTTACAACATTAAAAATGTTCTCCTTAGAATTTGTATGCCAATTGTTATGTTCGTTAACACGCTACCCTTAATTAACTGCATTGAACACCAACGCCCTTGTTCAACTGCATTCCATTTATTTAACATCCTTAAACAAAAATTGCATATTTGCAATTTGAATGCACTTTTTGTTGCCAACTCAAATATATCCAACCCTTTTCTTTAGACCAAAGAGGTTTACAATTAAATTGACATAATGAAGTATTTAAAGGCTAAAAGCAAAACACCTTTAGAAAATGAGTTGCATGCAATTAAATGCATTTTTTTGTATTTGTTAAAAAGTTAAATGCAATTGAATGCAACAAAGAACAACATCAAAACGCACTTGCTGGTTTTGCCTACTTTTTGTTGTTTTGTTTGTGTTTTGTTTTTTTTTTAATTTTTAAATTGTGCAGCATGTTGTATGCAACAGCAGTTACAAACATTACATCAAAGGTTATATGGGTGATAAAACACTCATTATTTTGTTTGCGCAACAAAGCAAAAATTGCGTAAGGATTTTTATAACTGCTGCATTATTAACTCACACTTATTTGCCAAACAAGTACCCAGACAGACAGCCAGACATTCAGGCAGAAAGGACATTCAATTTTAAACCGGGGTTCGACAAAATAGCAATAATGGGTAAATTTTTTTGCAAATTGTCTGAACTAAGGGTGGTGGTGGTGGTGGTTTTTTTTCGCACGATGACAACCTTTTGACACCATAAGCCTTAGGTGTAAGGGAATGTTGTGAGGATGAGTAGTTGGCAAAAGTGGTGGCTTGTGAGACTGAGTAAGTTAATGAGCCTGGGAAAATTTTGCAAAATTCCGTTACATTTCGTTTTAAATCCTTGAAAGATTTGCATATTATTAATGGAGTTTTACATACGCATACATATGTAGAAACAAGCATAAATGCATCTGCAAATAGATAATTAAAAGGTAGTTTAGGGGAAGATTTGGAAATTTAAATTTATTATTATTGATTTGGGAAAAAAGGTTTAGGAAAGTGTCAATATTTGACAGAATGCAAAAATCAAGCTTTGTTTACAATTGTTAAACACAAATTGTTAATTGTGTAAAAAGGTTATCAGGGGCTTTGTTTAAAAAGGAAATGATAATAATACAAATTGATATTGACTAAAGATCAGACTGTAGACCGGAATATAGAGGAGGCTATAAAAGAAACTAGAGACTACATTAGAAAAGTGAAAAACAAATCGAAATTTCAGTTTATTTTAAACACATAACACAGCCCAACACGAAAAATATTGCCTTAAATATTTTTCTATAGCCCTAAAGGCAGATATGTCCTTCATAAAATAAAATATTACTAATTTTATAAAACTATATCGTGGTTTTACAAAAATTTAAATACAATCAATCAAAAGTAACACAGACCTCTGTGTACTGTTGTACGAGTATGTATAACCAGGGTTGTCAGGTTTTTTCACCTACGTCGCCAAAATAGTTGCCAGAAATCGGCAAAAAAAAAAATCGTAAAAATTTCGACAGTCAAATTTTGAATATTAAAATTTTCTTTTAAAAATTTCTTTTAAACCTCTTTTTCACATAGAGGGTGTTTTTTTGAGAGGTATAGAACTTCGAATTGAAATAAAACACAAGAAAATCGTTTTAATGACCATCAATTTGGCTTTATTGGAAGGATAATTTTATGCCATTAATGTTTAAATATGATTTCAGGCATGTGGCCGCCGCGGCTGGCTCGAATAAAGCCAATTCTACAGGTCCAATTTTCAACCACTTTTTCGAGCATATGGGGCCGTATGTCGGCAATAACGCCACGAATGTTGGCTTCCAATTCCCCTAACGTTTCTGGTTTGTTGGCGTAGACGAGCGACTTCACATATCCCCAAAGAAAATAATCCAATGGTGTCAAATCACACGATCTTGGTGGCCAATTGACAGGTCCATTCATTGCACGATTTGCAAGCGTTGTTCTTTTGTCAACCTGTTCATGATGAAATGGCAAACCAAACTGAACATAAATGACATTAGAGTTGCCAGATTTGACCACAAAATGCCAGTTTTATCTCTTTTCAAAAAACAAACCTGTAAAAAAAACACCCTATATGTACTTCATCTGTATCATTCATTGTAATACATTAAATCTTTTTAACATGTGTGTGAAGATAAATTTAAATTTAACTAGCACAGACAAAAACCGCAATTTTTAGCCAAGCCCATTTTGCAATTAACAGAGCACTGTTATTCACTTAACAACAATCATACTTAGAGGATTTTTTGCCATTGTGGAAATTAGGAAAAGGGCTCGGGTATGACACTATATGGAAAAGTTGGTCCTATGGTCACTATGGGATTCCAGATAATTTGAGTTCTATGTAAAAATAAATCTGGAGAGGATTTTTGGCCATTGTGGAAATTTGGAAAAGGGCTCTCCAGATTTATCAAAGTTAAAATTAATTTTATGGTAATGGATGAATATTTTACAGAAAATTGAAAAAATAAATTTAAAAAAAAAATATTTTTTTTTTTAATTTGTTGGGTAATAATTTAAAACATAAAACCCTAAAGAAAAAAAATAAAAACAATCTAAAATGTAAAAATAATTTTTTTTAGTTACTATAAAATTGATTTGTCTACTAATTTAATGAATGGTGTGAATAATATCATTCTGTTCTCTGATAGGCACCAATTAAAAGCTTTAATTCCTTGTTTCCATCACAGAGATTTTAAATTTATTTAAATTGATTTAAAAACCATGAAATCCTTTATTATTATATTAACCAAACACTCCCCTTAAAGGTGTAATTCTGAAATAAGGACATTATTATTTAACTGACGATTTAAAAATGTTCTATTTAATTGTTTGTTTTGCCCCTGCTAACAACTGGATAATTAGCATTATACTCTATTAGGGGTCAGTACTTATGAAAAACTGACCCTTTCTAAATGACTTTTAACACATACTGGTCAGACATAGATAAACAAATAAGTATAATAATTTTATATCCTTTATAAACATTCATGCATATATGTATGTTTCGTGGTCATTAAATTCTCTAATTGATAATTTGTATTTGCCCAGCAGTGTAAACATGGGTGACTACAAGACTTGTATAACAATAATATCCACTTTTATCTATTTAGAGGGTCAGTTTGTATGAATTCCAACCACCGTTTTCAAGTGGTCAAGCAGTGTTAGTAATTTTAGGGGAAGTTTTTGCTTTTTTTTCAAAACAGTGTTACTGGTCAGTTGGTTTAACTTGTCGACTTTAGTGCTGAAAGTATAGTTTGCTTTTTTTTAATAGACTTTGCATAAATTAGCATAAATCTATTTTATTTGCCACATAAACAAAACAACTTTATTAGATTTACCATGAAATATAAAAGGATTTAAAAGGGGGAAAGAGTGGTCAGTGTGTAAAAGGTTTATTTTCATGATAATTACACACTAAACAATTAAATTCAAATTAATCTCAAACAATAAAAACTTGACATAAAATCTTAAAAATAATCCTTAGCCTACCAAAAATCTGATTTGATTTTCTTACAGGAATATTAGACTCTTCATGTTTAAAATACAAAAGAGTATTTTTGTAATTTCTAGTTAAAACTATAAAATCAATGCCAACAAAAGGTTTAAGTATTTGCTTAAATTCGCTGCAACTCAACAGAAAATGGGCAAAAATAATCCCCTACTTCAAGTACTAAAACAAGTTGTACACATAAAGTAATGTTGTCTTCTTCATATACATACTCGTATTTTGCAGTAAATGGAAATTTCATATGATATTATTAAGGTTAATTTTCTTTTTTTTTTTCTTTCTTTGAAACTTTAGAAAATTTCCTTAAGATTTGAGAGTAGAAGTGAGTGGAACTGTGACATGTTAATGAATGTACATATGTTTAATAAGGAAGGAGACTATTGTAGATTTAAATCCAATGTACATCACATTACAGAGGAATGATCCTAGTACGGAGGCCTGGTATTCCTTCATTTCATTTTCTTTCTCGTATAATAGAATTCCATTGTCCAGATAATCTGCTACTTTTATACCCTTCACCTTCATGAGAAGGTTTGTCATTCCGTTTGTAATTTCCACAATATAATTTTCCAACCCTATAAAGAATATATATTCTGGATCCTTATAGATAGCGGAATCTATTAAGCCATGTCCGTCTGTCTGTCTGTCTGGATGTTGAAATCAATTTTCTGAAGTCCCCAGATACCTTCGGTATCAAAATCTTCAATAATTCTGTCAGACATGCTTTTGAGATGTTTGCTATTTAAAATCAGCAAAATCCGTCCATAAATAACGGAGATATGAGCAAAAATCCGAGACAACCTCTGAAAATTTCACCAAGAAAACTAAGTGTATTAATATTTTTACAAATAATTTCATCAACAGATGGCGTTGATCAAACAAAGTGTATTAATATTGTTACGAACAAATTCATCAACAGATGATGTTTATCGACATAATTATGCAAAATATAATTATGCATCGACAACAAAGGTGAATGGTATATAAGATTCGGCATAGCCAAATATAGCACTCTTACTTGTTATTTTTGAACGCATGTAGCACCACCTTCCACTTTACTGTGTTGCAAGCGTTTTTCACAACCAGTGTTCTTATGGCACAGTATCCTGACTAGAGATAAGACTAGAGAATAGCAATCACCGACAAATATACTGACTGCCATGTTAAGGTCGGAAAAAAATTACCATTCACTACACAAGTGTTTTGAAGTTGTATGTTGTAAACTGCGATTACGATTCACAACACTAATCGGCTTAATCGTATGAAAAATGCATGTTGTATTGTAGTCGAGACAACACAACATTTAAGTGCTGTGAACGATAATCGGGCCCTTAATTTCGAACTTTAAATATAGAAGAAAAGAGGCAGAAAGAGCAACCAGAACCGAGGTCAAATTTGGAGGTAGAATAATAGAAAGGCGGTTTAGTGACTACGTGACTTGGAGGTTTAATCTCACTATCCAAAGAAAGTCTTGACAAGACTTGAAACTTTACTGGAGAATTACTGTTTCCCGGCGGGAAATAGTATAGGTGTTCAATCACCTATACAGCATCTCAATGCAAGGGTTCGAAACTGGATAGAGTGGAATTTGATTTTACCAGAGGAAGCTCGCAGCCGACTAGATTCTCATCTAGTACTGCGGGATCAGTTATTGTCCAGGGATATATCCCTAGTTTAATTATTAGGGTGCTTGTCCCTTAACTGATAATTGGTTGAGGTCACTTCGCTGTCCACGCAGTGGCTGTCGTTGATACCCAAAGCGGGTAGAATGGCATTTGATTTAGTGGCTGGTGTTAGCTTGCGGGAGTAAGCAAACTTCGGCCAATCAATTTATCCTAGGTGCTGTTGCCGAATCAACAGAGCCGTTGAAAGTAGTGGCGACACTTAGCTCGGTGCTCAGGATTGTATGGAAAGCAAAACTTTCGTGGCAAAACTTGTGGTGGTCGGCCTTTGGACTTGGTTCGATGCGGCCTATGGCAACCAGAGCAGATCATAGTCATTGGCCTTATATGATCATTACAATGCTGCGTCAGTGCTATGCTTTCTGTTGTCCTGGGTCATGCTAACTGTACAAACCTGCGGACGGCAGGGATTAGATAGCATAGAAGCAAGGTGATCAATGTAAAGATCATGTATCGAGAAATTGCAAATTGTGTGTCCCCTGGCAAGGCATACAAAGCATGAATCTCTGTGAGACATATTCCTATGTCTTGCAGGGGCATACAATGCGGTTGACGAGCCGAGTTCGTCCTGCGTTTAAGTGCGCCGTGGAGATAAGCCAGAAGGCAGGTGCTCTACGTTAATCTTGAACAAAGTTGTACTGCAGAATAGACTTGAGAAACTTAAACTTTAGGTTAGTTTAAAGACTAGAGATTGGAGAAGAATACGGTTATAAAACTAGTGTAGTTAACTGAAATAGAATTGACTAGAGATTGGCAATAAAGATATATGGAAATTTCCATACAAAATTTGCTTTATTAACCTCTTATAAACCTGTTGTAAGTTTTTGTGAATAAGGGGGATAGACTATTCGTGACTCTGGACTAGGGACTGAACTAAACACTTTACAAGACTAGACACTAGATTTACGAGTAGACTAGATACTAGACATTAGAATAAAAGAAGATATTATATTGGATATTAGACAAGTGTACAATAAAATTTCTTGTAGAGTTTCGTTTAGATTAGAAATTCTACAAGAAATTTCTTTTAGACTAGAAATTCTACACGAAATTTTAATGTAGGCCACAGTTTATAACATAGACTACACTACACTATAGACTAGTGTATAATGAGGTATACAGATAAATCTATCTTCTATTCTGTTGCCATTTCGTTAGTGCTGTCCTCTTTATTTAAGTTCAGTAACTATTTCTTGCCTTTTAGCACCCTGTATTTTCTTACAGATTTTCTTATAAGAAAACTTATTGGTTAAGAAATGTTTTCAGCTGAAAAGAAAAACGGAAACGTCTGCAAATTTAGAAAAAAAACAAAAAACAACAAAATTATTTCTCAACTTTGTTTTTGCTTAATGAGCAAACATCAGCAGCAACAACTACATATATAAGATTTTTTTCATAAAAGAAAGAAAAAAACAATTTATATATATGTTTTATATATGTATTTTTATTTACATATACAAACACACATAAACACATTAAGGGTGCGTAAGGATAACAAAACATTATTTAAACAATACAATAAGGAAAAAATCCAAGAAGCAAGTGCACAAATATTAATGTCTGGCCATAGATGAAGACTCTTTCCCAAACATACTAATATTACATACATACATATGTATATCCTGGTTACCATTATATTTAGCTACATCTACATACTCCTCAACCTAGCCAGAACTTAAGCAGGACGTTGTAAAACATAAACAGAAGCATGTAAAAATAAACGAATTTTTTCCATTAAAAATATCCTCTAAAATATTGTTTGTTTTCATGTGTTCTTTATCTTGAGCTTCCTTCAAGTTTTCTTACTCTAAAGTAATGAAGTATAAAGGACATTTGCTGGATGTGTGGTAGAAGTAAGCGTTTGTAAGTGGTATGGGCGTAAAAGTAATAATAGAAATAATATGAATTTTGTTTTTTTGAGATAAATACACGCACTTTTTTGTAAATGTAATGAAAAAATGGTTGTATGTTAAGATTTGGTTTTAAGTGTAGGGAAATCATTAGTATTGTTAGTTTATAGCCTTGGTATGGAAAATAGAAAATTTTAGAAATTTTAAAGTTTGAGAGAACTTTAATTTCTTAAGAAATTTGTAAAAGAAAATATTCGATTAAAAAAGAGGAATTTTGGCTCACAAATAATATAGTATGATTTTATTAAGTTACAGATATTCTTTCAGAGAGTTTAATTATAAAATTCGCGAGCTGAAATATTAAAATTCTAAGAAAAAATATTTGTTTTTAATTCTGGATTATTTAACTGAATACAAACAATTGACATGTGAAATTTTGACGAAAATTACAATTATTTGCTTTTATAAGGTTATCAATTGTCTTCCCCGGAGTTTAGTTATAAAATTCGGGAGCTGAATTAATGAAAATCTTAAAAAATTTATTTTATGGTTTTAAATTTAGGATTTTTTTTGGCGAATAGTATTTTGAAAACTTGCTAAAAATAAATAAATAATACTATTAATAAAATTTTGCAAAAACCATATTTTTTTTTTTTAAATTCTGGAATTTTATTTTGGGAATTTTATTTTTAAACCTTGAGAACAAAAAAAACTTTAATAAAATTTCAAATTATAATCGATCTATAATGTAAAAGGAAAATTATGTATTTGTCAATTACAATCTTGCTAAACTGTTGCAGCAAACAACTAGAATCAGTTGATAATAGTATGCTTACAAACTCGCCTATTACCTTTAATTCCTTAAAGATTCCTTTGTTCCTTTTAAAATTTTAATGGCTCAAGTGTATGATGTGTAGCTGCATAATCACTTTTTTGTTTCTAGTTTACACTTTTTGGGGGTATAAATTTTATGAAGGTTTTTTTTGTACTTTTAGTGAAAAAAATCTACCCTCTATTTTTTACAGAAAAATTTGTATATGTTTTTCAGATTTTTTTTTTTTTTTTTGGGTAGCAATAATCATTAATGCTGGCAGAATATTTAAAAGTATAAACCTTACATATAGAGAAAATAGAAATAGGAAAAAATTAAAATAATGTGTCCCTTGTCGTCAACAGATGAAAGCAACAAAAGTGCGTTAATCATACAGTGGGAAGGAATAAGATAAATTTTGTTATAAAGATGTGTTTTATATGTTCATTAGACAGACATATTTTTTATGAAAACTATGTCTGCTAGACAGATATATTTCCTGTGGAAACAATGTCTGTTAGTTAGACATATTATGTGTGAAAACTATGTCTGCTGGACAGATATATTTGTTATGGAAACAATGTCTGCTAGACGGACATATTTCCTATGGAAACAATATTTGCTAGACAGACATATTTTCTATGGAAACAATGTCCTATGGAAACAATGTCTGTTAGACAAACATATTTCCCATAAAAACAATATCTGTTTAACAGACATATTTCCTAAGGAAACAATGTATGTTAGACAGATATATTTCCTATGGAAACAATGTCTGCTAAATATACATATGTGAGAGAAATATTTCCTAATGAAACAATGTCTGTTAGACAGACATATTTTGTATGAAAACTATTCTGTTAGACAGATATATTTCCTATGGAAACAATGTCTGCTAGACAGACATATTTCCTTTGTAATCAATGTCAGAAAAACAGACATATTTCCTATAGAAACAATGTCAGCAAAACAGACATATTTCCTATGAAAACAATGTCTGCTAGAGAGACATATTTCCTTTGTAATCAATATCTGCTAGACGGACATAATTCCTAAGGAAACAATGTCTCTTAGACGAACATATTTCCTATTAAAACAATGTCTGCTAGACGGACATACGTAAACAATGTCTGCTAGAGAGACATATTTCCTAAGGAAACAATGTATGTTAGACAGACATATTTTGTATGAAAACTATTCTGTTAGACAGATATATTTCCTATGGAAACAATATTTGCTAGACAGACATATTTCCTAAGGAAACAATGTCCTATGGAAACAATGTCTGTTAGACAGACATATTTCCATACCAGCCCACCGTCACTACGCATTGAATATTAAGCTACTGCTTTAAACGAAGAACCAAATGTTTAATGGCTAAACACAACCATTATATATATAGTTCAAATGCAATTTCTTTTTAGATAAACCTACTATATCTGTTTTTTTACCCAAAATCTATAGAATTTAACAGACATACAGCCCAAGAAATAAACAAATTTTAAGGATCTTTTGCTAAGTAAAAACAAAAATCATTAAAAAAAACGAAATATGTAGAAAACTGAAACGTATGTGCATGAATATTTACGCATGAGGAAAGAGCATTTTTCCTTCCCCCTGCCCTGAACTCATTCAAATGCTACACAACATTGGTAAATAATTATGCAAATTAGTTTGTAGCATAACAGCCAGGCAGTCAGCCATCCAGCCAGCCATCCATCTACTACGTGTATATTAGAAGTTTATCATACAAACTTTATTCACTATATAACACAACACAATTGCTAGAGACAAAAAAAAAAGTACAGTTCACTGGCATTAGCAAAACTGTTAACGAAAAAAAAAAAATTTCCAACGAAATTCTATAAAATTCATTAATATTCATCAATGTATTGATCCTTTAAGCGACTATGTTGAAAAGAAAAGAAATTAAATCCCACCAAACAAAACATTTTTATGCAGGCAACTAATAAGCAAATTTGTTTTCGTTGTGTATGAGAAATATTTAAGAATATAATTTTAATAAAAACAAAGTTGCAACCCAGTGACATTTTTGTATAACATTTAAATCACTTCTAGGTCAAAAATAAAACACTAACTTATTGTAAAACAACATTTAAAAAAGGGGTTAAAATAGAATGTTATAACTAGCTGCAATTGCACAGCAATTAAATTAGGAAATAGTTAATATTAAGAAGTAAGAAGTCCGGTTAGCATGTGTGTGGCAATCAAATTTTTTAGGATGCCAAATAACTTAGAAAATTTCAAATTGCATCCTCAGAACAGCTACTCCATAGAGCATATTGCTATTGAAACTCAGCTAAATTGATGCACTGATAACCAAGATGCTAGATCAACTGCTAGAGCTTCTGGAACATGATGACCTGCCACTGTTGCCGGTGAATTTATTGGCTCCTAAAAAATTAGCAACACTACAAGTTTCGGCTTATCATAACATTTTCTTTCCATTTCAAAGAAAACTACAAATTATTTAAAGGATTTAAACAATCCTTTAAAACCTACACAAAACACACCCACTCCCCATTAAAACCTAAGGAAATATTTAGCTGAAATCAAAAGTCTAAAGAAAACAATTTATTCAAAATCCTTAAGGATCTCTTTGACTACATTTTTTGATGAGTTTTGATGTTTGAAGATGACATGACTAAACCCTCTGCCAAATATTCGCTTTTTGCTCAAACGCCAAATAAACGCCCCTAAATCCAAAAATTCTGTTCTCTAACTTTCATGGTTTTGTTTGTAGTTGTTGGTAAATTTAGGAGGATTTAGCTGCTTGCCTCCAAAAAAAAAAAAGTTAGATATTATTGTTGTTATTATTATATGTCTTGTCTTATATGTCATCTGTTTAAGCTCTAAAAATTAATGATGCCTTAAAAAAATAACATGAAGGGCACAGAGCGGTAAGAGAGAAGGAAATTAACGTTTGAATGTATATTCACAAACGAATGTGTTTTGCATTCAATAATATCAAATAACCCAGCAACAAAATTTATATAGAAATTTGCTCTGTTAAAGAAAGATTCTACTTTTCCATAGAAAAATTCTCTGTGAAAGAGACTGATTTTCAATAGAAAATTTCTCTGTGACAGAGCCTGATTTTCATTAGCAAATTTCTGTATGAAAGAGACTGATTTTCAACAGAAAATTTCTCCGTGAAAGAGACTGACGTTCTATAGAAATCTTCTCTGTTAAAAAGTCTGATTTTCTAGAGAAAATTTTTCTGTGAAAGAGAGTGATTTTCAATAGAAAATGTTTCTGTAAAAGAGTCTCCTTTTCAATAGAAAATTTATCTTTGAAATCTTCTCTGTAAAATTTATCTTTGAAATCTTCTCTGTGAAAGAGTCTCCTTTACCATAGAAAATTTATCTTTAAAACAGACTGATGGTTCTATAGAAATCTTCTCTGTAAAAGAGTCTTGTTTTCCATAGAAAATTTCTGTGTGAAAGAGTCTGCTTTTCTATAGAAAATTTCTCTGTAAAAGCGTCTTCTTTTCCATAAAAAATTTCTCGGTGCAAGAGACTGATTTTCAATAGGAAATTTCTCTGTGAAAGAGACTGATGTTCAATAGAAAATTTCTCTGTAAAAGAGTCCCTTTTTCCATAGAAGGTGTCTCCTTTTTCGATAGAAAATTCTCGCAATATGACCCACAAATAATTTTGATTTCTTATCCGGAACAAATTTTTTTATGTAACTCTGTCCATTTCGTTTATAATTTTATTTATTAATTAATATTTTCCCCCTACTAATTATAATTATCCTATTTTATTTCTAATAACTCTACAACATAAATTCACCTGTTTTATTTTTAGAGCGCTTTTATTACACGTATGTGTTCAGTGTAATAAAATTATGCAAATTTTTATTAGTCCTTTTTTCATACATACGATTTGAAGAAAATAATTTAACACAAACGCCTACAACTTGCTGGCCAGCGAAAGAAAATATAAATGCAAATTAAACTATAAAAATTATTGTTAACAACACGTTATTTCCAACTCCTAATGAGTGACCCCCTCCTGACCCCGCTGCCAAACATACATTCACATATTCATTTATACACATGTCCTTTTTTCTAACACGTGCCTACGTGCGTTGTATATTAAAACTAAATTGCATGAAGTATAATGAGTAAATGTGAATGTAAATTTGTGTTTGTATGTTAATTTTTTTCATAATGACCTTTGACTTTATTATCCATTTTCGGTTTCAGTTGACCCTCTATGACTTTCTCTCACACGGCCAAATTTGTAATAAACACTCTTGTTTAAGTTAGATTATGACTTGATATTTTGTTTTTGGAGGTTTTCGTCCTTTCTAAAGCCTAAACTTTTTTGGGTTTTCATGTTTTTCGTTGGTTTTTTTTTGCCAAGATTGATAATTATTCACATTAGGCTTTAACATGGTTTTGTTTTGTTTTTGTCCAGAATGAGCTTGTATGTTTTGTGTTTTAATTGTGTGCCATATTAAAAAGTCATTTGGTTTGTAAATACCAAATAAGTTCTGTTACAGATTTTGTTTGGGCTTGAGTTTAACTTCTGGTCAACGGAAGTTTAACACACATACCGGAAATGCGTGCTTGCTTTAGTGTATGTTAAAATACGCATATTATATGAATATATTTTTATGGATTAATCATTAATATTTATTCTAGTCGTATAAATGTGTGTGGAAAATTTGAATTTAAAGATTTATCATTAATAAATGTCAAGATATTAAACGTATGGATAAATTAATTTCAAATTAATATTAATGATTGTGGAAAATATATATGTAGCAAATGATACAGAACAATTCTGAGTTTCTAAAAAAAACTTTCTGTGGAACAACATTCTGTTTCTAGGAGTAATTTTTTATGGAAAATCACTGACTTTCACTTGGAAATGTTTTATAGAAAAACACTGTTTTTTATCCAGAAATTTTCTATAGAAATTCACTGGCTTTTATACAGAAATTTTCTATAGAAAAGCACTGGCTTTTTTATCCAGAATTTTTTTTAAAGAAAATCACTGTCTTTTATTCAGAAATTATTTACAGAAAATTCCCGTCTTCAAAATCACTGGCTTTTATTCGGAAATTTTCTACAGAAAATCACTGGCTTTCATCCAAAAATTTTCTATATAGAATCAGTATTTTTTATCCAGAAAAATAGAAAATCTTTGGCGTTTTTCCAGAATTTTTTTATAGAAAGTCACTGGCTTCGACTTGGAAATTTTCTATATAAAATCACTGCTTTTTATCTAGAACTTTTTTATAGAAAATCACTGGCTTTTATCCAGAAATTTTCTATTAAAAATCACTGGTATTCACTTGAAAATGTTCTATAGAAAATCACTGACTTTCATTTAGAAATTTGCTATAGAAAATTATTGTTTTTTATCCAGAAATTTTGTATAGAAAATCATAGCTTTTATCCAGAAATTTTCTATAGAAAATCATTGGCTTTTATCCAGAAATTTTCTATGGAAAATCACTGGCTTTTATCCAAAAATTTTCTATATAAACTGACTGTTTTTTTATCCATAAATTTTGTATAGAAAATCATAGCTTTTATCCAGAAATTTTCTATAGAAAATCATTGGCTTTAATCCAGAAATTTTCTGTGGAAAATCACTGGCTTTTATCCAGAAATTTTCTATATAAAATGACTGTTTTTTTATCCTGAATTTTCTATAGAAAATCACTGACTTTCATTCAGAAATTTTCTATAGAAAATCAGTGGTATTCACTTGGAAATGTTCTATAAAATATCACTGTTTTTTTTATAGAGAAATTTTCCATAGAAAATCACTGGCTTTAATAAAGAAATTGTATGTAGAAAATCACTGGCTAAATGTGTTTATTTTACTAAGAAATTTTCTATAGAAACTGTATCTGTTTCTCGTAGAAATTTCCTAAAGAAAAGGTGTCGGTTTCTCGTAAAGTTCTCTATAAAAATGTGTCGGCTTTCATTGGGAAATTTTCTATTCAAAATCAATCAGTTGCTGGGAGAAATTTTTATAAAAAAATTATTCTGTTTGACTGAGTAATTTTCTATAGAAAATGTGCGTCTTTCTTTAAGAAATTTTGTATAGAAAATATTCCTATTGTTTTGAGAAATTTCAGCCTGCTTGTCAGTGTAATTTCCTATAGAAAATACATCGGTTTCGGAATCTTTTTTTAATATATTTCATATCTCTCATATTGTATGTTTTCTTTCACATATAATTGATGAGTTATTGCTTTATTATAACTAAATATTTTTCATTAATTTATCTAATTTAACATATTTCTGGTATTACTTAGTGGCCCCAAAAAGTTTAACTTACAAAAAACAAATTTAAAAATTGTTAGCAATAAATAAAAATAAATCAAAATTAATGATTTTCTGACACATCTGTGTTAAAATGAAACTTTTAAAGTTCCTCATTTCACTTTCATTGTTGACGTTTCCAATACAAAATGGAGCTCTTACATTAAATCATCAATCTTGTTTAAATTTTGTGGCTGTCTTTATTTAGCGTATGGCGGCGGCAAGGTATTTGGAAGACAACCCTTTTTACGGCCTTAAGATAGATGGACCGAAATACATAAAGAGTTAAATGTAACCAATATTGGTGTGAAAAAGCGTGTGTCATATAAAAGGAACGCTTATACACATATACACACTTATGTTTTCATTTAGATTCACAGTAAATAAGAGCTTTCAGGATAAAGAGCAAAAGAGAGTAGGTATATAAAGCACAACTCGCATGAACGACTTGCAAAGTAGCGAATTCGTTGTATGATTTCCCCGCCAAATAAAATTTTGTCAAAGTGTGTATTGGGCAAAAAAAAAAATACACACGCAATGCGTATGTGTATATAAAATCAAACACAAACTCTCATACTCTCATACACTTATGTATTTCAGATGCTGATGCCGGAAAAAAGGGTTGAAAAATCAAAGGACATTCATTCACAGCAATAGATACACAACACAGCAAGCCACGGTGTGTGCAAAAGTACAAGTGTGAATGAGTGTGTGTAATTACAAAGTGTTGCCATATTGTTGGTAATTTAAATTTGAGGTTTAATTTGTGTTTAGTTTTCTATTATTATTAGAAAGGTTTTTCTTTTGACTGTTGTTGTTTTAAAAGAGTTGTTTCTTTATTATTGCTTTGAGTGTCCTTTTGTGTGTAGCTGTAATTGTATCCTTTTTCTGAACTGCCAGCATCGTTTGACAGGATTTTTAACGCAACAACAAGGACAAAGTTCAGTTATACTTTAAAGCCTTAACAAACTTGAAATTGTAAATTTAAAATGCTTTAGATTGGCTTCTAACGAAATAAACTGTCTTCACTCAGTCCTGTTTTTGTCAGTTGTAATATCTCTGGCAAACTCTTTATTACACATTTTGATGACATTTGTTACTATCACAGCAATATTTTCAGTTAGCAGCCATTATAATAAATTTTATTTTTGTTACCGCACACGGAACCAGCGAAAAACAAAACCAACCAACCAACCCACATCGAATATTGTTAAAATGAAAACCATCAGTAGTAGCTTTTTCTTTTCTACTTCTGCTGCCCATAAAATAAAGTTAAACCCTTATCTTTTTTGTGGCTTTCATTTATTTTGGACGTTTATTTCTCACTACTCTCCATACACTCCATCCATTACATTATTAATACCCCGGCCCCCACCAAACATCATTGCAGCAACATGGGGAAAAAAAGAAACAAGAAATTTTCGTGGTTTAATCTCATCATTTAATGAAAAATATTTTACATCAATTTCACAACAAATAAGAAGACAAGGATTCGTTTTATTTCATACACTTGAATGCTTTCAGATTATTAGCTAAAGAAAAATAATTGAAATAACTAATACTAGCAGTACTTAAATTAAGAATGAAAATATATAGTAGTGAATTATTCGAAATGCTTAAGGATACCTTTAGTTATCAAAGGCGTTAAGAGAAGTCCTCTATATAAACTATATATAAACTATTTCTGGGTGAAAGCCAGTGATTCTCTATAGAAAAATTCTGAATGAAAGCCAGTGATTTTCAATAGAAAATTTCTGAATGAAAGCCAGTGATTCTATATAGAAAATTTCTGTGTCAAAGCCAGTGATTCTCTATAAAAAATTTCTGAATGAAAGCCAGTGATTCTATATAGAAAATTTCTGAATGGAAGCCAGTGATTTTCTATAGAAAATTGTTGAATGAAAGCCAGTGATTTCTGAAAGAAAGCCAGTGATTTTCTATAGAAAATTTCTTCATGAAGGCCAGTAATTTTCTATAGAATATTTTTGAATGAAAGCCAGTGATTCTCTATAGAAAATTTCTGAATGAAAGCCAGTGATTCTCTATAGAAATTTTCCGAATAAAAGCCAGTGATTTGCTATAGAAAATTTTTTAATGAAAGCCAGTGATTCTCTGTAGAAAATTTCTGTGCCAAAGCCAGTGATTCTCTATAGAAAATTTCTGAATGAAAGCCAGTGAAAATTTCTGAATGAACCCAGTGATTCTCTATAGAAAATTTCTGAATGAAAGCCAACGATTTTCTATAAAATTTTTTTCAATGAAAGCCAGTGATTTTCTATGGAAAATTTCTGTATGAAAGCCAGTGATTCTCTATAGAAAATTTTTGAATGAAAACCTGTGATTTTCTATAGAAAATTTCTGAATCCAACAGACTTTTTAAAAAAAGTTCTCTGTGTCAGAGTCTCATTTTCTATAGAAAAATTTTCTGTACAAAATATTTATTTTCTATAGAAAATTTCTTTATACAAAAATACTCTATAGAAAATTTCTGAATGAAAGCCAGTGATTCTCTAGAAAATTTCTTCATGAAAGCCAGTTATTTTCTATAGAAAATTACTGAATCTAACAGATTTTCTACAAAAACAACAGATTTTCTACAGAAAATTTCTCTGTACAAAATACTTGTTTTCTATAGAAAATTTCTTTATACTAAAATACTCCTTGCCAGAGTCTCATTTTCTATAGAAAACTTCACTGTGTCAGAGTCTTATTTTCTATAGAATTAATTTGTTCAATGAATTTATTGTCTAAAAATTTTTATTATTTTTCCTTCAATAACTTTCTGTTTGATTAAAAATTGATAGTATTCGTATTTGTTGTTATAATATTCTTATTCCCAACTGTATAATACTACTCCCTCCCATTCCCGTTTAGCCAGAAGATGATATGATGTCATTGCTGTTTTTTATATTTTTAAAATACGAATAAATGAACGAAATTAAACCTTTTATTTTTTTTCTATTGCTACAAAATATAATCCTATTTCCATAACTGATTTTTGTGCCCTATAATTGGTTTATTTGGTTGAGAAAGTTTTTTGAGATGCAGTGAAGTGGTGTCTTTATTTATAAAACTATTTCTATGTTTCCCGTTGGAGAGAAATTTTCTCTGGAAAATGTCTTTATTTCGGAGAAAATTTTTCTAGAATATGGGTCTCTGTTGCAGAGAAATTTGTCTGTATTTGAGAGAAAAGTTTGCCTCTATATCGAAGAAATTCTATGTAGAAAATTTGTTCTATTTGAGAGAAATTTGTAGAAAATTTGTCTCTATTTAAATGAAATTTTCTTTAGAAAAGAAATCCTTTGAAGAAAATTTTCCTGTATTTCAAAGAAATTCTTTGTAGAAAATTTATCTCTATTTAAAAAATTTGCCTCTATATCGAAGAAATTCCGTATAGAAAATTTGTCTCTATTTTGAAGACATTCTCTATAAAAAATTTGTCTCTATTTGGGAGACATTTTCTATAAAAAATGTGACTCTATTTTTCTATAGAAAATGTGCCTACATTGGGGAAACATTTTCTATAGAAAATATGTCTCTTTTGGGGAAACATTTTCTATAGAAAATATGTCTCTATTGGGGAAATGTTTTCTATAGAAAATATGTCTCTATTGGGAAAATGTTTTCTATAGAAAATTTGTCTCTATTTGGGAGACATTTTCTATAAAAAATGTGTTTCTATTTGGGAGACATTTTCTTTTGAAAATTTGTCCCTATTTTGGAGACATTTTCTATAAAAAATTTGTATCTATTTGGGAGACATTTTCTATAAAAAATGTGACTATTTTTTAATATTGTTCTACAGAAAATGTGCCTCCATTGGGGAGACTTTTTTTTATAGAAAATGTGACTCTATTGGGGAAACGTTTTCTATATAAAATATGCCCCTATTGGTGATATGTTTTCTATAGAAAATATGTATTTATTGGGCAAACATTTTCTACAGAAAATATGTCTCTATTGGGGAAATGTTTTCTATAGAAATATGTGTTTCTATTTGGGAGACATTGGTAGACGTAGGGTATTAAAAATTCGTTAGTATTTCTTATTCAAAATGCCTTCTTCTTAAATTGTATAAAATAAAGAAAAGTATTACGAATATGAAGACTGATGAAAATGGAAAGCATAGTGGGAGGTGGAGTTTACATATAAATATAATAAGATGCTGTAAAAATCAAGTTAAATCCTTTATGAGTGTTTGTTCGTTTGTTTGTTTGTTTGTTTCTTTCATTCTGCCATTTTTCCATCAGCATCAAACTAAAAACTTTCTCAAGTATGATTGCGTCGGCAGGGAGTGGGGGGAAGAAGGTCGCGACTTTTTACATAAACACATACGCCCAGGCAGGGGCTAAAGCAGAAAGTTAAGGATGCTAGAAAGTATGTACATGGATGTATGTATGTTGGAGGATGTGTATCAGCATATAGTACTCATATTGGATGCGTCTTGTCTTGTTACAATTTTTCATTTTTAAATTGTTGTTTTTTTAGAGTTTAGGCATTATTTCAATGTTGCCATTGCCGTTGAATTTCGGGCTGCTAAGCAAATATGTGCCTGTAATTTAAAGTCTTCAGCAGCTACAACAATTTATCATAATACGCATTTTAAAAAGCTATACGTATGTAAATATATATGTAAGTTTTTATGAATTTACTATGTCATCTTTTTGCGTTTAGCTTCAACCATGGCATGGCTGGGTGGCGGCGTGATGTTGTGTTACGTACGAGCGAACGAGTGAATTGCTTAAGAGGATGACGAGGGAGGCAAGTAAAATGAATGCGGAATGCGTATATTTCAGGGTAAATATGCTACATACTTAATGTACGACGAGTAAGTAAGTAATAAGATACAACAGATACACACATGTGTATGTACATTGTACAGACACATATCCTGTTAAGCACTACTTAGTTAAGAGGGGGAGTCTTGACTCCCTTTGGTGCTGCTGCTGTTTATGTTCTTAATGTATTTAGCTGTAGTAGATGGGTTGAATTCTATTACTTTCTCTCTAAACAAATAGGAAAAATTATAAAGCTGTAATAAATTGGATTAGTTCAAGTAGAGACGCCATTTTTATTTAATCAAAACACAAACACGAGGGTCATATAAAAAATTTTATTTTATTACCAGCGTTTTAAAATTAATAACAAGAATTTTTTTTTATTAAAAAACATTTTTCATTTCATTAATTTTCATTTTTATGTGATTTTTACATATACATATTTCCCAAATTGTTTCTATTTCCTAAACATAAATTTGCATATGAAATGTTTTGGAAACACCTTGATTTTTTTGTTGTTTCAGAAATTTATTGTTTTGCAAAATGAAGTGGATTTTTTTCTAAGCATCCTTTTAAATGTGTGTTGCAATATCCTTTGTGTTGCTGTAATAATCTGTTCATATGCAAATTTTTATTAGAAAAAAGGATTTTTGTTTAATTTATGCCTGCAGCTGCTGCTGTTGAATCGGTTTTTATATGTAGATGCTGCAAATTGTCACAGCAAACTATTGTGAAAAATAATTTGTAATATTTTGTGATCCAATACATTTGTAGGTTATAATAAAAAGCGGCAACAAAGAAAATAAAAAGCCGTCGGCAAAATATTATACAGAAATTTCTATTAACAAGCGAAATTTCCTATAGAAAATGTAGATCAATTAGAGAAACATTTTCTATAGAAAATGTAGCTCAATTAAAGAGATATTTTCTATAGAAAATGAAACTCAATTAGAGAGATTTCTCTTTAGAAAATGTAGCTCAATTCGAGAAAGATTTCCTATAGAAATTGTGTCTCAATTAGAGAAAGTTTTTTTAAAGAAAATTTAGCGCAATAAAAAAATAATTTCTATAGAAAATGTCTCTCAATTAGAGAAATATTTTCTATAGCTAATGTAACTCAATTAGAGAGATTTTTCTATAGAAAATAAAGATTAATTCGAGAAAGATTTTCTATAGAAAATGTGTCTCAATTAGAGAAAGATTTTCTATAGAAAATCTAACTCAATTACAGATAAATTTCCTATAGAAAATGTGTCTCAATTAGAGAAAGTTTATTTTAAAGAAAATGTCGCTCAATTAGAGAAATATTTTCTATAGCTAATGTAACTCAATTAGAGAGATTTTTCTATAGAAAATAAAGATTAATTCGAGAAAGATTTTCTAAAGAAAATGTGTCTCAATTAGAGAAAGGTTTTTATAGAAAATCTAGCTCAATTAGAGAAATATTTTCTATAGATAATTAGAGAGATTTTTCTATAGAAAATGTAGATTAATTCGAGAAAGATTTTCTATAGAAAATGTGTCTCAATTAGAGAAAGTTTTTTTAAAGAAAATGTAGCGCAATAAAAAAAAATAATTTCTATAGAAAATGTCTCTCAATTAGAGAAATATTTTCTATAGCTAATGTAACTCAATTAGAGAGATTTTTCTATAGAAAATAAAGATCAATTCGAGAAAGATTTCCTATAGAAATTGTGTCTCAATTAGAGAAAGTTTTTTTAAAGAAAATTTAGCGCAATAAAAAAATAATTTCTATAGAAAATGTCTCTCAATTAGAGAAATATTTTCTATAGCTAATGTAACTCAATTAGAGAGATTTTTCTATAGAAAATAAAGATTAATTCGAGAAAGATTTTCTATAGAAAATGTGTCTCAATTAGAGAAAGATTTTCTATAGAAAATCTAACTCAATTACAGATAAATTTCCTATAGAAAATGTGTCTCAATTAGAGAAAGTTTATTTTAAAGAAAATGTCGCTCAATTAGAGAAATATTTTCTATAGCTAATGTAACTCAATTAGAGAGATTTTTCTATAGAAAATAAAGATTAATTCGAGAAAGATTTTCTAAAGAAAATGTGTCTCAATTAGAGAAAGGTTTTTATAGAAAATCTAGCTCAATTAGAGAAATATTTTCTATAGATAATTAGAGAGATTTTTCTATAGAAAATGTAGATTAATTCGAGAAAGATTTTCTATAGAAAATGTGTCTCAATTAGAGAAAGTTTTTTTAAAGAAAATGTAGCGCAATAAAAAAAAATAATTTCTATAGAAAATGTCTCTCAATTAGAGAAATATTTTCTATAGCTAATGTAACTCAATTAGAGAGATTTTTCTATAGAAAATAAAGATCAATTCGAGAAAGATTTCCTATAGAAATTGTGTCTCAATTAGAGAAAGTTTTTTTAAAGAAAATTTAGCGCAATAAAAAAATAATTTCTATAGAAAATGTCTCTCAATTATAGAAATATTTTCTATAGCTAATGTAACTCAATTAGAGAGATTTTTCTATAGAAAATAAAGATTAATTCGAGAAAGATTTTCTATAGAAAATGTGTCTCAATTAGAGAAAGATTTTCTATAGAAAATCTAACTCAATTACAGATAAATTTCCTATAGAAAATGTGTCTCAATTAGAGAAAGTTTATTTTAAAGAAAATGTCGCTCAATTAGAGAAATATTTTCTATAGCTAATGTAACTCAATTAGAGAGATTTTTCTATAGAAAATAAAGATTAATTCGAGAAAGATTTTCTAAAGAAAATGTGTCTCAATTAGAGAAAGGTTTTTATAGAAAATCTAGCTCAATTAGAGAAATATTTTCTATAGATAATTAGAGAGATTTTTCTATAGAAAATGTAGATTAATTCGAGAAAGATTTTCTATAGAAAATGTGTCTCAATTAGAGAAAGTTTTTTTAAAGAAAATGTAGCGCAATAAAAAAAAATAATTTCTATAGAAAATGTCTCTCAATTAGAGAAATATTTTCTATAGCTAATGTAACTCAATTAGAGAGATTTTTCTATAGAAAATAAAGATCAATTCGAGAAAGATTTCCTATAGAAATTGTGTCTCAATTAGAGAAAGTTTTTTTAAAGAAAATTTAGCGCAATAAAAAAATAATTTCTATAGAAAATGTCTCTCAATTAGAGAAATATTTTCTATAGCTAATGTAACTCAATTAGAGAGATTTTTCTATAGAAAATAAAGATTAATTCGAGAAAGATTTTCTATAGAAAATGTGTCTCAATTAGAGAAAGATTTTCTATAGAAAATCTAACTCAATTACAGATAAATTTCCTATAGAAAATGTGTCTCAATTAGAGAAAGTTTATTTTAAAGAAAATGTCGCTCAATTAGAGAAATATTTTCTATAGCTAATGTAACTCAATTAGAGAGATTTTTCTATAGAAAATAAAGATTAATTCGAGAAAGATTTTCTAAAGAAAATGTGTCTCAATTAGAGAAAGGTTTTTATAGAAAATCTAGCTCAATTAGAGAAATATTTTCTATAGATAATTAGAGAGATTTTTCTATAGAAAATGTAGATTAATTCGAGAAAGATTTTCTGTAGAAAATGTGTCTCAATTAGAGAAAGTTTTTTTAAAGAAAATGTAGCGCAATAAAAAAAAATAATTTCTATAGAAAATGTCTCTCAATTAGAGAAATATTTTCTATAGCTAATGTAACTCAATTAGAGAGATTTTTCTATAGAAAATAAAGATCAATTCGAGAAAGATTTCCTATAGAAATTGTGTCTCAATTAGAGAAAGTTTTTTTAAAGAAAATTTAGCGCAATAAAAAAATAATTTCTATAGAAAATGTCTCTCAATTAGAGAAATATTTTCTATAGCTAATGTAACTCAATTAGAGAGATTTTTCTATAGAAAATAAAGATTAATTCGAGAAAGATTTTCTATAGAAAATGTGTCTCAATTAGAGAAAGATTTTCTATAGAAAATCTAACTCAATTACAGATAAATTTCCTATAGAAAATGTGTCTCAATTAGAGAAAGTTTATTTTAAAGAAAATGTCGCTCAATTAGAGAAATATTTTCTATAGCTAATGTAACTCAATTAGAGAGATTTTTCTATAGAAAATAAAGATTAATTCGAGAAAGATTTTCTAAAGAAAATGTGTCTCAATTAGAGAAAGGTTTTTATAGAAAATCTAGCTCAATTAGAGAAATATTTTCTATAGATAATTAGAGAGATTTTTCTATAGAAAATGTAGATTAATTCGAGAAAGATTTTCTATAGAAAATGTGTCTCAATTAGAGAAAGTTTTTTTAAAGAAAATGTAGCGCAATAAAAAAAAATAATTTCTATAGAAAATGTCTCTCAATTAGAGAAATATTTTCTATAGCTAATGTAACTCAATTAGAGAGATTTTTCTATAGAAAATAAAGATCAATTCGAGAAAGATTTCCTATAGAAATTGTGTCTCAATTAGAGAAAGTTTTTTTAAAGAAAATTTAGCGCAATAAAAAAATAATTTCTATAGAAAATGTTTCTCAATTAGAGAAATATTTTCTATAGCTAATGTAACTCAATTAGAGAGATTTTTCTATAGAAAATAAAGATTAATTCGAGAAAGATTTTCTATAGAAAATGTGTCTCAATTAGAGAAAGATTTTCTATAGAAAATCTAACTCAATTACAGATAAATTTCCTATAGAAAATGTGTCTCAATTAGAGAAAGTTTATTTTAAAGAAAATGTCGCTCAATTAGAGAAATATTTTCTATAGCCAATGTAACTCAATTAGAGAGATTTTTCTATAGAAAATAAAGATTAATTCGAGAAAGATTTTCTAAAGAAAATGTGTCTCAATTAGAGAAAGGTTTTTATAGAAAATCTAGCTCAATTAGAGAAATATTTTCTATAGATAATTAGAGAGATTTTTCTATAGAAAATGTAGATTAATTCGAGAAAGATTTTCTATAGAAAATGTGTCTCAATTAGAGAAAGTTTTTTTAAAGAAAATGTAGCGCAATAAAAAAAAATAATTTCTATAGAAAATGTCTCTCAATTAGAGAAATATTTTCTATAGCTAATGTAACTCAATTAGAGAGATTTTTCTATAGAAAATAAAGATTAATTCGAGAAAGATTTTCTATAGAAAATGTGTCTCAATTAGAGAAAGATCTTCTATAGAAAATCTAGCTCAATTACAGATAAATTTCCTATAGAAAATGTGTCTCAATTAGAGAAAGTTTATTTTAAAGAAAATGTAGCGCAATTAGAGAAACATTTTCTATAGGAAATGTAACTCAATTAGAGAGATTTTTCTATAGAAAATGTAGATCAATTCGAGAAAGATTTTCTATAGACAATGTACCTCAACTAGAGAAAGATTTTCTATAGAAAATGTAGCGCAATTAGAGAGATATTTTCTATAGAAAATTAAGCTCGGTTAAGAAGATATTTTCTATAGAAAATCCCTCTAATTGAGACACTGCAGCACTGAGAAAATGTAGCTCAATTTGGAAGAGTTCTTCTGCAGAAAATGTAGTTCAATTAAGGAGAGATTTTCTATAGAAAATGTAGCTCCATTAGAGATAAATTTTCTATAGAAAATGTGGCTCAATTGGACAAGATTTTCTATAGAAATTGTCTCTCAATTTGAGAGACTCAAGTTGAGAGAGATTTTCTATAGAAAATGTAGCTCAATTAAAGAAAGATTTTCTATAGAAAATATGTCTCAATTCTAGAGAGATTTGTTACAGAAAATGTAGTCCTTGTATACAAATATCTCGAATAATTATTTAAAAATATAATAATTCAAAATATTTATTAGATCTTCACTTAAAAACTAATCTTGCTATATTTATTTTTTTATTAAAACCTTGTCTTCAAGTAGTGTTTATTCGACCTTTTCATGTGTAATAAATAAAAATGCTTTTGTTTCAAGCTGGAGGCCAGTATTGAAAATAAATTTTATTTTAATTAATTTGTTTTTGTGACCAATGTTTATAATTATTATAATTATTAAGGAGTTTCCTTCAGGCTAATTTAGAACGTTCTAACGAGACCCCTGAAGAAGTTAGAATAAAACTAACAAAACGTTTTTTATTTACGTTTGGAAACAAACATTTGATCAAATTAGCCTGAAGGAAACTCATTAATAATTATAGTTTTATTTTATTTGCCGATATTTCGATGCACTTTGAGTATCATCATCTGAGCTTGTAAATAAATAATAATTTATATGGACCACGGAAAATTAATGTTTATTTCTCTTCATCGTCTGTTGAGCATCGAAACATCGACAAATAAAATGAAACAGAAGTATTTTTATTTATTACATTTTTGTCTTCGTATTTCCTCCGTTTAATCCTTCTTTGTTAGAGTTCAGTATTTAAATGACTATAAATAGCTTAAAGAAGCAGTTAAAACTATGTTCTGAAAACTACTAATAATACAGCAAGATCAAAAGGTGAATGATCCCTTAATTCACAAATTCATACTTGATAAAACAGCTGTCATGTTTACTTTTTTTTTTTGTTTGCTTACAATTTCATGTATAATGAATAAAATGAAATAATAGGAACTAATTTGCATATGAGTACTCGTATACCTGGTTAACAAGAAAAGATAAAAATAATCACGATTAAAAGGAACAAACAATTACTATGGGGATAAATTCTAAAAAACTTTAAAACTAACGATGCACCCTTTGCAGAAGCAAAAAAAAGGAAAGATAAACGAAAATGTATAGATATGTATGTATGTATAATATAAAATAGGGAGGCTGATAATAAATAAAATTTGTAGAGAAATTTAGTGAAATTTAAACACAAAATTCAGTTTTCTCTTAAATATGTCTTTAAATTCTTTCTTTTTATTATTATATATTTTTGCTCGTCCAAAAAAAAAAAAAAACCTCTAACAGCTCTATTTTGCATAATTTATAGAGCCACAAATGCAACCAACCAAAATCGCGTTTTATGTAAAGTTTTTGCTTTGTTCTTTTTTTTTTTTTGTTTGGTTTTATTGTAAATAAAACTAAAATCTAAATGCAAGCAAATATTACGCTAAAAGTTGTTGAAAGTTCTTTTCAGTTTTCTGTTGTTGTTTTGTGTGTATTTTAGCCAAAAATTTCATATAATTTCAGCTGAAACTGAAATAAGTATGAATAGATATTATTTCATAAAGTACGTACGCGTCATGGTTTTGTTGTTACAACAAGAGTAAAATAAAAAATCTTGTGCATTTCGTTTTCATTTGCATGAATATTTTATTTATAATCTTGCACAAAAGACCCTACGGTAGGTCTAGATAAATCTGAGACAAGAGATGTTTATCTTAAATATATTTTGCAAGAAAGGCAGAATAAGAATAGGTAAATTTGGCAGAATTTCCTTGATTTCCTTGATGATGAATTTCCGCTTCCAGTTGGGAACTTGTCGGATTAGACCTTTGTTTTCAAGTAACTCCAAACAACCTCAAGCAGTAACTGTTTCTCAGGCTGTATATCTTGCGGTGTATTTATTGCTTTATGTACTGTACATTTACGTCCACCATTATTCACTGTAATATGTGGCTAGTTATTAAAGACATACTTACTTACCTGTACGTCTGTACATAAAGTTCTATTATTGTACTACTACTTTTTACTACTCCTAGCATCGCTTAAATCTCTGCTTCTCTTCCTCTAGCACTAACAAAACAAAGCTTAGGACAGTTATGCTCCTTTGTACTTCAATATTTCATCATGATGGTAAATGCACTTTATGTGGCAGCATAAAACAACGAATACAAAGATGTTTTTAAAGAAATTATAGAATTTGTATAGCTTTTATAGACTTTAGGTACAACTATAGAATGGTTTAAAAACGAAACATTTTCTATAGGAAATTTCTCTTAAATAGAGACACATTTTCTATAGAAAATTTCTCTTAAATAGAGATACATTTGCTATAGAAAATTTCTCTTACATAGAGACATATTTTCTGTAGAGAGACATTTCTTTTAAATGGAGACACATTTCTTTAGGAAATTTGTCTTCAATATAGATATATTTTCTACAAAAAATTTGCCTTAAATAGAGACACATTTTCTATTGAAAAGTTCTCTAACAATTTCTCTAAAGTAGAGACACATTTTCTATAGAAAATTTCTTTCAAATTGAGACATATTTCTATAGAAAATTTCTTTTAAATAAAGGCAGATTTTCTATAGAAAATTTCATTAAATAGAGACACATTTTCTTTTGGAAATTTCTCTAAAGTAGAGACACATTTTCTATAGAAAATTTCTCTTAAATATAAATGTACATAATTTGTCTTATATAGAGACAAATTTTCTATAGAAAATTTCTCTTAAATAGAGACACATTTTCTTTTGGAAATTTCTCTAAAGTAGAGACACATTTTCTATAGAAAATTTCTCTTAAATAGAGACACATTTTCTTTTGGAAATTTCTCTAAAGTAGAGACACATTTTCTATAGAAAATTTCTCTTAAATATAAATATACATAATTTGTCTTATATAGAGACAAATTTTCTACAGAAAATTTCTCTTAAATAGAGACACATTTTCTATAAAAATTTCTTTTAAATAAAGACAGATTTTCTATAGAAAATTTCATTAAATAGGGACACGTTTTCTATAGAAAATTTCTCTTAAATAGAGACACAATTTCTATAGAAAATTTAAATAAAGACAGATTTTTTATAGAAAGTTTATTTTAAATAGAGACACATTTTCTTTAGAAAATTTCTTTTAAATAGAGATACATTTCTATAGGAAATTTGTCTTCAATATAGATAAATTTTATATAGAAAATTTACCATAAATAGAGTCACATTTTCTATTGGAAATTTCTCTAAAATAGAAATAAAATTTCTTTCGATCTTTATGTTAGCTTCACTTGCAGGTATTTAGGCTGCACTATTTTAGCTTTAAATTAAGCTTGTTATTTATAATTTCCCAAACACTGGTTAAAGGATTGATGTTTGACTGTTGGCTAGCGGGCATCGCAGTGGTGCCGAGGTTAGAACACAAAGAATTCTGATGAGAGAATGCGGTGTTTCTCGAAACATGAAAATTCAACAACCCAGGTTCAATCCCCAGCCGAAAAATTATCAATAAATTTTAATAATAATTTTCATGTAACAATTCCTACCTTCAGTAAAAATAATTTAATGAAAATTAAATTTAATGAACTCAAGCCCAACTAAAGAAATATCAAAAATTAAAAATTAACAGTTCAACTAAAAATAATAATTGTTCTTATTTACCAAAATTATCAATATTACTGAGACTCCATTTTCTAAACGTTTTTTTCTTGACTCATTAAATCCAATATCTAAAAAGCTCCCTCCCCCTTTACAACAAATTTCCTAACAACTTTTATGATTTTTCTACAATGTTATTAGGAATTTTGCTTGAGAGCCCTTAAAACACACAACAATTAAAACAAATAAACCGAGTCTATGACAATTATTAAATCCATACTCATAAATATGCATAAATGCACAAAAAGAAACAAAAGATATTAACCCTAAAAAAACAACATAAAGACTTTCTAATTATACAAAACGCCCTAGAAACAAAACAAAAAATTATGGAAATAATAACAAAATTAAAGAATTTAGTTCATAAATATTTATGAATTAAATAAACAAATAATCAAACATAAACCACAAACCAATTAGAACTAAAAATAAAACAGACAGACTGACAAAAGATATTAATTGCTAAAATGAAACAATAACAGCTTTATTCGATTTATATAGAAACATTTAGAAGAATAATAAACAAACTAAAAGAAATTGATTAAAATCAAAGTCTTACTTTATTTATATAAAAAAAAAATCTAAGGGGGCTGTTGTAATAATTAAAAACGAAAAATCAAATGTTACAATTTCAGTTTACATAATGACAGTTACTAACTACTTTGTGGTTCATAAAAAGGATATCGCCCTCTTTTGTGTTTTTTTTTTTTTTGTTTCTTATATTTTATTTACGAGTATGTATGTATGTGTTTATGTCATTTATTTCACAAACGTTTGCCATACATTGCAAGGATCTTCATGTGAATTTATTGACTATTAAAAAACTAAACGTATGTGCTCTATGTCTTATATATGTTTATTGTTTGTCAGATATCATTGTGTGGCAAATAAAATGATTTTAATTTTAGATTATAATTTGTTATGTGGTTAGCAAAAGCAGCAATAAAGACTTATTTTAGCCAAAGACATTTTACAACATTTGTAGCTAAAGTTGAAAAACTAAATAAGACATAAGTTTCAAAAACAGCCAAGAAAATTGGTGGGTAAAAAAGGCAGCAGATTCCGATCACTTTCAGGTCTTTGCTTTAAACAATTTTAACTTTAGATCAAATTTAGTAGAGCAATTTTAGTTTGAATTGTAAGTATTCATGTTGATCGATTTAGCTTCAATCAGGTTTTCATTTTGAAAAATTTTAGTTTCAATCGTAGGTCTTTGTGTTGACTAATTTAACTCCTATCCAAGGTCTTGAAGATGACCGAAGTAGCTTTAATCACAGGTCTTTATATTAATCAATTTAGCTTTAATCTATGGTCATTATGTTTAGAAAATGTTGCTTCCATCGTAGGTCTCTATGTTGAAAAACTTAAGCTACAATCGCAAGACTCTATGTTGCAGAACATTGGCTTTAATCTTAGAATTTCAGTTGAACGACTTTAGCTTCAGTCGTGGGTCTTAAAGTGGAGCAATTTAGTTTCAATCGCAGATCACTACGTTAAAGAATATTATCTTTAATTGGAGTTATTTAGTTGAAGAACTCTAGCTTCAATAGGAGGTATTTAGATGAAGAACTGTAGCTTCAATTGCAGGTCTTTAACTGAAGAACTTTAGCTTCCATAGTGGGTCTGTATATACCAGAATTTTAGCTTCAATTGGAGATCTTTAGTTGAAGAACTTTGGCTTCAATCGTGGGTTTCATTGCTAAAAAACTTTAGCTTCAATTGGAGATCTTTAGTTGAAGATCTTTAGCTTCAACTTCAATTGGATATCTTTAATTAAAGAACTTTAGCTTTAATTGGAGTTATTTAGTTGAAGAACTTTAGCTTCAATTGGAGGTCTTTAACTGAAGAACTTTACCTTCAAAAGTGGGTCTGTAGGTACAAGAACTTTAGCTTCACTTGGAGGTCTTTAGTTGAAGAACTTTAGCTTCTATCGTAGGTTTCTATGTTGAAGAACTTTAGCTTCAATTGAAGATCTTTAGTTGAAAAACTCTAGCTTTAATAAGAGGTCTTTAGATGAAGAACTTAAGCTTCAATTGGAGATCTTTAGTTGAAGAATTTTAGCTTCAATTGGAGTTATTTAGTTGAAGAACTTTAGCTTCAATTGGAGTTATCTAGTTGAAGAACTTAGCTTCAATAGTGGATTTCTATGTTGAAGAACTTTAACTTCAATTGAAGGTCTTTAGTTGGAAAACTTTAGCTTCAATTGGAGTTATTTAGTTGAAGAACTTAGCTTCAATAGTGGATTTCTATGTTGAAGAACTTTAACTTCAATTGAAGGTCTTTAGTTGGAAAACTTTAGCTTCAATTGGAGATCTTTAGTTGAAGAATTTTAGCTTCAATTGGAGTTATTTAGTTGAAGAACTTTAGCTTCAATTGGAGTTATTTAGTTGAAGAACTTAGCTTCAATAGTGGATTTCTATGTTGAAGAACTTTAACTTCAATTGAAGGTCTTTAGATGAAGAACTTAAGCTTCAATTGGAGATCTTTAGTTGAAGAACTTAGCTTCAATAGTGGATTTCTATGTTGAAGAACTTTAACTTCAATTGAAGGTCTTTAGATGAAGAACTTAAGCTTCAATTGGAGATCTTTAGTTGAAGAACTTAGCTTCAATAGTGGATTTCTATGTTGAAGAACTTTAACTTCAATTGAAGGTCTTTAGATGAAGAACTTAAGCTTCAATTGGAGATCTTTAGTTGAAGAACTTAGCTTCAATAGTGGATTTCTATGTTGAAGAACTTTAACTTCAATTGAAGGTCTTTAGATGAAGAACTTAAGCTTCAATTGGAGATCTTTAGTTGAAGAACTTTAGCTTCAATTGGATATATTTAGTTGAAGAACTTAGCTTCAATAGTGGATTTCTATGTTGAAGAACTTTAACTTCAATTGAAGGTCTTTAGATGAAGAACTTAAGCTTCAATTGGAGATCTTTAGTTGAAGAATTTTAGCTTCAATTGGAGTTATTTAGTTGAAGAACTTTAGCTTCAATTGGAGTTATTTAGTTGAAGAACTTAGCTTCAATAGTGGATTTCTATGTTGAAGAACTTTAACTTCAATTGAAGGTCTTTAGTTGGAAAACTTTAGCTTCAATTGGAGTTATTTAGTTGAAGAACTTAGCTTCAATAGTGGATTTCTATGTTGAAGAACTTTAACTTCAATTGAAGGTCTTTAGTTGGAAAACTTTAGCTTCAATTGGAAGTCTTTAGATGAAGAACTTAAGCTTCAATTGGAGATCTATAGTTGAAGAACTTTAGCTTCAATTGGATATATTTAGTTGAAGAACTTAGCTTCAATAGTGGATTTCTATGTTGAAGAACTTTAACTTCAATTGAAGGTCTTTAGATGAAGAACTTAAGCTTCAATTGGAGATCTTTAGTTGAAGAATTTTAGCTTCTATTGGAGTTATTTAGTTGAAGAACTTTAGCTTCAATTGGAGTTATTTAGTTGAAGAACTTAGCTTCAATAGTGGATTTCTATGTTGAAGAACTTTAACTTCAATTGAAGGTCTTTAGTTGGAAAACTTTAGCTTCAATTGGAAGTCTTTAGTTGAAGAACTTTAGCTTCAATTGGAGATCTTTAGATGAAGAACTTAAGCTTCAATTGGAGATCTATAGTTGAAGAACTTTAGCTTCAATTGGATATATTTAGTTGAAGAACTTAGCTTCAATAGTGGATTTCTATGTTGAAGAACTTTAACTTCAATTGAAGGTCTTTAGATGAAGAACTTAAGCTTCAATTGGAGATCTTTAGTTGAAGAATTTTAGCTTCAATTGGAGTTATTTAGTTGAAGAACTTTAGCTTCAATTGGAGTTATTTAGTTGAAGAACTTAGCTTCAATAGTGGATTTCTATGTTGAAGAACTTTAACTTCAATTGAAGGTCTTTAGTTGGAAAACTTTAGCTTCAATTGGAGTTATTTAGTTGAAGAACTTAGCTTCAATAGTGGATTTCTATGTTGAAGAACTTTAACTTCAATTGAAGGTCTTTAGTTGGAAAACTTTAGCTTCAATTGGAAGTCTTTAGTTGAAGAACTTTAGCTTCAATTGGAGATCTTTAGATGAAGAACTTAAGATGCAATTGGAGATCTATAGTTGAAGAACTTTAGCTTCAATTGGATATATTTAGTTGAAGAACTTAGCTTCAATAGTGGATTTCTATGTTGAAGAACTTTAACTTCAATTGAAGGTGTTTAGTTGGAAAACTTTAGCTTCAATTGGAGATCTTTAGATGAGGAACTTAAGCTTTAATTGGAGATCTTCAGTTAAAGAACTTTAGCTTCAATTGGAGTTATTTAGTTAAAGAACTTAACTTCAATAGTGGATTTCTATGTTGAAGAACTTTAGCTTCAATTGGAGATCTTCAGTTGAAGAACTTTAGCTTTAATCGTAGGTCTTTATCTTGAAGAACTTTAGGCTACAATTGATCTAGAGTAGATCTTAGGTTGAACAACTGCATGTCCCAATGATAAACAATTTGCCTTCAATCAAAAATAAATTTAGCATCAATCGTATGTCTCTGTATGATTCAATTGTAGGTCTTTAACAAGTGGTAGGTTTAACAATTTTAGCTTCAATCATAGGTTTATAAATGATTGAATCATTGGTCTTTTTGTTGCACAATTTTAGCTTCTATCTGATCTATATACGCCTCAATCTTAAAACTTTACAAATCATTGCTTACTTAGCTATCCCCCCGTAATGAAGGCAGTAGTTAGTGTTCCAGCTAATGTTTGCTATATTAAGTATTTAAAACAAACATTTTTCATTGAGTTTATAAAGTCATACTCAGCGTGTGTGTTAAAATAAATTTTGTTGTTAGATTTTTTTTTTCTTTTCAGCCTAAAAGTTAAACTTGTGGTTTATGGCTTAAAAGTTCACATAACATATTGCTGAACATTAAGAACATAACTTGCCTATAAATATGCAACAAAAATAAATTGTTTGTGCAAGGTTTTTGTGTGTCATTTGTAAGCAGTAATTCTAAAGTAATCCAGTAAAGTTGTAGCAGAGAACTACAGTGCAAGTTTAAGGCATAGAGGGTTTAAGAAAAGAAATGCCAAAATTAGGGATAATTAAATTTGTTGGGATAAATAAATTTAAAGATTTCTAACACAATTTAAAACTTAAGCGATTTAACATAAAAATTTGTTTCAAAATTTTTAAATTTTTTTAAAAATTATGGCCAGACTAAAGTTTTAATCGGTTAATCAGAATGAATCAGCATTATTTTATTAAGGTTTTATAAAAAAAAAAAAACATTTTCTTATAAACACAGGGGGAAAAATATGTGGTACATGTTTACCACAACAATGTCAACATTTTTACAAGTTTTTCAACAATATTATGGGCATTGTAATTATTTTGATTATTGCGTTAACCATAATATGGTTAAGTTACAATTCAGATGCGATTGCAATCATGTTTATGTTGAATACATTTAGCATAATTTGTTGTTCTTTGATTATGATAGAGAACAACATAATATGATATAATTTTTCATCATAAAACTGATTATCATAAACATTACATAATTGTTATAATCATATATATGATTGCTATAATCATGTAAATGGTAACTTAACCACAGTATGGTTGCAGAAATTATAGAAATAATTACAGTGACCATAATATTTACAAAAAAAAAATGTTTAAAAATGTTGAAATAGTTATGGTAAATATGCACAACTATATTTTTTCTCAGAGTGCAGAACTTGTTTTATAAAACTTTGATTAAAAATTAATTATACATATATTAAACATAAACATAAACAGCTTCAAGCAACTCAATCTCTCTAAACGAATCACTCTTTTGTTATATAGGGCTCATCTAATTCCTGTTATGCTGACACTTATTTTTAACTTGAACTCTTTCTTTTTTTTGCCAATATTGTCTCTTTTTTTTACCAGTTATTTTTGCATTTTGTCTGCACCTTGTAAATTCGAAAAACACCCCTTAATATTACTACAAAAAAAGAAACCCAAAAAAAAAATGTACACAAATCACGCGATTTTTGTATAAAATTAAGACATTTTAAACCAAAAATAAAAGCACTCTACTCATACGACAAAATTTATATCGAAACTTTAACAAATTTATGACGTACATATAATAAACACACTCGTTTAAACAGTTTTAAATAGTTTATTTAAATTGCTTTACTTATTTTTAAAGAGTTCTTAAAAAAAAACTTTAGGTTTTCTTTAGGATTATTGTGTCTTAAGAAAAAACCCAGCAATATGTTTAAACATATTGCAGTTAAAATGAAAATAGCCAGCAAAACAGTTATTTCACATATTAATTTAAACGAAATGATATTAGATTTATTTATTTTTAAATGAACAACCAACAATCACTGTGAAAATAAACCGCTAGAATAAAATAACAAATTGCATTTAAACGAGGGTGGAAGTATCTTTCATAAGCTAAACATTTAGAAAAATGATTTTCACTGAAACAGTTTGACTTAAATTTGTATATAAAGAAAAGTGTTGAAAATTCTGCCACTTACCTTTGTTTTACCGCAAGTTGTTAAAGGTTGGCTAACTAACGTTTTAACAAAATTGACGTTATCGGTTTATCTGATAATTTACAAAAATTATTATTAACGTTATCACTAACGACACAGATTTCCAAATACTTTAAAACAACTTTTCCTTTAAACACTTACTCATTTTAAAAACACACACTTTAAATATTAGCGTACCGCAATCAACTACTGTTACCGTTAACAATTTGAACGATTTAAACACCGCTTTCACACGTTTTAAATATGACAGTATGACCGAACGTTTTACACACCGCTTTTACACGCTTTAAATATGACCGTATCGTTCAACAACGCTTTAAATATAACCGTACCGAAATCTTGTACCGTTACCGTTAAAACTAAACGATTTAAATACCATTTACATTATCGAATTGGTTTAATTTACCGTTGCCGTTATCGTTGTCGCCGTTACCGTTATAAATTGTTTACTACGTTGAGTACCCAACCTTTAATTTTTGCAGCTGCAAAGAGAAGAAATGATAAATATTTTTAGTATTTCAAAAAACTTATTTTGGAAAAATTAAAAAAAAATAATTTAAAATAGTTAAAACTATGTCAATATTGATCTTTAAAAAAAAAAGAAATTGGAAACTTAAATTTTTGCTTCAATCAGAGATCTTTAGTTAAAAAACTTTCAATCGTGGGTTTCTATGTTGAAGAGTTTTATACCGTAGACAGACGACAGAGTTAATGCGCATTAAAAACTCACTAATGTGAATTAAGATTTTACCGTGACAGACGACAGTTTCTGCATTTAAACTGCATTTAGGTAACAGCTGTTTGTTTGTCAACAACTATTTAATTATGAAAAAATTTGTTGGGCATTTGGTGAAAAATCAGTATTTATTTGAAAAAAAAAGCTGAAATTACTTTTGCTGAAACTGCTCCATAATGCAAAACTTGTTCATGCACTAGCAACCATCAACCTGAACGTGTTGCTACATGTGGGGACCGCAGTGGGACACTCTGAAATAAGAGAAAGGCAATTGTGGAAATCTATTTTTATTATTTTAATTTTACAATTGTCTTCTTCTTATTTTAGAATAGTAAACAATTTGATAACATATTATTGATTTTCGACGATGTTGCCATATTGAAATATCTAAATGCAGTATAAATTCAGTTTGATTTTGTGTATTTACGTCTAACTTAATGCGCATTAAAAATGGATAATTCACAAGTTAATTTGAATTAAGACTGCTAATGCAAATTAACTGTGTCGTCTGTCTACGCTATTAGATTCAATTGTAGGTCTTTGGTTGAATAACTTTAGATTCAATCGTAGATTTTTATTTGAACAACTTTATAGTTCAATTGTAGGTCTATATTTTGAAGAACTTTAACTTTATAATCGTTGATCTTTATTTAAACAATTTTAGCTTCAATCGTAGATCTCCATTTTGAGAAATTTAGCATCATGTATAGGTCTATATGTTGAACAACTTTAATTTTATTCCTAGATCTTTAAATTCTTCAAGCGTTTTTCATTATGTAGAATAACGTTATCTTCAGTGATTTATATTTATTTTAGGCTTCATATGGTTCCATTGTAGGTCTTTAACAAGTCGTAGGTTTAACAATTTTAACTTCAATCAGAGGTTTATAAATGATTGAATCGTTGGTATTAATGTTGAACAACTTTAGCTTCTGTCTTAGGTATTTATATGATTCAATCGTAGGTCTTTAGAATTCATGCATTACTAAACTATTACCCAGTAAAGCAGACAGTAGTTAGTGTTGCAGCAATTTTCAATAGGCGATCTTTATGTTTATCAGTTCAGCTGCAATCGTAAGGGTTTCTATTGATAAATTTAGCTTCAATTGCAAGTCTTTATGTTGATCAATTTACATTCAATCGTAGGTCTTTATGTTGATAAAATTTATATTTAATCAGAAATAAATTTAGCTTCAATCGCTTATCAATTTTAGTTTAAATCGTACATCTTTATGTTGGATAGTTGAGCTTTATGTTGAACAACCTTAACCTAATTGTTGGTTATAGTATGGTTCAATCGTAGGACTCTATGTCCATTAATTTCAACTTAAAACGTAAGACTTTATGTCCTAGGTCTTAATATATTTTACTTGTGAACATTTAAATGGTTTTCTCCAAAAATCTAATTTTTCGTAACTTGGCCAAAATTTGGCTGCAAAAAATTCAGCTTTTTTAACAAAACTAAAAACGTCGGTTATTTTTAAAAATATTAAACTTTTAAGACAATGATCTTGATCCCGCGATCACTAGTAATTTTCATCAAAAATCTATGTTCATGTGAAAAGTCGTTCAAAAACTTAAATTCAGTGTAATTTTGTAAAAATTCCGTTTGTCGAGAAAATGATCTTAACCAGCGATCACTTGTAGTTTTCATCAGAAATAATTTTCTTTTTTGTTGACCTTAATTGCTGATCACTTGTATTTTTCATCAAAGATATATTTTCATGTGACAAAATCGCTAGAAAACATAAACAGTTGTAATTTTTTAAATATTTTAAATATTTCAAATATAAAATGATTTTGATTCGCGAGCACTTGAATTTTTTATAAAAAAAATTCTATTTTTTTCCTAAAAATTAGCCACAGTTATAATCAGGGGGCTAATTCTGGCCGTCGTGATCGAAATTGTTACTCGATAGGTTTATTGCTTACGATTAAAAACTCGCAAGGTTGCATTCGAACGCTCGCTCGCTATCGACTGCTGTCATTAGAAATTTCGATACATATTATTTGATAACGACTAATAGAATCCCAAAAGTTAAAACACTCGAACTCACGAGTATGTATTCGATCGTATACGACTGCCAGAATTAGCCCCCAGAAATCAGTTTTATTATAAAAATAATTAATAAAAACCTAAAATAATTGTAATTTTAAAAATACTGGATTTTTTTCTAAAATTATTTTAATCAGTGATCAGTAAAATTTGTCAACAAAAATTGTTTTTATTATGACAATTCAAATCGCTGTAATTTTGTAAATATTTCGTTTTGGAGAAAATAATCTTTATGCGAGATCATTTAAATCCTCCCTCGTATGTGATGAATTGCCAACTAATAACATACAGCAAGTAGCTAAGTTTAAATCTAACATTCGATCGTTATCACTAAATCAGAGGTTAATAGAGCTTAACACAAAAAGCCAGCCAACCAATAATTTGTAACAAAACACAAGAAAAAAAAAACTCCTCAAAACAGTTTCATTGAGTCGTCGTTTTATAGCATTTCATATTGAACAATATCATTAGTTACAAGGCCTTCTCGCGTAACCCTTAAAGGTGTAACAAAATAGCAACATTTTCATTTCTTCACCAACAAAGTAAGTGTAAGTGTGCGAACAACCATTGTTCACGTACAATATTGGTTTATTTTCAAGAAAACAAAACAAAATTGATAACTAACATACAGATCATAATCATGATCAACACTACTCTATCACCTTTTAGCCAGCCATCCAGCCAGCAACCACCTTCTCTTTAAAAATAAAAGCAATTGTTTTGCACTTGTTGCTTTTATTCTTTAACATGAAATCCATCATTT
This sequence comes from Bellardia pandia, assembly GCA_916048285.2. NCBI lineage: Eukaryota > Metazoa > Arthropoda > Insecta > Diptera > Calliphoridae > Bellardia > Bellardia pandia. The sequence goes on along the minus strand of OU696533.1, from coordinate 95,966,556 downwards.
TGTGATTTTTTTTTCTTTCCTTCTTTCTAAAAAAAACCTAAATAGACAGTTTATAGCTGTGATCTTTATATATAATATGCCTGTTTTTTGATCTTACATTTCACCTGCAGCCTAGGCCGGGTAATCAATCTTTTTAGCTGGGTTCTTTTTTAGCAAACGTTTACTGTTTTGTGTTCCAAAGAGAGTGTTGTATAGTTTTTGTTAGGTTTCTTTGTAAATTACTTTAATAAGTTAAATATAATAATTTGTTTAAAAGTTTTACACTACAGCCGTGAAATGCTTTAAAATACATTTTTACACTTTTTACACAACATGTTGCTGGGGTAATGAAAAAGAAAACTATAATGAGCCAGGAGTTGTGGCAATTTCAATGCCAACGATTCAAATCGTTCAAAGAGAATGTATCAGCATCTAGATAGAAATAGTCAATAATAAAAGGGATCAGTGATCTTAACTCAAAACCTATTATTGGGTCGAATTATTCATTCCGTTTCGCGATTGCGGAAAAATATTTTTCGTGCGGAAGCACAATTTGAAATTGTTCATTCCTTTGCTGCGGAATTTTACCTTCATCTTTACACAGACAGTATTGCGGCATGCCGCAGGAATGAATAATTATATTTTACATATCGATCAATATTTCTTTCCGCTTACTTTTCCGTTCCGTGCGGAATCAATAATACCACCCATTGTCTTCATATCACATCACCCTTACTTTTAACAGAAATCTATTCTATATCATCACATCTCTTTTCCAAATATGCAAATCTTAAGGTGAAAATGTTCTAGAATCCAGCCAGTAATAAACCCAAATTACAGAGATCAGTGATCGTAAACAAAATTTGGATCGATCATAAACTTTAAATTGTTGTAATATTATAAATATTTTGTTTTCGTAATTCGCAATCGTTAGTATTTTTCATCTAAAATCTAAAACTTAGATTCTAGTTTAAGATCATATAAAAAAATCAAAAATTACTGTAACTTTGTAAAAAAAAATCAGTCTTTTGCAATCGGCAATCAGTCAAATTAATTTATGTATCACAACTTTTATAAAAACTTAAATTTGCTTTTATTTTGTAGAAAATAATCTTAATTCGCGATAACTTTTTGTTTGTTAAATATCAACAGTTCTCCTCAAAAATCTGTTTTTTTTTTATAAAAATTCTGGTAAAAAACCTAAAATGAGCGAAACTTTTAGCTACTACAACTTTGGTGAAAAAAACTTGATCAGTGATCAGTCAAATTTGTCAACAAACATTGTTTTTTGTATGAAAACTTGTTGGGAAAACATAAATTCGCCTTTATTTTGTATAATTTCCTTTTTTAAAAAAATGATCTTAATTTAATTTTTTATTAAAAATATTTTTTTTGCAAAATAGCAACAAACAGTTCTCAACAAAAATTCGTTTTTATATAAAAAATTTTGTAAAAATTTTAAATAACTTTAAGTTTGTAAAAACAAAAACCTTTGCAAAAATGATCTTAATCAGTGATCAGTATAATTGTCTAACAAACATTGTTCTTTTGTCTGAAAACTTGTTTTTAAACTTAAATTCGCTTTTATTTTGTAGATATTCCCAGTTTTAGAAAATGATCTTAATTCACGATCACTTTTATTTTTTATTAAACATCAATTGTTTGGTTGTAAAATGGCAACAGTTCTCATCAAAAATCTGTTTTTTATAAAAATTTTGTTAAAAACCTAAAATGAGCGAAACTTTTAGCTACTACAACTTTGGTGAAAAAAACTTGATCAGTGATCAGTCAAAATTGTTAACAAACAGTGTTTTTTGTATGAAAACTTATTGGGAAAACATAAATTCGCCTTTATTTTGTATAATTTCCTTTGTAAAAAAAATGATCTTAATTCGCGATCACTCCTATTTTTTTTAAATGTTTTTTTTTTTTTTTTTGCTAAAAAGTTCTCTTCGAAAATCAGTTTTTATATAAAAAATTTTGTAAAAATTTTAATTAACTTTAAGTTTGTAAAAACAAAAACTTTTGCAAAAATTATCTTAATCAGTGATCAGTAAACATTCTTTTTTTGTATGAAAACTCGTTTTTAAACTAAAATTCGCTTTTATTTTGTAGATATTCCCAGTTTTAGAAAATGATCTTAATTCACGATTACTTTTATATTTTATTAAACATCAATTTTTTGGTTGTTAAATAACAACAGTTCTCAGCATAATTTTGGTAAAAACCTAAACTAACCGAAACTTTTAGATACTACAACTTTGATGAAAAAGAACTTGATCAATGATCAGTCAAATTTGTCAACAAACAGTGTTTTTTGTATGAAAACTTGTTGGGAAAACATAAATTCGCTTTTATTTTGAATAAAAACTTTTGCAAAAATTATCTTAAGCAGTGATCAGTATAATTGTCCAACAAACATTGTTTTTTTTTGTCTGAAAGCTCGTTTTTAAACTTAAATTCGCTTTTATTTTGTAGATATTCCCAGTTTTTATTAAATATCAATTTTGTGTTTCTCTTTAAAAATCTGTTTTTTATAAAAATGTTGGTAAAAACCTAAAATGGCTTTAACTTTGTAAAAAAAACGTCTTTTTAAAAATGATCTTACTTCGAGATCACTTGTATTTTTTTTAATACTTAGCCAAAGTTCTTGTCAAAAATAATGTTTTATAATTAAAATATTTGTTGAAAACCGAAAATTACTGCAACTATTACAAAATTAGCTGTACTCGATTTTTGGGGTGAAAATGACCAGAGCTGCAAGTTAGACTTTAAAAGCTATGGCGCATATTCAGAAATCGTAACTAAAGTCGAAACTTATTAAACAGAAACTAAAAAGTAGTTCACAAATAGTTAAGGATCTTATTCACAAATCATAACAAACTTAAGCTATGTGTCCACGATGGTCAGATATTACAACGTTGTCATATCTACCAATGTGCTATCAATGTACTGACATTGAAAATTTTTTAGCAAAAGGTAAATTGTCAGTTTACACGACTGTAAGAAAACTAACAATTTCATTTGCACACAATGAATTTATCTGTCAACCGAAATTGTCAGTTTACACGGTTGTCAGATTGTTGTGTGTCATTGTCAAATTCGTTTTGCAGCTCTGTGTGTGTGTTTTAAAATTTTATTAATGTACACTTTAATTTAATTCTTTAATTTTCTTCCACTTTTATCAAAAATTTTATCAATGCACACTTGTTTGTTTATTATTTACGTATATACAGAGTTGCATTTAGAAATAATTTCTATGACAATGCTGTCATTGGTAGATGCATAAACTTTGCACGTATGACAATGAAAAGTGTTTGTCAATTGTCTTAAAACAATGCCAATGGCAAAATTGTGTGTTTACACGATTGTTAGATGTCTAAAAATATTTTTGTCTTTAAATGTACTGAAAATGCTTTTTCTTACAACGTTGGAAGACAAAAATTTTAAGTTTACACGGTTGTTAGACATTTTCTGCACATTTTTGGACAACGTTGTAATATCTGACGATCGTGGACACATAGATTTAGCAACTGCTTTCAGCTGTTAAAATAAATGCAACACAAAATTAGGAAGAAAAAAACCCTGACGAAGGCACTCAAGGAAGTGCCGAAATATTGGTTTTAAATAAAGTTAAAAAGTTTTTATATTTAAAAGAAAGACCTTAAGCTTGGAAAATTAGTAATAAAATAAATGCAACACTTATTTAGTAGATTTTTGTTGACGAAAAACACATGTCTAGTGTTTTCTTTTTTTTGTGATTTTTTTTTTGGTCAAAATGGACACAATTAGCAAAAAAAATAAGGTAAGTTTATTATTATTGTTAGAAAAAGATATGTATTTATTGCTTTGTGTATTTTAGAGAGACTCAAATTGGTGGCGAGATGAAAAACTACATTTTAAGAATATGACAAGAAATAAAATCAATCAGCTGTTCTTTAAATGTATTTGTTAGTTGACATTTAGTTACAGCTTTACCCATAATTAAGTTGTAACTTTTCGTGCTGAAAGTAATCAACTAAGAATAACTTAAGTTTAGCACTTAAAAAAGTTTAAACTTAGATATCATTTCTGAATATACGCCTATTTTCACTGAAATTCTAGGGCTTTAATTTAGTTATTTTAAAGAAATTTTAACATATTCATATACATATAGTCCTAAACTTCATAACCTTTTCAGCATCATTACATATTTCTATTTCCAGTTTTATTTCAACAAATCACCAAGCAAAGCCAGCAAATTTTCACAAGAATTTTGTTTTCAGTTATGTTTTATTTTCTATAGGTTATTTGACTTTATAAAATTTATACATTTATGATTTATTTACTTACGTCGTGCTCATATTTATCAAACTCTAATTAATCGTTGATAAACCAATCTAGACACTAAATACCACATTGCCTGCTGTATGAGTAGAGTAAAGTAGTACGAGCAGAAGTACTCTATGTTATACACTGCCCGGCAGTTTTAATGTTTTTTAGAGTTCAGTCTTATTTTTAATTTCAATAGAGTAAAGGTTCTACTTCAGGTTCTAGTTTAGTTATCGCTACTAACTTTTCAATCTATTTTTGATCATTTGACATGGTTGAGACATTTTAAATTTAGAGGGATTTCCATGGATTACTTTACTTGGCCCAAATAACCTAGCCTAGAGTCAATTGTGACTTTACTGTCCCTCAGTAATTCAGAAGGTAGTCTCTTTAAAAGTTTTTAAACATTTCACTTTAAGAAGTTTTCATTTTAATGAAAATATCTGTATTGATCGCTTTAAATGCCCAGAGAAATGTTTAGATTACTGAACACGTCCCAAGTAATCTGGCATAGACACAATTGCCATTTTCCTGGCCCTAATACTGAACGTTCTCTTTAATATTTTTTGTCATTTTACTTTAAGAAGTTTTTGTTTTACTGAAAATTTATGTCTGGAACTTTCCAATGTAAAACAGAAGCCAATAGATTACTTTACACATCCCAGGTAATCTAGCTTAGATTAAATAGCCACTTTGTATTACACAGGTTAGTCTGTTTAATATTATTTTAATAGTTCTCTATAAGAAGTAGTTATTTTACTGGAAATATATCTAACGATTGTTTGAAATTTCAAGAAAAGTCCTTAGATTATGTTACATATCCCTAGTAATCTAGCGTAGGATCTATAGGCACTTTGGGTTATCTAATTAACTCAGTGTGTAGACTGTTTCATACTTCTTGTTACATAAGTCGTATAAAGTCTTTTGAAAAATAAAAATAATTTAATAGATTACATTACACATCCCAGGTAAACTATCATGTCCTCAGTGTGCCTAAATAAGCTAGAGAATAGTCTGTTCTATAGTTTTTTGAAATTCCAGTTCAAGATTAGTTATTTTTGCATTTAAACATGTTTAAGCACCTATGTATTGTTGAGTCAAAGTGTCAGCCTCCAGAACTGCTTTTTGCAAACTTAACATACTCAGCCTCCCGCCTAAATGCAATTATTGGGCCTCCATTCAAATCTAAACAAGTTTATAGCAGAGAAGCTTTATGGCTAGTATTTGTATTTTAGTTATTTTCTGGGTTTAAGGTTTCATTTCTACAATTCTTTTTTTTACAATTTAGTATTTGGTTTCTTCTTGACTTGCCCGCTTTTTTTGTTTTTGTTATTTTGTTTCTAAATTACTGGTGATTTAATCATTTGTTTTGTGTTTAACTCGTGTCCAACAAATAAAACACTCTTTAAATACTGGCAGTTTTTGTATATGTATTTCGTTTCCACATTTGATTTGGCTTTTGCTGGTATAAACTTGCAGAAATGATTGCTGCAACATATCTTAAAAACAAAAAATAAAACTGCAACATGTATGTAATAGTTTTGATGTAATGTGGTAAAAAAAAAAGAAACAGGGTGAGAAGATTGATGCTTTGGTTTCTTTCAAAAAGAAAATGATGCAGATTTTGTGAAATAAACTGAAAACTTTTGCTTTATAAATGCTCCTGTAAATGGAGATATTTATACAGAAGAATATTTAAAGTTCACTTGTTACCATTTGTAAAATCTCACTCCTTAGAAATGCTAATTTGGTGCGAACTTTATCTAGTTGCCCTGTAAAAGATTTTGCAGCAAAATTATTATTAAACATTGTGAATAAGAGACAAATATGGGGCAATTACAAAAGGAGCCCGAACAAAGAAAGGCGTGGCAGTGTTAATTACAAAAGACTAAACAATTGCAAGGAATTTTCAGTCAAAAGAGGATGCAAGTCTTGTGAAAGCACTAACGATACGATTACAAGAGATTAAATGTTCAGGCTTGAGACTAACAGAAAGATATGTGTCAAGTATTAAAGGAGTTTCTAAAAGGACAGGCGTAGCAGTGTTAATTTAAGTATGTTTCAAAACTAAATGGTATTTGGAGACAAAAATGTGGCTGAAAGTCTTGTGTAAAAACTAATTCGCATAAAGAATTGTTAGAAATTGCGATTATACTAATAGTTTGAGCCAAATATTAAAGGCCCTTTAAAGAAGACAGGCGTGGCAGTGTCAATTATGGAAGAATTTAAAACTAAGTGAAATTTGGAGGTAAAAATATTGGATCAAAATCTATAATAAACATTAATTTAACGAATTCGAAAATATACTTGTCTAAAATTTAAATTAAACAAGAATTCGGATCAATTATATTAGAAGCTTTAAAGAATACAGGCGTGGCAGTGTGGAAAGTCACACGTCAACAATAATTTTATGAATTCGAATAAAGAATTGTTTAAAATTGCGACTAATACAAGAATTTGTGTCAATTATAAAAGAAACTTTAAAGAAGACAGGCGTGGCAGTGTCACCAATAAAACGATTCAAAACTAAGCGGATATGGGAAGCGAACAAGTGAATAAAAGTCTAATTCGAATATAAAATATTGAATTCAAATTAAAACAAAAATTGGGTTTAATTATAAAAGGAGCTTGCTATTTTTACAAGAATTGGGGTCAGTTATAAAAGAAGCTTAAAAGAAGACAGGCGTGGCAGTGTCATTAATGGAAGAGTTCAAAATTAAATTGGAAATTGGAAAGAAAAAAGTGAACGCAAGTCTCGTGCAAACACTAATTTCAAAAATTTGAATTTAGAATTGTTTGGAATTTCGATTATTACAAAAATGTGTGTCCATTATAAAAGAACCTTAAAAGTAGACAGGCATGGCAATGTTAAATATGAAAGAGTTTAAGCTAAGGGAAATTTGAAGGCAAAAATAAGTAACTACGATAAACAATAATTTTACTACGAATTGTCCAGAACTCAAATTAAAAAGATTTGGATTAATTATAAAACAAGCTTTAAAAAAAGACAGGCGTGGCAGAGTCACTACAAAAGAGATCAAAACTAAGTTCGAAATTGGAATAAAAAAGTGGACGTAGAATTGGATATAAATTAACCTTTAATGGACAATCTTGAATTTGATTGGTTTTTAGTGTTTGTGTTAAGTTTTGGGTTTTGGTGTGTTCTGACATATATAGTAAAATTTTATGGCCAACATTTTTGTAGAACATATCATCCCCGGCCTTCTCCTTTTTCGGGGTGTTTTTTACAATTTCTTAGAATAAAGCCAAAAATGCCGTTATGAGGGGGAGTTAGAGGGTTAATATGTTCTAAAAAAATATTTGCCATACCATTATCTACAAAAATGCTAAACATACCCTACACCTCAGACATAAAGAAAACATAGTTTTATATACCGATATGCTGCAAGAACAGACCAGAGATGGGAATTTTTAACCGCTTCTTAAATGAAATTCTGATGTGATCTATCAAAACTCCGACACACGTATATTTTTTTTTTGGTCTCCTTAACAACAATCAATCGTCGCAACCCCGTTTTTTTTTTTTTGTGTTGTACTGTGTTATTATCAACAATATCAACTAAAACAATGTGAATTTAAATGAAGAGGATATGAATGATACAGCTTTTGTCCATTTAGTTTACAACTATTTGTAAACTAAATAGTAAATCAGCTGTTAAATGAAGAAGTTGTTTATATTTTTTGGCATTCAATAGTGTTACCATACTTTTATCATAATTAAATACCAAACTTAATTTGAGACTGAAAAAATGAAACCGTATTTAAATACAACTTAAGTTTAAGGAAAAATTAACTAATTTCGTATTCAAATATCAAGTTAAAAACTGGCCATTAATCTTGCTTTACCCAGTATTTGTTAACAATTCGATAATTTACTTAGGCTAACCCCACTTTTCTTTTGTTTTTTTTTTAGCGGATTCATGTAATCACTGTGAGCTTATAAAATCAATTTTATTAGCTCACAAATACACAAATGTTTCAACTAACATGCTGTAGTTAAGCTGGTTTTTATACATGAATTATAACTTTTTAAACAATTTACTTTCCAGCGAACATAAGTGTAGTGCTGCTGCTACAAACAGAGTCATGATGTCTTGTCTTGACCATAAAGCAGCTTATGGAAAATTTACTTAAGTTAAGCATGAGTATAGCTAACTTTGCCACAAAAGCAAGTGAGTTTGTGTTGCCACAATGTTGTAGATTCCTAGTGTGTTGTGGTGGACTGTATGATTATATAAACATTAATTTATGTTTACATGTGTTTATAGCGCCCTCTAGTATGTAATTGGAAACCTGCTAACATTAACATGAGAAACTTAAAACACGATCATTAAAAATTGCCTGAAACTAACGTTTAAAGAGGCAGGGGGAAGAAGCAAATATTTGCAGGAATTTAAAGTATTATTGTTTTATATGAAACAAAAATGGTTTACCATGACCAAGTAACCCATTACGGGACTAGTTCTAAGGAAGGAATTTAAAAATAGTCTTTAGAAGCTCTAAAAAATTTGCAGGAATTTAAAGTATTATTGTTCTATATGAAACATGACCAAGTAACCCATTACGGGACTAGTTCTAAGGAAGGAATTTAAAAATAGTCTTTAGAAGCTCTAAAAAATTTGCAGGAATTTAAAGTATTATTGTTCTATATGAAACATGACCAAGTAACCCATTACAGGACTAGTTCTAAGGAAGCAATTTAAAAATAGTCCTTAGAAGCTCTAAAAGACGATCATTAAAAATTGCATGAAGCTTATACTGAAAGAGGCAGGGCATGCTCAAAGAATCATAATAAGTTATTTTCTATGCCCCTAGTAACCAGTTACAGTACTAGTTCTTTGGCAGTTTTCTGGTCTCTAAGGTACTTAAGGACTTTTTATAACATTAAGGTTGTTTTATAACCTTAAGTGCTGGTTATAGTTTATACGAATCTATACTTTTTAAAACAAGTTATCAATTAGAAATTAACTCTTTTAAATTACTGCAAAACTTGATGGAAACTCTGTTCTAAACCCTTAACACAAGCAGGAAAACTCTTGATAGAAAGAAATTAGCTTAAGGCCTAGCAAATCATGTAAAACTAAACACAAGAGTCAAAGCACACGAGAAAATCAAACAGACAACTAAACTACTCACATGAGTAGAATTTAAACAGATTTAACTATGGGAAAAAGAGCAAAAGAATTTCCAAACTAATTTCCTTAACATACTTTAAATAAACCCTGATCCCTTCATTTATTTAATTTGTTTTTTTTTTTTGCAATAAATTGAAAAAGCCATTTTGCTGCCAATTTAACAAACACTTAAACCAATTTAACACTTGAACATACTTACTCACATGCATCCTACACTGTACAAACAAGGAAACTGTAACTAAACTAGAAAACTACAATGTCTGGACAGACAGACAGACAGACAGTTTAACTCTGGGGAAACGTCTGCTTTTAAAAGAATATAGCTTATATGTGTGTGTCCTTTTAGTAAATAAATATTATTGAAACTCCTTTCTTAAAAAGAAAAAAGTTTTTTCCTTATAGAGTTTTGAATCATCAAAGTGTGAAAATGTCAATGTCGTTTTAAACAACAAACATAGCTGGTTGCTTTAGAGCCAAAAAGAATTGCAGCAAAAAAAAACAATTTGCATGTCAATAGTTAACATGCAGCAACATGTCTTTGCTTTTTGGAAAAAATCTTTCCAGAGCAAAAAAAAAATAAATAAAATATTTATACGCAAAATGTTAGTTGAAGCAAATAGAAAAAAATCCTGTGTACGAGTTTACGACTTTTTCTTCTTTTCAACAGAAATTATTAAGGGTATTCATGCATTGCTTTAAATATAAAAATTTTAATTTTAGAATTAAATATACAATTTTGCTTTAAGATATAAGGAATGTTTAGTCCACAAAAGAGTTTCACTGCAAATTTACTAACATCGAAAGAAGAAAACCAAATTTATAAGCAGTCCTCCTAAATAAAAATATTAGTTAACCAAAAGTGGTTAATGAGTGTCTTTAGCAGGCACTTTTAATGACTTCTCTGCGGTGAAATTTTCATATTTACATATGTTCTTAAATTGTTGGTCCTTCGAAACGACTATTTATATTTTCTCTTTTTCAATGATATTCAAAAGGTTTTAAGAATCAACCCAAAAATTGGTTTTAAGAATATATAACTCAAAACAAAATATTAGCTTTCCAGTAGTTTTAACATTGTTGGTTCTATGTTGCGACATTTTTAAAGGGTGATTTTTTTAGCAACTTACTTTTTGGTCAGACTGTTTTTGTCAACTCAGCTGTTTCGGTGCAATATGCTACAGTTATGAATCGACTTACAACGCTTGCAGAATATTGAATTTTATTAGTGATAGTCATAGTCGATGCATCGCACACTTTTTTATTAGAAAATTGTGTGTTCAGCGTCGAAGCTCATTTCTGGTGGAATGAATACCTAAACTGTCTACTTTAAAACTACTTTAATAATTGCTCACACTTTTGTTTTAATTTAAATTTCGCGCAATTCTCTATTCGAATATGTAAAAGTAATGTTTGTCCATTTTTTTACCTCCAAATTTTACTTACTTTTGAACTCTTTCCTTAATGACACAGCCGCGCCTGTCTTCTTCTTTTATAATTGACCCAAATTCTTGTTCTAAGCAATTCTTTATTCAAATTCATGAAATCAGTGTTTGCACAACTGCTCCCAATTTCCACTTAGTATTGAAATCTTTTGTAGTTGACACTGTCACGCAAGCTTCTTTGTAATTGATTAAAATTATTGTCTTAATTTGAATTCTGAACAACTTTTATTCGAATTAGACTTTTACTCACATTTTATGCTTCCAATAACCACTTACTTTTGAACTGTTAGTGACACTTGCACTTCTGTCTTCTTTAAAGGTTATTTTATAATTGACACAAATTCATGTATTAATTGAAATTCCAAACAAGACTTGAGTCCACCTTTTTCGTGTCCAATTTCCAACTTAGGTTTGATCTTTTTTGTAGTAGACTCTGCCAAGCCTGTCTTTTTTAAAGCTCCTTTTGTAATTGATACAAATTCTGGTAATAGTCGCAATTCTAAACAATTATTTATTCAAATTCATAAAATTAGTGTTGGTGCGAGACTTTCGTCCAATTTTTTGTTTCCAATTTCCAATTTAGTTTGATCTATTTTATAGTGCCACGCCTGTCTTCTTTAATTAATTCGAATTCTAGTTCTAATTTGAATTTTAGCCAATTCATTATTCGTATTTGTAAAATTAATGTTTTTCGCAGATTTTGATCCAATATTTTTACCTCCAAATTTCACTTAGTTTTAAATTCTTCCATAATTGACACTGCCACGCCTGTCTTCTTTAAAGGGCCTTTAATATTTGGCTCAAACTATTATTATAATCGCAATTTCTAACAATTCTAGTTTTTACACAAGACTTTCAGCCACATTTTTGTCTCCAAATACCATTTAGTTTTGAAACATACTTACATTAACACTGCCACGCCTGTCCTTTTAGAAACTCCATTAATATTTGAGTCATATATTTCTGTTAATCTCAAGCCTGAACATTTAATCTCTTGTATTCGTATCGCAAGTGTTTTCACAAGACTTTTATCCTCTTTTGACTGAAAATTCCTTGCAATTGTATAGTCTTTTGTAATTAACACTGCCACGCCTTTCTTTGTTCGGGCTCCTTTTGTAATTGCCCCATATTTGTCTCTTATTCACAATGTTCAATAATAATTTTGCTGCAAAATCTTTTACAGGGCAACTAAATAAAGTTCGCACCAAATTAGCATTTCTAAGGAGTGAGATTTTACAAATGGCAACAAGTGAACTTTAAATATTCTTCTGTATAAATATCTCCATTTATTGGAGAATTTATAAAGCAAAAGTTTTCAGTTTCATTCACTAGCAAAATAATGCAGCTATATGTTACTTCATTATATCCAAACTATTACATGTTCTAGTTTTGTTTTAAACTCCGTTTCCTAACCCTAAGTAGCCGGTTAGCTGACTAGTTCTGAGTCTATCTGATAACAACACCCAAGTAACCAGTTTCTTGACAAATTCTATGTTTATTCCTTTTGCGAAGAGAAATGGTTAAAATTCCCAAATAATAGTCATTAACACTTTATCAATTTGAGCACCGTAACATTAGGTATGTTTGGTGTTGGTTTGGTGGAACATGTGTTGCGTAGCTATCCGATTCCACTTAGCTGACTAGTTTTGTGTTTGTTGCCTTTCTACAGCGATTTCGAATGCTATTGCCAAGTAACTGGTTTTTGTTATGTGTCAGTTTTCTTCCTGAATGAACTCTTGTGAAATATAAACATTGTATCTATCCGTTTTCTAGCCACTGGTAACCATTCAAGTGACCAATATAGTAACCAACCTAGAAAGGGTTTGTTATTTCAAGAAACGGGTTTTCAACTTGTTGGATTTTAGCCTAATGACTCCAAACTTAAGAAGACTCAATAAAGGTTTTGTATGCAAAGTATGCAAAATTTATAAGTGAGAACTGTGCGCTCTAAAGACTTCCCTTAATAACTTCTAATATAATATTTAGTTTTCTGCCACCATCATTAATCTCATGTTAACACTTTTCTTTTCCTAAAAAAAAAAAAACATTTTCAATTGGCTACTTGTTGCTACTCTTTGCTGCTGTACCAGCCCCCCTTCTCACCCCTTTACTACAACCATTTCACCATCTGCTTAATTCTATATCAAAAAAAAAATAGATGCTGGTTATCTGGAAATCTTAGAATATTCCTTTTATCCTTAAACATTTTTTCCTATAACAGTTTTTAGAAACAATGTTTGTTATTGCTGTTGTTTTTTCAGCTTTATGGCCAACCATCATATCAACATAATCATCATCATTCATTGTATACACAACGACCGAAGCTAGGCCAGGAAAGAGTTGGAGGGAGTAGGAGAATGGCTGGAGCTGTTTAGTGCCAACATACTTACTTAGAAGTAAGGTAGAATGAGTAACAGTAGCTTTGAGAGCAAGTGACATGAAAAACTTCTTTTGTGCAACAAGTTTAACAAATTTGCAACTGATAAATGATTTTTATATTCACGTACAACACCTTTTATTTATATTTTTATTGTAGTAGTTTTTTTTTATTGCTCTATTGTTATTGGGAGTTGAGTTAATAGCCGGGTAGAGTGTGTGCTGCTGTGTTGTGTGGTCATTAATAAATGTTTCTAAATGCGTGTCTACTGTATATGGACATTTATGAGATGATGTTAAGGAAAACACAAAAGCAATATATGAGTAACTTGTTGAAGGTACAGTGGTTGAGATGAGGGCAAAAAACATTCAAAATATAAATATCTAGTCGAAATATTAAAGTAATGAAGCAGTTGAAAAACTATGGGTCCTTCAAACCATGTTTAGTTCGAAGGGCAAATAATTTAGAAACACCATGATTAAATTTTGGCTACACTTATTGTGCAATTTTAAGGAAAGCTTTAGACAGAAGTTAAAAAAGGTTCAAAGCACCATTATAATTATAGAATATTAATTTTAAAATAATTTGCAGCATAAAATCAACAGGGTTAAATCGACTGGAAAGATGACATTTTAGTTAGTAATTCTAAAAAACCTTTGAAAATCATTGAAAATAAGCATACAGTGAGCGTCAAAATAAAGTCAATTAGAAAATTGTACTGCATAGTTATTTAAGTAGAATTGAATTCTTACATAAAATGCAACTAAAACAGAAGAAGTGAAAAGCCCCTGTTATTCGAAAAGTAGTGACAATTCTTTTAATTATTCTTTGTTTAAAAGTAACGATAAAGTGCCGTTCAAAATAATTGCCAGTGAAAAATTTATCATTAAAAGAGATGTAGTTGTGATGGTCAGAAGTGAAAAATTAACAATGCAAAGTCAAACATTAATTGAGACACGGCACAGAAAAAGTAAATAGAATATTTGAAGAGCTTAAACAAAAACTGTAATAAGAGTTACAGTAAAAGAAGTAAGAGCAAACCCAACATCTAGTGCTTGAAAGATAGCTGAAGATTTTACTAAATCTTTTGGGATACCTGTAAACGCGAGTAAGATTAGAATATATTTGATTCAAAATGGCCTACATGGTAGAGTGCCAAGTAAGAAGCTCTTTATATTCAAAGAACAACCAAACCAAACGTTTGAATGATACAGAACTTAGTATAATAATAGTAATATATGAAATGGTTACTCAGTAAGCAGATCAAATTTTTAAAATTTGTTACTCAGTAATAAAGCATTAACTTTACTAAGATTTTATATTAAATAATATAAGTTTTTTCAAAAACTTTCAAACGGTTACTCGGTAACCACTTTTAAAATGAATTAAATATCATTGAAAACCTTATAAATTTGAGTTCCTTTTCTTATAAAACAATTTTAAGTCTCTAATATATTAATAAACTGTCATTATTTAAAACAACGGTTACTCGGTAATCGATCTTTAGGAATTTGAGGAATTTTTTTATTTTGTTTTTAACTAATTTTACATATCTGTTTATAATAATATAATATAAAACACATTTGTTTGTGTGATTTTTTCGTAAACTTTTAAATGGTTACTTGGTAACCACTTTTAAAGAGATTTAAATATAATAGAAAAATTTCAAAATTTCAATTGTTTTTATTCTAATACTATTTTAAGAAGAAACGCATTAAAGATTTTAATAAAAAGCAATTATTGAAAAACGGTTACTCGGTAACCATGCTTAAGAAATTTTAATTAAAAGCCATATTTTGTAATTTAAAAAAAATTTTAGGTAATTTTTTAATATAAAACTCCTTTAAAATAACAAACTCTTGTTAAACTAATCAACTTTACAATTAATTAATTTCAGTTACATTTCTTTTCTTAACCTCAGGCCATTCAACTTGTCCCCTTTTCCATCGTTTCACTTTTCGAATTTTCTTTTAAAAATTAAAATAGAATTCCTTTTATTAAATCAGCGTTTTCTCTCCATCTCCTGTGATTCATTTGTGCTTAACGTAATACGTGACATTTAACTGAAATCATGTTGTTTAAATACGTTTAATACGAAAACAAAGTTTTACAAATTAAATAAATATTGTACATAAAAATAAGATTTTTAACAGACAGGCAAGGAAGAAGATGTATGGATTCATAGATTCATTCATTTATACAGTCAGTCATTCACTGACAACTTATGATGAGTCGAGTCTTAGTTTTTTTTTTTTTTTTTTTTGGTTTGTTCATTTATATTTTCTTAAATATTTACATTTATTAATAAAAAAATTAATCCAACTCCCTTTGCTCTAGTGCTGTTGAAAAAATAGATATAAAATTAAACAAATCATAAAACTGATTGACGACGACACAGCAAATATAAGAAAATCGTGCGTTAATATTGCGGCATTTCTAATAATGACAGTTAACGGCAAAAGTATAACAACACTGGGTTAAGTTAAATAGTTGAAAAATCTAATTGTTGGAGATTGCTATGGAATGTCATTGGATTTCCCCCTGAAATATTAACATTTCCATGCGTTTCCTTTGAAATTTATTTTAGATTAAAAACAAGTTAGTTTCCTAAATATTTCACGCATAATTAACACTTTTTAAGAATGGTTACCGAGTAACCGTTTAAAAGTTTTGGCAAAAACTCACATTATTTATTTTTAAATGTTAACAAACCTTTATAATAATACAAAAAAAAATTACTCAAAAAACTCTGATTTTAGAAGGCTGTTAGCAAGTAATCAATATTTGTTTAACGAGTAACCAGTTAAAAATATTTGGAATTTGATAAATATTTTTTGGTATATTTGCTATATTGTAGAAAACTAAATTTATAAGTAATTTAAGTATAAATATTATTAGTTTTTCACAAATGGTTACTAAGTAACCATTTTAATTTATAAGCAAAAGTTGGGTTTTTATTGCATAAATTTGCTTAAAATTAGTGCAAATCATAAAATATTGATATAAATTGGAATTTTTTTAGAATGGTTACCGAGTAACCGTTTAAAAAAATGACACTTCTTTAAAATTTAACATGAAATTCTTCTTAAAATTCTTTTGGATTAAGAATGATGGTGTTTTATAAATTTTTCAAACATATTTGAGTGTTTTGAAAAGTGATTACCCAGTAACCGTTTAAAAATTTGGGAAAATTTCATTTTATTTATTAAAACAATGATAATAAATTAACATGAAAATTAAAAATTATTTAAGAAAATAGTATTTCAATAATACTTTTACCGAGTAAGCTAGTAACAGAGATGGTTACTAAGTAATCGTTATAAAAATGGTGGAATTTTTTTAAAAACTAAATTCTTTTAAGTGCTATATTGTAAAAAATTAATTTATAAGTAATTCGAATGTATATATAGATAATTTTGAAAAGTGATTACCGAGTAACCGTTTTAAAATATTGGCAAAAAAAGATTTTCTTAACATTTTATTGTAAACAAATTACTTACAATTTGTATAAATCACAAAATGTTGGTGTAAATTGACATTTCTTAAGTATGGTTACCAAGTAACCGTTGTTAAATGTTTTAATTTTGTTCAAATATGCCATTCGTTAACGCTATAAATTATTTTAGATTGAAAACAATTCAGTTTAATACATTTGTCAAACATAATTATTTTCCAAAATGGTTACCGAGTAATCGTTTTAAAATTTTGTAAAAAAAATATTTTTTATTTAAAAATTAAAAAAAAACAGTGGTTTCGATAAAATGCTTTAAATAAATGTATTTTAAGAATGTGGTTACCGATTAATCGTTTAATTTCTTACTACGGTATCATTACTTTCTACACTCACTGTAAACCAACCATTACCTTAACATACATTTGAACTTTTGCACAGTGAGAATATGTTGTTTACTTCGTGGCAATTGCGAAAGAAGTTGAAAAAAAAACTGAAACGTGTTAAAATATTTTGTTTAAAATGGAAAACAAAACACAAGTACGAGTATGTTGTACTTTTATTTATTAATATTTCTCTATGTATAATAGACATAAACCACAGACAAATAATAAATACCTTTGCAAACATAATACAGAATGAATTTTTATTGTTGTTTAAAAGATTTAAACAAAACAATTGGAGGAACAAAAAAATTTCCAACTGAAAGTTTAAGAGTGTAACAAATGTACAAATAGACAGACGGACAGACAGGCAGCCAGTAAACCAAACAAATGAATGAACAATATGCAAATTTTCCAATCCAACAGTAATTTATCATCGAAGTGTTGTGAGGCAAAGAAACGTAAGGTAAACTAATACTACTTTTACAACAAATAAAAAAAACACTGAGCAGGAGGCGTGCTACACAACATACAAAAACGAAACTTTTTCAATGAGTGTAGTTTATGCTTTATTTACCCAAAACAAAAACAAAAAAAAAAAACAAAAGCAGCAGCAGCAAAAAGTCCTGTCTGTTCACAGAGCTGTGCTCTGCAACAAGGATTAATGAGTTTCGTGTGTTTCATTTGAATGAATTGAAGCTAATGCTGCAATGCTGCTCCTGCTGTATCTCAAGGAATCACATCATCATACTATCTCTATATATGCCCTTTTTTCAAAAACATTCCAACAAAACAACAACTATCTATCTCTACCTTACAAACATCATTTGTTATACTCATATTTAAGCTTAGTCTACAAACATGTATGTATGTTAGGTTTTTTCTTTAACACTAAATATCTTTTAAAGAACACGTTTCTAAAATCCATCATCACTTGTGGTTGCCCAAAAAAAAAAAAACACACACACACCAAAAACATCCTTTACGTTTAACATACATACATCCTTAAACCAGCAATATGTGTGTGTCTTTCTTTCAGTTGTCTCAGGCAATCGTGCCTTAAGATTTCTTATCTCACAACCAACTTCTTTCAAAGAACTCTACCATACTCTCCCCTGAAACAGACTCGTATGTTAAAGTAGCAGCACTTCGTTTTATTTGTATCTTTTGCGCCAAATATAAAATTCAAGATAAAAACCTTAACATCCAACAATATTTAACAATCAAACGTACAATAAAAAGGTATCAAATATTTAATTCTTTTGTGGGAGATTCATCCATGAAACATGTGTGATCATCATCTACATCATATCTTAAGAAGAGCGACCGACCGACCGATCGACCTTTCTTTAAGTTGCGTTTATTCAATGAAAACCAACAAAAAAAAAACATGGTTACAAAAAACACCTTTGAATATGACTTTGAAACTTCCGCTTGTATTTGATTTTATGATTGTGATTATGACATGTAAGGAAGCAAGAAGCAAAGAAATAATAAATGATGCCTGGCATACATAAGCCAGGTTGGAGAACAAGATAATGTGACAGTGGGCCAAGGGAATTTATTGTGATCAAAAAAATGGTAAGATTTAATTATACGACTATATATTTTAAAGAATTATAAGAATCATTCTAAAGGATCTTATAAAGCTAGAACATAACTAGAGCAGAACTAGAACAGAACTGGAACATAACTAGAACAGAACTAGAACAGAACAAGAACAGAACTGGAACAGAACTAGAACAGAACTGGAACAGAACTAGAACAGAACTAGAACAGAACTAGAACAGAACTAGAACAGAACTAAAACCAAACTAGAACTAGAACAGAACTAGAGCAGAACTAGTTTCTGAACAAGAACACGATCTAGAACAGAACTGGAACAGAACTAGAACAGAACTAGAACAGAACTAGAACAGAACAAGAACAGAACTAGAACAGAACTAGAAGAGAACTAGAACATAACTAGAACAGAACTAGAACAGAACGGGAACAGAACTAGAACAGAACTGGAACAGAACTAGAACAGAACTAGAACAGAACTAGAACAGAACTAGAACAGAACTAGAACAGAACTAGAACAGAACTAAAACCAAACTAGAACTAGAACAGAACTAGAGCAGAACTAGTTTCTGAACAAGAACACGATCTAGAACAGAACTGGAACAGAACTAGAACAGAACTAGAACAGAACTAGAACAGAACTAGAACAGAACTAGAACAGAACTAGAACAGAACTAGAACAGAACTAGAACAGAACAAGAACAGAACTAGAACAGAACTAGAAGAGAACTAGAGCAGAACTAGTTTCTGCACAAGAACACGATCTAGAACCTGAACTAGGTTTTTGTGACACTATCAAAATTTTATCACTAATAAAATTTTAAATTCTGATTCAAATAAAAAAAGAATTGGGGCGGTCACGCCTATTTTCGAGTGGGCGGGGCTCCAAAGTTTGTAATATATTTAGCTATATCTTGAAAACTACATTTTTCAATGATATGTCACATGACCTATTTGTATGGACCACCTATTGATAAATTTCGCAAAATTATTTTTTGATCCGAAACTTTTTTTAAAAAATCTAAAAAAATCCGGGAAAAAGGTCTATATGAGTAAGGAGATGAATTACAATATTTTCAAGTCAAGAAATTAAGCTTTAATTTAAGGTATAACATGACCATGTAGGTAATATAAATCCGAAAATATTATAGAAAGATTATGACATTTCACCATAAAAAATACAAAATACATAGTGGAGAAAATTCTTCCGCCCGGCCGTAGGCCTTTAATACAGGGAATCTGTACTATGCGAAGCCGGTGTTCTGTATACCATGGAAGAGAAACCCCTTTCGCCTGGCCATAGGCCGGCAATACAGGAAATTTATACAATGCGAAGCCGGTATTCTGTATACCATAGAGGAAAAAATCCTATCCTTATCCTTTTCAGATCTTATAATTCTATGATTATAGTACGTACAGACACATATGATAACTTATATTAAGACTTAATGTCTTGGCTATTTATATTAAGAAACTAAAATAACACTTATATAGATATTTTTTTTAATTTTTTTAGATATTAAAAAAAAAATCGAGTCAAAAAATATTCTTTTCGGATTTAACCCATATTCGGTCCATATTTTATAATCATGATATATATCGTTGGAAAGGAATACCTTTTATTTAATGTATTCCAAATTATCAGACACCCGGTAGTTCCCGAGATATAGGCCTATATATTTTCAACTTTACGGGTCCGCCCCCTCGAAAATAGGCGTGACCGGCAACAATTTTTTTTTGCTGGCATCTCCTCTAAAAGCCCTATTTGATGAAATCTGAACTAGAACACGACCTAGAACCTAAACTAGATCCTTAACTAGAAACTGAACTAATCTTAAACCTGACCTTGAACCTGAACTAGATCCCAAAGTAGAAACTGAACTTGAACCTAAACTTGAACCTGAACTTGAAACTGAACTTAAACCTGACCTTGAACCTGAACTAGATCCCAAAGTAGAAACTGAACTTGAACCTAAACTTGAACCTGAACTAGATCCCAAAGTAGAAACTGAACTTGAACCTAAACTTGAACCTGAACTAGAACCTGAACTTAAACCTGATCTTGAACCTGAACTTAAACCTGAAGTAGAACCTGAACTAGAACTCGAACTCTTCAAGTTATGTGGATTTCTGTATTTAATCTCATTTCCATATTAGCGTATTTGCGGAAGGAAATTTCAAAATTTTCACTTGTGCAAATATCGTAAACATTTTGTTTTTACTTTTCCGTTCCCCTCCCCCTTTGCTCATAACGCTTGTGTGGGAAAATGTGCGTGTAAGGACACGCACTCGTATTTGCATGTCATTGAAAAAAGGAAAAACTGTAATGAATGAATGAATGAATGTATTCAAGAGTGTCTGGAAATGAGGAGGAAATAAATCTATGTTGTATATTCGGGTATGAAATGGAATCAGTGGTGGCTGTGGATTGTATTACATTACAAGTACATTTATGTTTGTATTTACATTTACATGCGTTTACAAGTAGTATTTTAGGTTATTAGGTTATTTTTACATTAGACATTGCAAAAATGTTTTTAAATTTAAATAATAAATTATGAATGTCATAGAAATACAAGAAACACGGAATCAGCACACAGCAAGTGTGTATTTTTGCGGGTGTTTTGATTCGGTTTGGTTTGGTTTACATTTCTTTTGAAATTCCAGGTCCTTTTTGGTGTTTATAGGTTTTAATGACGGATGTTTTGCAGCTGGTGTGTGGATGTGGGTGGGTGTGTTTTTCTAGGTTTAGTCAATTGCGTGTTTTAAATAAAATTTGAAAAATAAAAATCTTTTTGACAGTTGCTAGTTTGTTGCGTTTGGAGATGATAAATATCAAAACATGCGTCTTAGTTTTCATACGATTTCTCGTAGTGGCATTTCAAGTGTTTTATGATGGGATTTAGACATCGTTATGTGTCACATCATGTCATGTTATTGTTATTGTTTTCGTCAATAAATATAGCGGGGTGGTGGGTTGTATTGCCAATATTTGGCAAATAATTTGCAAATTACGATATGTGTTGTTAAGGCAGTGAAAACAGTTTGTTGGGGGGTTTATTAAGCAGCAAATCTGCTTAGATTGAATTGATTAGAAATTATTTAAAATTGCTAAATGTTTGAGGGTGATAATTTCCCAAATAGAAAAATGTGTTACTAGTTCACTTATAAATTTAAGTTTCAATTAAAAACTGTTGCTTTAATATTAAATTTTACAAAAATCTTTAAGGATAAATGCACATTCCATAACAATAATTATTTCCTTATTTATTGTTCAACCACTTTCTGTTCTCTTGATTTGCTGACCAACAGCAAAAGAACTAAAATAGAAATGAGAAAAATTACTTATAGAAATTGGGTTTAAGCTATAGTTATCTTTACTTGACCTCAACTGCTAACTACTATAGACTGATTACTAACTCTACCTCCTTTCCAACATCATCATCATCATCATTATTATTATTACTATTATCCTTATGAACACATTCTTTTGTTCATTTTCTAAGATTTAGTTAAAAATTGTGGTTTTTGTTCTTAAACTTAAGGTCCTTTTCTTGTAACCACTTTTAAGCATACTCTTGCAGTTATTTGCTTTATATTTGATAAAACTTTTGTTTATTATATTTCTGTTTTTTATGTTTTATAAGGCTATAAATATTTATATTATTTAATTTAGTTTAGTTTTATTTCTTATTAAATGAATTGTTGATTCAGTTATTTATTTTAGTTTTTTTGTTTTCTTTTATTTAGCTTGAACTTAAGAATGTCCTTTTTATGGCCAAGAATTTGCTAAGAGCTGTTTCTTTTTGTTTGTGATATTAAGGTTTTTCCAACATCTAAACTAGAAAATTATTGCATATAAATCATAAATAGGAAATTATTTTACTTGGCAAAATAGTTGTATTAAAAACTATTTGTGCAAATATGGGAGAAAATTAAATTTATGAGGTTTTTTGTTGAGTGGGATTTTATTCCAAGAAAGAAAAATATTGTAATTAACCCTTTAATGTTCTTAAGAGCGAAATGTTCTATAAAGAAAATAGAACCTGAACTAGAACATAAATAAGGAATTGAACTAGAAGCTGACATAGAACATGAACTCGAACTTGAACAATAACCTTAACTAGAACCTGAATTAGAACTTTAACTAGAACCTGAACGTGAACCTGAACTGGTCTAAAAAATGAAGTCGAACTTAAACAAGAACCTTAACTAGAACCTGAATGAGAACTTAAATTGGAACCTGAACTGGAGCATAAACCTTCAACTGATCTTGAAGCTGAACTAGAACACGACCTAGAACTTAAACACAAACTGCACTGACAGCTGAACTAGAACTTAAACTGGAACTCAAACTAGAACGTAAACTTGAATCTGAACTAGAACTAAAACTAAAACCTGAACAAGAATATAAACTAACAACTAAACTAGAATTTAACTAGAACATAAACTAAAACTTAAACTGCAACTTAAACTGGTACATAAACTAGAACTGGAATTTAAACTAGAATTTAAACTAAAACTTAAACTGGTACATAAACTAGAACCTGAACTAGAACTAAAACCTGAACAAGAATATAAACTAACAACTGAACTAGAATTTAACTAGAACATAAACTAAAACTTAAACTAGAACTTAAACTAAAACTTAAACTGGAATTTAAACTAGAACTTAAACTAAAACTTAAACTGGTACATAAACTAGAACCTGAACTAGAACTAAAACCTGAACAAGAATATAAACTAACAACTGAACTAGAATTTAACTAGAACATAAACTAAAACATAAACTAGAACTTAAACTAAAACTTAAACTGGAATTTAAACTAGAACTTAAACTAAAACTTAAACTGGTACATAAACTAGAACCTGAACTAGAACTAAAACCTGAACAAGAATATAAACTAACAACTGAACTAGAATTTAACTAGAACATAAACTAAAACTTAAACTAGAACATAAACTAAAACTTAAACTGGTACATAAACTAGAACCTGAACTGGAATCTAAACTAGAATATTTTTTTTTTTAGAAGAATTATTTTAATAAATTACATTTCAATTAAGATTAAATTAGGGACCCACGAAGCCGTTAATTGGCTTATCTGTAGGTCAAGAATAAAATACTAAAGTACAAATGTTATAAAATTATATAACAATATTATATTTTATTTAATTATTTATTTATTTATAAACTAACAACTGAACTAGAACTTAAACTGGAACTTAAACTTAACCGGCCCCTATTCCACAAGACAACTTATCAACTTTTCACTTTGCAGTTATGCATTTTTTTCCCTTAATTTACAGTGTACCACATACATTCTCTTGTGCATAGTTCATATCGTAATTAATAATTTGCAAAGATTTTGCAAATAATTATGCTGTTTCGTTCCACAAAAAAAAAAAAAAAAAAAAAAAAAAAAAAACTATAAATTCTCTTTTTGCAAAGCAAATTTTGATAAGTTTGTCATAAATTTGCACGCTAAATAATCGCTTTACAAATTCCTATTGTTATAACTAGTAAAGCTTTTAAAATGTTAAGACATGAGTTTTTGTTCGAGGATAGTGAAGACGCAATATAATTTTACGGCACTAAAAAAAAATTCATTTTAAAGAGTGCTTTCGTTTAAATCAAATCCAAGTTGATTTCATCTTAAATATAATTAAAGAAATATAATCTGGAAATATAAAGAGAAAAATTAGAGCACAATGTTGCAATATTCACATTTGGCAGGATTATCCATAGAGTTCTCGACGTTATAGTAGACGTTTTATTTCAAAACACATTCACTCCTATCGTGAATAAAAATTACACATGAAATTTGTTCCCTTTTATTTTTTTAACATTGAATTTAAATAGGAAAAATGTGAAAAGGGAACAAATTTCATGCGGAATTTTTATACACGATAGGGGTGATTGCGTTAGTTCGACGACGTTATTGGTATTGCTGAAAAGTTGTATCTAATGTTTGTGAACCGGCATGGAAACCACTCATTGAATGTGATGATAATATGCAGACCAGATTACGCATTTTACAATGTAAATATTTACAAGCGTGTTGCGGAATTAGGCTGTAAATTAAAGATTTGACAACGGACATTGTTTTGGATAATAGTGGTTATGAACTAAAAAATACAAGATGATACCACCCACCATTACGCCAAAATACCGATAACCCTGATGAAGAGGCTTTCAATTGTTGCCACAAAAAAAAACACAGCGCATCATTAAAACTAGTTTTTGCAATCTTAAACAAAGATTTTATAAAAATATTGCTACTTTATTATTTTATTGCAAATATCTTTTTTCTTTTCTTTAATAACATGTAACATTACAGGTTTGTTTTTTTTCATATTTATTTGGCGGCTCCTTTAACAAGTTGTATTTAGCAATGCAAAGAGAAAAGTGATAAGACAGAAATGCAAAGATGATTAAATGCTATATGAAACATTAGTTACATTCACTTTGCAGCAGAGCATAAATAGTTTACAAAGAACGCAAAGTTATCAAAAAGTCTTTGCAAAAACTTTCTTAGTGCAAAATGAGATTTGCAAAGAATATTGTGGAACAGAAACAATTAATTATCTCTTTGCAAAAAATGTGCAACTTGATAAGTGTTAAATAAATGTTGATAACTTGTAAGTGGAATAAAGCCCAGTTATTTGCTTCTAACGTTCGATTTTTATATATGAGAGAAAAATTTTTTTTTTTAGAAATTTTTAAGAAATTCTTAGGAAATTAAGAGAAAAGTATGTGTAAAACAGGCTCATGCTTAAAATACCCAACCGAATGTATTGGAATTCAGCCAGCAGGTTCTTTAAAGTTTTAAAAAGTTTCGTATTTAAAATCAAACAAATAGCTTGAGTAAAAATAAAGTTATGAAATCAAATTATAGACAATCTCAGACAAATTTTTTTTGCTATAAAAACTTATTTACTTAATAAAAGAACAAATTTTTGAGTTTGATTTTCTACTGTTTAAGTTAAAATTTTTTGATATTAAATCACTACGTTTGCTAAGAGTGCGGCTTTTTTTAGGTGGCGGCGGGCGCAGCTTTATTGTTTTTATAGCAATTTCATTTATTTTCACATTTTTTTTTTTGCAAACATTTCTACATCTTCAGTGGCGGCAGCAGCATTTCTCAGACTCCAATAGATTTCCAAGAGTATTTAAGAGAATTAGCAAAAGTGAAAATTAGCCTACCTTTAGGCAAAATAAAGGAAAACTGCACTGCCAGCTCGAATTATATTTAAAGGAATGGTATTTTGGGTTTCTGTCGGCACTGAACTCGTCATATGAGTGGGAACATTTGAAAATATGAAAGTAGGTAGTTGATTTACGACTGTTACTTTCAACAAACCGGCTGCTTTGGAAACTCCTTTAACTCATGCTGCTTATTAGAATTTATTTTCTTGTTATTGCTATATGGAATGTATATTTTAAGGATATTTTATTATTTACAAAATCTACAAGGATGTGTACGATTTCTTTTTTGCTCTTATTGTTACACTTATAACTGATGAACAAAATAAAGCCCTGAAAAAAAACTCCCAAAAAAAAATGTTTTACAGTCTAACGAAAATAATGAGGAAAAAAAGCAGAACTCCTAGACTTAGAGGAGTTGGCTGGCTGTTCGTAGGCAATGGCAAAAATATTTGGAATTTGTATGCTTGTAGGCAAATGCTCGTTTATATAAATTTTAATTTATTTTTTTTTTTTTGCATTTGGTGAATTTTTGTTTTCTTATGTCTGCTAAGGCGATTTAGCAAATTAAAAGGTTTTTAATGCTTGCAAGTGTTTTCACATATATTTTGTATGAAACTGCTGCATACTTAAAAACATATTTGTAGTAAACTTAAAATCTTGTGTTGCTAACAAAAAATAAAAGTAAGAAAAAACCAAACATTACCATAAAGGACCTCTATTTTAATATTTTATAAACACAGTCGTATAGCAGGAAGAAGTGTTGCTTTTGCCATAATCAAGAAGGTGCGCAAGAAGAAATATTTATTATGAATATGTTAGAGCTGCTGTACGAGTATGTTGGTGCAAAAGGATATAAGTTATTGCTTTTATAACTTATATATATATCCACAGTTTGTGTTGTGTTGCCTCCTGCCACCTGATTTCTTTAATTGTAAACTGTATTGCTTGGAAAATTTATTTATTTGTGCTTACTTTAGTGCAAATATTAATTTTCTCAAGTACTTTGTCTTTGCTGTTTTAAACAGAAAACAGCAAAAAAAAAAACAAAAATAAAACATTTGCAATTATTTTTGTGGTTAAGGGATTGATTATAAACAAATTTTAAGTGCTTTTTTTAGGGAGTTGGTTCATTAGTACGAAAGTTTTAGTAGAGAAAGTTCTGCAATTATTCTTACTGGCTAGAAAGACAATTAATTCACAGATGTGTATAATCGCAAGAGGTTTTAGTTATAAACCTCACAAGAAGTGAAATTTCTAGATTAATTGGAACTAATGATAATAAATTTCTTAAGGTACGGTCACACTGGGCAAATATTTGCCGAAAAAGACGTTACCACTAAATAACATATATTTAAACTCGTTAGGTTAGGTAGGAAGGCTGGTGTGAGTCAACCTCACACCCTCACCCAGAGAACAATATGGTCCATTCCGATGCCTTAGATGCTCTACCAAATATCTGACTCGTCTACATATGTCTGACTGGTCTACATATGTCTGACTCGTCTACCCAGAGTCTTTGGCGGGAATCGAACCCGCAACCCTTTGACTGCTAGTCCGGCACTCTATCGTCTAGTGCAGGAGTGCCCAAGCCCTATACTCTTGGTGTTCTTTTGTATTTGTAAAAACTCTTAGCTATAGGATGTGTGTTTTGTATACTCATTACAGCACTCAGTACTAGCAATACGAAATACACAAACAACTTTGCCTTATTTGTTTTTTTTTTGTCGTACTTCACTCTATACACGCAAGCGCAAAGCAACAACACTTTCGTATACTCTACTGGTAAACATTGGTGACTGCGATCGTCAATGTAGATTTTGTTTTTGTTTAACGTATGATACCGTTTAAAAAAGTGTGTTGTTTCTTTGTATGTATTGGCTTTTACAACAAAAAATACTGAATAAAAATTAGTTTTTATTTAAATGTACTGGTGTTTGCTCTTACATCGTATCGTTTATTTAGTAAAAAAAAAAAAACTTCGTTTATTTAGTACAAGACACAACAAGTGTTTAGTTTTATATTATTTGATGCTGTTTGATCTTGCAAAACTCTTGTAAGAGTAAACAACGTCAAAAAAATTTGTGTTAAAATAAATATTTGCCAAGTGTGACCGTACCTTTAGTTCTCTTGTATGTTAATTCCATTATAAATTCTTGCTCTTTATGTCTTATGTGGCGTTCAGTTGTTTTTTTCTGTCCTACAACTTTAGGTACAATCTCTACGAATACAAATTGGGTGCCCCTATAGACAACAGGATCAGTAAGATGGTTGGGGGAGACTCTGGGTGTTTTCTGCAGATAAGTCAAAAGCTTTGCAATTTGTCTTTGTTAATTAAACAAGAAAAAGTGGTGATTGGCTGGTGTATTAATGAGGACAATTTCAAACTAATCATGTTTGCACAGGTTATGACTTACACTGTAAAACATTTTTCAGATGATTGATTCGGGACTCAATTCTGATAATTGTTTATGAAAGTAGCCCCAAAAAGAAGAACTTCTGCATCATTCGTTTTGTCAGTTTACATGAAGAAATAATTTAAAAACTAATTTAAAGTTAGTAAGTATCGTATAGGGCATTTGTCACGTTTTAGGCTCTTTTGTTTGTCATAACTCGAGAACCACTAGTCCGAGTAAGCTGAAACAAATTTAGAAAAATTAAGAATTACAATTCCTTTAATCGGGTTATACAACGTTTCGCTACATAAGCAACAGTTTCGCGGTTATAAATAAATGTATGAAGAAAAAAAACAATTTTTTGCCTAAAAAATTCAAAACGGTAAAAAAAAGTGTCAAGTCCTATTACTTTCACGTAAAGTCACATAACCTATGAACAAAATGAGACATAAATCATAATCATGCTTCAGGTCATTATCTTAATAGAGTCGAAAATTTTCCAAAAATAATTCAAGCTTCTAACGTGGAACTTTTTGATGCTATTTCTAAATTCAAAGACAATTATTTTAAGAGTTTTATTAACTCAATAATACAAGTTTCAATAACATCGAGCAATTCCATTATCATTATTCATTCCCTATGCAGTAGACTTTTACGTTCAAGCCTTCTTTAAGTCGACCAATTCCAGCTCCAATCCTAGTTCTATAAAGATTACTATTCCAGGTTGAGTTGTAATTGAATTTTAAACTTCTATATAAAGAACTAAGATAGAAACTAGAATTTATCGATATAATGAACAAATATTATAGATGAAATTTGTCAACGATTATTCCACATTGTAGTTGTTGATTGATGGTAGAATTGATTGTTACAACGGCAATAGAATTTAAAATTTATAGAGACAAAGAACTAGAAAGAAGTAAAGTTGGATTTGGTCGAAGAATGAAAATGGAAATGGTCAAAGATTGAAGCTGGAATTCAATGAAATATTAATGCCAATTTAAGAAAGAATTGTTTCACATTAAGAACAAGGATTAAAAATTTATTTAGGAGTAATAAAGATCAACAACTAAAACTGTTATTGGACTAATAAAGACCCTAGACTGAAGCTGTTCTTGGAATAATAAAGATCCAACGAACGAAGTTGATCTCGGACCAATGAAGATCCACGACTCAACCTAAAATTGGTAGATGATTAAAGCTGTTATTTAACTAGTAAAGATCCACAAATGAAGCTGTTATTGGACTAAAAACGATCCACTATTGAAGCTGATCTTGCAATAATAAAGATCCACGACTCAAGCTAGAATCCGTAGAGGATTAAAACTGTTTTTTGGACTAATAAAGATCAACGAATGAAGCTGTTATTGGACTAAAAACGATCCACGATTGAATGACGCTTTTATGGGACAAATAAAGATCCACAAGTGAAGCTGTTTTTTGACTAATAAAGATTAACGAACGAAGCTGTTATTGGACTAAAAACTATCCTCGCTTGAAGCTGTTCTTGAAATAATAAAGATCCACGACTCAAGCTAGAATTGGTGGACTAATAAAGATCCACGACTGAAGCTGTTCTTGGAATAATAAAGATCCACGAATGAAGCTGTTATTGGACTAAAAACGATCCACGATTGAATGACGCTTTTATGAGACAAATAAAGATCCACAAGTGAAGCTGTTTTTTGACTAATAAAGATTAACGAACGAAGCTGTTATTGGACTAAAAACTATCCTCGCTTGAAGCTGTTCTTGGAATAATAAAGATCCACGACTCAAGCTAGAATTGGTGGACTAATAAAGATCCACGACTGAAGCTGTTCTTGGAATAATAAAGATCCACGACTCAAGCTAGAATTCGTAGACAATTAAAACTGTTTTTTGGACTAATAAAGATCCACGAATGAAGCTGTTATTGGACTAAAAACGATCCACGATTGAATGACGCTTTTATGGGACAAATAAAGATCCACAAGTGAAGCTGTTTTTTGACTAATAAAGATTAACGAACGAAGCTGTTATTGGACTAAAAACGATCCACGATTGAAGCTGTTCTTGCAATAATAAAGATCCACGAATGAAGCTGTTATTGGACTAAAAACGATCCTCGCTTGAAGCTGTTCTTGGAATAATAAAGATGCACGACTCAAGCTAGAATTGGTGGACTAATAAAGATCCACGACTGAAGCTGTTCTTGGAATAATAAAGATCCACGAATGAAGCTGTTATTGGACTAAAAACGATCCACGATTGAATGACGCTTTTATGGGACAAATAAAGATCCACAAGTGAAGCTGTTTTTTGACTAATAAAGATCCACGAATGAAACTGCTATTGGACTAAAAACGATCCTCGCTGGAAGCTGTTCTTGGAATAAAAAAGATCTACGTCTCAAGCTAGAACTCGTAGACGATTTAAGCTATCATTGAACTAATAAAGATTCACGACTTAAGCTGTCATTGGACACTAAAAACCGGTATCATCTAGTTCTACCTTCATCAAGTTATCTTTCAAAACCAATTACAACTTTAAACCTAAATCTGTGTACAGTTAATTTATATTACTTTATGTCCTTTTAGTGCCAGTTTTAATCGTCGTTCTTTGTCCTTTTCTAGCTGCCATTGGAGTTCAACTTTAGCTTTTAAATCGTATTTAACTTATATTTGAATTGTTTTATGTATTTGGCATAATTTTATTTACTTCCTTTTCTTCATCAAATCTAACTTTCGTATTTAAATTCCTTGATTAATCTCCTAGGAGACTTGCCAGGCAAACTCCACTCAATAAACTATATACGAGTATTTTTATTTGAATTTCTATAAATTTTTGCAATCAACTTTACATTAAACTCTAAAGGAATTGAAGTTTATTAAAACAGAAAATTCCTCTTTATAAGCGTAAGAAAGAAAAAAAAACTTTCTTAATATACATTTATTGAACCTGATGATGACGAGAAGAAATACTGGCAATAAATAATGATGCTAAGGAAGAGCAGTCTACTATTTCATGCTAAAACAAAAAAAGTATTTAAATTACTATTTAAGGAAATGTTACAAATTTTGTTGATAGATATTTGCTACTGTGTCTGCTAGTCCTGGGAGATTATTGCTGTAATGACAAATCATTATAAGGAGTTCTGTTTTTTTTTCTTCTTCTTTCGTTATAGGGATTCTGGTGTTGAGTTGGCGACACTGTGCGTGTTTTTGGTATAAATGTGTTGGAAATGCGATGGAAAGAGGGCAGTAAGTTGATGAGTAGAAGTTTTTTATAACTGTCAATTTAATTGAATTGTAGTCGTTGTTACGTCTGTCGGTTTTTATTCTTAATTTTCCAATTTGTGCGTGTTTTTTTTTCAAATTTTTTGCTTCTTTTCTATGTTGGCCTGCCAAATTAATAGAAACTCCTTGTGTTTAAGCAATTTGCCATTCAGTGATTTGGTGTTTGCAACAGGGTTTATTTAAAAGAGATGCCAAATATGAAACTAACAAACTAAAGGACTTTAGTAGAATAAAATGAAGGACTAATTATCGTATTTTCTGGAACTAATGTTTTTAAACACCTGATTTTTAATATCAAAATATTGCCTCTTTAAGACACACACTATTTCTTGCTGTACCCTGTTTTATCCTGGTGTCTTATATTGTGTCAAGTCATTGCATGACAGTCACTGATTTCGAAATTCTGGTCTCCTCTCCTCATACCCACATAAATATTTAAAGCAAAAAATACGGTTTTTGTCTATAAATGCTGCAAATAAGAAAAAAAAACTGACTGTTTCGCGTTGTCTGTACAAATCAAATTTAATTACTTTTTCTCATGCAGTCTACATGATTATTTGTTTTCCTTAATTTTTGTTTTTTTTTTTTTTTGCCTGAAATATTTCTAATTTTGTTTCTTAGTTTGAAAAAACAAAACAAATTTTACAAATTCGATCAGGTATAAGAGTAGGTACATATTATTCTGTTTTGTGCCAGTCATTAAATGAAATTAAATTTTGAATTTAAATAGTTTAAAATGAAGTTATGCAAATGAGCTGAATTCCAAATGAAAAGGGAATATTATAAGAATCTTTGTAAAAAAGTAATTGTTATTAGAATTTAAATGATTTAGGCTAGCATTGGTGTTTGGAAAGAATTTAGATTGAAGTCAAACTAGAGTGACAAAAATACCAACGATTGAAGATAGAATTGGTCGATGATTGAAACTAAAATTTATCGACATAAAGAGCCATGATTGAAGCTATAATACATTGTTATCAAACGCTACTCTTCTAGTCAGAGTTGAGTCATGATTGCAGCTGGATAATATAGTCATAATGTATGTCCCTGGCTATTAAAAAGGACTTTGATTGAAGATAGAATTAGTAGATGAGTGAAGCTAAAATTGTTTGCATAACAACCACAATTGAAACTCGTACTTATTGACATAAAGATTAGAAATTAGATATTCAAGTGACAAATGATTATTACATAAGATTGAAGCTGGAATTTATGGATATAATGAACAAAGATTATTCCATATTGTAGTTATTGATTGATGGTAGAATTGATTGTTACAACGATAATAGAATCTAAAATTTATAGAGATAAAGAACCAGAAAGAACTAAAGATGGATTTGGTTGAAGATTAAAAATGGTTATGGTAAACGATTGAAGCGGGAGATCAATAAAATATAAACGCCGATTTAAGGAAGAATTGTTTCACATTAAGAACAAGGATTAAAAATTTATTTAGGAGTAATAAAGATCAACAACTAAAACTGTTCTTGGACTCGCAAAGACCCTAGACTGAAACTGTTCTTTGAATAATAAAGATCCACGTTTGAAGCTGTCATTGAACTAATAAAGAACCACGAATGAAGTTGATCTCGGACTAATAAAGATCCACGACTCAACCTAAAATTGGTAGATGATTAAAGCTGTTATTTAACTAATAAAGTCACACGAATGAAACTGTTATTGGACTTAAAACGATCCAAGATTGAAGCTGTTCTTGCAATAATAAAGACTCAAGCAAGAATTGGTGGCCTAATAAAGATCCACGATTGAAGCTGATCTTGGAATAATAAAGATCCACGACTCAAGATTGAATTGGTAAATTATTGAAGCTGTTATTAAACTAATAAAGTCACACGAATGAAGCTGTTTAGACTGAAAACGATTGAAACAGTTTTTGCAATAATAAAGATCCACGACTCAAGCCAGAATTGGTGGACTAATAAATTTCCACGGCTGAAGCTGTTCTTGGAATAATAAAGATCCACGACTCAAGCTAGAATTCGTAGACGATTTAAGCTATTATTGAAGTAATAAAGAATCATGACTTAAGCTTTCATTGGACTAAAAAAGAACCACGAATGAAGCTGTTATTGGACTGAAAACGATCCACGACTGAAGCTGTTCTTGCAATAATAAAGATCCACGGCCCAAGCTAGAATTGGTAGACTTATAAAGATCCACGACTCAAGCTAGAATTGATAGACGATTATTAAAATAATAAAGATCCACGAATGAAGCTGTTATTGGACTAAAAAAGATCCACAATTTAAGCTGGGGGGTTACTCTCTATTGCGATGCGAAAGCAAATGCGATGCGATAAGCGTACAATTTGTATGATTATCGCATCGCCTTTGCTTTCGCATCGCAATAGAGAGTAACCCCCTGTTCTTGCAATAATAAAGATTCACGACTCAAGCTTGAATTCGTAGACGATTAACACTATTTTTCGGACTAATAAAATCCACGACCGAAGCTAGAATTGGTAGACGCTTGAAGTTGTTATTTACCTAATAAAGATCCACGAATGAAGCTGTTCTTGCAATAATAAAGATTCACGACTCAAGCTTGAATTTGTGGACGATTAAAACTGTTTTTTGGACTAATAAAGATCAACGAATGAAGCTGTTATTGGACTAATAAAAATCTACGACTCAAGCTAAAATTGGTAGACGCTTGAAGTTGTTATTAAACTAATAAAGATTCACCACGTAAGATGTTATTGAGCTAAAAACGATCCACGAGTGATATTGGAATTGGTAGGCATTTGAACGTTTATTTGGCTAATAATGATTCCAACTTACAGACATAAAAAACTAAGATGGCATCTGATATTCATTGACAGAATGAACTATGATTCAAGCAAAATTTGATTGACTTTGAAATATATGATTGAATTCGGATTTGGACAACAACTGAACATTAAAGTAATCACTATAAAGAATTCAGCTGCATCTGATTGACATGAAGAAAACACTGAACTTAGACTTGATTGAACGCTGAAAGATTGAATAGAAAGAACAACGATTGAATTTGAATTGATTGACAATTAAAGCTAGATTTTGTTAACTTGCACAACTAATACGAAAGCTAGAATGTAAAGAACTACGAGTGAAGCTTAAGCTTGAATTAAAATTAAAGCATAAAAAATCAAACAATACAATTTAAGTAATATTTTAAACTGACGAAAAAAACTCTTCATAAATTATTTTATTAAATTAGCATAAATCTTACACACATGAATAATTTCTGTAAATTTTTCCCAAAAAAAAAAAGCATAAATACAACAAATTACCTTTAGCATTAAAAACACGCAAATAAAGTTTGGTAAAGCGCGAAAAAAACACAAAATTATTTAAAACCGCGTAAGAAAAAATCACATGCATCAGGCGTAATGTGGTGGTAAACGTCAGTCATTTAGTCAAACAACGTTTAAAATTAACACTTCAGCACACATAAATTATGACAGCCAGAGACGAAAAGGAAAGAAATAAAAAACACATACAATAAAATAAGATCCTTATTAACATGAAGCCAATGCAAGTGAGGAGTTGTGTTGGCTGTGGAATGGTGGCAGAATAACGCAATAATGACATGCAGAAAAAATTACAAAACCGCAACGCAAATGTGTGCAAAAAAATACACCCTCATCAAGTATGATGAGAGAAAGTAAAAACCAAATAAAAATTTAAACAAAGGAAAAATTATACAGA
Source organism: Bellardia pandia (assembly GCA_916048285.2). NCBI lineage: Eukaryota > Metazoa > Arthropoda > Insecta > Diptera > Calliphoridae > Bellardia > Bellardia pandia. The sequence continues at coordinate 95,931,304 of OU696533.1, read as the reverse complement.
TATTAAGAGGAAATACATGTTCAACATTAAGTGCACATATGAGTTCTTGGCTGGGTGTTTTTGATTCCTTACTGTTTTTTTTTTTTTTGTTTTTTGGCTCTGACACACACTCCACTAAAGGCAACTAAAAAACAGGTTGCCTTTTTAATAATGATGCCTGCATTTGGTTAAATAATTTATGAATTGTGTTCTTTAGGTTTTTTTTAACAAGGAACACGCGTGTTTTTAATGAATTAACAAAACAAAACAAACATACCATAAAAAACATTGCATATATAACAGGTTTTAATTCATCAACAAAAAACTAAAGCATACTTTTTAGGTAAGTTTGAAAAATTCAGTAAAAAGTTTAAAAAACTCATTGTTTGTAATAGTAAAATTAATTTCTTTTTATTATAAAAACACACAAAATTGCTTAAACAATTTTCAGTAATATTTTATTTAAAATTATTTTTTTTTTCTTTCAATTCAATTTCTTTTCACTTTTCTTTCCTTTTTAAGCTTTTATGCTTAATTAACACAAAAGTTATGCTTCTGTAGAAAAAAACCTTTGCCTAACATAAAGGTTTCCTATATTTCCTAAGCTCTTAATTTAAAGCATACTTTTGCTGTTTTTTTTTTATTTATTCAAAATTCTTGTGCTCTTCTTTTCCTCTATTTATGTTTCATTTCTATTTAACGTTTCAAAATTGTACTTGAAAGTTAACTTTTTGTTGCATTTATTTTCTTAATTATACAAATTCGTTACTTTTGTTTATCTTGTCAGTGGCCAAACAAAAAATAACAATAAAAGTGCAACAAAAGTAACAAAAGAATTTATCATTGAAATATTTTTAGCAACACAAAACTTCAAATGATACTTCTATAGACAGCACAGAGCAACATCACCACTTTGAAATATGCCAAAATATAAGAAAATGTCTACATTCATACACATTCAGAATGCTGGCATAAAACAAAAGATGCAGCATATTTATAAGAGCGGACAGGGTTGGCTAAACATAAATTGAAGAGCTCTTGTTAGAAGACTTTTGAAGAATTTTGATAAACAATTTTTTTCAAAGGATTTAAAAGTTTATCTTTAAAATATGACTAAATTAAGGAATGTGATTGAAACTGGAATTGGAAATTATATTGGAGTCATAGTGATCCAAGACTGTAACTAGAATTGTTAGAGGATTAAAAGCTATTATTGGTCTAACAATGATTCACGACTGAAACTGGTATTGATTTACGATGAAATCTATTATTTAACTAATAATAATTCACGACAGGAGTTACAATTGGTCTACGACAGCCCAGATAATGGGCTACTAATGATTCATCAGCATCATACTAATAAATTATGCTAATGCTAGAATTGGTCGACGATTGAAGTTATTAGCGATCCACGGCTGAAACTAGAATTGGTAGACGATTGAAGTTAAAATTGGTCTCCTATTCAGGATGGAATTGGTGCACGATTGAAACTAATAGTGATCCTGGACTGCAGTTAGAATTGGTTGACGATAGAAGTTATTATTGGGTTACTAATGATAAACGACTAAAGCTAGAATTGTCGACGATTGATGTTAATAATAAGCCACGACTGAAGCTATTATTACACGAATTAAGATTCACGGCTCGAACTATTATCGGGCTAAAGAACATCAATGACTCTAGCTATTATCTGTTTAAAAAATATCCAAGATTGCAGCTGTTGTAGGACTAATGATGATACACGAGTAAAACTAGAAATGCTCGACGATTGAAGCTAAATCTGGTCTAATAAAGAACCACGATGTTGGATCAATAAAGAACCACGATTGAAGTTAAAGTTGGACTAATAAAAAACACGATTGAAACTAAAGCTGGACTAATAAAGAATCACGAAGTTGGATCAATAAAGAACCACGATTGATGCTGAAGTTATATTAATAAAGAACCGTAATTGAGGCTGAAGTTGGAGTAAAATAGAACCACGATAGAAGCTGAAGTTGGACTAAAAGAACCACGACGTTGGATCAAGATTGAAGCTGAAGTTGGACTAATAAAGAACCAGGAAGTTGGATCAATAAAGAACCACGATTGAAGCTGAAGTTGAACTAATAAAGAACCACGAAGTTGGATCAACAAAGAACCACGACTGAAGCTGAAGTTGGACTAATAAAGAACCACAATTGAAGTTAATTCTGGACTAATAAAGAACCACGATTGAAGCTGAAGTTGGACTAATAAAGAACCACGAAGTTGGATCAATAAAGAACCACGACTGAAGCTGAAGTTGGACTAATAAAGAATCACAATTGAAGTTAATTCTGGACTAATAAAGAACTACGAATTTGTATCAATAAAGAACCACGATTGAAGCTGAAGTTGGATCAATAAAGAACCACGATTGAAGCTGAAGTTGGACGGAAATAAAATCGGACTAATAAAGATTGAAGCACATTGATTTAAGCTAATAAAGATCCATGTTGTAAGCTGGAATCGGGGGACAATTAAGGCTATTATTGGACCAATAAAGAACCGCGAGTGCAGCTTTTATTAGACTAATAAAGATCCACAATTGAAGCTATAATTGGTTCATGATTGTAGTGAATATATAATTAGACTAATAAAGAACCTCGATTAAAGAAATATATATTAAAGTTAGAATTGGACGACAAGTAAAGTCAGAATTAATAGATACAGAGAACTACGATTCCTTGCCTTAAGAAGAACTACGATTGAAGCGATATTTGAGCTATTTTTATTGAGATATTTGACTGAACTTCACGATAGAAATTAAAAACTGAAAAAAAATAAGATTGAAGATAAAATATAATGCAGAAGTGATCGACTATTGAGGCTATTAAAGTCTTTGATTGAAGCCAAAGTTAGGAGGTGTAGAACTATGATTGAACCTAGATTATCTTCTCCAAGTGAATAGCCTTAAATCGTCTTTAATATTACATTTATTACAACTGTATGCTACCAATATCTTCAATATACTCGTACAAGGCATTTTTCATATAATATAACATATAACCAATAAATTAGATAAACTAACACATTTAATCTAAATTAACTAAGAGCCGAGATAGAGAGAGAGACTCTGAATTTGGTGCAGCTCATAGGAGGGCAAAACAGAGCAGACAAGTCACAAACATACATATATATTGAGCACTATTTGGCCATTACAATAATCATCATCATGTGTCATAAACATGATACAAGGCGCCGGCTAACAGTGATTGTTTGCTGCACACACTCTGTCTGCTCAGAGCTAAGACTAGCCAGGCTTTGTTTAGAGAAGATAGGTAAGGTTTTTGGCAAGGAGTTGAGATTGCCATATAGTTTATGAACATATTTAAAGTGTAATCACAAATAGCCACAGGTGGTCTTAGAAACAAGCAAGTAGAGAGCCTAGGTTGGTTTTTTGCAATACTAAACAAACTAAGGTTTAGATAAGAGGGAATTCCTATATACAAAATTAAAGTTTTAAACAAATTTCGTTTAAGGTTTCACATTTTTGTTTTGAAGTTATACTCCTGCTTTTAACTTCTAAGGCTTTGTTTTTGAAATTGTATCCTTTTTTTGAGGTTTAATGCCAGCAAATTGGAGAGGCCCTTGTATTTGTGTGGTATTTGAAAAATGAAATAAAAATAGCTTCCCCAAGGATGTGCTTTTAATGAAAAGTCCTAATTAATTGCCTGCAAATGCATGCATTAACGTGTAAATTCGACATGAAATCTTGGGCAAAAAATCACATTCAAACACCAAAAAGGAATTATGACAAAATAATAAAACATGACTTTGTTTCTTTATTTGATTTGTTTCGGTTTTTGTTTTGTTTTTTTGTTATTTTTGGGCCAAAAATTGCACATTAGCTCTTTTATATATTTTTGGCATAATGACAAAAATAATGAAAAAAAAAGAAAATTGCCAAAAAATATACAGAGAAGAAAGACATGTATGGCTGGCTGGTTGAATGCCTGCCTGGCTTTATGCAGCAGAATGCTGCTGCTTAATTTCAAGTATCCTTAGAGACCTGTTTGGTACAATCGTATTAATGTTGCAAAATGTTTATATGATGATTTGTATAAATGGATTAAAAAGGGCCTTACCCTGTGCATTACCCCACACCTTACCTGGTTAGCTGGTTATAAAGCACAATTTTTGTTGGGAGATTGCATTGTTTTGGCCTTAAGAAGGGTAATTTTCGAAAGTCAATGACTTGTGGAAGATGTGAAAGATTTTTTTTTTGCCAGAAAAACTGGAAGGAGTACTGCATGTAAAAAATTATGTGGGGGCTTTCTTTCGTTTGTTTCTTAAAAAGTTATTTTATTGAAAAAAGAAGAGGTGAAAGACAACTGAGGAGTAGTATGGATCAACATTTTCAAAACCTATTTCAATATATTTCAATGATATTGCAATTAAACTTTTTCACAAATTACTGATTAAAAATACTGTATGTTGAAAAACATGCCTCATTAGGATCCAGGAATTAAATGGTTTTTTTTTGCCTAACAGAGGAATTATCAATACAAGCCTAAGGTAGCCGAGTTTAAGGAGTTGATCAAAGGAACTCTATAATGAAAATCTGTAGGAAGATAAGCAATTAGAAACAACATTATATCTCTTAGTACAAGCATCATTCATAACACACTTTTAATGATCCACTACTGAACTGAAATTGGTCGACGATTGTAGCCTTTATTGGACTTATAATGAACCACCACTGAAGCTAGAATTGGTCCACGATTGAAACTGTTATTAGAATAATAGGCTGAATTTCAGTTTATGGGGGACACCCCTAGAGAAAAAATCTAAATATGCCATCCCCTTCAGAATGTTCCCAGGAGTACGAAAATCATTATGAAAAAGGGGGCTCACGCCCCCTATGGGCGTGGCAGTCGAAAAACGACCCGGCCCACCTACGTAGACAATATGGGTATCAAATGAAAGCTAATGTCTTCACGATTCCAAAAATAGCCATAGTTGCCAGATCGGGCGGTTTTTGCAGCCGATACGGCCATTTTTGTTAAATAGGGGCGGGGGTGAAAAACGACCCATGCCACCTACTTAGGCAATATTGGTATCAAATGAAAGGAAATGTCTTCACGATTCCAAAAATACCCGTAGTTGCCAGATCGTCCAGAATTTGAGGAAGATATGTTAATTTTTATAAAATGGGGGAAGGACTTTTTTTGTTTATTTCTTTTTAGCTCGGCCAGAGGCCGAGCACTCGAGATCCCCGCCGTCTAGAATTAAGACATACTGGAGTTAAAAACCCCTAAGCCCGGCCGTAGGCCGGTCACGCAGAAAAACTTTACTAAGCGAAGCCAGTATAACAAATTTTCATTAATCAATCAGAAGCTTTCAAGAGTTTTCCTCGTTTCTTAATTTTGTACTTATCCTCATTTATGATTTGACTCTTGACACGAGAACATCACTAAATATGGATTGCGTTACTGCCTTTGACATTCACGACTGGGGTCGTGAATTGGACGATACGGCTATTTTTGGAATCGTGAAGACATTAGCTTTCATTTGATACCCATATTGTCTACGTAGGTGCGCCGGGTCGTTTTTCGACTGCCACGCCCATAGGGGGCGTGAGCCCCCTTATTCATTATGATTTTCGCACTCCTGGGGTCATTTAAGGGGGCGTGGCATTTTTTTTTTTTCCCAGGGGTGTCCCCCATAAACTGAAATTTTGCCGAATAATAATGATCCACGACTGCAACTAGATTTGGTTGGCGATTGAAGAAGTATAAGAATCTACGACGGAAGCTGGAATTGGTCGACGATTGAATCTGTTATTGGTCTAATAATGATCCAACAATGATGATTTGGTTGGCGATTGAAGAAGTATAAGGATCCACGACGGAAGCTAGAATTGGTCAACGAGTGCAGTGCTAAAGGATCCAAGATGAAAGCTGGAATTAGTCGGCGATTGAAGTGTTTAACGATTCACGACTGAAGCTAGAATTGATCGGCGATTAAAGTTTATGAGGATCGAGACTGAAACTGGAATTGGTCGACGAGTGTAGTGCTTAAGGATCCAAGATGAAAGCTGGAATTAGTCGGCGATTGAAGTGTTTAACGATTCACGACTGAAGCTTGTAATAATAATAATGATCCAACACTAAATCTAGAATTGTTCGACGATGCCAGATTTGGATAAGGATTAATGTCTACAGCTTGGATTGGTCAACGTTTGAAGTGTATGAGGATACACGACTGAAACCAGAACTGTTTGGTGAGTGAAGTGCATAAGGATCCAAGATGAAAGCTGGAATTAGTCGGCGATTAAAGTGTTTAACAATTGAAGACTGAAGCTAGAATAGGTCAATGATTGAAGTATATAAGAATTAACGACTGAAACTAGATTTGGTCGGCAACTGGAATGTATTAAGCTCCATTAGCGACACTAAAATTGATCGACGATTGAAACTATTATTATACTAATAAGGATCTACGAATGAAACTAAAATTGGTCCGCGATTGTAGTCTATAAGTATCCACAACTGAAGCTAGAATTGGTCGGCGATTCAAGTGTTTAACCATCCACGACGGCAGCAAGAATTGGTCGACGTTTGAAGAGCAAGACGGAAGCTGTAATTAGTCGATGATTGAAGCTATTTTTGGACTAAAAACTATCAGCGACTGAAACTAGAATTGATGAATAATTGAAGTTTATAATTATCCACGACTAATAAATTTCCACAACTGAAACTAGAATTGATCAATGATTGAAGTTTATTGGACTTATAAATTTCCAGGAATGAAGCTCAGTTTAAGTTGTAGGACTAGACTTGGTCAAGCCAAACTTGGTATTTGGATGTTGGGATAGTATTAAGAATCATATGGTACCAACTAGACATGGCAGAAACTATGAAAAATGGAACCTGAATGCTTTAAAACAAATTTGTAGATGAGATTACTTATTACTTACAATTTCATTTGAAATTTCTTTAAAGTATTAAGTTGAATACCCCTACTATTTTCACATTTCTAAGGTGGTCAAGCCAAGAACTTAACACACAAAATCAACACTAACTAAAAAAAGGTTTAATAACAAAAAAAAAAAAAAAAAGGACAGAACGTGTTGCAATATCACGACTCTATTAACTCACAAATATTCTTTTACAACCAAAAAAAAAAAAAAGAGAAATTAAAATTCTACAGATTCTCCAGCCAGTTGTACTAGTCATGTATTACATAATGTGGGTTATCTTTTGCATTAAGCTCGCAGTTTCAAAATTATTAAACAATTGCTTTTATTTGAATTTTTTTTTAATTTTTAACCACAAAATATAATCTTCTTTTTAAACAATATTGTTTTAGAATTTACTTTGATGTTAAGCGCCAGCAAAAGAAATATTGATCTTCTTTTTTTAGTTTTAAATAAGGCACATTTGTCTGTAAAGCCCCAGAACATGTTTGCCAATTTACTGACAATTATTGCCAGTGAAAAAAAGAAGATTTTTTACATTTATTTGAACATGTTTTAAAATGCCCACTCATGCTTGTTAACAAGATTAGTGCCGTTGATCAGTTTTTTTTTCAATTCTTTTTTTTTTTTTTTTGCAAATATTTAGAGAAGATCAAATGTGTTTGTCTTGTGGTAAGCATGTAGTACCACCTGTTGTTTGGAGTTATTAAAACAAATGTCAGGTCATGTCCTTGTCTGATGATTTTTAATAAATTATTTACAATTCATTGATGAGTTGTGGCATAAGAGAGAAATCATTTAATGTAAATTGTATACATGATCCAGATTTTAAAAGAAATATTTATGTCTGTTTGGGTGAAAACAACTAAGGTAGTTTCCAAAATAGAGAAGACTTTAAGAACTACGATTGAAGCTCAAATTGAAAAGCATAAAATGCGACTTTAAGATCTACGATTGAAGCTCGAATTGGAGAACCTACAAAAGCCTTTGCAATCTACGATTTAAAATCATATTGGCAGACTTTAAGTTCTACAATTGACAGTCAAAAAGTCTTCCAAATCTCCGATTTCAGCACAAATTGGACAACATAAAGGGGACTTCAAGATCTACAATTGAAGCTTAAATTATACAACCTAAGAAAGACTTCGAGCTCTACGATTGAAGCTCAAATTGGACAAGATAAACGAAACTTCGAGGTCTACAATTGAAGCTCGAATTGGACAATCTAGGAAAGACTTCGAGATCAACGATTGAAGGTCAAATAGGACAACCTAAGAGAGGCTTTGAAATCTACAATTAAAGCTCAAATTAGGCAACCTAGGAACCGATTGAACCTCAAATGGGACAACGTAAGGAAGATTTTAAATATTACAATTGAAGATAAAACTGAGCAACATAAAGAAGACATCAAGACCTACGATTGACAGTCAAATTGGACAACAAAAAGAAGTCTTTCAAATCTCCGATTGCAGCACAAATTGAAGGAGACTTGAAGGAGACTTCAAGATCTACCATTCAAGCTTAAATTATACAACCTAAGAAAGACTTCGAGATCTACGATTAAAGCTCAAATTGGACAACATAAAAAAACTTCGAGGTCTACAATTGAAGCTCGAATTGGACAACCTAGGAAAGACTTCAAGATCTACGATTGAAGGTCAAATTGGACAACAGAAAGAAGACTTCAAGACCAACGATTGACAGCCAAATTGGACAACAAAAAGAAGTCTTCCCAAAGTCCGATTGCAGCACAAATTGGACAACATAAAAAAAACTTCGAGGTCTACAATTGAAGCTCGAATTGGACAACCTAGGAAAGACTTCAAGATCTACGATTGAAGGTAAAATTGGACAACAGTAAGAAGACTTCACGATCTACGATTTAAGGTCAAATTAGTCAACAGAAAGAAGACTTTAAAATATACGATTGAAGCTCAAATTGGACAACCTAGGAAATACTTCAAGATCTACGATTGAGCCTATATAAAATCCTATGACTTAACAAAATAAAGATCTACGAATTTCCCAAAAAAGTAAAAAATTCCCATCATTTAACGAAATACCTTCCAAAGTACTCAAAAATATGCTAAACAACCAAAATTCTTGCGCAAATAACCAAACCATCTACACATTCCCTACAAATAAAATCAGACATAATTCATATGCGCCAACAAGAAGTCTTAAACTATAAAACCAGCAATGGATTACTACTGCTCAAAACTCCATAACAAGCTGCTTCTAAGTCATATTTTTTTTGTCCTATTAAACAAAATCCCAAACTACTATTGATAATGTTGCTGCTGCTTACAACTAACAAACCAGATAATTACAGTGTGTTGTTTTACAGGCCATACTTTGCAGGCCATACTTTCAATATGAATTAGAATTTGAAACCAAAAAAACATATTTATGCTGGAAAAACAAACAAACAAATAACATGAGATTATAAATTTTTGCGTTTTTTGATATTTCCACATCCAAAAGTCAATGGAAAATATTTTTTTGAAAACAACAAGCTGAAGAAGCGTGTGCTTCAAGTGTTCCACGTTCAAGCAAATATAAATTGCAACGTGATTTTTATATTTTGTAGGAAGCATTTATTTATTTATTAATTTTTTTTGTAGCTGTTATATTGCTGCAATATTGAGTAGGTTAGTGTAGTGTATCAAGAGGAGAATAATAATGGAATAATAAAAAAGAAGATTTTCATAGCTGGTAGCTTATTCCAAATAATAATGCTGGTATAGGTATGTAAGAGAGGCCACTATGCTGGACAGTGGGGCCGCTACTGAAAAAAGACAAACGATTAAAGTTAAAACTATTCAAGTATGCAGCTAAAATTTTTCAACATAAAGACCTACGATGGAAGATTAATCTATTCAAGATTGAAGACTACAATTGAAGCTAAAATTGGTCTAGATTGATGGTAAAATTAGTCAACACAAAGACGAAGATCGAAGATAAAATTGTTCAAGATTGATGCTAAAATTGGACAACCTAAGAAAGACTTCGAGACCTGCGATTGAAGGTCAAATTGAACAATAGAAGCAAGAAGGTCAACTTGGACAACAGAAGGAGAACTTCTAGATCTACGACTGAAGCTCAAGTTGGACAACCGAAGGAAGATTTCGAGATCAACGATTGTAGCTTAAATTAGTCAACATAAAAATACTTCACGATCTACAATTAAAGATCAAATTGGACAACAGAAAGAAAACTTCCAGATCTACAATTGAAGGTGAAATTGGGTAAGAGAAATAGGACTTCTAGATCTATGATTGAAGCTCAAATTGGACAACCTAAGAAAGACTTGGAGATCTACGATTGAAGGTCAAATTGGAGAACAGAAAGAGGACTTCTAGATCTACGCTTAAAGCTTATATTAGACAACATAAGGAAGACCTCTATACCTGCGATTGAAGCTCAAGTTGGACAACCAAAGGAAGATTTCGAGATCTACGGTTGAAGTTTAAATTAGACAACATAAAAATACTTCACGATCTACAATTAAAGATCAAATTGGACAACAGAAAGAAAACTTAAAGCTCTACAATTGAAGCTCAAAATAGACAACCTAAAAAAGACTTCGAGATCTGCGATTGAAGGTCAAATTGAACAATAGAAGCAAGAAGGTCAACTTGGACAACAGAAAGAGGACTTCTAGAGCTACGACTGAAGCTCAAGTTGGACAACCGAAGGAAGATTACGAGATCAAAGGTTGAAGTTTAAATTAGACAACATAAAAATACTTCACGATCTTAAAGATCAAATTGGACAACAGAAAAAAAACTTCAAGATCTACAATTGAAGGTGAAATTGGGAAACAGAAATAGGACTTCTAGATCTATGATTAAAGCTCAAAATAGACAACCTAAAAAAGACTTCGAGATCTGCGATTGAAGGTCAAATTGAACAATAGAAGCAAGAAGGTCAACTTGGACAACAGAAAGAGGACTTCTAGAGCTACGACTGAAGCTCAAGTTGGACAACCGAAGGAAGATTACGAGATCAACGGTTGAAGTTTAAATTAGACAACATAAAAATACTTCACGATCTTAAAGATCAAATTGGACAACAGAAAGAAAACTTCAAGATCTACAATTGAAGGTGAAATTGGGGAACAGAAATAGGACTTCTAGATCTATGATTAAAGCTCAAAATAGACAACCTAAGAAAGACTTCGAGATCTGCGATTGAAGGTCAAATTGAACAATAGAACCAAGAAGGTCAACTTATACAACAGAAAGAGGACTTCTAGATCTAAGATTGAAGCTCAAGTTGGACAACTAAAGGAAGATTTCGAGATCAACGGTTGAAGCTTAAATTAGACAACTTAAAAATACTTCACGATCTACAATTGCAGCTAAAATTAGACAACCTACAGAAGACTTAGAGAACCCCGATTATAGCTCAAATTGGAGAATCTAAAAAGGACTTCTGCATATAAAAGCCACTTCCACTTATAAAGCTAAAATTGTTTAACATAAAGACCTTCGATTGAAGCCAAACTTTTTACACATAAACCCCTACGATAGAAGTTTAAACTATTCAAGATTTATTCTGAAATTTTTCAACTGGAAGCCAAAATTGTTTAATATTAATGCTAAAACTGTTCAATATAGAGACCTACGATAGAGGCTTTAATTGTTCAAGTTTAAAGCTAAAATTTTTCAACTAAAATCGGACAACATGGGATGATTGAGTAGCTCTCCTGTGTAGCCTTCAGCCAACTTCAGTTGTTTAAGACTGCTCGAAATTTTAAGACAAATAGAGAAAATTTCTGTAATGGAGTAAGTTTATTTCAGCAAGTTTATACCACTGTACTTACTGTAGCCATTCAAACAAACACTTTTTTAAGCGTAGGAAAAGCAGTTAGAAATTAGGTTTTACGTGTTTCCACACAATAACTACTCTGCACACACTCTTTCAAAAAAAAAAATATGCCACAATTTATTAAAGGCAAAATATACAACATTAAAAAACACAGACAAGCTGGTTTTAATGACACCATGAATGACTGACTAACTAACTGCTAGACTAACTGAATGAATAGATGATGATGGCTATATACATAGATGGATGGATGAGGCAACCAACAACTTTAAAATAGCCATCCTCTTGAGTTAAGCTAACAGGGAGTATGGCCTGCACTACTTCCAAATTGTCGCTGAACAACAAGAGAAAAAAAAAATAATAAGAAATTGATAACTACTGCTATAGCATCTTTCTCTCTCTCTCTCTCTTTCTCTCTCTATGGCTCAAGTGAGGTTTCGCTGGCATTTTTTTTTTGTAACAGAGTTATTTGTTTTATTAGATTTTATCTCACGCTATATTGCAAAATTGTTTTGAACCCATTGTAAATGACCTTTAAGGAACTTAATTTTATGATTTTCTTAGACTACAAACAACAACTGATTAAATAATTTAGAAATCATAAATTAAATTAAAGCAAAACAGCTAAAAAAAACTACTCATAGCAAGAGTTCTTCTTTCCTAGGCAATTTGATCTTCGAGAACTTAAAGCTTCTGTTCGTTCATCTTTAAGTCACGTTTAAATTGAACATATGAAATTGATTTGTTTTGCTCCATTTAATATAAAAACACAACATACTCAAATTGACTTGAAAATCAAATAATAATAATATAAATAATATTTTTGCTACTTAATCAGTTTTACGAGTGAGTGAGTGAGGTATGTAGGTACGAGTATATAGCCTACCCACAATGAACTTGTTGTGTACAGGTGTTGTTAGAAGCTACTGCAACAGCAACAACTCTAATAGTTTGTAGTTCATTGTTATTATTTGTACCTGAATACAAAATCTATATGAAAACTATAAAACAAAATTTCATGGGAATTACATACGTGCCAAAGTTTTTGATTGGCATTGATTGTTTTTGCAACTACTATATTGATACTAAGAGTGTAGACATAAAGCAGCAGCTATCATCCATACATTCAACCATCGTATATCTCTTCATATGTTACGTGACTATAAAATTAAAGACTCTTTTAATTCAGCAGGCATGAATACCCAAATATTACAATATACGAGTATATTCATATTAGAAATAGATCTAGGCAAAACAAAAATCACTTGTAATCTATATATGTAAAAGTGATTGTGTGTCTGTATGTATGTATGTTTATTATTATTAGTTTGGGATCTATAGACGGCTGAACCGATTTGCCTGAAATTTTCACAGTATATTTCTGTATGTCTGGAAGGAGCTCTTTTCTGAAATTTTAAGTGGGCGTGGTACCTCCCATACAAAGTTAATTTTAAAAATCCAATACTTGGGAAACTATAATAGCTATAGTACTCAAATTTTGCATGAGCAATTCCATTGTTTGTTTAAATATTTGCGGAAAAAATAGGAGTAGTAGCGATAGGGGGCGTGGCACCTCCCATATGATGACAATTAAAAAAAATCAAATATATGGTATACAATAAGATATATGGTACGGTTATTCTACCATCAATATTAATATTTAGGACAAGAATGGGCGGACTATCAATAGTGGGCGTGGCACCTCCCATAGATATGATGACAAATTATATATAGGGAAAACTATATCAGCTATCAATATTAATATTAATAGATCACCAATGCACTGACTAGCAACAATATTAAGTAAATGTTTGTTTGTTTGTATAAATCATAATAAGATAATGTAATAAGATTTAATTTAAAAGGAAAACTGTAGGTTTTAATAACTTAATAAATACCGTATTTGCCGGACGATAAGACGCACCTTTTTACTCTGAAAATTTTACCTAAAATCAGGGTGCGTCTTATCGTCCGGCAAATACGGTATATTTGTTTAACTTTAAACTTTTTATTTCATTACGATACGGGTAGCGAAGCACACCGGGGTTTTAGCTAGTAAGAAATAAAACTAAATCTTAAGCCATAAAACTGTAAATTTAAAACAGGCTAACATTGCAAGAGTGATACAAAATTTTTCACTAAAGCAGATGTTTAACTAAAGGTTAGCTAGCAAAGCTAGACTTACAATTGAAGCCAAAATGGATCAACTTTTGTCTATAAAGTTAATTTGCATTAGCAGTCTTAATTCAAATTAACTCGTGAATTATGTCTATCGTAATGCGCATTAAGTTAAACGTAAATGCACAAAATCAAAGTGAATTTATACTGCATTTAGCTATTTCAATATGGCAACATCGTCGAAAATCAATAATATGTTATCAAATTCTTTACTATTCTAAAAGAAGCAGAAGACAATTGTAAAATTTAAATAATAAAAATAGATTTCCACAATTGCCTTTCTATTATTTCAGAGTGCCCCACTGCGGTCCCCACATGTAGCAACACGTTCAGATTGATGGTTGCTAGTGCATGAACAAGTTTTGCATTATGGAGCAGTTTCAGCAAAAGTAATTTCAGCTTTTTCAAATAAACACTGAATTTTCACCAAATGCCCAACAAGTTTTTTCGTAATTAAACAGTTGTTTACAAACAAACAGCTGTTTAAATGCTGTTTTAAATGCAGAAACTGTCGTCTGTCATGGTAAAATCTTAATTCACATTAGTGAAATTTTAATGCACATTAACGCTGTCGTCTGTCTACGCTATAAGTCGGTTTCAGTGACATATTTATTTCAAATCACTTCCACAATTTTCTCACTAGTAGAATTTTAAATTCTGAGTAAATAAAAATAATTTTTTATCAATCACGCCTATTTTCCAGTGAGCGTGGCTCTAAAGTTTATAACATATTTAGCTATAGTTTACAAACTACATTTATTTCCAACGATATATAACATGCTCTACTTATGTAGACCATCTGTAGGTATATTTCGGAAAATTATTTTTTTATCTGAAATTTTTAAAAAAAAAAAATCTAAAAAATCCGGGAAAATTATCTATTTGAGTAAGTATAGTCAAGAAATTAAGCTTTAATTTAAGGTTTAATATGGCCGTGTAGATAATATAGATCCAAAGATATTATACAAAGATTATGACATTTCACCATAAAAAAATACAAGAAATCTTTACTGTGCGAGGCCCGTGTTCTGTATATTATAGAGTAGAAAACCCTATACAAATGATGGCGTCTCATGAGGAATTATTTTCGTTCAGAGACGGGAGATTACATGTATACTAAATTTTTAAAATTATAATTTAAAGAAGAATAATTTTTTTTTTTCAAATCTTATAAATCAAACACAAATCACACTCTATAGACTAGACGATAGTGTGCCGGACTATCAGCAGAGGGTTGCGAGTTCGATTCCTGCCAAATTTCAACTTTTTATTTAAGAAAATTCTATGAAAAAATAAAAAAAATAAAATTTTGTCTGAAATTTTCAAAATGTATTAATTTAAATTTTTTTTTTAAATTTTTGATAACCCATTAAATGCGGCTCTCATTTCATATGATACCAAATTTACATATAGTTCCTTGAGAATAAAAGTGAAAAAAAATCAAAAAACCCCTAAAAAGGACATTTTTATCCTTGGAACCAGCTCACCAAATATTGAACCCTGGACAAAAAAATTGAGAAACGTAGTCTTAAAATGAATCAAATTTTCATATTAGTCGGGAACATCGATACCTTATTTTTTCTCCATACAAACGGGGCCACCCCGGAAAAAACTATTTGGGTTAAATTACATGATGTTTATAATCAAGAAATTTCAACTATTTATTTAAGTAAATTCTATGAAAAAATAATAAAAAAAATAAAATTTTGTCTGAAATTTTAAAAATTTTTGAATTTAAATTTTTTTTTTTAATTTTTTATAACTAATTGAATGCGCCTCTCAAAGACCTGTCATATGATCCCAGATTTACATATAGTTCCTTTGGAAGAAATGTGAAAAAAATCAAAAAACCTCTAAAAAGGTCCTTTTTATCCTTTGATCCAGCTCACCAAATATTGACCCCAGGACAAAAAAAATTGAGAAACGTAGTCTTAAAATGAATCAAATTTTCATATTAGTCGGGAACATCCGCAACTTTATTTTGGGGGCACCCTAATGTACATATATAATTAAAAAGGTATTTTTAATATCTTTAATTTGATGTAATTACTAGATACCCAGTTGTTCCCGAGATATAGGCTTATAAATTTTCAACGTTGAGGGTCCGTCCACGTGAAAATAGGAGGGGCCAAAAAAAATTATATATTGCTTTTATCGCCTAAAAAGCCCTATTTTATTAATTTTTTTTTTGAACTATGTCATTAAAACCGACTTGTTTCGAAGTTCAACATAAAATCTTACGATTGAAGCCGAAATTGTTCAACATAAAGACCCACGATTGTAGCTAAAATTTTTCAAGATTGATACCAAAATTTTTTCAAATAAAGATTAAAGAAAATTTTTTAAATAAAGATGAATACATAAAGAGAATAAAGGTAAAATTGATCAACATATAGTCCTACGATTGAAGCTAAAATCACATCAAATAAAGATATCCGGTTAAAGTTAATATTGTTCAAGATTAATAATAAAATTGTTCAACATAAAGACCTACATACGATTGAAGTTGCAATTGTTCAAGATTGATGGTAAAATTGTTCAACATAAAGACAAATAAATAAAGAGAATAAAGGTAAAATTGATCAACATATAGTCCTACGATTGAAGCTAAAATCACATCAAATAAAGATCTCCGGATAAATTTAAAATTGTTTAGGATTAATAATAAAATTGTTCAATATGAGGATTTATGATTGAAGCCAATTTGGTTCAATATAAATACCTACTATTGAATTGTTATATATATAAAATTGTTTAAAATTGTTCAACATAAACATATACGATTGAAGCCAAACTATGCAACATAAACTGCTACCCTTAAAGCTAAAAATTGTTCAAGTCTGATTCAAAAACTGTTCAACATAAATACCTACAACTTATAATTAAAAAAAAATTAAAAAATTTTTCCCAATTGATATTTTTACGGAAAAGCTATTTTTACAAACTTTCATTTTAGCAAAAGAAAATTTTCACCACCTCTTTTATATATTTTTACTTTTTTTGTTACTTTTCTCTCAACCCTCGCATTGTCATTATTCACATGCTCTATAAATAAATTTATTAATAAATAGTTTTCATTTTAAAACATACACAAAATTCCTTATATTTCAGCTTAAAAAAAAAACCAAAACCACAAATCACTCATTATATTTCTACGTGCTTCACGCTTTTCCGCTTGTATATTTTTGTTATGGAAGCAGTGAAGCGCCATCATCATCTCCCTGAAACTGCAGAACTGTTGCAGATTTTCCAGTCATAACTAACGATGTGATTATACATTTGTTTACTTTGCCTAGCTTAAACTTTAACTAACGGTCATCAGTTTCTCATTCGCAATTGACCACCATGACATTAGAAAATTATTTGCCAAAAATCACAAGTAATAGGTTGTTGGTGCGGGGTGGTGGGGGGGTGTAGGATATAAGGCAATCTGTTTATCTTGGAAAATATTGATCGGTAAATCATGTGAAATCAATTTGAAATTGAAATCATGATTTTATAATTTTTTTCCAGCTTTCTTGGTTTCTGCTCTGTTGGTTTATTCGTTTTTTTTTTTTTGGAAAATCATACATCATCATATACATGGCAAATATATGTACAAGTGAGTATGTTTTATTTGGTTTTGCCAGTCCATGATTAGTGGCTTGTGTGTAGTAATGTAATACAGCCATAGTAGTTGGAGTAGCTTCCAATTCATTTAATCATTTATATGTTTTGTAATTTTCTTTTCTCTACTTATATGTATGCATGTCTATCAATCATTATGTGGCAGATAGCAAGCTTGTTAAGAAATGTGCCTGCATGCTGTAGCAGGTTTGAACGAAGTTTTGAGAGACTCTACTCTTTTTAAATCTTAAAAATAAGTTGAGCTAATAATTGTTTATTAAACGCCTGATGGAAAGAATTTTGTAATGAGTACGAAATATTGTGGGCTTTACTAAGATATAGTTTATAGAGATATTTAAATCAGTGATCGGCACTCAAATTGACCAGAGGCCGATCATAAACGCGGGAAAATGATAGCAAAGTTCATAATTAAAATCAAATAAGCAAAAAAAATATCTCAATAAATAGCTGATTAGATTAGAATAGGGATATTATTTTATACATGCCCATCACTGGTTTTTTACTTTGTTACTTTGCTCATCCTCCTTTCCGCAAAACAAAAGACAGCCCATGTTCAACATAAATGCATTACTGTAAAGGTTTAAAGTACTCGTATAGTACTTATTCGTTTCCTTGGAACTTCTTGTTGTGTTAAAGAACAACGAACAGCTATTTGAATACACAGTATATAAGCAATTTTAAAATGTTGTTTTGCTATTCACGGCAAACTTCTTAATGTATTAAAAATAAACACTTTTCTATTGTAGAGTGTTATAATTTCGCTGTTTTTTGTATTGGTCTTTCTACACAAAAGTTTATGTGAAAATTGGATAATTGTTTTTTATTTGTTGATGAGCCTGGATAATCTTACTCCTCTATGAGATGAATTATGGAGACAGATTTCTATAAGAAACCATGTCTTATGAAGACGTTTTTTTCTACAAGAAAACATGTCTGCCAAGACATTGTTTTCAACAATAAAAAATGTCTAGTGAAGACATTGTTTTCTATAAGAAACCATGTCTTATCATGACATTGTTTTCTACAAGAAAACATCTCTTGTCAAGACACTGTTTTCTATAGGAAACCATGTCTTGTCAATACATTATTTTCTCTAAGAAACCATGTATTGTCAACACATTGTTTTCTCTAAGGAATTATGTCTGGCCAAGACATTGTTCTCTCTAAGAAATTATGTCTTGTCAAGACATAGATTTCTATAAGAAACCATGCCTTTGATGACATTGTTTTCTATAGGAAACCATGTCTTGTCATGACATTGTTTTCTCTAAGAAACCATGTCTTGTCAACACATTGTTTTCTCTGAGCAACCATGTCTTGCCAAGACATTGTTCTCTCTAAGATATCATGTCTTTTCAAGACATTATTTTCTTTATAAAAACAGGTCTTGTCAAGACATTGTTTTCTGCAATAAAAAATATCTAGTGAAGACATTGTTTTTTACAATACACCATGTGTTGTCATGTCATTGTTTTCTACAAGAAAACATCTCTTGTCAAGACACTGTTTTCTATAGGAAACCATGTCTTGTCATGATATTGCTTTCTATAAGAAACCAAGTATTGTCAGGATATTGTTTTCGATAAGAAAACATGTCTTGTAAAGACTTTGTTCGCATAAAATCCGGTGGCATGCATATTTTAAGTGTAAGAATGTATTGCAAAGACGCACTTCTACACCTAAAGTGTTTGCCATTTTGATTAAAATAATTTTCATTAATTTTAATGGGAAAAAGTTCATGAAAACCACAAAATTAGACATATTCCATATAAGCCAACCGCCGACTTAAGAAAATATAAGCCAGATTTTAGATAAGTATTGGCCACAAAGAGAACAGATGTTGCCAGATCTAATAAAATATCCCTGATGATGTAAGGAATCTCCAACGAAACGTCGGAAAAATAAATTATGAAATAATCTTTTATTTGCATAGAACACATGACCGTAATAAGTCCGATTTAGAATTTTCTAAACAAATCAATAATAAAATAAGGAAAAGGTCGATAAAAAAAACTTAAAGAACAAAAGTAATTTGAACACTTATTTGCTTCCCAATACGTATTGTATATAGTTCATTTTCAATGTATTTAAACTGTTGAATGCTTTCGTGCCCTTGTGGTTATGTTAGCCGGCCGCTACTCTAGTTAAACTGAAAATAACTTAAGTTCATTAACATCATTAACATATGTATTTAGAGGGAATAATTTTACATGACTTCCTGTTTTTAAAGTTTATATTTATAATTCATTTGAATACCTTCTTGCCTGCCTCTTTGTACTTAAAACACAATTCACGTGCTTGAAATTATTTAAATATTTTTGTATGTATGAACAAAAAAAAAATAATAACATTGTGTAAATATTTTATGTTGTATTTATCTATAGCTGTCAATATATCTGACAGCTAACAATATGAAATAATAAACAATAAATTGAGTTTTTAACAAAAATAATTAAAAAATTTTATTAAAGATTGAATTCATCATTAATTCCTGCAACACATAGCTTCAATTTAAAGTAAGAATAATTAACTAAATTTATTTAAAATCTGAAGGTACGTAACCACTAAATAATATATATTTGAACTCGTTTGTTTATTTAAAAAAATATATTTAATTTTAATTTATTTAATGCTGTTTGATCTGGCAAAACTCTTGTAAGAGTAAACAAACAAATTTGTGTCAAAACAAGTGGTTACGCTTTTTTAAGTAAATACTTGCCAAATGTAACTGTATCTTAAGCAATTCTTCATTAATACTTGTAAAAGCCAAATCCTATTCTAAATTATAATTTACATAAAAATGTTTTGAAATTGAAATTGTATAAAATAAATATATGTAAATAATAGCAAGACACAAATAACGCTATTTTTTTAATCTAAATTTATTTTATAAATTATTTAAATTGTATTCATATTAAAATCTAATTCAAATCATTATTGAAACAAAATAAACATCTTGGTTTACAGCACAAATGTAGGTGAAGTACAAATATTTTAAAATATACAAGAAGTTTGTTTGAATTTGAAAACCAAAAGTTGAAGAAAAAGCTGTTTATTAAAAAAAATAAAATTAAATACATTTTTATGGGCTACATAATTATTTACTTTGCTGTATTATAATTTTATTTATTAAACATTTATTAAAAAAAATACCGGCAGAAAAATTTACTTCCTGCTTAAACTAAGTAGCTGCTATAAATATGAAGGTAATATTGGATATCATTTGTTTGAATGCAAACTGTTAACTATAGGAAATTTTTTATAAATTAAAAAAAAAACAAAAAAAAAATGTATTTGTTAATACATAGTTAATTGTTTAAAGAATGGGGGGTTTAAGAAACAGTTTTTAAAGAAGCAAACGGGGTCTTAAGTTTGATATTAACTAATATAACAAGTTGATGATTTTTTTCTCTCATTGTAATATACTGGTTTTAATTCCGCAATAAAAAGTATTAAAACGACTTTAGTGGCAACTAATTATTGTTAACTAAACTAAAACCAGCGTTAACAAGTTTGATACTTCAGATATTCTTGATATTTTAGGTTTACTAGTTACCAGCTTGTTTACTGGTTGTTAATAAAGTAATTAGTAATTATACTGGTTTTAATTCCACAATAAAATGTATTAAAACGGCTTTAGTGGCAACTAATTATTGTTAACTAAACTAAAACTAGCGTCAACAAATTTTAATATATTCGTGATATTTTAGGCCTATTAGTTACCAGTTTGTTTACTGGTGGTTAGTCAAGTAGTTAGTAATTATACTGGTTGTAATTCCACAATAAAAATTATTAAAACGACTTTTGTTGCAACTAATTATTGTTAACTAAACTAAAACTAGCGTCCACAAAATTTAATTTTAATATATTCGTGATATTTTTGGCTGACTAGTTAGTCAAGTAATTAGTAATTATACTGGTTGTAATTCCACAATAAAAATTATTAAAACGACTTTTGCTGCAACTAATTATTGTTAACTAAACTAAAACTAGCGTCAACAAATTTTAATATATTCGTGATATTTTAGGCTTACTAGTTACCAGCTTGTTTACTGGTGGTTAGCCAAGTAATTAGTAAGTAATTCCACAATAAAAATTATTAAAACGACTTTTGTTGCAACTAATTATTGTTAACTAAACTAAAACTAGCGTCAACAAATTTAAATTTTAATATATTCGTGATATTTTATCATGCTAATTACCTGCTTGTTTACTGTTTGTGTAAAAAGTAATCAGTACTTAAAGCTGTTTTATTAATTGTGTGCATAGCAAGTTTTTATAAAATTTAGTTTATTTTCGAGCGCTTAATTCTGAAAAGGAATTGGTGTTTCTTTAAATTTTACCAACTTTGTAAATTCCTCCATAAAGATCTAGAAATGGGTTTTTTAAAAATTTGTTTATGATTTTAGTACAAGGTGGCGCAAAAGTAAACTTCCGATGTTTTTTGGCTGTAATTAAAAAAAATGAAAATCTTTGATTCTTCTTGTGGAGTATTCGAGAATATGATGTCATCTTCAGTGCCCCAGAAGCGTAAATTTTGCTTATTTACGTACTCGCTATGATGGAAATGGGTCTCATCACTCATGATTATTTTTGATGAAAAAACCGACCGATTATTGGTCAAATAAATAGTCAGCAATATTCCGCGTTAAAAAAAGTTTCGTTTTACTTTTGCTATAGAAGCAAAATACGGAATTAATTCCGAACGGAATTAAATTCTGTGACATGGGTGATAAACAGCTGTTGACGCAATTCATTTAAATTTCAGTGGTGCCACCTTAGGCTTTTATTTTTTCAAAGTAGCGTTTCATTTATGAAACATGAAAAACATATTTACATGATTCCCGATATGCTAATAAACTTCTCGCATTTTTATTAATATAAAATATAATATTATTAATATAATATTATATTATTAATACATTTAACAACTCGTGATGCATAAATGATCATAACATTTTAAATTTGTATTTTGCTTTTTATTTTATTTAATTTGCTTTGTACATATAAACGTGTGTATTTTATTTTTGACATATTATAGTCGGCAGCCTGCTGTCTCGAATGTGTTTAATGCTTAAGACGTCAAATAGCTTTAAAACCAATTAACAACAGAAACAATACAAAAAAAGAACTAAAAAACAACAAATAATTCCCTCTGTCACCATAAATTGAGATCATGTAAATAACCCTACCAGTGTTGCCATTTTGACGCTTTTTGGGTATTTTTTGACGCTTTTTCTATTTTTTTTTTGTGCAGTTTTGGAAGAAGTCCAAAAAGTAAATCTAGCTTTCGAGTCAGCCAATGCGGACCATTTTAAGCTTTACAGCGAAACTTTGATTATATAGAAGGTAATTTAAATGAAAGCGTTAACGAATTTTGTTATCTTGGCTATCATTTCGAAAAGTCTTGCAGAGATTATAAAATAATTGAACAATTTAATAGAATTTACAAAATATCATAGACTTCCTTCAACTTTTATATTGCTTCAAAAATATCGTTATTTAGTGTTGACAAAATTTTTAAAAATAGCAAAGCGGATATTATTGATTTCATACAAAACTTCTTTTATGATTCGTCTCTAATAAATAAAATAGAAATTTGCCTAAATAATCTAACGTTGCAAAAATGGAAAAATATGGAAAAAACTGATGAATTTTGGATGGAGAAAATTCTTTTCATGAACTAGCTGACTTTGTTATTCGTATACTTTATTTTCCTTAATCAAATGCCGAAGTCGAAAGAACGTTTAGTTTAATGAATTTTTTTAAACCAAAGATCAGAAACCACGTTTCTTTAAACTCAGCCAAAAGTTTGTTGTTGCAATCACAAATTACCTTCAAATGTTTACTTAGAAAATAACCTCCTGGCCCACAATGTCGAACGATAACGTTCGCTTAGATAAGACTTAAGACACAAACTTTTTGTCGTATCTATTTTTTACTCAATCAAGTTTGTTTATTCCACAATCAAGTTTGTGTCTTAAGTCTTATCTAAGCGAACGTTATCGTTCGACATCGTGGGCCAGGGGTTAATTCAAATCAAACTTATAAAAGGTCTGAAAATTGCATTAAATCTGTTTTGTGGTCCGATGATGCTGATTATGAAACAGATGTATTTGAAAATTAAATCGTTTTTATATAAAATTTTTTATT
Source organism: Bellardia pandia (assembly GCA_916048285.2). Taxonomy (NCBI): domain Eukaryota; kingdom Metazoa; phylum Arthropoda; class Insecta; order Diptera; family Calliphoridae; genus Bellardia; species Bellardia pandia. The sequence goes on along the minus strand of OU696533.1, from coordinate 95,907,591 downwards.
CGAAGGCTTACTTCTAGTTAAACATAAAAATAGTTTTTAAATTTATTTTTGTATACCTCTGTTATATCGAGCCATAACCGCCAAAATAATGTATCCCACACCATAATCGATTGTTGTTTTTTAATCGAAATCGATAGTTCAACATCATTTAAAATTATTAAAATTAAATGTATTACACAAAACAATATTTACGTTATAAATTTTAAAATAATGGCTTTATTCAAACTGATTTTATTTAAAAAAAACCTTCCCCTGTAAAATTTTGAGTTTGTGGGATACATTTTTTCGGCGGTTATGGCTCGATATGTTCTACATAGCTTTCCGTTGGAAAACATAAATGTAAAATCATACAGAAATATACAAAGAGACACTAGCAAAATGTAATGCATTTTCTGGCCTGCTAAAGCCTTCGTCAGCATTCTTTGTGTCTAATATTTTTTTATTTTCAAATTCTTTATGTTTAACTTTTTTATTTACTGAATGAGAATTATCTCTCTGGCGAGTATTAATTGTAAAAATTTTTTATAAAATTTTTTATTCGAAGGCTTACTTCTGAAATGAAAAATTTTTTGAAATTTATTTTTGTAAAAAATTTTTACAATTAATACTCGCAAGAGGAGAATAATTCTCATTCAGTAAATTGTTTTTCTATAAAACTTTATATTTTGTTTTTTATTAATTGTTATTTTATTTTAATTTTTTTTTTACTCCTGGTAACAGAATTGACAATAAAATTAATTATTTATTTAAAAAATTTAACATGTTTTGTGATATTCTAAGTTTCTTGTTTTTTTACACCTTTGTTTTATTGCCACTTTTAATCTTTTTTTTAGTGTTACAAAGCGATAAATACTGTATTTGCAAAGCAAAACAACATGATACCAACATTTTTGTTAATTTTTTTTTGGCGCTTTTTACCCTTTTTTGTAATTTTTTACCCGTTTTTACTATATACTTGACGCTTTTCTTTTTTTTCTAAAATGGCAACACTGAACCCTACATACAATTTACAGCAACAAGCAGCGTTGTCAACTTGGTGCGTTTCGCACAATTTTTTGTGCTTTTTTACAGTTTTGGTGGGAAAAATTCTTTAGTTGGTGCGCTTTTTTTTAATTTTGGTGCGCTCTTTAATTGTTGGTGCCACCAAAGCAAATTCAACACAACTTTTTGTTTCAGTGTGAGAAAAAATCTTTCTACAATAAAATCCACCTATTTGAGTACCATTTCATTCAACACTGCATAATTTTTTTTTGTGTATTTCGGTGCGTTTTTTAATTTGTTCGAAAATGTGATGAAATCTTTATTTTTACTAATTTTTAATTGCAGTTTTTTAATAATGCATAACTCATGAAATCCATACGATGAAAAAATGTATTTTAAATACGAATGTATGATAAATGAAATCAAATTCTTAAAAAATCTTTGTTTGAAAATCAAATTAACATGTAAATAAAAATTCTTGTATAACCTGATGGTTTGGTCTACTGAACTGTAGACGAACAACCAGGGTTAGAGTACCAGTGGAATCCTAACAAATTTTATTGAAAAAAATCAAATAGAAGTACTTTAACTAGAAAACAAACATATGTATATAAAAAAAAAAGTACCAAATATGTACTGAAATTAGCTTTTTCACCAACTATGTAGTACTTAAGTTCCGAATATCATATTGTGAGTTAAATTTTGAGTGGTTAAATGTTTATTTTATTTTGATTAGCTCATTTATTAAAAAAAGAATTTTGCTATTATTACTGTTTTTAATAATCGTTGATACAATTTTATTTTAGAATTTATGATATTAAAAAATTTCAAAGTAATTCAATAAATATTTGACACAAAAACGAAATTCTTAACATGGTGCGTTTTTTTTTTTTTTTTGTAAATGGTGCGCTTTTTTCTCCATTTTGGTGCGTTTTGAAATTTCAAAGTTGACAACGCTGGCAACAAGCCACGATTAAACAACACAAAAGTGAGAGTCATGCAAAAAAAACTCAAATACAGCCAGACATTTATTGATAAAGATAGAGAAATTGAGGCTCTTTGATAAAGACAAAAAAAAAACAAACAAACAAAAAACCAATAAAAAAAAAAGAGTCGGAAATAACACAAAGCGCTGGCTGTTATCAGTAAACAATACCACGGTATTTAACATTTAAAAAACCAGTATTTTTTGAACTGGCTGAACGGTTAAAGAGAAATGGTCATGAAATCAAAACACACAAACAATTATTTATTTACTTACAAATAAAATAAAAAGTGATTTAAAAAAAACATTAAAAAACATGTAAAGACCCAGTTTTGATTTAAGAAAAGCAAACCAGTACCAAACCAAGTACACAGACACTTTAATAATATGTATAAAGAAATTGGGTGAAATGAAAAGAAAACACTGATAAAACAAATTGACCAGAGACACAAACGCTCACACGCAGCAAGGCAGTAGTAGTATTACTGCTGCTACGCATGCTCAGAATGAGTAAGTTTGTACACCTGAAGAGAAGAGTTGAGGGGGCAACTGACTGAACAAGCGCACCGAAATTGTTTACCTATATTAATTTGTTTTTTTTATATATATTTTAAGCTAACTAAAGATTTGATTTGAAATGTGGAGTCTGATGTTAAACTGCCACTGTTTAGTGGTCAGTTTAGTTGGCTTCCAGCCATTAACACGATCGGTTTAGCGAAAATTACACATGACAAGAAAACAAACAAAAATATCACCTTAAAACTAAACGTTGAATTAAATGAAAATTATAAACAAAAGAACATAACAACAAAAACGAGAGTGAAATTGTTTAAGAAAAAACAAAAAAATCCAGTGAATTACACATTCGAAAACAAAAGAAATTAACATATTTATGGTTTAAATAAATAAAATAAATAAAACCAAAAAAAAAGCGAAAGTTTTTGCACAAAATCTATAAAAAATCGAAAAAAAATCCAAACCACAACCCTTTGTTTCAACTAAAACAACACTTAAATCACACCACCATGCCCTCCACCTCCCATCCCCGTTTGGTGTTCTATTTGCTGTGCGTGGCCTCATTGCTGGCGGTGGCCCGTTCCGAAGCCGGTAGTAAAAAAAATTCTTATTTTATGTCGTATTTCTATTATTTAATATTAAATTTTGTTAATCCTTATGCTTTTCCCATATACCAAAGAATTGTACATATGTTTTTAAATTAACCTCTAGAAAAAAAGGGATATTACGAAACCATAAACCCAAATTTATTAAAACAATAAATTTATTGGTTTAAAAAAAAAATGTTTTAAAAATGCTGTGTTATATCAAGTTAGAAAAAGCTTCAGAAGCATGAAAATTAGTAATTAAGTGTAAATATTATTTTAAATTAAGACAAAAAAAGATATAATTTCTCATAAAAACCCCAAAAAAAAAATTTAAAGTGTTTTGAAAATTAAGGCAAAAAAACACAAGCAAAAAGAAAAAACAGAATAGATTTAAGTTAAAAAGAAAATGAAAAATTTGATTGTAATTCAAAAAATAACAAAATTTTAAAGTAACCATTATAAAAGCTCTATAAAAATAATTAAAAATTATAACAAATACAAATTTGCAATTACCTGTAACAGTTTACAAATTCTAAAACCTAAAAACGCAATTTTTCAAATGGTTACTTTTTACTAAATTTCAGTAACCATTAAAACAAATCTAAATAATTACTTGAAATTAGTTATAAATAGTAATCTTCCATAAATTAAATTAATCTACAAATTTGAAACTATCAAAACCAACATTTTCAAATGGTTACTTAATATTTAATATAAGTAACCATTATAAAAAATCCAAATGGTTACTTAAAATTGAATAATAATCGAAATTTTACAGAAAACTAAATTAGTTTACAAATTTTAATTCCAGAAATCATAAATTTCCTCATGATTACTTAAGAGATATTTTAAGTAACCATTATTAAACATCACCATGGTTATTTAAAATTTGTTGCAAATAAAAACTTTCCATAAGCTATAATAGTTTATAGATTTTAAACCATGAAAACAAAGTTTTTAAAATGGTTACTTAATAAATTTTTTAAGTAACCATTATAAAAATTCAAATAATGACTTAAATTTTCATAAAAACTTACATTATATTAAAAACTAAAACAAGTTGTGAATTTTCAACCATGTAAACTAGGTTTATTAAATGGTTACTTGAAGTAACCATTATAAAAATTCAAACGATCACTTAAAATTTATCAAAATTTAAAATTTTGTTAAAAACTAAATTACTTTATAAATTTTAGACCACGAAAACAAGACTTTTTAAAGGGTTACTTAATTCTTATTTTAAGTAACCATTATAAAAACTCGCCTTGGTTACTTGGAAAGTATGAAAAATACAAAACTTAATTAAACTCAATTAGTTAGCGAATTTTAACCCATGAAAACAAGAATTAAAAAAATGGTTACTTAAAAGATATGGAGAAATTAAAACAAATTTTTTAAGTAAGGAAAATTAATACAATATACCAATTATAAACCATGAAAACAAGCTTTTCTTAATGGTTACTTAAAATAATTTTATAAGTAACCATAACAAAAGCTGCTCAATAACTTTTCTGAGTTGTTCAAAAACTTCAAAACAACAAATTGTAATCATTTCAATACCAAATTTGTTAGTTTAATCTAGATTTTGGCACTTTGTTGAAAAATTTTACTTTAGTACCTCTTTATATAAAAATTAATTTAGTACTAAAGTTATAAAATTTTTGATAAAACAGTAGAAAAAACTATTTGTTACAGAAATTTGGGTACATTTCGACAAAAAGTATTTTTTACAAAAAAGTACCCTTAAAGTAACAAGAAGAAAATCGTTAAAAAATAATTCGAAATTTTGCATTGAATAATAATGAAGAGTATTTTTATAAATTTGAAACGAAATTGAATCCAATTTGTTAAATTTTGTACCAAATTTAAAAAGTACTCTTTGCATAATAAGTACCAATTTTAAAAAACTTTAAAAGTAAAAAGATTTTTTACATTTAATAGAAATACTAATAATTTTTATAAATTTGGAGCACATTTTACTAAAATATTACCAAAGTACTTTTTGCAAAAAAAAAAGTACCAAGTGCCAAAACCTTTCAAAATAAATTGAATTTTTATATTCTATGGTAAATTCTAGTATTTTTATATATTTACATCAACATTTACTAAAATATTACCAAAGTACTTTTTGCAAAAAAAAAGTACCAAGTTTAAAAAAACTTTGAAAATAAAAAGAATGATAATATTTCATAGAAATAACACAAATTTGTATAAATTTGGAGCAAATCTTACTTAAAATTATCAAAGTACTTTTTTCAATAAAGTACCAAGTACCAAAAACTGTCCAAATGAAAAGAGTTTTCAATTTAATAGTACTGAAAAGCATTTTTTTAAATTTTTAACATAATTTACTTTTCGGTGCCAAGTACTATTTTACAAAAAAGGCCCAAAAACTTTCAAATTAAAAAGAATTTTTGTATTTCATAATAATGAAAAGCATATTTATATATTTGGAGCAAACGCTTTTTTTTTAAAAAAAAGTACCAAGAACCAAAAACTGTAAAAATTAAAAGATCTTTCCTATTTAATGGTAGGTACTGGAAAGTATTTTGAAATTTTTACCTTAAAATTTACTATTAAAGAAAGAAAAGTATCATTTCGCCAAAACTATCAAAATTAAAAGAATTTTTGTTTGCTTTTAATATTACTAAAAGTACGGTCACAATTGGCAAATATTTACTCAGAAAAGCGTAACCACTTATTTTAGCACAAATTTGTTTGACGTTGTTTACTCTTACAAGAGTTTCGCAAGATCAAACAGCATCAAATAATATAAAACTAAATTTTTGGGCAAAATTTCAGTTTATGGGGGACACCCCTGGGGGAAAAAAAAAAATGCCACGCCCCCTTAAATGACCCCAGGAGTGCGAAAATCATAATGAATAAGGGGGCTCACGCCCCCTATGGGCGTGGCAGTCGAAAAACGACCCGGCGCACCTACGTAGACAATATGGGTATCAAATGAAAGCTAATGTCTTCACGATTCCAAAAATAGCCGTAGTTGCCAGATCGGGCGATTTTTGTAGCCGATATGGCCATTTTGGCAAAATTTGGGGTGGGGGAAATTTTTTTTTTTTTTTTTTTTGCGTGACCGGCCTATGGCCGGGCTTAGGGGTTTTTAACTCCAGTATGTCTTAATTCTAGACGGCGGGGATCTCGAGTGCTCGGCCTCTGGCCGAGCTAAAAAGAAATAAACAAAAAAAGTCCTTCCCCCATTTTATAAAAATTAACATATCTTCCTCAAATTCTGGACGATCTGGCAACTACGGGTATTTTTGGAATCGTGAAGACATTTCCTTTCATTTGATACCAATATTGCCTAAGTAGGTGGCATGGGTCGTTTTTCACCCCCGCCCCTATTTAACAAAAATGGCCGTATCGGCTGCAAAAACCGCCCGATCTGGCAACTATGGCTATTTTTGGAATCGTGAAGACATTAGCTTTCATTTGATACCCATATTGTCTACGTAGGTGGGCCGGGTCGTTTTTCGACTGCCACGCCCATAGGGGGCGTGAGCCCCCTTTTTCATTATGATTTTCGTACTCCTGGGAACATTCTGAAGGGGATGGCATATTTAGATTTTTTCTCTAGGGGTGTCCCCCATAAACTGAAATTCAGCCAATTTTTGTAGTGATTTGGCCTAAATAAGTAAAGGTTTTTAAATAAATAAACGAGTTAAAATAAGTCCCAAAAAAACCGTCGGAATTAAAAGAATTTTCCTATTTAATGGTATTTAAAAGTATTTTGAAATATATTTAAGTAAAGTACTTCTCTTTTCTCTCTTTGCACTCTGCTATTCCTTTCCTGTCTTTTACTTTCGCTTTTATTTCACCTTCTTTATTACTTCTTTTCCTATCTAAGGCATCGCAATGGACCATATTGGTCTCTGGGTGAGGGTATGTGGTTGACTCACATCAGCTTTCCTACCTACTTACCTAAGTACCAAAGTACTTTTTTCCAAAAAAAAAAAAGTACCAAGTCCCAAAAAACTATCGCAACGAAATGAATTTTTTTAATTAATTGTAAAGCGAAGTTATATTTAATGGTTATTGAGTAATTGGTTTATTAAAAGTTTTAATTTCTTCCCCTTTTTTAAATTAAAATTTTTTTTTTTTTTGATATTTTGAATTGTTTTTAATTTTTACCCAAATTTGGTTTACTTTGATTATTATTTTTTTGTTGTATTTCAAATCTGAATTTCCAAAACACTTTAAATTTTCTCAAATTCTTTTTAGTATCTAAATAACAATTTATATAACTACTTTATATCCGTATATTATTTTAAATATTTTAAACATGTTTGTATATTGTATTTGTTTTATTTTATAAAATGGTAAATAAGGCTTTATTGTAAATACGGTACCATTGTGATTATTATATATTATTTTCTGTCTTTTACTCTTATGTTAAATTTTATTTTACCAAACAAATTTAATTTTTTTTTATTAAATAACGTTTATTTTAACGATTTTTTTTTATAAATAAATGGTTGCTGTGTAAAAAAATTACAAAAAAATATTAAATTTTTTATTTATTATTGTAAATTTCATTAGCATACATATGTTTAATTAAAAACGGAATGGATTGGTTTTAGTAAATAAACATAAAGATGAAAAATATAAAAAAATAACAACATTTATTAATTCCAGAATTTTAATTAACCTTTAAAATCATGACATAATTTGTTATTAAAACAAAGAAAAAAACCAGTTTTCAATAATTTAGAATCCCATTAATAGCACACTCGCACAATATTATTCAAAATTAAGCTGAACTTGAAACATTTTCTTTCAAAGAGGAAGTCTAGAGAAATTTTGATAATAAATTAAAACTAAAACTTTATATTAAATAATTTAAATAAAATCATGCTTTACGAGTTCTACATTTAGTTTAGAAGCAAATTTGTTGCCAAGGCTGTTATTAAAGCAAGAATTATAGTTTTTTTTTTTCAATTTTAATTTAAATAATTTATTAAACACACGTGCCAAATATAAAGCACAGTGGCCCAATAAAAAAGAAAATATTGAAAATCTGTAAAGCGCATACAAGTATTTTTAAGTACTTGCTTTTAGTTATAGAAATTCTAGGTACATACTTGGAAAAACTCTGTACAATATTTGGTACTTAGGTACGTTTTGACAAAAAGTACGTTTTTGCAAAATTTTAAAAATTTGTGTTAAAATACTGGCAAAATCAATTTCATTTAGATATTTTCAATATTTAACGAAATATTTATATACTAGAATTAAAAATGCCTTTTAACAAAAAATACTTTACAACGACACTGAAAGAAATAGTTAAAGAATAAATCGAACAGCGATTTGTTTGTTTTTATATTAAAATTTTCAAGTTTGGCCACTTTTTTTACAAAAGTACTTTGGTACTATTTTCTAACTAAAAGTATTTTCTAACTAAATTTTTCATCAAATAGTCCATTAAAATCCATTTATTGCTGAAATTTCTAGCATTGGGATAATTTTGTTAAACATTTAGTACTTAAGGGATGATTTTACAAAAATTACTTTTCACAAAAAAGTACCCAAACTCAAAAACTTTGAAAATAAAAAGAATTTTTGTATATAATAATTATAACAAGAATATTTTTAAACGTGCGGAAAATTGTGTACTAAGTACCAAGTACAAACATCATTAAAAATAAATAGAATTTTAAATTAAATTTAACTAGTTTTTTTTTTTAAACAAACACAAACTGCGAAGCTTTTGGCTTGTCTGCAGAAAACACCCAGAGTCTTTGGCGGGAATCGAACCCGCAACCCTCCGACTGATAGTCCGGCACACTATCGCCTAGTCTATCGGGCACCAAAAAAAAAAAAAATACTTTTAATTTTAAAGATTTCGGTCCAAATTTACTATTAAGGGCGAAGGTACTATTTTACAGGAATTTCAAAATTTAAATTTACATTTTTACAAAAAGTACTTTTTACAAAAAAGTACCAAGTCCCTGTGCGCAGAATACAGGTCGCAATTTTAAAGATATTTTGATAAAATTTGGTACATAATATTTTTACGGCCCAAGGATGTGATTGAAACTGGTGGAAATCGGTCCATTATTTCACCTGGCCCCATACAAATGAAATAGGGGTCTAACGATCATAAATGTTTGAATTATGCAAGTATCCACACAAATTGCATCAAAAATGAGTGGTAAATGAAGCCAAATCACATCTACAAGTTTTGTGCAGATTGGCCAATAATTGGTCATAGCTTCCATATAAGGCCCACTTCCGAAAATTACTTTAAAGATCATAACTCTCTTAAAAATTTTGGTATCCTCATAATATTTAATACAAATATGTTTTAGATATATACAAACAATATGGTACAATTTTATGATGATCGGTCCATAAAGTAAAATCTCCTATATAAGACCCTCCCGTAATTCCTCTATAAATTTTTTAAAAATTTTTTATCGTTTAACATACATAATGTTTATATTCACAGAAGTCATGGCACTAAATTTTTGGATGATTATATAGCGCCCATTTCTGAAGAACTGTTTTATACACATACTGGGTGCACTTTCTTACTTGTTTTAAATTTCTTTAAAAATTATATATTTAGAACAAGAGTACTTTTTGGCAAAAAAGTACCAAATTCCACAAACTTAAAAACTAAAAAGATTATTTATATTTAATAACAATATGTTGTAGTTTCTCCAATTTAGGGAAAACTTTTGTACCAAAGTACCTTTTTTCAAAAAAGTACTAAATGCGAAAAAAAAATTCAAAATTATAATTATTTTTCCTTTAATAATAAAAACAAGTGTTTGTTTTAATTTGAGGTAAAATTTTGTACTAAGTACCAAAGTACTTTTTTACAAAAAAGAGTACCAAGCTCCAAAAACTTTTCCAATAAATAGCAATCAATCAATCAATGATATAATAATCATAAAAATTTAAAACAAAATTTTCTACTAAATAATTTAAAACTATGTATATGAAATAAATTATTTCCTCATCAGAAACACTGTTACTGCCACTTTGTACAGCACAGAATTGTTTATTTATAAAAATTGTTTCAAGTTTAAATTAAAATTAATTATTTTTTATACTTCTTGTATGTCTTCGACTTAACAAACTGACTTAACGTTTCATTCATATTAATCAGTATTGGCAATGACTTTTATTGAAAACTAAATAAATTTAGTACCTTTCGATATGCATACATATGTAAATTAAATATACATATTCTACATACATATGTATTAACTATTAATTAAATTAACTATTTAATAACTGTAAGAACAAGTTATAAAACGTTCTGTAATTTACATGCTTAATTTACAAAAAAAAAGGGTTTGAGAATCTTGTTTTAGCTTTAAAATTAAAAAAAATATTTTGAAGGTCATTGTGCATAAAACATTAAATTTTTATACTTTATTATTGTTAATTTTTCTGTTGTTGTTTTGGTTTTCTCTATTTTCGTTGAGTGTTTTTTGTTATTGTTTGTTTGTTTTCTTATTTGTTGTACGTTCGAGACATGTTATTGACCTTATGTAAGGTTAAGCTAAGATTTGAATGTGTACGTTTTTATGTTTTGTATTTCTATCTAAGGTTTTGTTGTGTTTCTTTGTTGGTGTTATTGTTGTGTTTATAATTTTAATTAATTCTGGTTGCTTTTATTTTATTTTGATTATTTTTTCTTGTTGATTTTACTAAGTGTATAAAAGGTTAGTGGTACAAGAAAAATTTTATGAGGGAAAATCTTATCAAATAAAATAATTCAATTCTAAAAAGTTCAAAGTATCATAAAATAAAATAAACTACTTTAGATATAATTTTAATATGATGAAAAAGGTTTTAGTTTAGAAGGTACTTTTCGCTGAAAATTACTTTTGTTTTTTAATTAGCATTTTTTAGAGTTTTCCTGTTACAAATATAAGTAATTTTGAGTGTATGGTACTTTTTTACATTAATAGTATTATGTGGTTTAGTAGTAAATGTTGATGTACAATTACTAAAATCTAGTTGTTAATATTGAATGCATAAAATCTAATTATTCTGAAAGTTTTTGGGACTTGGTACTTTTTTGACAAAAGTACTTTGGTACTAATAGTAAATTTTGTTTCAAATATCTAGAATATCGTTATATTACTATTAAATAAATATAATCTATTTATTTTGCAAATTTTTGGGATTGGGTACTTTTTTACAAAAAAGTACTTTCGTTTTATTAGCAACTTTGTCATTAAATTTATAAAATTACTATTCAATACAAAAATTCTATTTATTTTAATAATATTAATATTATTAAGTTGTAATTTGATGAACAGTGGAAGTCTATAGGTGAAATGTAATGTGGTGAAATCGGAAAGGGTGAAAAAACACATCCACTGAGTTTGATAGATTTGGGCCCAAATTTACTATTAAGTACCAAAGAATTTTTTTACAAAAAAGTACCAAGTTCCAAAAAACTGTCATAATGAAAACAATTTTCCTATTTAATGGTATTAAAAAGTATTTTGAAATATTTGAAACAAAATTTACCTTTAAGTACCAACAAAATACTTTTATAAATTTGGAGCAATTCTTACTGTTTAGTACCAAAGTACTTTGTTACAAAAAAAGTATCAAAAAACAAAATCCTCAAAATTAAAATAACTTTTGTTTTTAATAGTTCATTCATAATTTTATAAATTCGAATCAAATTTACTATTAAGCACTAAAATAATTTTTTCTCAAAAAAGTACCAAAACCCAAAAACTTTTAAAATTAAAAGAATTTTTGTATTTAATAGTAATATGAGGAACTTTAACAAATTTAGATTAAATTATATAATAAGTACCAAGACCTTTTTTTACCAAAAAAAAAAAAAAGTAACAAGTCCAAAAAAACTGAAAAATTAAAACAATTTTTTTATTTAATATTTAGTACCAAAAACTTTCAAAATAAAAAGAATTTTTGTATTTAATAATAATATTAAAAATTATTTTTATAAATTTAGAACAAAATTTTGCACTGAATAATGCACCTAAGTACTTACATATTTGCAAAAAAAAAAAGAAGTAATTCTCGAAAACTTCCAAAATTAAAAGAATTTTTGTATTTAATAGTAATATGAGGAAATTTAACAAATTTGGCAACAATTTTGTACAATGTAAAAAAGTACTTTTTCCAAAAAAAAGTAACAAGTACAAAAATCAGGTAAAAATTAAAAGAATTTTTGTATTTAATAGTTTTATTTAGAAATTTTCCAAATTTTGCACTAAGTAGCAAAGTTCTTTTTGCACAAAAAAGTACCAAACTCCAAAAACTTTCAAAATAAAAATAATTTTAAAATTGAATAATAAGAAATAGTATTTTTAGAATTTTATATAATAAAAGTACTTTTATTATACAAAAAAAAGTAGCAAAAAGTTGTAAATGCCAATTTCCATTAGATAAACTTAGTTCCTTTAACTAGAAATGCCAATACTTATTTTATTCTTATTATTTTCAACACAAATAACTAAATTAGTACGATTTAATTAAAAAGTAGTTTTATTATATTAAAAAAGTACCAAACACATTTTTAAGACGCTCTTCTTCATATAAACACATTTCTATTAATTGGAAATGTGGCAAATTTCTTAAGAAATCATTTTTAAAATCATAAAACAATCATTCCCCTTAAACTGTTAAAAAAAACTTTAATAACCTTTCATCCTAATTACTCATCTCCCAAACTCACTCTAACCAAAACCAAACCATCAATTTACCTTTCACTTACAGTATACGAAGAACCTTCAGGGCCCAGTGAAGATCTTGCCTATGAAGCCACTAAACAATTGGGTCTGCTAAATTATCGTCTAAATCTGCTTAAACTGGAGGAAGAGGCAAGGCAAATAAAACTACCTAATATAACGTTCAATTCCCTACTAAGTCGTATACCCTGTACCTGTGACAAGGGTGTGTGTAAATGTTGTGCCGGTAAGAAAATCGTTTACAAAATTAATCCAAAATTGTTTCATGTTATTTTTCTTTTTTTTTTAGGTCTGTTATCAGTGATTGGTATGAACTCCTGTACCGAGGTAGTTTATCGTCCCGAAGAATTCTCTTTTGAGTTGAGAATGCGTGTCAATAATAATGTTTGGTTTAAACGCAAGGTGTCGGGACAAAATCCTGCTCCCTTCTGTTTTACACCACCCAGGTTTGGTTTCGCACGGGCCTGCATACAGTTTCATGATATTTGGTTTATTGGCCGGAATATGCATGTTTGCATGTATATGTCCGGCTCGTTTCAGGGTTTTGAATTGTTTGAGAGGTAAGAATAATACGAATCAGTTTAATAGAAAGATAATTGCTGCGAATAATTTGGATTATTTTTTTTTTCTTAAAGAAACTTTGATTGCCTGTTATTCGGTGAGAAGGGCGTTAAAATTGTTAAACCTGAACAGGGTTATCCGGTGCGGCCCACCGATGTGGAGATAGACGAGAGTGATGATGATATCGAGGACTATGATGAGAATGTGGTGAGAAAGAAGCGTTATACGGTGAAGAAATATTGAGAGTAGAAAGCTATAATAAGAGCCAGAGCAGATCGATCCGCGGGTGAAGAAATGAAGGAGATTTAAAAGACAAGCTGTCAAAAAAGTCATTGTTATTGTATAAATATATGTAGTAGTATTACTTATTTATTTATTTATTTATTTATTTATTTATTTATTTATTTATTTATTTATTTATTTATTTATTTATTTATTTATTTATTTATTTATTTATTTATTTATTTATTTATTTATTTATTTATTTATTTATTTATTTATTTATTTATTTATTTATTTATTTATTTATTTATTTATTTATTTATTTATTTATTTATTTATTTATTTATTTATTTATTTATTTATTGTTCATTGGAAATAAATTTGATTAAACATTGTTTATCATCACTGCAATTTAGATTTGCTTTTATGAATTTTTGTAAAGTTAGAGATTTTTTTCAAATTGGATTTGTATTTTTCCAGTCAGCCAGTTTGCTAGTTAGGAGGTGGCGTTGGAACCCCTGCATAGGTGGCCTGACTGACACGAAAATTTTCGAAGTATTGCAATAAAATATCATCAAACACGATATTTTTTATGATATGATTTTAAAGCTTTCAATAAGATCGTATTTCACGTTATTGCATTGCAGTTTTAAAACTTTCATTATGACCAAAACAAGTGTAAGTGGCGTTTGAACCCCTTTAGAGATTGTTTGTCTAGCCATATTAAAAGAGTAATGTATATTGAAACTTAAAAAATCAAGGCAACCAGAGAGGATCAATAACATATTTTAGCATAATTTAAACCAATTCTATATACATAAATTTCCCCAATAAATACAAGTGGCGTTTGAACCCCTTTACATATGGTTTGCTTAAACTAAATGAAAACACATAAATTATTACTAGCATACATTGTTTACACATTTAACTCAATTAGCATTATCTGTAGGGCCTTTTAATAACACCTCTTAAGTATGTAACGTATAAATATTGTATATCAACAGTTGGTAGGTAGGTGCTCTTTGCTCTGCACTTGTATCCTCAATTATGTTTTCTTTATTATCGTGGTTTTTATTTTTGTCTTAAATTTCCCTCTAAACACCTTAACATATCCTTTATGTGTTAATGTGTGAAAATATGCAGTGCATATTAAACACAAGTACCTTTATTTAAGCCATTAAGGCTAAACAAGTGAGCCACTTTAACACTTATATTGGATATACGAGTATATGAATGTTATAACGGCATCATCATCATCATTTTCATCTACTTCATGTGCCGGGTCTTGGCTTGAAAACGCAAACTGAGGGGATCCTAAGAGTGCATTTTTAGCACAGGATGCAAACAAGGATATACTCGTATTGTATAAACTGCATATTGTAAAGAACAGTCATGCAATTCATATTAGAAGCTGACATGTAGAGACGTAAAGGGTTTCAAACATTACCCATTTTATACACCAACTGCATCTTTGTTGTATAAAAACAGGAGCTGTGTAAGAGCTCAAGTTTGTTTTTTGTTTATTCTAAGGATTTCATGTTCATATTCATGTGTTTTTTACAGGGATTTTCAGTTATTTTAAATGCACATGCAGCAGCATATGCATTCTTTACTGTATGAATGAATGCAAACAAATTGTTTAATGACTGAAGCGAATGACTGAATGGCTGCTTTAAATGCATTTTATGGTAGGGATTTTATTCAAAAGAACTTTTAACATGTTGTAACATGTTGTATCATGCATAAAGGCGCATAACAGATGCGAAATATTAAAGGCTTAAGTACTTTAGAGGTATTGAAAAAGAGCTAATATGTGTTGGTTTTTTGTTTAGCAGGATTTTAGTTGATAGCACTTCAAATGTAAGGAAATTGTATTAAGTTGAATTGTTACTCATGAATAAATACACAATGATGTGTAAAGATAGAGAGAGAAGGAAGAGATAATTGTGATGGGCTTCTAAGGCATTAATTGGATTTAAGAGAGAAAAATATTGCTAAGCAGAAATCTTAATTTGGGTAGATATACTAGATGCTAACTAACTAACTAACTAACTATACAAAAGCCACCCCTCTTCATAGCAGCTGTAGTTTATCATCACTTTGACATACTTTGCGATCAGCCAAAACCTCGTGGTATTTACGTCTGGGGCCCAAGACCACCTGCAGTATAAGTTTGTTTGCTTTGACTTAAATTCTTAATGAATTCGTGATTTATAGTTCGATTGTGGGCACAAGCGCCAACCTCTTCTTTCTACATCCAAAAACAATTGATATTCTTTATTTAACAAATAGTAATGCGATTGATTTAGTGTATATTTAAAATATATAAAAAACACTTTTTTTTTTGTTTTCAGGGGGGAGGTTCCAAAAGCCACATCTAGTATTTATATTAGATAGTAAGAGAATATTGGAAAGCATTGATATTTGAATGAATTAGTTTTATTTTTAGTTTGTTTTACAATAATCTTAATGAATTATAAGGTCTCATATGCATAAACTATTTGATGTTAATTAATTAGTTATGAAGCAATCAGAGGAGTTTTTATTAATCGTCATTAGTAGCTCAAACTTTGACAGTTTAAGTTTGCATTTAATTGTTTTTTTAAAGTCTCATGCGCTAATGGGGAACAAAAGCCACCCACTATTTAATCGTAATTAATTAGTTATTAAGCGATCAGAGGAGTTGTTATTAATTGTCATTAGTAGCTCAAACTTTGACTGTTTAAGTTTGCTTTCAATACACGGAATTGTTTTTTGAGGTCTTATGCGCTAATGGGGAACTAAAGCCACCCACTATTTAATCAAAACTAATTAGTTATTAAGCGGTTCAAAGGAGTTGTTCTTAATCGTCATTTGTAGCTCAAACTTTGACAGTTTATGTTAGCTTTTCATACACGGAATTGTTTTTTAAGCTCTCATGCGCTAATGGGGAACTAAAGCCACCTACTATTTAATCGAAAATATTTAATTAATAAGCGATCAGAAGAGTTGTTATTAATCGTCATTAGTAGCTCAAACTTTGACAGTTTAAGTTTGCATTTAATTGTTTTTTTAAAGTCTCATGCGCTAATGGGGAACAAAAGCCACCCACTATTTAATCGTAATTAATTAGTTATTAAACGGTTCAAAGGAGTTGTTACTAATCGTCATTTGTAGCTCAAACTTTGACAGTTTAAGTTAGCTTTTCATACACGGAATTGTTTTTTAAGCTCTCATGCGCTAATGGGGAACAAAAGCCACCCACTATTTAATCGTAATTAATTAGTTATTAAGCGATCAGAGGAGTTGTTATTAATTGTCATTAGTAGCTCAAACTTTGACGGTTTAAGTTTGCTTTCAATACACGGAATTGTTTTTAAGCTCTCATGCGCTAATGGGGAACAAAAGCCACCCACTATTTAATCGTAATTAATTAGTTATTAAACGGTTCAAAGGAGTTGTTACTAATCGTCATTTGTAGCTCAAACTTTGACAGTTTAAGTTAGCTTTTCATACACGGAATTGTTTTTTAAGCTCTCATGCGCTAATGGGGAACAAAAGCCACCCACTATTTAATCGTAATTAATTAGTTATTAAGCGATCAGAGGAGTTGTTATTATTTGTCATTAGTAGCTCAAACGTTGACAGTTTAAGTTTGCATTTAATTGTTTTTATAAAGTCTCATGCGCTAATGGGGAACAAAAGCCACCTACTATTTAATCGTAATTAATTAGTTATTAAGCGATCAGAGGAGTTGTTATTAATTGTCATTAGTAGCTCAAAC
Organism: Bellardia pandia; assembly: GCA_916048285.2. Taxonomy (NCBI): domain Eukaryota; kingdom Metazoa; phylum Arthropoda; class Insecta; order Diptera; family Calliphoridae; genus Bellardia; species Bellardia pandia. The sequence continues at coordinate 95,890,272 of OU696533.1, read as the reverse complement.
TTTGACGGTTTAAGTTTGCTTTCAATACACGGAATTGTTTTTAAGCTCTCATGCGCTAGTGGGGAACAAAAGCCACCCACTATTTAATCGAAAATATTTAATTAATAAGCGATCAGAGGAGTTGTTATTATTTGTCATTAGTAGCTCAAACTTTGACAGTTTAAGTTTGCATTTAATTGTTTTTTTAAAGTCTCATGCGCTTATGGGGAACAAAGGCCACCCTCTATTTAATCAAAAGTAATTAGTTATTAAGCGATCAGAGGAATTGTTATTAATCGTCATTAGTAGCTCAAACTTTTAAGTTGGCTTGAAATACACGGGTTTTATTTGAAAATAAATTTTTAAAAAAGTATTCCGAAATTTACGAAAATATCAAAAATTTACTAAATAATTAAATGAAACTCTTTAATTGATATCCAGCTTTAAGGGTTGTGTGGTCAGTATTTGCCCTAACAAATTACAAAATTCCCACGCTGATTAGTAATTTGATGACAAACTAGTTTCTGTAAACTACAAACAAACAACAGCCGTTAAATTCATAAAATCCTTGCCCTTGTCGTCGCCAGCCATCAAAAAGTCATTAAACTGTGTGATATTTAAATAGCTACTCACTCAACTCTCAAACAAAAAACGGGCATTATTTACTTTTTTCAAAAAAAAAAAAAAAAACAAGGTGTGAATTAATATTGACCAAAACAATTTGCATAAAATTTGTAGTTTTTTTTTCTCTGCCATAAAATTCAATTATAAAAAAAGATTTATGTTTATGAACATTGACAGTAAACAAGCAACAAATGACCAGTTAATAGGATGATGTAGATAATTTAAGGATGATGATACTCTAAACACACACAACTATTGTATTGTCTACAATTGCTATTAAACCAAGGATAATAAGGGTTGTTAAAACGCTTGACCATCGCGTAAAAAAGGGAGACAATATATGGGAAAACTGACCAAAAGACCAACAAAATGCTTAGCAACCAAATAACAAGCCAGATTATTGTATGAACTGTCTATTTAAGCAAGCAACAGTTAATTCAGCAGATACATCAATTTATCAGGAAATTGGAAACAAAAAGGACACCATTCAAACATAATACTTAAAATCACTTACTGTTGCTGGTCAGTGATGTGATTTGTCATGATACTTTAGGGTTTTTTGTATTATTTGTATAAATTTCCTGCCCCTTAAGGTTTATTTTGACATGTGGTCAGCTAAACCCCTGGAGGTTGGTTGTTGCTTTTCTTTTTTTTTGCCTCTAAGTACTTATTTCCGTGTTTAATGTTTATAAAGGGAGATTTGACTTTATATCATTTGAGTATGAGTATTTTGATTAGTTTTATTTTATTTTTTTTTTTCATTTTATTAGCAAGCGGAAAATCTTCTTTAGGTAATTGTATACCGTATTATATTTTTGACTTGAGGCCAATTTATTTGATTGAATTTTAAGGTCTTTGTAGAGAAAATTTGTAAGGGAATTGCAATAAATAGGTAGTTAGGCAAAAGAATTTATATAATAAAGACAGACATAAACTTAATAGAAAAACTAGGAGCTGATGACTATCTGTAATTTTCTCATATATTTACTTTGATATTTAGACAAAAAAGTAAGTTTTCTTTAGTGAGGCTAGCAGGGGGTTTTCGCTCCACATTTTTAAGTTCTGCTTATACTTTTAAAATTTATAGCATTTGACTACATAAGAAATTAATTTAATGCCAATATTTTCTGTGATATTTGCCCAAAAATTCAGTTTGCTTTAGCGAGATAGAAGGGGGTTAATGGCCACTTTTTTAAATTCTAAAAGTTCTAACGCAGTGGATTTTTTGATTTTAACTTTTAGATTATTTAACTATACCATCCATTAATTCCAAGAAACTGTGCCGCATCACTGTCCGCGCCTCTTACTGCATTATTTAACAAATCTATAGAATCGTGTTATTTGCCACACAGAAAGAATAATGGCATTCTAAAATTAAGTTTATTTTTTCTCAGTTTTAGCCTGAAATTTTCAAGTACGTTTTTACTAGTTCATACTTAAAATAAGTAAAAATCGGGATTGATTTGACAAATCAAGCGCAGATTTTCTTAAAACAATAATAGTGTTCTTGATTTAAGTAAAAAACTCTTAAATTAAGTCCAATTTGTTCTTAAATCAAGAAGATAAATCTTAAAACGAAAACTAAGACTTATTTTACTTAAATTAAGAGCAAAAATCTTAAATCAATCCCAGAGAAGAAATGAGCGCAGTTAAACTTACTCTCTCAGAAGCTCTCAAAATCATTGTTGCCATTTTGACGCTTTTCGGGTATTTTATGGCGCTTTTTTTGGTCTCGTTACCCTTTTATTTTTTTCAAATACGCTTTTTTTAAAAAGGGTATTTTTTGACGCTTTTTCTATTTTTTTGGTGCATGGACAAAAAATATGAATATCTCAATATCTAGAGTTGTGTCTAAGTTAAAGCCTACATTTATATGTTTCATATTAAAATCTGTTATGAGGAAATACTGACAATAGTTTATGGGAAAAAGCAAAAGAAGCTCTCAATATATATTATACTTGTATAACTGGGCCAGTAAAAGAAGACTCACTTTAACTATCCCCTTCCCAAAAATCAAGGAGAAATTTGTCGACATAAAGAACTGCAATTGAATTTATAACGAATTTGGTGGTAGTCGCTTAAAAAATCTTTAAAAAAAGACAGAATTAGTTAAAATAAGAGTCTGCAATGAAGTTAGAATTAGTCAAGAAAAATAACAGCAACTGAATCTAAAATAAAGATTTTATTGGTCGACTGAAACTCTACGATAGATTGATGATCAATTTATATTGGAATTGGTCAATATTTGAAACTTTGATTGAAGCACGAATGGCTCTGGAAATTGTAGTTGGAATTAGTAGTTAATACGAGTACGATTGGAGTTAGTACTGGGGCCAAATTACCGCATTCGATATCGACGACATTAATAACTTATTTTTTTTTAGATTAAGAAATTTATATGGATTTAAATTTTTTTTAATTAGCATCTAAAGAAGCTAGAATGTGACCTCCATTGAAATTGGAAATTGAAACTGTAACTAGTATTGGCCGGCATAAAGAACTTCCATTGAATCTATGAGAAAGCTGAAATTGGTCGAGATTAGGAACTTTGATTGATGCTTGAATGAGTCTTGGATTGAAATTGGTTGTTTAAAGCTAGTACTAGTTGGCATTGAAAACTTTGATTAAATCTAGGTTAAAGTTGGAATTGATTGACATTAGGAACTTTGATTGATGCTTGAACAGAACTTAGATTAAAGTTGAATTTGAGCGACTTTGGGAACTGGGAACTTTTCGACATTATGAATTTAAATTGAAGCTAGAACGGGACTGCGATTGAAATTGGAATTAGTTACATAAAGAAAAACGATAAGACTTAATACTGCTTCATAAAGAACTTCGATTGTAGAGAGGATGAAATACGAATTTGTCGACATAAAGAACTTTCGATTAAATACAAGATGATGCTGAAATTGATCGACGTGAAATTGATCTATTGATGCTTGACTGAGTCTTCGACTGAGGTTGTAATCGGTGGGCATTGGGAACTGGGATAGAAGCTAAAATGGATCTGCGATTGAAGTTGGAATTTATAACATAAAAAGCTAAGATTGGTGTTAGAATTGGTAGACATACCCCCTGGCCAACGATGTCGAACGATAACGTTCGCTTAGATAAGACTTAAGACACACACTTGATTGTGGAATAAACAAACTTAATTGAGTAAAAAATAGATACGATAAAAAGTTTGTGTCTTAAGTCTTATCTAAGCGAACGTTATCGTTCGACATCGTGGGTCAGGGGGATAAAGAACATTGATTGCATATCGAATGAAGTTGGAACGAATTGGGAACTTGGATTGATGCTAGAATGAGTCTTCCATTGAAATTGGTTGTTTGAAGCTAGTACTGGTTGACATAAAGAACTTTGATCAAATCTAGGTTAAAGTTGGAATTGATCGACATTAGGAACTTTGATTGATGCTTGAACGGGTATTAGATTAAAGTTGAATTTGATCGACTTTGGGAACTGGGAACTTTTCGACATTATGTTTTTAAATTGAAGCTAGAATGGGACTGCGATTGAAGCTGGAATTGACCACATAAAGAACTACGATTCAAACAAGTATTGGTTGCATAACAATAGAATCTAGAAAGATAGTACGTTTAAAGTTGAAACAAAACTATATTAGAATCTTAATAAATTAATATAAATATTTACGAATTCCAGTTTCAAACAAATTTATTAATAAGGTCGATCAATTCTACGTTCATTCTAGAGCCAATTGTCGATACTACGATAAGAGTTATGGGCTAGACAAGAGAATGATGCTTTTTCAGCACAGAGCTGATGGCATTTATCTTAATGGAGAGTTCCTTTATTGTTCTTTAGGCTTTAACTTTTTGTTATCTTATCAACTTTAAGGAATACATACATATCTCTTTACAAGACCAATAATTTAATTAAAAAGAAATCTAGAAAAAAAACCCTTATATGCTCATAACTTAAATGCTTATACATATGTTATTATATGCATGTACAAGACTGGTAGATACATAAACATATTTCCCCTTATTTCTATAATAAAATACAATTTTATCTGCATACATACATATACAAACACATTATGTTTATATACATTAGACACACATGCCCAAGTAAATACGCACTGAAATAAGTTTGAAAAAAAGGGTTCGCTATTTGAAAATCACACTGAATTGATACAAAGAATACAGGACACTGAGGCATAAACATACATATGTACAATAATTTTAACATGCGTTCCCTTACCCTGCTAAAAAAAAACTTTAATAAACTTAGTTTGTGTGTGTGTTTAGAAAATGTAAATACATAATAAAGAGTTGCCAGATTAATGACTTAAAAGGGGCACTAAAGGCAAGTTTTCTTAACTTACACTTATTTTCCTCATTATTTTTATACAGTTGGGCCGCAAACAATGAAAACAACTCTACTTAAATAGTAGTGAAACAGAATTTTGAAACAGTCATTACTAAACTACTTCTGGGTAAGACATTCAGTAAGCAGTAGCTTAAAACAAAGTATCTATGCTAATCTGAACTACTAAAACATTTTTGTATTCCAAACTAATTTACATATTATCTAAAATTTTTATTATTATTCCTAATAAATTTTTTTTTTCCACAAATTTATAAGTATTTCCCATTACCAACCCCCTGTCGTAAATATTTGTTTCGTTTAACAAACAAGAGTGAGTTTGTTATTTATTTATGCAATTGTTTGATGCTGTATTTATTTCATATGCAAATTTCATTAATTTATAATACATTACATGAAAAAAGAATCGTAGAAAACATGAATCATCTTTGAAAAAAAAAACGAAAAATAACGAAACAAGTCATAAAAATGTTTTTTATGTAAAATTCACTTAAAATAGAAATTGATGATTTATCACGTTTCTGCAATTTAAATTTATTTATATGTGTTTTTTTATTAATGTACCAAATTTAATTTGCAAATCAAAATGCCAGGAAATTAGTAAGAGGGGTTTAATAATAAAAAAAAAGAAAGAAAGAAAGATTAAGAGCCCTATTACAGAAATAAACTAAGGATAAAAAATAAATTTTATTTAAAAAAGGAACAAAGCTGCAATTGAAGTTCTTTATGACAATCCATACTAAACTATAAGCTTAATCGAATTCCAATTTAAGCTTCAATTGAAATTATTTATAATGACCAATTCTAGTTGCATTCTAACACTAATTATTGTTCTTCATGTCGACTAATTTAAACTTCAACCTAGATTTAATCGATTCTCATCAAACGATTCTCTCCGCCAATCAATAACTAACTTCTAACTTTAATCGTATATCCTTACGTTGACCAATTTCAGCTTCTCACGCAATCCGATTCCAACTTCAATTGGTGGCTTATATCTACCAATTATATCTTCATTCGTAGGTCAAATCCAGCTTCAATCGAACATCTTTATGTCGACCAATTCCATATTTAGTCGTATTGGTACCAGATTCAATCAAAGTTCATTATCTCAACCAATTTCATTGCAAATCTATATTTAATCTATTAAAGGTTTCTTCAATCGAAGTGCTTTATATCGACCAATAATGAATGAATGCCTATCCATATTCAAATTGCAATAACTGTTGTAAAATTTGAGCTTCAGTTAAAATTATTTAGGTCCAATACGATCAATTCCAGCTGTAATCCAAACTCATTTATAGCTTTTTTGTCGACCAATTCCTTCCTCATAACATATTCAACCATAGGTCTTAATGTTCACCAATTTCTATCTTCATTCCAGATTCAGTTGAAGATCTCTCTATCGACCAATTCTATCTTTATTCTAGATTTAATTGAATATCCTAAAATAGCCCAATTCCAGCTTCATTCTATATTTAATCGTAGTTCTTAATGACGACAAATTTTAGCTTCATTTTATACTTAGTCCTTCTTTTTGAAGTCGACCAATTCCAACTTCTTTCTAAATGCAATCGAAGTTCCTAATATCGGACAATTCAAGTTTCATACTAGATTCAATCGTAGCTATTTATCTCGACCAACTCCTGTCTCATACTAGATGCAATCGTAGGTCTTAATGTCGACAAAATTTGTATTCATTTTAGATTTAATCTTAGCTCTTTATGCAGAATAATTCCACCTTCATTCTAGATTCGCTCACAGTTCCTTATGTCAACCAAATATGGCTTCATTTAAGATTCTGGCGTAGCTCTTTAAGTTGACCAATTGAGACTTTATTCTAGATTCGCTCACAGTTCTTTATGTCAACTAACTATGGTTTCATTAAAGACACAATCGTAGCTTTTAAAGACGACCAATTCCACCTCGATTCTAGATTCAATCGATGCTTTTCATGTCAACCAATCCCAACTAAATTCTTGATTCCTGATATCGTCCAACTCCTTTCATTATAAATTCAATTGTAATTATTTATGTCGAGTAATTTCACCTTCATTCTTAATGCGATCGCAGTTCTTCGTGGCTTCGAAGTTACTAATGTTGACCAATTCCAACTTCATTCTATTTTCCATCCAAGTTCATTATATCAACCGGTTCCAACTTCATTTTTAATTCAATTGCGGTTCTTTATGTCAACCAACTCTGACTTGACTTAAGATTCAATCAAGAGCTCATTAGGACGACCAATTCAACCTTCAGTCTAGACTCAATCGTCGCTCTTCATGTCAACCAATTGCAACTTAATTTTTGATTCTTGATTTCAACAAACTCTATCTTCTTTAACGATTTATTAATTCCATTTAAATTCTAAATTCAATCTCGGTTTTTTGTGTCAACTAACTATGTCTTCGACGATCCTAATGTCGACCAATTCCAACTTCATTCTGAATTCAACCGTAGTTCATTATGTCAGCCGACCAACGTCGACCAGCTCTATCTTCATTACAGATTTCATTGTAGTTCTTTATGCCGACTAATACCACATTCATTCTAGATAAAAGTTCACAGTTCTTTATGTCAACCAATTCAACCTTCATACCAGATTCAATCGATGCTTTTCATGTCAACCAATTCCTATTTGATTCTTGATTCTGGATGTCGACCAACTCTATCTTCATTATTCATTCAATTGTAGATTTTATGTCAATTAATTCCAACTCTATTCTTAATTCAATTCGAGTTCTTTGTGTCAATTAACTATGACTTCATTACAGATTCAATTGTAGCTTTTTAAGACGACCGATTTCACTTTAGTTCTATACTCAAACGTTACTTTTCAGGTCAACCAATTCAATTCATTTACAGTTCTTTATGTTGACCAATTCTAACTTCATTACAGATTTAATTGTATTTCTGTATGTCTACAAATTCTATCAGCCCAATCATGAATAAAAAATCCGTGAGAGTTTTTTCCCTTTTTATTTTTTAGCATTGAATTTGAATGGGAAAAGGGAAAACTCCCGCGGAATTCAGTATTCAATATAAATTCTTTATGTCGACGATTCAAACTTCAGTCTAAACTCAATTCCTGTACCTTTATGTCAACCAATTCTTAGCTTAGCTTTCCAATTTTAGCTTCAATTGCCATCCCATTTTAGCTTCAACCGAGGATCCTAATGCCAACAAATTAAGCTTCATACGAATTGAATTTTGTTGACCAATAACAACTTTCTATCTAGCGATTGTAGTTATTTATTTCGATGAAAATCTCACTTTAATCAGAGTCTAATTGTAGATTCTATCGGAGTACTTTAGGTAGACCAACTTGAGCTTAACTCATGCTTCAGTCCTATTCTTTATAAACAATCTTAGCTGTAATCTAAGATCTGTTAATCAGTACTAGCTTCTATTGACATTCTCTTGTCTGTTCTCTTTCTTTTCCCTGAAATGTTAAAACGATATTTCATACAATTAAATATTTGCTGCAAAATAAATTTGCTAAAATTTTTCTGCCATGAAAAATTTATATCTTTGAGTAGCAAAAAGTAATAATTCTTAATATTTATTTTGGACAAATCTCATCGTTTAATGGCAAACTCTTGTAAAACGGAACTACAGCACGAATTGAAGCAGAAACCCGGCTGTAATTCTTCATAATTTATGAGACTCGAGTAAAACCTTAACAAATATGGCTGCTTGAACAAAAAGCACCCTTTAAAAAATTAAATAAGACAATACGAGGGTGGTATACTCTAGGTTATATAAAGGAATACTTTGCGAAAACAATACCATAAACTAAACTAATGTTTATTAAAAATTATATTTTCTTCAATTTTCAAATTTCTTCAATTCAATTTTCTTCAACAATTAGTTTAATAATCTAAACCGATCTTTACAAAACTAGCTGCATAAGAGAGAAAACCTTAAGCTTTCAGTAAGGGCAACGTCTAGTTGAAGCTCTATATAGACTCAAAGTAGACCATGTAAATAATATTTTAAATACTTATCAACGTTACTCTATTGTGCAGCATAGAGACATAGACTCTTCCTCAATAATTAGCAAAGTTACTTGTAATTTCACAATTTCAATTAGTTTTAATTTCTCAATATTAGTTAAAAATACATTTTGCTAAAAACAACCTGTACAATTCCCAGTTTCTTTAAACAGATTTGCTTTTCTTTAAAGAAAAAACATAATAAACAGTTTAATAATCTTTTCTTAAAACATTATTTTTATACTTTTCTTCCTTTTCCCTTGAAAACAATCTTTAACAAACCAAAAACTTTTAAGGCTGCAAAACTAAAAAGATCTTAACTAACAAAAACGAAAAAAAAAACATTAAAAAATAGATTCCTTAAAAGCAGAAATCAAAAAAGTAAATAATGCTGGGTAAACGGGGGAGTCCTTAAATTTTACTATAAATATTTCAAACATTTTTTCGAGCACCGCATTAAACAACATTTAAATGGGTTTTCAATGATTCTCATAAGTTTCTATTTGCGCTAAACAAAACTAACTTTAACTTCCGTTAACAATCTTTTCAAGGAAATATATTTTGTATTTTTATTTTTAAATGAATCTTCCAAAAATGTTGGAAGATTTTATTGGACACAACACTTAAAAAAGTAATGTTTGAAAATATACTCATATATACTCGTACATTTATTTGGATTTGTTTTCCTTTTTAAAGTAGATAAACACTGGCGTTGGCACTTAACTCCCCTTTTATTGTAGAATGGAGTTTTTTTTTATTTGTAAATATTGTTACAAGATAACGGGATAGAAAAAATTAAAGTACTACTCAGTACCCTACAGTAAAAAAAAGAGAGTAAATGGAGTATTTGGATTGTAACTGCAGGAAGAACTACTAGATGAGAACATTTATACATATATGGTGAATTTCACGTCAAGTGACCCAATTTTAAAAATTGATGTCTTCCGATTTGGATGAAATTTGCCAAAAAAAACTCCATTTTGAAAAAAAAATAAAAAAAAAATGGGGGAAAATGAAAATGATACATGAGTCAAATATTGAATAATCCTATTCTTGAGTTAAAAAATAATTTTTTTGATAGATATCCCACTCGCATATCCCATTAAGCGATTATAAAGGCCTTAAAGTAAATTGCATAAGCTTTATTTTGAGAAAAAAAACAGGGCCCAAATTTAAAAAAAAATTAAAAAAAAAATATTTTAAAAAAAATTTTAAAAATTAAAAAAAAAAATTTCAAAATTAAAAACAAAAATTTTAAAAATTAAAAAAAAATATTTTTGAAATAATTGAAGAAATAGCTATCTACAGTCCTTTGGACAATTTTTGCTAGGACCAAGAGGTAAAAAGTTACACTCATTTCAATAAAACCCTGTATGACCAAAATTTACCAAAATGTCCAACTTTGACCCCCTCTAACTCCGGCACTTCTGGACTGATAGTGCTGAAAATTTGTCTCTGGCCTAATATCCAATAGTACTAACCTTGGTGCAAATTTCATCGAAATCGGAAGACATCGATTTTTAAAATTGGGTCACTTGACTTGAAATTCACCATACAATTAAACGTGGCATTTATCGACGTAAGGAACTACCACAGAATCTGGAAAGAAGCTAGAATTGGTAGACAAAAAGATCTACAATTGAATCTATGAATAAAGCTGGTATTGATTGATATTAAGAACTACATATGAGTGAATTTTCAATGCAGCCATGGTTAATCGACACAATGAACTGGAGTTGAACATGAAACAATACGATTACATCTAGAATTAAGCTGGAATTGGTCGACAAAAATAACTCTGATTAAATCTTGAATGAAGATAGAATTGGTCGATATAAAGATCTACTATTTAATTTAGAATGAAAACAGAATTGAACGACATAAAGATCTACAATGAAGATAGAATTGTTCAACATAAGGATCTAGTTATGAGTGAATCTATAATGAAGATAAAATGGGTCGTCTTACAGATCTACAACTTAATTTAGAATGAAACAAGAATTGACAGAAATAAAGATCTACGAATGAATCTAGAATGATGATAGATTTGGTCGATATGAAGATGTTTGATTCAATTTTGAATGAAACAAGAATTGGTCGACATGAAGATCTACGATTGAATCTAGAATGATGGTAGATATAAAGATCTACTATGATCGATATTAAGAACTACGAGTGTATCTTGAATACAGTCGAGGTTGATCGTCGTCTTACAGATCTATGATTGAATCTAGAATGAAGATTAGAGAATGAAGAATGAGAATTGGTCGATCTGCGATTGAATTTGAAATAAAGCTGGAATTGGTCGACATGATGATCTTTAATTCAATCTTGAATGAAAACAGAATTGAACGACATAAAGATCTACAATGAAGATAGAATTGTTCAACATAAGGATCTATGATTGAATCTATAATGAAGATAGAATGGGTCGTTTTACAGATCTACGACTTAATTTAGAATGAAACAAGAATTGACAGAAATAAGGAAAACAGAATTGGTCGACATAAAGATCTACTATGAATAAAACTCTTATTGATCGATATTAAGAACTACGAGAGAATCTTGAATGCAGTCGTTATTGATTGTCGTCTTACAGATCTATGATTGAATCTAGAATGAAGATTAGAGAATGAAGAATGAGAATTGGTCGATCTGCGATTGAATTTGGAATAAAGCTGGAATTAGTCAACATGATGAACTATGTCTGAATCTTGAATCTAGAATGAAGATAGAATTGGTCGACATAGATGTTCATTCAATCTTGAATGAAAATATAAATGGTCGACATGAAGATCTACGATTGAATCTAGAATGAAGATTGGAGAATGAAGAATGAGAATTGATCAATATTAAGAACTACGATTGAATCTAGAATGGTCGACATAAAACTCTAGAATGAAAACAGAATTGGTCGACATAAAGATCTTTGATTAAATCTAGAATTGGGAGAAAATTTTAGAGAATGAAAACAGGATTTGTCGACATAAAGATCTACGATTGAATTTGGTTTTTTTTTTGTTTGTAAGCTAAAATTTAAATAAATTGATTCTCTATTGTTAAATTGATATTGAATCTTGACTGGAGCTGAAATTAATCGATATAAAGAACAACAATTGAATCTAGAATAAAACTTGAATTGATCGTCATAACAAACAAGAATTGAATCTGAGTAGGAGCTAGAATTGGCAGACATAAAAAACTACGATTGTCACCGGAATTAAGCTAGAATTGGTCGACCAAAATTACTACCACTTATTCCGGATAGGAGCTATAATTAATAGGCATAAAGCACTACTTTTGAAACTAGAATTAAGCTACAATTAGTCGGCATAAACAACAACGACTGAATCTGGATAGAAGATTGAATTGGTCAGCCTAAAATGCGATAAAAATTCAAATTAAACATCAATTGATTGACCTGGTTTGAATATATTCCAGATGAGGCTTAAATTCCGCATCATAAATAACAGAGATTGGCCGAAAAATTAAGCTCACATACAGAACTGACATTGGATCTGCACTAATCTGCTCGACATAAACAACTAATTTTATTTCATTGTAGTATGGAATATTGGAAGTTCACATTGTAGGTTATAGGAAATTCTCTGTGACCTTACATTTTCCATTCCATATTCATATAGATATCAAACCATCTATAAGTTTTGTATGTTTTCCTGACAAAAGAAACACCTTCGCTGGCTTATCAAACACAAACGTACGAACGTATTCTGATGTCCTGTGTAAGGCTTTAGTAAACTTTTTTTGGTTGTTTTTTTTTTTTTGTTTTTCTAAATTTTTTTTTTTTTTTTGTTAGCTGGCAGGACATTCAAATGTGTTTTTATTGATTTTGAAATGTAGAATTTATGCTACGCGTGTTCAAAATGTTGATGATGGCTATAGCAACGGGCACGTTTGTAAAGAGAAGCTGCAGTAGCTAAAACAGCTTTTGCTGTCACTAACGGATGTGATGTCCTTTACATTTTTAATATCCGCCGGTGATAAGTTGAATTATTGTTGAAAGGCGTCCTGTATTTTACGAGTGTACAGGCTTTTTTTTAATTTTTTTTTCTTTTTTTTTATATACAAATAGAACATTGACTGTTAGAATATTTTTGGGCACTGTTAGGGGCTGTTTGATTTAAGCTAGTTTAAGTGTATTATATAGTTGATAGCATTTAGAATTTCTTTTCAAAATGACTTTTATTGGTTTCTTTTGCTAACTTTTCAATTGGATGAGTTTGATAAAAATTTGAAATTAGAAGCTGATTTTGTTAGATAAACGGAAAGAAAATTTTGTCTTCTTAAATAGCCAATAATTTTCTGAGTGTATTTTTCTATCCTAGAGTCAAAGCAAAGCTCATTAACTTTTCAAATGTTTGCCATAAATTAAAATTCGGTTTTTTTTTCTCTTCAATAATGTTACTGATGATTGTTTATGTTTTTATTGGTTTCCATATTATTTTTTTTTACTAAAATACCCAAAAATAATGGCTTGTTTCTTTATTTCTTTAAAATAAAAAATGTGCTATAAATTATAAATAAAATTACTCCCCATTTTCCTGTATGGTTTTACTTTTTGCAGTAGCAAAACAGTTAAAAGAACTTGAATTTTCCTGCTACAAAAAATGGCGCTTGTTGTATAATTTTATTACAAAAAAAAGTGGTTGAATTTTATTAGAAATTGTTATTTTTGTACAAAAAGTTAGAAAAAAAGAAAAAAAAATGTTTAACGGAAAATTGCACTCACCCTTGGGTGGGTGCTGAATGCGTGTGTTACATTTTTGAATACATGAAGAAACCATATACATATGTGTTTATTTTTGAGTATATATGTATAACAATGAAATCATCCCTCTTCTTCCTACAACCCTTTTGTTGGATTTCTAAAGCTTAGAAATATTGTATCTATAATAGTTTATACCTATGTACATGTATGTAAAGTACGAGGGTGTTGCTTTGGAGTTCTAGATATTAAAATTGCTGAACGTTATATGTCTCTGGCCACAGGACGTAATTTTATTTGTATTTGACTGATTCCATCTTCAATTAAAATTCTTTATGTCGGCCAATTCCAGCTTTATTCTCTATTAAATTGGAGTTTTTTGTGTCTACCAAACCCAGCATTATCCTAGCTTTGCCGCTTCTTGCTATATTTAATCGTAGTTCCTTATGCCGACCAATTTCAGCTTTATTCCACATTCAATCATAGTTCTTTATGCCCACCAATTATAGTTTCTTTTCAGATTCAATCCTACTAGTTCGTTACGGTTATCAATTCAAGTTTCATTCCAGGTTAAGTCGAGCTATATTCCAGATTCCATTGCACTTCTTTATGTCCATCAATTCTAGCTTCTATCCACATTTAACCGTCGTTCTTTCTGTCGTCCAATGCCAGCAGAGTAAATCGCAGTTTTTATTGCGACCAATTCCAGCTTCCATACAGATCCAATCATAATTCTTTATGTCAACCAATTCTTCTCTCCAGACTCAATCGTGTTTCTTTGTGTACATTTCAAATTCAATCGTAGTTACTTATGGCAAGCAATTATAACTTCTACACTTTGTCGATCACTTCTAGCTTCTATCCATACTCAATCGCAGTGTTTTATGTCGACCAGTTCCAGCTTCTATCCAGATTCAATCGGTGTTCCTTATGCCGACCAATTTCAACTTTATTCCAGATTCAATCATAGTTCTTTATTGTTTCTATTCAGATTCAGTCCTACTAGTTCGCTACGTTAATCAGTAGTTCTTTGCGTCGACCAATTCTAGCTCCTATTCATATTTAATCGTAGTTCTCTATGTCGACCAATTCCAGCTCCTATTGAGATTCTATTGCAGTTCTTTATGTCGACCAATTTTAGCTACATTCCAGATTCAATCGCAGGTTTTTGTGTCGACCAATTCTAGCTCCTATTCAGATTTAATCATAGTTCTTTATGTCGACCAATTCAAGTTTCATTCTAGTATCTATACCAGTTCTTTCCGTTCACCAATTGTGGCTTCTATAGCCATTCAATCATAGTTCGTCACCGATTCTAACTTGAATTCAGATTTAATCGTACTTCCTTATGTCGACCAATTCCAGCTCCTATTGAGATTCAATTGCAGTTCTTTATGTCGACCAATTTTAGCTACATTTCAGATTCAATCGCAGGTTTTTGTGTCGACCAATTCTAGCTCCTATTCAGATTTAATCATAGTTCTTTATGTCGACCAATTCAAGTTTCATTCTAGTATCTATACCAGTTTTTTGCGTTCACCAATTGTGTCTTATAGTTCGTTATCGATTCTAACTTGAATTCAGATTTAATCGTAGTTCCTTACGTCGACCAATTCCAGCTCCTATTGAGATTCAATTGCCGTTCTTTATGTCGACCAATTCTAGCTCCTATCCAGATTCATTCGTAGTGCTTTCCATTCACCAATTGTAGCTTCTATCGAGATTCAATCCTAGTTCTTCATGTTTACCGATTCTGACTTCTATCCAGATTCAATCTTAGTTCCTTATGTCGACCAATTCAAGTTTCATGCAAGATCCAATCATAGTTCATTATTTGAACTTCAGATCCAAAAGTAGTTCGTTATGTCGACCAATTTAATTGTAGTTATTTTGGTCGTTCCAGTTTTAATCGTAGTTCGTGTTGTCCACCAATTCTAGCTTCTATCCAGAATCAATTACGATTCCATATATCGACCAATTCTAGCTTTTATCAAGTTTCAGTCGCAGTTACTGTGATCGACCAATTATAGTTTATTTCCTAATTCAATCACCATGCAACGTGCACGTTGAAAAATTCTGGCTTCTATCCTAGTTCCTTATATAGATCAATTCGAGTTTTATTCTAGACTCAATTCTTGGGTTTTTTGTAGACCAATTTTAGCTTAATTCTAAGTTGCTAAGTTCGCATTCTAGATTCGTTAGTAGATTTAAATGGCGACCAATTCCAGCTTTATTTCAGTTTCAATCGTTAATTGTTATGTTGACACAATTTTACTTTTAGGTTGGAATTGATCATAGATATTGATGTCGACCGATTCCAGCTTCAATCGTAATTGTCTTATTCAGCCAATTTGTGCTTCATTCTATCTTCAATCAAAGTCTGTTTCTAACTAATATATGTAGTTTGTATGTCAACCAATTATGCTTCAATATAGCTCTGCTCTTAGGTTTTTATTTTATCAAATTCCAGCTTCAATAATTTCTAAACAAGTTTCTAATTTTTAATCAATTTCTACTTACATATGTATTTTGTTTATCAAACTTTCAAAATCAATTGTTTGAAATTTAAGTAAATGTCATTCATTTCTTCATTCCTCCCCTCAGTTGCCTGTTAATTTTAGCATTTTTATTCTTCAACAATGTAATGGTACGTTAATTAATGTTCCATATAAATTTCCAGCCAACAATAATCATTTGCATACATCTATACTACTCCATGCTCTGTGTTAGAAACCTTTAAAAAAAAAGCCAAACAAAAAAAAACACACACATCTCTTCTCACTCATCCTTTATTTACGCAGCATCCTGTTTGTGTTCTATTCATCCTGTGGCAACAAATATCATTTGCATACACGCATAATTTTTTTTTTTTTTGTTTCGTGAGTTTTTGTTTAGTTTTTCAATTTTGTAAAAAGCATTCCAAACACGCACCTTTAGCAACCCTTTCTCTGTTTGAATGAAGATTTTTTTTCGCCATACATAGTTGATTAGAAAAATATGTAAATGCAAGGTTAAGGTTTTATATCCTGTATCCATATGGTTTCCTGCTTTATACTTTTTTTATTATTATTATTTTTTTCATATGTATTTCAAATTCCTTAGTCAGTTGTTAAATGTTCAATGATCGTGTTTATTTTCAATATTAAATGAAATTCACTTTCTACAAGCATTAGGAATGCAGAGTGTGCTTGCTTATTATGAAAAATTTAAATAAATTTTGTGTATATGATCATTTTGGTTATTGTAACAGCTGTTTAAACTGATGCTTTTTATGGATTTTAAATGTAGAAGATTTTTTTCTAAGCAATTATAAAAAAAGGGAGAAAGGGTTTGAGCTGCTTATTAAATTGTTGTTTTCTTATTTAATTTTTTTTTCAGTGAAAGTGTCCTTAAGTTCAACTCTTATTTGTTTATTAAATTAGTTTTTAGAATTGTTGGTGTTTTCTCAATTTGTTTAACCACATGTTGTGATCATTCGATATCATTGAGCTCTGAAGTGAAAGTGTATTTTGGGTTAAAGGACATTAAAGCAATTGTCATATACCCTTGGTTTTATTATCAAAAATTAATAATGCGTTAAGGTTTTATTACAGAACAATAATTTTAAGGTATATTAAACAGAATATTGTTTATATTTTAGGCTATTGTCCGTCCAAAGGACAAAAGGTCAGACATCAATAAATCATGTTTAATATTTCACTTTAAGGGTGGCATGAACCAGAACGACAATATTCTGTAAATCATCTTAAAGCAACTCTTTGTCTTCAATCTTCTTTCACCGAAAAGATCTTTCAACACAAATATCAAAAACAAATTTGATCCTTGTTATGCTACTCTCTGCTACACCCTAATTCAAAAAAAAAAAAAAAGGTACCAAATCTCGATTAGGGGTTTGTTGCTCATAACTTTAGTCAACCGGTTTTCTTGTTCCTTAACAAATTATAATGTTTGTTTGTGTATTATTTGTATCCCAGTAGAATGACCTAAGGTCAGTTTTAATAGGCTGGAAAATTGAATTGTTTGAAAATGTTTAGACCGGTTTTTTCTTCGAAATTTGCATTTGGATAGGGTGTTGTGACCACGTGACAATTTGTATGTTGTTTTAATAGTCTGTAAAGGATGCGGATTTAAACAATAGTGGTCAGTGTTGAAAGTGTGTTATTATGAGTTGACTCTATTGGTGGTCAGTTTTGTTTTTGTTTTGTTTTTTTTTTTTATGGCTGGCATTAAATGCTAATTGAGCTTGTATTTTGTTTAATAATCCCAGGCAACAAGTAGTGTGAGATCAGTAGGCATGGAAATATGCAAGGAAACTGGTTTTAAAGTGATCGCCAAAAAGCGAAATTTGATTGTGGTTTGTTAATAGCGTTAATAATGTTAAATAATGGAACTAGTAATAAAAGTAATTAATTTGGTAATTCAGTTGCACTCATTTACTGATCGACAGAAAGAGAACGGACATGTTATTTCCTACCTTTACCTACCTCTCAACAACTATTGATTGCGTATTTTGTTTTGTATTTCATCATAAATATTAACTTCGATCTTTGTAAATTTAACTATTTTTGATGAAAAAGAACAACTTTTTTCACTGTTCTTAAATTAGAAACAGTAACAGGCAAACAATTCAATCAAGTAAACGTTATTGTTCCGGGTATACTGTTGTTTTTCTTTGCCGACTAGCATAACTACGATTGAAGCTGAAATTGGTCGTCATCAATATCTAAGATCAATTCTAACCTAAAAGTCAAATTGTCTCAACACAACAATCAACGATTGAAGCAGAATTTTAGCAGGAATTGGTCGACATTAGGATCTACGAGCGAATCTAGTATTGGAACTGTGATGCAATTGGTCGAAAAAAAGAGCAACGATTGAATCTAAATTGAAACTCGAATAGAACAACTTAAGGAACCAGGATGGAAGCTAAAATTTTGCGACATACAGAAATATAATTTAATTTAGGGTGATCAAATGCGCTAATCAATTAAGCTATGAATAGCGCATTTGATCATTAAGCATGAGTTGGTATTTGTGGCCTGGGTTCGATTCCCTATTGAATCTGTATAGAAGCTAAAATTGGTGAACATAAAAAACTACAATTGAATCCAGAATGATCGACATAGCGACCATGGATTGATTCTCGATAGAAGCTTGAATTGTTCGATAGCAAGAACTACGACGGAATCTGGAATGTAGCTAAAATTGGTCGACACAACGAACGACAATTAAATCTTGAATGATATTTGAGTTTATCGACCGGACTGAATCTGGATAGAAGTTAGAATTGTGCGACACAAATAACTAAAGAATTATGATCGAATCTGGATAGAAACTAAAACGATTGAATCTGAAATAAAACTGAAATTGGGTGACACAATTAACTACGATTGAATCTGTAATGAAGCTGGCTTAACCATGAAGTTGTTCCCAAATAACTTGTCCAAACAATAGTATCTTATGTAACCAATGTTAACACTTATCGATCATTAGAACTTCTTTTCAAAAGCTTCGCCTGCCAAAGTTAACCGAATTGACGATTAAATACCGAATTAAAAAATCAAGAACGAAACTTGATCGAATTAATGAATTGTTGAACACCCGAATACCTCCCCCCCCCCCACAAATTTCAATGTTTCAATTCCATACATCCGATCTGAGTTTGCTGTTAATAAAATCATTATCAGCTCAAAGTTTTTGTAATATCGAATAGCATGGCTCTGTTATACAGCCCAATCATGAATAAAAATTCCGCGGGAGTTTTTTCCCTTTTTATTTTTTTAACATTGAATTTGAATAGGAAAAATGGGAAAAGAGCAAAAACTCCCGCGGAATTTTTATTCATGATTGGGCTGTCATGCCCAATAGCCATGCTATTCGATATTACAAAAACTTTGAAACATCTCAAGCTACTCCTAAATATCAACCTTTAAGATCGTTGGATATTTGAGCTCCCTGTTAACCGAATCATTTGTTCATTTACAGTCCATTTAATGTCAATCCATTGTCCGCACCATATTTAATTAGAAAATCAATACAATCCGTTATAACTGACCTTGACTTCTGGGGTCTTCCTCGACACAGTTTCATAAGCAGGCTCGCTTGCAAGAATTCGCTAGCGAATACTGATTTAATAAATCGAGAACAAATCTTGTCCCTAGCAGACACTCTTGAGATGTCAATGAAGGGTTCGCGATCATATAAATAAGCAATCAAGCTCTGCTAAGCGAAACATTCGTTCATTCCTAGTCTTCTCAATGTCAACTCAAAACCCAAAAAGTTAAGGAAGGGTTTAGTAGATCCTATGTCAAGTCGTTGTACATGATGACACCTCATTAAAGGATAAAAGAGTCATACTATCCCACCTTACAAAAATCTTAAAATATGTCAACGTTTTACTAAAACACTCTGCAATACAAATGCATCCTAAGCTTAAAGATCGTTGACTGTTTGAGCTTATAGTTAACACTATGATATTCGAGTTATTGAAATACAAAAATGTTATGTTTGCATTTGCGTTGTTTCCAAATAGATAAATAAGCGGCTGATGGCTAAGAGTGCAAGTACAAGGGTTGGCTTTAATTCATCTAATAGAATTGAGTCTAGGAGCAAAAGTGAAAGTTTTTGGAACAAGAGCAACTTAAAAACACAGTTAACAAATAAATTTGTTTAAAATAAAAGCTTTGGCCTCTAAACGAAGCGAACACAATCGGTTATTAACCTGTAAACAATACGAAATGTAAAAAAAAAATTATACTAAATAACTGATCACACTGTATAATATGGTGTTATAGTCCGAGTACTCATAATGCCGACCACTGGTTTAAAGCTGCGGTTCTTATAACTTCCCTGCACACAAAGTATACGAATATTCCAGCAATTAATTAGTGTGTCTGTGGTGTAAGATTAATTTTCAATACACGCAAATTTCAACACAAAAGGAACTTTTTACTCCAAACATTCACACATTCAATCAGTCTCACTTACATAAAACAAATGACCTCTAAATTGAATAAAAACAAAACTACAAAATTAATTAACCAAAGGGTCAATTGTCAATGTATTTAAACATACAATTTAGACGTTTTACTTTTCTATATATGATCCTACAACATGCTATTCCAAAATAATTGTAAATTTCAAAACTGTTTCATAAAAAAAACTAACAGGGAAGGGAGGTGGGTTTTTATGGCACTTTAGTTAGTTTTTAGAAATTTCGTCCTTTCTTGTTTGATTAGTTTGATTAGAAAGTGCGTGAGAACTTCTTTTTTTTTCTTTGTTCAATGTTAGGGGTTGTGACACACTCTTGTAAAATATCGATGAATGCTCTAGATATATTTTTGGTTTGTTTGTCATAAATGATATAGTTTTAATGGCCTGTAGAAGAATATTTGAATTTATAGTTTTGTAGTAAAGAAATAAATATAAACATGAACATATAGCAACAAAGAACAATAAATTTGAATGGGTTTTAATTAAATTATTACGTGTGTTTTAATAGAGTAATTAAGAGAATTTATGTTAAACATAAAAACTAAAAATGACAAATTCATTTGTTAAGCAATTATAACAAATAATTGAAATTGAATTTATGTACATAAACGAAATAATAATAAACATTTTGGATTAAAAAAAAAAACCTTAAAAAATCGATAACCACATTCTTCAGTTTTTTACATTTCAATTATTACTTAAACTCTTTTTATTCCCTACAAAAATCTCTTAGCAAATTAATCCTTTTTATTAATATAAATTTCAATTTGTTTTGCAAATTTAAAGTCTTTCTGTTCCCTTTTCTTGTACTATACATATGTATCTATATCTTGAAAACTTTGTTCCTATATTTATTTGTAAGTATGTATATGTTTTTTCTCCTACAAGTGCTCTTTAACTATCATCATCACCAATGTTTCTTTATCTTTTAGCAGCAGCTATAATTTTTTCGTCTCTGGAAAATTTTTGAAAAAGAAAACTTTTTCTTAAATAAACTTATACGCCTCTTAAGCTTTAGAGAAAAGACAACATTAAAAAAAAAGAAAATTTACGAAAAAAAAAGCGCCAAGAAATAATAAAGAAAACGAAAATCCCAGACAATCCTTGAAAACTTATAAAAAGTAACCAAATAAAAAAGCACACCAACTGAATTGAAAAAGTGTTTAAGCATTAAACAAAATACATACATAGATTTAAAGTAACACAAAAAGAAAAAGTTTCTTTTGCATGTCGTAATCCTAATAGAAAAGGAAAGCATTAAATGAAGCCCATTTTGATGACTTCCAGAGTAGAGAGCACAAGTCACAAAGACCTGCAACCTGGAACCTGAACTAGAACTACTAGAACCTCAATTCGAACCCGAACTCGAACCTCAACTGGAACATTACCTAGAAACTAAACTAAATCCTGAACTAGATCCTGAACTACAACATCTACTCCTCTACTCAAACCTAAACCTTAACTAGAACTTGAACTAGAAACTTGACCAGATCCTAACGCCATCTTGAACTAGATTCTGAACTAGAAACTGAACTAGAACCTAAACTCGAATCTCAACTAGATCCTAAAAGGGACCTCAACTCAAACATCAATTCGAACCTGAACTCGGACCTGAACTCAAATCTGAATAAAACCTAAACTAGATCTTTAATTAGAACCTCAATTCGAACCTGAACTCGAACCTCAACTCAAATCTGATCTAGAAACTAAACTAAATCCTGAACTACATCCGGCACTAGATCCTGAACTAGAACCTCAAACCTAAACCTTAACTAGAACCTGAACTAGAAACTCGACCAGATCCTAACTACGTACTGAACTAGATTCTGAACTGGAATCTGAACTAGAAACTGAACTAAAACCTCAACGCGAATCTCAACTAGATCCTAAACAGGAACCTCAACTGGAACCTGAATTAGAAACTAAACTAGATCTTTAACTAGATCCTGAACTGGTAACTCAACCAGATCCTAACTAGATTCTAATTTGGAACCTGAACTAGAAACTGGACAGGAACCTCAACTCGAAACTCAACTAGATCCTGAACTAGAAACTCAACTCAAACCTGACCTAGAACCTCAACTCAAATCTGAACTAGAACCTCAGCGAGAAGCTGAAACTCAAATATGAACTAGAAACTGAAAGAAATATTGAACTAGATCCGGAACTACATTCTGAACTGGAACCTCAACTCGAACCTCAATTCGAAACTGAACGCAAACCTGACCTAGAACCTCAACTCTCAAATCTGAACTAAAACCTTAGCTAGAACCTGAACTAGAAACTCAACCAGATCCTAACTAGATCCTAAACTAAAACCTCACTAGAACCTCAACTCGAAACTCAACTAGATCCTGGACTAGAAACTCAAATCTGAATAAAACCTTAGCTAAAACCTGAACTAGAAACTCAACAAGATCCTAACTAGATCCTGAACTGGAACCTGAACTAGAACCTCAACTCGAACATATTCTAGAAACTGAACTAGATCTTTAGCTAGATCTTAAACAAGAACCTAAACTATAAACTCAACAAGATACTGAACTAGATACTGAACTACAACCTCAACTCAAACCTCAACTCAAACCTGAACTAGAACCTGAACTAGAAACTCAACTAGGGCCTTACTAGATCCTGAACTGGAAACTGAACTAGAACATCAACTAGAACCTTAACTCGAACATATTCTAGAAACTGAACTATATCTTTAACTAGATCCTGAACTAAAAACTCAACTAGATCCTGAACTAGAAACTAAACTGGAACCTTAACTAGAAACTGAACTAGATCGTGAACATGATCCTGAACTATAACCTGGAACCCGAACTAGAACCTGAACTGGAAGATCATAGAATGATCACACTCTCTATATCTCTCATAAACACCAAAAGAAATGTCCTTCACTGCAACTTATGTAAAAATTTAAAGCAATTCCTATTAAATCCACCTTTATATCTCAATAAAGCCACACTAACGTGTATAACTAACCAATTATACTTGAATGATCCAAACATGTAGATAATGTCAGTAGCACATAAAAACCGACAATATGACCATCATAAATTTATGTTTAATTGTAAAAAATTGAGTTAATTTTGTAAATACAAAAAAAAAAACACACTCAAACAAAATAAAGGAAATAAAAGAAAAGGGTTTGACATACGGTGTTTGTGTACAGCAAACAGAAATTAAAGTCTTCTAACCCGGAGCTACATTTTCTACATTTTCATTTCATTTAAGGTAAATATAACCCAAAAAACACCCTTTTTCCTCAATAGTTAATAATAGAAAAAAGAAAGTGTTGTATGTTTGTAAAACTAACATGATTTTCTAACACACAACAACTAT
Source organism: Bellardia pandia (assembly GCA_916048285.2). NCBI lineage: Eukaryota > Metazoa > Arthropoda > Insecta > Diptera > Calliphoridae > Bellardia > Bellardia pandia. The sequence continues at coordinate 95,866,251 of OU696533.1, read as the reverse complement.
GGGATATGACACTTTCTCTAAAGGATAACAAAAAATTGAAAAACAAAATGTAATATAGAAAGTTAGCAGGACAAAAAAAAAACATTGAAAGCTACATTAACGTTTATAAATTATTAATTTAAATAAAACGTGTTGTAATCTACCAAGTTCATTAGAGTTGAATGGAAATACAGGGAAGATATTGATGTCCTGGCTTCCTTCTTTCCTTCCTTTAACCACACTACATACATATATCTAGCAGGATGATTTTAACAGGATATGAGTGTTATTTAAGAATAGTTTATGTGTTTCAGTCATTTACATATGTCATTTATAGTTTCAGATAGCAAGTAAAGTAAATAGTGGCAGCAGTAGTTAGTGTTGGGTTTATCACTGATGTAACTAATTTGTAGTTATACTGATATCCTTTTAGGCTACAGTTAGTTGTTACATTTAAATGAGGGGCGTTTGTTTGCATGAAAAAAGGCTTAAAGTGTTTTACACTTAATGGTTTATGTCTTGGACAATTAACACGCACCGTGGGCATGCAGGGAATACCATAAATCAAATGACCTTTTTCACATTTATGACCACATGTATATGTTTAGATGTGTCAGTCACTGTTTGGTTGGAGTAAAGAAACAAATTACATACGTATTTTTAGTTAGATCTTTTACATTTTAAGTAAACTTTTAACTGCTAGGGGAGAGAGTTTCTAAGCCTTTAACCTAAAAGCAATTTATGTTAATTAAAGAAACTTAGAATGATGTTTCAAAGTCTGCACAGATTTAGGCTTAAAGCAGAACAGGCTCATCTGGTAATTGGCGCGGCGAGAGACTTAACTTGTCTCCCTAATTGGAACTGGACTTTGGCTTAAATCAATAAGGCTGGTACTAGAGATTGCAAGGACTTGTCTGGAGTCCAGTTTAATTTCGAAATACAGTAAAGCTATTTTTACAGCTGAAGAGGTAATTTTAACTTGTCTGGAGTCCAGTTTAATTTCGAAATACAATAAAGCCATTTTTAAAGCTGAAGAGGTAATTTTAATGCTAGCCATTTGTGTATGTGTGTTTAAACCAATTTTGCCCAGCTCCTTGATAACTAGGCTAACTTTTCTTTGTTTCTAGCTATAAGATAAACTTTCAAAGAATTTGCTATTCAAATTCAGCAAAATTCGTTTCAAAATATCTGAGATATAGACATGAATCCAAGATGGCTTCAATTTAAGTTGAAATTTCATTATTACAAAAAAAAAACGCTATTTCCCGCAAATTCAGGATTTGTTTTCCATTAAATTTATTCTTGATTTTTATTTAAACCTAATTTAATAAACCCTATTTCTGCCACCAAACTTTTATCGTCATGTTTACAAACGCCCTCGAGACAATTGCTGCTGCTAGCGAAACTCCTAAAATACTTGTGTGTTTTTGTTAAATATTTTTTAATTTCCTTTTAATTTTCTTATAACTTTATTAAGAGGTTTATGTATTTTTTTTGTTCCTACCACTTATAACTTCAAATTTCACAGATGAAAACGAAACGAAATTTGCAAACTTTATATTTTTCTCTTTGTATGCTTAATATATTTTTGGTAACAAGTTAATCGTAAGATAAACATCATCATGTCTTATTTCCAAAGAAAAAAAAAAAGAACCAGGAGGGTGAGAACAGAAAATACTTAAAACACATGTTAACACATAAATGTAAGGAATTTGCATATAAATTCATATAAAAGAATTTACAGACAGTCTTTCTTTCATTTTATATAACGAAATCAATGAGGCCTTGCAACATGTTCATTACTCTGGTAATTTAAGCAAAGGGAGAGGGTACAGGATAACAAGGAGCTGTCAGAAGTGGAAACTGGTTTAATGAATAAAAGTTTATTTTTGGTTATAAAAAAAAATTAAGAGTTTCATATACTTTTAGTAGTATTATGTTGTAAATGTTTAAGGCTTCCTTGATTTTTTTGCACTTCATTCCATAAAAATAAACTCGGCATTCTTCATTAAGTAGTTTTCTTTTTTTTAACTTTCGTTTTGGTTTTTCAACAAATTATTATATTGTTTGCAAGTTTTTTTTCAAATTATGCTACTAACACTTTTTAATTATACACAAAATGAGAGTAAGTAACAAAGATAAAGGAACCTTGGTCTTTAAATAAAAAAAATGCTTTTTGCTGAAAACTCAAAGTGATCATAAACTATCATCCTTCTCTTGACAGGTCTGCTATTAAAGGACCTAAAGCCAATTTCACAGTTTATTGTATCTTTCTTGATTGGACAACTATTCAAAGAACTAAAAGTAATCACAGATGATGTCCTCTTCTCGATTAATTGAAGATCTATTGAGGACCTAAAGCTGATTTTTTCATATAAAAATCAATTTTTGATTGAAAAAGTAAGTGGCCACAGATTATCATCCGTTTCTGCATCACAATTCCATGAAAAACTTTATCCGGATAAAAATTTCCAATAAAAAACTAGGATAAAATTTTCGTGTGAAAAACTCAATACGGATAAAAATATTCTACAAAAAACTTTATCCGGATAAATTTTTCCATAAAAAATTAATTTTTCTATAAAAAAAACTTAATGCGGATAAAATATTTCTATAAAAGCTGTCTTTAATTTTTGTATAACAAATTTTTCTATAAAATCTTTTTTTTATAAAAATACTTTTTCTGTAAAAAAAACTATCCGGATAAAATGTTTCTATAAAAAAAACTTTATCGGATAAAATTTTCGTATAAAAACTCAATATGGATGAAATGTTTTAATAAAAAACGTTATTTTTCTAAAAAAAACAATGCGAACAATGATATAACTTTATCCGGATAAAATATTTATATAAAAAACTTTATCCGTTTTTCTGTAAATAAAACTTTATTCAGATAAAATTTCTGGATATAGTTTTCGTATATAAAAAACTTTATTTTTCTATAAAATATAAATGTCGATAAAATTGTTCTACAAAAAACTTTATTTATTTTATTGGAATAAAATATTTCTGTATTTGTATTTCTGTTTTTGTAAAAACTTTATCCGGATAAAATTTTTCTACAAAAAACTTTAAGCTAATAAAATTTTTCTATAAAAACTTTATTTTATCCACATCAAATTTTTGTAAAAAAAATTTTTCTAAAAAAAACTTTTTCTGTAAAAAACTTTATCCGTTTTTCCGTAAAAACATTTATTTAGATAAAATTTTTCTGTAAAAAACTTTATACGGATAAAATGTTTCTATAAAAAAACTTTTCTGTTAAAACCGTTATCCGGATAAAACTTCATATACAGCCCAATCATGAATCATTTTTCCTATTCAAATTCAATGTTAAAAAAATAAAAAGGGAAAAAACTCGCACGGATTTTTTATTCATGATTGGGCTGATAAAAAACTTTATTTTCAATAAAAAAGTTTATCCGGAGAAAGTTTCTTTTTTTATAAAACATTTTTCTATAAAAAGTTTTTCTGTAAAAAACTGTATCCCTTTTTCCGTACTAACATTTATTTGGATAAAATTTTTCTGTAAAAAGCGTTATTTGGATAAAATTGCATATAAAAATTTTTATTTATTTTATCCGGATAATTTTTTCGATAAAACTTTTATTTTTTTTATAAAAAAAAAACTTTCTCCGGATAAAATTTCATATAAAAAACTTTATTTATTTTATCCGGATAATTTTTTCAATAAAAAACTTTATCCGGAGAAAGTTTTTTTTTATAAAAAATTTTTCTATAATAAACTTTTGCTGTAAAAACCTTTATCCGGAGAAAATTTTTATGATTACCCTTAAGGGAACTGTAGTTCCATTTTGAATGGAGAAAATAAATGACCACAGATTTACAACCTTTTCTCAATAGAAGCACTTCTTAAGGAAGCATTGTCAATTTTAGGTTTTTCCTATAAAAATGGCAACTAAAAATGATTACAGAGTATTGTCCTTACCGTGATGCGACCTCTATTTACAAAAAATGCCCTGCTTTATTTAGTTCTGCTCTTTTCATCACATTTGCATTAACTTCAAAGGAAAGAAGTAAGTTTTTATTTGAAACCACACAATGTTAAGTTTTTTCGAGGTTTTTAGGGTAGACATCAGAAAAGTATAAAAAAAACATCTACATATCATATGTTGTTTACTTGAGTCTATTAAGTGGAGTTGTTTCTCCTAGTTCTCTGTTTCCTGTGAACGGATAATTTAAATTCTTTTTTTTTATTATAATTTATATTTTTTTTTAAACCACTTGAGTGGAAATGAAGTAGATAGAAAAAGAGTATTAAAGCATTAGTTAGTAGCAGTAAATAATGTTGTTGAGAGATCAGCACAAAACATAATTGGTTTATAAAGCATACCTTAAGGAGCTTAGAGATATACTGTAAGACAGTCTACTTTTAGGGGCAATTAACAGTTTAGGTTAAATTGTAATAAAAACTACTATTTAGGACCTTAGCTGGACTCTATAATATAGTCTATATTTTAGAGCCAACATTACAGTTTACAATTTAAACCTTAGAGGCGATACCATAATCTCTTTTTAGCGACCACTGATTTCAAGGAAACTAGCAAATAGTACAAACAATTTTCATTTTGACCATATACCCCTTTGCACAGGTAATACGTTTGCCTTGCCTTCAACCAGAAAAAACCACAAAAAAATCTTTCAAACACTCCTACAAGTCCTTGTTTATTTTTATATTTAGCATATGAAAATGATAAACATTTTTATATTTTCCATTTGGTGTCCTGGCAAAAAAAAAAGGTTTTTTTATTGAAATTTTCTGTTTTTTCAAATTTCTTTTAAACTTATTAAATGAGTATAAAAAGATAGCTAAAAAACAACAAACAAACAACAAACTAAGTAGAATATGCTATAAACAAATGCATTCAGGGTTTGTAAAACATTTACAGCATATACATACAATATACCCTGCAATTGAAATGTGTATACATACATATATTTTACACTGTAAATTTTACAGCCACAAAGCAAACAAACATTTTGTATAGAAAAACTTATATTTATGTAGAAGTTTTGTAAAAGGCTTGCTATTCCATTTCTTTTTGTATTTTTTTTTTTTTTTGCATATTCCATTCATACGAGTACATGGTACTTTTTTCTATGCCACAATCATATTTTTTATTTCTAGTTTTGTTTATGTGAAATATATATATACGAGTATTTTCAAATATAATTTTTATGCATCTTTGTTGTCTTACGTTTGAGTGGTTTTTTGTTTTTGTGAATCTTTTTAGCCATAAACAGTTTGTTGGTAGCTTTTTAAAAATCAAAAGCGTAAAACACCAACGAGTAACCACTTAGAATTAGAGGAAGCGCAAACGAACAAGCGAAAATTTTTAAGTTAGAAAAATTTAAATAAATGAAAATTTAAAAGCAAAATGGAAATCAAGTATTTAAGCTAAGGACAGAGGGGTCAAGTGGTAAGGGAAGTAAGACTAGGAATTTAATAAGAATTATCTGCTCTGTTAAAGGAAATATCATCAGAACTATACTAAAGCAAAAGCTTGACAGTTATCACAGAGTAGCATCATTTTATTAATTAGAACACGATTAAATATTTTTTATATAAAACTTCCCCCCTGGCCCACGATGTCGAACGATAACGTTCGCTTAGATAAGACTTAAGACACAAATTTTATTGTGGAATAAACCAACTTGATTGAGTAAAAAATAGATACGATAAAAAGTTTGTGTCTTAAGTCTTATCTAAGCGAACGTTATCGTTCGACATCGTGGGCCAGGAGGTTCATGTCTGGTGGAAACTTGAAGTGCTCACAGTGGATCCTTTTCTCAATTGTAGCACTATTTAATAAACTATAGCTTTTCATATAAAAATTCATTTAGTGAAAACTAAAAGTGATCCCAGATTATTATCTATTTCTTGTTAGGATCACTATTTATGGACATACAGAGCAGATTTTAGGTTTTTCATATAAACATTTATTTTTGATGGCTCACTATTTAAGGATCTCGATAGGATCACTATTTAAGGAACTACATTTAATATAGTGATCCTAGAGAAAATAAGTGATCATAGATGATCTTCTCTTTCTTTACATAATCACCATTCAAGGAACTACAGCCGACTTAATTTTTTTTTATAAAAATCTTTCTTTCATTGACTAGAACACCTTGTAAAGAACTACAGCCGATTTAAAGTTTTTTATATAAAAATAGAATTTTGGTTGAAAAGTTATTATTACAGATTATTGGCTTTTGCCGCATTTATTTATTAGTTAAGAAATAACAGCATATTTGTGGAAAATATATTAAACAATTTGATGCCACTTTCTTTATTCGTAAGATAATAGAAAATTAAGAAAAATCTTGACTATTTCACAAAACATTCATAATTTTTAATAAAGGAAAACTCAAATTTCTTACAATAATTTCGCTTACCAAATTAATACAATTATCATTTTATTCAAAAGATGACCAAACTTACCTAAAAATAAGAAAAAACATGCGTTATTTAAAAAATTACATAATTTTTGTAAAAAGTAGTTGTTCTGCTACTATTTTAAAATTTAAAAATAAACATATTTTTCCACTTATTATTACATACTAAATAAAACCCACTACAAATTTTTAAGAAAACAACACTTTTTATAAAAAAAAGTAGTAGCTAATTACTAATATTTGGAAAAAGTATGGAAAAAATATATTTTCTTCAAACATAAAATTTTATGTAAACATAAACCATACAAAAAATCAATGAATTCCCTACTTTTGTGAAAAAGTAGTATTTTTATTACTATTTTAAAATTAAAAAAATTAACATGTTTTCTTATTTATTTTTACCAAATAAATAAATTCTGGCAAACATTTTTTAAAAATGACTACCTTTTGTAAAAAAGTAGTAGCTAATTTAGTACTATTTGGCAAACATATTTAAAAAATATAATTTCTTTTGACATAATTTTTACAGAAACATTAGCCATACAAAAAATTTACGAATTCCATACTTTTGTAAAAAAGTACTATTTCTACTACTATTTTAGAATTAAAAAATAAACATGTTTTATTATTCATTTTTACTTAATAAATAAATTCCAATAAACATTTTTTAAAAATTACTACTTTTTGTAAAATAGTAGTAGCTAATTTACTACTATTTTGAAAATCTAAAGAAAAAATATATTTATCTTAAACCTTAAATTTTTAGTAAACATATTTTGCACAAAAAAATAACCATTTACAAACTTTTATAAAAAAGTAGTATTTTTACTACAATTTATTCTAAAATTAAAAGAAACCAAATCTGTGATCTCTACTATTTCTGATGCAAAATCGAATTTTTTTCATAAATTATGTTCAAGAATATTATAAACTTTGCATAAAAAGCTGAAAAAAATTTCTTATAAACAAAAGAAAACTTTCCGCACCTAATAACGATTCAATTAACACCCCCATTACGACACTGGGTACGCAAACGTCAAAAAAAAACCTGCTAAATAAACAATGACAACAAATCTAAATAAATAGTCAGTCTACACATATTCTCTACAGATTTAAACACTTGTTAAATGGAAAGTAAATTGAAAAAGATACTTTCTATACAGTTGGGAAAAACAGAAACAATGTTGCCAAAATATGTTGTAAAAAACACACACACATGCACGCACGCAAAAAGTTTATGGGAGTCTATATTTTAGCAATAAATTGTTGCTAAAAAAAAGTTTTTCCTTTTTTTGGCTGAATGTTAGCTTAAGAAAGAGATACTGAGGGATACAGTGCGAAAAACATGCTTAAAATAACATACACACACATCACTTTTAGACATGGAAAAAACATCTGGTAGTTACAAGGATATTATGATGTCAATGTGTGTCTGTTTTATGGTAAATGATACAGGCAAACGTTTAACAAAGTACTTTAACATGTTTTATAACAATATGCAAAACATTTAAAGGATCATTAAATAAAAATTGTAGAAACTTATATCTTAAGTTATGAGCCAGTCATTACTTAACTACTTCTAAGTAAGTCAGTACAACAGAGTTATAGAAATTGTACCTCTAGATTAAAAAAAAACACATTCAAGTATTCCTTAGAACAAATAAATACTGAGCAACTCATTACTTAACTACTTCCATGTAATGTACACAGTATACGTTTGATCTTAACAAAATAGCATACCAACGTTGGATATTCAATTGCCAATAAAAAAACCCTTTAATGACAACCATTATTCCATTTAACTCCTTTTTGCTACCATCCATAAAAAATCCACTTTAATAACTGCTCGCCCATTCGCTACAATTACTGATGCATTCTGCTGGAAACTTAACAAACTCAACAGCATCATTTAAAAGGTACAATTTCGAAGGAAAAATTTAAGCACTTAAAATGTTTGTAGTTTACAATTAGTTTTAAATGAAAAAAAACTATTCATTATACAAATTTTAAAATGATTACTTAGAACTAAAACATATTAACCCTTAAATACCTGAAATTGAAAATACGTTCCAATTGCAGAAATAAATTTTTGTTCTAGCATGTATTTCATCTGCAAATTACGAATTTCAGTTCCAATTCAGAAAAAATACTCCTGGAAAGCTCCAGGACAAAAACAAGGAAGACGGTCTTAGTGGCTAAACGAAAAAAAAACGTTTTTTTTTAATACTCAACTGATGACCGTCTATAGACGGTCTTAGGCGTTAAAGGGTTAACGACCTGTTCTAGCACTTTGTCGAATATTCTCTTTGAAAACATTTAAAGTCACTGGCTTATTTATACACAGACCCGTAACTTCTATGTTGATTTCTTCTTGAAATCCAAAATCAATATTTCATAGAAAATTCTATTAAAAGAAACATTTTTTATAACTCGCTAAATATCCGTACAGTGTTTCTTTTTTTTTTTTTGAGAAAATAAGCTCATAAATAAGTTCACTACTGTTTTCGCTTGGAAAATAATTGCCTAAAAATATAAATCATAAGTAAACACATGCCATACAAAAATGTAACGAATTTCAAACTTTTTGAAAAAGGTAGTATTTCTACTACTATTTTAAAATTGTAAAATAAACATGTTTTCTGATTTCTTTTTACCTGATAAAAAAATTCACTTAAATATTTTTTAAAAAATACTACCTTTTGTAAAAAAGTAGTAACAAATTTACAACTATTTGAAAAAATTTATCGAAAACATATAATTTCTTTAAACTTAAAATTTTATGTAAACATAATTCATACAAAAAATCTATGAATTCCAAACATTTTAAAAAAGTAGTATTTCTACTACTATTTTCAAATTTTAAAATAAATATGATTTTTTTACTTATTATTAAATACTAAATAAATTCCACTACAAATTTAAAAATAAATAACACTTTTTTAAAAAAAGTAGTAGTTGATTTACGACCATTTGGAAAAAGTATGGAAAAAGTTGATTTGCTTTAAAGACAAAACTACTTTTTCTAAAGTAAGTATGTAGTAGCAAATTTACTACTACATATTTGCAAAAAAGTATAGAAAAAATATAATTGTTTTAAACGTAAAATATTAGTTAAACATAATGCACATAAAAAATTAAAGAATTTTTTACTTTTTAAAAAAGTAGTATTTCTACTACTATTTTAAAATTAAAAAATAAACCTGTTTTGTTATACATTTTTACCTAAGAAAAAAATTCACTTAAATATTTTTTAAAAAATACTACCTTTTGTAAAAAAGTAGTAGCTGATTTAGTACTATGTGAAAAAAGTATGAAAAAAATATACTTTTATTAAACATAAAATTATATGTAAGCACAATTCATACAAAAATCATATGAATTCCATACTCTTTGAAAAAAGTAGTATATCTACTACTATTTTAAAATTAAAAAATTAACATGTTTTCGTATTTATTTTTATATAATAAATCAATTACATTAAACATTTTGTAAAAATAATTGGTTTTTGCAAAAAGTAGTAGTTAATTTACTACTATTTGGAAAAGTAAAAAAAATATATATTTATAAGGGCGCGTTTTCACTATGTCATTTTTGTTGTCCAAATTATTGGCAATTGTATGAAAGCGGGTTGTCATCAATAAATTTAATTCTTTGCAATCATCATTGCAAACATAGATGACGCCATATGACAACCCGTTTTCATAAAATTGCCAACAATTTGGACAATTTGACAACAAAAATGACATAGTGAAAACGCGCCCTAAGAAATTAAACAATTAATTAATTATATTTACAAGACATTAACAATTCCGAACTTATATAAAAAAGAAGTATTTCTACTACTATTTTAAAATTAAAATAAACTCCTTTGTGATCACTTCTATTTTTAATCCAAAAACAATTTTCCATAGAAATTTTAATCAAAAATTAAGAGTCGTTTATACCAGTATGTCGGTAAATATAAAGATTTTTGTGAAAATAAACTCAATCTGTAATCACTTGTACTTTTCTTCTGGCAAAGTTTTAGCATTTTGCTTTAGGTTGATATATTCTAGAGCCACCTTGGTACTGTGTAATGTGTTTATTCTCTCAATTTCTCTTATTTTCTCAATAACTATTTCTGTTTGTGAATCAATAAATTACTTTTTCCTGTATTCAATTAAAGTTGTTTATTGATTTGTTTGTTTGTCTTGGTACAAAACCTTTAAAACAATTGTTGTTTTGTGTTATCTCACACATATGTAGACATGTTGTTTTTTACAAAAACTTTTGTCCAACAATTTGAAAAATGTCATCATGATATGAAGACTCTTAGGAATTCGTACTAAGAAAACCCATTACAGAGAAATTTTTTGGCAAAACTAAAACAATATTGATTATTCAGCAATAATATTTTTTGAAGAGAATGTGGTTTTAATCCTTTTCATATCCTTGCATGAGTTCAAACATGTTCATATGCCTACACACACATAGTTCTAACCACATTCTGTATTTCTTTATAACAGCAGCTGTGGTTGACAAAATAGCAAAGCTTTTAAATGTTTTTAATATAGAAAATAGATTTTAAATTCGAGATAGAAATGATAACAGATAGGGCGTATTTTCTCAAAAATCGCAATTTTAATATGCAGTTTATTTTAAAATTTTTGTGTAAAAATCGATTTTGAATATGAAATAGAACTGATCACAATAATTACCGAGTTAAAAACTAAAAACTGTTTAAGTTTTGAGACAAATTTCTATAAGAAATCGGTTTTGGATCCGAAGTAGAAGTGATTACAGATTGAGCTTTTTTCGCTAGTTAACTGACCAGAGCTCGTGCTCATTGAATTGAATTTGTAGTTAAAGTTGTTCCCCTAATTAGTCGTTAGCCAGCCAAGAGCTGAAGCATTTAGCTAGTTGGATTGTAGTTGATTGATGATTGTAGAATAATTCGATTCTACTATAGTTACAAGGCAGCTCTGTGGTAAGCTAGAGCACAAAATCTATCTTGAGATCTTCAAATTTCTGCCTTACAAACACAGCTATTTAGTCTACCTTGTCTGTAATTATAACAGACCTTTCATCACACATTTGTTTTACAAATTGAAATCAATATAGAAACCGAAAAGCATCTCAAATAGTTTTTAAAAGTCTGTGTATGTTTGTGTAAAAAGTTGTAATAATCCAGGATTGTTTTAACAATGATAAACGAAGTGTTGACCAATATGCACAACAACAACAAGAAAAAAACTATAACAAATTAATGTTTTCTTTAACCTTAATAATAATTTATGTAAATTATAACAAATAAACAAATCAACCCAAAAAAAAACCTTAGGACAGACAGACAGACAGCACACTTTAGAACACACGTACATGTACATGTACTCGTACGTTCCTCCAACAAGGTTGTGGCAGCAGTTGAAGTCGACATAAATCAAATTCTGATATGGGACACATGAAATATATTTTATGTGTACAAAAATCCATTTAGCAAACATGTTTCGTTTTAACAAACGAATGAGTATGTGGTTACAAGAGGTCCAGCATCTTGTATCACACTGTATGGAGCCACATTTACTATGGTCAAGCTCAAGAAAAACCAGTCAGCAGTAGCATTCTTATAAACCTGATGAAAACCCAACACCACATAACACTCTTATACTTAAGCCTTTTTTAAGGATATTTAAAATGTAGTTATTTTAGCAAGTTTGTAAATGCATGATTAAATATACAATGTGTGTGATATATCACAGACATTTGTTTTTATAGCAAAGAAACATATTGGTGTTATGCTCATGTAGTTTTTGATAAAGGTTTAGTTCTCAAACATATGGGTAGCTTGATAGGGGGAGGGAGGGGGTTTTATGGTTAACATTTTTTGGAAAAGTGTCCGGTTTGAAAATAATTAATCTTTTAATTGTTTACACTCACTGGCCCATACTCTCATATACATATGCCTGTGTGATTTATACAGTTAATTGCCAGGTTTGCTTAAAAAAAAAAACTTGTTAAAAAATCAATTTTTGAGCAATAAACTTAAAAAGTTTATAGGCAAACTTTAAAGTAAGTTAAACAGTTAGAGAAAAGCACTGAGAGAAATGTTCCTGAAATAGAGATTTTCGCAGGCCTTTCTTTTTTTTTTTTTTTTTTAAAGAGAAGTAACACTCAGGCAATTAATATGCCTATATATGATTGCGTAACTTTCTTTGAAAACAGGATAGTAAAGGTAGTGAAAATAAAAGAAAGCTTTATATCACAACTCTGCAATTGCACATTATGTTTGTTTAAGTGCAGCATTGCAGCGCCTCTGGTGGTGAGTAGGCGCATTATTTTTAAAGCTTGATTTTATAGCCTTTATTTAATTATTTTACTTCGGCGGCGTTTGAATGCTATACCATCGAAGGAGGGCGCTGTGATAAATATTCAGAGGTGTCATAGAAACCAATATTATCAGAATTGGTTTTAAACTGCTACACGTTCAATAAATATCGAGATATATCTAGCACCACGATATTTATTGAACATGTAGCAGTGCCCTATGACACCAAAGCATTTTTTCTTGTCGGGTTTAAAACCAATTCTGACAATATTGGTTTCTATGACACCCCTGATTATCTTGACACAGTTTTTTTTTCATCTGAAGTTTAACACCTCTCTTTTCAAGAGAGAGAAAATATTCATATGAAAAAAATGTTTTCCAAAGAAATATTTTGTTCGGTACAAATGAGTGAAACCACCTTTAGTATTCTCAAGATTGACTGTAACCAGTAAGGAACCTAGCATGGATGGCTTCTCCGACTTTTGTTTACTAAAGATTCCCTATCTTTATTTTATTCGCTCCTTTGACATTTCAAAACAGCTTGACTGAAAACCTGGTATCCTTGCTCTGTTGAACCATTTAAACGCCTGAAAACCTGAAAACAACTGAAAACTTATTTGAATTTTACTTTAAGAAGTAGTTCCGTGTATGGCTCCTTTGAAATTTAAAGACAAGTCCATTGATTACTTTATTCATCGTTGGTAATCTAGCGTAGAGTCATTTATTATTTCACATTACTTTAAATTATAATGTGTTCAATATGACACATATGAATCCTTTGAAATGCAAAGATAATTTCATAGATCGTACTGTGGCTTCTTTGTTATTTCAAGATAAATCCATAGATTACTTTACACATCCCTAGTAGTCAAGCGTAGAGTCAGTTCTTGCTTTACTGTCCCTAAGTAATCCATTAATAATTTTTTTTTTTACATTTTACTTTAAGCAGTTATTTTACAAAAAATACATTTATAAATCCTTCTCAATATAAAAGCAAGTCTTTAGATTACTTTACACCTTCAACGTAATCTTTGTTTTAATCAATTGTCACTTAAGTGTCCCTAAGGAATCCAGAGGGTAGTTTCTTTACTTATTTTTGTTTGCATTTTATTTAATAAATATTTGTTTTACTGAAAATACACGTAAGGCACAATTTAAATGCAAAAACAAGACTTTAGCTTACTTTAAACATTAAAAGTAAACTAGCGTAAGGCCAATTGTCACTCTAGTGACCCTAAGTAATCCACAGAGTAGCCTCTTTAATACATTTTACTATAAGAAGTAGTTTTGTAAAGGAAATGTTCACATGAGTTCTTTGAGTTGCAAAGAAAAGTCCCTACACTACTTCACACAGGGTGAATTGACACTTTAGTGAACCTAAGTAATCCAGGTGGCCAATGGAAAAATGAAATAAAAATCTCTTGTATTGCCGTTAATTCATTTTCATTGGGAGTTATTTCATTGGGACTTATTTCATTTGGGGGTTATTTCACTGTACCTGAATTATCTTATCGTGACTTATATTTATCATAAAACTTTGATCGTTTAACATACCACATTTGCTCCTACGGCAATAAGTTATCGTTATTTGATGTCAAAACTAAACAACCTATATAGTTTCAAAGATTTTGTTCGGAATATGAAACAATAGAGCGCAAATAGAGACCCGAACGATTATAAATGCTATACAGGGTGCCCAAAAGAATATCAAAAATGGCAAAGACCACTTAACCGATCTCATCTTCAAAAAGTAGGGCCGAAAAGAAATGCAAATTAACTCTCATTTACTTCAAAAACCTTCTCCATGAATCGGTTAATTTCTAATACATTTATTCTCAAATAAACTTAACTGTCTTAAGTTATTTACATATATTATTATTTAAATTTGAAACAAGTCTAAATAAATTTCAATCTCTAAACCCCACATTTTTAAAAGACAACTAACTCATTACTATTCCTGGCTAAAAATTTAAATTTGACACTTGTTTTTTTTACTTGTTTTTTCTGACTTTCACACACAATCATTTTTGACAGTTTTGTTAAACTAAACTCACAGTTTTTAACTGCAGACTCTCCAACATCTAAAGATGGTGATGTTGTAACAACGAATATTGTCATGAAAAATTCATGTTTATTTCAATATTTTTGTATTTTTTTTTTTTTTTTTTAATTTGAACATTTGTATTGCTTGTCTAGAGCTCATTTTAAACTGAACTGAAAATCTCATGTACGAGTACATACAACATTCCGAATTGCAGCAGCATGTTGTGTTTTGCAACACACATTCCTTGCTGTTATGCTTTAGTTTGTGTAATATTTTTGCATCCTTAGTGTATGCTTTAGTTTTTTTTTTATTTCCTTGTTACAAAGATTATGCTAAATATTGTTTATTTTTTGTTTCTATTTCGTTTACAGTCTTGATATCTTGTAGCATTATTTTAAGTGCAGCAGTTTGTCTCCGCTTGTAGTTAGAAGGTCCTTTTGCCTTTGGCAAAATAATCTTAATCGACGTGTGATTGCAGTTTATTTTAACAAACTGTGGACTTAACTTTGTGTCTAACGTTGCTTGTTTTTGCAACTGTATGTTTGCGTTGTGTGAAAGTGGTGTTTGAAGAGCATCATTATTATTTGGTTATTTTGAGTGTGAAATATGTTGACATTTGTTTGTGAATTATTGATGTTGTATGGTTTGAATTTAATATGGGAATCAATTTGCGAAAGAAGCAGAATATTGTTTTTAAAGAAAAAAAAGAGTGTTTAAATGTTGAAGAAATGTGAAAGGTAGTCAAACTGTTGGATCTCAAGCTGATGAAAAAAAACTGTCTTTGCGGCCAGTGCTCTGGATAGTTTAGGTGCTGTAAATACTTTGGTATCTCTGATCAAAGGAAATAATTATTTGCTTTTGGCTGGTTCTGAACTTTGTTATCCATTTAATTTAAGACTGTGCTTAGGAAGTCACGGAAATCTCTTCGCATTACAATGTTTAGAATAGATGAAACAGGCACTTAACTCTTTAGAGAGAAACAAGTGGATCATCTATGAGATAGAAAGAATAAGAAACAGTTATGAAAATCCCTTCAACCCACCAATTTGAATCGATGAACGTATAAAGGTGAAACAATCCAAGAGAAGCTTTACCGTCTTCTCTGCTTCATCATGGCGGCTCCTAAGGAAATCGCTATTTGAAAAATTGTATTCCTTATAGTTCATATCGAACAGGCAGAGATAAGTGATCACTGGATCAGTCATAATTTGGGTCATCAACCAATCAACGCATTATACGTACGAAGCTGAAGTATCCTAGACATTACTTTGTCATATATTCTCCTTGATCAAGGGAACTCCTAGTTATCATTATATGAAATATTAAATATCCTAGAGTTCACGCCGTGCAGACAGAGTGATTATTGGACTCGTTGTTTGCTCAATGAGAACAGTTCCCGCAGTACAGGGAACATTTGTGTGTCCTAACTCTGTCTCGCGATCTTGTTCGAAGATGCAAGGCATTCTAGTACCAGATTTGATGGCAGTGTAGATTGGACTTTTTGTAGATAAGAGATTTAGAGTGGCATGACTTTCAGCCTTCTGATGACACTATCAAGTCTTGTGATAACATTGAAAGCAACGTTGCTAGACATAAGATCGATCTTAGTTCCGCATGGCAAAGAGGCCTTCATATATTACGCTTGACAACGTTGCGTACTATTAAAGATTTAAAGTGACTGGATTTATGAAATATATATCTCGAACAAAACATGATCACCATATGCGACCTTTATTGTCAAGAAGAGAATCTCTGAAAATTTGTTTAGCATTGCGAAAGTTTCCTCGGTTTTAGAAGCCAGTACTATAGGGGCTTACGCATTAAGAACAGTAAGAGCAATGGAATTTCCACAAGTCAAAAAAGATCTTAGAGTGTGTTGCGTGAATAGCACCTGAAATCATTAGCTCGAAAGCATAGTGCATGTTATCAAAGTATTTACGGTTGATTGATTTGCTAAAGCAATAAAAGTTCTACATGCCAAAGAAGACCTTATATAGTGTGATTCATATTACACCTGTAATCATCAGTTTCAAAGTATTTTGGATATTATCAAAGGATCTACAGGTGGTTGGTTTGCCAAAAGACAGTCATGAAACAATATCATCATATGTGACTTTCATTGTCGAGAAGAAAATATTTGTATAATAGAGACACACCCACTGATTTGTAGACATCCACTGATTGGCACACATCTATGATTACTGAATAATGTTACAGGACAAGATGAATCGAATAGCATTAAGAGTCGCCCCTATCCCCTAGGAACCATCAACGCTACCAGTTATCTATGGGTTTCCTTCTGTCCTTGGAAAGTCTTAGATCTTCATTATAAAAAAAATTAAATATAAAATTTAAATTATTAAAATAAATCCCTAGCAATGAACAGTATCAATGTATAACTAACTTATTAGAAATTAAATTTTGTGAAATTAAAACAATAATCAAGAAACTTCAAACTTAATGCTTGACAAAAATAAAACACAAATCCAATATTTTATACATTTCTCAGCATTTCCATTCTAAAAACCACAAAGGAAATAACATTCCTTAAGTTAGACTAACACAACATACAAGAAAACTCACATCCTGTAACGTGCTGCCAACGGTAACACATGCAACTAAAAGTGGCATAAGTTTGTATTATTGTTTCTCTTTTTTCATACTTCATAATCATTTGAAGAAATCTTACTTATTAGTTTTTAAGGAAAACTGTAACTTCAACATATGAGTCCTTTTCATTCTTATCATACACTTGACAGACAGTTATATGCAGAAGGAAAACCACACAAAATCCCCAGCAGAATAAAGCATTGTTAGTTTATTTTCCACAATTAAAAGACAACTTTATTCTATTTTATATTATATTTAAAGAAATTTATTAAGTCTTGGCCTTTTTTATGTTAGAGTAGACAAGTATGTTGTGTTGCTAAATCCCTTTTGGTCATATGAGTAGTTTGTCTTGACTTAAGATGAGAAAGAAAAAAACAAAGAAAAATTTAGTTTTGTAAAGCCTTTTTGTTAGAGGACTGTAAATAAAAAGTATATGATTTTTAGCAAGAATTTTTAAGATTATAATTTCATATATGAAAAGGAGTTTACATATAAGATGACTAATTGCTTAATTAGCATATGTCAAAGCCAATAGATAACAATGCTTAACAATAGCAACAACTTAAGACACTTGTGCATGATATTAAACCTTTGTTTGTTTTGAGGACCTATTCAAACTTGTGCCTTTTGTAAACATATACAGCACAATGTAAGTTTCTAAAGGATACTGGTGTAGTTTCCCTGCAACATTCAGAGATAGTAATACATGAGTAGTTTTTCAAAGTTCAATATTATGCCCGGCAGTTTTAAATGTAAATATTGCCAACTGTGTTACAGAGAATGATACAACTTCCAGTCGTAATATAGTTAGAGACTGCAGTTCAGTCATACTATAGGCAGAGACTATAAACTTGACTATATCGACTGGACTATAGTCCAGGGCATTGCCACAGACTATAGTCAAATCATATTATAGCCAGAGACTATAGTCCAGTCATACTATAGACAGATACTATAGTGCAATCATATTATAGTCAGATACTATAGTCCAGTCATACTATAGATAACGACTATAGTCCAGTCTATAGTAACAGACTATAGTCCAGTCATACTATAGTCCAGTCATACTATAGTCCAGTCATACTATAGATAGCGACTATAGTCCAGTCTATAGTAACAGACTATAGTCCAGTCATACTATAGTCAGAGCCTATAAACTGGACTATATCGACTAGACTATATTCCAGGCTATTGCCACAGACTATTGTCCAGTCAAACTATAGACAGAGACTATAGTCCAGTCATATTATAGTCAGAGACTATAGTCCAGTCTACACTCAGAGAATATAACATCAATACTGGTTGTTCTCGCTGGTGTGCCATCGATTGACACATTACCATATAAACGAAGAATACTGTGTGAAAAAATCTGCAAGAGAAAGGTTACTTCAAACGTGGCAAACTATGTGATGCATCACATTATTAATTAATTATTATTAATTCTTGTTTCCAACGTTAAAATGTAGATAAACCGAAACCATGGAGAACTTAATTTTTATCTGACCCAGATTTTTAGCGGACATGGTAACTTTGGCAGGTACATACAATTATTCAACATAATACAAACAGCAATATGCGAAAGGTGCAATAAATGCGACGATAACATTAAGCATAAAATGTAAATTCTGGAACAACAGGCGAAACGTACTACAGGACATGCTTGAGAATACGAACACGGAGCAATTGGTTAACTCAATGTAAGCCAGAAAAGAGAACTGGTGCAAATACTTCATGTAGGAGATAATGATGAAGAGATCTAAATGCCAACAAATACATACATGTGGCGACACCCTAATCTCATACAAATGTACATATATTGGATGGGGAATTAGGACAAGAATGACAACTGCTAAGCAGTAAACGAACTCCACCCCGAAGTAATGTGGAAGCGGTTCCGGGGTGGTGGTTCCTGTGTAGGACCACTTGATGATAGTGCGCTATCACAACCATTAAGAAAAGTCAGAGACTATTGTCCACTATAGGCACAAAAATTATTTTAATAATTCTCTGCTAAAATTAACCGAATTATTATTTAAATCATTATTAAGTAAGCCAATGTCTGTCTGTTTGATTAAACACCAAACACGTGTCTTTCTTATAAAGGAAATTTTCTTTATAAATCGTTTGTCCTTCTGGTCCTTAATGAAAATAACATATTTTCGTTCGGGTTTTATAATTTTTTTGAATGTATTTCTTTTTTCGTTTCGCCTTAATTAACGTTACAAAAATAATATTTCTGGGTCAAAAATGTACACAAAGTAAATTAGTATCCGGTAAATAAAACCACACAGTGTTTTGTAGAAGCAAAAAAGAGGGTGGAAAAATAAATTTAAATTAAACAAAATATATGTATGTATGTATGTATGTATGTATGTCTTCTAAAAATATGACAAATGCTCTCCTACAGAGAAAAAAAAAATATATTACATATGGCTTGATCTAATGTTAAAAGTCGCCCTAAGGTATGTTTTAATTAGTTGAAATTATAAAAAATCAAGGTACTAAGAAAACATGAAGCATACTTTCAGCACAAAGTGAAATATTTAAATAATATTAAAGCAAATGTAACTTTGTAACTTTAACTAATTAAATAAAATACATATATTAAAGAAATTAAATAAAATACATATATTAAAGAAATTAAATACAATTTATTTTTTTTGAAAGGCCTTTAATTATCGATTTCAATTACTTAAATTTGCAAAAATAATTTGTATGTATCCACACATAAATTAAATGATTTGTGTTCATGATGTTTGTAAGCAAAAACAGTCATATTTTCTCTACTCTAAAAATTTGTGCAATAATAGAAATTTATAACTATACAAAAGTGACATGAAAAAAACACATTACACACAGCTAGGAAAATGAAAATAATATGAAACTGTAGACACTTTGACAAAAGAAATACATAATAATTTTTTTTATGATTATTTCGGTACTTTTTTTTTTTTTTGTTTTTTGGCAAAACTCCCCTTTGCAAGAAATACCGAACAAAGTGCAAAACATTATTCTTAAAAACCTTAAAAGATGACACGAAAACAACCAAAATAAATGTAAGTAAATGGGAGAAAACCGCTGCTGACTGACTTAAACAAACTGTAAAAAAAATCTATAACATTAACCCTTAAACAACAGGAATATCTATCGAACTAGGAACTAAACTGGAAGCTGAACTACGAGAAGAACTGATTGTAGCTTTTTGGGGTTAAAAATCTGTTTCAATTGAAAACAAAAATATATTTTTCTTTCAATTGTAGTGACACTACGTAAGAAATTGGTAACATAAACCAACTAGGTGTATAATAATCATAATAATAAAAAAAAGTTTGTATATATTAGTAAAAACAATGAAAAAATAAGAAATGAAACATTTATTCCACCCCTTTTTGGAGTTGGGTAGAATTTTGCAAATTGTAATGAAAATGTATGTAAACGCAACTTCTAGCAAGATTACCAAAAATATGACATTATTAAGGCTAATCATAATTTAGTTGAAAAATGGTTTTACAATCATAAACACCATCAAGTAAAAATATCAAAATTTACTAAAGCTTTGAACCCAATTTTCATTAATATTGTGAAATTTTACGAAACTAAAAAGAAAACTGTAACAACCCTTCGATTTCATATATCTAGCAAATGAAAGTGTTATAACATTTTTTTTTTTTTTTTTTTGAGGAAAATATAAAAACAAACCGTTGCAACATTTAAATTTAGGCAGTGGTTTTTGTTACAACACCTTATTTAATCTACATTTTCAGTATTTTGCATGTTTTGCTATATATTTGCAAAGATTTCTATCAATTTCTCTGGCAAAAGCTTACAGCATTTAAGAATAAATAAAAAATAATATTAAAAAAAAAGGAACACAAAATTAAAACAAGTCCAAACCGCAGACATTCTCTTCTGTTGACAAGACATAATGTCAACAAGCGGTTTAACATTAATTTGTCGCATTTTGGCTGATTTTTTTTTGTTTTTTTGTATTTTTTTCCTGAAACGTAACGAAACAACACCAAATAATCAGCAAGAACCAACCAACCATTGCCAAACCCAACATGAAATTGCGAGGAGTTTACAAGCTAACAAAATCATGCAGGCTTGGAGATTTTTGGCAAAAAAAAATGAATTGTTATTTGGTGAAAATTTGTTGTTCCCTAGAGTGTGTATATATGTGCCTGTGAATTTGCGACGTTCAAATATCTCTCTATTGGTTTGTCTGCAAACTGCACATATTGTTAAATAATGTGTATATTGCTAAAATTTCAGAGATTATAAAGACATTGCTGAAATTTAATTAAGAACTTAATTTAGTTAAACTAAATAAGATTGGTTTTATAGAAAAAAAAGAGTTCTTGCTTTATTTTTCACGTCGTTTTAATACTAAATTTTTAAAAATTGATTCCCATTAATCAAGGTTTTTAGATAGACTATAGTCAGCTCTATGATATGACTATGGTCAGGACTATATTATGACTACAGTCAGGACTATGGTATGATTATAGTCGGAACTATATTATGACTATGATCAGAACTATATTATGACTATGGTCAGCTCTATAGTATGACTATGGTCAGCTCTATGGTATGACTATGGTCAGGACTATAGTATGACTATGGTCAGAACTATATTATGACTATGGTCAGAACTATATTATGACTATGGTCAGCTCTATGGTATGACTATGGTCAGGACTATAGTATGACTATGGTCAGAACTATATTATGACTATGGTCAGAACTATATTATGACTATGGTCAGCTCTATGGTATGACTATGGTCAGGACTATAGTATGACTATGGTCAGAACTATATTATGACTATGGTCAGAACTATATTATGACTATGGTCAGCTCTATAGTATGACTATGGTCAGAACTATATTATGACTATGGTCAGCTCTATAGTATGAATATGGTCAGCTCTATGGTATGACTATGGCCAGCTCTATGGTATGACTATGGTCAGGACTATAGTATGACTATGGTCAGGACTATAGTATAACTATGGTCAGAACTATATTATGACTATGGTCAGCTCTATAGTATGACTATGGTCAGCTCTATGGTATGACTATGGTCAGCTCTATGGTATGACTATGGTCAGGACTATAGTATGACTATGGTCAGGACTATAGTATGACTATGGTCAGAACTATATTATGACTATGGTCAGCTTTATGGTATGACTATGGTCAGGACTATAGTATGACTTTGGTCAGCTCCATGGTATGACTATGGTCAGGACTATGGTATGACTATGGTCAGGACTATAGTATGACTATGGTCAGAACTATATTATGACTATGGTCAGCTTTATGGTATGACTATGGTCAGGACTATAGTATGACTTTGGTCAGCTCCATGGTATGACTATGGTCAGGACCAGCGTTGCCATTTTGGTTACTTTTAACCAAAATTGGTTACTTTTTTTTCCAATGTGTACTTGTGTACTTTTTTTCCGTTTTGGTTACTTTTTTTTAACATAAAAGTAACCATTTTTTACATTGCTTTTACTTTGACTTAATTTACACCACAATTTAAAAGTTTTTTAAAAATAAAACACTAAACACAGGATTACAAAAAAATACATGCCTGTCTCCAAACATAACAAACACAATCATTGTATTGTTGAACGAGTAAAAGGTTCTTCACAAAAACCATCTAAAAACATGCTACAAAATGCATTTTCATATTGATTTGACATCGGAACAAGTTAATTTTTCTTTTGTTTTAGAAATGAACGAACCTTAATCAACATTCATAAATTATGTTTTTACCAGAAAACAAAAAAAAAAAGCTTTTTACAAATTAGCGTGCTATTTATTTTTTAATAAAGTGTTTTCTAAATAGTTAAGATTGGGTTTCTTTCGTAAAAAATGGATAAGTATGTACTTCGAATTAAAAAATAATAATATTGGTTTTAAGCACAATTTTTATTTTTGTTAGATTTTTATTTAAAAAGGCTGCTCAAAGTAAAACTAATAATGTCGAGTTATCTTCTGGAAGTGATGATGAGAATATGTATATTTTCATTCAATTTCAATAACTTTTTTAAATAATATTTTGTTGTTTAGTGACATTAATAACAGCCCGAAAAGAAAATTCCGTGTATTGTGGTTGGATGAGTTTCCGTGGCTAAGAAACAAAGATGGATGTTGTTTCTGCGCTGCCTGTGTAAAAAAATTGCAAATCACGTAAGTTATTTACGAAAGCACACTAAAAAGTGTTCATAAGCAAAATGCGGAAAATAAAAATAACCATTTGCAAGTCCTCAAAAAGAAACTCTTAATAAGCAAGTGCACCAAACAGAGCTAACATTAGTAATGTTTCTTATTTCCCACAATTTGCCTTTTTTTTAATGGACATCTACCAGGCTTATTAGAGAAGCGCTGTCCCGACTGTCAAATTGCGAAACACATTAAATGTGGCAGGTAAAGCAACTTAATTAACAGAAATGTTAGGAAGCAAATCTAAAGCAAATTTAATTTCCAAACTAAAAACGACAAAGTTTTCGTTAATAGTAGACGAAACAACAGACGTATCCACAAAGAAATCACTAGTTCTAGTCGTTCGCTATATGGATAAATCATCTAAGAACATTCAAGACAGATTTTTAGCCTCATCTACTTAAACTTTATCTACTAGTGTTTGGTAACAAATGTAATGAAATTAATTACATTTGGGTGTTATTAATATTGTTATTGCTGAATTAGTTTTTTCTTTCAATTGTACCTAATTATAAGACTGAACTACAAACTGAAATGCAATGGTTAATTTATATTTTACATATATATTTTTTAGCTGAAATAAAATAAAATTTTAAATATATAAAAATTTTGGTTACTTTTTTTTGCTTTTGGTTACTTTTTTTTTACATTTTGGTTACAAAATTTTTTTGGTCGTGGCAACGCTGGTCAGGACTATAGTATGACTATGGTCAGGACTATAGTATGACTATGGTCAGAACTATATTATGACTATGGTCAGCTTTATGGTATGACTATGGTCAGGACTATAGTATGACTTTGGTCAGCTCCATGGTATGACTATGGTCAGGACTATAGTATGACTATGGTCAGGACTATAGTATGACTATGGTCAGGACTATAGTATGACTATGGTCAGGACTATAGTATGACTATGGTCAGAACTATATTATGACTATGGTCAGCTCTATAGTATGACTATGGTCAGCTCTATGGTATGACTATGGTCAGGACTATATTATGACTACAGTCAGGACTATAGTATGATTATAGTGACTATGGTCAGGCAGAATTGCAGGTTTTTTTATTATAAATATTTTTAAAATCCTTTTCTTTTACACTTCTTGCAGTTTATTTTATGTTTTTTATGAGCCTTTCGTAATTTTGTTTATTTTAGTTTAAAATTTTACCAAAACAATGTTGTTCAATTTATTATTATACCCTTTACCTTCATGAGAAGGGTATATATAAGTTTGTCATTCCGTTTGTAATTTCCACAATATAATTTTCCGACCCTGTAAAGTATATATATTCTGGATCCTTATAGATAGCGGAGTCTATTAAACCATGTCCGTTTGTTGAAATCAATTTTCTGAAGTCCCCAGATATCTACGGGATCCAAATCTTTAATAATTCTCTCAGACATGCTTTTGAGAAGTTTTCTATTTAAAATCAGCAAAATCTGTCCATAAATAACGGAGATATGAGCAAAAAAAATCAGAGACAACCCTTCATCAAAAAAAAAAAACAAAAAAAACTATCAAACAAAGTGTATTAATATAATATATATACAGGGTGGGGCAAAAGTCGCGAAGGGATTTGAAACAGTCATAACTTTTCTAATTTATTTTTTTTTTTTTTCTTTTTAGGACTTGTAAAATAAATCTGGGAGATTAATTATGGAAGGTTACAACGTTATCCAGCGAAACAAAATCATAGAACTTTATTTTGAACATCATCGATCAATAATTCAAACTCAACGAGCCTATCGTCGTCATTTTAATGTGCGGAATTCACCATCCGAATCAATGATTCGACGCTTAGTGACACGTTTTCAGGAACAAGGCTCAGTGAGGGATCTTCCACAAAGCGAAAGACCACATTCTGTAATTAGTGAAGCAAATATTCAACGCGTTCTGGAGAGTGTTGAGGAGAATCCTGAAACACCAACTCGAAGGCGCTCTGCTGAGCTGCAAATGTCTCGGCGGTCTTTACGCAGAATATTAAAGGGAAATTTACATCTTTTCCCATATAAGGTGCAGTTAGTGCAAGAACTAAAGCCAGGAGATTCCCAGGAGATTAAAAAAGTTATGACTGTTTTAAACCCCTTCGTGACTTTTGCCCCACCCTGTATGTATGTATATAATATAATTGTGCATCCACAACAAAGGTGAAGGGTGTATAAGATTCGGCATAGCCGAATATAGCACTCTTACTTGATTTTTTTTTTTATTGTATTTAAGTCAACAAATATCCATTGTTGCACAAGATTAAATAAGTTCGGTGTGCTAAGTGTATACACACAAAAACCTAGAGTACAAATATTGATAAGAAATTAAGGAGTGATGCATTAAAAATTGTAACTAATAAACAGGAGAATAAAAGATGAAAATGGGTAATTTTTTAAAGTTAAATAAAGATTTCTCTACAGAGAAGTAAGCTGACACTGAACTTAGCACTCTTTTGACAAATATTATATGTTCCATTTTTTAAGGCCACACTCTTCAATGGTTAGAGTAAATCTCTTACATGGCTTTGTAGAAGTCGGTGATTATTAATGTCTGAAGCAGTAGTCGTCATATATATTGATAGGAAATCAATAAATTAAAAGATTTGCATAATGTTTTTTTTTTGTTTAAGAATATATATTGTAATATTAAACGTATAACCAATTCCATATAAAGTGGGTGAATAATTTCTGTTATTTTACTTACGGAGTTTTTATCAAAAATTATCTAATCTTATCTTTTG
This sequence comes from Bellardia pandia, assembly GCA_916048285.2. NCBI lineage: Eukaryota > Metazoa > Arthropoda > Insecta > Diptera > Calliphoridae > Bellardia > Bellardia pandia. The sequence goes on along the minus strand of OU696533.1, from coordinate 95,839,931 downwards.
TAGAGATTACAACATTGCAACAATATTGAAACCAAAATATTGTGGAGACTTTTTCATAGAGTATAGAGAGTTTGTATGTATACAAGACCTAGTAGGTGCGGTGTTTTTTATCAGTTGTGGAATTAGTACGATTTTTGAAACAGGTGGTGAAAGAAGGTAAAAAAGAACTGCTAAGTGAAAAAGAAATATTAAACAAAAAAAACTTTACTATAAAAGTTAAAAATTTTAAATTAAAAAAAATAAACAATTGGTGTAAAAAAATAACAAAAACTTGAAGAAACAATACAAGACTAAAAGGCTCAGAAAGAACTAATATTAAAAAAAAAAAAAAAAAAAAAACAAGTGTTCAAGGTTGAAATGTGAAGTATGACAAAATACCAGTAAAAAACAGATAATACTTTGAATAAAAATCTGAAGGCAAAACCGGGAGTCTTATTCGATCATGATATGATTCAGAAAAGCTTCCAACTTAAAAGTTTTCATAAAATTCTAGACTTCATGAATTTTTTCTTGCTTTCCTTTCATTATTTTAACAAAAACTCATAAAGATGACCAATACCTAGTATTTGCTACTACGAGTATTATAACTTTATAATAATGCCAGTCTCTAGTTCAATTTTTATCTTATCTTTTTCGAAAATAAGGTCTTAAAATCGCATTTATTGTCTAATATTTACCAACAGTAAAAAATTATAAGACAAAGCACGGTTATGTGTAGATTTTTTATGCGCGTTTTTTTTCTCAAACTAAATCTCTCATTTGCTCTCTATCGCTCTCTTGCTCGCTCTTACTTACAACAAGTGCGTAAACCAGTACAGCAAGTGTTTCGAAATAATTTTCAAATATGTATATAGAAGAAGATAAAATACCTGCCAAGTCCTATGTTATCAATTTTACAAAGTACAAAATAAAATACAAAGCAAAAATTTAACAAACAAACGCCCTCAAAGTTTTCTAGCAAAAAAAAAAAAAAACATTGTACAACATATTAGGAAACTATAAAATGTGTGTAAATGTTATGAATGGTGAAGGTGAATAGTGATTTTGGAAATTAAATATTGATAAAGAATGTTTGATAAAAGAGTTAATATTATGAGTCATTAACATTTTTAAAGCTATTTTTAAAAACGAACCGTAAATATTATATAAAAACAAAGACTATGTGAAATATCTTAAATATTTTGAAACAAACCGGAAGTTCTATGACGATAGTTGCAAGTATTGTCCCATAAATTATATTGATGATTAAAATAAATAAAGGCTCTTTTTAATAAACTACAAAATTTAATACTTTGGTCATGTTCCAGATATAAGATTTTTCCAAATATGTCTTTCAATATTCCTGGATTGAGTGAACGCTCAAGTTGTCGAATTTCGATCATGAAGCGTAGAATTTTCTTCTTTAAAGCACGTGTCAAAGTTGTGGGTTTGTTGACACAATTGTTGACACAACTTTAAATAACTCTATAAATTGGATTAAATTTCAATGTTGTTAAATTACACGATCTAATGAGTCAGTTCTGATCACCGAAACAATAGAATACACTAGCAGGAAATGTCTCATGCAACTCTTGTTGAATCCAAGCTGCTCGAAAAACCGGAAATTTCATAGTTTGGATTATAAACTTCTAAATAAGCTACATATGAACGACGTTGTCTTGCCGCAAAAGGCCTATAAAAATAAATCCAATAGTGTTAAAACACACCATCTAGGGATCCAATTCTGATCAACGAAACAAGAGAGTACACGTGCAGGAAATGACTCATGCAACTCTTGTTAAAACCACATGCCTCAACAGCAATATCATTCCATTTAAGCGCCATCCCATTTTCGAAGAAGATGCATTTGCTTTCGCACAATCGCATGTGGCTACTCTGAACCGTCCATCTAAATATTTATAAATGCTATAAAAGCAACGATCAAGGAATGGAATTTATGTCGGTTTTATTATAGGATAAAAGCAGACATTTTTAAAAATCTTCTATAATTATTAAGTCTTTTGTTTATACACCTGTTGTCTTGTCTCAAAAGACTAATACACGACTGCTATTTACATTCGATCTCAAACATACAATGCATCTCGGATCCACGGTGTCATGTGTCAATCCTCAAAACTCTAGGTTTCCTACATTAAATGTTGAGGTTTTCTGCGATCTTTTGAGATCTTCATGGAAAATATCTAGAATAAAGATTAGGATTGACTTTGAAACACGGTTAATTGTTGATGAATTGATCATTTGATCATTTTTATTTTCTGACATCTTCAGCAGCTCATGGTTTCCTACATTAAATGTAAAGGAGTGGAGCCTGTGCTTTTTTAAGCATGTTTGTAATGATGTAATGTTTTCTGGCACATCAAGTGATTTTTTAGATTATTGTAGAACAAATAAAAATTAGGATTGAAATTGAAACGTCGTAATCCATTAAGGACCTTAATTACCTAAATGCAAATAAAATAGATCAGAACTCAGTTATCAATGCACGTTTGAAATGCTATAGACCGCATTACAAGTTCAGTTTACATTGATTGAAGATAAGAATTGATTGAAAGCGCATCCTGATTCCGCAAATATGAGTATTTCCATTAAAAAAAACTTAAACGTTAAAGAGGAATTTTGAATCACATTTAACCGCTATTTAAATTGAAGAGCGTTCAAATATTAAAAACCGTTCTTTGAAATTAAAAACAACCAGTTTAAAATTCCGCATTGATCAGTTGGAATTTAAATATAAACATGACTCTCAATGCAAGGTCTTATGAAGGCGAAATTGGAATGTTTATGAACTTTTTCCGCCATTTCAATTAAAGAACGTTGAAAGATCTAAAAACAGATTTTACAAATTAAAAGAAACAGAGTAGTCCATTTAAGGAAACATTCTTCATAATTGTTTTGCCTTTGGAATTTCAAAATAAACATGATATGCTCTTTTGAAGATCTAAAAAAGACGAATTCGGAACAAACTTGCGCACACAAATTTGATTAGATGGGTAAAAAGAAAGTTTTTCTTTCCAAATCTATGATAAATATTATTTCTAGTTGGGAACATTTGAATTATCAGGATCTTTTGTAAAACAGCATCCCTTCTATAAGACTAACGAACTGTGTGTTACCGACTTCAGTGTAGCACAGTAATTTTAAAGGCATGATTATGACGATTAGGTCTGGTATATTGATGGTTCTAAACAGGTCAGTGGTCCAAGTTTATGGCTTTTACTTTCATCTGAGCTATTGAGTGTTTGAGAAGGAAATTGAGGAGTTTTGTAATGTCGGAGTATCAGGTTGTGCTTAAGGTATGTTATTGTCATATAAAGTGGGATGTCGTCATGGACTGCAGCCAAAAGTTTCGATACACGGTCCAGCTGATACCAATAGAACATTATGGTCATAGATATCAACAATTTAAGTGGTGTAGAGACAGTGGATAATTTGCGAGATGCTCTTTAAACATGTGCTGAACATGAGCGAAGTAAATCGAAAGGCTCTCAGTGGAAGCTTTTTGGCCTCTCATCATTTTTGGTTAGGGCTGTACAAAAGATCCTATTGCTAGAGACAAAGTATTTGATAAACGATCGAGGAAAATGCATGAATTGAAGAATTATATCAGTAAACAATATTATAAATTTCTATTGATTTTAACACACACACAAATTCAATACAAAATACTTTCAACATAACTTGAATATTTTTGAAAATGCAAACAATTGATAACACCTAATTTAGTATGATATCATTAATATACGATTAATTGATAATGCCACTATTGTATTGTAATTGTAAAAATGAATTGATAATGTTAATGAAAGATAGAAACAGAGATAACGAAAAAAGAACAAACAGCTAATAAATATATGTAATAAAATCAAATACAAATACAATACAGTATTTGTATTAAACATAACAAAATATTTGTTATCTACAATAAAACATTTCAAATAAAATTGAGCCATAAAAATAGAAATACACTTGTCGAAAAGTCTCCAAACTCATATAAATATTTATGAGTAACAAGGGGACACATACATACATACTTACAGCTACTATATTGCCCTGAACTAATTACAAACTTTTACACACAATAAACTAAAATAATAGTTTCAATCATATTTTAACAATTAAAAAACCTTCTTTTCTATTCTTGCAGACTTTTTTTACACTGCATATTTATTAATATAATAATATGCTAAAATCGAATCGAATTCAGCCCCTTTTGGGTCTGTTAGCTTTATATCTCTGCTTTTGCATAGATTCAACACAAGCCCAAGAAAATGCCCAACTACAAATACCGCCTTCATTGGTGGAATGCTACAATACCACTTACTACATGGATCGGGCCAATCGTTTGCCCTCAAATATTGAAACTCTTATAACACTCATAGAAAAAGTGGAGAATTCGTATGGTTTCAATCAGGATATGCGCCAATTGGCCGTTTCACTGATACATCGTTTTCGCCAGGATGGCATACAAAGGGCACCTGGTGTGACCGCAAATCCTGGTGTTATACCCTACAGTCCCACCGGCTTTCAGTTTCCCAAATTTCGCATTTTACTGCAACGTTTAATACCAGGCAATGCTTTTAATTTTCCCAACAATTCTTTGAGCAGTGAGGAAAGATGTTCTTTGCACTTTATGCTTTCCAGTTCGTTTGATATACGCGTCAGAGGCGATGAGAATACTGTATGCAGCAATTTGGCTCAATATAGATCACAACGTTTGCCACGTGCTCTTAATAATCCTCAACAAAGACCCAGTAATTTCATAGGAGATGTGGAAATTTTGGATAGCCTACAATCTCAGGCAGCTAAACGTGGTGCTCCTTTGCAATCAAGTTCACGCATCAATACAAATGCAAAGTCGTATGACTACGAATATGGCTGGAATGATTATGGCTACAATAATAATGGTGGCAGTGGTAGTAATAGCATCAGCCAGTGTCCGGTGGAAAATGGTGTAATACGTACTCAATGGGGCACGGTAGCTGCTGGTACCTTACTAGCTGGCATTGCTGCTGGTCTCCAGCCACAGACAGTGCCCTTGAGAACACTACTGTCCATGGCCTCCCGACGCAATGGTTATCAAAATATGCCTCAAATAGCCACCGTTAATGTAGACAATAGATGGGCTGCCACAGTGGCTGCTGATTTGGCTGAAGTGGCTTTAGTGCAAGTGCCGGTTTCTGCTAACGAACAGGCCACCGTGGGTGCTATTGGTGCCTGGAATAGCACGGTCATGCCTAAATGGTATTTCCTTTCCCAACGCCAGAACCTAGAGATGACCGATGCCGAAATTCGCGGTGGCATTGATGGTCTTATTTTGGCTCTCAATATTGCCCAGTGGCGTAATCAAGTTAGCACTCTGAAATTGTCGCAGTTGCTGCGCATGTACTATTCATTGGATGGTGTTTTGGGCAGCGGCATTATAGCCTGCAATCGCATGACTACCTTCCAAGGTATTACCAATTATCAGCAGACCATGATGGCTCAGACTTCTGCCTTTGCCCAAGTATTGGATCGTGAAATGCAATTGGTGGTTACTCTGTCACCGGACTCTATTGCCAATTTCTCTTTATCGGCCACCAACGCTTTGATCGGTTATTTGCGTAAGTATTAAAATGTGTAATCTATTTTTATGTGGTTTGTAGTCTTGGAAATACTCTCTGTTTGTGTTGAGAAAAAACAGTAAACTGTTGAATACTTAAGTTAATAAAGCTATTTTATATTTTAACACTTAAACATTAAAGATTGAAGAAGGAATTTTCAGAAATCTTATGAAACTTTCTTCTTCTTCGTTGTAAAAAATATTTACGTCATCGTTATCTAAGCTATTAAGTGGTTGAGCAGGAGATTGAGGAGTTTTGTAATGTTGGAGAATCAGGCATCATCACAGACTATAGCCAAACGTATCGTTAATCTGTCCGGCTAATCTGAAAATACTTCAGGATATTGTGGTCATAGTTACTACCATTTATTTATCACGATTTAGTGTTTTCATGTTAAAGGAGAGAATGATAATACCGCTACTTCAGGATCGTTAGCTTGACTGGCTTAGGTTTATTTGAGAAGCTCAGTTATCAAATTTAGTCTATTTGTTAGATGGATTACTTTTTAGGCAGCCTTAAAGTACAAAGAACTGGCATATTCTTTGACAGGACTTGGGAGCATACAACAATCCTTTAGAAAATATGAGCGCATTTTAATAAAAATACAATGTTAATGAAAGTTCCCTTGGGAAAATTCGTAAAATTTTATATTGACCAAACAAAAATATGTCATCGTTAAGTATCCTATTGCAAGCATAAGACCAGGTTTGATTTGTTGCTGGTTAAGTAAATCTTATTTCCACTTGAAAGCATTTACAAAACTATTACGATTTCACAAATTATACCCAAATCCGTAAGTCTCTTTTCATTCTGCTAATATAAGCCTATTTTGATAATAATTTAATATCAATGCACGATCTCTTATAGAAATTCTGCCACAAATTTCATGTTAAAGAAACAATAAAACAGTATCATAGTTACGTATCTCACATCAAGTATGAGACTGTTGTTTCAAAGAAACTCTTAGCTAAATCAACTCATTAGTTTTAAAGTCAAAAATTCTTATATAGACTGCATCTGACTACCATTACCCTAAGTAACCATATGAAGCACGATCTTGGTTTAACTAATTTTAATCAATTCCCGCTTATTCCTTTAGCCATGAATGATCCCTTGTGTTCGGTTAGCAGTGCTTTGCCACAAGATGTCTCACAAACCTTAACACCCATGACAAATATTTATGTATATATAGACACCACTTGGCCATTCTATCAAGTGCAGGATTATGTCAAGTAAGTCTATTAGATTTACCAAAACAACATTCAATATATTAATCAAAAACTGTTTCCACTTTAGCTATGTCTTAGAAAATATAAATATCAATTCTTATGCCAGTTCAGTGACTTTAATAGCGGCAGCAGATGGGTCCATTATAGTAAATACCACCAATTATATCACGGATATATTCCAGGGTTGGAATTATACCACACACAATAACTGTAAGTAAAATGGAACTTTATTTAATGAGAAAAGCCATAACGAATATTTGTTTGCAATTATTATATAGATACCCAGGGCTTTAGTTTGCCCACAGTTTTGCAAAGCGTACAAAACATGACCTATCAATACATGAACAGCCAGAAAACCAACTCTACAGTGGGAGGACGCTCTTTGATAGCTTTAATGGTGCCCTATATGGCTACAGTTAGTGCTTCAGATTCGAATTATGCCACCACCCAGTTGCAAACGCTTAACGAACAAGTACCCGATTTACGTTTCATTTATTATGCCGGCGGCACTGTTTCACGTTTCAACTCGTTTGTATTGGAACCCACTAAGGATCTGTTCCCCCTAAGCTCCTCTACAAGTGCAGCAACTGCTGGAGGTCCGGTGGTTATGAGAATTAAAACGAGTAGGTTTTTGTTAATAACTAGCATAAAAAGAGAGAACTTATAATAATTTATTCTTAATGATGTTTTCAGTACCTCGTCGTCTAATAAATCCTCGCTGTGGCTCCTCCTGGTATACTTCTACCTGGGGCACTGATCAATTGGTTCAATATGCTCGTCCTGGTGTCACAAATTTTTATCGCATGATGCCCAATTATTTCTATGGTGCTGGCAGTGGCCGCTACTTGAATATACAATCACAAAACTCTGTGCAATTTACGGTATGCACTTCACGCTCGGTGGTGTTGCCTCAACAAAATGCCAGCTCCAGCAACTCGGACGTTACCTGTTCCCAATTGCAGGGCAATACATTTGCATATGATTTGTCCAATGCCTGCAATGGTTACTACACCATACATCAATGTCCTCCTCTGTATGTGTCCGTACAGGCACCCTCCTCCCCGTCTTCCTCGTCATCGTCTAGTTTTGGCAGCTCTTATGCCACTATCTGCACCGATGCTGCCTGTCAGTCACCCGATCAAACGCGCTATGTAATGTCAGTGGTTAATTTAGGTTGCTTTAGTGGTGTGCCTGCTTTAACGGCCAGTTTTGCCACCGTTATCATGGTGTATTTGTTGAGTAAACTTTTCTTTTTTCTTTAAACAGTACGATCAAAATTTTCTTTGCAAATAAGTTAATTATGGAAACTGATTCCAGCCATATATTGCCTAGGATATAGTTTTTTTTCTTTTTATTTCTGTTTTACATTTATCACGAGCCCACAACTTTCCAACATACATACATATAATTTTATGTTTATTTTAATTTAACATTTAAGTCAAATTTATAAAACAACTTATAAAATAAAACTTTTTCTAATAAAACCTTTATCACGACGCAATACTGGCTTTAATTCAAGAGAAAACAGAGAGTATTTCTTTTATTTTTATTTAGTTTAGTTTACTAAAAACTTGACATATATTTATTATAAAATTTAAATTTCCCCATAAAAAAGCTGAAGTCGCCACTGATCCTTCCTCTGGACAACAGCCGCAACACATTACAAATCTTACCACAATAATGACCGATATTTTTGTGTTTCTGGATACCAATTGGGAATATGATTATATAGTGGACTATGTCAAGTAAATAGTAACGATTTTTTAAGTTTTAAAGTTTATGTATTCCTTCTTTGTGTGTTTAGCTATGTAGTGCAACGTTTAAATATTAATCCTTATGGCAGTTCCATAACCTTATTGAACGGCCGTGATGGCAGCACTATGGTCAATCGCACATTTTATATAACAGACTATTATGAGCAATGGAATAAGACCAGTCAGTCTTGGTGTAAGTATCAAAGATCAAGTTTGATAGCTACAGCAAAAGGTTTGGTCTAAGCATACAGTAACGATATCAGAGCTTTTGGAAATAAACTTGGCTTAACAATAGTTCTAGAGCAGCGAAAGGCAAAACATGGGCGCCGCGTTTTTCATTTACTCTTCTCTTACGTACGTGTGCACACGCATTGTAGAGAAATAAACAAAGTTTAATGAGCATTCAAACAGACAGGTTGTGTAATTTAAAAATCAGTGTTGCCAGAAAAAAAATTTTTCCCAACTTTTTTAAAAATGTGTGATGAATATGAAATGAATTTTTTATTTTCTTTAAATTATTATTATGAAAAAGTTCTTTCTTTTACTGATAAGAGTAAGCTTTCCTCTGTATGCACTGATGGTGCCAATGTAATGTTGGGTAAAAAAGAAGGTTTTGCTGGACATTTGAACATTTAATACGCATAAAATGTTGCCCATATGAAATAAATGTTGAAGATGTAATGCAATTTCCTGACTGATTTTCTAATTTTTCGCAAATAATAAAATAGATATTTTTGGAGATTTTAAATTTTTAATTGGGGATAAGTGACGAAAGTTTTCTGGCAATACCGATTTGTGTTGAGAGCGAAGAGAGTATATTACTAATACAATTGCAAAATGTAATAGTATAGGTTGCCTTTCGCTGTTCTAGAGAGACTTCCCTCACAATACTTCCTCACCTAAGAGTAAAGTAAACAAAATTTTGGTTGCAGAACGAGAAGTCTCTTAAATCCATTTTATTCTGAACTCATTCAGTTGTATTCAAATTCTTCCTTTTCAACACTTTTCAGTTCGTCCCGGTTTCAGTTTACCCCTGATCTTAAGTAAAGCCCAAGTTTTAGCCGAAACTATAATGAAAGAAGAACGTAATGCCTCCTCGCTGGGAGGACGTTCCATGATTGCTCTACTAATACCCAGTTCCATAGCATTTATATACGATTATGATTACGATTATTGTCAAAACTATGTTAATTATTTAAACAATTCACTGCCAGAATTAACATTTCTGTACTATGCTGGGGGAGCGGTAATAAGATTTGCGGATTTTGTACACAATAGCCAAGAGGATATATTTATGTTGAGCTATGATTTGGAGGTTGAGCTAATAGCAGAGCCAGTGGTGAAGAGAATAAGGAAAGGTTAGTAAAGGATAATATTTAAGTAACAAATAACTAATTTTAATTCATTTTCCATCTAGTGCCGCGTCGCCTTAACAATCCTCGTTGTTCGGCTTATTGGTCGCTTCTTACCACAGGCTCTAACAAGCTTATACAGTATGAGCCCTTGGGCAGCATAAACTTCTATCGTTTGGCACCCCACTATTTCTTTAGCGAGGGCAGTATGCGTTATTTGAAGGTTAAACCGTTGAGTGCAGTGGCCTTTATTGTGTGCACTTCACGCTCTAATCCCTGGCCCTATCGCAATCCCACATCACCTTTTAGCCAAGGACAAGATTGCCGACAAATTACTACCATGGATTTTAGTTATGATTTAGGTGATTTGTGTTTGGATTATGATAGTTTATTCGACTGCCCGCCCTTGTATCTGTCGGTGCAGGCTCAATCTTTTACCGATGCCAATCAGGGGTCATGCACAGAACAGGGTTGTGCTACTCCGGATGAGGCGCAATATGTTATAATGGTCAATAATCTGGATTGTAGTAGGAATGCAGCAGGAAGGGAGATTAGTCTGGTGGTTAATATAGTGTTAATGTGCTTAGTTTTTAAGATATTTTAGACAATCGAATTTTTATAATAAAGACTGGACAGTTTACATCTACATATCTGTCTTATAAGCGTTACAGATATTTTTTTGTATAAAATGCAGCCAAAATTTTAAATACATGTCTGGAAATATTAAAGAGAAAGTGAATAACTCCGTTCAAGTTACGGTTTACCACCAAACATTTTAGCACTGCAAATCGCTGATATTGGTGTAATATTATTCAGTTTGAATACAAGAACCAGAACCTTCAAACTCCTCCTTCATGCATCGACAATCTAGCAGCCACTTGCATAGAAAAATCTGGGCATTTATGGATACGCAGAAAACTGGAAATGCGGTTGATCTTGTAGGACTACATTTATAGAGACATACAAGTCTATGTCTCTCTACTAGGGAATGATTCATATATTTGACATGGTCTCAGGATCGATGACGAGGCTCCAATTTGGTAATATAGTGCGTTTCTAGCTTACAGTAACACAACTAGACCTAATAGCTAAACCCAGGCAAGCTTTGCTTCAGGCGAGTAAAACCGACACCAATAGTTGACGCTCTAAAACCAATACTTCGAACCTGTTGTGTAAAATTAAACCAAACTTCATTTCAATTGAAACTACATTTCAATTTCCGACCATCCAAACTTGTTCCCAATATCATTTCTCATACCTTCCTCAATTTCTTATAAATTCTAGTTAAATACAATAATTATAACAATATTTCCTTCCTCAACTTTAAATTTTGTTTCCTTGTGTTGTTTTTTTTTTTTTTTTTTTTTTTTTGAATTTGACAAACATTAGATATGATTCTTAAACTGCAAAACTTGTGTGTGACTTTAAGACTTCTACACTTTACATCTGTCCACAAGACATTTTGACAAAAAGTTTTGTGTCAACTTTTATATTGTATTTCATATGTCAACGGTGGAATAGAAAGTGTGCGTGTGTATGTGAGATTTTACCAAAAATAACTGCAAGTTTGTTCTGAAGATGATGATACTTTACACAATTGCAAATCAACATTTGCTTAACAAACACACTTCCATCATTTTGTGTCATAAAGGTTTTGAACTAAAGTTTGTTTTATGTAGTTGTTTGTAAAGAGTCGTCAACTTCTTAGAAATAAATATAAAAGTAGAGAATAAAATGTTTAAAGATTTTAAAAAGTTGTGGCAATAATCGTTTAAGATAGGTATTTGAACGCACTTGCATGACAGAAGATTAATATGGCCTAGGCTAAAGCGGGTCCGTACAATATAATTGCTTGGATTATAATGTTTCCAGCTAAGCAACTTTAGCATATTTGCAGTTATCAAGCAAATTTGGAAGCCCCAACAATGTCATAATGAAGAAGAAAAATTTACTATTTCTTACCTTCTAAGTCTCTGATTTATTGGACTTAAAGTTAGAGTGCATTGAGAGGCCTTTATTAGGAACTTTAAGTGGCTAACGCAACCAGACATATAAATCTGTATAAGGCGATGACACACCCGTCAATCAATTGAATTGGTACATGTAATCTTTGCCATCCTAAGTAACCTTGAAAACTGTATTACCTTCTAGAGCTCATATCTAATTTCCTCTCCATTTCTTAGCATTTTTAGACAACACACAGTGACCAATCGGCTCATTCCTTCTCAGAGTGGTTCTCATGATCAGGCGCAATGTTAAGTCATTATGTGCTTCAAGTTTATTTCAAAATGTAACGCAATCCACGACGACACCAAAACCTGACATTCTACATAACAAAAACCCTAACATCGACTGATCTCCTTCTCAAATTCTCAGCGGAACATACAGACATATTAGTATGGCGTAAATTTCCTTCGTAAATATTATTAGATAAATACCAGCAGTAAACCAAACCTTCGTTGTTAACATCCGTATGTGTATTCGTTGTTTGTTTCGTTCTAATTTGTTTGACTCTGGACTTATTCCATACAACCATAGCTGCCAGATTATACGATTTATCGTCATTTTGACGATTTCTTGTTTTAAAAATAGCAAAAAAATTTTCTATCATTTGTTTGTTTTATTAATGTTCTTGTTACCAAATTTTCTTTGCGGAATTCTTTGAAAATAAGTACCTGTATATGATGGATAATTTGGATTCTTTACTCAAAAATTTAGTTAAAACTTAATAAACTAAATTGACATTGTAATTTAACCTGAATTAATAAAATACGCTAAATTCAGATATTTATTTATAAAATACTGTAAGACTTGTTTCACACTCTTCAGTTTTAGCTGACCAGTTTTTGTTTAATTCTCTTTTGAACTTGCCAATTCAATTTTCGTACTTTTTAATGCAAATCATCATGCATAAAAAAACAAAAGGAAACATAAGAAAATTGACTAGTACCATCAAGTTTGTACCCCTTCTCTTTTCTTTTGTTTTTTTTTCCTTCTCATCCAAAAATACTTGCCTTGACGAGTCAGAATTGAATAGTTTGAAAGTGGACTAGGATATTATAAAAATATTACACAAGTTGTGTTTAACATTATATTTTTGGTGATTTCTTATTTAAAAAGTTAAAATTTATGTATTTTGATATGTATTGTACAAGAGACTATATAAACTTGATTTTTTATGTTTTCGTTTAAATAAACATTTAAAAATACTATTAGAAATAGTGACTTTATTTTTCCGATTTTTTTTGACGATTTTAAAAATCCTAAATGACGATTTTTTTCACTTTTTTATCGGGATTTTGACGATTTATTTCCGAAATTCATCTGGCGGACCTGCATACAAACAAAAGCTAAACCATCATATTTCAAAACCAATTATAATCTATTACTTGGCAACCTGCTGAATATTACACATACATATTTATACAGTACCTTAATGTTATTATCTTAGACCACAACCTTGGTGAGCCAATACAGCGTAAACAAAACCCCTACACTTAAAATCAACAGCAATTATTCCTAAACTAGAACAGCCAGAGTTTGGAAACTACTATTCCAAAGTAGATTAAATTAATATTAGTAAATATAACAACCTTAAACTAAAGTGGTTGAAGACTTAACTAAATACTAGACCAGCCATCTGGCGGTATTTTAAGGCTTTAATTTGTTCGAAATGCAAAATTTGATTTTATAAGAAAAACCACCTTTAAAACATATTTTCGTTTTATTTTCTTTTACTGCCCCCTACTTCTAGGGGGAAATTTCAATTAAAGCATCATTTAAAATACAATTAAAAATCGATTACAGCGCCAAAATCAGAAAGAATTCATGACACTCACTTACTTAACAGCCAAATGAAAAAGTGCATTGGGCACAGGGAGTTGGGTGTGGAGCGGTTGGGTGGAATGAGTTGTAGTGTAATGGTTTGTTGAGCTTATTTTTGGGAAGTTTGAGTAAATGTTTTTGTTATGACGCCAGCGCACAGAGTAAAAAATTTTATTTACTAACAAAACGTCACAGACACTCTCACATCTACTGTATTTGATATTTGTTGTTGATTTTGTGTTCATTTTTTTGTTTTTGGGAAAACACTGGCTTTTAAGGATACAATTTATATTTTTTAATGTTACGCAGAATTTATTAGTGAATTGGCAATTGGCATAGACGGACACGGTACAAATTATAATAAACAAAAAATCGTATATAATAAAAACAGTGTATAAAGTTATGCCAAGAAAAGAAATAGCTAAACAACTCCCCCCCTAAATGATAGGGAGGCGCGGGAAAGTTTGTAATTTGGAAAAAATATGTATCAATTAATACAATTAATTAAAAGGTTTTAATAAAATATTAAAAAACCAAAAGAGAAGAAAAGAAAAGTGTTAAAAAAGGCCATTTTATCAAAAATTTAAATAAAATTTTAAGGAAATTGAAGATTTTATTTAGTTTTTCAAGCGACAAGAAAAGTTAATAAAGCTACAATTGAAAATAATTAATTTAAAATGTTTCTTTTAAAGGTAAGTTTCAGATTTTATGAAAACTAAAAATTCTTAACAATTTTTAATTTTTTTCCAAAAAACTAAAAATTTTATTGATTTTTCACAATTTTTACTATAACACTAGAATGAGTATTACTCATACCTGCTGGGAGGGGGCCCAGGAAAATGCAAAAAATTGCATTTTTCCCTTAACATGTTACAGTGTTTGTGTGTTTCTTGGCATACAACACCCCATTATTGGGTAGTTAAATATACAATTTTCCAATTTTTAGGAGCAGGCGCTTAAACCCACCTTAGAAAATAGAAACTGAAAAACAACAGCCCTCTCCCCACCAATACCCCCAAACACTGTCATCCTATATGTATCCTAAATACAACCATACAAACTCTAGTATAACAACAAATTTTCCTCTCATACTCCAAATGTCTCAGAACTGTCTGAAAATTTCTATTTGATAACATTATATGAAAAAAAAATAAATAAATAAATAACAATACATGAATACATGCACACTCATAAACAATCCCTTACTCTTAAAATGCCCACGCAGTACATGGCCAAGTTGCCTTTAAGGGGTGGTGGTTATTTAGTATTTGATGTAGTCTGAGTTCGTTTGATTTTGTTGATTTTATTACACTATTTTTGTGTTTTATTCCAGTTGAAAAACATACATTTTTGTGTCTATAACAATTTTTTTGACGATTCATAGAAATCACAGACACACACTCTCGAAAATGTATAGGTAGGTATAGAAAATAAACACAACACAAATAATTCCTATGCACTAAATTCTATATAAACACAACAAAATAATGATTTATTTTATACTCTCTCTTACTCTCACTTTAGTTTAAATCACACAAAGGCACACACACACACACAAATACATATACCTACACAAATTGTAAAAATAGCCTAACAAACAGGTCCTTCTTCTCATATCCTTTGTTTTTGTTTTTTATTCTAACTGACTCTCTCATCTTTTTGTTTACCCGCTCTCATTTGTATGCTTATTCTCTTCTTGGCAAATAAAAACTCTGTTGCATTTTCTTTTTCTGTGGTAAAGAGGGGTGGTTGATTGCAACAACACAGTTAGAATTTATTTGGAAATTTGGCAATTATTTTTTTGTTTGTCCTTTTTCGAAAATAATCAATGCTTTTAATTGAGAGTTAATAGATTTTTAAAGGTCTTAAGAGGGTTAAAAAAGGGATTTTTAGCTAAAAATATTTATGTTGATTAATAATTTAAATTGAACTAAATCAATTTATAAATGATTCATTTCACTAATTTCAAGAGCATATATAAAATCAATAGAGTCTTAGACTGGTCATCCTTTGCAAAACTTCCGGTAAATAAGTCCCTTAAAGAAACTGATTTTAAACCAAAATATAAATTTTTAAACAACCAAAAGAAATAAATTAAATTTTTATAAAATATTTGAAGGGAATAAAAGATCTAAGGATACTGAACATAACATGTCTCTTTACTCGAATAAATTGTGAGATTTTTCAGCTTTCCAGAAAGCAAATTTAAGTAAAAGGCATTCACCTTCTGGCATGATTAATTTTATAGAGTCCTCCAATTGAAGCTACCTTAGGAACTAGGATTGACGCTAAAATACATACAGACATTGAAGCCAAATTGATTGAGGCTAAAATTGTACAACAGTAAAACCTAAGACTGGTGCTAAAATTGACCTATGATTGAAGGTAAAATTGAACTACGCAAAGACTAAAAAGGTTTGTAAGCTTTTGAAACTGATATTTAACTATATAAAAAGCTCTGTCCGTTGACACTATAAGTGTTCATACATATTTCATTCAAAGATCCTAGAGTCCACTCTGCCTCACATTTTAAATGGTACGATCTTTGAACAAATTCGTTTCTATGAGATCATGAGATCATGCTGTAGAACCAAAGCTGTCAGAGATAGCAGTTTCAATCGAAACCGTTCACTTGGGTTTATTTAGCAACATCCTAATGTCTCTCCCCAGCCCACATTAAATCACTGCCGTTTGTCAACTTCACTTTTTCTGTTTCCCTAAACTAGGTGCATAGTAACCTCAGGTTAAACAGAGGCTTTATAGAATGCTTTCCAAGTGTCTAGTCTATAATGGCAATTGAATCTAAAAGGAGGTCTTCTTAAAAAGGCGGAATTTTAAAACACGTAGTTCGAGCGGACCAAATCCCTCCTTTCCCCTTACAGGACTTGCAAAATATGAAATTTAAAAGGTGCTATAAAAGAGAGAGACTTTCTAAAAAGTTTACCAAGGAAGGCCGGCTGTCATTTGGATCTAAAATAAGAGTTGGCTTTCGGAAGTCCTAATTCGGAAGGTGTAAAAACCTTCCACACTTCATTCCATATATTATATATTCTAGATCAGCCGCGTTAGTTTTCTATCCCATCCCTACTGAACAAATCATTTTAATTCCTCTATTTCTATTTTTTTCTATTTAAATTTGTCTATTATTTCGTTCAGAGATGCCCATTGGTCAACAGATTTGTGCCCGGTCGTTCATTTCAGTGACCGGTCATTTTCGTTCATTTATCGAAGACTGATTCGTTCATTCAATTCCTTCAATCGTTCACTTTGAACGAATGAATACAACCCTTATTGAATGTGATTTTCTTCTTGTCTTTTGATAAACAGCAGCTGAACGAAATTGATCCGTACACTATTGAGCGAAAACCGTTCAGTTAAATGACCGGCTCATTCCGTTCAATGAAGTGATCTGTTAATTTTAACCCGTTCGTTCATGAACGACACAGCTCTAACAGAGATAAAGAATATGATACCTACGGAAATAATATATCAGATAAACTAATTATATGGAATAAATGTCCGCCACCAAGACACTATCAGCAAGGTCTGAAATGGCCTAGATCTTTGAATTCTTTGGAATGTTTTCACGAAGTACATTGGAAATATGATGGCTACTGCATATTTTTTTAAAAACCACTTGTAAAAATTCATGTTTAAGATCAAAATAGCTTTATTGGTCTTCACAATCCTATCCTTGAAGATCAATACAGTTTTGTATTTTGAGACATCAACTAATATTTGATGTGGTGCTTAAGCACTGATAACCATCAATTCAATGTTTTAAATGCATTCTTGCAATTCTAAGCAACGAAGGGGAAATGAAGATTTTCGATCGCAAGAATATATGTACGAGTGGTTTAACATAACTCCACAATAATTAGTCTAGAGAGATAAAGTCTTGAATTCTAAGAGGAGTGGTTTGGCCACCTTATCTCAACGTTGTACACACTTGTTTCATAAGATAGAAGTACTGGTATAAAATTGATAAACAAGTTTCTTCCTACGACTTCTTGATTTACATGTTCAGTATGTGGATAATGTCGAAATTCGAAGTACCCAAAAAAATTACTCACACAAGATTAGCTTTTGTTTTCTACAACTCTTTACATAGTGAAATGTAACTGCCAACTGAGCATTTTTCATAGGGAAGTTTAAAATGTTTCCAAAATGTCTTTAGACTACAGCACCCTTTATTAATAAACTTAATATTGCCTAATCATGGCTTAAATTAACTATAAAACAATCTCAGCACTCCCGCACATCATTGGTATTTTCTAGTTCAATAACGGATTTGGTTGGATTTTCGATTGGATAGGCAGGAGAACTTAGAGGAGTTTCGCTTTGCCCAGTTTAAGATTAAGAAGGTGCTTATCGGTGACAGTAGGGTATCCAATTCTAATTTTTTGCATAATACACGTTCTTCAGTCAGGGCACATCTATTCATGATTGATTAGAAATCGGATCGCACAATACATTACAGGGAAAATTCGGTCTTTAGCCGTATTGTCCGTATGTGGAATAAACTTATTGCAGAAGTTTTCCCTGTCACTTTCAATATAGAAAAATCCAGATCAAATGTTCACAAATACTACTCCTCCCTCCCAAACCAATTTTGCTAGTTCCAACACAATGCGCATTGCATGAGTAGGGGTCATCCCCTGAGTGCTGGTCCAAAAAAAAAAAAAAAAAGATTAAGAGCTGTTAAACAAGCTAAATAGCTTGCTAATGCCATACATCCACAAAAAGTTACAGTTTGGTGAAGATTTTGCTTTGTCTACATCAGGAGTGCCCAACACAGAGTATAACAGAGGTGACAGAAGAGCAAAGATAGTGTAGGTTTTTTCTTGTCTCTTTCTTTGAGAACTGCCTTGTCGGTTTCTTTATGTTACTATTTTTCTTTATTTCTGACTCAAATAAAATTCAATTTTGGTGGAAAAGGTAAGTGCATGTATTTCTATTATTATTATTTTTGCAGATTATACAAAACACAACGTACTTAACCGTAAAATATACAAAGCACAGATTATAATTAATTATATTTAAAGGAATCACTGAAAATTAAATAATTTAACACAACACAAATTAATTGTTTGATTTATTTTGCCACAGATTTTGCTTTGACACAAAATTGTTTTGTTTATTTTGCTTTGTTCACAAATTTCGTCTTTTATATAGTGCTTTGCTTTTTCACATTACAAATTTACTAACAGAAAATATTTTCTTTCTCTTTTTAATATACCTACTGTGTCAGCTGATTGTAGCGATTTTGAACTGTCAAAGTTGTCCCCTCTGTTATACTCTGTGGTGCCCAAGCCCTATACTCTTGGTGCTCTTTTGTATTTGTAAAAACTCTTAGCTATAGGCTGTGTGTTTTGTATACTCATTACAGCACTCAGCACTAGCAATACGAAATACACAAACAACTTTGCCTTATTTGTTTTTTTGTCGTACTTCATTCTATACACGCAAGCGCAAAGCAACAACACTTTCGTATCCTCTACTGGTAAACATTGGTGGCTGTGATCGTCAATGTAGTTTTTTTTTTTTGTTTAACGTATGATACCGTTTAAAAAAGTGTGTTGTTTCTTTGTATGTATTGGCTTTTACAACAAAAAATACTGAATAAAAATTAGTTTTTATTTAAATGTATTGGTGTTGGCTCTTTCATAAGCAACTTTTGGGCACTCCTGGTCAACATCATTGAATTCTACTTCTCGCTGATATCATTATCAATGCAAGCGCTATGAATTAATAATAACTAATTTCTTTTGTTCCAAATTCAAACAATATGAACATGGAAGACATGTGGTTCCAGCAAGGCTCTACGTGTCAAACATCCAACTCCACGATGAATATTTATGTATATATTTATAACCTCAACTTTTCTAAAAATATTCTTGAATTTCTTCTGGACAAGCAATCCGGAGTGTGAAAAACTTTTTGATAACGAATTATATACCATTTTTAGGGATCCTAGTTGGCATTTAGATTCTTATTTCTGTTTGAAACTGTGGCCTGCCAGGCTACTTAAAGTAATTATTTCTACGTTCGAAAATAAAACTTTTCTTTCAAAAGCTTTTAAATATTACAAAGTTTTAATTCCTTACAAAAACACTATGTAAATTACACTTGTTGCCTGCAAAAAAAAAATACCTCATCATTATAATCTGATATACAACTCCACCCCATGGCCAGACTCGTATAAAATGTAACCTAACGCCTTTCGATTAATGCAGTTTTTTCCAAAACGTATAAGTTAAACCGAAAAAACACACAAACAACCAACCATACCAACCAAGGAAACCTTAATAATGAAGAAAAAGATAGTGCTGACGCAGATGACGATGACGACGACAACAGCGATGGTAATGAAGAGGTGCGATGGCAAGAAGTATGAGCAATAAAAAATACAAAATTTTTAACACTTTAGTAAATATGAAATCCTTGAAACTTCCCACAATTACTCGTATTCATATAAATATGTATAGGTATGCATGTATTTTACAAAGTTTGAATAGATGGATGGATGGATGGATGGATGGATGGATGGATGGATGGATGAATGGTATGGTAGGAAGAAGTGCTGGCAGTTGTGTATTAAATGTTATTGGCTGCAACACTCTTGCACGTAATACTCGTGCAGCAAGAGTAACACACAAGTGTAACACTCACTTTTTTCCTTTACAATGCAAACTTGTTGGTTAACTCCTGCTGAATTCGTTTTTTTTTTTTTTTTTGGTTTTGACTCTACTTTTTGGTCAACAATTTGACCTTCTTCTTTGGACTGTAATTTTTTTCCTTACTGTTTTTGTTTTTTTGCTTAGCAGCTTTTGTTTTTGTTTGGCTTAAAGTTGGCCAAGAGGCATTATATCATTGTTACACTTTTTACTTTTATGGTGGTATGGTTTTTTTATTTAAAAAATGAGCTGGTAAAGGATAAGATGGAGTAGACGCTGGGAGTGGTGGCCTGCAACACTAGCTAACAACAACAGGTTGGTTGTTTCGTGTTATCAAATTGCATTCAGGCATTATTTTCCCGTTGTTTTGAGGGATTGTGTTCAGTTAGGAAAAATTAACGTCATCACCTTGATCATTATTGATCAGTGGATGATTAGGTATCAATGTAATGTGCTTATTACATTTCAAAAGAAAATTATGTTTTAAGGTGACCAGTTGTTGAGTGTTTGTTAATAGAATAAATAAATAATGCCACTTACCACAAGATCTGTAAAGAGAAAAAAAAATGTATTAGTTGTGTATTTTACAATAATTTAATTTCGATAATAAAGTGATTAAGCAATGATCTGAAAGATAAATTTTAAAGTAAAGCTATTGTTTGAGGGTATCATAATTATTTTATTCATGAAATGTTATTTTTGTTTTCGCTGTTTTATTTGTTACTATGGAATTTATTTGAATCGCCACTAATGTAAATGTACATAATATTTCCCTTTCTTTAACTTTTGAAATACAACTCTGCTGACTTTATGCAACACAATTATATAGTTTTGAAAACCTTAAGACAAACTACTACATCTTTCTGCATAAACAATAAAAATATTATATTATTTAAACTAGAATATAAAGTGTTTGTTGACTTTATTTACAATACAGTCCATTATAAACCGTGAACAGCTATGTAACTAAATTATCTTTAAATCTCCTTATGATCTGCTCAACAAGCAAACTGTTGGAGTAAATACAGTGAATCATAAGGGCAATTCACAATCTAATGCAAATGCAATGATGCAATCCATTTCAATTATAATTTCACTTATATCCATTTTATAGCAGTGCTCAAATAATTTTTAACGTTTTGCTTTTAGTATAACAGCTGATAGATAGTGGAACCATATTTGAAAAAAAAAATATATATATATATAAAAATTAACAAAAACACAGATAAAAACAATTTGTATGGTTAAATATTTTGTATATTCATTTTAAATTATGTAAAATAAAAAATAAAACAATAAATTAAGTAACAATTAACATTATTTACTAAAACAATAACTAAAAAACTAAAATAAAACATGGTCACCCCATATTGTTTGTTATTCGTTCGCCGGCGTAAGAAATAGAGTTTGCCGCATATAACGATTTCAGCCGACTCCGTTAATGTGTGTATTTTCATATACACAAATGTGTTGTATTTTTTTTAGAGAATTTTCGCGAACAAAAATTCATCGTTCGTCCCAGTCGTGTTCCTAGTATAAATAATAATATTTATACAATAATTTAGAAACTGCTAAACGAAATGATCTTAAACTATTCAGTAAAAATTCTCGAATCCACAAAGATCTAGGCGTGCCATTAGTAAAAGTCGAATTTACAAAATATGCGTCAAAGTATGTCAGCAAACTTGAACACCATCCAAACCCACTTGCAAGAGACATCCTTAACTTTAGTGGACACAATCGGTTGAGAAGGAGGGATACCCTTGCTTTAACTCAAGCGCAAAACAGATGACTGGATCAGTTGATGTGAAATTTTTTTAGTATCATACAAATTTTTGTCTAGCACTGGCTGGGCATATTATTTTCTTTTTAGTATTAAGATTTGAATACTTATTGTTATTTCATATATGAAGATTCAATAAATAATTAAAAGCCAAAAAAAAAAAAAAAAACTATTCAGTATGGACGAGATCAATGGAGAGAGCAGCTAGTAAGGAAGCTAATTTGACATTTGGAAGCAAAGAACTTTTTTTCCAATGTCAGCCACGGTATAACAGTTTCCAGAGAGCGAACTTTATAATAACTCTGCCGTATAGATCCGTCTTAAATTGTACCATGACCTGGTAGAATTGAGGGCATCAGTGGATTGTCGCTTATTGCCACAAACCTGCAATTTTAGAAAACCTCGCAGAAAGGAGAAAGCCTGGCGTGTTCAAATCACACGATAACTTTACCCTCAAAGCGTGACCATTCAAACGTTCGTTGTGCTAAAATTCAATTCGAGCCCCAAACAAGTAAGAGTGTTATATTCGGCTGTGCCGAATCTTAAATACCCTTCACCTAAGCGTAATAAGAAATACAGAAATAATAAGAAATACAGAAACTACACTAGACTAGAATATCCTAATTCTGTGTTTTCTATTCAGTCTTAGTGCAAATTTTATCTATTAGTATTTGATATATTGTTTGAAAGACAATTTTACGACCAACATAATTTATGTTAAATATTTTGAAATGTCTAATTTTTTTCCATTTTAATTGATTTAATTATCAATTCTTACCATAATTTACAGAGTCTGTCTGATGTTCCTAATAATCTTCAGTGTAATTTAACAAACAGAGTATAAACAAGTAAGAGTGCTATATTCGGCTGTGCCGAATCTTAAATACCCTTCACCTAAGCGTAATAAGAAATACAGAAACTACACTAGACTAGAATATCCTAATTCTGTGTTTTCTATTCAGTCTTAGTGCAAATTTTATTAGTATTTGATATATTGTTTGAAAGACAATTTTACGACCAACATAATTTATGTTAAATATTTTGAAATGTTGTCTAATTTTTACCATTTTTAATTGATTTAATTACCAATTCTTACCATAATTTACAGAGTCTGTCTGATGTTCATAATAATCTTCAGTGTAATTTAACAAACAGAGTATAAAAAAGGGGTACAATTCGGTTTTAGTGATTTTGCTCAAAAAAAAAAAAAAAATAAAATGAAATAGGGCTTTTAGAGGAGATACCAGCAAAAAAAAAATTTGTTGCCGGTCACGCCTATTTTCGAGGGGGCGGGCCCTTAAAGTTGAAAATACATAGGCCTATATCTCAGGAACTACTGGGTGTCTGATAATTTGTAATACATTAAATAAAAGGTATTAAAAATACCTTTCCAACGATATATATCATGATTATAAAATATGGACCGAATATGGGTTAAATCCGAAAAGAAAATTTTTTGACCCGAATTTATTTGTTTTTTGGAAATGGTTCTATATGGCAGGTATGACAAATTATGGGCCGATCTTCTTAAATTTTGGAACAGTTATTTTCATGCATATGAGGATATTTCACGTAGAATTTCAACATAATAACGGTATATTTAAGATATATATTAGTATTAACGTGGATTTCGAGAGTGGACCTTATGTGGGGGATATAGTCAAATATGGACCGATATTCTCAAAATCCAGCAGTTAGATTTAGGCATGTATGTAAATGATCAGTGTAAAATTTTGGACTGGTACCCTTATTTATAAGCGATTTATGGGTATTAAAGTGATTTTCGGAAGAGGGCTTTATATGGGGCATACGGTTAAAAATAGACCGAAATTCACAAAATTTTGTGGGATGATTTTTGTATATATTAAAATGATCTGTGCAAAGTTTTGAGTCGGTACCGATATTTATACAATATATATAGGGAAAAATCTCTTTTTCAGATGTGGTCCTTGTATGGGAGCTATAACCAGTTCTGGGCCGACCACCATAAAATTTAGTACAGCAATTTATTTGCCTATAAAGAGTATTTATGTAAAATTTTAGCCGTTTAACATTATTTATATCTGTTTTATGCGTATTTAAGTGAATTTCGGAAGTGGACTTTATATGGGGTCTATGGTCAAATATGGACCGAACTAAAAAAAATTTCGTTTTGCGATTTCTTTTTGCACAAAACTTAGTTTTGCTGAATTTTGTCTTGATATTCCAATTTTATAGGCATTTATGTATAATTGAGCAATATTTCGGGAAGATTTTTGTATGGGGGCTATGACCATTTCTGGGCCGATCACCATAAAATTTGGTACAATAATTTATTTGCCTATAAAGAGTATTTATGTCAAATTTTAGCCGTTTAACATTATTTATATCTGTTTTATGCGTATTTAAGTGAATTTTGTAAGTGGACTTTATATGGGGTCTATGGTCAAACATGGACCGAATTAAAAAAAAATTTCGTTTTGAGATTTTTTTTTGTATAAAACTTATTTTTGCTGAATTTTGTCTTGATATTCCAATTTTATATGCATTTATTTATCATTAAGCCATATTTCGGGAATATATATATTTGTATGGGGGCTATAAGAAATCATGGACCGATTCTTACTATTTTCCGCACACTTTCTTCTTTTATAGTACAAACAACGTATACAAAATTTCATGGTATTATCTGCAATAGTTTTCAAAATATTGCAATAAAATGGATGAAAAATATGAAATTTTTATGGAGGTGGTCTCACATATAGGTTCATAACTCTGGTTAACCTAAACCGATTTTGCTGATTTTAAATAGCAAGCTTCTCGAAAGCACTTCTGACAGAATTATTGAAGGTTTGGATCCCGAGTATATCTGGGAACTTCAAAAAACTGATTTCAACAGACAGACAGACAGACAGACAGACAGACAGACAGACAGACGGACATGGCTTAATCGACTTCGCTATCTATAAGGATCCAGAATATATATACTTTATAGGGTCGGAAAATTTTTTTGTGGAAATTACACACGGAATGACAAACTTATATATACCCTTCTCACGATGGTGAAGGGTATAAAAAGGGGTACAATTCGGTTTTAGTGATTTTGCTCAAAAAAAAAAAAAAAAAAAAACAAAATGAAATAGGGCTTTTGGAGGAGATACCAGCAAAAAAAAAATTGGTTGGCGGTCACGCCTATTTTCGAGGGGGCGGGCCCGTAAAGTTGAAAATATATAGACCTATATCTCGGGAACTACTGGGTGCTTGATAATTTGTAATACACTAAATAAAAGGTATTAAAAATACCTTTCCAACGATATATATCATGATTATAAAATGTGGACCGAATATGGGTTAAATCCGAAAAGAATATTTTTTGACCCGAATTTATTTGTTTTTTGGAAATGGTTCTATATGGCAGCTATGGAAAATTATGGGCCGATCTTCTTAAATTTTGGAACAGTTATTTTCATGCATATGAGGATATTTCACCTCGAATTTCAACATAATAACGGTATATTTAAGATATATATTAGTATTAACGTGGATTTCGAGAATGGACCTTATGTGGGGGATATAGTCAAATATGGACCGATTTTCTCAAAATCCAGCAGTTTGATTTAGGCATGTATGTAAATGATCCGTGTAAAATTTTGGATTGGTACCCTTATTTATAAGAGATTTATGAGTATTAAAGTGATTTTCGGAAGAGGGCTTTATATGGGGCATACGGTTAAAAATAGACCAAAATTCACAAAATTTTGTGGGATGATTTTTGTATATATTTAAATGATCTGTGCAAAGTTTTGAGTCGGTACAGATATTTATACAATATATATAGGGAAAAATGTCTTTTTCAAATGTGGTCCTTGTATGGGAGCTATGACCAATTTTGGGCCGACCACCATAAAATTTAGTACAACAATTTATTTGCCCATAAGGAGTATTTATGTCAAATTTTAGCCGTTTAACATTATTTATATCTGTTTTATACGTATTTAAGTGAATTTTGGAAGTGGACTTTATATGGGGTCTATGGTCAAACATGGACCGAACTAAAAAAAATTTCGTTTTGCGATTTCTTTTTGCATAAAACTTATTTTTGCTGAATTTTGTCTTGATATTCCAATTTTATAGGCATTTATGTATAATTGAGCAATATTTCGGGAAGATTTTTGTATGGGGGCTATGACCAATTCTGGGCCGACCACCATAAAATTTAGTACAGCAATTTATTTGCCTATAAAGAGTATTTATGTCAAATTTTAGCCGTTTAACATTATTTATATCTCTTTTATACGTATTTAAGTGAATTTTGGAAGTGGACTTTATATGGGGTCTATGGTCAAACATGGACCGAATTAAAAAAAATTTCGTTTTGCGATTTCTTTTTGTATAAAACTTATTTTTGCTGAATTTTGTCTTGATATTCCAATTTTATAGGCATTTATTTATCATTAAGACATATTTCGGGAATATATATATTTGTATGGGGGCTATAAGAAATCATGGACCGATTCTTACTATTTTCCGCACACTTTCTTCTTTTATAGTACAAACAACGTATACAAAATTTCATGGTATTATCTGCAATAGTTTTCAAAATATTGCAATAAAATGGATGAAAAATATCAAATTTTTATGGAGGTGGTCTCACATATAGGTTCATAACTCTGGTTAACCTAAACCGATTTGGCTGATTTTAAATAGCAAACTTCTCGAAAGCACTTCTGACAGAATTATTGAAGGTTTGGATCCCCAGTATATCTGGGGACTTCAAAAAACTGATTTCAACAGACAGACAGACAGACAGACAGACAGACAGACGGACATGGCTTAATCGACTTCGCTATTTATAAGGATCCAGAATATATATACTTTATAGGGTCGGAAAATTTTTTTGTGGAAATTACACACGGAATGACAAACTTATATATACCCTTCTCACGATGGTGAAGGGTATAAAAATAGTTATCGGAGATATTTAACGTCTGTACTTGACGTAAATGGACTCACCAGGGTCGTTTCCGTCGACCAATAATTTTGTCGGTTTAAAATCCTCACGAAATAGTAACTTTTTCTGGATGCATTATCATCTGGTGAATTTCAAACGGGTTGGCGTCAAAAGCTTGATAACATAATCATTCGTTTGAGGAAAGCCTGATGCCTTTCTTTTTGATATAAATCGGGTAACCCTACAACAAATGGCTAGCTGTATGTTGTTGTTGTTTATATCGTAATCCCTCTTCAACAATATGCAGCTCTCTATTAGCATTGAATTAAAACCGGTTTCACTTTTATTTCGTTTGTTGGCTGGCTGCTGTTGCAGTTGACGCTGCTAGCTTGACTGTTCGGTATTACGGTGGATGATGATGACTAACGAAAGTGCATCATTGAAAATGAATGAAATGTTTTAATGGGGGGAATTCTTTTTTTCTCGGTATATGTAGTAGATGCTGTTGTTTTTACTGCTGGCATTTAGAGAAGGTGTTCAGAAGTGTTTGTAGGTGATCAATGTCTGTACATGATCAACCTGTTTTTTTTTTTTTTTTTTTTTGAGATATCAATTGTATGTTAGCAGGGTGATTTTTCGTTTTAAATGGAGTAAAGTCCAAACTACGTTAAAATCTACTACCAAATACTACAAGTAGTAATGTTTGTATATTGTAATAGGATTTTTATTACGTTGATTAATGACGTTATTATTTTGAAATAAATTTATAAGCAAACTTTGTTTGGGAGGAACAATTTTTAGAAACATGCAAATGACTGGCAATTTCATGGGTTATAAGGTGGTGGTGTTTATGACAGCTAGTAAAAATCCCTTAATGAAATTTCCTGAGAAATATAGAAATGATTCATTGATTGTTTGTTTATTTTTATAATTTAGCAAATTTTCTAAAAGCGGATATTATTTCTGTGCTTAGGCTCTTTTTCACCTTGCCTGTTTCTATTGTTTTTTTTTCTTTAAATTTCTTTTACTGATTTGTTAGCAAAATGCACCTTTTGTGCGCTTTTTTGCCTCTTCATTGTTATTTCACTTTATCTTTGGTTGCCTTGTATTTGTCTTTTATATCGAAAAAAAAGAACACAAACTCCACCTTAGGCATTTCCTCCCATTTCATTTCTTTCGTAGGTATTTTATTTTTTTTTTTAATTTTACGTATTTTTGAGTTAGTTATAGGTTAAGAAGGAATATTTTGTTGTATAGTCCAGTTGTAACACTTAATAATAGTTTTGGGAGAAGTTCTTAAATTTCCACTAACTAACTTTAATCTCTTGACATATCGATCAGAGACCTGCAACAAGTATGAACGAGCCGACTTATTCACTTACGTTGAATTTTAAGAACAATACAAAAAAGTATGATTCAATTTTATGCTTATTCACTTTTTATGCACACACAGAAAATTCAGCAACGAGTATAAATCATTTCCAACACTTGGTTCGAACTGCAATGTTTGAAAACAAAAATTCTTGTTTATACACAGTTTGTTTTTTGCATGTCGGCTTTGTTGTGCATGATCTGATTGGAATTGAATTAAAAACACACGAGCCACTTATAAGTAAAAAGCGGCTGGCAGAAAAATATGAAAACATAAAAAATGTGCATTTACTACCTATTTAACATTATTTCGTCGAAAAGAAAACTTATTTGACAAAGCAATGATAAAATTTTTAATATGTACAGTTTGTCAAATATATTTTTGCACAGCAAAAAAAATTAAAGAAAAAATGTAAAATGAGCTGCTTCATACATTTAACGACACAGTCAAACATTCATGTTCGCACAAAACAACAAATGAATAAAACACATGTTCGGCTAACAACACGTTGGCTTTGATGTAAAACGAGCTTCATACATTTAACGACACAGTCAGAATATTCATGTTCGCAAAAAACAACCAGTGAATAAAACTGAATGTTTGAAACGAACGGTTGCGTAAACGAGCGTTTTGTGCATTTGAACAAAAACGATTAAATCATAAAAATCAATGTGCATGATTAAGTATACCCGAAAGTTTAGTACTCGTTGCAGGTCTCTGATA
This sequence comes from Bellardia pandia, assembly GCA_916048285.2. Classification (NCBI taxonomy): domain Eukaryota; kingdom Metazoa; phylum Arthropoda; class Insecta; order Diptera; family Calliphoridae; genus Bellardia; species Bellardia pandia. The sequence continues at coordinate 95,810,686 of OU696533.1, read as the reverse complement.
TCGATGTCTTATGTTTTTTAATAAAATCGATAAATCTGAGAGTTCTCTTTTACACATAATCGAAAAGTTGCGATAAAACTGATTAACATTTATTGTCTTACACTGAGAGTGTAATCTCTCTAAATATCCACAGAAACGCTTCTATCCTTTCTCCTCATTCATTGAAACTGTATAAACAAGTAGTCGTTATATTTTCGTAAATGGTTCAGTAGGGTTCTGTATTGTTAATATCAAGACCTGATTGTTAAAACTTAGCTTGAATTGTTTAAAGGTATTTAGTATGTAAAGAAGTGAGGTTTCCACAACTGTAAAGGATGTAAAGTGGACCTTCCAAAATCGTTTAGTATGTTTATGTATTGTTAACATCAATAATAAGGTGTTTCAATCAATGACGAATCATTCAAAGATATTTAGAATGTCATTAAGTTAATATATCGAAACTGTAATGGCTGTCAGTGGTTCTTCCCAAAGACACTACATGACAAACAATGAACATTATCCATGATAGATAATGTTTCTTGCATATATGGGCAAAAACCATTAAAAAAGTAGTACTGCATTACTATTTCCATTACCAATAAACTTTTACTGGTACTGCAATTTTTCATTTAATTACCAGTAAATTTTTACTGGTAATGAAGATTGAATTCCAGTACCAGTAAATATTTATTTCTAATTAAACAAAAATTACATTACCAGAAAACATTTACTGGTAATTAAATGAAAAATTGCAGTACCAGTAAAAGTTTATTGGTAATGGAAATAGTAATGCAGTATATTTTGTAATGGTAAAAAAATTAATTTTTAAAAAAAAATAAATAGTAATTTTGTTTCTTTTTCTGTTTTTTTTTAATTTTGATTGAATTGTCTCAATATAATCTACATTAATATAAACTTCTAAAAAAATATATTTTTTTTGAATGTGCATACATTTTTTTTTTAATTTTATTAAATTTTTACTGGTACTGCTATTTTCATTTAATTATCAGTAAAAATTTACTGGCACTGGAATTTTCATTTAATTACCAGTAAAAATTTACAGGTAATGGAATTTCATTTTCATTACCATTAAAAATTTACTGGTACTTGATGTTGATTTCAATTACCAGTAAAACAATTTACTGGTAATTGAAATTTTACTGGTACTGGAATGTGCCGAACTATGGTTTCTTGAGAGGTTTCTAAAGTCGCGGATCTATGGCAATTAGCTGCAATATAAAAATGCCCTCAAAACCAAGAGAACCAGATTCTGTTCTAAGCGTAGGAGTCCAATGATGCCAACTTTTCAGAAGCAAAACGCGCAAAACAGTGCCTCAAAAAGAGCTAAAAAGCGCTAAATTTTAATTAAGCGAAAAGCGCCAAAAAGCGCTAAGATAAATTTTAATAAAATGGGTTTTAAATTCAATATTTATATAAAAATTTGTTTTATTTGTACATTTTGAGATCATATAATATATTATATTAATTTTAAAGTGTATATCAGCACAAACAAATATTTTAGCGAATTCAGTTAAAACTGTTCATTTTCGAACAAAAATGTAGAATTTTCCTCTTCATCGTCTGGCCAAAGTACTGTCTTAATATAAAATTTTGACTTCTTGTAAGTTTCAATTGAATTAATTTTTGCAGAAACTGAAACATCAGTTCCTGAAATAAAATACATTGTATTATAAAGTTAGAGATATTCAGTTTTAATATTCTACCTTCATCTGAAAAAGGGCTAAAGCTTGAATCTTTTAAATCGTCCAAAAGAACAAAATGCGGTGATAAAATATTTGTAATGATGTTGGCACATTTTGTCCGATGAAGACTAAAATTTGCAGCTTTACTATCTGTAAATGCTGAACAACACAATTCACCAAGATGATCCACAGTAGAAAATGGACTATGAACAGCAGTATAAAGAGCAATAATTGCCTGACTTTTTTGCTTTTCATTTGGATTTTGTAAAGCTTCAAATGAAATTTCATTTTGAATAAGTTCAACATTATTAAATGGTTTCATCGCTTTCTCATGTTTTAATGTCTGGCAGTGTCGAATTAGATCAGAACGTTTTACTGCAATTTGACAATTACAATAAATACATAAAGGTTTTGTATCATCTTTCGATGGTCTTATCCATTTTTTAAGCAAAGGATCAGATTCCCACATTTTTCTATATTTTTGTACATAACGCTCCATCTAAAAATATGTATAAATCATTATTTCATTGTTTAACAATATAGATTTGTATTTACCTTTGCAAAAAAAAACACATTCAATTACGAAGAAAAATATAAAGTTCGTTAACACTTCTTTTTTATATGCTTCTAAATATTAGTTGCAAAAATAGAGTATGTATGAAAAAAAATATCAAATGTAAAATGTACCTTTTTGTCAAAGTGATTAGTTGTATGAAAAAGCCGCTAAAAGCGCTAAATGAAAAACGAAAACGCGCCAATTTAGCGCTTTTTTGAAAAACGCGCTAGATTAAAAAATGCGCTTTTTAGGTGGTCAAATAGCGCTAAATCTAGCGCGAAACGCGCTAAGTTGGCACCGCTGTAGGAGTCACTAAAAATTATATTTCAGGTATACGTGCGTTTTTGTATCAATATCCACTTTCTTTCCCTGCTACGTTGCCAAACTCCAAAGACCCCAAAGTCCACAACACAAACGCCCTAATGAAAGTAAAAGAACACGAACAAGCATGCAAAACTTTATATATGTATGTATGTATGCATACAAATTATGCCTTGATCTCGTCATCATAATCATGATCCCACGCCGCCATAGAGACGTTGATATTATACACCCAGTTAAACTATAGAAATTATGACCTGCTTAAATATTATTCAGAAAAATAAGAAAAACAAAATATCAACAACAAAACTCAAAAAGCAAAAAACAAAACTCTTCCCTGCTACTAACTACAATAATAACAAAATCACACAAGGAGTAGAATCTTCAGTATACTCTGCTCGGCTTTGCTTGACCGCTGAGCAGCAGACGTCAGAGCCTTCAATTGTGTTGTTGCTTTATTTGGTTTTTTTTCGTGTTTATGGTCTTGTTCGGTTTATAGTGGCTTCATAATGATCATGCTGCTACAGAGAAGTGTTTAACTTAAGAAACCGCGTGGGTTCTAAAGAAGATGAAAAAAATAAATAATAATCAAACGTCAACATAATAAAAACAACAAATACTTATACATAGCCAGCCATTAACATAAGTTATAAGTATACATCTATGAAGCGAACCAAGCCATCCACCAACCAGCCAAGCAACCATACTTTCGGAAAAAACCACCCCACGCTTTATTTGAAAGAAACAAATAAATTTGATGAAAAATTAAAATGAGAATATTTATGCTCTTTTTAGGAAGAAAAAAATACACTAGATTTAATGATCTCTTTTAAAGTTAAGTAAGGAAGCTGCCAATGTTTTAAATAGTAAAGAAAATAAGGAAACTTCGCAGTGGGACAAATAGATAATCTTTAAAAAAAAAATTGTAAGTAAAAATGAAAGAACAGATACCTGAAATTATAACTAAACTTAAACTTAAATATATAGCCCTACCCTTGAGCATGGACTAATAAAGATTTCTATATTTATTGATATATTTGAGGGCAAAGATGATAACATCTTGCACTCTTTGTTAGCGAATGTATCCTTGACACTAGCAACAGCGTCATGCACGATTATTTTCTTAATTTACTTTCAAGTAAGCATGTTGTGTCTTACTAAAGTTTTTCCTTTCAATTTGTTATTCACTGATCAACTTCTCAGGCGCTCAGGACTTTATATATTGATGATATATTCGCATATGGTCCACATACTCCTACTCTTTTTTGTGGAATTTATCATTTATAGTATCTAAACTTCATACACGGCTATTTTTCCAATTAAGAGAACAGTGTCTTACAGAAGTTACTCAGTGACGGGATACTACTAAAACGGACGTCAATCTATATTTCTTGTGCTTTTTGAAAAAACAATAACAGACTGATGGGTCTCTAAACCCTTGCAGTGTTGAGGTTAACCTTTCCTGCATTGGGAATAAATACCATTGAAATTTCTCGACATTATTTAGGCTGCCCTTAAAGATTTTGATTAGTCATTGTATAAGAGATTATAACTTAAAACATACCAATACCAACATTATATTTTACTCGTGTAATGGCAATGGACTTAACCAATAGCCTTATATGGACTACAGACACCACGAGGTTTTCTGATCCAGATCCCATCATTCGGTAAAACTTTCCGTACTGATTCCATCTTGTTTCATTAGAAAACTGTTGTATCTGCATCTTTCTATTAAAATTTCAGCAGATCCGATCCCCTGATTTTCCTTCGTTCTTTTAGTCTCCCTTTCGAAAGTATTGTAACTGATATTTGTATTGTGATGCCTTCTAAACATCCAGGGAAACATTCCTATGATTCCCTCTTTGCCCTTCTGATGACTGTAACGATTTTCGTTCCAGTGTGGTGAATTGTTTTTCCTTTTACCATATTGAAAAATTCCTTCTAAGCTACATAATATGCATTTACAACATGTAGAAAACTTATTCTCCTGTTCCATTTCTGTTAATAAAATAGGATCGATTAGACTTAATTGTTTTTTCCGTAAGAATCCTAGGAAGATAATTTAATGTGACTCTAAGTATGGCGACTCGAATAACAAAATTATTTTACTAAACATAGTGATAATGGATATTGATATGATTGATATGTGGATAATATTGAAAGAATCAGATTGCTTATAAAACGATGTCCATTGACATCTACACAGCACAAATTTCATCTTAAAACCTTGTAACAATCCAATCATTCTTTTATAAATAAATAAAACACAATCAAGTTGTTTTTATCAGGGATACTTGACACTTATTGTTCTAGTAAGATGTCTTATTTGTCAAAAAAACGCCCTATATTAAAAACTCTTCAAACTCTTATTACTGCAGATTTTTCCGCTTAAAATTGGTTGTTTGATCATTCAAAAGATTTTGTAATTAATCAAACAATGTTCCGTAGGGTTTTGATTTCTAAACAATTTCTTTTAAGGTCAATCTATACTCATCGTAGAACTATTAACATTCGAATTTCATATTGCTAAAAATCTACTTAAGGATTTTTTCTATTTTTTGTTTTTAGAGATTTTGGTATTTTCCTATCTCCCCTTTCCGCATAAAATTAAATTTAGAAAAGGAAACTCTTTTGTCTAACCAAACTTACACACTTGTTTTTGAATCTGAGATCAGAAATTACTGTCTCTCTCTCTATCGATCTACGCTCTCACACACAAAATTTCTTTGTGTCTTGTACTCATTTCAATGACGTACGCATGCACAAGGCAAGTGGGTTGTTTGTTGTTGTATTGGATGCCTCGTTTTTTTTTGTGTTTTACTTCGTATATTTCATGTAGTGTTTGTTGTTGAGTTTCTGTTTTGTTTAGTTCCAAACTTGCAATTTTTGTACGTTTTGTTTTGTTCGTTTAGTTGAGTTTTAATAAACGAACTAGCGTCAGGCAAAATGTAAAGGGGTTTTGCAAAAAGAGTTCAATAAATTAAGTTTTAATAGAAAGAATTTATTAAATGAATAACGCTATCAAAAGATGATAACAACAAAATTTCAGCCAATTATTAATGATATGGATATTCCTGCCATGCGATTTCAACAGGATTGTGCGACCAAAATAATTAGTTTATTGCAATTTTCCCGATCGCATAAATTCCCGAAATTCTTGAGATTTAACACCAGTGGATTATTTTTCATTAAGTTAAACCTCCATCTATTTTTCACAGTTCTTCGGATCTACGATTCATAGATTCTACAAGCTTTGCACATACATACATATATATCGTTGGTCTCATGTAGAAAGGCCCTAACACGCTATTTTTTCGAAATTTGTTTTTTTTTGCGATTCCAATGCATTTAACGCAAATACACCTCACAAAAATTTATTGCAATAGTGTAAAAAATAACGCTTTTATATGCAGTTGTACAAAAAAAGTTACATGTTGAATATTACAGTTTCTATTACGTTTTTACCTTCTCCTGTAAAGTTTCAAATATGCGAGTTAGCGGCTTTCTACATGAGACCATCGATATGTATTTCGATTGGTATTTGATTTTTTTCCACACATCGTTTTTGGTTTTGGGTTTATATCCCGCTGTTTACTTTTTTTGAACTCCCCCAAAAAAATCCGAAGATTGTGACAGCCACTCCATAACATGACTTCGTTTTGCTTAAACAAAGTCTCAACTAGTTTGAATGTGTCCTTGGAATCATTGTCCTTCATGAATTTCCATAGGAGAGGAATTACTTCTCTGTCTTAAAAGAGCATTCGATTTTGCAATATTTCTTTCACACATGGCAAATATTTACACATAAAAGCGTAACCACTTATTTTAGCACAAATTTGTTTGACGTTGTTTACCCTTACAAGAGGTTTGCAAGATCAAACAGCATTAAATAAAATAAAACTAAATATGTAGGTATTTGTTGTGTCTTGTCCTAAATAAATAAAGTTTTTTTTAATAAATAAATAGTTACGTTCTTTTCGGCAAATATTTGCCAAGTGTGACTGTATCTTTATATAATGACTTCCCGGACATTAGTGTGTATTATGAGTGCCGATAACTGGTTTGCATGGATTTTTCATAAATTATTTACAACATTTTGCAGTTCAGTTGACGTTATAAAAACTATTGAGGTAAATATATGTATGTATGTTGTAAACAATACATAATGTATGTAGTTGTTACGTTTATTATTGTTTTGTTGTTGTTTTTTTTTTCTTTCATTTTTCACCCATTCCCTTTTGTGTTGATCCTTCGCTTTTAATGTAAGGTGGCTGTGTGGTGACTGGCTGATGTTTTTATTGTTGTATGTATGTATATGGGCAAGCGGGTTGTGATCTGGCCTAGCAAAGCATGGTTGTTGGGTCTGAACGGTCGGTCGGACGCCTGGTCTGACTTTATTGCGTGGTGGTGTATGCTTTTTTTATTTTAGGTACGGTGTAACGTTGTTTTTACTGCTCTTGTATGTACATATATTCTGGCCAGCGCACAGTGTGTGTGAGTGTGTGTGTGTGTATGCTGTTCTTGCTGTTTTTAGCAGAGACAATAACTATAGGCGACGCCACCGACTAATGTGAAAATATAATACAAGCAGAAAGAAAACAAAACAGAAAAAAATAAACAACCACCACCACCAATATACCCATACACACCACTCCATCCATCCCAAACACCATTTCTGAGTAACGATACACTACAAATTTTAGTGATCAGTCTGTAGGAATTTTTCAATGTGATTGGTTGTAAACAAAACGCAAGTAGCGGGTGTTTCTTTTTTAATTGAAATAAATAAATGAAAACACAAAACTTTAAAAAGAATATTTTTTGAAACAATTAATTAAAAACTTGACAAAATAAAAACTGCAAGCGGTTTTGTTAATAAAAACAGTTTTCAATAATAAAATATTAAAAAAAAAGATTTTTTGAAAAAATCTTTTAAATACAAAACACAAAAATCAAGTGCCTTTAAAAACTTTAAAAAAAAAATATAAATTTAAAAATGTTGGAATTTGTTTTTGAAAAAACATTAACTGTGTAACTCCCCCCAAAACTTTGTTTTCTTTCTCCTCCAACTCCTGCCTGACTCTCGTTTGTGATTAAAGCGGTAGGTACCAAAATTATGTTTTGTTGTTTTAAAAATAAACCGTTATTAATATAAATAAATTTAAGTGCAAAATTAAAGGTGGCCAGGCCAGTGTTGTTTGATATTTTAAACTGTCATTAAGTGTTTAAATATTTGTTGTTGTTCCTCCCTCGCCCACATTTTTTTAAACAGCAAAAACAAAAAGTATTAATAAACTAAGAGCGAGCTAACTAAAGAGTTAAACAAAAACAGTTAAAGTGAGTGTAAAGGTGGCCAGTTTTTTCAATCATGCAAATAAATTTATAACATTTTTCAATAAAATTAAACAATATTGTTAAAGAATTTGAGAACAAACTTATGTTTTTTTATTAAAAGTTTAACAAATTTGTAAATATTTTTTATAAAATCTGAAATGGCTAAAATAAAAAAAGCAAAAAATATACTACATATTTAAAAATATGTATGTACATAAATACATAACTATAAAGAATTTGTATCAAAGAAAAATAGGTAATTGTTATACCTACAACAAAAAATCACAAAAAATTGTGTTTTTTTTTTGTCTCACCAAACCAAAAATATTCACCAAAACCGTTTCGTTTTTTCATTTAAAGAAGTTTTTCACTCAAAAATCCATTTAAAAAAAGATTAATTTTTTATTTAGTTAATAAAAAACTAGCACCTAGTTCATTAATTAACTACTTTTTAACACAACAAAATATATTTTATTAATTATAATTATACTATAATTAAATTAAATTTAAATTATAATTTAACGCGAAAACGGTTTTTTTACAAACAATGTTTTTCACTTAAAACCCATTTAGAAACTAATTTTTCACTAAAAGACGTTTAAAAAGCTTTTTTAATACAAAAAATGTTTTAACTAAAAATCATTTTAGAAAAAAAAAATTTAAACCTAATAAAACGTTTATTTTTCCATCCCTTTTTCACAAAAAAGTTTTTCAATTAAAATCCGTTTACACTAAAAATTAGTTTTAATAAAAACATTTTTCATAATTCTCAAAAAAACGTTTGTTTTTACAAACGGTTTTATTTCATATTAAAAAACAATTTTTCATTTAAAACTCAGGTTTACACAAACATTTTCATTCTTCTTAAAAAACTGTTCTTTACAGAAAAATATTTGACATTTCTCAACTCATGTTTTCTAATTCCTGCTGGGTTTTTCACTGGTATCCATATACAAAAATCACGTACAAAATGTCTGCGTAACAAAATTATGTAGGTAGTAGGTTTTAAATAATGCTACAATGTTGTAACACGAAAATGTAAAAAGATTTCCAACTGGGACTTGTAATTTATTAAACAAATGACTTGCTTTTCTTTATAAATGGGTGTTTAATGTATAAACTTATAAAAAGAGAAATTTATTAAGAACCGTTATTTTAAGATTAAAGTGGCCAACGAGTTATTTAAAATATAATGTGTTTATAATATTAACAACATTAATTTTAGTTTTTATTAATACAAACATTTCTACATCTTTGTTTCTAAATATTACATTGTCGCTTTCATCACTACATATGTATATTTCCTTACACCAAACCCCCCCCCCCTCCCCCAATAAATATACGCCTATATTTTTAAAGTTCTTTGTCACTTTTTACATGTGTTATTGTTCCACAAACAACACAAAACAAATCTCCCTTTTTGTGTCCAACTGTATATTTGCAATGATCAGCGAAAAACAAAAAAAAAACCCTCCAAACAAAAACCAAGATTCAAATCATGTAAAAACTCCCGCAATAATTTTAGCAATTAGGAGAGAGAAGAGAGCAAGCAGCAGTACCGAGAAATTACATTAGCAGAGAATAGAATAGAGGATCATAAAACAGAAAAAAAGAAACAAATTACAAATAGGTATGCCATTTACAACTACAACTTGGGGGAGGTAGAGAAATTGTTGTTAAAGCTTAATAATAATAATAATGGCCGAATTCTCGGTCATTAGTTAACTATTGGTAAACTAAAATACTAACTATTGTTTACTTATTACTATTAATACTGTGAATTTAGCCATTATTCAAATTCGTAAGACATACATACATATTTACAATTTGGCGCCGAAAACAATTGTAAACTTTATTTTCATAGCAACATCTGCTATTTGACTAATAGTTAACCAACGACGTTTGGGGGTTTAACTAATGCCAAACTAAGCATTGCGAATAAAGAATCATTAGTTAAGCCTTTGCCATTAGCTAACTAAAGGCTGTGAATTTAGCCATAAATTATTACTGCTTCTAAAGCTTCTATATTGGGTATTTCTTGCAAAAAAGTAGGGGGATTTTTTTTTAGAGATATTCGAAGTGATGAATAAACAAACTGAAATAAAGGGAACAGCAAAACTATGAGGGTGTTGGGTTGTCATAGCAAAACAAACAAAGATCACTATTGCAAATTTTAAAACGAAAAGTGAGGCCAACTGTTTTGAAAGCGATCTCTAGAAAATGAGCTTGTAAGTGAAATTAAACTTTAAAATCAGCAAGGCATACATATACTTTAGGACGGGTCGATTTAATAATCTCTCATTGAAAATCGTATTCTAGGGATCAAAATAAGAAACTTTGCCGAAGGAACCATACCTCTAAAACGAATTCTACTACCCCCCAACTGTTGACTTTTCGAGTCCAAATGTATGACCGACCCCCACTAACTTTGGAGGGCCGATCCACCCATGCCAGTGGCACACCCCCTGGAACTCCCGTGAGGGGTTCACCATACAAACATTTAAAAAAATCACCATTTTGGCACTTTATTTTATTATTTTTTATTTATACATTTCTAAAGAGAAAAAATAAATAAAATAATAAAAATAAATAAAAAATAATAAAATAAAGTGCCAAAATTTTTTTGCCTCCCCACAAATCGACCCGGCCTAATATACATACATACATACATACATACATACATATGTATCTACATATGTATATAGAAATTCGTTTGCAAAAATGTCGATAAAAAGCGCTTCTTTGTCACTACTAATATTATACTGCATGTTTTTTTTTTTCTTGAGGGTGGTTATAAATTTCATTCTAAAGTACTTTAGTTGAAATAATTTTCTGATTTTCTACATAGCAGGCAAAGTGTTACGCACTGTAGTCAGCCAACAGCAGCATTTTAGTGAAAATAATATCTGCGCAAAAATTTGTTGTTGCTGGTTAAACTTGTTAAACATTTTAGTTTTTTGCCTTTTGGTGGCTTGCATGCATTTCCGATCGTTTTGTTATCATAGAGAGTGGGATTACAGTTTAACAGTTGTATGACAGAAGAAAAGGAAGTTTAAGTGTTATTATTTAAATTGTAAATTAGGGTCTTTAAATAGGCAGACAGGCATAACGAAAGATTTAATTTTGTTATTTTCAAAATGATGCCAATATCTTAATGTGTTTTAGGGATCTAACGAAAAAAATGCGTTTTTAAAACAAATTTTTTTCAAATGTTGCAATTTGAAACATATGTATGTTTGAAGTGGAAGACTTTTGTGTGAGTATTATTATCTGTAACTTTCTTAAAGATTTAGTGTTGTGTGAGGTTTAAAACAGATCTTGTGATGGATTTGGCTCAGAACAGCACTGATAGATATCCCAAACTTCCTTTATTAAAAAATTTGCGGCTCTACTGAAATTTTGAACTGATATTTGGTAAAAACATTTTTTGACAATCTCAGCCACATATTTAAGAATTAATGGATTTCAGAAGGTTTTTATTGTCTAGAGGTAAAACACTAAAAATGAAAATGGGATCTAAATAATATCTAAATAAAACAGTGCGTATTTAAGTGCCATTTATTTTTAAAGTGCATTTAAGTACAAAATTTTGTTTTTCACTGAAAACTTAAATGCTACTTAAATGGCCAACGATGTTCATTTAAGTGCAACTTAAGTTGTAAACATTGAACATATGGTTTTGACATTTGTTTTTGTTTTTTTTTTCTTTTCAATCATGCTGCTGTATTTTTTAACAGCGTCCAACAAGAAGTCAAAAGTTGGGACTTCTTTTATCCATATTTATGCCACCAAATTTAATATATAAAACACACAAAACAATACAACAAGTAAACACAAAAACCGAAACACAAAATTGTTGGCAAATTTTATTAAAAAAATCAGCTGTTTTCTGAAATATATCGATAATTTTGTTGACATTTCAAAGTGCTACCATATTTTTACCACAAAATCATAACAGCAATTAAGTATGACTGAAAAAATGAATCTCTATTTAAATGCAACTTAAGTTTTTATGAAAATTAACTAAAACTACACTTAAATACGCACTGTTTTATTGGGCCTAAGAGTTTGTTTCACCAATACAAGACGATCACCTCTATCGTGAATAAAAATTCCACATGAAATTTGTTCCCTTTTCACACTTTCAATGTTAAAAAAATAAAAGGAAACAAATTTCATGTGGAATTTTTATTCACGATAGGGGTGAATATTCACGTATTTTTCCCCAAGCAAGATACTCACGTATTTTTGTTTCACTCCTCTTAGAGTTTCTTAGTTCTAAAAACGCCTTAAGATGGCGCCATTCAATCCAACATCCATAACATAACTTTCAAAGGTGTATATGGTGGTCTAGTGTGAATTTCATTAGGTAAAAACTGTAACTACATAATTCATGAACAGACCGGCGTAAATATAATCTCAACCATAAAGAAAGAGATCCGAGTCATGTAGTCACAAATTGATTAATTTAAGGATAATTGAAGAGCGTACGTACCTTCATTTTATTGTTTAAATTTCCCACTTTTTAAAATTTCCTGGCTCTAAAAGTCTTCGTAAGAAGGTGGGATTGAAACAATTATACATCAGTATTTCTGTCTATTAATCTTTCGGATTTAAATGCCGAAAAGGTTAAGTACGAATTCCTTTTAAAAAGGATTGTTACTACATAACTTAAAAACCGTCTGTGATCCAAATAATCTCAACCATAACGAAGAAGAAGATTTAAGCCAGGTTGAACACTTTAATTGTCTATTCTCTAAAATCTTGGTAAGATGTTAAAAGAGAAACCAGACAGTCTATAAACCAGGGGGGTTACTGCGTATTTCGATTCGAAAGCAATTGCTTTCGAAATACAATGTAAAAAGTATACAAATTCGAATGATTTTCTTTTCGAATCGAAATACGCAGTAACCCCCAGCTTTGTAAGAAGGTGAGAGAGAAACCAGCTGCCACTATTTGTTCTATTGACATTTATTGAAGATCCTATAGAGGAAAGATTCCTCTTGTGAAAGACTGTATCTTCCGCATCTCGCCCAAAAAGGAAGTGTTATACGTGTGTGATAATTGAAGATCGTATCTTCATTTTATTCAGTTTAATTTCACTACTTTTAGAATTTATGACTGAGACTAATCCCTGCCAACCAGCAGTAACTCTATTCTGCCATTTTCTAACATGTTCAATTAATCTGTATATAGTCTTAAATACCCGAAAGGGTTTAGTGATGATCCTTTTCCAGTTACACAATAAGGATCATTGGAGATCATAAACACTTCGATCACTTGTCTTTATTATACCGAATTTTCTTCTCGAAGTCCTAATTTAAAATTTTGTAGTAAAGAGACATTAAGGACCCATGAAGTTCAAAGACAGGGCAGGGGCCACTTGTTTAAATTATACCGAGTTCTTGCTCTAGAAGTCCTTATTTGTAGCTGGGAGTGAAACCAGCATTTAAGCAAAACAAAAACCAGCAGATTTATCTCTGGCATAAAAACACGCATTTCCGGCTTAAAACTGTCTAGAAATAAAATAAACACAAAAAATAATGCCAAAAATAGAGAAAGGGTGGCTCCACTGGCAGGTAAATTTAAAAAAAATAAACATTACCAAGGGTTGTTTTTTAAGCTAATCCCCCTCCCCGTCATGATCACTTGGACATTATCATCACAAACAATAACCTATAAACTATGAGAAAAATCTCATGATGCCACACAACAAAATCTGTATATGTACAACAATTTCCTGTTACAGGGGGAACAATCAACAATCAGCTAAAGTAAATAGTGGTTGAAAATCAAAAAACAAAAATCGTATTTTGAAATTAAATTTAAAGTACAGGTAGTATGTAGTTTACCTGTATTCCCAGTTATATAGAATTGGAACCATAAAAGAGGAGTTAAATACATACATACGATAAACACCCCGCAGCTGTTGAATGAAAAATTTTACCTGCTTTTTAACTATAAACAGAAATATTTATTTGGTGTATTATAGATATCACTACGTCTTTGAAATACAGCCAACAAAACCAAGTTGATGATGATGTGCAAGAAATTGAAGAGTCTCTAAGAAAAAAGGGGTCTTTTTTCGGTATTTTCTTCCCTCACACACACCTACAATCGAACGTTTACGTAGTAAAATATGCATACACATGTTGCTATGTAAGAATGAGTGTAAAGAAAAAAAAATCATTTGTTGCTCTTCTCTGCTTATTTATGTGTTTTGTTTGTACTTGAGAGTTTTGGTTTTTATTTTCTTCAACCATCCACCCCATATTTAACAGGATTTAAACTTCATTATCATGTTTGATTTACAAAAAACGGCAAAAAGAGGGTCGTTATTTGTTGATCAATTGGATGGTTGGTTTCGTTGCTGATCAAGACAGACGGCGTCTTTTGTAGCATTTGCTGGCTGACGCGCTGGTGCTTCTTTTTGTCTGCTGCTAGTGAGTAATCGTCGTTTAAAAAACCTTCTTTCTTTTAATATTCATTTGTTTTGTTTGTTGTTTTTGTAAAAAAAAAAACAAAAAAAATAAGAAGAGTGGGTTCGCATTTGCGTCTGCGCAATAATGAAAAACACGTTTTTTTCTTCGTCTTTCATTTCGTTTTTCAATTTGGTTTATGGGGTTTTAAGGTTGGGTTGCCTGCCAGGCAGCCTGTATAATCTTTTCAGAAACTACACACTACTTTTTGAGCTGTAGTCTTCTGCTTTTTTGCCTCTTCTGATCCCTTTTTATGGGATTTATTTTTCTACCATATTGGTAGAAGGTGGTGTTGGTGGTGTTAAGCCCAGTACAAATACATTTTAATTTTGTTGTAGTTATTGTTTAGAAGTGGCATGTATGGGTTCGGTATGCATGTTGTTTTTTTTAGGTAGATAGGTAGGTGGTTTTCTTGGAAACTCTATATGATAACTTTAACAACATCCAATTCAAGCCAAACCATCCATACATCCATCTATTCAACCCAATATTTAGCCTTATACATTGTTGGTGTTGGTAGACTTTAGTTTTAAAAACGATCTTTTTCGTAAAGTTGCTGTTGTTGATATTTTCTACTACATCATCAATTTTGTCATATTTTTGTTTGTCCGTCTGCCCTCTTCTATATGGCCTTCTTAATGTGTTTTTCTGTTACTTTGCTAGCGTTGGGTTTTTACTTTATTTCTTCTCTTTGTGTGTTTTTGTTTGTGTCTTCCACTTATGAGGTGGAGGAGGATGATAATGATGACGAATACATAAAAGACATGAGTGTCAATTTAATATTGTTTGTGTTTTTCATAACTTTTAAAACTTCAAGCAGTTGCAGCAGCTAGAAGAGGGAATTTGTTTCATTTTATTGTGTTGCTGTCTGTTTTAGTCATTCCTACCTACCTACTCTAGCAAAAAACTCTAAAACGTGATCTGGCCAGCAATTCTAGGAACTTAAAACGAATTGTGCCTGCGAAGGGAAACTAATCGAGTGAAGAAAATGTTGACGTTTTAGTAATTTAAAGATGTCTCTCCTTTTTTGAAGTCCTTTATAAACTTTTAGTTTGATTTACAGACTCTTTATAGTCCTAGAGAGGCCGTTTACACCAGTAGAGCGGAAGAAAAATTTCTAGATAAAATCGTTACAAAATTCTAGAGTTTGTAGTTGAGAAGTACATCTATTAAATTCACTACAATTACGCATTACTTAGAGTTAACTGGCTCTTCGCGCTTCGGAAGCAGGGATTCCAGTGAAAGAAAAGTAAGTCGGAAAACAAATATAGTACTAACAAAATCTAGATTTAAATTAAGCAAAAACGTTCCAAAGCCGCCTAAATTTCACATCTCTTCAAGTTTCTTGGCTTTAAAAGATTTCGTAGGAGTTTGGGAGAACAAACAGTAACTATTGTGTTCCTGGCAGTTTCTAACATAATTAGTTAATCTGTACAGCGTTTTTAAGACATGAAAGGATGTAGTGAGGATCCCATCTGATAAATGGAGATGATGTGATATTATTGTAGCACATTAAGGATCATTGGACGTCATTAATACATTATGGCCTTATTCATAAAACTTACAACAGGTTTATAAGAGGTTAATACATACATACAAAATTTGCTTTATAAACCTGTTGTAAGTTTTTATGAATAAGGGGATAAGCCTGTACACTAAAATTACTGAGTTCTTAGAGTTTTTATTGCTCTAGAGATCGTCATTTAGAGCTGTGGGACCAACCAGCGGTTTGTCGGAGCCTTCTTTTGAAGACTTTTAGAATGCTTCTAATACAAGTATGTTGAGTTGCTGCTGGAGTCCAATTCCACATTAAGGATAATTAGAAGTCACAAACAAAATAGCTAATAAAATTTAGCAAAATCTTTGCCAAAATCCAGGATAAAGACAATCGTTTTTAAGTCGTCTAATAGCCACCTAAACTTTTTGGAAGCTTATTAAGTCGCCTTTAGCCAACTGTGTCGTTTAAGCCGCTTTTTTTCTTTTTATTTCTCTTTACTTTTCACTTCACTGAACTTTTTTCTTTTCACCACCCAAATCACTGAGCAATACATTATTCCCAGCAAGAATTGCTTTATCAAAGGACCAATTTTTTTGTTTTGACCACCCACCCCCTGTAAAAATCATCTTCCCACTGCTTACAATCTATTCTAAAGAAACCAAGAATTTTTAAATTTAAATTTTCTAAAACTTGTTTCGAATTGGTAGCGTTAAAAAAAATTGTTACATTTTTTTTGGTGGGTGTTTTTTCTCAAATTGGAGGTTGGTGGGTTTTTTTTTTGTTTTTAGTTAATTTGTTGTTGTTTTTCGCTGGTCTCCGACACAAAATCAAAGCTAGATAAAAAGCTGAAGGTGGTGGTGGTGTTGTTGCTGGTGGAGCTGTCACACAGATTTTTACAAAATCTACATACAGCCAAACAGACAGACACACACATATGTATGTAGTATTCATAAACTCATACAATTTATTTGCCATGACTATGAAAATGAGGTTCGCTAACTAAAAAAAGAAAAAATAAAACTGCTGACTGACACAATATTAAATTCAACAAACAAAAAATTATGTATGAGAGATCAACAAACAAAAAAAAAAACACTAAGCGTGAATTAGCAATCAAGCCAAAGATAAGATTAATATGAACAAAACTATAGAAACAAAAAATAATGCGTGGGTTGTGGGTGTATAACTGCTGTTACAATGACAAAACAACAACCAAAAAAAATAAAGAAAAAGAAACTACACCTCAAACCAATGTCCACAATTTTCAAAATACTAAGCTTAAGACCAATAAAAAAAATAAAATAAAATAAAATAAAGGTGGGGTGGTACAAGATAAATAAAGTCATGGAAGAGGTTAAATTTTAGAGGAAAATTTTATAAAGTTGGTGTTCAATATTTATTTATTTGAAATGCAATGTTGTTTTGAAGAAGACAGTTGAAAGGAAAATGTTTTGCTTTAGTTAAAAAGTTAACAAAAGTTACCATATAAGAGAAGCTTTAAATCAGTACCTTTATCAAATGATATTTATGATATTTATTGCCCTTTGCTGAGCAAACGGAGCTGGGAAAGAAAGTAATGCGTTTCTAACAATCACTCTCGTCGCATGATGAAAATCGAGGAGATTATAGCTGCTGTGGTCAAGAGTGTGTGTCTCAACAATCTAGTATTCTTAACGGTCTTTGGAAAGATCTTCATGTGGCCTAAAATTTAAAAAATAAACTTGCACAATCTTTGAATTCAACAATATCGCCTACAATGTCACACAACCCTTAATACACTCAAACATTTGCACTCTAAGTTCGGTACTATTGTTATCAGTTGACTTACCGATGAGAATTAGAATTTTTGTGAGGACTGCCCTTAAAGGTCGATGCTAAGCGATTGCGTTCATTGCGGACAATATCGTTAGAATCACAGTTAATAACTAACTATGTGAGAGCCATAATTACTGACTTTTGTAGGGTGACTAGCGCTGGCAAAGTATTGAGTAATGGGTACCGAGTATCGAGTATTTGCCCTTTTTTGGATACTCAATACTCAAAAGTAGTTACTCGACACTTTCTGAGTTGTATTTTTAATCAAGTTGAGTGGGTAAAATAGTGCACAAAAATACATCACTGTAAAAACCAACCGCCGAAATAAAGCTGTCTATTATTTCTTATGCTTGGTTTTTACTATGTCATTTTTGTTGTCAAATTGTCCAAATTGTTATGAAATTACATGTTATGTTAACGTTGATTTAAAAGTTAGCTTTACATTTATTTTTGATTTAATAATTAAAGACATATAAAACCAATAATAGTTGAAGGTATATTTTTATTTTTTGAAGAAACAGATAAAAACTATACGTTACAATTTCAAAAAATCCGTTAAAAGTATCGAGTAGTATTGAGTACCCAAATGAAAAGTATTGAATATTATTGAGTAATGGAAAGTATTAGAATTTGCCAGCACTAAGGGTGACATTAAAGATATGAACTTGCAGTATCTGTGCTTTGAGCTAGATCGCTTACAATGCCACGCAAACCGCCATACTTTTGCAGTCAAAGTTTGGTAATCTTTTTATCAGCTGTCTTTACGCGAATTCAATTTATCGCTTCAAAAAACTGCTTTCGACTTTTTATGTGGGCTAATATTAAAGATCAGTGCTAAGCGGATAATCCAAATATGATCGATACCTTCAGAAACCCTCAACAAGATCTTGAAAAACGGTTAATATACCAAAGAAAACAAACTTTTTCAGTTCTTTGAAAGCCAGGTATAGACAGGGTTTGAATTTGAAGGCAATTTCTTCCCAGTTGACTACTAGAAGCAAATTTATAAGTTCTTTTTTGAAAGTCCCTTTTAAGCTGGGATTTCGAAAGCAATTAAATGCCATTTCTCTACTAAAGTAAAACCGCCAGTTAATTTTTAATCTATGCAAAGCTTTTGCAAGCTGCTATTTTGTTTGAAAAGGTGTTAAGCTTTCTGCGTATCCCGTTTTAAAGGTATTTATCTTATAAAGGTTCAAGGATCTTTCTCTATACTACTTCCACATCATTAAAAACCACATTAATTTTATTTCATAAAGCCTGCCTGTATATCGCTAAAAGAATACAATTGTTATTTATGTGTTGTTTTCTTATAAGGGCGGCAGGTGGTATGAGTCTTGCATTTTGGTGACTAGATGGTAACTGAAGTTGATTTGGAAAAAAACCACCATCATCATCATCGTCATGTTTAACGTTTTCTTTCTTTAACCATTTTAACAGCAAATTGCGTCTAAAGTTTTTGGGTTGATTTAAAAATCTTAATGAATTTCTTAAGGTCTTTTGGTTTTTTTTTCTGTTTGTTTCGCAGTTTTAAAACTGAAATATTTTGACGGAAGAAGCTGGCGATGATGATGAGGTTTGTTAAATTTCAACAAAAAAAAAAGTTGTTTATGATGTTGATTATGGGTGGGTAGGGGTCTCAATTTGATGTGATGGTTATTTTGTTTATTGTGTATGTTAAATATAGAGGTTTAAGTTTTTTACTTGAAAAAATATATAAACAAATTTGTTAATGGTTGTTATTTTTTGTTCGGTTGGAATACTAGCATTTGAAAAGTAGTTTAACTACTTGTTAACAAATCAATTTTAAGAGGGGGTTTTAAGAAAAAATCAAATAATTTTAAATATTTATTTAAGAAAAAAATGGGGGCGTTTAAAAAAGAATTCAAGGTTACTTGGTTTTCTAAAAAAGTAAATTAAAAATACTTGAACAATTAATAATTTTATTTTGTTTAAAAATAGTTCAAATAGAAATCCTTTTATTGAAAGTCCTCTGCTGAAAACAACAAAAGCAGGTGCAACCCCCATAAACCAGGAACCTTAAGCTGTTGATTCCTTAAGATGGTAATTTTCTTTAAAACAACCGGGCAAACAGGTTGTGTTTTTAATATTACTGTCTCACCACTGCAGTCTCTTAAGGAAGACCTACACCCTTTTCTTAGCAACCGACCATCATCATTAATTCACTTATGCTTATTTTTGTGTATTCCAGTGTCTTTTATTTGTGTGTATATAATTTTGAAAAACGAATACCCACAACAGTTGTTTTCATGTTTTAAAAAGAATCAAACAGAAAAATAATAAAACAAAAAAATCTCATTATCCTGTTTTCTTCGCTCATCCTTATGTTGAAAAACTGTTCAACTCCTAACTCTGCACGTCGTAAATGTGCACGACAGGCAGGCATGCAACATGTGCTAAAAATTCCCAGACATTTATAGAATTTTTTCTTCGTTTCTGTTTTTTTTTTTTAATTTTTCTGTATGCATTTGTAAAGAGGGGTTGTTTTTCTTAAGTACTTTTTTCTTTTTATTTCTTTTTACAAAAGTTCTTCTAGAAGGTGGCAAAGTATAAAAAAAAAGAAGAACCAAACCAGTTGCATTTTCTGCTTTTAAAAATGCAATTTTATATTTTTCTGTAAGACGTTTTATGAGGGTAACAAGTGTTAAAGGACTTCTTAGTGACAGGTTGTTCTAGTAGGTTTATATTTTTAAGGGTGGGTTTTGCAGGTTGTATTCTTTAAGAACTTCAAAACGCTTTTTGTAATTATTAGTTTTCTTTTAAATTTAACTGACCAGAGGGGTTGCCATTACTTCCTTTTAAAAAAGTAATTTTTAATAATTTCCCACGTTTCTAAGAGAGTTTCTTAAAGGTCTAAACGATTTTCCTTAAGAAAGTTCCCATTAATTTAATAATAAAGACAAGTGAAGTTTAATTTCATGTGGTCAACATTAATATTCGAGTTATTTAGTTTATTTCTCACGGAAACTATTGAATCGTGAAGTAAGAAACTTAGTTTATCAAGTGGTTTCAAAAATCTTTAAGTTTTTATTATTCTCCACTGTTACAAAGATAAATTATTCCTCAACATTTATTTGCAATTCCCAGGAAATTTGTGCATTTGGCATAAACAAATTAGTGTGATATATTGGATTGTATCGAAGCTGATAACTGGAAGCTGAGTATAATATGGTCCGAAACATTGCGTTTAAATAGATCGATGCTAGGCTAATAACTTGAAACTGTCCAATCCCATTAACAAGAGTACTATAGTCTGAACTATTGCGATTAAATAGATCTTTAACAAGTAAGAGTGCTATATTGGGCTATGCCGAATCTTATATACCCTTCACCTTTGGATGCATAATTATATTATGCATAATTATGTCGATAAACACGCCATCTGTTGATGAATTTGTTCGTAACTATATTAATACACTTTGTTTGATCAACGCCATCTGTTGATGAATTTGTTCGTAACAATATTAATACACTTAGTTTTTTTGACGAAATTTTCAGAGGTTGTCTCGGATTTTTGCTCATATCTCCGTTATTTATGGACGGATTTTGCTGATTTTGAATAGAAAACTCCTCGAAAGCATGTCTGACAGAATTATTGAAGATCTGGATCCCGAAGATATCTGGGGACTTCAGAAAATTGATTTCAACAGACAGACAGATGGACTTTATAGGGTCGGAAAATTATATTGTGGAAATTACAAACGGAATGACAAACTTATATATACCCTTCTCATGAAGGTGAAGGGTATAAAAATTGTGTTGAAAGAATCAGCTAGTCAGAAGCTTTCCTTTGCAAACATCCATTTATATTCACCCCTATCGTGAATAAAAATTCCACGTGAACTTTGTTCACTTTTCACATTTTCCTATTTAAATTCAATGTTAAAAAAATAAAAGTTTAAAATAAATAGAGTTTAGCATAAATAATCTGGTTAATTTGTCGATTCTTACAGCAACTATTAAACATTAAAATACGAAACATAGTTCAGTTAGTGATTTCAAAACTTTCAGATTTATATTTTTTCTTTTTATTACGTTCTACTATTTAAATAAATAAAAACAAAACCAAAGCATAACTATTGCTTAGATGTCAAGAAATTTTGGGCATTCCTTGTGAATTTTGTGCATTTAGCATAAACTGAATCGAATTCTACAGTCTGCAATTTGAACCTGACACAGATATTTAACGATCGCTGCTATCAGCTAGAAGCGTTTACAAACAGGCACATGAATTATCGTGCGATCATTCATACAAAGATCCAGTTTACTTTCCTGCGACTTTTAGAATCATTAAATTTTTAGAACAATAAAATAATTTACTTAACACAGACCTGGGGCCAAATTACCGCATTCGATATCGAGTAAAATTTACCGTAATTTTCTTATTTAAGATTATGGCAGTCGATATCGAGCAAGAAATTTAGTACATTTTATCATAATTTCGATATCGAAATCATTTTTCGATACGATAGCTCATTCGATCACGAATGCGGTAATTTGGCACCTGATCAACTAAGTTGGATAACTTCGACTGTATCGACAGCCTACTAAACCACCAATCCGAGCGAATTTATCGTTATACATATGAATGCTCGTCCGTGTCTGGCTTGAGCTATTGTGATCACATAGATCTTCGAAAATTCTATGAAAACGATGCGTTTATAATTTACGTTTACATGTTTAATCTAATTTATTTTCCCACGACTTTAGAATCGTTACATTTTTGGAATATCAAAATAATTTGCTTAAAACAGACATACACTACGATCTACCATGATCTATACTTTACATTTCACCACACGCATATTAACCAAACGCAAAAAGTTACTACTACCCGCAGCACTAGACACTCAAACCACCCAATACAAATTTACAATAAAAAAAAACCACAAAGAGCAGAAACTTTAAAATTAACTTTAAGACAAAAACACACATACAAACTGCAGAACCTACAAAACAAAATCATGGAAATTGGAAATAAAAAAACTTACGACTTTAAACTCAATGTTAAAAGATTTTTACACAGACTACCAGTACGAAATGCTATGAACAAAATTTAAATGGTGGTGCGTGAGTTCAGTCGTCCATTTCGTATGACAAAAAAAAAAAAACCAACACCAATGGGTTGGGTGGCTTGTTACATGGTGGTTTGAAAAAATAAAAAATAAAAAAAAAAATAATATAAAAAAACCAAAGATACAAGCACGTTTCAAAGACAAGCCTGGCAAAAAATTAAAAAAAAAAATCCCAATAGCACACCCGCCCGCTAGCTATAATGACTACAAGTTTTTTTTTTTTGTAAATTTTATTTTCCAATTTTTGCTTTTAAATTATTTTGCAGTTTCTAAATGAGCAGATGATCATTAATAACTTTATTACGGTGTGTAGAAAAAATAGCAAACAAATTATTTAGAAAAGCCTAAAACAACAAGCTCAAAATAACTAAATGTATAGTGTGATACAAGAAAAAAAATTAGCCCATTAGTGTCGCCAGACACCCCAAAATAAAAACATTTTTTTTTAAAAAAAATTATTCTATTATGGAGGCCCTGTTTACTAATAATGCAGAGTACATTTTCGAAGAGAAACTGTGTGGTGACAAATTGTATACTTGTCTAATAAATTAATGCTATGTAAAAAGGGAATGGTAAACGATTTATTAACGACTTGGGAAAGCTGTACATATAATAATTATTTTTTTATATATAGTATATATAATTCAATTTGTAATTTGCCAAATCGATTTCGAAAGATAATGAATTACTGATAAATTACTTTTATTTCGGCTCGAGTTCATTAAATTTAATTTTTCATTAAATTATTTTTACTGAAGGTAGGAATTGTTACATGAAAATTATTATTAAAAATTTTTATTTGATAATTTTTCTTGGCTTAGGATTCGAACCTGGGGGGTTACTCTCTATTGCGATGCGAAAGCAAATGCGATGCGATAAGCATACAAATTATACGGTTATCGCATCGCATTTGCTTTCGCATCGCAATAGAGAGTAACCCCCCTGGGTTATTGGTTGAATTTACATATGTTTCGAGAAACACCACTTTCTCTCATCAGAATTCTTTACGTTCTTACCACTGCGGCGCCCGCTAGCCAACAGTCAAACATCAATCCTTTAACCAGTATTACTACTGGTGGTTCGAAGTTTGCTGTAATTACTCCTAAACTTTGACTTTCGCCCTGAAACCCCTGAAATTGTACCACTAATATTGATGAAGATGCAATAGATCCAAAATTAGATGGCACAGTTATTAAGTAATTTAATTATAAAGTCTTGTATACATTAGCCAACAAATTGATCTCAAAACTGAATGGGAATTTTACCCCTCCCCTCAGAATTTGAACCCTAATGTTGCTGGTGGTGCGCGGTGACCATTAGATCCAGGATAGATGTCATAGTTATTGTATGAATTATTGAAAGTTATTGTATAGATTAGCGATTACCTTCCCATTTTCAAAGAACTTGTTGAGAGCTTTTCGCTGTATGACAGAAATGGCTTGAATGAAATAAATAGACATGGATTACGAACGACCATACCTAGGCTAGAGACAAAATGACTATCGCATTGAACCCACAGAAATTTATGGATTCAAGATGACCACTACATTCAGGATAGATGACATGGCTACTAAGTAATTGGATTCGAAAGACATTGTATTGGTAAACATTCGATTTAGAAAATAATTGCCCAATCATGAATACAAATTCCGCGGGAGTTTTTTCCCTTTTTATTTTTTTTTTTTTATTTATTTTTTATTTTATTTTTTATTTATATCCTTTAAGTCAATTTTTAGCCCAATCATGAATAAAAATTCCGCGGGAGTTTTTTCCCTTTTCTCATTTTTTCTATTTAAATTCAATGTTAAAAAAATAAAAAGGGAAAAAACTCCCGCGGAATTTTTATTCATGATTGGGCTGAAAATTGACTTAAAGGATATTTACGTCATAAGTCAGAATAGTTTTGCAACAACACAAAAACTTAACAAACATCTAAAACGTTCAATTAACATTGCCAAGACTGCTAATAACAAGATTAGCGAACATTAGGCGCAAAATATCGATTGTTAGATGGGCTGTGAGATCAAACATCGTAACATGTCTCCAATTATTGCTTAAACCTAGGCGATAATTGAATTTAAAATACAAGTATGGTGACTATCTCGTTTATTACACTGGGATAGAGGATAGATGACATGGTTATATCGAACACCAAAGACGTTCAATGAACAATGCATAATCTGCTGATAACAAAATTATCAGACACATTAAGGCAAAATATCGATTGGTCGTTAGGCTGTGAGATGAAAGATCGTAAAATGACACCAATTATTGCTTAAACATAAGCACCTGCCTTTATGTGTGTAGCTCAATCACGCTCAAACAAAAATTGCGTATGGTAAATGATAATGACGATGACAAAAACAATGCTAATGAATATCTCAAACACCCAACAACCGTTTCTTGATCATGGCGGTTTTTTTTTGTTAGATTTTAGCTGAAACGTTTTACAATAAAAAAAAAGTCTAACAAAAATTTAAGATATTCATTGCCCAAACAGCTGATAACAAGACTACGGAACAAGCGTAATAGGTATATGTTTAGATTGTTTGGCTGTGAGATCAAACATCGTGCAAAGATCGTCCGTCACTTGTCTCCAATTATAGCTTAAACACAAAAGCCTAACAGTATTTAAGTAGCTCTGTAACACTCACACAAAAACTGCGTATGTTTAATGATAATGACGATGACAATAATAATGACGATGATCTCCAACACCCAACAACCGGTTCTTGATTATGGTTATTGTTGATATTTGTTGCTTTCAAATACAGAGCTCCTCTCCTACCTACATAAACTTCACCCCCCCCCCCTCTCTTTACACCAACAACAAAAACGAAGGCCTCTCTTTCAGCAACACTCCATAACCAACCCATAAATAAATACACACAAATAATAACAAAAACTAACTGATCTTTGTACACAGACAGCAAGATGTAAAAAATCGCGTGCGTCTGATGGCAGTTGGAGGTTTCTGGTGCTGAAGATGAGGATGTATAGTTAGTTGGTGGTGGTGCTGTGTTGTGTTGTGCTATTAAAGCTAACGACAAATGTTTGATTGTTGACGTTGTCATTAAAATTTACGCGCCCATTTTCAACCCACTCACAATATTCACTCTCTATGGGTTTGTGTGTTGTGATGTTGTGTTGTTTTCAGTCGTAGTTGTAGACTAATGCAAGCAAGTATTTGTGCGTTTTTTTTTTTTTTTTTTGAGGCGGATGTTAACAACAAATATCAAAAGCCAGCAACACATGATGTTGTTGTTGTTGTTGATGAGGATGATGTGCATGTTTAAACATCAATTTCATAATAAGTAGAGAATTTGCCATGATAGTGGGTGATTTTTAATGGTTGATGCCTGTCTTGTTTGCAATAAGTGTGTGTGTGTATCTTTTAAAATTATTAAACAAATTGTTAAAGGTGGGTGCGTTCTAAATTTACAAACTATGGAAAATTTTGTTTCTTTAGTAGAAAATATAAGATTGACATCCTGTTTTACTTTTAACTGCACATAATAATCCTTTTTTAAATGAACTTGTATAAAACCCTGACCATTAAACTTAAAGTCTTTAACATTGAGTTGTTTTTTTTTACGGCTACACAAACAAACAACTGTTGCTCATTGTTCAGCACCCACTAACAAAAGCAAAAAAGAAACATAAAAAATCCCCCTTAGAAAAAGCTAAGAAACAAAAAAAAATCGGTAAAAAATGTGGAAATCTTAAGGTTTGGGTTTATTATTGTTGACTTTTTTTTCTAATAAGGCAAAAAAAAAAAAAAAAAAAAAAAAACAGAAATAAAATATTATATCTTTGCTACAACCTAACCCAGACGCTGTATACCTTTACACCCAGTTTTATTTTCATGTGCCACATACAACAACAACGTCAGTGATATAAAGTTTGATATATGGCATGTGGAGTCTTGTGTAGCCAACATCCACCCACTTTTTATTTGAAAAAAAAAAAAAAAAAAAAAACGTTTATATTTAAAACATTACTCATATACCCTACAAAATGGTTTTAAAAATGTTAAATTTTTGGAAATATTCATTGATCAGCAATGACTTCAATATGCTCAATTCAAACAGTAAGAAATCGTTTGGTAACTTGGTTACTTTTAAACCGGTTTAGCCAATTTCCAATAGCAATCTATTCTATACCGTAAATGTTAAATTCCAATCTATAAAATTTATTAAGAGTGTTTATTTTCTAAGAAAAATTTATTTAAACACACAAACAACCACTGTAGGTATTACTCAACATTTCTAACGATCCTAGAGCGAACTCAAAATATTAATGATTACTAAAAGATTTCTTCCTTCTTTATGTTACAAATGATCTGTATAACTTTCTATTACCCACCAACCTCATGTAGCGTAAGGCCTACATATACACACTATATAGAGCATTCATTCACAAAAGTGTACAAAAGTTTTCTTTTATTTTTTTAGTTTTGTTGGTTTGCAAAGAGTAAAATAAATACTCATACAAAAAAAAAACTAAAACTAACAAACACACTTACTTTATTATGAGTGTATAAAAATAGAGGGAAAAAACTAAAGTCTGGCGTCAAAATATGACTTGAAAAAGTGGGTGGTTTGTTTTTTGTATCTGTTAAATGTGATTTGAATATAAAAAATATAAAATGTATGGTGGGGTTTACTTCCAGGAATTGTCAATATAACCTTGAACTTTAGTTGTAACAATAAAAATTTATAACCGCAAATAAAGCTATACATTTAAACTAACATTTAATGTGCAGTTCCTTAAAAAAAAAGTACCTAAAAGTATGCTTTTAAATTTGTGTTAAATTTTGATAATGATAAGGTGAAAATTATCGAGCATGTTCTTTGAGAATTAAATTGTGATTTTGTAAGAAGCTTGCCTTGCAATAGAAAACCAACAGGGTAAAATGAGTTTCGGAATTTCGTGCTTCTCTAATCGTACAAATTATCTTACAAAAGAAACCCAATTAAACAAAATGGTTTCTAGCATATCGCGCCTAAATGTAGCTTAAGACTAAAGCATAAGAAAATCCTGTAACAAACAATTAAAACATGTTTTTTTGAGCGTTTAATGGAAAAGCACGACATAATTAATATGCAGTGCAAGACAACATCCCTACAAAATTTCTTATTTCAGATCTTAAACATTTTAAAATATGATTTTGTACATTTTATTATAAATTTCATCATAATACTAAAGCACCCATCCATCAGTTATGACTCATACTCCACACACACTTCTTGGCTAAAGCAAATGCTAACTAAGAATGTGGCTTCTTGGCTAGCTAGCATATTAAAAACCCCCCTCAGCAAAACAAACATTTAAAATATAATGTATCTTAAGTGCAACTAAATTCTATAAGAAAAAAAAAACATGTTGCTTTATTTGAACAATTTATGCATACCGATGTTATTCCAGGAATATAACAGCACAAAAACAATAAAACCACACAACTACCAGACGCCCCCTACCTTTTGTTAAAACACAAAAAAAAAAAAAAAGCAAAAGTCCAAAAAGAATTTTTACAAACTTTAAGAAACAGCGAAAAAAAGAACAACACAAAGCGGATGTTTATGAAAAAAATCTTCATTTATACTTATTTTCTTTCTTTTTTCTTACATTTTTTTTTTGCAGTTGGTAGGGATTGGCAGTAAGAGCAACAGCAATATTGCATTTAAAGGTTTTATTGAAGCATCAACAGCCGTGTTGAAAAAGCCATGGCAACAGTAATACCACCGACCTCAAATGTTGAGGCCGCCTATGAAGATATGTTCAAAGAAATCACAAGAAAATTATATGGTGAAGAGACCGGAAATGGTTTGCATACACTAGGAACCCCCGTAGCACAGGTGGCAACAACAGGACCCACAGCAGCACCAGAAGGTGAACAAAGATCATTTACAAATTTGGTAAGTTTAAGACAATACAAAAGCATACAAACAAAACAAATATATGTACATTAGGGTAATAACTTTTTTTTGAGTGCAAAATACCACTCCAGTACCATGTGGTGAATGTTGTTCTGATAATAAATAAACTGTTTTTTAGGTTGATTCGATGAAAAAAGTTTCCGCACCGAAAGCGATTTCTAAAGTGCTTTAAATTTTTATTTTTTAAAAATTAAGTTTTTTCATTATTGTACAAAAATACTAGGAATTATAAGATATAAACTTTAAATTTAATGTGCGTATGGTTTAGACTGTGGACATTAGGGTGGTTTTATTAATTATGGGAAAATTTTTTTCGAAATTTGTAAGTGCTCACGCTTAGAAATGTTCTACTTAGTGTTAAAATACAATTGTAAAAGTTTTAGCTCAATCGGACTATGCCTTCCCGTGCCGAAAAAGCCCCAAAGTTTTCGAAAATGCACCTATCTAATAAAATTGATAACTGTTCGGTTATAACTTTTTTATATCTGCGACTGTATTTCTTCTTTTTACTCTCAGTTTCTAATTTTCCGATTTTTCCATCGCCGGTAAATACATCGTCAGAAGCCATTTCTTCCACTTCCGATTCAGAAGAGAATGAGATATTTTGTAAATTTTCTATTGCAGTGAGAAAAATAACACATTTTATAGATTCCAATATTTATTTTTTTTATTAAACTTGGGCAAATATGGTAGAAACTTAGTTTTTGAGTTTTGAGTTTTGCGGCTTCACAGAGGGGTAATCCAATGTTACGCATGTTATAAAAAAATGCCTTGTATGTACTTGATGGTTTGATGGTAGCTTGCTGCCGGTTATTTGTTGAGATGAATGTCCAATTAAATAAATCTGAGTTTTAGCACGGATATGAACATTGAACGAAGTACTGCCATTTTGACTTAAATATCTTTCTTGTACGAACTGTTCACTTAACACAAAAACCTTTAAATGAATATTTCTCTTAAAGTAACATTACACGCGCAACGTCAAAATCAAATTGGGGACTCCCCGATTTTTAATTTCTGCTTGAATATTTTGTGCTTGAATATTTTAAAGTCATTATAATTACCTTTCATTTGATAGTAAATTTATTGTAATAAATTATGGCATTTATAACTAAAGCAGAAACATGGCGCTATTTCGTGAAAAACAGGCATTTTTGAAAACTTTGAGGCTCTTTCGGCACGGGAAGGCATAGTCCGATTGAGCTAAAATTTTCGCAATTGTATTTTAACACTAAATTACATAATTCTAGATGTGAGCACCTTTAAAAATCGAAAATGAATTTTGAAAAACCACCCTAGTGGACATATATCCTGCATCACTTTAATCGCACGCTCTTATATTTAGCTTGGTGCACAAATTATGTAACTCCTTAGACATTTTAACATGCCTCTTCTCTTTATATTTATTTGTCTTGCATAAAGCGATAAATCTTCCGATAATAATTTCTTCCTTTGGGATCTTGTTCAACTCACTTAAAGGTATTTCGACTTTTTGTATTTTTTTACATTGTTCAACACCATCCTTATTTTTTTGTAAAATTCTTTGACCAGATTTTTGAGTTTTTTATAACAGATTATACTTCATTTTAAGAACCAAGAGAAATAATTAGCGAAATTTCACATTTGTAATAACAAGGACTTCACGACCTATTTAGATGTTTAAGACAAAAGCAAGAGTAATTGTTTTAATGGAAAAAAATAAATATGTAAATAAGAACAAAACTTTAATCCGTTTGGTGCGGAAACTTTTTTCACGATAGAGGAAAAGTGACAACATATTTTTTAATATTTTTTCATGCCCCACACGGCTATGCGGTGGTATTTTTGATATTTGCAAAAATTGCAAAAAGTTATAACCCTAATGTACATACATATCGATGGTATCATGTAGAAAGGCCCTAACTCGCATATTTGAAACTTTACAGGGGAATGTAAAAACCATAGCTTGGGAATAATGATTAGAAATCCTAATGATTAGCAATTGGATTAGACATTTTAATTGTGCTGAAAAATTGATTAATTATGATTAGTTATCTATTTTAGACGATTACTAATTGATTAGATTAGAAATAATCGAAAATCCAATCACAATTAGTGACGATTAGCATTTCTAATCAAATCTAATCAAAACTAATCCAAAAAATAATTGATTGGATTTCTTGATTATTTTTGATTATAGTAGATTAGATCAACTATCAATCAAATCTAATCAAATTTAATCAAAAATAATCAAGAAATCTAATCAATTATTTTTTGGATTAGTTTTGATTAGATTTAATTAGAAATGCTAATCGTCACTAATTGTGATTAGATTTTTGATTATTTCTAATCTAATCAATTAGTAATCTGAAATTTTTATCAAAATTCAATTCTAATGATTAGATTATTTTATTTCTCTAATCGTAATGATTTCTAATTCTAATCGAAATTCCCCAGCTATGGTAAAAACATAATCACCCCTATCGTGAATAAAAATTCCACGTGAAATTTGCTCACTTTTCACATTTTCCTATTTAAAATCAATGTTAAAAAAATAAAAGTGAACAAATTTCACGTGGAATTTTTATTCACGATTGGGGTGAATAGAAACTGTAATATTCAACATGTAACTTTTTTTGTACAAGTGCTTATAAAAGCGTTATTTTTTACACTATTGCAATAAATTTTTGTGAGGAGGTGTATTTGCGTTAAATGCATTCCCAGCAAGCCATATGAGTCCGAAAAGAGTCTTTTCTGACACCTTTTTCGGAGCGGTAACGCTCTTTATGAGCCCAAAAAACAATCATAATTGCTCCGAAAACCTTCAGAAAAGAGGGTCATTACATTCGAAAATGGTCCGTCAGAAAGAGCTCTTAGATAATGTCAGAAAAAGAGTCTTTTATGAGGGTTTTTCTTGGGCTCTTAAAGAGCTCTTAGATAATGTCAGAAAAGTCTTTTATGAGGTTTTTCTTGGGCTCTGTGTAATCTTGTTTTTATCATTCTTGTGTGGTACAGCTATGTTTTTTATTTTTTGTTCAAAGCACAAATAACAAGACAACAACGCTTTGGTACACACATAATTAAGTGGAATTTCTGAGTCATACTGTGTGCCGACTCAGGACAGTAACAAGCAAATTTTTCTTTCGCTCCGAAAATGCTCTTTAGTTAGACTCTTTTCTGACTCCTTTTTCGGAGCGCTCCTAGAATGGTATGCTGGGTTGGAATCGCAAAAAAAAACAAATTTCGAAAAAATAGCGTGTTAGGGCCTTTCTACATGAGACCAACGATATGTATGTATAAATAAAAAGTAAATTTCAAATAATATAAAGTGTGTAACTCTTTTTGCATGTTTTCAATTTATCTTTATTTATAGCAAATTGATCGTTCTACACAACCAACAATTGAATACGAACACAATAATCCCAATAATGCAACAGTCACATCGGTGGCTGCTGCATCGGCAGCCGCTGCCACAGCAGCTGTTATTGCTGCCGCCAATACACAAAATGCCACAAATGTTGTTATACAACAACAACCGGAGGGCTCTGTGGTGGTAACAACCACTACAAATACAGGTGGAAATTTCAAATCGGAAGATCATTTGAGTACGGCATTTGGTTTGGCGGCATTAATGCAACAAAATGGTTTTGCCACCACAACCGGTACTATTTTAAGTACACAGGCTATAAATAAAGTTATAACAACGGCTGCTGGTAGTCAGCAGCAACAACAACAACAACAAAATGTGACAGGTGATCAACAGCAGCAGCAGCAAGCTTGGTCTAATGAGGGCACACAACAGCAAGATCAGCAGCAGCAACCCGCACCTACCACACAAATTGTACAATGGACTACAACGCCAAGTGGCAAATTACAAAGTTATTCTACCACTACGGCACAACAACCACAACAGCAGCAACAACAACAACAGCAACAGCAACAATTAACAACTCCTAAGTTAAAGTAAGTGAAATAAACGTATTTACCTCATAGAAATTTGCAAACAAAGAACATTTTATTAAAAAAAGCTTGTTAAAAAGAAAGCTTTTACAACAGTTTTTTTTGCAATATGTATAAAGCTATGTGTCCACGATCGTCAGATATTACAACGTTGTCCGAAAAATGTTCAGAAAATGTCTAACAACCGTGTAAACTTAAAATTTTTCCCTTCCAACGTTGTAAGAAAAAGCTTTTTCACTACATTGCAAGACAAAAATATTGTCAGATATCTAACAATCGTGTAAACACACAATTTTGTCATTGTCATTGTTTTAAGACAATTGTCCAACACTTTTTATTGTCACATGTGCAAAGTTTATGCATCTGCCAATGGCAGCATTGTCATAGAAATTATTTCTAAATGCAACTCTGTATATACATAAATAAACAAACAAACATTGATAAAATTTTTGAAAAAAAGTAGAAGAAAATTAAAGAATTAAATTAAAGTGTGCATTAGGACATAAGCAAATAAAATGGTTCCAATTGCTCTTTTTTGTTACATGACAATATTTAGAATTTTTAAACACACACCCACAGAGCTGCAAAACGAATTTGACAATGCCACACAACAATCTGACAACCGTGTGAACTGACAATTTCAGTTGACAGATAAATTCATTGTGTGACAATTGTGTGCAAATGAAATTGTTTGTCTAAACTGACAAATTACGTTTTGCTAAAAAATTTTCAATGTCAGTACATTGCTAGCACATTGCTAGATATGACAACGTTGTAATATCTGACGATCGTGGACACATAGCTTAAAGTTTTTTTTCCATGGTTTAACTATACAAGGTGAGTGCAAATCGTCAACAAATACAATACAATACAGAAACAACAGGCATTTTGTTGGTTTAAAATAATTTACTACTGTCAAAAACACTTGAAAAAGTATTACTTTTGACATACATATGCAAGTAAATTGTAAACAAAGTCAGTCAGCTGTGCTACTGCACTCACCTTGTATAGTTACACCATGGTTTTTTCAAGTATGTGTTTCTTTAAGCTTTAAAAAAGCTTTTTTCTATAAATAATTATTTACGGTCAGATTTAAAGGCAAAACTTTTAAATAGATTGCGTTCAAAAGCTTAGCCATTTTTAAAGCACACATGAACTGAACTTATAAATAAGCTTTACCCCATGGTGTAACTATACAAGATGAGTGCAGTAGCACAGCTGACTGACTTTGTTTACAATTTACTTATGTCAAAAGTAATAATTTGTCCAAGTGTAATTGACAGTAGTATATTATTTTACACCAACAATTGGGCTGTTGTTTCTGTATTGTGTTGTATATTTATTGTCGATTTGCACTCACCTTGTATAGTTACACCATGCTTTACCCAGTAACTGACAAACAAAATTAATTAATTCACAAACGTTCAATTCAAATATTTTTCCTGCATTTATTTTGAAAACTATTTTACACAATCAATCAAAGAATAACAATTCGACTCCTTACATATCTTCTCTATCACAATGATACGAATACACACTGACAACTTTGTGCCTCGCTATGTAAACGGCACATGGATTTGGAATGATCAGCAAGAATATCTTGAATTCGATTCTCGAGAAGAGGCCAGCAAAGAAATAAGCAAAGAAAAATATGTTGTCATAGGTGGTTATAATTTCCTGGCAAACATCAATCAACTTGAGGAGTTGATATTCCGTCAGGAATTTCAAAGATCTGATACAGCACACGATTATGAGTCCATACTATTACAAGATATTAAAAACTTGGTCATGTTTTTATCGCCCCAGGAAATACTAACCAAAGATTTCATATACTTTCTCAACACTAAAACCGTGCATAGATTTCTCAAGGCTTTGGTCATATATTTTGAGTACTTTTTGAAATTTGTGGAATTCGTACTCATACGTAGAGATGAGATAACAGGAGAAAGAGCTCATATACAAAGTGAGGAGAGTACGGAAATTAAGAGAATCTATGCCCAACAACTGTCTCAGTATCGCTTATTGTTGGCACGGGAATATAGTGAGATTTTATTGGGCAATGGGGAAATGAAACGATTTTATCACATAAAACCAATAGTAAACATTTCCCAGTCCATAAAAGATAGAGCTTTTCATGAGGGTTTTCTAGCTTTTTGCACAAATTTTGTATGGATTTCTATGTATAGAAGGGATTTGGAACTAATCGATATGGAAATGAATCGTTTATTTAGATCTGAACATTTTTCTTTGGTACGTTCGGAGCGCTATCAGTTTTCCGCGGTGGAGGCCAGCATGTTGTATGGCAAAAATTATAGGCGCTGCAACTATCGTGCACAAAATTCTCCACTCATTATGGAACTCAATGGTGTGGCAAAGGAAAATTTACCTTTACTATGGATAGGGGAAAGAAAATATCGTGGTACTGATTTGCGTATATTCCAAATCGAATTGGAGTTCATAGTGCCCGACTCACAACTCTGTCTGATTGATGTGAGTCATGGCATATTGGGTCATCCTAAAAAGTTGTATGATACCATGTTGAATATCAATTGGGAAGCAGTACGTTTTCAAAACTACTCCGAATTATATGATCCTTATCGTATCGTTAGACAACCATATTTAGAAATTCCGAAATTAAATGCAGAGAATTTGCGTAAAAATTGTGAGAAATATGAATCATATTATCAATTGAAACATTCCTTTGAGGGTTGGGATCGTAATATGTTGAGAAAATGGTTGAAACGTGAGGAGTTAGTTAATTATTTTAAAACTGAAGGCATTCTAACGGATGTATGGATGAAGTGTAAGAAAGAAATAGAGGAATCTGGCTATGGACCTTCAGTAGAGGAAATCACCAAGAAGTTTATAGCACGCAAGGAAAAATTAAAAAAGAAATGATATGTATTTGATCAAATTGTGTAAATAAATATATTTTTAAAGAAATTTAAAAACTTTAATTTAATAATAAAACTCCTGAGTGATAAAATATATTCACAAGCTTTTCGTATATTTAGAACCTATTAAAATCAACACGTATTTATTTACAATTCCATTATTTTTACAGAAACAATAAAAATCGTAATGATCATACCTCTCCGCCCATCAACAACACCACTGAAGTCATCTATACTAGTCCCTCGACATCGGGGAATATGGCACAACAGCAGCAGCAGCAGCAACAACAACAAACACCTCCCAATGCAAACACTTCAACATCCTCGAATACATCATCTTCTGGAGGTAGCTCGAGCAGCAATAGTCGCAAGAAATCTCAAAATAATCAAAATAACAACAACAACAATAATAATGGACAACCTTTGGTACAAAAACGTTATGCCTGCACACATTGTCCCTATTCAACAGATCGCCGTGATCTCTATACACGTCACGAGAACATTCACAAAGATGAGAAACCATTCCAATGCTATGCCTGTTTGAAACAATTCAATCGGGCCGATCATGTTAAGAAACATTTCCTGCGCATGCATCGTGAAATGCAATATGATATCAATAAGACGAGAAGACACGTGCCCTCCAGTTCGGGTGGTGGCGGTGGTGGTCATCATCATCATGGCGGCGGCAGAAGTAATATTACTATAACAACGGTAAATACTCCCTCCTCTACCATTAATAGTAATTTACTTAATGATGGCAATACAATTGAACAAAAACCTATAATCTTCCAGACTCAGGCGAATGTTAATTTGGAACAAGCCTTTTTGGAACAGCAGCGCCAACCAACATCTTCTAGTCTCAGCATAGCCGAAACCATTGAGGCTGTAGCCACAGCAACAGATGCCCCCTTGCCACAAATGAAACAGGAGAAGAATGATGACGGTTCTTTGGTGAGTGGCCAGACGGCCAATGTAAAACCCAAACGAGAGAAACGTTTTACCTGCTGCTATTGTCCCTGGTCGGGTGCCGATAAATGGGGTCTAAAAAGACACTTAAATACACATACAAAACCATTTGTATGTCTATTATGTGATTATAAAGCAGCCAGATCAGAGAGATTGGCCACTCACGTCTTGAAAGTGCACAACAAAAGAGCTTGCAACAAATGCTCTTATCTGGGAGACACTTTGGAAGAATATCAACAACATTTGAATGAAGTGCAGTAAGTATTTTACTTTTAAAAAATTAATTATCTACAAATATCTATAATCTATTTCTTATTCCCTGTGCTACACAAAAGTCCTACGACTCCATCTAATCGTAGTAATAGTAATAATAACAATAACACCACAAATAATACTACAACAACTACTACTAACAACAACTCTTCAAACAATTTAAATGTTTTACGTACAATTGGCAATACTTTAGGAAATAATAATAATCAACTAAATCAATTTCAAAATAATAACAATTTTAGGTAATTGAATTGTTTTTTAATAGCGGTTTTATGCATTTAACATGATTTTCTCTCTAATTCCTACATAAAATAATTAGTGTTAATAATGTTTCAACAACTACGACAAACGGCAATTCTGTTACTATATATACCACTACGACTACAGATAATCAAGGTGGTAATATTACAACAGGAGGTCCTTTGCAAGAAATTATAGTTAATCCCTCGTCAATGGTGGGTTGGCGTTTAAGTGCTAATGGCTCTTTAATACCGCCGCACGATTTGTTGACGGGAGGCCTGCCAAACGCTGCAGCCCAAAAACGTGGCTCCGAGCGTTTATTTCAATATCTTGAGGCGGACGGAAGCGATCCAGAAGATTATGCGCGGTATATATGAAACTTAATGTTGTGTTGAAGTTGTTTCCGTTTGTTCTTTTCGTTAAAAATGCTTGAGTTTTAAGGTTATTCTTTTCAATGGAGTATTACCCCCTGGCCCACGATGTCGAACGATAACGTTCGCTTAGATAAGACTTAAAACACAAACTTTTTATCGTATCTATTTTCTACTCACTCATGTTTGTTTATTTCACAATCAAGTTTGTGTCTTAAGTCTTATCTAAGCGAACGTTATCGTTCGACATCGTGGGCCAGGGGGTTAGTTTTTCCTTTTTATTTCCTTTTACTGGCTAAATGTTTGCTTTTTTAAAACTACACTTCAGTTGCTTATGATTATTATGATTTTAAATTTAAAGATTAGTAACAAATTCTTATTATTTGTTTTATTGTTCTTACCTTTTCTTTTCACTTAATTTTTATTTTATACTTTATAAATACTTATTTTTGTTTTTAAATCTATTTACAGTCTTTTAAAAATGGACGCAATTAGTCGCAATACAGCTTCAGTCGCTCAGGATTTTCATAAGGCGGGAGGCGTGCACGAGTTGAAACTACCAGCTAATCATCAACTCCTGTTCAATAATAAACTGCCTTCACAATGGACGACTAAAGAAGCAGCTGCTTTACTGCAAAGTCTTAGCAATGCCAACAATTTGAGCTTTGTCTATCAACAGCAACAACAACAATTGCAACAACAGCGTTCCAAATATGCACCCACAAATGGTTTCCTCCATCAAAATGGCAACGCTGGCGGACAACGTCAGCGTCAACATTCCTTGGGAGATGATGAAAATACACCCTCCTCGGGCTCATCATCATCAACAACCTCATCCAGTGATGACATGTCACCGATTAAAATGGAACGATCTAAGGCTTATAATTTGGTATTGAATAATAACGAGCAGAGAAAGGCGATATCCAAGACATATTTACATAAAAATTATGATTTGCAAGAAGCATCTTCCAATTCATCATCAACGAATGCAAACGATATGATTTTTATAAACGCAGCTAACAATAACATCAACAACTTCAATGGCAACGGTAACAGCAGCCATACAGAAATTATGAAAAATCAAGAGATCTTCAATGAAGATCAAGAAAATCAAGAGCAGCTTATTAGATCGTCTCCCGCTTATAAATATAATAATCAATATTATAATAATAACAACAACAACAATACAAATTCAAATAAATATAACAACAAGTCGTCAACAAGAACAAACATCAACAACAATAATATCAATAATAATAACAATTATCAGCAACATCGCCTTGATCTGCAACACAATAAAGAAAACAACAATAATGCTACATTCCTAACACAAATGGAATTTGAAAATCTTAACAAAATCGGTACACAGTTTCAAAATTATGTTAAGGATATTATAAGCAAATACTATGCCTCCGATACCCCGTTAATGTTTCCAAATATGCCCACGGCCACCACTACACCACAGCAAAGTCAGCAGAGATCATCAATACAAACTTCACCAAAACGAAAAAGAATGTTGAGTGAAACTGAAGAGTATATAGAGTATTTGAAAAACAAAGAAGACATTACTCTAACCATAACACCAAAAAACAACAATCAAACAAATAATGCTAATAATGCTAATAATTCAGCACAAAAGTCTCCTTTGTCCCTAAAAAGAAAGCGTGATTTAGCTTCAGATTCTTATAAGAGAATATCACCAAAGAAACAAATGTTGGCAACAGCTGCAGCAGCAGGAGTTTTAAACTCTCCCCCCACCCAACCACCAACAGCAGCCGCCTTAAATACGCAAAAATCTAACAAAAAATCTATTTCACAATTGGCCACATTATTGCCTCTATTGGCAGATGCAGCCTCCCAACGACAGTATTTAACAGCACCTTTAGATTTCAGTAAAAAGCCCGCAGACGGCCAAACTGAGATTGCGGCCCACATTAAACAAGAAGTTATTCAAGAAGAGAATGTTAAGGTCTGTGCTAAACAAGAAGCCAAAGTTTTTACTCTTAAACAACAACCAGAGCCCCAAGATGCCATAGAAACTCAAACAGCTTCCAAAGTTTATGCAAATTTCTCAGTAAATGCTTTGCTTAACAACATTGGCTTAAGCAACGACAAACGTTCGTCACGCAAACAGGCTCAACCGAAAAAAATACGCATTCCTCCTGAGATGGCCATAGCCATGTTAAGAGATAAATACCTAAACCGTATGGTAGATCATAAACTAAGCTGTAAGGATTGCATCCACTCGAAACGTTCATCAATGCTGGTGTTTAATTATCATACCAAGGCTTCGCTGTGTCTGCATCGCTTTTGGAAACATTCGGAAAAGCCACAGAAATGCAAAAAATGTGGTGAAAAATTCAAGCAAAAGTATAATTTGAAAATGCATCGATTGAAAGTGCACCGGAAGGTGGCAAAAGCTTAGAGAAGAAGTAGAAGAAGGTGCTAAAGGCAAAAAAAAAAAAAAAAACACTGGGCATTTAAAAAACATAGTCAAGAATTTATTTGTGTATATTTTCTTTTATTTACAATTAAGTATTTTTTATTTTGTTAAATACTGAAAGCTGTACGTTCTTATTTGCAATGAAATATTTTTATGTAAGCTTTAAAACTTTTGATAAAAAAAAATCAAAATTGTGTTTGAGCTTTAATTTATTGAAACAATAATTTAAAGAAGTATTTATGAAAAGTTTGTTGTGAAAACAAATTTATATTAATTTGTTATTTCTTTATTTTAGAGAACAAAAAGCTTTTTGCCCTTATTCATAAAACTTACAACAGGTTTATAAGAGGTTTTTAAAACTGTTGTAAGTTTTTATGAATAAGGGGTTTTGACTTTAATTTGTTTATAGAAAGAACTTTTGTAGAGAGATAATTTTTTCTAAAAGCTTTTTTAAATTTTTTTTAAAATTTCCAAAGTATTTTCTTAACAAAAAAAAAAACAATTTAAAAAAAATGTTTAGTGAATTAATCATTTCAGTATTATAAAATAAAATAAATATATATATTTTAAATAAAAATATATATAGAAATGTAATAATACAAATTTAGTAGTGTTTTGAAAAGCTTGTGAAAGCTTTTCTTTTTTTTTTTACTCTGTTTGAGACAATTTGCTGTGTGTCAAAATGAAATAAAACAAAAAATAAAGCTTGATATTAAGTTTTAAAACTTTATTATTGAAAATTTACATTAATTTAATACCCGTCTTTATAGAAAACAAATTTTGGAAAAAACTTTTTTATAAACTTTGAACAAAATAATCAGTTATTTAACACCTTAAAAATAAAGCTTTCAAAAGCTTGTATCATATTTTCTGATTTTTTACTTTATAAAATGTGGAAAGCTTTTAACTTTTTCATTCAACCCTATCGTGAATAAAAATTCCACATGAAATTTGTTCCCTTTTCACACTTTTCCTATTAAAATTCAATCACCCCTATCGTGAATAAAAATTCCACATGAAATTTGTTCCCTTTTATTTTTTTTTAACATTGAATTTAAATAGGAAAAATGCGAAAAGTGAACAAATTTCACGTGGAATTTTTATTCACGATAGGGGTGATTGTTAAAAAAAATAAAAGGGAACAAATTGCATGTCACGATAGGGGTGATTATTAATTTTCATAATTTAGATTTTTATGGGGAAAACTCTCAAAAGCTTTTAAGTTTTTAGGAGATTTATAAAACTTTAAACTTTGTACAAATTATTCAATAATTTCTCAGTTGCAGAAATTTTGTTGAATTTTTGTTTACTTAAAGATAATTTTTTATAAATATGTATTATCAAAATTTAAGGTTCTGTTTTTCTTAACTTTTTTAATAAAAACTTGCAAAAGCTTTTTATATTTGCTGATTTTGTACCCGAAAAGTTTTAAAGCTTTTAATTTCTATAAATATTTTCATAGTTTAAGACTTTAAGCAAAAAGAATTTCAAGTGCTTTTTAATTTTTTATTTTTTGAAAATCGTTTAATTTGCATACAAATTTTAATCATTTAAGATATAAAGGAAAAAGCTTTCAACAGCTGTTTTTATTTACTAAAATGTTTGTAAAAATGTATTATTTATTTTAATTTTTTTTTTTAATAAAATTTATAATTTTCTTTTTTTTTCTTAATTTAGGAATTTTTAAAACAAATTTCCTAAAAGCCTAATTTACTATTTTATTAAGTATTATTTAAGTTTGTTTTTTTATATGAATTGAAAATTTCGTTTGAAATAAAAGTATTTAATGAAGAAAACTTTATGTTACATTTTGCTATTTTATTAAAAAAAAGCAACTTAGCTTGGCATTAAAATAAAATAAAAATTAAACAAAAAAAAAAACTCATAACATACTCAATTACACAAATTTCCATAATTTTTAAAAAATTAATTAAGTTTTAAGATGAATTTAAGTTTAAATTTTAAGTTGTGATGTACCTGAAATATGATTTCGTCTAAACAAAACAAAAAAAACATACAAAAACTCATTTATAAAAAAATATTTCGTTTTTTTAAGGCAAATACTCTTTACCTAAACTAGAATTATTAGTTATAATACAGATTTTTTAATATTTACTTTAATAATTAAGCTTTAATTTGCCATTTAACAGAGAGTAGTAGTTTTAAGTTTTAAGAATATTTCTTATAAGTTTCTATTTTCTGCCTTATTTTATTAGAGTTTAAATTGAATTTTTTAGTTAAGCTTTAATTATTTTCTTTTTTAGTTTTCATAACATTTTTTTAGAATTTAAGTTAAAAACTACACAAACAAACAAAAAAAAACAATTTACAAATTACCACCTTTTAGGAAAGTTCTTAACACCCCTACACCCCCTCTTAAACTTTACCAATAATGTTTAAAACAAACAGACAAACATTCTTCAAATACAAAAATTTAAAACAAATTTATAAGAAAAAAACCTCTAAATTATTTATAAATCATAAAAACATAAAGGAAAAAGGCAGAAAAAAAAAATGACTGAATGGTAACAAATAAAAAATATTATTAAACAAAAAACATTTTTAAAACAAAATACACGGCATATTTTTTATTTTTTAGTATAAAAAATTGTATTTTTTAAAAAAGAAGTTTTGAAAATACATACAAAGAACATGTTACAAAATTAAATTACAAAACAAAAATTTAAAACAAATTTTGGTATACAAAATTTCTACAAAATTTAAGATTAAACAAAAAAACAAAAAAATTTAGGCAATGAAACAAAATCTAACTAAAAAGACGTTAATTTATGATTTTATAACAAAAACAAAAAGACAAATTATTATTAAATAAAGAAAATTTTAATTTATTTTTAAAAAAGACAAAAAAAAAAAGGTATAAAAAGAAATACAAGAATTTTGTGTCGTATCATACACTTATGAAGGAAATGTTGGTAATAAATTTAGTTTAATTATGATACATAATATACAACAAACAAACAAACAACAACCACAACATACATTTCTCAAGAACAAAACCACAAAAAGAAACCAATAAAAATATTAGTTTAACACAAAAAAAAATATTTAAATGAAAGTGTTTTATTTGAAAGGAATTTAACTCTATCTTGATTTGGATAGAACCTATACCAACGCTGTATATATAAGAAATCGCGGAACGATTATTACCACTTTCAACAAAACTTGTCCTTCTAGTTTACAAAATTTCATGATATTCACCTTTATTGTATAAGGCGTTGGCGTTTTACTATGACAATACAAGGTGTCGTTTTGCGCCAACGACTTACACAATAAGGGTGATTATCTGCATACATTTGAAGAAAATATCAAAACATATCTGAAAAAATCGAGGCTGTTTAAAACGTTGGTCTATAACTCGAATCCTACTGGATCGATTTGGCCCATTTTCAATACCAAACATTTCAATAAAATAACATTTCGTTAAAACTTAATTGTTCTAAGTCCTTTTTTCGAAGATCTGTCGAGCATTAAACAGACGGACGGATATGGCTAGATCTTCTTAGAATTCTATAAGGACCCAAAATATATATATTTTTTGGTTTTACGACCAATATTTCGATGTGTTACAAATCGATATTTTATATGAAATTATATGATTTAATTTAATTAGATCATTTAATAATGGACAAAATTTAAAACAAGGTATAATCTGTGATCACTTATATTACCCACCGAAAATCAATATTTTGAATGGAATTCTAAATTGACTAAGGCCCATTATTACAACTTGGCAATAGTTAAAGGTATGATGTTATCGGACAGATAAGAAGTATTTGGTTATTATAAGTTTACTTTAATCTAAACCGACCGATAAGCTAAAGGGAAGATCATCTTGCCTTTAATTTTATAGTGAGGTTTATGTATTTGAAGTTGCCATATGTTCTGAAAAATTGACAACTTCATGAAAAATAAATTAATTTTAATTTTGTTTTGCGAATAAATAATTTGATAAACAAAAATGGAAAGCAGACGTTTGATTTATTTTTTTTCACAAACAAATATTTTCACAAACACAAAAAATTTACTGTTTCTTGTCAGTAATTTGTCAAAAGTAATCGGTTTTTAACTGGTATTGCCATATTTTAGAAAAAAATTATTTTATTTTACAAGGAAGTTGTAATAACGAAAAATTTTAAAGGTCACTTTATTCCTCACTTTAATTAAAGTTACCTTTTATTATTAAGAACATTAAAGGCAAGTTGTAATAATGGCCCTAAAACTGTGAAACGATTAGGTTCACAAGTTGTTTGAGAGCTTTTAGTGAAAACCAAAGACATTCTTGGATAAATCTCGCAAGGTACTTAGGAA
Source organism: Bellardia pandia (assembly GCA_916048285.2). NCBI lineage: Eukaryota > Metazoa > Arthropoda > Insecta > Diptera > Calliphoridae > Bellardia > Bellardia pandia. The sequence goes on along the minus strand of OU696533.1, from coordinate 95,766,511 downwards.
AGTGGAATGATTAATTCAGTACTTCAGAATACTTTCGAACCAATTTATAGTTAAATACGGATCCATATAACCATGTATGCTGTTTTAAAGGGAAAAAATAAAGTTGAAATTGTAAAAATCTATATGTTTCTCATTGATTTGAACTAGAGTATTCAAAGATATATTGTCAAGAAGTTATATATATAAATATTATATGATACAAAAGAGAATCAATTTTATAGGACTCAAAAGGTATTGTTTACTACAAAGAATGAATCCTTAAAGGATTCAAGATGTTTCGAACCTTTGTTTCCAAGTACGAGCATGGCACAACATTTTTGTAGTATAAATAATAATTGCAACAATATTGGTAAAATATGGATTTAAATTGCTATTAATGTTTTTAAAGGAAAAAATAAATATTAAATTATAAAAACTGATTGTTTTGAGCAAATGAAATGGAAAAAGTCTGACATTTCCAAGGAAATTTTTTAATTGAATAATACTAATAAAAACAATTAAAAAATATGACGTTTACATTAATTTTGTAATCGTTATTTTTAATATTTAGTATTTTTTATTGAGATTGGAAATTAATTGCCTGTTGAGTTTTATGTTCACACCAAAATTGTGTTTAACATTGGTTGATTTATTGAGAAAAAAAGTTAATTGCATATTTAACTTGCCACAGATTTGTATGTCACTAACTAAACCACAGTTTCGCAAATAATGGATCCATTAAAATTACTGATATACTTTTTTAAAACACTATTATTTTTCGTGTTAAATACCTAAATCTCAAAATATTAAATTTAATTAAACCTGTTTATTGACAAAATCTAAATTTATAAAAATGTTTCAGTTTCAAAAGGTCAATATTAAAAAATTTTTCTAATCGCTATAGCTCTTATATCGCTGCCAACATACTCCCAATTTAATTTTGAGAATTTATCAAAACCATTAGAAATTTACAGAAATTATTTCTTATATACGAATTAATGAAATTCTTTAGAGGTTATCAAACATACAATTAAAAAGTTATTGCCTAAACAAGTTTATTAAAAATTTAGTTTAAAAAGTTTATTTCCGAATAAAAAGATAACTTTCTTACCTAAAAACCACTGTTGATAAGTCTAATATACTTGAACCAAATAAGCTTAAACCAATCCCAACAATAGTACTAAAATTAAGACCATTGTTCAACTCCATAAGCAAACTTATTACACAGTACATCAAACATTTGACTAAATTTGTAAAAAAAAATGTTCGAGGTTAAAAAGGTTCCTTTCAAATATAACAAGAATTTTATTAAAAATAAACAAATGTCAGCTTAAAGATTAGTTTCAAAAGAAAAATTTTAGTTTTTGTTAAATCAATTTAAAAATCAAAAAATGTCGAAGAACTGCCATAATCAAATAAAAAAAGTGCTACATTTTCTAATTAACATAGAAATCTTGATTTCTACTCTAATAACTATCGCTGTTCGTTAATTTTTAGAAGAATGATAAATAAAACTAAAAACAATACAAACTGTCACAATTCTAGTAAATTAAATCTGATAAATAGTAAAAAATCTGGTGTATTTACAACTGAAAATGAAGTGGACATATTATTATTATTGTTAAAAGAAACTCATATTTTCTCTTTAAAAGTTTATTGAAATTTCTTTAAATCAATCTGCCCGTCATACGACCATGCCACACCCCATCTGGTGGTATTACCTTGGTGGAACTCCGTTGTACAAACATTCAAAATATCCTGCGATTTGAGGATATTCAAAACATGCATTAAACTGCTTTTAAGGCCCAACATGGTGGTGAATACTCTAAATAAATTTAGAAATAGCCACACAATTATAATTTTTTACAATTAAAAAAAAAACAATACCTTATTTTCTCTTTAAACAATAAACTTTCTTCAATAATTTGTTGCACAAACTTTACCTCGCCACCCTGGCAACTTAGTTCTTCTTTGTAGCCTGTGGGACAATTGTGGGGTGGTGGTCTTCTGCCCGATTTACGGGTTTTATTGTTCAGCTTACTTTGTGAATCAAAAAACGGAGGATTACACAAACAAAAATCGTACACTACGCCAGATGATAAAGATTGTAAGGTTTTAAAATATTCCTGAAATATTTGTGTCTTATCTTGTTGAGGGCAAAGTGTTATTAATTCATTGAGTTTATTATTTTCAATATTTTGGCCAGCATATTGCAAATTTGCGGCATTAGATTCTAAAGCCACCATTTGCCAGCTATTTTTCTTGGCAGCTAGAAGGCTGTAAATGCAGGAGGAGCCACAGCCAATATCTATGCCTTTTATGGTGTCATTCGTAGGACAGGGCGTTTGTAAGACATCTTCCAACCACAATATGTAATTTATACGCAAAGGCAAGGTAGGTATTAAACTGCCGGGGGCAAACTCAACACATAATTGAAAATATTCCAGTAGCAATGTCTGTGTTAAAGCTCTCAAGGCAGTTTCATTTTTATAATCAATACAAACTTTACCGTTGAGTTCCTTAAGGGCCATCATTTGGTTTAAAATCAAAAGGTAACGTTTGTTTTTAATAGGTACACAGAGGAAGTATTTCAAATATTGCACTTACCAATTTGCAGACCCGACGAAATTCGGGATATTTGATGGCCAACTCGGTGTAGTCCGGTGGCTGTTTGAATATATTACGAGGATGCATTTACTCTTCAGCTTCTTTATTACTTTATATTTGCTTAAAAACACTTTTATTTATGCATTTAAAATTTAAAAAAACACTTTACCAAACACTGTCTCTTTGCATCAGCTGTTGCCCAGACTTGCCAGCAAAGCCTCCGTACTTTGGCGCTTTATTTTCATTTTTTTTCTACCACTATATGCATTTTTAACAGGCCTTGGTGTTATTTGCTATTATTTTTGATTACTTCTTGCAAATAACTATTTTCTTTCGTTATAACAAACACTTAACACTTTTTTCGCTAATTTCCACGTGATTTGTTTAATTATTTTTTATTTAAACTATTAAAAATTTTAATTTTTTTATCACTTGATTTATGCATTCGACTTTAAAAAAAATTTTCTTTACTTTACATCATTGCCTGTTGGCATCAGCTGCTCCACAGACTTGCCAGTAAAGCAAATATTCTTTTCACTTGACCACTTTCACAATGCCGAAAAATTTGCCGTTATATTTTAACTCGGGGTATACACATGCGAGTAACAGTTCGAAAAACTCAATACACTCACACTTTTTTTACTAACCCACTCACATTTTTCGCACTTGCAGAGCTACTCGCAGCTAAGTAAAAGTCAAATAAAAAAATAATGTCATGTATATTTTCCAATGAATAGAAAGTGGATAATATAATATTTATAATTGAAATTTTAGTTTGTTTTGAGTGATTGTAAACAAATTTCTTTCAAATAATATTGATAAACAAAATGTTTTAATTAATTTAATTATTGTTAATGAAAATTGTCCCTTATAAAAAATGTTTATGTGATCAACTGACAACTCTATTTTCCAATCAAAACAAAAATGGAAGTGAAATTAAAGTTAAAAAATATAATTAAATTAATTATTTTATATCGTTCCCATCCTCTTCTGTGGGATATGAGTGATAAAGCATATAGGAGGAACGATTTGAAACGCAAGGCCTTCGAAGCAATTGCAAATCAAATTGAGCTGCCGGTATAAGTTTACGCGTTGACAACATTTTGAAAATGAACTCTCACTGTCCTGTGCATGGTGCAAGTATACAAGGTGAGTGCAGTAGCCCAGCTGACTGACTTTGTTTACAATTTACTTATATCAAAAGTAATTCTTTTTCAAGTATTTTCGACAGCAGTACATTATTTTACACAAACAAAATGCCTGTTGTTTCTGTTTTGTATTGTATTTGTTGTCGATTTGCACTCACCTTGTATAGTTGCATGGTCCTGTGTAAACAGTAATGCTACTTTCGAATAATTCGAGTTTTTCGAATATGTTTTCGTATATAATACGTACACAGCACTCGCATGCAAGTATTTGCATGTGCAAAGGCAGGATAAGGTACTGTATAAACTAAATTAATTTTAGTGTTATATAGTGGTTTTATATGTTTTAGCTGTCATTTCTTTGGTGCACTTAACAACACTGCTTTAAGTCACAGTGAATTGAACTGTCACAACAATTTATATCAGCGATATAGTTTGTTGGAATTCTGGAAAAGTTGCTGAAATTGTAAAAGAAGTTTTATTTTTTTTGGCAGTTAATAAACAAAATAAATTGACATGTCGGAAACTAGCTCCAAGGATACGGTTTTAAAAACTGCTATGACCTATATTTGTGGTGGTAAGTACTTGAGAAATGTAGAAACTAAGAAAATTTATTTAGCAACATCTTGAGTTGGACGTTTGGAAAAAACGTGTTAAATAGAAATTTCAATGAAAAACTAATAGTGTAATGCATAAATTCTAAAAATAGCTATTAAGGTTCTATAATTTTTAATTAAGTAAATAAAAATGCTTTTATTTCAAGCTCGAGGCCAGTATTGAAAATAAATTTTATTTTATTTGTCGATATTTCGATGCTCTTTGAGTATCATCATCTGGGCTTGTTTATAAATATTAGTATAATTTAAAACTCATACAAAAATAACACTCATAATAAACACATAGAAAAACCAACAATAAAAATACATGTAAACATTAATACGTAAACTTACAAATAAATAATAATTCATTAGGATCACGGAAAATTAATGTTTATTTCTCTTCATCGTCTGTTGTTCAACTAAACTTAAAAACTAAATATTGCCTATACTCTTGTTGATTAAGCTTTGGGAACAGTTTTCCACATCAATCTTAAAATTCATTTTTGTTGTAGGTATATTAATGATATGTAGCATCTCTAGCATATATCGTCGTTGATAATTTTGTTCGCTCTCTAATACTCTTACTTTCTCAGTCTGGAAAATTTTTATTCTCAACACAGTGGGTTCTTAATGCTGTTTTTTGCGTAAATTTGTTTAAACGTTGCTTTTGATCTGATTTATGTCCTGCAATTCTAGTTTTTAATTTGTTTTTAGTTGTTCCAACATACACTTTCTTACACGTTTCAGTTTCGTTACCTATACAGGGGATCTGATATACCACATTTGCTTTTTCCATATTTGGAATTTTGTCTTTGGTTTTACTGAACAATATTCCAAGATTTTGTTCAGTTTTGTGCACTATTTTAATGTTTTCTCCATTAAACAATTTAGATTTTTCAAATCTTTCGGACATTTCAGGAACATATGTTAATGATTTTGTCCTCTCCTTTTTGTCCTTATCATAGTCTTTAATCAGTTTGTTTGTCAGTTTTTTTTGGAAAATTGTTGTCAGATAATATGTTTTGGATTTTCTTCTTATTATGTTTGTGAAATTCCACATCACTAAGTTTTAACACTCCGTATCATATTGTTGGCAGTATTTATTATAATTCGCTTTGGATGTTTGGAGAAGAAATTAATAATCCTCCTGTTGGTTTTTGATACCAATCTGTTTTTAATATGTTACCTTCTCGTATAATCATAATGTCCAAATATGGTAACTTTGAATCGCGCTCTAGTTCGCTCGTGAATTTAATTCCATTGTTAAAACTATTTAATTTGTCCAATATCTCCTCGATTGCACTTGCCCTTACTATACAAAAAATGTCATCCACATATTTTGTCAATATTTTTGGTTTCTGCAATAAATTTTCCATTACTGAGTCTAAAAGTTTTTCCATTACTATGTCTGCAATTATCGGAGATCCCATAGGTAGTCCCTTTTTTTGGTTCTATATTTTGTTTTCAAATGTAAAGTACCGGTTGTCCTTAATGCAAAATTTTATAATTCTTAAGAATAATGATTTTGACATATTTGTGTATTTTACAATTTCTTCCCATCTATCCTCAATTATTACTAACGCTAAATCAACAGGCACACTCGGAAGCAAAGCTACAACATCGAACGAAATCAATCTTTCATCGTCTTCAATAGTCAGTTCTTTTATCTTATTCTTAAATTGCACGGAGTCCTTCACATTATATTTCGATTCTTCAGTAATCATTTTTAAAACACTAGTAATATGCTTACACAATTTACTTGACGGCGCATTAATACTGGAGCAGATGGGTCTTAATGGATAGCCCTCTTTATGAATTTTTGGGAGGCCATAAATTCTTGGAGCATTGGATGTGTCAGTTTTTAGTCTTTTCTTTTGGTCTTCTAAAATAATGTTATTTTTAAACATTTCCTCTACTAATTCATTATTTATCTTCTGAAGTCCGTTTGTGGGATCTTTATTCACTCGTTGGTAAGTCATCATATCTCCAATTATATGTTTCATTCTGGTTTGATATTCATCCTTTTCTATAGCTACGGTCACATTTCCTTTATCCGCATTTAAAATAAGAATGTTTTTATTCCTTTTTAAAAATTGTTTTGCCTTTTCCACAATATTTAAAGTAAATTTATCCCTATTGTTAATTTTCAGTTTTGAAATAAAAGCATTTTTATTTATTACACATGAAAAGGTCGAATAAAAACGTTTTGAATTAATTTTTAATTAAAATTATATGTGAATCAAGCAGGAAGTTTCATTTCATTGGGGTCCCTCTTGCAAACTATTTTTTTTTTTTTTGAAATTATTTAAGTTTACCCCTCTAAAAATCCGATTTGTAGATGCAAGCATAATGTAAAAGTACATAAATTCTCATACGACTTGAGTTTGCATAGGTATACATATGTATTTTGTTTTAAAAACAGCCGGCATTCTGCTAAAAATTATCTAATTAAGAAAGAATTACTTTCTCCATTTTTAAACGTTGCTTCATATATTTTAACAATTCAACAGTAATTGCAGTAATAAAATTACTTTCCTCTGTTTTATTTTAAGTGCTATTTAAATGTTTTTTTTTTAATTTTTCAGAATGTCATCATGAAAATGAAATGCGTCCCCGTGATCCTATACGTTGTCGTGAATGTGGCTATCGTATTATGTACAAGAAACGTACAAAGAGATGTAAGTGATTATAGTAATTACATATATTAAAGTGAAAATATAAATTAGACATGTTTTCCCACATTTAGACTGTCTCATTCATTTCATTATTACTAATACAATATCTTTGTTTATCTTTTATTACAGTGGTTGTTTTCGATGCCCGCTAATTATGTATGTCCGTATTTGACCACGAAATTTTAAACTTAAGGATACATATTATGTAGTTAAGAATTTGATAAATAAAAGTAATAAAATACAAATTGATTGAATTGAAATAATTTTTCGGTATGATTTAATATAAATCATAGCTACTCGTAGCTAAATTTGCATGCGAGTGAATTTTTGACACTCCCTGCAAGTAAATGTCAAATAAAAAAAATGTTGCCATGTATGTTTTCCAATGAATAGAAAGTGGATAATACTATGTTTCCACGGTACATGCTTCGCTCTCTATTCATGCTTCACACCCCAATCATGAGCGAAACAACTTGCTTCACCATACAAAATTTTAAGAGCGAATCAAGTAGATTCATATTGAATCTACTTGCGAAGACCGAAAAATTGCACTCTTCTCTAATATTTATCGCAAGTTTATCTGCACTAGCTGCAAAAATTTAATATTATTGTAAACAAAGCAAATTATTTTCTTGTTGCTGGAAATAAAAAAAGTAAATACGTACGAATGTATGTTTTTTTTTCAAATAAGCTAACTAATTTCCACTCACTTTTGTTTATCCATTAAAAAAAATTATTTTCCACAAATCGTAAATTCTGTTTTTTTTTATTCTGTTTGTTAAGACAACTGTCAAATCGAATCAAGTTTATTAGTCATGTAAACAGCATGATTCATAAACATGATTCAGAAGGCGAAGCAGGTGATTCAAATCGTCGTGGAAACATAGTATAATATAATATTTATAATTAAAATTTTAATTTGTTTTATGAGTGATTGTAAACAAATTTCTTTCAAATAATATTGATAAACAAAATGTTTTAATTTTGGAAAATAAATATCATTAAAATCATAATAATTATTGTTAATGAAAATTTTCCCTCATGCAAAATTTTTATGTGATGAACTCGGCAGCTCTATTTTTCAATCAAAACAAAAATGGAAGTGAAATTAAATTTAAAAAATATAATAAAATGAATAAATTTATATCGTTCCCATCCTCTTCTGTGGGATATGAGTGATAAAGCATATAGGAGGAACGATTTGAAAAGCAAGACCTTCAATCAATTGCAAATCAAATGGAGTTGCCGGTAGAAGTTTACGCTTTGACAACATTTTGAAAATGAACTCTCACTGTCCTGTGTAAACAGTAAAGCTGGAGGTCCACAGCTCGCGTTTTGACGTCAACTCGTTTTAAGTTTTCTAAACGTTGTAAGCGTCAAGTATTTCAAGTTACATGCGAAGATTTTTCGCGTCAATCATTTGTGTTTTATATATTTACATATGTATATGTATGTACTTTCGGAGGTGATGCCGTAAGCCCAGCTAATTTTGTTTTTATATGAAGTTTTTTATCGGTTTGTTTGTCAATTTCATATAAAAAATGTTTTTTCAACTGTCATTTTTTTAGTGACATCACCTTTAAAATAAATTTGCTTTGCATTTGTCAATGTCAGCTGTTTGCCGCTTGTGACACGTAAACGAGCTTTTCGCGTTTCAAGCGTCAACGCGTCCTACGCTTTTGAGTGTGTAACTTAAAACATACAACCAGCGTTGCCGTTTTTGGTTAATTCTTACCAAAATTGGTTATTTTTTTTCTCAATGTGTACATGTGTAGATTTTTTCTGTTTTGGTTATTTTTTTTTACTGAAAATATTTAGATTTTAAGACAATTAGTAATATATTGCAAGCAAAAGAATTGTGCAAAAATCAACAAAATGCCCATTTTGTTTGGTCTGCCAAAGACAAATTTTAAAACTCAAGCTGTGACATTTTAAGTAAAAGTGATCTCCATATTTATTGTAATATAATTACATGTTTTTTAGTATTTAAGAGAGTAACTTTCTAGTTCCAATGAAAAATTTTTTGTTTTTATTATATACTTTTTATTTTTGTTTAAGACATTAAAAATTAATAATTAAACTTGCAAAACTTAATGTAAAGTATTGGAATTTTAAATTTTACAAATTGTAGCATTAGCTTATGTTTCTTTGCATTACTTTTTGCAAAATATGACGCTTAGTTTTTTAAAAAAATTATTTTTTAGTATTAGGAGTTGTGTTGTAAAATACGTTGTTTTATGTTTTTTTTTGTTACCTTAAAGTACAAATTATAGTTAAAATTACAAAAAATAAATAAATAGTACATGCATTTAAATTTGATTATTTTTTTTTAAATTTGGTTATTTTTTTCATAAATGTTGGTTACAAAAAATTTTTTTTCGTGGCAACACTGCATACAACTACATTGATTCTAGACCTGTTTCACACTCATCAGTTCTGACTCCACAAGTCAAGGTAAAAGAGAAAAGATAATTTTCTCTTTCCTTCTCATTGAAAAAGAACGAATATGATTTCGTATATAATACGTACACAGCACTCGCATGCAAGTACTTGCATGTGTAAAGGCAGAGTAAGGTACTGTATAAATTAAATTAATTTGAGTATTATATAGTGGTTTTATATGTTTTAGCTGTCATTTGTTTGATGCACTTAACAACACTGATTTAAGTCACATTGAATTGAACTGTCACAACAATTTATATCATCATTGTTTGTACCCGCGCGAACAAAACATACTGAAACCGAACTTTTCAAACACAGTTTTATGAACAGTTAATTAAAAATTGAATTCTGGAAAAGTTGCTGAAATTGTAAAATAAATTTTATTTTTTTGGCAGTTAATAAACAAAAGAAATCGAAATGTCGGAAACTAGCTCCAAGGATACGGTTTTAAAAACCGCTATGACCTATATTTGTGGTGGTAAGTACTTGAGAAATGTAGAAACTAAGAAAATTTATTTAGCAACATCTTGAGTTGGACGTTTGGAAAAAACGTGTTAAATATAATGAAAAACTAATAGTTTAATGCATAAATTCTGAAAATAGCTATTAGGGTTCTATAATTTTTAATTAAAATTAAATGTGAATCAAGCAGGAAGTTTAATTTCATTGCGGTTCCCTTTGCAAACTATCTTTTTTTTCTGAAATTATTTCAGTTTACCCCTCAATCGGAGATATGGACAATTAAGTCTTACGTCTATGAATAGCCTCGTCCAATTACTCCAGTAATTCGACTTAATAATTCGTATAAGAAGCCACATTTCTCTTATGGTCTCCAGTCTTAAATAACTTCTATAAAAATTCGATTTGTAAAAGTACATAAATTCTCATCCAACTTGAGTTTGCATAGGTATATTTTGTTTTAAAAACAGCCGGCATTCTGCTAAAAATGATTTAAATTAGATTTAATTGAGAAAGAATTACTTTCTCAATTTTTAAACGTTGCTTCATATATTTTAACAATTCAAAAGTAATTGAAGTAGTAAACTTACTTTTCTCTGTTTTATTTTAAGTGCTATTTAAATATTTTTATACCCTTCACCTTAATTTTTTTTAATTTTTCAGAATGTCATCGTGAAAATGAAATGCGTCCCCGTGATCCTATACGTTGTCGTGAATGTGGCTATCGTATTATGTACAAGAAACGTACAAAGAGATGTAAGTGATTATAGTAATTACATATATTAAAGTGAAAATATAAATTAGACATGTTTTCCCACATTGAGACTGTCTCATTCATTTCATTATTACTAATACAATATCTTTGTTGATCTTTTATTACAGTGGTTATTATTGATGCCCGCTAATTGTGTCTGTATTTGAACATGAAATTTTAAACTTAAGGATAACATGTAGTTAAGAATTTGATAAATAAAAGTAATAATATACAAATTGATTGAATTGAAATAATTTTTCGGTTTGATTTAATATTAAATAATTAAATACATATTTTGGCAAATAATTGGTTTAAATCTATGTTAAGAAAGTTTAATAAGATTTAACATTTTTTAAGGTTGTTGATATAACAGTTCTAGTCCTGTTAAAAGTTCTTTCCTGAGGAAAAAATATTCCGCTATTATAACTATGGCTGACTTCCTAAACGCATGTTGCTTTGTAGTAATACATTGCATTGTGTTCGTAAATGCAATCGTTTATATTATGACAATCAGGCATGTGATGTAAATCGAAAACGAAAACGAGTGAGTTTTAGAAGTTAATTTTTTCGTAATATTTCTGTATTGAAACACTTCAAAAACTCACTCGTTTTCGTTTTCGATTTCCATCACATACCTGAATATATTTTGTTCCTATATGCAACACTATTGTATTTAATACGCAAGAAAAAGCAAGAAAGGCATCCAACAAAATTTAGATGCAAAATAAATACAACACGCAATACAATGGCGACGCAAGAAGATAAGTAAGCGAATTTTCTTATAATATAATATATTTCTATTGTATATTCACTTATTTACCTATGTACAGCAAACAACCTATTAATAGATTCCAGATTGGAAATGGAAAAGCAATTTCGTGTTTTTGAAATTCCCTTTGCAATTTTTGATTCCTTTTGTAATACAGCAAGTCGTTTCTTTTTTCTTTTCATTATTTTTGCAACAGCTTGGAAGCTGGAGTTTCCATGGCCGCACAGAACAAAAAAAAAATATTGCAATAAAATAATCTCTTCTTCCGCCATTGTTTACTTTATTTTTATACATTAATACAATGTATATAAATGTTCCTAAATGCTTATTGGGTTGCAGAGTATTAGTATGCAACGTATTTAAAAAGTAACTGCACAATGTATCAACTTGGTATTAATACTGTATTGATACATTGTAAATATACGTTTAGGAAGTCAGCCTATCTTCGTTCTTTCTTCACACTGGAAAAAAATCCTCTTGAAACAGCTATCGCTGATTTGACGGTAAAAAAACTTATTAATTTTCAGAGCATTAGTGTCAGAACCACTGACCGCAATTCAATAAGATTATTAAACAAAATTCGGTATTGACGTTTTCTCTAGTACTGTAAGAAGAAGACTCAATGAAAAAAAAACTGAGTTGTTCAGCATAAGCCACATGTTTCAAAAAAGAACTTACGTCTCGGTTTTCTTTGCCCATGAACATTTAGAAAATAACAATTTTCTCTACAGCTATGAATCAAAATTTTGTAGTTTTGGATGTGATAGAAAAGATACGTATTGCGTCCTCTAAACATGCAGAACAACCCGAAGTATACTTCTTAGACCCTAAGGCATGGTAGTGCCTTAAAACAGAGGATCTCCTACTAAAAATTAGGATGTAAATGAAATTTTTTGTTTTGTTTCTCTTTAGAGAATACAATTTTTATTTATTGCAAAAAAAAAAAACTGTCGCAGACTTTTTTTGGATAGCTGTGGAAAGAAAACCACTGAAACAAAAAAGAATACATATTTGATTTAATTGGCAACAGATACCAAGTGTGCTAACCTCGAGTCCACTACTAAAAATTGTATTTCGAAAAAGTTTGATTTCGAATCAAAATACACAATAACCCCCTGAACATATAACGTTTCAAATTGAAGACATTTTTAAAATAGCTAATAAGATGTAGGACCAGATCTATACAAAATATAAAACATTACGAAATTGTGATATTTTCGAAAATATGATTTAAATTAAAATATGTACAAATCTCACAAAACAACGAACTATTAGATAGATCTTTTAAACACTTTTAATTTGATATGAAATTGTAATTTTCCTATTTTTTTTTTACAAAATACCAAAGTTTTTATAAAAAAAAGGTTTAGAAAAAAGACAAAACTATTTTTCAAAAAAGAAATCACATACAACAATTTTATTTACTTCTTAATTTAATTTCAAACAATAAATTATATTAATGAAATTTTCATTTTCCACTTTTAATTAAAACTAATATTTTTTTGTTTTTGGGAAAAGTTTTTCTTTATTTATTCATTTCATTTACTCAAAAAGTGTAGTTGTTTTGTTAATTTTTTTTAATAATTTAAGATTGACAATATTATGTTTGGTTTTTGTTTAAATGTTTGCCTTTTGTTTTTTTTTGCAAATTCTTTTGTTTTTGTTAAGTATTTAGTATTATTTTGTTTTAATTAATTAAATTTTTTAATTTTACTCTTAAAAATCAATTGTATGTAGTAGAATTTTTAAGTATATGCTAAGAGATAACGGTTTCATGGTAAAAGGTAAATAAAATTTTAAAACCAACAAATAATAACAAACAGGAGTGAGAGAGACAGACATAGTAACATATATTAGAGGGGTGAGTTTTTAAGAAAGTGACTTGAAATATGATTTAAAGGAGAAATGAGTTAAAATGTAATGTTAAGAAAATATAGAAATTAAATAAATTAGGTTGAAGATGATAATTTAAAAGGCTTAATGAAGAAAATCTAGCATTTAGAAAGAAAATTAGAAATATGTTTAAACAATTTAGTTTTTTGTTTTTAAGGTGAAGCCCCATTAAAAACTTTGCAGAATAAATATTAATAAAATGTATTAGGTAATTAAGATTATTTTCAATGTTTTCTGCTAAAACACTAAGTTTGTTTTAAATTTAATTTAAAATTTCTTTAGATTATTATGCAAAGAAAAATATTTAAAATTTTAATATTTTAAAAAATTTTGGCCGCAAGATGAAAAACATTGCTTTGAGACAGTTACTTTCTAAACAAACTTTAAAATATTTAAATTAAATATTATTTTAATTACATTTTAAAATCTAGATTCTCTGCTTTAAGCCCAATAGTTTTAGGATTGTTTTATGTTTTATTTTTATTAAATAACAAATTCTTTTTTTTAACTGAAGTGCTTAATTTAACAATATTTTGCAGTTTTTCTGCAATTATAATTAGTTTTCATTATATTAGATTTGTTTTTAATAGAGTTTTTTTTTTTAAAGAATTTATCTTGTAAAATAAAATTCAGTTTAATTTTTCATGAATTTTTATATCTTTCTCTTCATTTCTTTGAGTGCAAATTTTTTTAAGGGATTTGAAATTTTAGTTTTAAGTTTAATTTTTTTCATTTTCAAAAGTGCATAATTATAGTTTTTTTTTAGGTAAACAAATAAACTAATTATAAATTAATAAGAAAAGCTTAAAAATAAAATTTCTCTAATAAAAGTTTGGCAATTTTTTTTGGGTTTTTATAAGACTTTCTTTGAAGAATTGCTAATAAATAATTGATGTTTTTTGTTGGTTGTTAGTAATTATTTTAAACTGTCTCATATTGGAATGATTTTTTGTTTATTTTGTTTTATACTAATTTCTTTTTTTTATGACTCAAGCTCTTTTTGGGGTTTTTCTGTAAGTTTTTTATGTTAAATATATATTTTTGTTTGTTTAATAAATTGAATAAATTATTGATGATTTTTTTGTTTGTTTTTTGTTTTTTTTTTAATATTTAAAGCTGTTTGAATCTAACATGAGAGTAGAATATTTAAACTCCTATAAAAGCCAACATAAAAACTTAATACATTTTTTGTTTGTTTGTTTAAATTTGCTTAAAAAAAATTATTTAATAAAACTTAAAATTAACAATTATAATTATAATTCTTTTTTTTTTTTGTTTAGAATTATGCAACTTTGACAAATTTTTCTTCATAATGGACTTGTATACGTTTTTTTTTTTGTTTAATTTTTTTATGATTTAAATCTTAATTTTAAGTTTTTTTACTTTTGAAATTTGTTTGTTTTTTAAAGACAATTGCTAAATTTTAAAAGTTTTACTTACTTTAATCCCAAAAAAATATTTGTGTTTGTGTGTGTTTTTGCTTTATCAATATTCAAAAAATGTTTCTTTTTATTCAACTGGATGTTGATCTTTACGGGTTTTATGTCCCCGGAATGAGGCTTGAATCTTGGTAGCAGCTTTATTTAGTTCTGGATCGCTTAAATCAATATCCAACTCCTCAGCCACCTTTTTGGTGATCTCCTGTATGTCAACGTCTTCGGGCTCATCCTTGGCCACGAGTTTACGTGTTAAATGGCCACGGAAGGTGGCTTGAATTTTTAAAGCAGCATCACAGAGTTCTAGAATAACAAGAATATAATTGTCTGTATTATAAAGATGTTAATGGAAATAATTAGTAGTTATAAAAAAAAGAAATAGGAAAAATTAAATAATTATTTAAAGAAAATATTGCAATCACTAAAAATACACGTTTTTCCTAACTGTTATAAAAAAATTTATTTACCCGCAAATTTCAACCTTAGCTCTATATACATATTAAAAAAAAGAGAGGGAGAAAGTAGGGATAGAGAGAGTAACTGTAAACGAATCAAAAAATTTAAAACCAACAAGTGGACCTTATTAATATACGCTAATCTGTAAAGTTGTATTCAAATTGTTTTGAAACTCTTTTTAGTAAAATTATAATAATTATTATTTTTGATAATTTTAAATCATGTTATTTTATTTTACGGCAAATTGTTAAGCACCTCAAGCTATGGTAACTCTTGAAGTTACAGTAAGTAATGTAAGCACGACCTAAACAATGATGCCGATTATTAAAATGCAAAATCGTGTTATACTAAACTAGAAATCTATATTTTACCAGCAAACTGTTGTGCTTCAGCAAATATAATCGCTCAAAGCCCTTAATAATTAAATAAATCAAAGAAAAAACATTTGATTGTCATTTTTAATTAAGAAATATTAAATGAAATTTTAAATTTAAAACAGTTTAAGTGATAAAAAAAACTTTTACCTGTAAAAAGCACACATTTGTTAAAAATATTAAGTTTCAGCTATACATTTTTAAAATGTAACAATGTTAGTATTATTACCATGTGTGTATTATTTGTAAATGCATTTACAGTTTCCGTTTGTCACGGTATGTGTCAAATACAGAGTTCTCATCTTACTTGACACATTGTTACCAAAACAATTTCTACTCATAGTATGTGAATGTGGTGTGGCAGTATAAAAACCATGTTTTAGTTAAAAACTTTTTTATATAGTAAAATTACATCTATCATGCTGCTGCTTTTGTTCTTATTTTTTGTTTTTGTTGTACAATAAACAAATATTATTATATTATATAGTCACTCACATTCTAATTCATACACTAACATAGACATTCAAATTTAAATTAGAAAATATTTTTAAGGTAGTAAAACAATACAAATAAAAAAACAAACAAATATACATAAATATAAATTCATGTCAAAAACAGGTTATATCACGTTTCTTAGTTATGCTAGCAAAAGTACACTAAATAAGTTTATTTACGTATGTACTGTTCAAAACTGATCAAATTTAAAAACTTAAATTTTATATAGATTTTTTATGGAAATTTTGTTATCAAAATAATTTTTTTTTTTTTAAAAATTAAAGTTTTATCGATGACTTTTTCTTTGCAAAATGATATTTTAAGATAAATTTTCTTTGAAAAATTAAGATGCCGCTAATTATTCATCGTTAAATTTTCTTTGGAAAATTATAGTTATCGATAAATTTGAACAAAGAAAGTTATCGATAAATGTTTTTTGAAAAATTAAAGTTACCGAAATTTTTTTCTTTGGAAAATTAAAGCTATTAATAAATCTTCTAGAGAAAATTAAAGTTACCGACAAATTTTATAGAAAAAATTAATAATATCGATACATTTTTCTGAAGAGTTTTGTGTAATCATTTTAATTATTATTGAAAATACACATTTTCCTACAAGGTTTTGTTTAATTGTTTGTTGAAATTAGATTTCTATCTCTGGTTAATAAAAATATAAATAATATCTAAAATTTCAAAATTTTTTGTTTTATTATAACTGAAAAAATTACATAAATGGGCAAAAATCGCCAAATGGCGCCACTGCCAAAGTTTGTTTAATAATTGAGGTTGCTGTGTTTGCATGGCTATGTGAGCGATGCAGAGAGTGTAATATCGCTAAATATGGCTGCCTCCTTTAGGCTTTCAAAAGTAAACAACATAACGGTAAAATGTTTGTTTATTTCCTTTTATTAATCATAATTAGCGAGTTGTTTGTTATTATTAATTAAATAAAAAGAGCGAGAGATGGTGGTGGGCAGATGGAGCTAGTTATACAGTTCTGTGGGAAATGCTAGCTTTCATACTAGCAGTGTTTTCGTTAAACGTTTTTTTTTTTTTGATATTTTAATTTAAATTCCTATTATTTTTGTAGATTGCAAAACATGTGGGTCAAGAGCATTATACAAGCTAACATTTGCTTATTATTTTTGTTGGTGTTGTTATTATTATGTACAAAAACACACTACACTACATAAGTTTTTGTTTTTGCCTTATTTTAGTTGTTTTTACTATATGTATGTAGGTACCTACATATGTATGTATAAATTTGTGTGTGCAATTTATTTATGTATGAATAGTTAGGTAGTTGGCCCTTAAGCTTTTTGCATTTTATTTTGTTTATTTTTTGCTGGCTTACATTTACAAAATATGCTAAAGTAATGCCACACAACAACGAACAAAAAAAAACGTGACAATTGTTAAGTTGTTGTTGTTTTTGTTTTATTAAACAACACAAAAGCTATAATATACTTACATATTTTTTTGCACAGAAGCACACTTCTGTCATTAATGTAACAACAACAAACTTCCTCTATTTGTTTTAGAGAGTAAGAACAAAAGTTTTAGTGTTAAATCGTAAGTAAATAGCTATTATGTATGTATATGGAAATGTTATATTTTAGTAAAAGGGGGGAAAACATAAAAAATAAGTAAGTAAAAGTTGTTTTTAAAGGTAATTATTTAAATAAACTTTTTTATATTAAACATTTTGTTCCCTAAATATTGTTTTGTTAAATTGTTCCACCTTTAGTTTTTTGTATGCTACTAAATGATGCTCCTAATCTTTTAATAAAAGAGGATTTAACAATAAAAATGCTAAAAAGAGAAATTAGCATAAAAATACATTTCTACACACTAACGTGTCTGTAGATTTGTGATCACAGAAAAAAGATACGAATAAATAAAAAAATATATGTATATACTCGTATATAATTATGCTAAATACTACTTTACGACTTGCTATTGTAATTTATTGTAAGACAAATTAAATTTTATTTTCATTACAGCTGATTACTCATACATAAAGCAAATTTAAACATTTTTGCATAAACTTGTGTAAGATAAAAGTTTAAGGGAAAGTGTTTAAATTTATAGTAAACAATTTAAACTTTCTACAGAAAATTAAAGTTATCGTTAAGTTTTCTCTAGAAAATTAAAGTTATCGATCTTTTTTCTAGAGAAAAGTTATAACGCTAGAAAAAATAAAAGTTATTGACAACTTTTCCCTAGAAAATTAAAGTTATCGATAAGTTTTCTCTAGAAAATTAAAGTTATCGATAACTTTTTTTCTAGAGAAAAGTTATAACTCTAGAAAAAAATAAAGGGAAAAATTAATTGTGGGATCTTGTTAATATTATTTTCGTGTCAGCAAGATAATGGAATGGGTGGGTAAAGAGGCACAGATTCCATTTCACACCTGGAATCTTATAGACGATATGATAAATACAGTTTGTTGTAACTTTCTTCTCATTTATAACCATAATGGGGCTTGTTTTTATATGGTTATTTCGGTCCTAGTACATTTTTCTTGTAAACATAGGGAGTCTTTAATAAAATTCTTTTATGTAAAACTGGACTTAATGTAGAGAGACACGAACCCCCCTAAACCGATTGAAGCTAGCTCAAAATGGCTCCCGCCGTCTTTCTAATATTAAGCTCTTACATAAGATTTCTGCTTTAGGTTAGTAAAAGTAGATTTCTGTATAATAAAATTAATGGCTGTTAATATTATCAAAAACATACATATTACATAAAATGGAAAATTAAAGTTATCGATAATTTTCCTCTAGAAAATTAAAGTTATTAAAAACTTTTCTATTGAAAATTAAAGTTTCACAAGTTTTCTCTAGAAAATTAAATTTATCGTTAAGTTTTCTGTAGAAAATTAAAGTTATCGATAATTTTTCTCTAAAAATTTAAAGTTATCGATAATTTTTTTCTAGAGAAAAGCTATAACTTTTTTTCGATAACTTTTCTCTAGAAAAAAGATAACAACTTTCCTCTAGAAAATTAAAGTTTCTTTAAAAATTCTATATAAATTTACAATTATCAACTAATTTTCAATAAATGTGTTTAAATTAAATTCACATTTGACCTTTTGTTTTTAATGTAAATATTTCATTTTCAATTGTATTGTTACACCCACTAAAGTTGCTTAATTGTCCATTATTTTCAGCTAATTTTGTTATAAAATTAGATTATATTTATATTTTTGTCATTCGTAAAACATTTATTTTTACATTTACATTTTGATTTAATAGTCAAAGTGAATAAGGTTTTCGCCTACATGAGCTGTTTTTTTAGCTCAATTTTTTCCAAAGAATTTGCCGTAAATAATTATTTTATTGTAAAAACTCATCATAAAATAAAAGTCTCTTGTATTTTATTTACGTTTTAAAATGGGAAATGGTATCTAGCAACCGTAAAAACGCTTTGTTTGTATCGATTTTTAGTTTTTATGGGAAAACTAAAAACTGAAAAACAATTGTTTGTAACAACAAAACAAAAGGTAGCTAAACAATAGACAGATAAACTCTTTTAGCAATATTTTTACTTTTAAAACAGTAAAAACAACTAAAAATAATATAATATGTAGCATACTTTTAAGCGCTTTAAATTCTTAAAAAAGTATTTTGTTACGTGCGTATACATATGTAAATAAAGTATGTTTGTGTGACTTTAACTATTAAGAAACGCACATGTGTGTGCATTTAAATTCCTTTAAGCTGTTTATTTGTGTTTAAAAGGAAAAAGTGCACATAAAAATACAACAAACATTTAGGTATTTAACGAGCTTAAAATTGAACATACTTATTGCACACATATTTAAAGCCACATATGCATACATGTTTGTTTATGTAGTAAGTGTGTATGTGCATTTAACTTACGGTACATTTTCTACTTCTTTCTTATGTGCGCTTTTAAATTTGTTTTGTTTATCATATAAAAAAATGAGTAACAGAGTGAGTGCATAAGAAGTGAGCACATAAATTTACATTTGTTTGTATGTAGGTACTTATGTTTGTATGCATGCATGTAAATGATTACGTGTAGTATTAAGTTTTTTGTAGAGAGTATGCTGCTTGCATGCTTTTTATTACATTGAGCTAAAAGAAATATTTTGGTTTCTTTATAAAATTGTTTTCTTTTTTTCTGTTTCCTTTATAAATGTTTTTGCGATAAGTGTGTGTGTGTGTGGGTGGGTTTGTGTATAAAAGTTAAGTGATTCTTTATTTTCTTATTCTTTTGTAGCTTTAAAATAAAAATGAAAGGAATATTTCTGTTTTTTTTTCAGGTTAAATTTTTATAAAGAATAGGCTTTTTATGGAAAATTTCAAGATTGCATATGTAGGGGTGTTTGTTTGTATGTTTTTTTTATCAGCTGTAGGGTAGTGTGTTGTTTATACATATGTATGTATGTGCTAAATATTGATTTTACTCAATGTCATGTTTTTTGTTGTATTTGTATTGCTGCTGGGTTGTTGTCTTAATTTGTATTAATTGTTATTGATGATAGGTTACACTGAAGGAATGAAATTGGAAATTTTACAAACATTTACTGTTTGAGTAAGATAAATGGTTGGATGTATGTTTGGAATTATTAAAACTATTAAATTACAGTCATTGATACATTTTCTATAGAAAATTAAAATTATTGTTAAGTTTTCTATAGAAAATTTAAGTTATCGATTATTCTTTCGTTGGAAAAATTAAGTTATCGTTAAGATTTTTATAAAAAATTTAAGTCATCGATAGCTTTCTAAAGAATATTTAAGTTATTGATACATTTTCTTTAAAAATTTAAAGTTATCGAAAGTTTTTCTTTGGAACAATAAAGTTATCGATAAGTTTAATTTTCCACAGATAATTTTCCACAGAAAATTAAAGTTATCGATAACTTTTCTTTGAAAAATTAGTTATCTCCAAGTTTCTTTGGAAAATTAAAATTATCTATAATTTTTGTTAAAAAACTTAAAGTTATCGATAAATTTTCTTTGAAAAATTAAAGTTATCGATAAATATTCTATAGAAAAATTCAGATATCTATAGAAAATGTATGTTATTGATAAATTTACTAAAGAGAAGTATAGTAAACTCTATATAACTCAAATCTTTCCTGAATTTAGGACATCTTTTAGTTATCAAATAAGTTTTCTGTTATAATTTCTTGAACATAATATGTTTTTCAAATTAAATCTTTAATTTAAGTTAATTTAACTTTTAATTAGTATTTTTTTTATATTGTTGCAATAACAATACAATTGTTTTTTTTAATAATTATAAACAAAAGACTTTGTTTTTATATTCCTCAAACCTCAAACATTTAATTAACTGATTGTTATTTAATAATTTTTTTTAATTTAAATAATTGCATTTATATTTATATTAAAATTTAATTAAAAATGCCTGCAAAACAAGGTCATTTAAATCAATATAAAAGCAAAATATTAATTTGGCACAAATGTGTAATAATAAGTAATAAAAATTATATAGAAATGGTTTCATTTTAAATTGGCCATAGGTTTTTAAAAAAAGGTTAAATTTTGTAAAATAACAAGTATTAAAGAAACTTTTTATTTAACAAAAAGAACTGTATATACATATTTTTAATGTTTCTTTAAAAAAGCTTCTTTCTTTTTTTTATACTGCGTTCATTTCATTTGAATTTATTTCCATTGATAACGTATGTTTGATTGTTCCATTTAAATATTAAACACGCGTCTGTTATATTTGCCTTGTTTTCATTGTTTTAATTTTTTGAGCATCATTTAAATTAATTTTAAAATATTTTTCTCTGTCTTTCTGTCTCCCTCTTTACATTGATAATCAATATCAGCCCTTTTTTGTTGAAACTATTAAGAACACATACATAAACTTATTTGTTTTGTTTTCACAAGAAACAACAACAATAAAAATACATGTCCACGTGCTTCCTTTGTTGGCTTTAAACATCCAACAACACAAATGTACAACCTTCTCTGTTTTTATACCCTTCACCTTCATGAGAAGGGTATATATATATAAGTTTGTCATTCCGTTTGTAATTTCCACAATATAATTTTCCGACCCTATAATGTATATAATGTATATATATTCTGGATCCTTATAGATAGCGGTGTCTATTAAGCCATGCGCGTCTGTTGAAATCAATTTTCTGAAATCCCCAAATATCTTCGGGATCCAAATCTTCAATAATTCTGTCAGACATGCTTTCGAGAAGTTTTTTACAAAAAAACTATCAAACAAAGTGTATTAATGTAATATATGTATATACATATGTATGTATACAATATAATTATGCATCCACAACAAAGGTAAAGGGTATATAAGATTCGGCATAGCCGAATATAGCACTCTTACTTGTTTTACTCTTTTTCAGTGCAAAGTTTGACTAGTGACATTGTTGATATTATTATTATAATTTTGTTTTTGTGTTGTTTGTTTTGTAAAACATTTTTGACACATGTCATAATGTAGCAAACTAACCATAGTGTTTGCATGTATGAGTTATTTTTATTTAGCAACCATTGTTTTTTTAACCCTGATCATGTTATATGTTCGAAAACAAATTTGTTTATACACACCAAAAACTAAAGAAAAACAGACATGAACAACAACAACTTGACATATTTGCCAATAATAAAAGCTACTCTACTACATATAGCAAAACAAAATAACATAATATGACAAAAAAAGTTGGCTTTTATTATAAATTTTGTAGAGACAGTATATGAGTAAATAAACAAATGTTTTGCCTTAAGGT
Organism: Bellardia pandia; assembly: GCA_916048285.2. Taxonomy (NCBI): domain Eukaryota; kingdom Metazoa; phylum Arthropoda; class Insecta; order Diptera; family Calliphoridae; genus Bellardia; species Bellardia pandia. Next base: position 95,743,669 of record OU696533.1, on the reverse strand, counting down.
AGACTTTGTATATGTTAATTAAATGGTTGCTTGACAAGACAAGACAAGACAATACAATAATAATTTTATTTAATATGTGACTCATAGAAAATAAATTTGAGATTTTTAAATTTTGAAAATTGATTTAAAAAAAATAAATTTTTTAATTTGTTTAATTAAACAAATTTTTTATTCCAATCAAAAGCAACTTAAACTATCATTCTATTAGCTTACTTGCTTTATTACTCTTAACAACTTTTCCTAAATATTGTGAAAAATATTACAACTATTGATTTAAAAATGTTTTCCTACTTTCTTTTCTATTTTTTGGTTTAAATATGAAGGTGTTTTATGCCAGCTGAAAAACTTTGTATCATTAAATGACCATTTGTTAGCAACTATAACTATAACTAACAATATAAACTAATGCTAATAGTTATAAAAAAGAACTGAAAACTGAAAAAGTTTGTTAATTGTATATTCCAAATAGTTTTTTAAACAGGAAGCGGAAATAAAATATGAAAATTATGGCAAAAATGTTAAAAAGTTAAAAAAAAACGAAATAGAAACATAATTTAAATAAATTAGGTTACATTGAAAATAAGAAATATGAAAATTGCAACAACAAAATATTTAAATTGTGATAAAATTGAAATGAAATGTAAGAGAATTACTATGTCATGCAGGAAATTTAATTTGCTAGTGCAACAAATGTAAATTAGTTTAGGCAAGTTTAAAACATATCAAGCTATTTAAATAATAAAAAAAAATCAATTTATATATATTCAAGTTTAGCTAAACTTTGTTTTGGCAAGTTTAAACCACATAAAGCTATTTAAATAATGACAAATTCAGTGACTATCATAAAATCATATTTTTTAAGGCATAAATTCAGAATTTCCTTAGTTTTTGTAACACCTTTTTTCTTAAACCAAGTTTAACCAAAGTTTAAGTTTTTGAAATTCTTATTTATTAAAAACAAAATTAATTTATATAAATATTACAAATTAAACGTTTAATATTGAGGCTTAGTTAAACTTGGTTATGTAATGTTTAATATAAATTAATGGCAACTTTAATAAGTGTAAAGAAATCATATGTTTCAAGAACATATATTAACAGTTTATTTAAATTTTGTAACATATTTTTAGTTAAACCACGTTTGGAATTTTCTTATTTATTTATAATTACATTGATTAAGATGTGGTTTGTGAGTTAAACTTAAAAGACATTAGTTTAGCTAACCTTGGCTTAGGCAAGCTTAACTCAAATTAAGCTATTAGTAAAATTGCAAATTTAGTAATTGTAAAGAAATCATATTTTTTTGAGCAATAGTCCATGATTTATTTAGTTTTTGCATTACAATTTTACCTAAATCAGGATTAACTACAGTTTAAGTTTTGAATTATCGATTTATATATTTTTTGTACGTTAAACTTAAAATAATGTAGTTTAGCTAAACTTAGCTTAGTCGAGTTTAAACCAAATGCTTATATAAATAATGACAAATTTAGTCATTGCTATGCAATAATTTTGTTTTAGAGCAAAAGTCCATAATTTATCTAGCTTTTGCAATACAATTTCACTTAAACCAGGATTAACTACAGTTTAAGTTTTTAATTTTCTTGTTTATTTTAATCAATATCGATTTATATACTTTTTTTAAGTTAAACTCGATATAATGAAGTTTAGCTAAACTGGGTTTTGACAAGTTTAACGAAAATTAATAAATTTAAATAATGGCAAATTAAATTTACATAATTACTTTTTGTTTCAAAAATATGCTTAAACTTTTACTCATCTTTACACTTTCTCATTACCGCAAAGAATAATTAGTCCTTCGTAGAACTTTAAACATTTAGAAAGCTTTATTATATATAATAAATTTACTTAATAGTTTTATTATTTCATGGACTAAAACTTTAAGTCCAAAGAATTAAAACAGCCAGTGTTAACTATTTTAATTAGCTCAACAGCTGTTTGTAGTTGTTGGTACGATAAATTTAGTTTAAAGCTAACATAAACATAAAAGAGTTTTAAAACAAAAAATACCACAGCAAAGTTGTTTGAGAACCACAATAGTGTTTAGGCAGGCACACAGCGATGCCAACTTAGCCCTTTTCGGGCTAGATTTAGCCCGTTTTAAGTCACTCAAAACGCGAAAAAAGAAAATTGGCCCGAAACTAAAAAACGCGTAAATCTAGCACTTTTTACAATTATCTTTTAGCCCTTTTAGCCCGTTATTACTTTTTGCTCGATATGGCTACATTTTAGTTTTTTTGTACCTTTTCTTCCTTTAATCTAATAATATCGAAATAACGTGGTAACATTGTTTACTCATTTTCTTTTGTTAGTTTGCTTTACAATTTATAAAAAGAAATTGATGTGCTTTGAAAATTGTTCTACAAATTTAACCGTCGTTACATACATATGTATGCACATTGTACAAATATATTTGTATTATAATTATTTAAACAATTAACAATTATACATACATCCATTTATATAAATAAGGTAAGTACACAAATATGATTATCAAATATACATTTATACACAAGTTAAAGTAATGTTTGATAGATGGAGCGATATATCCAAAAATATCGAAAAATATGGGAAAACGACCCTCTTTTCAAAAAATGGATAAGACAGTAAAAAGACGAGTCCAAAGCAATTTGCATTTATTGCAATTCACAAATCGCAGCAAAACACTATGACCTGGTCCGACATTCAGAAACAAAAAAGCATAAAAATGCAATGGGACATGCGAACAGTTTTAATACAGTACAACCAAATATAACTTTTACACCAGCAACAATAGTTCCCGAAGAAAAAAAAATCAGGCTATTCTTGCATTATATACCGCAGTTCATTCGCCATTTACAACTATAGATCATTTAGGTGAAATTTGTTGTAATATGTTATCCGGCAGCAAAAAATCAAATATAAGCCTCCATCGGACAAAATGTGCAAACATTATAACAAATATTTTAGCTCCACATTTTATAGAACTGTTACTCGAAGATTTAAGTGACACCAAATACAGTTTGATTCTTGATGAAGGTAATTATTTCATTTCCTTATATGTATTACATATGTGATTACAATAATCATGATTGCTTTCTTAGGAACGGATGTGTCTATCGAGAAACTCTTGGGAATTGTCATCCGATATTATAGTAGCTCAAAAAATGATTTTGTTACTACTTTTTTGACATTGATTGATGTAAACGGAGGAAAAGCAGATGATTTACTAGCTGGTCTAGAACGAGCATTAAAAATTTACAATATAAATATAAAAAATCTGGTTGCAATTGGAACTGACAATGCTGCAAATATGACAGGTATTCATAATGGGTTACACAAACTGTTACAGAGAAAATATGATTTAAACGATTTAGTTTTGATACGTTGTGTATGTCATTCCTTGCAATTAGCTGTAAGTGCAGCCACTGAAATTAGTTTTCCACCTAACGTAAATTATATGGTTAGGGAAACTTACAATTGGTTTGCTAATTCTTCAGTCAGGCAAAAATCTTATAGAAGAATATACCAACTAATAAATAGCGATGTGGCTAACCCCATAAAAATTCCAAAATCTGCTCCAACTCGATGGTTATCTGTTGAAAAGACGATTAAAAGCATTTTAAGCATGTGGTTAGAATTAAAAACCCATTTCAACGTAGTAAATGATAAGCATTTAGAAACGACTTTACTTAAAGAAATGTATAACGACGGTAAAAATTTTGTTTACTTAAAATATTTGGCCTTCGTATTAAGTGAAGTACAAGAAGTAAATCTTGCTTTTGAATCACGAAACGTTGATCATGTAAAATTATATGATGACTTGCTACGGTTACTTAAAAGTTTAACAAATAAAATTATTATTCCATCTGAAAACTTCGATTACTTGCAAGGAGATATTGATCCAGCCATTAACCCATTTTTAAATTTTGGTTACGATTTCGAAAAGAGTTGCTTTGATAATGAAATTTCCCAAAATGACAAAAAAATAATTGAAAAAAATCTTCTGAATTTTGTTAAAAGTCTCATAATTGAAATTAGAGCAAAACTTCCATCCAACATACAAATATTTAAAAAAATATCGTTACTAAGTACTGAAAATATTTTTTCGAGTAATATGAAAAGCCTTCTACCAAACTTTAAAGAGTTTATTGTTGATGATAAAGAAATTGATTGTTTAGAGAATTGTCTTCTAAGTTTAAAAACGTGTGAATGGAATAATACTGAAAGAACTGACAAGTTTTGGATCGGTGTTCATAATTACAAAAATGCTATTGGTAATAACCCATTCCTTAAACTGTCCAGTTTTGCCTTACACATATTGACATATCCGTACTCAAATGCAGAAGTTGAGAGGAGTTTTAGTGTCATGAATTTATTCAAAAATAAAATTAGAAACAAAATGTCATTAAATACGTGTAACAGTTTAATACACATTAAATATAGCCTAAAAAGAGATAATGTATGTTGTTCAAACTACAAAATACCTGACGAAGTATGCATTAAAATTAATTCGAACGAAACATATAAAAAATCTAAATTTTTTATTGATAGTGTCTTATGGACTGAAAATGATGATGAACAAGAAATCGAAATTTTGTTCAGTAACGACCAATTTTAAATGTATACTATTTAATCTACGTATGTACCTTATTTATTAAAATGTAATATGAAATGTAGATAATTGAAATATGTATCTCATTATAGTATTTTTTTTTCGATTGTTTTTTATGTGTTATGTTATTGTTAAAAATCTTTTTAAGTAAAAAGATTTTTTTTCTAATAAATTATTTTATAAAAAAGTCTTTGTTGTTTTGATTTTTAAAAGAAACATTTATAATTTATAATTTCGCACTTTATCGAAAATTTTGACAGGATGTGGCTTTAAATGGATTTTTTTCAATTTAGCCCTTTTTAGCCCTTTTTTCAAAAATTTTTACGCGTTTTGAGTCTCAAAAGTTGGCATCCCTGCAGGCACACTCATTTGTGTAGAGAGACGGAAAGAGAGCGAGAAAATTGTTGATAATTTAGCGCTTAACAAAAAATTCCCAGCAAGCCATATGAGTCCGAAAAGAGTCTTTTCTGACACCTTTTTCGGAGCGTTAACGCTCTTTATGAGCTCAAAAAACAATCATAATTGCTCCGAAAACCTTCAGAAAAGAGGGTCATTACATTCGAAAATGGTCGGTCAGAAAGAGCTCTTAGATAATGTCAGAAAAGAGTCTTTTATGAGGGTTTTTTGGGCTCTTAAAGAGCCGTCAGAAAGAGCTCTTAGATAATGTCAGAAAAGAGTCTTTTATGAAGGTTTTTTTGGGCTCTTAAAGAGCTCTTAGATAATGTCAGAAAAGAGTCTTTTATGAGGTTTTTCTTGGGCTCTGTGTAATCTTGTTTTTATTATTCTGGTGTGGTACAGCTATGTTTTTTTTTGTTCAAAGCACAAATAACAAGACAACAACGCTTGTGTAAACACATAATTAAGTGGAATTTCTGAGTCATACTGCGTGCCGACTCAGGACAGTAACAAGCAAATTTTTCTTTCGCTCCGAAAATGCTCTTTAGTTGGACTCTTTTCTGACTCCTTTTTTCGGAGCGCTCCGAAAATGCTCTTTTGTTGGACTCTTTTCTGACTCCTTTTTCGGAGCGCTCCTAGAATGGTATGCTGGGTTGTTCATGTTTTTGTGCGTATATGTGTGTGTGAGTTTTCTGGTCTTTTAGAACTGTGTAGTGGCATTAAGTTTTACAACATGCATTGTGTTCGATAATATCGAGGCTTATATAATGCTTAGTGGGTTTAGATGCTGGCAAATCAATACCATTAACTAAACAGCCTGAGCTATTTAAGCCGCAACCCATTAAAATAGGTTGTTGCCAGGAGCTTCTCTTTTTACAAGGGGTTTGTTGTGAAATATTTTGAAATCCACATGATATGTACGAGTATTTTTAAGCTTTTTTTTAATGAGAGTATGTTTTCAACGAGATTAGTTGGGAAAAAGCTGACAAATTTGTTAAATTTTAGTTAAAGCTTTAATAATGAAAATGTAATATTTTAAAATAATCTAGGGTTTAAAAAACAAAAGTTTAATAAAAAAGAATCCTTAAACAATTCCATTCCCTTTTATTTTAATAATTTTTTATTATTACAACTGCAATCTTTGCCTAAAAATTTTCTTGTTTGTTATGTAAAATTCCATAAATTTCATGGCATATTAAAATAGTTTCTTGCTGCCTTTCTTTTTTTTTACAATTTACTGTGTAGAATTTCCCCAGTTATTAAAAAGTTTTCAGCTTGTTATGGCAAAATTTGAGCTCTCACATACTTTTCTGTTTGTTTCCCACTTTAAACAGCCATTTTTTCACAGCCCAAATATAGGCAATGGTTTTTGCGTTGCTTGGCATAACAATATATGTTAGTAAGTTTAAGTTATAATAATGCTGCTTAGTTGGCGGTTTTTTTAAGGCGTAATAAAAGAGAATATATAATATATGAAAAGTAGAAGGGCACTTAAGTTGTAACTACTAGAGAAGGAACCAGCATAAAATACTAATTAATAAAGAATATAAAGAAGCAAACAAATTTTAAAATTTTGTATTAGTTTTAACGCTAACACTTACTATTTACATATGCTAAATATACTTAAATTTAAAACTGGTATATGTTTGTTTAAATTTATAATTACCTTACAAAACTATGTAAATGGCCTGTAGTTCGTAGTTGAAATAATAATTTTAAATATTTACAAACATTTCTTAAGGCCTTACATTTTGCCAAAGCTTTTACCAACAATAATTTATGTAAATACATACAACACTTTCATGTTTCCGGTAAACCAAATATTTATATGGTTAGTAAAGAAAGATAGGTATTGGCAGGGAAGGTTAAAGCAAAAAATGTTTATACGAAAAATTATGCTTAAAAATTTGTTACAAGTATCCTTAACACAACAGCAGCAGTTTCTAAACATTGTATGTACATTGTATGTACATACAAAAAATATATTATTTTACTTTATTGTTATATATACTACAATACCGACTACTTAGTAAAGCTATTATTTTTACAAGTATGTATACATATATTATTTACTTAGTATACATTGTTTAGATTTGATATATGAATTATCATACACATAAGTACATGTATTTAGATTGTTATGAAGAGTGGGTTTTCATTTTTGCACAAGAAATACAATTTATATCAATCAAACACGCAATACATACATATGTGCTGAATGAAATGTTTAAGGCTTTTTTAAGGGTAGGAGTAAATATTTTAGAAAAAAAGTTGCTAATGGCAGAAATTAAGGAACAGTTGAAGCAATACAGGTTAATCTCCGATAGTTTTAAGAATATAATCACGATTGTTTTTCTTAAAGAGCCAGCATTGTTTAATAAAAGATCCAGTATAGCTTGACTTAAATAACCAGATTGTTGTGCTAATATATCCAGGATTATTTTACTGAAATATACAGGATTGTTTTACTAAAAGATCCAGTATTGTTTTACTAAAATATACAGGTTTGGTTTATTAAAAGATCCAGTATTATTTTGCTAAAATTTTCCGGATTGTTTCATTAAAATATCGAGCATTGTTGTACTATAAAATCCAGGCTTATTGTACTAAAAGATCTAGGTTAAAATATCAAGCATTGTTCTACTAAAATATTCAGGACTGTTTGAGTGAATTATCCAAGATCTACGATTGTTCCTGTATTGTTCTACTAAAATACCCAAGATTATTTTACTAAAAGATCCACTATTGTTCTACTAATAGATCTAGAATTGTTCTAATAAAAGATCCAGGATTATTTTTCTAAAATATCCAGGGTTGTTCTACTAAAAGATCTAGGATAGTTTTTCTAAAAGATTTAGAATTGTTTTACTTAAAGTTCCAGGATAGTTTTTCTAAAAGATCCAAAATTGTTCCACTAAAAGCTCCAGGGTAGTTTTTATAATAGATCCAGAATTGTTCTTCTAGAAGATCCAGGATAGTTTTTTAAATATATCCAGGATTGTTCTACTAAAAAAACCAGGATAGTTTTTCCAAAAGATCCAGAATTGTTCTACTTAAAGTTCCAGAATAGTTTTTCTAAAAGATCCAGAATTGTTCTTCTAAAAGATCCAGGATAGTTTTTTTAAAATATCCAAAATTGTTCCACTAAAAGATCCAAGGTAGTTTTTCTAAAAGATTCAGGATAGTTTTTTAAATATATCCAGGATTGTTCTACTAAAAAAACCAGGATAGTTTTTCCAAAAGATCCAGAATTGTTCTACTTAAAGTTCCAGGATAGTTTTTCTAAAAGATCCAGAATTGTTCTTCTAAAAGATCCAGGATAGTTTTTCTAAAAGATCCAAGATTATTCTGCTAAAAGATCCAGGATAGTTTTTCCAAAAGATCCAGAATTGTTCCACTAACAGCTGGGATAGTTTTTCTTAAAGATCCAGAATTGTTCTTTTAAAAGATCCAGGATATTTTTTCTAAAAGATACACTACTGTTCTACTAACAGATCCAGAATGGTTTTACTAAAAGATCCAGTATAGTTTTTCTAAAATATCCAGGATTTTTACTGAAATATCTGGGATTGTTTTACTAAAAGATCCACGATTGGATTTCTAACATATCTTGAAATTGTCTAATAAAATATTCACGATTGGTCTACTAAATTTTTAACGATTGGCCCACTAAAAGATCCACAGTTGGTCATCTCAATGTTCCACGATTTGTCTACTACAATATCCACGTATGGTTTGCAGAAAGACTTACGATATTTCCACTAAAATATCCAAGATTATACCACTAAAATATTCACGTTTGGCAGAAAAATTTGTTGATAAAAATATCTATAAATTTTGTTAAAATCCCAACAATTTTGCCACAACTATCCACTTAAATTCCATAAAACTTTCTTTTATATTTTTGCATATTTATAGCAAATTTTCATATATTTAAATCCTTGTTGTTTATTATATCAGTGGTTTTAAAATTTGGTGCCTTGTTCTGCACTATCCACAAAAATCCATATAAATGTTCTACAAATAATAAAGGGTGTTTTCTTTAGATGTATGGAACTTTGAAATGGAATAAAACAAAAATGATTTCTTTAAATTGACATGAAATTTACTCTATAGCGGTCACCATTGACTATAATGTTCTTGAAATGCCAAACCAAACTAAACATAAATTACTTGACAGCTGACAAAATGGCTGCCAGTTAAAAAAGTGTTTCCAAATTAAAGTTTTATACATCTAAAAAAAGACCCTTTAAATAAGTATATATAGTATAGCTTGTACACATGTATATTTAATCTTCTTAACGTTATAAACCACACTACAAATTTCAAATGTTTGCATTTAATAAATTGAATTCATCTAATATTTACAATTTTTTTGTTTTCAATATTTTTGTGGTCATTTCTAATGGTCAAAATGTGTGTTGTATAAAATAGTAAATGAGTAAAAATCAATAATATTTAAAATGGAGTGCAGAGATTAAAGAACCGTGTTTAAATGCATAAAATTAAGGCCCCTATTATGAGCTGCATTCGACAATCGATATTCGCGGGCTATCGAAAATCAACTATCGAATGTAAAATTTGTATTATGAGTTGGCATCGCTATCGTTGTTCAACGAATTTTTTATCGAACACAAATTTGCTGTCGACGCTGTATAAAACTGTGCAAAATTTACTTAAGCTGTGTTCACATTGTGTGTATTTGTCATGTGGAATGTCACTTTTCTATCCACATGTATTTTCATATGTATGCCAAAAATTGAGTTTCACATACGGTTTATAATTTACATGTTCAAATGTTGGTATGTCAATTACATTTGACATAACCTATCAAAAACAGCTGATATGGTAAAACTTATTCCGCGGGTTATACAAGTATTCCTTCTCTTGCACATTTCGATCAACTGTAGAACCGCTTCTTTGCACCAGTCATACTTTAACAACATAAAAATAACTATCAAAATTGCAATAAAAAAATACATATGTACTTACTTTTGTTAACTACTTTTCAATTTTTCCCTCCATTTTCAATAATAAATTCGTATAGTTTTTTTTTGTATTTTTGTTTTACTATTTATAAATTATATTTATTAAAATTTTAATTAATTTTTGCTGCCACAAAATTTTTGTTATAAAAAACAGCTGATGTCAGATGGTTTGTCACTTGAAAATAGAACTCGTTCTAAATAAAAAATGTCATGTGTATTGCACACATAGAAATAACACATGATATTGTTTGAAGGTGTTCAGACTATATGTACAAATTTGACATGCGAAAAAGTGACAGTCCACATGACAAATACACATAATGTGAACACACCTTTAAAATGTAAGAATTTGTATTTTTTTTTGGTTTTGCTCAAGCAAATACTACTTGTAAATTACTTTTATTAATATCCTGCTGGTCGTAAGTAGAAAACAGCAATTGGAAAAGCTCGTTTCTCTAATGGAAGAAGATCCACTGTTGCCAAAATGTATTTCATCTAAAGTTCAGGCAGTTAAAAAATTACACAGAAGCTTATTCTATTCATCAGACTAATCATTAAACCATAATTCAGTGGTGGCCATTTCAAATTTAATTTATTTTTCTTTATGAATTTGTAAACAAATATAGCGCCAGCTGATAGAAATGTACTATTGTGAATAACCCAAAAAGATTGATTTTCACAATAGCGTTTTTTGATCGAATGTGCACCATAATACCAAATGAAAATTTGTTCGATAAGCATTTTTGACCAGAGTGGAAAATAGAATTTTGCTCATAATAGACACCTAAGCAAAATAAAAGAAATGTTGGGAAATTTTGAGGAGCAAAAATACTAAAAGTTTCAGGATCATTTCACTAAAATATTGTTTAACCACGATTGTTTTACTAAAAGAATTAGGATCATTTAGTTATAGAACTGCGATTGTTTAACTAAAAGATCCACGATTGTTTTACTAATGGCCGAATTCTCGGTCATTAGTTAACCATTGGTAAACTAAAATACTAACTATTGTTTAATTATTACTTGGTATTATGGCTTACTAAGCATTGCGAATAAAGAATCATTAGTTAAGCCTTTGCCATTAGCTAATTAAAGACTGTGAATTTAGCCATAATAGATTTAGGATTATTTTACTAAAAGATCCAGTAGTGCTTTTCTAAAAGATCCACAATTGTTTTACTAAAATATCCAAGATTCGTATACTAAAAATTACACGATTGTGTTAATAAAAGATATACGATTCACTATATTTAGGTTTGAAAATTAACTTTAACACATCATCATTAGTAAATATTTATATATGCTCCAGAAAATAATTATTTTCAATTCGATGTCGGTGTAAAACACGCTCACGTAGAAAATACAAAAGTGTATTTAAGGAAATATACTTATAATAGGTATTATCTCACTAGACAGTTTGTTATTAAACATCAGCATTGTCGGTTTAGCGAAAAAAAGTTATAAGCTAAAATGTGAGACAGCCTCAAAAACATATGCACTTTTAATGAAAACAATTTCTTTTTGCAATTAATGCTTAGTTAATTGCTGTAATAATGTGTTTAAAAAAGTGTATGTTGTGAATATGAGAGTTGTTGTAGGTGAAATTTGTTGTGGTATTTTACACACTGTTTAGTAAGAAGCATAAATATATTAGACATGGAATCGCTTGGGCATCATTACTGAGATAATTGCAAAATTTAATTAATATTCTCCAACTCGTTTTAATTTTAATTTATTATAGAATTAAACCATTTTCTTTAACACCCTTAAATCTGCTTAGTGTTAAATGAATTGTTAGCTAAAGAAAAAATTCAGCTTTCACCCTCACTCAAAGACACTAAATTCACTAAACCCAAATACAAAATATATGGTGGACACTAAACAACACAACTATTTAAAACTATACAGCAAAGGCGACCGCCAACACCACCCATGAAAAGGACAAGCCACTAGTTTTAAAAAAATATGGTAACAGCCTGTTTGCTCCCCTGTTTCCTTTTTGCTTTAATAACGAACATGTGGCAAAATATAGAGTGGCTTGTGAACAGCCAGCCAGCACTCAAAGGTCTTATATATTTAAAAGCTACATTTTCAAGTGCTCTATTTTTAGTTGCAAACTCCTAGTATGCACAAAAACAAATATTCAATTACAATTTTTAAAGTTCTGTTTTTTCTGTTTATTATTTTCTGTTTTACTTTATGGAGTGTTTAATGGTTTCTGAAGTTGTATGCCAGGCGCTAACTACCCAGCCAGTGATCACTATATATCTATGTATGTACTATATATAAAGGAGACAACAACAACATCAACAATAATGTTGTAAACTATAGTTGTAAATATTTTAACAACTTTTAAACATGTAGCCTAAAGTTTTCTCGAAAAAATAGCAAACACAAACAAAAAAACACAAAAGGAGAAACATTACATGACATTAACTTTTGACAAGCAAATGACCTCAATTTTTGTGTAGTGCTGTAGTTGTTGTTGCTTTGTTTTTGTTTCTGACAACCAATTTAAGGCCTGAGTGTTGTTGTGCTATTTGTAAAAATATAAATTAACACTTCTTGAAAGTTACATTTCACCTTAAGTTTTCTAAAAGAGAAAAAATAAACTACAGCCTGAAAATATGCTATATATTTAGCATAAATAATTAAAAGCTATTTTTAAGGAATATGTAAGCAAAACAAAACTGTTTAAATCTCTCGATGTTGTCTTAAATTTGAGTAAGGTTTCAATACCAACTAGCTTAATTCATAAATATTCCAGATTATTCTTTGGAATTTCTGTATTGCAAACTTATTTGTTTTAAATAAATAAAAAAAACTTCATAATAATCTAAAGATAAACTTGGTTTAAGTAAAAATCATACATTATCTATTAAAATTTCTTTAAAAACTGTTAAAATATATACAAATTACACTGTATGTATCTAAAAAAAGTATAATTTCATGATCATTATTAAATTTGTCGTTGTTTAAATTGCATAATTTTAGTTAAACTTGACTAAACTAAGTTTGGTTAAACTTTACTTTTTTAAGTTTAGCTCTTAAAAATATGTAAAACTATTTGGTTTAAAATAAATAAGAAAAATTAAAAACTTAATCCGGAGTTAAAATGTGCTTATTTTGTTTGTTTGCTACACTAAAAGGTGTAGCAATTTACACTGGATATCTATTAAAAGTATAATTTCATGACTCTTTATCAAATTTGAGATATATTAATAAAAATATTAATGTGGAGTTAGACTTGGTTTAGGAAAAAATATGTTTCAAAAGAGTAGCAAATCTTAATCTGGTTCAAACTTGCTTAAACTAAGTTTAGCTAAACTATAATTTTTCAAGTTTAGCTCGAGCTTGTCAAACCATTTGATTTAGTGTTTATTATTAAATTTCTTATTATTTAAATAGCATAAATTGGGTTAAACCTAAACTATGTTTAGCTAAACTACAATATTTTAAGTTTAACTCTCAAAAAATATGTAAAACTATTTGGTTTAAAGTAACTAAGAAAAATTAAAAACTTAGTTTCGAGTTAAACTTGGTTTAAGTAACAAATTATAATGTATTGTTCTAAAAAGTAAGATTTCATAACTATTATTCAGTTTTACATTATTTAAATAACTTAATTTGATTTACACTCGCTTAAACTAAGATCAGTTTAACTAAATTATTTTAAGAATAACTCGAGGTTGTCTTACACTTTGATTTCATATCTTTTATTAAATTTGATATCATTTAACTAACTTAATTTCAGATAAACTTGTTTAAACCAAGTTTAGTCAAACTATATAATTTTAAGTTTAACTTACGAAATCAATATAAAATTATTTAGTTTTGAATAAATAAAAAAATCTAAACCTAATTTAGAGTTAAACTGGATTTAAGTGAATACATGTTTCAAAAAATAAAACTCTTTTAGTACTTCTGGTCCTAAAAATATTTATTTCTTAAATTCAAACTTTCTTAAGATGTTATATTTCTTCATAAAAGACAATCATAAAAGACTATTTTTTTACAAATTCCTTTTGTAGGTCATATAGCAACTCATAAAAATTCCCTTTACGTATTCCTTCAGAGAAAACTATTTCATTACATGTATACAAAACAAAAACTTTTTGCTTTCCATGATAATTATTACAGATGTTTGAGAATTTGTTATAAAATAAAAGCCAAAGAAATTTTTTCTATCTGAACAAAAGAAAACCAAAACTATATTTGTATTTTAAACCAGCAATATTTGTGGCAAATAGAGTTCAAATAAAATTTTAATAAGTTTTATCAAAGTTTCTTTTATTATTTTATATCATAGTTATAAAAGAAAACAAACAAAGTTTAGAGTAAGATTTTATAATATACATATGTACATTCATATAATAATAAAATTTAAAACTTTTGTTAGGATTAAGTTGATAATAAAGGAATGAGTATTAAATATTTATAAATAAGATTCTAAAGACAAAACTTTAAATTGTGGCGAAGAAAAACCCATTTATACCATTTACTTAATAATGTTTTCACGCGCTTACACTAACTTTTAACTTTTGAGAAATTATAAGCCTGTCATTGTTTCTGGTAAGATTATTACAACAACAACAACAACAAAGTCAAAGCAGTTGTCTTTAACCACAAATTTCCCAAGATTATATTCCTATTACCATATTTTTGAAGCTAAAGAAGCGATAGCAAAAAATAAATAAACTGAAAAGACAAATAATATTTCAAGTACGTGTGTTCTTTTCATTAGAGAACAAACTCTTAGGCAATTATACCAGACGTACATACATATACATATACGTACGATAAGTGTATGTTAAAAAATGACAGAGCACGAGTGTGTGTGTGTGTTCAAAAGAACACAAATAAACAGTTACCTTCACATACTCTCATACTAAAACACAAAAAGAAGATATAGGAATCATTAAGAAATATAAGAGAATATGTTAGTTTTTTTTTATCGTACAATTTCAAAGCATACTTTAAGGCTATGCCAGTGTGGGTATGGGTATGTGTGTATGTACACATATTTCATTCAGCTAGACATTTATTCATATTACGTGGTGTGAATTGAAATATGTACTTGCTGATTTCTCTGTAATTTCAGTGTTTGAGAATGTGTATAGGACTGTGTGCATTTCAGAAATTTTTTTTGTTTCTGTGTGAATACGCAATGTGTTTCAAAGGAACCACAAAATATCTTGTTATTTTTTTGTATCCGTTTTTTAATACATTTTTTTTGACGGGAAATGGTATTTTATTAAAAGGTGTTTAAAAAAGAGGACAAGGAAATTAAAGATACAAAAAATATGATTTGATAATTGTAAATAATTTTTTATTTTTTTTTAGTTAAACTTGGTTAAACCAAGCTTAGCTAAGCTACATTATTTTTAATTTAATTAAAAAAATTGTCTAAAATTATTTACATTAAAATGAGTAAGAAAATTCATCTAAAGTTAAATTGGTTTAAATTAAATTATGTTTAAAAAGTGAAACAAATTACGCTTTATTTTCTAAAACACACAATTTCATGACTGTTATTAAATTTGTTATTATTTAAATAGCTTTATTTGGGTTAAACTTGCCTTAACTAAGATTACTTTAAGTTTAACATGCAAAAAAATATTTAAAACTTTTTAGGTTTATATAAATAAAAAAATCGAAACCTAATCTAAATTTAAACCTGGTTTAAGTAAATATATGTTTAAAAAGGTGAACAAATTACGCTTAATGACTCGAAAACACACAATTTCATGCATCTTATTTAATTTGTCATTATTTAAGTAGCATATTTTTTGTGTTGAACTTGCCTTAACTAAGATTAGCTAAACTACATTTTTTGAAGTTTAACTTATACAAAACATTTAAAACTTTTTAGATTTAAACAGATAAGAAAATTTTAAACTTAATCCAGTGTTAAATTAGGTTTAAGGAAAAATTATGACTTTATGACTTTAAACCAACATAATTTCATGACTCTTATTATTGTTTTAAATATTAAAGTAGCTTAGTTTCGCTTAAATTTGTCTTAACTAAGATTAACTAAACTGCATTCTTTAAGGTTAACTTGCAAAAAATATCTAAAGTTATTTAGATTGAAATAAACAAGAAAATTCCAAATTAATCTGTAGTTAAACGTGGTTTAAGTAAAAATAGGTTTAAGAGTTAAAGCAAATTAGGCTTTACGATATTAAAAAATACAATTCGATGACTCCTATTACATTTGTTATTATTTAAATAGCATATTTTGGGTTAAACCCGGCTAAACTAAGATTAGCTAAACTATACTTTTTTAAATTTAACTTACAAAATATAACTAAGAATATTTTTTATTCTAAATATATAAGAATATTTGAATCGTAAACTGCAATTAAACTTGGTTTAAACTACTTAAAAACATTTATATACATATATTTTACTATAAACTATATTAAATTAAAGTTTGAACTCATTCTTAAATAGATTTTTAAATAAACTGATTGCTCTTTAGTTTATAATATATTGTGTTAAATTTATTATATTTTTAAAACTAACTTTTCTCCACACCCTTTATTAATCTCTGATTAAAATACAGCAAAAATACTTTTTGTTAAATATTTTAACAGACAAAAAATATGCTAAAAAAGAAAATGAAAAGAAATGTAAAACATATCATATTGTTAAATGATACTTGAATCGAAATGACAAATTAAAACGGAAATGAAATTATGTTGGCGAAAAAAAAACAAAAAAAAAAATTAAAAAATCCTTAACGACGATTCAGTCAAGTGTATTAAAAAAGATAATACCAGCACAAGTATTTGCAAAAAGGAAGAACAAAAATAAAAAACAATAATTCAAAAGAATTTTAATCAAATTGACAGCTGTTAAAGGTGGATAAAAAAAAACGACAAACAGATAATTGTAATATTTATAAATTCGTTTAATGTTACTTTTCAAGGACTGTCATTAATGTAATAATGGCATTTAGTAGGAGGAAAAAATAGTCTGTCTTAAAGGGACATAATGCTATAATTTGAGATAAAAAGTGGTAATTTATGAATATTTTAATTGAAGAATACTATTTGTCGATATAGGTGCGTAAATGTGCTACAAAAATAAGTTAAAGTTGGTTTAAGTAAAATTATGTTTCAAAAAGAAATTAAGTTACGTTGTTTGGCTCTAATAATATCATTTAATGATTAAACTAAGTTTAACTAAACTTTAGTATTTTAACATTTGAACCTATTTTATTTAAAAGAAAATAAGAAAATTCTAAACCTAAACTGAAACTAAACTTGGTTTAAGTAAAATTATGTTTTAAAATGAAAATAAACTAAGAAATATTGCTTTAAAAAATATGATTTCTAAACTGCTAGTAAATTTTCTCATAACTTAAGTAGCTTAATTTGTCGTAAAATTGGCTAAACTAAGTTTAGCTAAACTTAAGTATTATAAGTTTAAGTAATAAAAAGTATATGAAAATATTTTGTTTTAAATAAATAAGAAAATTCTAAACTTAAACTGAAGCTAAACTTGGTTTAAGTATAATTATGTTTTAAAAACTAAATAAATTCAGCAATATTTGGACTGCCAATAAATTCTCACAATTTAAGTAGCTTAATTTGTCGTAAACTTGGCTAAACTAAGTTTAGCTAAACTTAAGTATTTTAAGTTTAACTTATAAAAACCATGTAAAACTATATTATTTTAAATAAGTAAGGAAATTTAAAACTTAAACTTGGTTTAAGTAAATTTTTTTTTCTTAAAATTTTTGATAAATTACATCCTTATGATGTTAAAAAAAGGTTTTAGAATAGTCTATAAATTGGGTGTAACCAACTAGTTTTATTAGACCTAAATTTATCTAAACTAAGTTAAGCTTAATTTTAATATTATAAGTTTAACCTATAAAAAAATATATAAAGCTATATTTCTTTAAATTGAACCAAAATGTGACAGTAAAAATATTTTTTATTTCCAAAATTTGTATATGTTTTTAATTAAGTCACTTTTTGTTACAGTTTGGTTTTAAACAAGGCATTTTTTTTGCTATATGCAGCAATGTAAGTTAAACACTAACCACCCATTTTTTATGTGTGAGTATGTGTTTTGTGCAGTTTTGTACAACATAAATTAGTTTTTAAATTACAGCGCCTAGATTTCCATGTTAAACACTCATAAATTTTGTTTAACAAAACAGGTTGCTAGTTTGTGATTTCAAATTATTATCATTCGGCTATGACCAAGTATCATGCACATGCAGGTATTAACATTAAGTACCGCCATATGACCCATAACAATCTGATACTTTTCAACTTAATCAGCAAAATATATGTGTGTATATATGTTTTTTATATTTTTTGTTTGCCACAAATTGTGTAGGACAAAAGCATAGCTTATAGTTTATACTTATGTTTGGATGTGTATGCAACAGCTGTTGCACGCCACTTGGCATTTAATTGTTAAAAAATAGCAAGGCAACAAAAAAACTAGTTTTAAATAGTTGGCCCACTTAAAGTTCAGTGAGTCGCTTGGTTGGTTCGTCGTTTCTAGCTGAGTTTCTGTTGTGCTTTCTCACTCGAAAATAGTCACTTGCTATTTAGTGCAAAGTGTAGTTCTCGTTAGGCTATGGTAGTTAGTGTGGTAGGTAACTAACTACTACATCTTTAACAAGAAAAACATTT
This sequence comes from Bellardia pandia, assembly GCA_916048285.2. NCBI lineage: Eukaryota > Metazoa > Arthropoda > Insecta > Diptera > Calliphoridae > Bellardia > Bellardia pandia. The sequence goes on along the minus strand of OU696533.1, from coordinate 95,725,010 downwards.
ATAACAGTCATGTTTAATTTTACCCTCATTTAACAAGAACAATCTGTATCGCAAACAACCAACTGGCAACACACAACTCAAACAGTGTTCTTTTTTAAAATACAAACGATTTTTTTCTACTTTTCTATTTTTTTTTTAAATAAACCTTAGGAGTATAGAAAACTGTACACTTGTATTTAAAAATATAAAAAAAAAAAATTAAAAAAGGCAGAGGAATAGAATCCCATCATAAAAGTTGTGACAAGTCCTGAAATGAGTAATGAAAAATATAAAACATGGCCGATAACAAGCGGATTTTTTTTATTTTTTGCCTTGTGCCAAGACAATTTAAAAAGGGAAATAGGGAAATGGTTGTAAATATAAAAAATATACTCGTATATATGTGTAAAAGTTGAAGGTTAGTGAGAAAACACATAAAGATTATTTTAAAGAAATTGTAAAAGTAAATGTAAAAGTACTAGAAATTAGAAAAAAAAAACTAACATAATTAGGGAATTCACATCGTGTACTATTGTGTTGTATTTATCATATGTGCTAAAACTTTACCACAGTTGTAATAAATATGTTGTTGGTATTTTTCATGTTTAAATATTTTAAGACAATACAAACTGAGGTTGTCTGTTTTTCATGTGTACTATGTAGTATGTTCAGTGTCAGCTGTTTTTTGTTAACCGTTTTGTATTTTTTTATTCCTCTGTTTTGAAATAATTTTGCAAACTTCTAAACCATTAATATTAATTTAATTAGTAAATATTAAAAAAAAAACAGGGAAGTTATACAAATTTATAAAATGGAAGTATAATCTATTTCGGTAAGTTTTTGTGCACAAAAAAAAAGAAAAACTTCAATTAACTGCTGTTACAGATAAAGCCAAAGAAAAAATCCCACAAGCAAGTGGTCTGTTGCCGAAGAAAATGCGCTTGTTGACTTATTAATGGACAATCTTGATGTAGAGGTTTGTTCATGTGTAAGAGACCAATGGCACAATCATATTATAGGCGCTTCGCGGCGGAAAAAGGTATTGCTATTGAGTGGACTCCTGTGCGCTCAAAAGTACGGAACATGCGTGTAAGTTACAATAAAGCTAAAGCTTGGGAATGTTCAACAGGCGCTGACAGTATGGATGGGAACACGGTGAAAAGTAAGTTTTTTGAGATTTATTAAAATTAATGGCAGATGTTTTTATTGATACCAAATCGAATCTTTTTAGATGCTCTACTTAAAATGTGCAGTTTTTTTTTTTTGACGAGTTTGATCAACAGACAATGAATAACATAAGACCTTTTGCTGCCAGAGGGAAGATTTTGGCACTCCCAGATGAACACTTCTTCGATTCAACATCAAGCAGATCATGTTCATCGTAAAATTTTCATTAATATCGTCTTCCTCTTCTTCATCGCCTATACATAAACTTTTTTATTTAAAAAATAAAAACAAACAATTAAATTCTTACTTGCTTCAACCATTAGTATGTCGGATGCGAACGTTTCACACAAAACCGTAAAAATTTTGTCTTTTTCGCTTCTTGTCGGCATTTTTTTTCAAGTTGATTTGACGTTTTTATGACTTATGAAAATACAAAATGCTACTCACATACATATGTAATATTTATTCAAATATGACTTTACGACTTATGACTCAAAGCCATCATGTGAATTGCCTAAATATTTTAGCTGTTTTGTAATTATCATACTTTCCATTAAGCTTTCCAAAATTAATCGTGACAAAGAGAGAAGAGAAATAGAAAATTATATTCGGTTTCAGAAATTCTGTTTAAGAAACATCTGGATTTCTCGATATTGTGGAAACAAATTCTCTGATTGGATTTTAATAACCAGGCAGTGCTGTTGCATTTAAGAACAGTCAAGGCTACGTTACGGTTACTCCCAGATAAAGGTTGCAGAAGGGAATAAGACCCCTGCAATACTTAGTACCAAGTTTAAATGTTTAAACTGTAATCAACCGATAATAGACTGATGGAGAAGAATACTATTTAGCGCATTACTTACTTACTTCCTTAATGCAAAACATCCAGTATCAATCAATTTGATTAATTTTTTTTTTAATTTTTTAGTTCTTTAAACTAATATTTTTAAAAACTGTTGAATAAGTTTAGGATTTTTTAAAAAAAAATCAATTTTGTTGAAATACCAAAAATATACCAGCCAATAATTTTGTCGACAAGTTTACTTAAGTTTTTTATTATTTGCATATAATAAATTGTTCAAGTGATTTTTAATTTTAAAACATTTTCCTGTATGTATAATTTAAATCAATATTCTGGCTACATAGTTACCATCCATGTCTATTTTCTAGTTTTTTAAATCGATTTCCTTTTGAACTCATAAAATAAAATCTTTAGTTACAAAACTTGACATTTTGCAGTTGTTTGTTTGCATTCGATAATAGAAAAAAAACTGACACATATCTTTGGTTTTCTCTATTCATTTACAAATAACCTGCAGTTGAAGCCAATGCCACTTTTACATAGAAAGCCTTTTGTCAACAGCATTGCTGTCAGCGCGTCTACACACTTATATCTCGTATAAAAAAAGGAACATAATTTCAATGCGTTCCAGTGAACACAGTCAGCAAGTTATAGTTACTGATACCAAGCATATGTCATTGTGTGCTCCCTCCTTACCCCCTTTTAACTTAACATTTCATGCTAACTAAGGCTGTCTATTTTTCTGAATTGCACTTTAGCGAGAACTGTCACTAACAAACGTTTTCTACAAAAGCAAATTTAACAAATGAAATATAATTGTTAGGCAACCAAAAAAAAAAATAAATAAATAAAAATAAACTGCAATAAACATACCTTTGTCATTGGGATCAAATTCAGCTTCCAATTCAGCTTTGGTGGGCTCATGTTCTGTAGCGGCACTAGCGGCTGCATTAGCAGCAGCGGCAGCGGCAGCGTTAGCAGAGCCAGCCGAAGAAGTGGTAGTTACAGTTTCTGTTTTCTTCATGGTGTTTCGAACTTTGTGTCCTCTAAATGCGGCTTGGATTTTAACAGCGGCTTTTGCTGGAAAAGATATTTTAGACAAAACAATGATTACAACTAATATAAAAAACTATAAAACTTTCTAAAATAATCAACAATTCTTTAAAGCAAATGCCTTCTTTTTAAATGTTTTTAAAATCTCGGTCCAACAATCTTTTTATTTTAAAGCTCTTCAATACATTTTCTATAGTTTTCTTTATCACAATCTACATTTATAACATTTCTGCTCAATGAACAGTAATAAACCGTAAAGAGCAGGATAAATCCTTAGTTTTTGCCAGCAACAGCAGCGTATAAAATGGTAGGTATGGTAAAATATTACGTTTCATTTTCTCCACAGGAATGGTTAATACTTAAACATAAATAAGCAAAACAATATACGCTACGACAACAGAATACAAAAAAAAAAAAAAAAAAAGAACAACAACCCGGTAGATCTGGCTGTGTGGTCAGCATTAATTAATAATAAGTTTAAAGTGACTACACTCTACATTACCTAGAGACACTAAAGTGGCAATTGATGCAAGTGATTACCTATATAATTGAAGGAAGTCCATTGTAAACTAATCGAAGAGACAATTGTAAACTCTATATTATGAAGAGTCATTAAAGTGGCAATTGTCTACAAGTTAGATTACCTGAATATAAAAAGTAACCAATTGCCTGCTCTTGACATTATAACCATAAATGAAAATAAGAATAATTTTAGGTCTTTATTTTGTTCAATTTTAGCTTCAATAGTAAGTTTTATTGTTGTTCAGTCGTTGGTCTTGATGTTGTTCAATTTTAGTTTCAATCGTAGGGATTTATGTTGCTCAATTTTAGCTTTAATCGTTCCTGATGTTGTTCAATTTTAGCTTTAGTCGTAGGTTCTTATGCAGTTTTGTCGCAAGATGTTGTTCAATTTTAGCTTCGACCTTAGGGATTGATGTTGTTCAATTTTAATTTCAATCATTGGGGTTTATGTTGTTCAAACTTTGCTTCAATCTTAGGTATTTATGTTGCTCAGTCGTAGGTCTTTACGTTGTTTATTTTTAGCTTAAATTGTAGGTCTTTATGTTGCTCAATATTAGCTTCAATCGTAGTGCCTAAAGTTGTTCAAAGTTTTCCTTCAATCTTAGGTCTTTATGTTGCTTAGTTGTAGGCCTCCATGTTGTTCAATTTTAGCATCAGTTGTAAGACTTTATGCTATTAAATTTTAGCTTCATTCGTAAATGTTCACGTTGTTGAATTTAAGCTTCAATCGTAGTTCCTGATGTTGTTCAATTTTATTTTCAATCGTTGGGGTGTATGTTGTTAATTTTTTCATTCAATCCTAGGTATTTATGTTTCTCAGTCGTAGGTCTTTATGTTGTCCAATTTTAGCTTCAATCGTAATTCTTTACGTTGTTCAATTTTAGCTTCAATCGCAGGTCTTAATGTTGTTAAATTTTATTTTCAATCTCAGGGGTTTATGTTGTTTTTTAATTTTAGCTTCAATCGTGGGTCTATCCATTGTTCAGACGCTGGTCTCTATATTGTAAATTTTAACTTTAATCTCAGGTCTTTATGTTGTTAAATTTTATTTTCAATCTCAGGGGTTTATGTTGTTAAATTTTAGCTTCAATCGTAAGTCTTTATGCTGCTAAATTTTAGCTTCAATCGTAAAATTTTATGTTGTCAAATTTTAGCTTCAATCATCATATCTATGTATGTCTCTATGTTGCTCAATTTTAGCTTTAATCGTAGGTCTGGGAACTGCCGGTTATTGCCGTTTTAATACCTACAAATGTCTTTTCTAATTTCACACACACCTCTACCACGAAAACCCAATCCTTCTCTACTCTACGTTGTATAACAAAATGTTCGTCGTTTCGTTTTCCCTATAATTTTATTTTTATATAAATAATTTATCAGCTGTCAAAACATGAATTTCATGCTTGTAAATATTTAATAAACAACATAATAAAAACTGTAGTAATTGTTATTAAGGGTAATAAAACGAAAAGACCATAAAAAATTGGTTACTAAATCAAAAAAAAAAAAAAAACACACTTTCCTGGCTAGTGTTTAAAAATAATTCCTAATAAAAAGCAAAGCAATTGTGATCTAAATGTAGTAAATCGATTGTATTATTACACTTGATTATTAATTACAATACTATATATTTGTAGCAATTATTTGCTATTATATTTGGTAATAAAATACAATTTGTCTGATAGACAATTACAGATGGGAAAAAAACTCATTAAAGATAAGTGAATAATAAAAGTAATTGGGATAATAGATGGTCTCACCTGTGAAATAAAGCAGTGTTCATATAAAATGTGGATATACTCTTGAAAATCGGCAGATAAAACTTTAGTTTTTTCATGGTTATTGTGTTGAAAAATAAATTATGAAAACTAAAACAAAATCGTTCTAACTCAGAACACGTTAAAAAAGAAATATCATAATTCGTGAACTCTATTTCTCAAAAAACGGTGAGTTAAATAGATGATATTTACAGAGTGATAGTGGACAATGAAGATTGCTGAAGACGCCCTTGGCCGGGTAGAAAATGCATTCCAATTTGCCGATTGTTCCAGTACTTTACAATAGTATTCTTAATTATTAGAACTAGTAGCCTGAATAAAAACTTTTCTCTTAAAAAAAACAAAATCTTTTTTTTTTTTTTTTTGCTTGGACCAGCACTCAGGGGACCACCCCTATTCATGGAATGCATTGTGTTGGATCTAGAAAAATAGGTCATAGTAGGAGGGATAGAGGGAGTAGTGTTTGTGAACATTTGATAAATTATGCTAAAATGTGAACAATGTTTTCAATTTAATTTAAATCTTGCTTAAATTTAAGACATTTTTATGCAATTTATTTAAATAGATTTTCCACAAGTTGCCATCAATCTTCATTTTTAGTCAGCCTAAAAATAATCTTCTTAAAAGTTCAATTCTATAAAGATTTTATAGTGGTTTCATGTTTCAAGTCACAAAAAAAACTTCTATTAAATCTTTAACAAAGATTTGGAAAGCAAAAAAGAAATAAATAATATTTGCCAACAATTTTCTGTTAATACAAGGTTGTGAAGTTAATATTTTAAAAATGGCGTTATTATCAATCATTTCGTATGAGTTTTTAAAACTGGTAAAATTCTATTAGACATTTAGAGATTATAAATGACTTTTACTCTGCTTCTTTATAAAACGCTTTTTGACAAATCTAAATCTATAAACCATAGGGACAATGTTTTATGATATATTTCATCACCTAATGTCTTTTTTTTCATTAGTAATATTTTCTATTTTTTTTATACATTAAACAACACAATCAAAAATCAGTTTATAATATATTCCAAAAGAAACTTTTTAAAATATTATTAAGAAGTGTTGCAAATGTCAATCATTTGCAAGGAAAATTTCAGCAGTTTTAAAGCAGTTTTCTCGCCATAAAAATACTTTGAAATTAAAAACAAAAGCTGTTTGTAAAGTTTAACCTTTAAATTTCAAAAACACTCTTAACCACTTAAGTCAAGGAATTTTTTGAATATAACAACTTTTTTTCAGTTTTACATACTTTACAGAAAATAAATAAAAACGTATGAGTAATATTAATAAAGAAATAAATAGTAAAGTATGAGTAATATTATTATTAGCTACACAATTTAATGTACCTACAAATAAAAAATATAATTTTCTTAAGTAATATTCATTATATTAAACTTTAAAAATAGTAGTAGATTTTTACTACTATTTACAATTGCCTAAAAAATATTTTTTCTTACTTATTAAGAAATTATATTAAATTTTAATATTAACTACAGAAATTTCTCATAAATAAAATTTTGAAAATAGTAGTAGATGTCTACTACTATTTTTATTTCTTAATAAATAATAATTATAAATAATAATTATTCATTATTTAGAATTTTTCTTTATATTAAACTTAAAAATGGTATTTCATTGTGTGATTTGCATTATTTGCAAATTTGAAAATAGTAGTAGATTTCTACTACTGTTTTCATTTTATACAAAAATCTTATTTTTAAAGATTTGTAAGATTTTTTTTATATACTTTACTTAAATAATTGTTTTTGTTTAGAAATTGGACTATAAATTTAAGATTGGAAATAGTAGTCGATTTCTACTACTATTTTTTCCATCACATAAACTTTATTTTAAGCAATTTTAACAAATATTCTTTACAGTTTACTACATATATTGTCATTTTAAAGAAATTTGCTGTATTTCTACTACTATTTTAATTTTAGATAAAATTCTAATTTTTAATGATTTTTTTTAACATTTTACTTAAAACTTGCAAATAGTAGTAGATTTCTACTGCTATTATTTTTGCTTTATAGAAAATATTATTGTAAGCAATTTTAACAAATATTCTTTATATTTTACTTAATGTATTGCAATTTATAAAAATTTTAGTGTTTCTACCACTACTTTTTTCTACACGGAAAACTTTACTTTAAGCAATTTTAACAAATATCGTTTATATTTTACTTAATATATTATAATTTTAAAGAAATTTGCTATCGATTTAATTTTGAAAATAGTAGAAAATAAAGAAATTGCTGTAAATTTATGTTTAAAAATAGTAGCAGATTTCTACTACTATTTTTATTTTATACAAAAATCATATTTATATTTATTTTTGTATATATTTTACGTAAAGAATTGTTTTTATTTAAGAATTTGACTATAAATTCAAGTTTGGAAATAGTAGTAGATTTCTACTTCCATTTTTTTCTATACAGAAAACGTGATTTGTAACAATATTAACATAGTTTCTTTATATTTTAGTTAATAGATTTAAATTCGTTAAGAAATTTGCTGTCTAGTCATGTTTAAAAATAGTAGTAGATTTGTATGTTGCAATATGGAAGCAATTTCGAACACTTCTTGCCAGCTGCTTAAAATATTTATCTAGCAAATGATCAAAATGTTTTAATTCTATTAACTTTATTTTTACCATCACTTTAATTTTTATTAGACAAATTACCTAAATTGTTCCCATCTTACAAAACGTATGATTAATATTATTTAGTATATGGATCAAACCTAAAACTAGGCAATATATTTATATAAAAACCCCAAAAAACCATTAGTATTGCGTTATAAATGTAAGTCTTTCAAGCCTAAACTTATAAATTAATCTTTCTATACTTAATAATCCTGTCAACCGAAATTTACTTTTATACTTAACTTTTCACATTTATTTTTAACCGACTTTGGCAATTGTTATTACATAGATGTATGTACGTACAATAAATGTGTGCTCGCAAAGAATTTCCCATTTAATAATGTTGCAGAAGTGACATGTGTGGAAATGCTCGTAAAAATATATATATGTACTATAAATTGTTATAAACCCAAAGAAAATTCAAGATTTCTAACACACACACAAGTAACACTTAAAATAAATAATGATGGTAAACCGCAGGGTATAACGATTTCCCTTTAGTTTTTCATCTCAACTCTTATACGTGCCGTTAAACCTTGAAGCAAAAAAGAATTAATATAACTTACTCGTATAGTACGCTGGTAGGCAAACTAAATTTGTATTTTAAAGGGTATTGGTTTGAAGCCAGGATGTTGTTTTAAAAAGGGAAATTTCATTTTCAAATTAATTCAGCTGAATTTTTACAAAAACCCTAACCTTAAAATAGTGTTAAATAGGCGGAACAGCTTTGTTTTTGTAAAATTTACGCACTATTATTTCATAAGCCTATTAATTTTTTATTGTGACTTCCTTAATAAACTAGTATTTTGCAGCGTCATTAAGTAATTTTGTATTTATTAAACTTAATAATTTTGTTTTTTTTTTGTTATTTACTTTATATTCGAATTTGCAAATAGTAGTAGATTTCTACTACTATTTGATATTGCTTAAAAAACATATTTTTACAATTTTTAATATTAGTTCAAGTTAAAAAATATTATTTCTTTAGGAAATTTTATTTATATTCAAGTTTCCAAATAGTAGTAGATTTCTAGTACTATGTTGGTACTTCCAAAAAGCAGTATTTTAACCATTATTATGACCTTTTCAATATTATCTACTTCAAAATATAATATTATCTAATTGAAAATAGTAGCAGATTTCTACTACTTTTTCATTTTTTTTCCAAAATTTATAGTTTCACATATTTTTTATATATTTTACATAAAAAAGGTGTTTCATTAAAAAGTTTGCTGTGTAAACAGGTTTGAAAATAGTAGTATATTTGTACTACTATTTAATTTTTTTCCAAAAATTATAGTTTTACATATATTTAATACATTTTACATAAAGAAAAGTGTGTCATTAAAAAGTGTGCTGTTTATTCAAGTTTGAAAATAGCAGTAGATTTCTACTATTTCGTTCATTACAGAAATCTAAATTTTTTAGCAATTAGTTGGTATTTTCTTGAGAATTCTCTAAGAATCTTTCTTGTTATAGACTTATCTAACATATTAAACTTACATTTAATATTACTTAATTTTTCATTTATGAAAAAGTGTTTCTAAGTTTTACTATTTTACACTTGAAATAACCTTCACTGGGAACATGAATTCCTATTTTGTTTTAATTTAATTTTTCCTCAATCATTATAAATTCTTATAAACAACGTTTTTTTCTTTCTGTGTTGTCCCTGAATGAAAATAAATTGTTATTTTTTTGCGCAAATAATTATAATTCTACAGATTTGTTATGCTCATTTCATAGTAAAATTCTTTCCTATAGCTAAATACATTTATTTTTTCAAGTATCTACCTTTAGGTTGGTTGTGTGTTTTTTAGTATTTTATGTGATGTTTTGCTAGTCTTTAAATGTTTTATCACAATTTGCTGTTGACAGTTTTGTATTTTGCTGGGTGTAATTACCAGAAAAAAGAATGCAAACATAATAAAGGAATTAGTGAGACAACAAGTAGAGAAAAATTAATGAAAAATAAATTATTTTGAAATGATGCAATGGTTTTTGTTTAATAAGCAAATTGTGATTAAAAAATTTATAGATTTTAAATTAAGTTAATCTAAATATTAAGGTTTGAATGAATCTAGAATGTCAGTAAAATGTTTACGTAGTTTTAAAGTTAAATGAAAGAAATTTGTCGTTATGTATCAATTGGTTCTACAAAAATGAGCTATTTTATATTCTAAAATAGTTTATTTACTTACAAACTTTGAAACCTTTAGAATTTAAACGATTTTTTGAAATTTGTATACCCCTAAACGTATGATTGATAATAATTATTTCATGCAGTGATCATATGTTGCGTATGATTAGTATTTATTTAACATACTTTATCAATAAAGTATACGTAAATAACTATCATTTTGATTAAATAATTTTTAATAAAATTATTTGTAAATAATTATCTCTATTTTTCATTTATTTTCAACAAAAAATTCAGCTGGTTTAGGTCACCTTACCTCAAATTATTTCTATAAATAATTTGTTCTGTAAATAATCTAACACTTAACGAAAATTAATTAAAATTTCTCTTCACCTGCCTTTTTACAGTTTCAAATTCTGTTAAAAGATTTATAAACCCTAACTGTACTCTTCACTTCTAAAAACTTGGTGGGTAGGAAATGTTTTGTATCAAAAAAAAAAAAAGAAACCTGAGAAAATGAAAGCAAAAAATAAATCTAAAACTAAATCTCATTTAATATATATAGAGAATTTAACACATGTGTGCCTTTCTATTGCAGTTGTTGTCATGGTTATTTGTGAAATGTGAACTGGACATGTGGTTTAAACACACATGTGGAAATAGTTAAATAAAACCTTTATTTACAAATGGCCTCTCTGCACCCACCCCCTCTTACCCTGTTAATATTGCTATATAAGTATTTATATTACTTGTCGTATGTAAGCATTGATAATAAAATATAAGTAATGATATTGATTAAAGAGTCAGCTATAAATAATCTAGTGCCAGGTTTGTGGTGGCAGCCACAGTGGGCTAACACAAAGAATACAAATGATTTGTATAAAAAAATTGTAGGTCAAAGTTCATATAAAGTTCTTTTTGTCTATAGCTTGCTTATTTCTCTGGCTAGGCCTTAAAGAGTTATGACAAGATTTGTAGACTATTTTGTTTAAACATAATTGTTATGTATTTTCATTTAGAATACTTAGGATTTATATGTATGTATGTCCCAATTATGTAAATCATTTTGTTTCATGTTTTCATATTATTTGCAATTACATCGAGAAAAAGAGAGAGAGAGAGAGATAGAGAGAGAGTAAGAAAAAACGCTTGCTAAAACAAATTTGTCAAATTTACATAAGTATTTATTACCCTTAATCAGTCCAAATAAAATGTCAACAAGAAAATCTGCCACAAAATGAAAAATAAAAACAAAAAATACAAATTGCCAAAACCCCAACCAACCATAAATCATGTTAGCAAACAAGTTTCCATGTTTAAATTAACGAGAAAAACAAGCTGAAAAAAGAAATTACATAATAAAAAAAAAACATTTCACATTTTAGTAATTAATTAAATTAACCACGTAAGGGCAAAGAAAAAAAACATGAATGGCATATTTAAAACAGAATAGAAACGAACAAATTTATTTGTACAATTTTTCATTTATTTATTCAATATAACTTAAATTTTCATTTAGAAATTTTGTACATTAAACGATTACAATACTTTAATTGTTAATATTTATTCGAGTAATTTTTATAATCTTTTTTTCATATTCTGCAATTACAAAGAATTAATCGATTAAACACAAACAAATATTTTAAACGATTAAATTTATTCGAATAATTTCTATTTATTCGAAAAATTTTAAATTATTATTTATACAAATAATATTTAACAAAAAAAAACATATTTCTTAAAAAAAATAATCAGAATCGGATATTTTAATGGATTAAATTTATTCAAATAGTTTATATTTAGTTAGAAAATTTTATACAAATAATGTTTAATTAAAAAAAATCTAAAAAAAAAATAATCGATTATGTACTGGATGCCGAATATTTTAATCGATTAAATTTATTCGAATAATTTAGATTTATTTGGAAATTTTTAAATTATTAATTATACAAATAATATTTATCAAGAAAAATTTTAAAAAACCCGATTACAAAGAACCGAATATTTGAATCGATTTAATTTATTCGAATAATTTATAGCTATTTCGACAATTTTAAAATTGTGTTTATACAAATAATATTTAACTTAGAAAAAAAAAACTTTTTTCCTAAAAAAAATTAATCGTTTTCTGGCAACCGAATATTTTAATCGATTAAATTTATTCGAATAATTTATATTTAGTAAAAAAAAAATAAATTTTCTATTTATAAAAACAATTTCTAACTTAAAAAACTGTTTTTCCTAAAGAAAATGAATGGATTACTGGGAACCGAATATTTTAATCGATTAAATTTATTTGAATAATTTATATTTAGAAAATACAAAATTTCTATTTATAAAAACAATCTATGACTTAAAAAAATTGTTTTCTTCAAAAAGTTAATCGAATACAAATAACCGAATATTTTAAACGATTAAATTTATTCGAATAATTTATATTTATTTAAAAATTTTGAATTTAATTATTGTTTATATAAGTAATCTATTTACTCTATAATTTCTTTTTTTTCAAGCAATTAGGTCACTTTTAGTATTTATATAAAAATTTTCTATATATTTATTTTTATATCCAATATTTCGCTATCATTGTGATAGCAAAATACTAAAAGTGACCTAATTGCTTGAAAAAAAGAAATGATAGAATATTTAAAAAAATGTTCGAATAAAAGAACTAAATAATTAATCTATTTATTCTTAAAAAAAGTAAACGATTACAGGGAACTGAATATTTTAATCGATTAAATTTATTCGAATAATTTTGGAAAATTGTAATTTATTTGTTATACATATACATACCCCCTTATTCATAAAAACTTACAACAGGTTTATAAAGCAAATTTCTATACAAAATTTGTTTTATAAACCTCTTATAAACCTGTTGTAAGTTTTATGAATAGAGCCAATAATCCTTAATTAAAAAACATTTTTCATTAACAAAAATTAATCTGTTACACACAACCGAATATTTTAATCGATTAAATTTATTCAATTATTCAAAAATTTTAAACACAAACGAATAAAAATAACCGATTAATTTAATCGACTAAATTTATTCGTAAAATCGAAATTAATGAATTACAATCGAATAAAGTTATTCGTACAATTTATGCATATAAAATGTATTATCAAATTGTTGTTACAAGTTCATTTAATACTTTCTAGCGTGTGTTCTTGTTTGTTTTCATGTGCCATAATCCCATTAGTCTCTGACATACTTCAAATAAACTGTAAATAATTTCCCCATTGATAAAATTAAATACAATTAATTTAGTTCAGTTGACTTTAGTTTGTTGTTAAAAACAACATGTTGTTGGGTTATGTTTTGCGTGTAATACCATGTTAATGATTGAGTTGTTTACTTGGTATTAGATTTGTTCAAATAGATAAATATAGAGAGTTAAATGTAAAATAATTTATGGAAAATCGATTCATTATGTGATTCAAATCATTTGGTTTTATAAAGTTTAGGTTTTAGCATTAATTCTCTGGCATTCTATTTTGAAATTTATCATTGATTTTGATTATTTTAATTCAATTTCAGTTCAACTTTAAATACTTGAAATACTTTTCAATTTTAGCTGAGATAATATTTGAAATTTTTGGAATTCATATTATCGCATTTTAACAAAGCCATACAATTTTATCGTGTGTATCAAACATTTATAATGCACAGAATTGTGTTCATGCAAACAATTTAATATGCAAACACGTCCACACACAATACAAACATACACACACACACTCACCCACATTTAAACACATATATATAAATTCATGGAAGGCAGACATGATTAAACTGTTTCAATACAAGGTTAATTCGTATTTGTGATATAGCAAAATAAAGACCTGCCTGATGCAAATCATCGTCAGTCCTTCTTATATTATTTAATTTTTTTTCTGTTGTGTTAAACAGCTTCGTCAGCAGTTTGATGTTGATGATGATTTTTATACAGGCAGGCAGGCAGGCATGACTGTCATAAATATGAATATGAATTGAAAATATACTAAATATACAAACATATTTGAAGATGCTAAAAACGAGGATGATGCTGGGCGTATTCTTCTATAGTTATATGGTGTGATGACGATGATGATGTTTGTTCTATTTGAGCCTTTAAACAAGGAGTAATAAAAATGTCATGGATAAAATGAAGACTTCTTGAGCAGCACATAAAATATGCATAAAAAATCTTGTGTGTGTAAAAATAAAATTAAAATGCAAAAAAAAAATTAAAATAACTCATTTGCAATTTCCATACAGAGTATTTCAGCGTACTGTGGAGAAGATTGAAATATAAATGGTAAAAATGAAATGGTTTTTAAAGAACTCTGCTTTTACTAATGTTTACTAATTTTCTAGTTCTTTTTTAATTCTGTTCTAGTTCTGTTTTTTTTATTATTATCCAATTTATTTATTATATATATTTATTCTGTGCTATTTTAGTATCTATTTCAGTTCCAGTTCTGTTCTAGTTCTGATCTAATTCTCTTCTAGTTCTGTTCTAGTTCTGTTCTAGTTCTGTTCTAGTTGTGTTCTAGTTCTGTTCTAGTTCTGTTCTAGTTGTGTTCTAGTTCTGTTCTAGTTCTGTTCTAGTTCTGTTCTAGTTCTGTTCTGTTTTAGTTCTGTTCTAGTTGTGTTATAGTTCTGTTCTAGTTCTGTTCTAGTTCTGTTCTAGTTCTGTTCTGTTTTAGTTCTGTTCTAGTTGTGTTCTAGTTCTGTTCTAGTTCTGTTCTAGTTCTGTTCTAGTTGTGTTCTAGTTCTGTTCTAGTTCTGTTCTAGTTCTGTTCTAGTTATGTTCTAGTTCTGTTCTAGTTGTGTTCTAGTTCTGTTCTAGTTCTGTTCTAGTTATGTTCTAGTTCTGTTCTAGTTATGTTCTAGTTCTGTTCTAGTTATGTTCTAGTTCTGTTCTAGTACTGTTCTAATGCTTTTCTAGTTCTGTTCTAGTTCTGTTCATGTTTTATCCATTCTAGTGTTGTTACCATATTTATTCAAGCATAAAATCATATTCAAATTTACAAAACCTGCAACCTTAAGTTGTTAAGTGTGTGAATCCCTGTATTTGTGAACACGTAAATATGTGTGTATAACACTACAGGTATTTGTATGTGTGTTCTTATGAGTATATAGAAGACAAATAAAAGTGTCTTTCCATTTCCGAGATAAGTGCACTAGTTTCTTTATTCTCTCACACACACACCCAGCACTTAAAACTAAGATTGTGATGGAAATGTTATAAAAAAAATTACATAAACGTGAAGAGAACTAAATTTAAAAAGCAAATAATGTGCTGAAAGTATGCTTAGAATTTCAGCAAATAGCAAATTCTCAAGAAAGACATACAGACAGACTATTTGCTTAAGAAAATTATAAATTTTAAGAATATTTATTTCATTAAAATAGAGAAAAAAAACTTTCTCTATTACAACTTTTATAAAACTGAAACAGTAATTTATTTGTCTTGCATTTAAACTAAAAATTTTTAAGGCAAATATTTACATAAAATCGCTTGCAATTTTTCATAGTTTTCTTTTTGTCCACAAACGATTTTAATAACTAAAAGAAAGGAAATCAAATATGTATAATATTTTGCATAACATTCTGCATGTGGACTAAAATTTCAAACATTTGTGTAAATATTTTCATACACATTTTTGCTCTGCTAAAAATTTGCGAATTTCCATTATTCCTTTTTTGTAATTACAAGCTCGTTGAGCACATTTACAAGTGTAAAGCATAGAACATACATATGTATGTAGTGGTAATTCTAACACATGTCTACAATTGCTCTCCAGCAAAACCAAACAGAAAAAAAAACAAACAAGCTGTAAAATAATAACAAATCTAGGTAACAATGTTCACACTTATTTTCAACAATATCGTTAATACTGGCAAATGTATGATGCACTTGTAATATTACGAGTATTAGTATAATAAAAGCACACAACTATTTGAATATATGTATATGTATGTAGGTAAATGGTAAAAAGCAGCACAATTGTAGAGATTTTATGGTGTAAAATTTGGCAAAAAAAAAAATAGAAGAATAAACCACAAAAGATTTAAGAATAAGTAGGTAAGACCATTGCTAAAACTTGTCAAATAAAATGTAACGAAAATTGAAGTAATTTTTTGAGAGAACTAGAACAGAATTAAATTTGCTATAATCTCTTTTTATCTTTTTTTAGGCTTGTGACAGGCTTAGAAACGCTTCTATCAAATAAAACTAATAAAATTTGGCATTTCTTGTGAGTGATTTTTTGTAGGGTTCTCTTTCCCTGTCAGTTTTTTTAATCAAATAAAGAACACTTATTTCTATGTCTATTAGCTAACTTAGCTAGATGTTTATATCCAAATAAAATAAGTTAAATCTGTTTATTTACTCACACAAAAATTATTTTTATATTATTTATAAATATATTTTTTGTAAATTACATGCTGGATATTGTACTAAACAAAGAGAACAAAAGATAATGATATTTCTCTATACACTGTCGGATAAAATAACGTGCGGTTTTGTAACCTTCTTGATTTCCTTTTGATATTAATTCGCAGTGCCTTTATTTGTTGGAGTATCAGAACTATTGACATAAAAATTGCTATTTTATAAATTCGCTCATTTATAATTCTGCTGTCTGGCTAAACCCAGACTTTTTTGAAATGAGAACTTTAACTGAAAAGGAAAGAGATTTGTTGGTATGTACTAGATTGTGAAAATGTGATGAAATAGAAAGCTTTAAGTTCTAAGTTTAAGATATCGGAATCTGCGGTCAGAAAAATAATTACTTTGTATAAAATAAGAAACAAAAACCAAAAGAACTTACGAAAACGTAAGACCACGAAACTGGATGATGATCATATTGCAATTCTAGCAAAAAGAAATTCTTTTACGAAAATATAACGAGTCTTTATTTATTTGAATGTACACAAACACAATTAAAAATGAACACACTGTCTTTTTACACACTTATATTACGGTTTAAGAACACACTTACACACTTTGTTGATCAGCGCCATCTGTTTATAAAATTATTGGTAACAATATTAATACACTTAGTTTTTTGATGAAATTTTCAGAGGTTGTCTCGGATTTTTGCTCATATCTCCGTTATTTGTGGACGGATTTTGCTGATTTTAAATAGCAAACTTCTTGAAAGCATGTCTGATAGAATTATTGAAGATTTGGATCCCGAAGATATCTGGGGACTTCAGATAATTGTTTTCAACAGACAGACAGACGGACATGGCTTAATAGACTCCGCTATCTATAAGAATCCAGAATATATATATGTACTCTATAGGGTCGGAAAATTATATTGTGGATATTACAAACGGAATGACAAACTTATATATACCCTTCTCATGAAGCTGAAGGGTATAATAAAACTATAAACAGGAAATATTTGAAACCAAACTTTATTTTGTTCGACAGTGTATTTCATATGAATTCTGTAGCATGTGCAAGACAGAATGCATATTTATAAGATTAAAATCTGTAAACAGATTTATGGTTTCAGTTTTTTTTATTATTAAATAAAACTTATATTGGCTGTTTGCTTTATGAGTAAGAGTAGAGCAACATGTAAATATTGTATAAAAACTATGTGTATAAAGGTACGGTCACACTTGGCAAATATTTGCCGGAAAACACGTAACCACTAAATAACATATATTTTAATTCGTTTATTTATTTAGAATAAAACAACTTTTCTTAATTAGCCCAAAGCACAACAAATATTTAGTTTTAATTTACTTGATGCTATTTGATCTGGCAAAACTCTTGTAAGAGTAAACAACGTCAAACTAATTTGTGCTAAAACAGTGAGTAAATATTTGCCAAATGTGACCGTGTCCTAACAATTTGTTGTAGAAGATTTTACTCCTGCCCCAATACTATATCAGTGCTTTCGAATATTTTAAGCATTTTCGTTTTTAACTTTAGTTTTCTTTTCAGCTTCTAGAATTTCAACATTTTAAGGTCATTTTATAAATAAACATTGACCGTTTGTATTGAAAACAAAATAGATAACAAAAAGAACACAATAATGCCACAAATACACTTAATACAAATATAAATTAAAAACTAAAATAAATAAATTTTTACGTTATCAAACCATATTTAATCTAGCTGTCCATTTGCTAGCTTTTTAAAAGTCTTCTGTTTGAAGTTTCTGTTTTCCACTTTGTTCTGTGTGTTATGTGTTTTTTTTTATAACGAAAATTTATTTATTTATATCTATTTTACAATTTGTAACCATTTGGTGTGAATATTTTATATCAGCCACATAATACAACGTATAAAATAAAAAAGAATGTAGAAAAAAAGGATTTTGCTTTTTAGAGCTTAACGTTACCCTTTTAGAAAGTGTGAGCGAGAGAGTGCTGGCCACATGTTTAGATTTGTTTATTTATTTAGGTACGTGTAAGTGTAAATTTGTTTGCATTTTATTATAAATAACCGTTTCCGCTGTATGGGAATGTTGAAGGCAACTGATTTGTGTGGCAGCAAAAATATAAGCAGAGTTTTAAAGATTAAGTGTTATTTAAAAGAATATTTAATCGTTTAAAATACTTGGTTTTTTAGGAAAATGTTTCCTTTTTTTAATTAAACATTATTTTTATAAAATTTTCTAAATAAATATAAACTATTCGAAAAATTTTAATTGTAATCAAAATCGATTAATTTTTTGTTTTTTTAAGTTAAAATTCATTTTTATAAATAATTTTATTTTTTTAAATAAATATCAATTATTCGAATAAATTTAGTCGATTAAAATATTCGATTGCCAGTATTCGATTGTTTTTTTTTTAGAAAAGTTCTTTTTTAAATTATAGATTATTAAAGATTATTTGTATAAATAAAAAACTAAAATTTTTGTAAATAAATACATTTCAATTATTCGAATAAATTTAATCGATTAAAATGAACAGTTCTTTGTAATTGATTATTTTTTTTTTGAAAGTTTTGTTTTTTGAATTATAGATTATAAATAATTTTATTTTATTTTCTTCGACCTTTTTTATGATTTTTATTAAATAATTTGTAAGCTTGAGGTCACTTTTTTGTTTTTTATAAAAGATTGTTTTATTTTTATATACAATTAACTCGATATTTCGATTTCCTTTGGAAATCTTCTTCAGGAGTTATTTTAATATTAATAATAATAACAAAAAAGTGACCTCAACCTTACAAATTATTTAATAAAATTTGTAGATTATTGAAAGGGTATTTTATACCAATTATTCGAATAAATTTAATCGATTAAAATATTCGGTTCGCGGTAATCGATTTTTTAATGTTTTTTTTCTTTTTTTATATTAAAAATTATTTAAATAAAATTTTCTAAATACATATAAATTATTCGAATAATTTTAATTGATTAAAATATTCGGTTGCCAGTATTCGATTAATTTTTTGTATTATTAAGTTACAAATCATTTTTATTAATAATAAATAATTTGTTTAAATAAATATAAATTTGATCGTTTAAAATATTTGGTTCCCTGTAAAGAATTAATTTTTACTAGAAAATGCTTTTTTTTAATAAAAATTATTCCAATATATTTAATCGATTAAAATACACGGTTATTTTCAATTTATTATTTTTTTTAGAAAAAGTGTTTTTTTTTGTAATTAATTAATTAAATTAAAAAAGGATTTTATATAAATTATTCGATAAATTTAATCGATTAAAATATTCTGTTCTCTGAAATCGAATACATTTTTTAGAAACCCATTGTTTTAAGTTAAAGATTATTTGTATAAAAAAAAATTTTAAATTTTCTATATGAATATAAATTATTCAAATAAATTTAATCGATTAAAATATTTGGTTCATTTTTTTCTAAGAGAAACGTTTTTTTTTCAGTTAAAGATTATTTGTATATATACAAAATTAAAATTTCCTAAATAAATATAAATTATTCGAATAAATTTAATCGATTAAAATAAGGGAATATTTCGTATTGTATGTTTTTTAACACAAATTTGCTTTAAATTTCTTAAATATAATCTAAAAAAGTATAAAACAAACCCTTAACTGTTTTTTGTATTGTTGTACCAAAATAAATAAAATATTTGCATTGTTGTCAGAGATTAAAATAAGCAAAAAAAATCATTATTTATTTTTTATTGTTTGTCGTCTTAAAAAAATACCAACAAACCGCATTTTTGAGGTTCGTTTTTCTTTTTTTTAGTTTGAAGTGAAATGAAATATTTGAAGTATAAAACAAACAATTCTATAAATAAAAACTTAAATTGAATTTAAAAGTTAAGTATGGTTTTGTTGGTAGAAAAGAGTTATTAAGACTAGAAAAACTTATTTTATGTGGCCAGTAATTAAGTGTTAAGACATTGAGGCTGTAATTTACGCAAAGGAATTTTCTTTGACAACGTGAAAGATCAATTGTTTTGTAAAATTTTTTTGGCTGCAAACTAAAAATAAAGAATCTCTGGTACGTATGAGTGATATTTATTCTACAGAATTTATTAAATATTATTCATAATGTTTTACCATTTTCATTGCAATTACTTTATTTATTTTAATCCTCTTTAAATGTATATGTATGTAAATTTTAATTTAAAATTCTAAAATTTGTATAATTTATATACATTTTCAATGAAATTTTGTAACATTAAATTACATTGTCATGTCCCCCCCCCCCTCTCTCGTACATTTTCAAAATTTATCACCTTTAAAACAAAATGCTAAATGTCATGTGTATGCCAATAAACCTAATATACGAGAGCGGTTGTTATACCACACAAATGGACAGAGAATCAAATTGACATCAAAATTTATGTCGTACAAATGCCTGTTATCTGTCGAACACACAAAGCCAGCAACCCTTAAACACACTAGAATTCAATTTATGTATGTATGTCAATTACTGTTACACAAACAAAATGCTACAAAAAAAATATGAACAACAATTTACAGCGTTTCAAAGGGGAGTAATTTCTGTTCACAAAATGAAATTTTTGGAAACAAAAATATGTATAAATGCAAAGAATTTCTTGTACTACAGATATCGCCCTTTCTGATTAACCCTTAAATGAGTCTAGTTTTTCACTCAAATGAAATTGGCATTTTTAGGCATGTTATAAAATTAGCAGAGATGTAACATCAAACATTTTGCAGGAACTTTCCAAAAAACAACTGAATTCTAACTAATTGGCAAAATGCCAAGAACACTAATGAAATAAATCGCATTAATTCAATAAACATGAGACAAAAATACAAAAGAAAAATGAAGCTTAATACAATTTCTTGTAGAATTTCCGGACAGACAAAAAATATTTAAGCTAATTAATTTGTTTTTCTGTTCACTTGCAATGGGCGTTGTTCTCCAACACAATTTTCCTTTTAACTTAAAGTATAAAGTAATATAAAAAATGTTTTTACTTTTTCAATCAAATTACAAAAATTGATGTTTAGAAACAACAAACAAAAAGCAAAAATAACAAAAGTTTTAAAACATTTGTTATTCAAATCGTTAAGGATATTGTAAAGCAGCAGGAACTGACAAAAAAAAACAGCAAATACCGGAAAATTAATTTCCTTGATTACTGATTTTTAAAAAAAAAAAAAAAAAAAAAAAAAAAAAAAAAACAATTTCTTAAACTATATCTCTGTTGCTATTCAATTAATTTTTTCTTAATGTCCATTTAATAAGCAAGAATTGTACAATAAAATCAAATATAATTTTGCTATTTTCTAATGCAATCGCATAAATTTATTTTAATAATTTAATCGAATAATGCGGAGGTACTTAAAAAATTGTCAATTATGTTCTGTACTTTAATAATTTATAACTAAAAAAACATTTTTCTTAAAAAAATAATCGGTTTACTTAAAACACATTTTTCGTAAAAAAAATTAACGATTACTGGCAACCGAATAATTTAATCGTTAAAATTAATTCGAATAATTTATGTTTTATTTTAATTAACATTTTTTAATTTACAAAAATTTTTTCCTAAAAAAATTTATCGATTATATACTGGCAACCGTATAATTTTATTCAATTAAAATTATTCGAATAATTTGTTTTTTTTTTGAATTTAAATTTTTTAATTTACAAAAAATTTTTCTATTATCTACTGGCAACCGAATATTTTATTCGATTAAATTTATTCAAATAATTTATATTTATTTAGAAAATTAAAATTTTTTATTCATACAAATAATATTTAAGTTAAAAAAAAATCTTAAAAAAACTTAACGATTACTGGCAACCGTTGACAATTGTTAAAATGATTAATGTTTTTTTTGTTTTAAATTTTAATTTACAATATTCAATTAAAACAAAACCATTTAAAAATTAAACGATTACAGGTAACCGAATATTTTAATCGATTAAATTTATTCGAATGATTTATATTTATTTCGAAAATTTAGATTTTTTATACAAATAATCTTTAGTAAAAAAAAAACTTAAAAGAAATTAAACGATTACTGGGAACCGAATATTTTAATCGATTAAATTTATTCGAATAATTTTTCTTTTTTTTTTTTTTTTTGATAATTCTAATTTTTTATTAAAAAACAGTTTTCCTTAAAAATTAAACGATTACGGAGAAGCGTATATTTTAATCGATTAAATGTACCCGAACAATTTATGTTTCTTGCAAAAATGTTAAATTATTATTTATTGATTGTTGTAATTTGTACGAGTTTGTACTGTGTGATATAAAACTTAAAAATTTAGCAAAAATCTTCATAAATATTCTTTTCAAATCAAACGCACAAAAATATGCCTCTATTATTATTATTAGACGCCAAAGGAAATTATCTCTTGGCATAAGCTAAAATTAAGTCATTTACATTTTGACAAAATGTTTATAAAATGGCAACATATGCTGAGTTGCTTACTAGCTTGCAATATATGAATATAAATGATTGACTGACAGTCACGCAATCATGGCCATACATTTAAAGTTAAAGTAAAACAAACTATAAGTATATTTAATATAATACCACAGCTTTTAGTAGCTTAGACTTGTGACACTAAAGATTTCTTAATGTAAATCCTCTCGAACAAACACCCCAAGAAAGACAGATAATCATGAAGATAGACAGACAGATAGTCACATAAAACTGTGTGTAATATTAAGAGAAAATTAGCTTTCATTTTGTTAACCTTAAGGTGTATTTTGTATACATATTTTGTTTAACATTTATGAATTAGAATTCATAAGGCAAAACTAATTTCTAGTTTTGGTATACTTAGTACAGTGAGAGCGAAAGAGAGAGAGAGAAAGAAAGAGACAGAGAAATCCTTTAGTAAAGATATCTCCAAGGATTTATAGAACATTTATTTACAAGGTTAAGGCAAAACAATAGCGCATATTATTTGTAGAGCCAGATAATTAATAAATAATTTATATTTATTTAGAAAATTAAAATTTTTTATTCATACAAATAATATTTAAGTTAAAAAAAAATCTTAAAAAAACTTAACGATTACTGGCAACCGTTGACAATTGTTAAAATGATTAATGTTTTTTTTGTTTTAAATTTTAATTTACAATATTCAATTAAAACAAAACCATTTAAAAATTAAACGATTACAGGTAACCGAATATTTTAATCGATTAAATTTATTCGAATGATTTATATTTATTTCGAAAATTTAGATTTTTTATACAAATAATCTTTAGTAAAAAAAAAACTTAAAAGAAATTAAACGATTACTGGGAACCGAATATTTTAATCGATTAAATTTATTCGAATAATTTTTCTTTTTTTTTTTTTTTTTGATAATTCTAATTTTTTATTAAAAAACAGTTTTCCTTAAAAATTAAACGATTACGGAGAAGCGTATATTTTAATCGATTAAATGTACCCGAACAATTTATGTTTCTTGCAAAAATGTTAAATTATTATTTATTGATTGTTGTAATTTGTACGAGTTTGTACTGTGTGATATAAAACTTAAAAATTTAGCAAAAATCTTCATAAATATTCTTTTCAAATCAAACGCACAAAAATATGCCTCTATTATTATTATTAGACGCCAAAGGAAATTATCTCTTGGCATAAGCTAAAATTAAGTCATTTACATTTTGACAAAATGTTTATAAAATGGCAACATATGCTGAGTTGCTTACTAGCTTGCAATATATGAATATAAATGATTGACTGACAGTCACGCAATCATGGCCATACATTTAAAGTTAAAGTAAAACAAACTATAAGTATATTTAATATAATACCACAGCTTTTAGTAGCTTAGACTTGTGACACTAAAGATTTCTTAATGTAAATCCTCTCGAACAAACACCCCAAGAAAGACAGATAATCATGAAGATAGACAGACAGATAGTCACATAAAACTGTGTGTAATATTAAGAGAAAATTAGCTTTCATTTTGTTAACCTTAAGGTGTATTTTGTATACATATTTTGTTTACCATTTATGAATTAGAATTCATAAGGCAAAACTAATTTCTAGTTTTGGTATACTTAGTACAGTGAGAGCGAAAGAGAGAGAGAGAAAGAAAGAGACAGAGAAATCCTTTAGTAAAGATATCTCCAAGGATTTATAGAACATTTATTTACAAGGTTAAGGCAAAACAATAGCGCATATTATTTGTAGAGCCAGATAATTGAATTAGAATATTTGATTAAAAGCAATAAATAAATTTTTATAGTTTATATAATAAAATTGTACATATTACTATGGTTTGACAATAGCCACAAGGACACCAGATGTAGTAAATTGTTTATTAAAATATCATTTCATGCGGCCTTTATATCTTTATAACTATTACACCAATTTTAATGATTTTCATAACCAATTTACTTAAGACAATGCTACAAATTTTATGTTAATCTCGTTAATTTTGTTTATGTATTGTGGCCATTAGCATGATTTACACACACACACACACAGAATTTTAAGTAAAAATCTTTTGAAAATAACTGGACTGCTTATTTACAAAATACAACAAACTGCTGGATTATACTTAAAACAATAATAAATGCAGCAATAACGGCAACAAATTATGTTGCTAAGCAATTTCCGAGCTTAATTAACTTTCTTTTTAAACGATTTAATTGATTTTTGACGCCACCGTACTTAAGTATGTACATATATCGAGCCATAACCGCCAAAATAATGTATCCCACACCATAATCGATTGTTGTTTTTTTATCGAAATCGATAGTTCAACATCATTTAAAATTATTAAAATTAAATGTATTACACAAAACAATATTTACATTATAAATTTTAAAATAATGGCTTTATTCAAACTGATTTTATTTAAAAAAAAACCTTCCCCTGTAAAATTTTGAGTTTGTGGGATACATTTTTTCGGCGGTTATGGCTCGATATGATAAATATTCCTTATTAATTCCATTCATTTCGATTTAGTATTTTGATCACTACAGTAATTTGCTTATAATTAAAATATTAACAAATTTAACAACAAATCCCAAAAATGTCTATATTTAAAATTTTTATTTTTTTTTTCGAGGTAACTTCACATTTAGCTTTACAACTTTTTCTCTAATAAATTGATTTCAAAGATTTTCAATAGCAATATACTTAGGACAATAATAAACATTATAAAAAAAACTCATTCATTGCGATTTAGTAGTTTGGCCCTGATTGTGATTTACACACACAGAATTGAAGTAAACAAATTTTGACAATCATTTGTGAAAATAACTTTAGTCTTTATTTAAGTAATGCAATAATCTGCTAGCTTATACTTAAAACAAAAACTAAGTTAACAAACAGAAAAACAACCAAGTTTAAAAATTGTTTAACTTTTTGGAGTTTGCTTGATAACTTTTTTTCCACACTAAACCGATTTAAAAGATTTTCAATATCATAGTTCTGATAACAATGAAAGTGTTCAAATTTAAATTCATTAAGCTGGATTAAGTACTTTGTCCTTGAACCTGATTTACACTAACACCTGCTTGTTTTTAACTAAATTTATTTATTAAGTACTTCAGATGCATCACAATTTGTAGTTAGCGTTTTTACTTATTACATCTGCTTTGTCACTGTATTTATCTTATATAGCTAAATTTTTCTCTAGTTCCATTTCTTTCTATTGTTGCTAACTATGCATACATAGTGTTTGAATGTTTCTGTAAATTTGCACTCTTTTGTTTTGCAACTCTATTAAATAAATTTGCAGAGATTTTTTGTATTTTACAATATTATAAATTCCAGCACGTAAAATTTACATAAACTGCTAGTTTATCGATAATCAAGATAAATGTTTGTATAGAAATACATATATAGACAATTACGAGTATGTATATAGTATGTATAAAAGAATTTCTATGTATTAATATGGCCCCTCGACAAAAATTTAAGTTAAATGTTTGAAATTTCCAATACAAACTTACTTAGTTTAGTAATGTTGCAAATACTAAAACAAATTTGTGTTTTCATCAAGAACACCCAACATTTTTTTGACATTAAGCAAACGGGGTCTTTCTAATGATGTATACAAATACCTTTCTAAATCTCTATATATTTGTATGTTTTTTTTTTTTTAAGGAAGTTTTTCTCTAAAAGTTTTTTCTTTATTTGTTTTAAATATTGTTTTAGTTCATTTCTTAAGCTACAAAGTAAATTTTATTTTCATTTTATACTTATTTATACACTCATGTCTTTATATACATACATATTTATACAACTCTTTACTCTCATACCCTTGTGAGTTTTTTCATCTCTTTCACTCTGGTTCTTTGTCATTGTCTAATGCTTTTTGCATTTTACTGCATGCTTGATTGCATATTTCATGCATCATTCATGCTGTTTTAGTACTCGTTCACAGAGTATGAGTACGAGTGAGTTTCTCTCTGTACGTGCAGTTTGATTTTAAGTTAAATAAGTTTTTTTCTTTTCTATTCTATATTATTCAACGTTTATTTATTTTATTGACTCGAAATCAAGTCAAACGTGGTTTCTGAATGTGGTATTTAGGCAAACAAAATGTTATAGAAGAAATTCTAAACAAAAATCTTATTTAAATACATTTTTTTTCTTCTTTGAAATTGAAGAAAAAAGTTTTTTTTGTTAATGAAGAAACAGTGAGAGACATTTAAAATTTAAAGAGAAACTAAAATATTAATTAAAGAAAACGGTATTAGGAAAAATATTGTAGTGTATATTACACATTAGAGAATCCTAAATACTGTGTTAATATTTGCTAAATTATTAAAACAGAATTTCTTAAAATTATTTTATAAAATTGACAATTTTCATATTAATGTTTAAAAGTGAATATTGTGAATAGATTTTCTTATACATACATACATGCATATGTACATATGTATATATTTTACAGCAGCACAGAAACTTGTAAAAAGTTTAGAGTTAGAGTATAAAATATAATAAAAATCTGTTTGTTCGTCTTATTTTCCAGGTAACGGGTGATTCAAATAGATATACTTTTTTCACGTGTGAGTCGTCTCATATTTACCTAGTATTGTTTGGCATTTTATAATGGAAAGACTTACGCCTGAACAACGTTTATAAATCGTTCAACTTTATTACGAACATTCACGTTGTGAGGAATGTGTTTCGTGTACTTCACTCAACTTATGGTCAATATAATCGGCCTACTGAGCATACTATTCGCAACACCATCACCCATTTTGAGACAAAGCATTCATTATTGGACAATATTCGACCGAATAGACTACGTCCAGCACGCTGTGAAAACGTGAAGTTATAGGTCCATATTTTTTTTTTTAAATGATGTCGATGCGATCGTAACCGTCAATTGCGACCGTTAATGTGTCATGATAACCGACTATTTGATGTCTGAAATTGAAACTCGTATTCTCGACGACATTTGGTTTCAGCAAGATGGCGCCACTTCCCACACGTCACATCAATCAATGGATTTATTGAGCGAACACTTCGGTAAGCACATAATTTCACGTTTTGGACCGATCGATTGGCCACCAAGATCGTGTGATATCATACCATTAGACTTTTTCCTATGGGGATATGTAAAGTCTTAAGTTTATGTGGACAAACCCGCTTCAATTCAAGCCTTGGAGGAAAAGATCACGCGTGTCATTCGCCAGTTACTAGTCCAAATGCTCGAACAAGTCATCGAAAATTGGACTCAACGGATAGACCATCTGCAACGTAGCAACGGCCAACATTTGTGGACATAGTCTTCAAAAAATTAATACCAAAAAATGTTCTTTCAAATAATAGTAAACATTCCCCATTAAGTTTGAATTTTCTGTGTTTTTTTTTTCTTAAAAAAAGTAGGGAACCTCGAAATGGATCACGCTTTACTTTAGTTTTTATTGAACTTTATAAAAATGTACAATTGAGGCTTAAATAGGACAACATAAAGACCTAAAATTGAAGCCAAATTTGAACAACATATACCCATACGAAACGAGCTAAAATTTTTAAAGAGCTACAATTGAAACTAAAATTGTTCAACACAAAGACCTACGATTGAAGCTAAATTCTCCAACATAAAGACCTACGTTTGAACAACATAAAGTCCAACGATTGAAGCTAAAATTTAACAACATCAATACCCACAATTGAACAACATTAACAACATCGATTAAAGCTAAAATCGCTGAACAAAAACTCGTAAGATTGAAGCTAAAATTGTTCATAATTATTTAACATAGAGACCTGCGATTGCATCATGTTTTTACTTTTTATTGTAACAAGTTTTAATAAAAGAGTCCACAATATTTTTTATTTATTTTATCGTTATTGTACTGTCATTTTTAAATTACTTTGCTTTTAATCATAAATTTCGTTTAAATAACATGTTATTGTGAATTATTGTAAACGTTATTGCTTACCAGCGTTGTCAACTTTGAAATTTGAAAACGCGCGTAAAAATGGAGAAAAAAACGCACCAAGTTTAGAATTTGTTGTATTCCTTTGTACTAGATATGTAATTAATTTTTTAATTTCATTAATTCTATATGTATACAACTTTTTTAAAAGCGATCAAGATCAAGCCTTTTCTTAAATAAACGAGCTAATAAAGATTAAATAAGCATGTAACCACTCAGAATTTAACTCACAATATGCTATTCGGAACTGAAGTACTAATTGGTAAAAAAGGAATGTTTCAATAGATGCTTGGTACTTTTTTAAAGTAGTTTTGTTTTCTATTTACTACTTCTATTTAAATTTTTCAGTAAAATTTTTAGGGCTCCACTGGGACTCTAACCCTGGAGTTCGTCTACAGTTCAGTAGACCAATCAGGCTACACAAGAATTTTTATTTCCATGTTTAAAGTGTTAATTTTATTTTCAAACAAAGATTTTTACCCTATTCACCTTTAGCAATAACCTTCATGTGACGAATTTCGTCGTATAGATTTTAGGATAATGAATTATTGAAAAATTGCAATTAAAAATTAGTTAAAATAAAGAGTTCTTCACGTTTTCGGAAAAATTAAAAACGGCATCGAAATTAACAAAAAAGCGAACCGCACATCAACTACGGAATTTTTCGCACAAAAATTTAAAAAGAGCACCAAAAATGGTGCGAAACGCATCAAGTTCACAACGCTGTTGTTTACATTTTCTTAAAGTATGACAATATTGTTGAGTGTATGAGAGCCAAAATATTTGAGTGCAGACAACAATGTCAACATATAATTGTTAGCGCCGGCTAACCGTAGGTGGCTGTGGTGGCGGCGTATAAATATCAACTAAAGAAAAGCTACTCATTCAGCTCAATCATGAATAAAAATTGCGCGGGAGTTTTTTTCCTTTTCCCATTTTTCCTATTCAAATTCAATGTTAAAAAAATAAAAAGGAAAAAAACTCCCGAGGAATTTTTATTCACGATTGGGCTGATTAACTGGCATTGATTTGAACTCTGTATTATTTGACTTCTAGAACTTACATATTTTTTTCTTTCTTTTTTTTAAGTAATAAAATTCAATTTCTTGACATATGTACCTGTAAATATACAAAAGAAAATTGTTTAAGAAAAAAATGTTTAAAAGTATAAGTTAAACCTTATGCAAATTATATTTGATAATTTTTAAATTTATGCTTTTATAGAAAATAATAATTTCACTAAAATACATATTCATCACAGCTAAGAAGTATAACAAATTATTTAAATCTTATTTATATCACAATAAACAATTGTTCTATCCCATGGTAACAGTTTCATGCCAGTTAATGCCACTGCTGAGAAAAAGCAGTAAAAGCAAAACCTGTTTTGCTATTGTGAATGTAAGAAATGTTATGTATTCGTTAAAACTTAATGAAATACATAAAATTGTTGATTTTGTAAAACATTGCTTCACCATTTTCAAATATTGCCATACAAATGTTTGAAAAAACTAAATTTATATAATTAGTAATAAAAACGTTGATGCTTAATAACAAACCGAACCTCGAACAACTAATCGATATTAAGAAACATGAGTTTTAATTTGGGAAAAGATCCAGAAGACGGTTTAGAGGAAAGGGGAAATGCGGGTGCATTAAATGAGACTGAAGAAACAGAACTTCATAGAGAGGAACGCACTGAAGCTGATCGGGAGATGGAGGAAACTGACTCCAGCAGTACTTCTGAGCATGATGAATCTGAATCCGATGAATTGGACACTAGCGAGGAGGGAGCGAGTTATTATAGGCCCCCGAATGATACTTTTCTCTTGGATCTTGGGCAGTTCAGTCCCCAATCCTCTGTTGAACAAGCCATGGCCGAGTTCGAACGAATGTTTCAATTCCTCAACATCATCGGCGCAAAGGAGCGTAAAGTTTTGGTTGTCGGCTCTAAGGGAAAGAAGAAGTTGACCAAAACATTTTTACATCAGTGTTCTTGCAGACAAGTTCTCTCAGGCCAATCCGAGCTTTTACCAGCAGATTCGATTGACGAAGAATCCCGTCCGGGAACATCGCGACAGACTGCTGCCAGTTCAACTTTGAAAGCCCAGTCTCCGAAGGCCTCCCCTCAGAAGTTTGGATCAATTCTGTCCCAGTCTCATCAAGAATTTGTATCTAAGTTACACCCCTTCCTACAGCGCTTGGTTATAGGGATCAAATTAAAAAATCGTTCTGATGACAAAAAGTTTCTCTGTATCAATTCCTCCACTCCAGGATTCTCTTTTAGTGATGTCTTCAAATGGTTTCCTACTGCTGATTCATATCCGGATTCGTTTGCTATTTTTATTGCTACACTCCTAAAAGTTAATAATATGTTTGACAGTGTTATAGCTCACTACGACATCTTAGATATGAACTAAACATATCAACCAAATCTGCAGCTAAGCTGCTAAGGGAACTTCTACAATCATGAAAAAAATTAAGCTGCTATAATTTAAATACTTATATTATTTTATAAAATTTTTATTTTCATGTAAATTGTATCCTTTTTTTAATTTTCTGGTTTATTTTCATCTTATTCTTATTGAAATAATAAAAACTTCCCTTTATAATTATAAGTATGTATGTATGTAACTGTAAAAATTATAAAATATTTTCTAATAAAAAAAACATTGTACCTAAAAACACAACAAAAATTTCTACATAAATGACTTGGTTGGAGGAAAATGAATTTAAAAATTGTTAATTTTTTGTCTCTTTAATTTCTAAAATCTACCTTTAAATATACTTATGTATATGTAGGCGGTTTGTTGTTTTCCCTACATATTTTCCACCACCAAACACATTTATATAACAGTTCCACATCACAAAGGCTTTAAAAATGTTTACAAAAAGAAAAAAAGTAATTTTTTTTAGCTGGAAATGGAAGCGACTTTTAACTTAAAACAAAACATTTATATTTTTTGTTCCTTTTTGCCAGGGTTTTTATTTTAAATAATTCATTTAG
Source organism: Bellardia pandia (assembly GCA_916048285.2). Lineage (NCBI taxonomy): Eukaryota > Metazoa > Arthropoda > Insecta > Diptera > Calliphoridae > Bellardia > Bellardia pandia. Next base: position 95,693,094 of record OU696533.1, on the reverse strand, counting down.
TCTTTTAATAAACTAACTAGCCGGGTAAAATAAAACAAAACAACAAATAGGTTATAGTAGCATTATTAATGCTTTGGTTAATAAATTATTTGCTGTGAAAAATAACCAACATTTACTTTTAACAATACATAAAATTCAACAAGTATTTATAAATTCCCATTCATATTTTACTTAAAATGTTACATAGAATAGAATAAGTTACCGTATTGGTTTCTTGGGTTATTATATTAAACACATCTATTGTGAATTGTTTGCATTGTGATCTTCTTTAGCCCTTGTAATCCTGGCTCTTTTATGTACGTATTTAGTGTCTGTCTCTCTTTGTTTACATGATTCGTTTTTTTATTTTTCTTCATTATTGTGGTTGTTATTGTTATTGTTTGCTTATTAATATATGCATTGCTGTGATTGTTATTGTTGCTGTTGTTGATGAATTTAAAGTAGAGTGATACGCGAAAAGTGCATGACAAATTAATATATTTAACCATGCAAACAACACATATCGTCTGTCTACGCTAGAGACTTACGATTGAAGCTAAAATTAAACAACATCATGAAGCTAAAATTTAACAACTTAAAGCTAAAATTGTACAACATAAAGACTAAGAGCGCGTTTTGTCAAATTGTCCAAATTGTTGGCAATTGTATGAAAACGAGTTATCATCAATAAATTTAATTTTATGCAATCATCATTGCAAACATACATGACGCCATATGACAACCCGTTTTCATAAAATTGCCAACAATTTGGACAATTTGACAACAAAAATGACATAGTGAAAACGCGCCCTAACGATTGAGTTTATTTTTTAATACATTTGCTGATGTGTTTCTTTTTGCTGGGTTATTTACTTTCATAAGGTTTTATTTCTACCCTGAGAAGTGCCAGAAATACTGCATGTATTTTCAAACACTAACGTAGATCTATGTACATTTAAAGTGCATAAAAGAAACATATTGATGATATTAGGATAGACCAGCATAAAAAGCAGGTGAAGATTCTAGATTTTAGATTATTTTTCTTAAAAATGGAATTCTCTCGAAACTGATAATCTTCATTAGAAATATTGCTTAAATACTTCTCATTATTTCTTATATTAATTTCAATACAATCTAAATTAAACTTCTTTAAAAGTCACATTGAGTCCCGTTAAAGAAATTTCCTCAAAATTCCATTTGGTTGCTCAAATTCATTTAATTTATGTAGTTGACAGAAGAATTTTTACAAAGTTAAATTTAATGCGTTTTCTTTGTTAAATTCACAAAAGCAGTTTATTTTTATTTACAAATAAAAATGTTAACAAATATTGTATTTTTAGTGTAACAACATTGAAAACAAAATGTAGCAGTAAAGAGAAGCTAATAGCCTGTTTTTTTTTTTGTTTAATTCACAATGGAAGTTGTTATTTACAACTTGTATTTCTACGGCTTTTCTCTCTCTTCTTGGCATTCATTTGAAACTGATATCCAGTGATGGCACAGAGTTTATTTCATACACTTTGTGGTAAATTTGATCATGTCAGTCGTAATTCAGATCTGGGTGGAGGAAAAACTCGCGCGTCATTGTCATTATCGCTTAAGGGCAATCAGGCCGTCCTTTTTTTCGCTGCCTTCGAGAGATATGCGTCTCACACTTGCATTGGTTAATGCTTGGCATCGCCTACTTAATACCAGATTTAAGCGTTCCAGCTTCCTAAATGAAGGTATGGGTATACTTGGGACTTACTTATGTAAATCGATCGGGGGATAACCTGGGAACTTGAGAAATTAATTTTCCGAAAACCAAGTTAACTATATACAAAAAAATTTGATCACAACGCCAACTGTTTTTGAACTGCTCCTAATATGTGTAATCTGCTTTTCTGCAGTGATTAAAATCATTCACAAATACAACATGAAAACAATCAGCCGCCAGTAATGACTGTCTCGTAAAATATTATGTATAAAAAATGTAAATATTTTATGAAAACTTTAAATTTTTCAAAAAGTTGTAAAAGCAATTCAACTATTAATACAATGAATTTTTATTTTTTGTACTAAAAATATGATGAATTACACAGTAAAAGTAATGACATACATATGTACATATATATGAAAATATATGTTTAAATTGATAATATTTTTAAAACCTGAAACTTTCTCTGCTCTTCTATTTTAAAACGTAATTATTTTCTTATTAAACAAACTATTTTATTAAGCACTTATATTGTTTTATGTTAAATAAAAGTATATTTATGTACATAGTTTAATTAAATATTTGTTATAACAATGATATAAAAATTTTATTAAATTGTAATGCCATTGTTTATACTTGTTTTAGTTTAATATGTATGTATGTTAGTTTATGAGAGAGAGTGGAAGAGAAAAAGAAACAGCATAAAACATACATTATAAACAATTTCTATATTTCAATTAAATTATGACCGTTTTAATTCAATTTACTCCCATAAAATATTCACTTTATATAGCTTAAAACGTGTAAACTCACACTTGTAGATTGCATAGTGGGTATAAATGTAAGAAAAAGTAATCAGTTTATCTGTTTGAAATAAAATATTTGAAAACGATATTAAAAATTAAATGAAGACTTACGATTGAAGCTAAAATTGAACAACGTAAATACCTATAATTAAAGCTAAAATTAATCAAGATGAAGGCCTGAGATTGAAGCTCAAATTAAACAACATAAAGTCCAACGATTGAAGTCCAAAAAAAACAACATAAAGACCTAAGATTGAAGCTAATATTAAACAACATGAGGACCAACGACTAAAGCTAAAATTTAACCTACAATTGAAATTACGATTGAAGCTAATATCCTGTTCAGCGATCTCGAACGATAACGTTCGCTTAGATAAGACTTATGTTTAAATAATCTCCTTTCCCTTGCCCTCTCCCCTGCTACTGTTATATAACATGTCATAATTTTTTTAATATTTTACGTGCAAAAATCATTGAAAATCTTTTAGTTTTCCTGTTATTGAATGTAAATATTTATGCTCCCCGAACACACTAACACAAACATTCTGATGGAGATGCATTGTATTGACATCTGAAGTAATATTGATAATGGTGTGCAAGGGGTGTATTGAAATCAATATATTTTATACAACTAAGTGAATTTGCTAAGTGCATTTCAATTACGTACGTACATATGTAGGAGGTAGGATGTACAGGTTGGCGCAACAGTAATCCTCCTATGTCAGTTCTGTTTTGACATTTGTGTAGTAAACACATGCGAAATACACGTTAATAAACAATGTTACGCTACACTGCTCCAGAACGCGGAATATTGCAGAACTGACATTAGGGGCCAATAGCAAAATTTATAGCATTTTCCTGATAGAAGGATTACTTTTGCGCCACCCTGTATGTACATATGTACATAGGTACATGGTATGGATGTAGTTTGTGCGAGAGCCAAAAAGCAATGATAAAAACTGCAATTAATGGAAATTGATAAAGAGATTTTTGGTAATTAATAAATGCCAAATAAAGGTGGAATAGATTAACATGTTTTTGTATAAAACTTATGTTTAATACTAATGTGGGTATAAAAAATAAATTGCTTGCATTTCATTTTGTTTTATTCACAATAGCATTAGTTACATATTTACATGTTTATTTTTCTAATAAATTTTATTCACTTGAAACTATTACGCTTGTATACTACATTTTCTTTTCAGCTCATGTTTTCTCGTTTTCAACTTCTAAAGCTATGAAATAGTAAAGATTTTCCCTTCATTTGCCACTCCAACTACTTGTGCTATTAACAACATCATTAGTTTAATATTAACTACCGGTATTTGCTGGTTTAATTTAAATAAATTTCAATAGCAAAGAGTAATTGTAAAAGCAAATCTTAAAGAGATAAACAAAATTATGCTAGTTTGCAAAGGAACTGCCAGCAGCAGCAGCAGGAAGTATCCTGAGAGATTAGCCGGAAATCAATTTAAGCTTAAAGAGATAAATACACAAAGAAAAGTAATAAATATTAGATTTCCTTGTTCAAATAATGTCAAGGGAAAATATATACTCGTATGTATATATGTATGTGCATACACAATTTTAAAGGGAACAGTAAAACTTTGTGTACAACGACAAAGTTTGGTAACGTAAGTAAGACATTTAAGTTATATTAAGAAATTTTTGGCGAATTTTAACTTTAAGTGAAATACAATGAGGGCAATTCGAATGTCAAACTATAAAATATGAAAACTAGCATAAAAACTAATTTTTACTAAAATTAAAATCGTATTAATAAAAATTTCCTATTAAAACAAAAGTTCCCAGAAAAGGGTATTTTTAAGCAAAAGTAACTAATAAAATATTAAACAAAAAGTATTTAAAATGCCATACTGCAACATAATCCTTTAATGTACACATTAAAATATCAAAAATAAAAAAGTACCTTAAAGGGGTAATAAAGGGAATTTGTTTTTTGGGTAAAATATATAAAGGAATTTTTGCGAAATTTTACATTCAGGTTCATTTAGCAATAATGCAGAGGTAGGCAAAGCACACAAAGGTTGTGTGTGTGAGCGAACTACCCAGCAAACATAAACATAATTATATAAATTATACAAAAAAACTTAGATAGGAAACATACACTCACAATATATTTTCCGTAACATATAAGAAATTAACAACGAGATTGATATATAAATAGAACTACTTCAAAAGCTGATTACATGCATGTTACCAAATGCATTATCAATCATAAAATATTTTTCGTAATTCATCATTAATTTAAAATGTTTGTTGAGAAGTATTTCTGAAAAAAATATAAAAGCATCCGCCGCATGAGCACACATTGCTGTCTCAACGACGACTGAATGAAAGAGAATAAGTGTATGTGTGAAGTGCTCTCTGCACTATTGCGCTATAGGATGCCGACCTATGCAATAATGTTAAGTTGTAATAAGAAATATCAGGTGATTTTACAGTTTATGAAGGAAAAAAAGTGTCAAAACTAGGTGAAAATAAAATAATATAAGGTACTTTTTCAAAACTCTTCAATTCTTTAACAAATTTTTAAATGTAATAACATATAAATATACTATTTAACAATAAAAAGTACTTTTAAGCAAAAGTACCTAAAAAAAAGTATTTTAAAATAAGTACCTACAAAAAAGTATTTTTAAATCAAAAAATTTTGGATATATTAAAAAAGTACCTTAAAAGAGTAAAACAGGGAGTTTGGTTTTTAACAACAAATTATAAATTTATTTAAAAGAAATTTTGCAGTTAGTGTACAAGGGACATAATGTAAAGTTCTATTAAGAATTTTTTTTAAATTTCATACTTTTAGAGGTCTAAAAAGTGGCCAAAAAGGGGAAAATTACTTTAGAGTACTTTTTTTCAAAGTCTTTATTACTTAAGAACATTTTTAATATTATAATAAATATTTTTATAATAATTTATTATTTATCAAAATTTTCACTAAAAAAACTTGAAAACTTAAATAGAAGTTCTTAAAATAAGTACTTTTATTTATTATTTTATTATTTGTACAAATTTGTACAAATTTGTATGTTTGCTTTAAAGTTTTAAGATTATGTAAATTTCTTCATCAAACCTTAATTAAAATTATAATTTTTATTAAATTTTAAGTTTTTACCTGTGAGACAGTTTTATTTATATGAAAATTACCAAACAAATTTTGTTTTTAATTGAAAGTTTCAATTTCACACATGACTTAATAATAAAGCCTTTTAAAATCTAAAATAAATTGAAAAATATTTTGTGCTTTACACACATTTGCAGACATATTTTCTTTATGTACTGAATATTTTGTGGGTTTTATAGGTGCATTCATAGGGGACGAAAAATGTGATTAATTTTTAAAATTGCAGCTATTAATATTTGCCAGGAAACAACAAATTTTGTATAGCCTATTTGAGGAAGAACATTTATGGAAAAATGTAAAGCAGTTTTGGGAATACTAAAATTAAGAAATAGGCAAAGGGTTTAAATCTTGCAAATAAAAAGTAAAGTATATGTTAGAGCGGTGATTATAAAAGCTTATCACATTTAAATTATTTAATAATAATATTTAATAATTTAAGATATAATTTTTAATGTTATGCAAACATTCTTATTAAATGTTGAGAATTTGAATATTTGAAGTTTTCTGTTCTTCTCCTCTTTTCGCCTCAATGACCAACAATGGCTTTCTGTGTTAAATTTGTTTGAATTATGCAAAAACCAGAAATTCTTTACCTGTTTTCAGCTGAATATTTGTGAAAATAAAACATAAGCAAACAACAGAGAATTTCTTTAACATAAATTTGAATATACAATAATGATTATAAAGAAAAACTGAAAACAAAACATAGAGTTTAAAGGAAGTAAAGGGTGATTTTTTTTAAACAAGTTTACTGTTTAGAAGTATGTAATAGTAAGTAATAGTTAAGCCTTTATTAATAGGTTTAAGGTAATTCTTAAGCAACTTGAACACAACCAAACCAATTAAAAATATTATATTTTCTATATTTGCACTTAATTATTTAAATGATGAATGTGTTTTGCTCTTAAACCTTTTTGAAGCCTCCAACAGCCTAAATACATTAACATACATTTAAACACAAATTAATTTAAACAATACTATAAATCACCTTGTTAGTCTCTAACAATTACATAAATGCCAAGGAAGCAAGCAAGAAAATAACACTTTTCTTATAGACCAACAGTAGTTTTCACCTAAAAATTCTATTATAACTCATGCCATCTCCTAAACACCTCGTTAATATTAATAGTTTTATTTCAGTTGGCTCAAGCAAACTTCAACTTTTTAGCTTCATGTTAAAAAAAAAACGAAAAAATAAACATTATTTTTATAAATTGTTATCTAAAAGAACAAAAAAAAAAAAACGAAAACAACTTATACACCTGGGGCTAAAATAAATGACTCACACTCAAATTGTTAAATACTCTAACTGAAAACACATACACAAACTAACATAAACTAGTCTAGGAAAAAAGTATTAAATAGTTCAAAAAAAAAACACAAAATAAAATATGGAAATTATTGCAAATAATGGTTTTATTATTGATTATATTTTTACATATGACAACTGCAAAACAACAATAAGTATAATAAATAGTTGTACAGAAAAAGCTATAATAAACATAAATTTTGGTTAAACACACACAAATTTGGAAGCAAAAGAGAAACAAATACCTTTAAACATATTTAAATGAAATAATATAGATTTGTAAAAACTATGAAAAAAACAAAATTGTAAAAAGAAACTTAATAAACTAACAAAAAATATAAAGTTAAAGAAATTGCAAAATATAAAATTAAAAAAATTCTCCTTATTATACAAATTTAAATAAAAGTACCTACAAAAAAGTACTTATACACAAAAGTAACCAGAAAAAAATAAAAGGAAATGTAGTTTAGTTAAATAACTAATAATTGTAACAGAATTAAAAATTTACTTAAGTAATAAAGAGTTTGAAAAAAGTACCTTAAATTAAGTACTTTTTACTTCTTTGGCCTCTGTTTAAACCTTTTAAATTATGAAATTTAAAAAAATGTCTTAAGAAAACTTAACTTTAAGACCTCCAATACACTTACTTCAAACTTTCGTTTTTACAAAAAACAAAATTCCCTGTTTTACTCTTTTTAGGTACTTTATTATTTTTTTTAATTAAATCTATCTATAATGCAAGCTTAATGTTTTTAAATAAACTTGTGAACATTCCCCGTAAAATAAATTTTAAGTACTCTGCATATAAAGTTCCTTTTTTCTAGGCAATTTTGTAAAAAAGTACTTTTTTATTAATTAATTTTGTTTAAAACAATTTTTTCCTTGGCTACTTTTGCTTAAAAGTAATTTTTATTGTTAACTTTTGGCATAATTAATAAATTATAATAAGAATATTAAATTAAATTTTGATTTCTTCGACCCTTTTTTTTTTTAATAAAATAAAAAAGTTTCCTCGAGCTCGAGGCCAATTATTTTTTAAAAATATATATATTATTAATTAAATTATTCGTTCCAATATTTCGATATCCATCGGATATCATTATCAAGGAATGAGTTACAATTACACACTCAATAATGAACTAAGAATATTTATTACAAGTAAAAATTTCCTTACGAAATATGGAGTTTGAAAAAAGTACCTTATTTTTGTTTGGGTTTCCTCTATTTTTGTTCCTTTTTATTCCTCATAAAGTTTGAAATAGCCAGACATTTCATATTCCAACTTAAGTTTATTGCCAAATGAAAGTAAGATTTCGTTAAAATTTCTGCATATATTTTAACCAACAACCAAATTCCCTTTTATACTCTATTAAGGTACTTTTTTTTTTAATTTTGATATGTAATCTTCATGACAAAAGATTATGTAGAAGTACTAAACATTCTCTAATAAAGAGAAGATAAGAAATATTTTAAGATTTTAAACTCTGGGACAAATTCAAGGGAAAGAATTTTAGTGTGAAAATAGTTACTTTTATTTATAAAAAGGTACAGTTTATTCTTAAAAAAATTTTGAATTATACTAAATATTCTTATTATAATGTATTAATATTTCAAATACCCAAAACAATTTCCAATAACTACTTTTTAGCAAAAGTACTAAAAAAGAAGTACTTTTGTACAAAAGTACCCACAAGAAGTATCCACTTTAAAAACTAAAATAAACAAATTTTTGAAAACTGGCAATAAACACAAGCTCATATTCCAACATAATGCTTCAATTTTCTATATAATACATACAATTAATATTATAGAAGTACTATAAAAGTGGTAAAAAAGGGAATTTGCTTTTTATTAAACATTTATAAAGAAATTTTAACGAAATCTTATAATTAACATGCTTGCTTATAAAAGTTAAGTTCTAAGCAGAAATTATTGGTAATTTTAAGATTTAAATGGGATTAAAACGGCATAAAAGGGGGAAAATAATTGATTTAAGGTACTATTTTTCAAACTCTATATTTCTTAAGAAAATTTAAATTTAGGGTAAATACTACTATTACAATTTATTAAGTCACAACTTTTCAACAAAAGCAGCTACCTAAAAAGTACTTTCAGACAAAAGTACCCAGAATAGAGTACTTTCAAACAAAATTATTTAAAAAAAGTTCATTTTAAGCAAAAATACCTTAAGAAAGTGCTTTTACGCAAAATTAAGCAAACTTGTCAAATACACAAGTTCATCTTGTTACATAAGAAAATCAGTACGCTTAGTTAGACTAAAAGTCTAAAGGGTTTAAATATTTCCATTTGTATTTTGTACAAGTACGTATTTCAATTTATTTTGTTATTTCATTATAATTTTTTTTTCGTATAATAATCCATAAAAACAAAACTAAAATAACAAACAATTATGTTTGCTAAAACGTGCTGCCATTAAATGTCCTCTTGTTGACAGTTTAAACCATATACGTGAGAGGATTTTCAAAAAAAAAAAAAAAAACTTGAAAATCACATGGCATGTTGAGTTGACAATAAAGGAAGTCAGCATTTAGCAGCACTTTAATTACTAGTTAGGACATTTTTATAGAAACAGATTATTAAATAATCAATTTTTATAAACTTTTTAGTTTAGACACATAACTGACTTCGACAACTGGGGAAGCGGAGGTATAAACGTAACTAAATTTAAAATACATACATAATATTTTATAACACTAGACTTGTCCATTTAATATAAAAAATACTTAGTATGCTTTGAACCTTTTGTGGAGATATTAATACAAGTAAAATTCTAGGTTTTTGTGAACAAGTTAGTTTAGTTGAAAGCCTATAATTCATTTAATTTTTTCGCAATTTAGCATTTACAAACTAATTTTTAAAGCAAAAGAAACTACATTTTCTTAACCAAATAAATATTTTATGAAAATTTTAAAAATTAATAAAAACTTTCCTAAAATTTTGTATTTGTATAAAACTTCTTTAAAAGCGCATTGGTGTCCTAAATATTAATATTGATAGCTGATATAGCTTTCCCTATATATAATTTGTCATCATATCTATGGGAGGTGCCACGCCCACTATTGATAGTCCGTCTATTCTTGTCCTAAATATTAATATTGCTGGTAGAATAACCGTACCATATATCTTATTGTATGCCATATATTTGATATTTTTTTAAAATTATCATCATATGGGAGGTGCCACGCCTCCTGTCGCTACTACTCCCATTTTTTTTCGCAAATATTTAAACAAACAATGAATTTGCTCATGCAAAATTTGAGTACTACAGCTATTATAGTTTCCTGAGTATTTGATTTTTAAATTTAACTTTGTATGGGAGGTACCACGCCCACTTAAAATTTCAGAAAAAAAGTAGCCTATAGCTCCTTCCAGACATACAGAAATATACTGTGAAAATTTCAAGCAAATCGGTTCAGCCGTTTAGCCGTCTCCCAAACTAATAATAATAAACATACATACAAACTCACAATCACTTTTATATATATAGAAAGATAAGACATTAGTAACAATTTTCTTAAAGTTTTTCTAACATTTACTTACACTTTGTTTTAATACATTCTTTACTTTGAGTGCAGTTTTTTCAATAATTTTGTTTAAAAGCAATTATATTTTTTAAAATATTTTTAATAAAGTATTTTATTTCCAATAAAATAAAACCTATTACATTCAAAGCGCTTAAAAATTGTTAAAGTTATTAAACTTTTTGCGAAGCTTACTCATACAGTTTTCATTTACATATGGTTTTCTGTTATATGCATAGCATACTTTTTGGTGTTCATAGGAAAATTGTGGTTTAAGTAAAATGAAGTGTTTAAAGAAAATTTGTATAAATTCCGTTATTCTCAAGCGATTTGTAAAAACTAAATGTTGTTGTATTCACAACAAAATTAACTTTAAAATATGGTAAAATAAAAATTTAATTATTTCTTAAAAAAATTATTGGATAAATTTAATCAAAATGGAAAAATGTGTAAAAATTTAAATTTAAAAGTAAAAAGTAAACATTTTCTTGCAATATGCAGTGAAATATATACAATATGAAAGCTGCATTTTAATGCTTTCTACACATGTTTTCAACATACAAATCTATTAACAAATGTTTGATCAGGTATATGTTATTTGCAAAATGTAATTAGAAACAAATTGGACTTTAATCATTAAAAATTTTACATTTTAGGCATTTCATTAATAATTTAAATGTGCTATAGCCAGTGGTGATATTCGAAACAATTAACCGGTTCGCTTAAAAAAATATATTTTTGCCAAATTTTGATAAAAATAGCGAACATTTTAAAGTCGCATCCCAGTAACAGACCACATCCTCTTGAAGGAAATGATATAAACTTTCGTTTAATCAAAAAAAGTTACGTTTTTAACAAAAAATAGTTCTGATTTTGCAAAATAAAAGTAAAAAAAAAAATAGTTTTATAGTTGTTTTTCTCAAAAGATTGAAGAAAACGCTATCGAAAATTCAATGTATGACCAAAATAAAATCATTTGTTTGTACGATTGGACAATGAACAACTGAACAATATTGTGTTTGTTGCCGAGACTATATCACCTTGATATATTATATAAAACCGTTAAAGCAAAAAACATAATCACCCCCATCGGGAATAAAAATTTCACATGAAATTTGTTCCCTTTTCCCATTTTTCCTATTAAAATTCAATGTTAAAAAATAAAAGGGAACAAATTTCAACAACCGGTACGGAAAATTTTTAAAATTTTAACAACCGGTTCGAGGGAACCGGTCCGAACCGGCTGAATATCAGCACTGACTATAGCCGAATTTATTCCCAATAAATCAGTAATTTAAAATTTGTATTAAAATATTAATGCCTTGAGAGAATTTTTTTTGAAAATTTTTGCCAAAGTTAAAAAATTTACAAAAGTTTAAATCAAAATTTAATTTAATAGTTCAACACTTTTAATATTATTTAAAAAACTTTAAATTTGTATATTATTTAAGAGGCCTAATAACTATCTATCTCTGGTCTTTTTAAACATAAAAACCGGTTAAGAAATATTAACTGGTGGATTCGTTAAGTGGGCGAAATGTAATTATAAAAAAATTGGACTTTGAGCAAGAAACATTGCATATCTTAGGCATTTTATTTATAATTTATGTGTAGAATAGCTAATTTTATTCAGAATAAATCAGTCTATCACAATATTAATGCAAATATTGGTCATTAGGAATAAAATATTATAGAAAAGTGTGGAAAAAGTTGGAAATTTTTGGTAAAACAAAACAAAATTAGATTATTACAAAAAACACAAATATCGGCTTTTTAAACAATGCGCGATATATAGAGACATTTTTATATTTTATTTAAGAGCCCTATTATTTATCTATTTAGAGCCGTTTTAAATATTAAAATCAGTTAAGAAATGTTAGCTGTGGGATTTGATTTGAAGTGCGCAAAGTGTTGTTGCAAAATTATATGAATTTGTTTAAATAATGTATCACAATTTGTGCATTTCACCATATAATTTTAGTGTTAGGTAGGTGCGTACTTTCAGAATAAATTTGACCTTCAGAATATCGATTTAAATATTGCTCATTAAGAAGGAATTTTTTTAAGAAAAATAGCACCAAAATTAAAAATTTTTTAAAAAAATATTTTATTGATCTGCAAAAAAAGTAGACGCAGCAAGAAAAACAAAAATAAATTTGTAACAATACAAGATTTGTAAATAATAATAAAGAATACACACACATTGTAAACGTACGTAAACTTCATTCTAACTGATAACACGTAAAAAGGAAATATGATAATTCTCGAACTCTATTTCTCAAAAAAAAAAAAAAACGATGAGTTTTTACAGATGGATCGTGGACAATGAAAATTGCTGATGACGCCCTTGGCTGGGTAGAAAATGCATTTCAGTTTGCCAATTGTTCTAGTGCTTTACAATAGTAGGGGAGAGGGGGCACGTTTATATCCGGGGCACCGTTGAACTATGTTAATAAAATCTCAGTTTAACAATTTTTCCAACCCTTAACCGGATTTTTCACATGGCAACCTTGTTTTCTAGCAACGTTAACAACTTTTGCTAGTTTTTTCAGTCATCGACCGAATGTAGTTGGGTGAACAAGTTTTCGCAGTGCCATTGTAATTTTTTTTTGTAAGACTGTAAGAAGTATTCAGTGATCGTTTTCTTTCGTGAAAGAAATTTATTGCAGTCCAAAATTCATTTCAAACAAAATTAAGTAAAGTTATTTGATATTTATGTAAAAAAATATTTATTATAAATTGCCGTGAAATGACATGCCAGTTCAGGTTTGAACAAAGAAAAAGGGGGCACCTTTGAACATATTAATTTATCAACCGAAGTACCAAACATTGTTGATTTTGTCTTATTTTCTGAAAATGACGAATCCAATGCTGATCTTGATGCTTTAAAGGAAAATGTAATGTCACCTGAAATCGCAAGGCCTTTGCCGTCTTAATAATATAAAACTTATTATTGATCTGAATTTTTTTTATTTTTTAATTGTTAATGTTTATGTTTTTCTTAATAAATAAATCGAATTTATTATATATATAAAAAATATAACTGTTTATGTTATTTTTGGACATAAGCGGGGCACATTTAAACACAATGAGTTCATCTATTGAAAAAATAAAAAAATATATAAATCAAACTAAAAATAAGTTACTTGTAGACTTTACTTGTTACTTGTTAAGCTAAAGTTTATTTCCATATATATTAGTTAAATTATGTAAAAAGTCAAAAATTCAAAAATATAAATTTTTATGTCGCTTGAAAGTAAAAAGTGTTCTAAGGTGCCCCTCACCACTATTCTTTGAAAATTTTAACTATTAGCCAGAAAGAATAAAACTTTTCTCTTAAAAAGATAATATTAGTTCAATGATTTCTCTAATTATTAAAAAATTCCATTTTATTTCAAACATCCACCTTCAGATCAAAGAGAATTGAATTGTAAACAGCTATTTATGGTGATTATTTTCTTATTTCATAAATTTTATGAACTACGTTGTTTACAGCTAAATAACCAATTCTAGTCTCCCCCTGTTGTATCTTACTAAACTCTACTTAACTATAATTATAAAAAAGGAAATGGATATTACAAGAAATGTATCTAAAATCAATAACAAGTATTCTGGCTACCAATAAGAAAAGCTGCTTGCTGATTCCTTTTTACATTTATTTTACCTTTAATTATGCCATAATTCTCTATTTAATTAAAGACAAGAAAGCGATTAGAAAAGGAAAATATACCAATTAAAACCAATGAAACAGCTCTTAAACCAAAATTTTAATTATTTAAAGCAAAATTATAATTAAAATAAATATCAAGATACCCACATAACTAAGCGAAAAGCAACCAACATTTACTTCAACACCTTTTAACTAAATTCCTTAGACTGGTGTTCGTTACTATATCTCTCGGAATATTGTGCAATTTTTTTTTAGTTTTATTTTCACCTCTTAATCATTTTCAATGCGGCTTTAAGGCACTTTTAACTTGATGAAATTAAATATTGAAATGAAAACAACTCATATGCTTGGTCATCTAACCATGTTCTTTCGCTCCTTCTCGTAGCTGTTTATTTAATGTAAACTAAAAAAGAAACCTGCTACTGTTTGGCTTGCTTTGAGTTGGGTAGTGTTTTCATTTCCTACTTCCTACAGCCATATTTATTTGAACAGTTAATGTATGCATGATAAACTGTATTCGACACTCAAGGTTACTAGTTGTAACTTGTAGCAGCTCAAGACTTTGTGTTATCGTACTGTATTGTAAATGTATGTTCAAATATTTATAAGACTGTGTTACATAAAAAAAAATCAGCCAAGGGTTGTTTGAGATTAAAGAACAGACAAAAATGGATAGAAAATATAAACATTTTGTTTAAAGTTTTCTTTAATAATTATACTAAATAATGGCAGTAGTTAACAAATGAAGAAGCAAGTTTAACCAGTATATACTTCAGGGACACAAATTTGCAAATAACCTCAAACTTTAAAGTTATTCAGACAAAAAAAATATCTTTTGAAGTTGTTACAGTTAAAACCTTGAAAATCTCATAATTTTTAAAATAATTCAATATGTTCAATGTACGAGTATTTTATACAGAACAATAATGTAGATTTTTTATTATTCAGACATTAATAATTATTTGAGAAATTAAAAAATATTTGCTTTAAATGTTTGATTAGTTTATCACAAATCTTTAAATTCTTCAACTTTAAGTTCAGTTTTTGTATTTTTTTTTTTAATTAAATTCACTTACGTATATTTAATTACTTAAGTTGAAACAACATCTTTCTTCAAAATCGTTTGGAAATTAAAAAATTTAATAAACTTTCTGCAACTACCTACCGAAAAAATATAGTTTTATGGTTTTTTTGTTTTATTGCCTACTTTTAGGTGTGCATATGAAAATTGTTCGACAAGAGAAAGCAAATGGCTATAGTAAAGTTCTCATAACTTCTACAACTGAAAGGGAATGAAACAATGAAATCTTGTTGTAATCACAACGAAAATGCCTTAAAACCTGTGTACATTAATAAAATTAATTTCGAAAAGAAAAAAAATAAGATTTTTTATTTGAATAAGAAAATTCATAAGAATTTTCATAAATTGTTATGAAAATAATAAAGCTATTTACAGACAATTTTAAGAAATGTATGATTTGTCTTATTCTAAGAGTAAATTATAAAAAATTTTAAAAAATGTTTGTTAAATTTTTACAATAATTTTACAACTTCATAGTTTAATTATTGGAAAATTTTCTTCAATTAAATTAATAATTAATTTTCATAAATAGTGCAGTATTTAAAAAAACAGTTAACTTTCATTTAGTTTATTTAATAACTATTAATAACTATTAAATAAATAAATTTTGAAGAATTTTTGCTGTTTACACGAGTTTGAAGTATTTTGAAGAGCAATTTTGAAGAAAATTTCAATCGTGTAAATCTAGCTTTAGTGTAATAACCAAGTTTAGGTATTTTTTTTTTTTAGATTAGAAATGAAAATGCTTTGTGCTGACAATGTTTTAAAAAACAACAAAATATACTTGAAAAATTATGTTGTTTAGGTTATAAGATTTACATTTATATAATAGTTTCTTTTTATAAGCAATAAGGTCACTTGAATTTTATAACTTGTATTATCCCTGAAGAAGCTATCCATTGTGATAGCGAAATATTGGAAATAAATATATATAAATAAATTAAATATTTTTATATAAAATTCAAGTGACCTTATTGCTTATAAAAAGAAACTATTAAATATTGAAAATGGTCAAATAAACGAACTACATAATTTACATTTATATTTTATAAATGTATTAATCCCACTAATTAGTTTTAAAAATTTTTTTTTAGTTATTTTAAAACAATTAATTAGGTCAGGGTTCTTGTACAAATAAACCCCTAAATCAGCTATTTTCTCTCAATATATTAAGTTTTAAAAGGTCTTAGCAAGCCAAAATGTTGAGATTTTCTAGCATATATGTACATTTCTTTATAAATTTATAAAAAAAATTTAACAGATTATTTCAAAAATATTAATTTTTTTTCCACATTTTTCATGTTTAACTTATTTTTCTTTATTAATTTATTTTATTAAAGCCTATACATTTTTATTCGAATTTTGTTAGTTATTTTTCTTAAGCAAATTGTAGATTTTATTTAACTTTATTCTAAGCACTTACAATTTCATAAAATTTTCATATATACACCTAAAAATATGCTATACAAAACATAAAATTAGCTAGAGGAGAAATTTACGATAAAAGTGTAGAAAAATGTTAATAACTTTTACCAAGCGATTTTAATGAAATATGTTTTGTTTTATTCTTAACAAAATATACTTTGTATATTTACTTCAAAATATGTGTGTCTTGAAGAAAAAAAGTTTAAAAACTGAGCTCTAACTTGTAAACTCCAAACAGAAAATCAAAAGTTTTAATAACTTTTAAAATTTCCAAGCGATTTTAATCAAATATATGTTTTGTATTATTCAAAATAAAATATGCTTGGTATATATACAATAAAAAAATTATATATATTTTGGAGAAAGAGTTTAAAAAAACTAAGCTTAAACTTCAAAATTTGGAATAGAAAACTTAAACAAATTAAAAATTTTAAGAAACTTTACCAAATAATTGTTCATTGCTTTATTAATTTTATAGATTTTGTAAACAATTGTTTAAGTCATTAAGAAGTTCTATACAATTTAACAAAAAACAGATTTTTTTGCAGTTAAAGCCAATGTTGCTCATAGAGACAGATATTGGCTGTGTGCTTGTAGAAACTAAAAAAAAGCTGCTCAATGGTTCTCATTTTGAAAAAACATTTTGTATGATTATTATCCAGAAATATAATAAAATTATACTCGATTTCATTTCATTGTTTCTGTTATTTGTTGAATATCATTGTTTTTTTTTTCGTTCTGATTGTTTTGTTTTATGATTTTGGTCATTATCAGGAAATATTTTTTGAATATGACATTTGTTAACATAACAAATAAAGGAAAGATAACATTTTATAATAAAAAAATAACTGTCATATACATACAGACATATGTATACATATACATATATGAACATATAAATGTAATGAAACATGCACGCACAAAGTGTGAAAATAATCATACATACGCACAAATTTATACTATTTTCTTTTAGTTTGTGTTATTTAAAGGAAATAACAAACTGTTCGTGCTGTTTTGTATAGAGAAAACTCTTGACAAAAGAATAAATGACCTTAATAATGTAATAATAATAATATAATATACAAACAATAATAATATATTTTATATCAACAAAACATAAACCTACTAATACACACATTAAATATATTTTTTTCGTCTTCCTTTTCTTAATGTAATGTACAAGATTTTAAAGCGGAAACGGAAATCGATTAATGTAAGCAACGCGGAAGTCATGCTAAACACACATTAATTAATGTGCAAGAATTTTTGAAATCTCTACAAATATTTTATGCTTTCAATATAAGAGCAAAAAAATACATTAACAACAAACCAATTAAAATTTCTTGTTTACACAGAATTTTAATTACAATACCTACATATGTATATAAACAGCAAAACAAAACATGCATAAACATGATTTATCAGGAATTTAAATAAGGACATTTACAGCAATATTAATAAATTGTAATGTGATAATAAAACTATTCACAGACATTTCTCAAGAATGTAAGATTTATATAATTCTTAAACTAAACTATAGCTTTAACAAAATTTTAGAGAATTTTTTTTTCCTGTTTTGGTCAAACCTTTACACCTTTTGAGTTAATTTATTAGAAAATTTTCTTTCAAATAGCTACAATTTATATAACTATACTGAAAGCCTAATTAATTTTGAATAAGATCTTATCTTTGTTAGTAAAATTGTTGGAAAATATCGAAATTGTGAAACATTTTCTACACGTTTCAATTCAATTGGCAACTGACTCTCGGTTGTTGTGCAAATCAAATCGTGTATGGCTTTGTCATTTGAATAGTTTGGCAGTTGACGAGTTGGTTGAAGAAAAATTAAAAGATTTAGATTTTTTCAAGGTGACTAACAAGTCTTTCAATTCGATTGTGCTGTGTGTGTTCGAGTATCTTGATTAGCTGTAAATATTATGTATGTATGTTATTCTTTATCTCGATGTAAATATTTTAAAAAGATTTATGGAGATTATGTACTGACCATTATAAAATAAAGTGTCATCATTTTTGTACATATGAAACTTATTTCTTATAATTGTTAAGGAGTTTCCTTCAGGCTAATTTGGTCAAATGTTTGTTTCCAAACGTAAATAAAAAACTTGTTCGATTCTTATCAGTTCTGTGATATTAGCTTTAAGTTAAACTTGACTTAAGTTTTGTGTTCGTGTATTGTAAATTATATTTTTATTAATTATTTGATTATTTATACCAAAATTCTGTTCGTGATGTCCCGTTTTTTAGTTATAAGTAACTAATTAATAATAAAAATTAATATACAATAATAATAAACATTAAAGCTGTAAGTAAAACTTAGTCTATAAATTAAAGCTATGTAATAAACCAATAAATTTTGTCACTAGATTATTTAGAACGAGACCCCTGAAGAAGTTAGAATAAAACTAACGAAACGTTGGGAAAATAAAATAAAAAATAAGAATCGAACAAGTTTTTTATTTACGTTTGGAAACAAACATTTGACCAAATTAGCCTGAAGGAAACTCCTTAACAATTATAATAACTATAAACATTGGTCACAAAAACAAATTAATTAAATAAACAATCGGAAGGCCCGCCGAAAGAAAGAAGAGGAAAACACATCTAGCCAAAAGAAGAAACAACAAGAAAGTATGATCAACTTTTTCCAAAACATCAGAGAAACATACAACAATTACACATGCAGCTTACTGAAACAATATAGCAGAGAAGTGGAGAAGTTAGCAAAATATATGGAAAGAGCTAACTTTCTTCAAAAATGCAGGACTATGAGAATTACACCGACGCACATAAAAAACAGCACGAAAGGACTGAAAATATGGTTCAACAAGGAAAAGTCACAGAACGAGATAACTAAAATTGAGACAAATTTTCACATGAAAGTATTGAACATTGAG
The DNA here is from genome assembly GCA_916048285.2 of Bellardia pandia. Taxonomy (NCBI): domain Eukaryota; kingdom Metazoa; phylum Arthropoda; class Insecta; order Diptera; family Calliphoridae; genus Bellardia; species Bellardia pandia. The sequence goes on along the minus strand of OU696533.1, from coordinate 95,673,523 downwards.
ATAAAAGAGACACATAGAAATATTTACCACATAAAAAGAACTACAAAAACAATCGAAAAACAATTACATACTACACTGAAGAAAAATGAATGGACGAAATTCAGTAAGGAACAATGGGACAAATTTTATAATATTAGGAATAAAATAGAACGAACACATTTATTAAAGATAAGGAAATTAAAAGAAGAAAAATTTAAGAATTTAAAATTTACTTTCAACGAAGACTGGTTTGTGAATTATACAAACGTGGAATTCGAAACTGAACATAAATGGTTACTCTCACTTGGCCCAAAATTTGCATTACCAGTTGATAAAAAGAATTTGAATCCAGTATCACTAATTGCGGACATGGAACAGTGGGTCCAGAACATACAAGATGACACAGAGAAAGATATAACCAGATCGAAAATTGCAAATAGGATATCAGATTTTAGAAGAAATGTTAGAAGTTCTGAGAAAGACAGGTTTATTAGTACTATTTATAACGAGACCAAAAAATTTTTGAAAAAACACAAAAACGAGATAACAATTACTTCAGCTGACAAAGGCAACAAAACGGTAGTAATGTATAAGAAGGAGTATAGGGAGAAAATGGATTTTCTCTTAAATGACAAGAATACATACCAACTAATATCAGAAGACCCAACAGAAAAACTTCAAAGAAAAAACAATAACATCATCACAAAATTACAAAAGGACAATACGATAACAAAGGTTGAAAAAATTAAGATGATAGCACACGCAGCGGTAGCTCCACAATTATATGGTTTACCAAAGATACACAAGGACAATGTACCACTTAGACCAATATCTGCCTCCATGAAGGTACCTTGCTATGAACTGGCAAAACATATTGGGAAAATTTTAAAGAACATCGTTACTACGACATATAATGTGAACAATGCAATGGAACTAAAACACAGACTAATAGGAGCCAAAATAGATGACAATGAAATCATGGTTTCATTTGACGTGGTATCGTTGTTCACCAACATACCGATCCATCTGGCGATAAGAAACATACTTGACAAATGGCAACACATAAAAGAACACACGAAAATAGAGAAACCGACGTTTTTAAAAATATTAAATTTCTGCTTGACAGAGAATAACTATTTCTCAATAAATAATAAATTCTACCGTCAACTTTATGGAATGCCTATGGGAAATCCATTATCCCCAACGATTGCAAATATTGTCTTAGATACATTATTAGATGACGTTGTAGAAGAATTGGAAACGGAAAATATTAAAATTCGTTTTTTAACAAAATACGTGGATGATTTGTTTGCCATTATAAACAAAAACGACGAACCAACTATTTTAAGAATTTTGAACGCGTACCACAACAAGATTAAATTCACAGTTGAAAAGGAAATAGATGGAAAATTACCTTACCTAGACGTAAACATAATAAGAGAAAATGGGAAAATCGGAACAAATTGGTACGCAAAACCCACATCTTCAGGCAGATTAATTAATTATTATTCGAACCAACCCATGAAAATGAAGACAAACACAGTGACAAACTTAATAAAGAAAGTATTGGATATAAGTGAGGATGAGTACAAACAAACGAATATGAAAAAGATCAGAAATATATTAAAAATAAATGACTATCCAATAGTTATAACAAACAAAATAATAAACTCAGCTCTAAAAACACAAAAAGACAGAAGGGAAAAACAAGACTCCGTATCAGACACAACAAAACATTTTTACAGTGTACCATTCATCCCAAAACTCACAGAGACGAAAACATTAAGGAAAATAATAACAGATGACAAGGCAACAATTGCATACAAATCAAACAGCACATTGCGAAAGCTATTTACGAATAACAAACCAAAGATGGACAAATTGAAAACAGACAATGTTGTTTACGAAATAAAATGTGAAGGAAACGAGGGGGAGATGTGCAATTTGGTGTATATTGGTACAACAAAAAGAATGCTGGGTACGAGAATCAACGAACATAAAACAGATATAAGAAATGGAAAAATATCGACGGCACTTTCACAGCACGTAAAAGAGTGTAATCATGTGGCAGATTTTGAAAATGTTAAAATATTAGATATAGAAAGGAAGGAAAACAAAAGGTATACACTGGAGAGTTTACGCATACAACAAAAAATAAGAACAACAATGAATACGAAAGAAGACAAAGACAACACGAAACTTCAATACTCCTCTGCAATTAATAATTAAATCAGTTCTGTGATATTAGCTTTAAGTTAAACTTGACTTAAGTTTTGTGTTCGTGTATTGTAAATTATATTTTTATTAATTATTTGATTATTTATACCAAAATTCTGTTCGTGATGTCCCGTTTTTTAGTTATAAGTAACTAATTAATAATAAAAATTAATATACAATAATAATAAACATTAAAGCTGTAAGTAAAACTTAGTCTATAAATTAAAGCTATGTAATAAACCAATAAATTTTGTCACTAGATTATTTAGAACGAGACCCCTGAAGAAGTTAGAATAAAACTAACGAAACGTTGGGAAAATAAAATAAAAAATAAGAATCGAACAAGTTTTTTATTTACGTTTGGAAACAAACATTTGACCAAATTAGCCTGAAGGAAACTCCTTAACAATTATAATAACTATAAACATTGGTCACAAAAACAAATTAATTAAACTTATTTCTGTTGAATTTTATTTAGATACCAACATTTCTAAGAAGTTTATGGTCGTTAAAGTGATTTTCGGGAGTGGGCCTTATATGGGAGCTATGATAAATTATGGACCGATCTGCACAAAATTTGCAGATCTGACTTGGCTTTATTTACCACTCACTTGTGGTGAAATTTGTTTGGATACTTGCATAATTCAAACATTTATCATCTTTAAATCCTAATTTCGGGAGGACATTTGTATGGGGCCAGATGAAATAATGGACCGATTTTCACCAGTTTGAATCCCATCCGTTCTTGGGCCAAAGAAATTTCACGTACCAAATTGTATCGAAATATCTTCAAAATTGCGACCTGTACTCTGTGGACAAGCTTTACATGGACAGCCAGACGGACGTCTTTAAATAGACTCAGGAAGTGAGTCTGAGTCGATCGGTATACTTATACCCTTCCACCTATGGTGGTGTAGGGTGTAATTAAAAAAATGACATTGGTGCCAAACATCGATGCTTGCAGAGAAAAATCCAGCACTTTGGAAAATGAAAAGTGCGGAGTATAAAAAAAAATGAAAAAGCCAAAAGCTTGGGAGTTGCTTTTAGAAAACTATTTGGAAATAGATAGCGAAGCATCTCTGACAACTTTAAAATGCAATTATTTTTCTTTTTTCAGTAATTAAAGTTTTTAATTTGTAGTTGTAAAAAAATATAAATTTGACAGTTAAATGCAAATCTTTCAATTCAGTTTAAGAAGTGTGTGACCAAGAATCAATTTAATTGAAAGATTGAATTGAACCTGTATGGGCTGCATAAGAAAATTTTAATATTTTTTTTTTTAATTTTTGTAAAAATTTGTCAACTTTAGAGTTAATTTATTATATAATTTGTATTTCGATGATAATAATTTAAATAAATATTCGGAAGGCTTGTTTAAATGTGAATAAAATCAGCTCCGTTTTACTTAAATTGTTGTGAAAAGGTTCAAGTATTGAAAGTTTTCCTGAACAAATTCATTCCTTTTTTTAATATTTAAAAGGTTATGGCAAGACAGATAATTAGGCTTTTAAATAATATATAAAACTGCAAGTGTCATCATAAAAAACAGAATAGTTATTCTAAAATTAAGAAAAAAAAAATGTTGCATTTTTTAAAATTCTTCCACACTGTCAGCCATTTCTTACAAAAAATCTCGTAAATTAAAAGTAATTTGTATAAAGTTTCTAAAAGCTGGACAAACTCTGAATAACAAGAGCTATTTTACACTTAAATTATTAATAAAATACTTAAAATGCGCAACTTTTTTGAATAAACTCCAATTGTTTTTCTAATAACACTTCTTACACTAAATGAAGTCTAGTGCTGTCATTTCTTAAAGGCTCTTTAAGATTTAAAATGCTATAGATAGACAAATAAATATTATATAAAATACTAGCTAAACCCGATTTTATATGAAAGCCTATAAATTTATATACTACATTTGTTAGTCGTTTTTGTTAAGAATACAATAACATTTAATTTGTATAATTCGCTTGAAAATTGTTTATTTTATTTCACTTTATTCTAATCACTTACTTTACAATTTCATATAATTTTCATTGATACACCTAAAAATATGCTATAGAAAACAGAAAATAGGAGGATGAAAAATTTACGGTAAGAGTTTGGAAAAATGTTAATAACTTTAACAATTTCCAAGCGATTTAATTAAAATATATTTTGTTTTATTCAAAATAAAATATTCTTTTAATATTGAAATAAAAATTTAAATGTCTTGAAAGAGAAAAGTTTAAAAAACTTAGCTCAAACTGGAAAAATCTTGAAACAGTAAACAAATTGATGGTTATAGAGTTTAGAAAAATTGGAACAACTTTTACAATTTTCAAGCGATTTTATTCAAATATATCTTTGTTTATTCAAAGTAAAATATTTTTTTAATAGATATATAAAAATATATATGCCTCGCAAGAAAAAGACTGTAAAAACCGAGCTTAAACTTTAATATATAAAAGAAAAAAAGTAAGCAAATCTAAAATTTTAAGAAATTGATGACAAGTTTTAAATGTTCTTATAAAATGTAAAAGTAATTGATAACCCTAGTTATAGTACTTAAATTGTTAAACAAACACTGCGTTTAATCGGACATAAAGTTAATGGAAAAAACAACATTTTAATAAAGCTTCCTTTAATATTATTTTATTAAGACCTTAAAAGTCACTTGGCTTTTTTATATATTGCAATAAAGTTGTCTTAAGGGTCAATTTAGCTTAAATACTAAAATTGTCATTAAATTTTTCATGTTTTACTTAATGCAAACAATATTGCTTGGCATAATGTAAGGGGCTGTATTAACAATTATTCAAGTTATTGTTATTAAGAATATATTACCAACTTTAGTATGTAAAATTTAATGCTTAAAATAACAACAACAAATTAGAGCAAATAGCAATTTGTTCGGAATTCTAATAAATTCTTAAAGCATACCTCGGGGAGAAGAAAAATTATTATTAATTAAGTACAGCTGAAGGCGTATTGTTTATACATTAAATAAGGTATTAAGCCGAATTTTATAAAATGAAATGACAAATGTTTGCAAGAAATTCTTCTTTTAAAACATTTTATTTTACTGCTAATGAGGCCAATTATTTGGAAATATTTTTCTTATATGCCTTCTTACAAATTCAAATTATTATTGAAATTCTGGTTAATTGAAAGCATAAATCCCTGTTATATTTTTTGGCATTAATTCAACAACGTTTTTAATTAAAATTTCCTTTCAAAAAAACCTTTCCATTAAACCACTAATATCCTACCACAAACAAAAACTCTCTGTTACTTTCTTTTATGCATGTTGTGATTTAAAATATATAAAATATATACATACATATATATTTTTTACTTATCGATTGTAGTTCCTGTTAAAACCGACTTGTCACGCAAAATGAATTAAGTTTAATTTGTGTAAGGAAAGTTTTTTTTTGCATTTTTCTCCATTATTTCTCATTCTCTGTTTTCGTTTTGGTATTTGTGGTAAAACTTTTGCATGCTCTTAAGCGCTAAACAAAAATGAAAAAGAAAACAATGGATAATTAAAATAATTCTTTTGGGGGTTTGGCCAACATTACCACCATTAACAACCAACAAAAATATATTGATAAATGGCAAAAAAAAGACAAATTTTTGACACCAAACTAATTAAGTGGGTTTAAAAAGACAAGATTTAACATTTTAAACCCGGGGTTTTTGTTAATACTGGTATTTGTTTAAATGTATAAATATGGATACATATTTTGGTTTAGTTTTTGAATAATCATTTTGTTGTTTTTATACTGTTATTAATTTAAATTACAATCCTTTTTAATGTTTAGGAGTTTCTGTCATATTCCATCATGCTTAATATGCTGATCATGCTTAATTTTTGCATATTTCTTATTTTTGTTTTTTTTTTCAACTTTGTGTTCTTTTTTTGTTAAAGTTTTCTATAAAAACATTTTTATTTTTTTTTTTTAAATCATAAAGACAATTTCGTTGTTAATATTACCTCGTTTCAATCTAACTTATCGTGTAAAAACTGCAGAATTTATGCAACTTTTCACTGAACACTTAATTTAGGCTGTCATACAATTTTCATATGAACACCAAAAAGTAGGCTATGGAAAATAGAAAATCATATAGAGAAAATCGCAGCAGAGAGAAGGAAAAAGTTTAACAACTTTTACAAATTTCAAGGGATTTTAATGAAATTTCGTTTGTTTTACGGAAAATAAAATAGACTTTTTAAGCAAGTTAACAAATTTGGCGAGTTTTAAGAAAAAGTTAAAGTAAATTAATGTCAAAGTGGAATAATTGAAAAAATCAGAAATTTTAACAAAATCTTAAGTAACTTTTTAGGTACTTATAAAATTTGAAAATGATTGAAATACTATATAAAGGTTGTTGTCAAAACAGTTTAATTATGTTAAATACATTGAGTTAGTTATTTACCAAAATAATTTTAAAATGTTGAATTTTAGTAAAGTTCTAATAACTTTTATAATTTTAAAGAAAAGTGTTTTGCTTTATTTTAAACTAAATATTTTTCAAAAGTTTCTAAAGGTGTATGTGTGCCTTAGAAGAAAAAGTAAAAAAAATTACACTCAAAGTGGAAAAATATTTAAATCAAATTAAATAAAACATAAATTTTAATAAATTTACATAAAAATTATAATGAAACTTAAATTTAAAATATTAATATAAAACAAAACTAAGCAAATTATCATTTTTACTTGTTTTTTCGAGGAATCTTTTTGTGATAACATTTTTATATTATTCCAAAATTATAAAGACAATTTTGTTCTGAATAACTACTTCTTTAATTTTTTGTATTCGTGTAAAAAATGTAAAATTTATGCTATATTTCACTAACCCCATAGTTTCTTCGTCAAACAATTTTCATATGAACACCAAAAATTTGATATGGAAAACATAAATCTATATAACTCTATAGGTAAAACGAAAAAGTTTAATAACTTTCACAATTTTCAAGGGATTTTATTGAAATTACTTTTATTTCATAGAAAAGGAAATAGACTTTAAAAGTAAATTGAAAAATGTAGCTGTAGTTTAAGAAAAAGTTAAAGAAAATTGCTATCCCAGTTGTAAAATTTAAAAAATCAGAAATGTTAAGAAAATCTTAAATTTTTTGTTGAAATGGTTTAAAACTTTCAAAATAGTATTTGTTTAGTTTATTTAATTACCTCTTCCTTTTCTAAATTCCATGTAGCTTTGCGCTTACTTCCTTCCACAATTGATTGCTATTTATACCATTTGATTGAGCACAATCATTGTAAGGAAATATTGGCATTAAATTAAGAAACAACTAAATTCTCTAACTAAGTTAGATTTTCAAACATTTGATTGTGGCCAATTTTTCTTTTACTGTCATATTTTTTGTTTGTTTGCCTTTTCTTCCAGCTGTCTCTAATAAATCTCTCAATTATTTTTTCTTATTGAATGGTTTTGTTTCAATTCTCATGGTTTTTATTGTAGTTTTCTTCCACACATACACACAAGTAACAATATGTAGCTTTGTTTATAAGTGTGTATATGTATAAAATATCCATGAAATAAAGTGATAAAGCATGATTTAACTTGATTCAAGTGTAATAACAGTCATTTTCGTGCTCATAATCGTGCTCGTCATCAGCATCATCATGTTATTATTCAATTTTTTTCTTCCAGTTTTTTTTTTATTTTCTACTGTGCTGTAATATAATCGCAGTTCTTTACATCAGTGCTCTTCTTGAGCTGTATGTCAGTATTCATTGATTGAGGGAAGGTTAAAGCTTTAGACCCAGTTCGTTTGAAACGCAGCACAGTGGGATTTTTTGTGCAATAAGTCATTTTTTCGACACATAAAATTTAAAAATGTAATGATGCAGTTTTGTAGAAAATTGATTCAGTATGAAGAATCCATAAACAGAATCTAAAAAAACGTTTATTTGTCTTTGAAATAATGAAGTAAAGTCACATGTAAATTTTGGTCCAAAATATTGAAAACTGTTAAGGCACTTCTAAAGTGTTTGTACGTAAGATAATTTTATTGCTCTGATTTAAATAGCGATTTTCTTCAAATATAGCCTTTTCTGCGTATTTAAAAAAAAAACTTATAAAATTCGCTCATATGGTTTAAAAGATATGATAGAATAAAATTTGTTCTATAATGTGCCGTGATTACAAACTTCCTTGGAAAAAAAAAGGTTGCTCGGTCGTGCTCGGTGCTCTCGCTATAATAAAATGAAAGGTAAGACTCCATACTATCATTTAAAAAAAAAAAAATTTAAATAATTAATAATCTTTTATAAAATCATAAAATTGGTTTCCGATTTCATGAAATTTTTAATTTTAAAAAATTACAAAAATATATTGCATAATTTTAGGCACGTGCGTTATAATGACATTAAGTTACAACAATAACTTATTTAGAATAGATTAAAAACAAAACCATATGATTTAACAACAATAAAAATAAAATAATTTGTGAAAATATCGAAGTGGAAAAGATATTATTAAAATGAGTTTATTTTCTATTGATGGTGAAGCAATCAAAATGGGCGTTTCCTTCTTACATGCTCGCATAAAATTTATGGAGTGCATACTTCATATCGCCTACAACAAACCATTTGAAAAATGGTCCGCGCTCAAGGATGAACACAAAAGTCTTAAACTGGAAAACAAACTTCGAATTCAGAAGGCCTCAAAGGAACAGATGGGTATACGAGTGGATGCAGTTCAACAAGGAACTGGGTCTACTAACGATGGAAATACGTCCAGGCGTTTCTTTTCTAACCCCGCACTTGTTGCCGATTTGACTGGTGTAGAGGAGCAACTAATTGATCGATTTCGCATTATACTACAAATAATAACATGTGGCAAAAAAGTTAATTCCTTGAAGTTCAAGAATTTTGCTCAAGATACAGCAAAACTTTTTGTTGAAAAATATAGTTGGTATTATATGCCAGTAACAGTACACAAAATACTAATACACGGAAAGGATATCATGGATGCGGCAATACTTCCTATTGGCATGCTTCTGAAGAAGCCGAAGAAGCCAGAAATAAAGATTATAGAAATTATAGATTAAAGTTCTCCAGAAAATATGATAGAGTTGCAACAAATACAGATGTTTTTCATCGACTTCTAGTATCGTCAGATCCTTTTATAAGTAGCATTAGATGTCAACCCCGTAAACAGGTTATGGAACTTGATGATATAGTTACAGAAATGATAGATGATGAATAAAAGTCTATATTTAAATGCATGTATTGAAATTTATTTATAAAATAATTAGTTTTGGTAATGAAACAAAAAGTTGTGGGAAAAAATATAATATGGATTATATGGGCGGTGGGTAGAGGGCGTGGCCAATTTTGATGAAACTTTATATTTTTCTTAATTGAGCTAACCAAAGGCTCTGTGCCAAATTTCAAAAACTTTGGGCCAAAAATTAATTTTGGGTTCTATGGGCGGTGAGTAGTGGGCGTGGCCAATTTTGATGAAACTTTATTTTTTTCTTAATTAAGCTAGCCAAAGGCTCTGTGCCAAATTTCAACTTTCTACGAGCACTCCTTATATTTTTTGCCAAACATTGTATGAACAAATCCCTCTGTGCGCAGTACTCAGAGTTTTGTGTGTAGCATGCAACCAAAAAGTGTTAAGTAGGTTTGATAAAAAGTTAAGTGCCTTGTAAGTAGTTTCGTTAGCTCAATAAGTTTTCTATATATACCCCCCCCCCTCGTCCTCCCTAAAAACCTGCTATTACAGCTGTTGTTTTGTGTTTCAGTTGTTAGGTTTTAGTTTTACTTTGGAAAAAAAAAACATGTTTTCTTCGTGCTGAATATACATTTATTTATAATGACTATATATGTTTTGAAAAGCAAAATTGTACTTATATAATTTTTATACAGAATGAAGGGCTGTTAGAAAATTACCATAAATATGTGTTAAAAAAAACTTAACTTTTTTTAAGCCAGAGTTTTTCAAAACTATTGGCAATTTTTTTGAGAAAATCTAAACTTTTTTTACTTTATTTTCAAGTCAACAAAATTATCTGATATCTAAATATCTAAATTATCTAAATAAATTAAATTGTTTAATATATATTTGTTTAATATGACTTTTTTTGTTTAATTTGTCTAGAAATTTTTTTTATATCTTTTAATATTAAAGACAATTTTGTTGTGAAAAAAACCTTTTTTCACTTTTTGTAATCGAGTGAAAATTGAAGAATTTATGCTAGTTTTTGCTAACCACTTAATTTATGTTGTCATAATATTTCCATATGGACACCAAAAAGTATGCTATGAAAAACAGAAAATTATATATAACGTTGCTTTACAGCAGTTTTAATGTAAAATTTTAATAACTTTTACAGTTTTCAAGGAATTTTAATGAAATTTTTGTTGTTTTATAGAAAACAAAATAGACTTTAAGTTATGTTAAAGAAAATTGCTCTCTCTGAATAAATTTTGAAAATTTTTTTTTTCAATATTGATTTTTTGAGAAAACCGAAATCTTTTTTATGTTATTTTAAAACTAACAACAACTAACTAAATTGGTAAATATATATTTTTTAAGAGTGACCACAAACTTTAAACAAGATTTTAAAAATTATTGCCCTTATTCATAAAACTTCCAACAGCAAATTTCCATACAAAATTTGCTTTATAAACCTGTTGTAAGTTTTTACGAATAAGGGGGTATGTATTTTCAAAATATTGAATTTTTTGAGAAAATCGAAAATTATTTTGAATTCATTTATACCAATAATAAGGCTTAATAAATAAAATAAAAAATTACTAATATGACCCGTCTTAGGGTCTTTGAAATTTTTTACCGAAAAAGAATTTTTAAGATTTAAAAATTATTTTCAAAATATTATTTATTTTTTTTTTTTGGGAAAATTGTAAATTATTTTTCTTTATTTTAAAGTCAACAATATAGTTCATTAAATACAGTAGCAAAAAGTGACCTTAACCTTTAAACAATTTTCGAAGCAAAATTTTGTTTTAAAATTTGTTTAATTATTTTCAAAAAATCAATAATTTTTTTCGCAACATAAACTAATAAATAAAGCACAAAAACATTAATTGGATTAAAATATAATTTTTTAAAGCGACCCCAATTAAATTAAATCCAAAATTAAAAGATTTCAAAATTATTTTAAAAATAACGAATTTTTTGAAAATACCGAAACTTATTTTGATTTATTTTAAAGTCAATAACATAGCCTAATAAATAATATACAAATTTACTGAATTTCCTTATATATTTCCTTATTTTCTAAACTTGGAACAATTTCCAAAGAAAGAAAAAAAAAATTTTAAAGATTTCAAAATATCGAATTTTTTAAGAAAACCGAAAAATTTTTTATTTGAAAGTCACTAATATGAACTAATTAATAAAATAAAAGTTTACAAAATCCATGAATATTTATTTTTTAAAGTGACCACAATCTTTGAACAATTTTCGTTTTTAAATTTTAAAACCATTTTTTAATATGATTTCAAACTGGAAACATTTAAAATCCTGTCCCGGCTCAAATAATTTAAAAAGCTCTGTTTCATATTTCAGAAAAAATATAAATTTGTAATTTAATTTTGATTACGTGCTTAAACACTATTAAACATTTTAACACAAACAAACAATTATTTCCTGTGCTTGCCTTTCCAAATATTTACTTGAGTCATTGATTGAATTTTGGTCTTTTTTATTGGCAAAATTGTTATTTTACAATTTATTTTTGTATTATTTTTGTTCTTTATTTACTAGTCTTTGTAGAAAGACAATATTCTACTCATGTTTACTTATATTTTTATGGTTGTTTATTTTAAATATACAACAATTATTCTTTAGGAAAAATAAAAACCCATAGAGCTTAAGTTTGCGTGTCTAAGATCAAAGGGGAGGCCCCACAAAATGTTCATAACTAAAGGAAATTGTTAAAACAACAATTGATTGTTTTTTTTTTATAAAGACAGTAAATACAAAAAGAGATTTTGAAACGATTTGTCTATAAAGTTTAGATAGAAAAAAAACTGTAAGTAGAAAAATTATAGAAAATTGGATAATTGATTAAATTAGAGAAACATGAAGAGATCTTTAATGAAATGTTTTAAAGACATTTTAGCAAGAAATATTTATTTTTTGATTTGAAAAACTGAAAGGTAAATATGTGTGTTTAAAACTTTTTACCAAGAGCTCTTGCTGGTTTGTTTGTTTTGTTTCTTTTCTTGTAATTTTGTCATAATGGTTTTGTGAATGGTTTTTCATTAAACAGAAATCCAGGTCACATTCATTTGAAACACCTTTAACTCCTACTGTGCATTGCTTGTGTGTTAAGTATAAGACCATTTTCCACAATATGTTGGAAACATTAAATCAGACAGTAAGAGTTATAAAAACTTTTTTCTGGCTTTTTATTTGCATTTGCCATAAATTAAAGATTATGTGTTGAGGTTATCCTTCTTTCCAGCAGGGTTGTTGTCGAAGATGTTATAAAACTGAGGAAAATAAATTAATTTGTAAAGGGGAAGAGAACCATCAATCTTAATAAAAGAACGGGGAAATAAACTCAATTTATCTTAAATATGGCATGGCTCGTGATATGTGTGGTTTGTATTAAATAATAGCCAGAGTAAAATTCAATTTATTAATTATTAATTAAATATTGTTTGCTTAAATTAACTGTTTTCAAAAATTTGATTTTCCAACTTTGCCAGTAATTTTTTTGAACTTTTTCATAAAAATCATTTAGATATTTTAAAAAAATTTAATATGTACACTATTTTGTTTTCCATAAAACACCACAAATTTTATTAAAATCCCTTTGAAAATTGTAAAAGCTATTCAACGTTTTCGTTTTACCTCCTGTAACATGTCATATATAATTTTATGTTTTTCATAGCATACTTTTTGGGGTACATATGAAAATTGTCTGACAACCGAAATTATAGGGTTAGTGAAAATTTAAATAATTTCAACAATTTTTACACGATTCCATAAAATTAAATGATTTTAGAAAAAAAATAAAAATGTTACCATAAAAAAATTTTACAAAACACTAACACAAAGTCGAAAAACGAGTAAAAATTATCAAATTTCTTATGTTTGTTTCAGGGTATTATTAAAAACCTAATATAAATTTGTATTTAAGTATTTAGTAATTAAATGTATGATTTTTATGTAAATTGGTTAAAATTTATGATTTATTTAATTTGATTTTAAAATATTTGAGCGTTAATTTTTTAACAGTTTTGTTCTAATACAAACATATTATATGTATCTTTAATTAGGTTTGAAGAATAAACAAACCATATTTTTTTAAAATCCCTTTAAAAATTATATAAGTAATTAACATTTTACTAAACCTTAACATATTTAAATTACATATTTTGATAAGTAACTTACTCAATATTTACTGCACTTAACTTAATCAAATAGTTTTTGCAACAAGCTTTATATAGCTTTTCAATCCCATACAAATCCTTTTTATAACAACCGGGGGAAAAATTCATAAAATTTCTAAAACTTCATTATTTTTACGATATTTTAATTTTGACATTAATTTTTTTAATTTTTTCTTTAAAATCAACTAGATTTTTCAACTTACTTCAAAAGTCTATTTTATTTTCCTTAAAACAAAAGAATTTTTATTAAAATCCCTTGAAAATTATAAAAGTTATTAAACATTTTAATTTTAATAAAAAATACTTTTACATGTTTATTCACTTTACATGTTTTTCATAGCATACTTTTAGGTGGCATTAATTAAATGTTATAGCAAGCGAAAGAGCTTTGCTTAAAGTTGCATAAATTCTTTAGTTTTCAACCGATTAAAATGGATGAACTATGGAAATATTCACAATAAAATTGTCTTTAAAATTTAAGATCGTTTTAAATTTTTTTTAATAACTAAATATAAGTGATTTAATAAACATTAATTAAATGTTGTAGCAAGCGAAAGACGATTGCTTAAAGTTGCATAAATTCTTTAATTTTCAACCGATTAAAATGGATGAACTATGGAAATATTCACAATAAAATTGTCTTTAAAATTTAAGATCGTTTTAAATTTTTTTTTTAATAACTAAATATAAGTGATTTAATAAACATTAATTAAATGTTGTAGCAAGCGAAAGACGATTGCTTAAAGTTGCATAAATTCTTTAATTTTCAACCGATTAAAGTGGATGAACTATGGAAATATTCACAATAAAATTGTCTTTAAAATTAAGGATCGTTTTAAATTTTTTTTAATAACTAAATATAAGTGATTTAATAAAAAAAATTAAGCAAAAAAATTAACCTAAAGTCAAAAAAAAATAAAAAAAAATATTTTTTTTTGTTGTATAATTAATATACATATGTAGCTTTTAGCATATTACTGAAATTACCATTTGAAATGGGATTAAACTTTTCAGAATTTTGTTTGGATTTAAAAAAAAAGAGATGAAAATTTGGACACATTTGAAATCTTAACCAATTACGAATTTTATTTTCTTACTTTAGCTTTACTTTAGTTTAAAGTCATCAATATGGTTTAAAAAATAAAGCCACCAAATACTAAATCGGTTAATATATATTTCAATGAAGTAACCTTAAACTTTATATAATTTTCGAAAAAAATTTCGTCTTAAATATTTGAAATTATTTAAAAAATAATATTTTTTGAGAAAACCGAACTTTTTTTTTTGAAATATTATTGTTGATATATATTTTTTTAAATAAGATCACCAACTTTAAACAGTTTTCAAAATATATTTAAAAAAATTTTATATTTTTTTCAGAAACCTGAAAATTATTTTACTTTATGTTAAAGTGCACAAGTCTAAAGACTGAAATAATAAAATTGTCAAATATACATTTTTTAAAGCGTTTCCAAACTTTGAAAAATTTTCCAAAAAAAAAAAAAAAATTAAGATTTCAAAAATATTTTCAACATTTTGAATTTTTTGAGAAAACCGAAAAATAGTTTGCTTTAGCTTAAAGTTAATAACATGACCTAAGAAAAAAAAATGCAAACTTACTAAATTGGTTAATATATATTTTTATAATATGGCAACAGAGTTTGAACAATTTTCAAAAAAAAATGCTTGATTTATGTTAATATTCATATTACATATCTTCAAAAAATCATTAACATTCTTAACTTATATGCTTATTTAAACCCTTTTGTATATTATTCTTTTATAATCGTTGTTTTATTTTCCCTAAAATTACTGCCAATTTGCTAACCTTTTAAAAATTCTGCTATTGATTTTAAATTAAATCTAATAACATATATTAAAATAAACTCAAATCAAGGCGGGGTTTTTTTATGGACCTCATAAACATTTTAAACTCCCTACAAAACTACACAAAACTGCAGAAAATCGAATATAAAATCGTTACATTCACACACATACATTAATAGTGTGCGGCCATTTTGTGTCTGACCCGTTTATTTTTAAAATAGCTTTAGAACCTTAGCATACGTTTTGTTACTACAAGGAAGTGTCTAAATCAAGGTTGTCATTAAACTACAGTTCATTAGCTACATTTGGAAAACATTCATTGGAGCAAATAAAAGAATATAAAATCCTATTAACTTAATTAGATTTTAACGAATTTTGTGGCCATTTTAACAAAGACACAAACACACACACGCACACACACACACACACACACACACACACACTCTTAGACATTTCGAAAAAGTGTTAAGCCAAAATTTTATATCTTTTCCAATTTTTTATGTTAGGTGTTGCTTGCTTGCAAAGAAAAGCACAATTTTCTACGTGACTTGCTAGCCGTGAACACATACTAAATTAAATTTTAGCCTTCTATAAAATGTAAAGAAAACATTATTGCTGTTAGAAATGTTTTTATTTTAAGTTGTTGTAAGTCCCCAACAAAATAACTATATAATAAAAGAAAATTAAAAATAATTGGCAAATGTATGCAGGTTTAGTTATACATATAAAAACAAACATAGTTTACCCGAGGAGTTGTGCTTTAGCTTAAACCTATTTCCTTTTTAAAACTAAAAGAAAAATTGCAATTTCTTTTATATTGTACAAAATTTATGGCTTTATTTTGTACATTTTAAATTTCGCTTTGTATTATAAGCAGTTACATTTTTTGTTATTTTATTGGTGTGTTTAGGAAATTTGGCCTCATTTTATTTTGGTGTGGTAGGGGGGCTTAATAGTTTGTTTTAGCGGAAACCTACAGTTTCGCTAAATTAATGAAGTATGCTTTTAGGCTGTTTGTAACTTCTTTAATATAGCTAAAATTCGATACATATGAATATTGTATATACAACTAAGCTAAGTACGTATAGTTGTTTGTGTTTACTGTAGAATGTACGAAAATTTATAACGGTAACAAAATGTCTCAAAAAAAATCAGTATAGTATACTTATATGGAGCAGTTAACGGAACTATTGGTGTGTAAAGGCAAATAAAATTGTAACGCAAAGAGTAAGAGAGAGGAGTTGAAAAGAGCGTAAATGTAGGAGTTAAATTTGCTGACAAATAGTTTTACTAAAACGTTTAAAAGCTTTAAAACAAAGGGTTAAATATAAAATTGCAGAAACTGGGAAATTTGTATAATAATCGTCAAGCGTAAAGCTATGTATAGACGGTCGTCAGATATTACAACATTGCCCGAAAACTGTTGAGAAAATGTATAACAACCGTGTGAACTTAAAACTTTTGTCTTCCAAGACAAAAATATTGTCAGACATCATGTAAACACAAATTTTTGTCATTGTCATTGTTTTAAGACAATTGTCAAACACTTTCCTTTTTCATATGTTCAAAATTAATGCATCTGCAATGGCAGCATGTCATAGAAATTATTTCTAAATGCAACTCTATAAAAACATAAATAAACAAACAAGTGTGAATTAAAAACATTTTGGAAAAACAATTTCAGTTGACAGATAAATTCATTGTGTGACAATTGTGTGCCAATGAAATTGTTAGTTTTCTTACAGTCGTCTGAACTGACAATTTTACTTTTGCTAACAGTACATTGCTAGATCGGACAACGTTGCAATATCTGACGACTGTTTATACATACGTTAAGGCTTAGAGTGTAAACCAAATAAGAAAACTTTATATAATATGAATATGGAAATTGCAAAAGAAACAAAGTAAAAAGAACACTTAAACTTTACTTTTATTTTTTAATGATTATGATACTTGGGATACTGTAACTTAGTTATTTTTATCATAATTTAAACCATTCAAACTAATTTTTTAAAAACCGAGAACCTGGCTTTTCAATTAAAATTTTTAAATTTTTTTATTTTATTTTTTTAATTTTAAAGATTTTTCTACTTTGGTGTTTAATTTTTTTTTACTTTTTTCTTCCGAGACTTATAATTTTCTTTAAACCTTTTTAAAGCCTCTTCTATTTATTATAAAACAAAATTTTATTCATTTAAATTGCTGGAAAATTTTTGAAAGTTGTAAAATATTTTCTATACACAAAAATTTTTTATATTTTTTTCCAATTTGAAACCAAATTTTTCAACTTTTTTCTTTGCAGCCTTATACATATCTTTACTTATTTTGAGAGTCTTTCTAATTTATTCTAAAACAAAACTTTTTTTATTTAAATCACTTGAAAATATTTGAAAGTTATAAAACTTTTTCTAAACACAAACATTTTTTACAATTTTTTCCATATTGAACCCAATTTTTTAAATTGTTTTCGCCCAAGACTTTTTTATTTATTATAAAACAAAACTTATTCTATTAAAATAGCTTGAGAATTTTAAAAATTATAAACCTCTTTTCTAAAGTGTAACATTTTTTTTAATTTTTTTTTACTTTGACAGCAAATTTTTCAACTTACATATTTCTTTGCATATTTTTACATATTTCTAAAGTCAATTTTTATTATCATAAAACAAAACTTAATTCATTTAAATAAACTTTTTGTAAAGATTAACAATTTTTGGAATTTTTTACTTTTTGTTTTATTACACAGTTTGAAATCCTTTTTTATTTTCCCTAAAATTAAATTTTTATTATCATAAAACAAAACTTAATTACTTTTAATCGCTTGAAAATTTTAAAAGTTGTTAAACTTTTTCAAAAGATCACCTTGAAACCAAATTTTTTAAGTTTTTTCTTCTCGGACTAACATCATTATTTACCTATTTTGAAAGCCTATTTTATTTATAATAAAATTATTTAAAATTATTTAAATTCTTTGATAGTTTTAAAAACTATAAAACTTTTTCTAAATATCATTTTTTTTTAATTTTTTCCAACTTTGTCAGCGTTTTTTCAAAGTTTTTTCTTCAAAAGTCACATTTAGTTCTTGTAATAGTTCAAAAGTCTATTTGATTTCTCATTAAACAAAGTAAATTTCATTAATATCTGTTAAAAATTCGTATAGTTATAGAACTTTTTCATTTTAACTACTGTAACAATTACTACTACATACTTATAATTTTCTGTTTTTTATTATTTCATTGCATACTTTTAGGTGCAATTATGTACAGGTAAAGCCAGTGTAAGGTGTAAGACAATTCAGTACCTGACTTTGTAATTATAAACTAATTTTTTAAAATGATTAAAACTGCAATACTATTTTTCGAATTTCCCGCATTGAAACCAAATTTTTTAATTTTTTTCTTAGAAGATATTTTACAAAAAGTTTTGTTTTCAAGTAAAAAGAATGTATTTTCTTTAATTATAATGCTTCGTTTTCACTATGTCATTTTTGTTGTCAAATTGTTGGTAATTTCATAACAATTTGGACAATTTGACAACAAAAATGACATAGTGAAAACCAAGCATAACTTGTGAGTATTTCTTTATTATAATATTATCTTCTTCTATAATACAACTTACAAACATTTTAAGCCAAAAAAGAAAAATTATCACACATGGCAAATATTTACTCAAAAAAGCGTAATCACTTGTTTTAGCACAAATTTGTTTGACGTTGTTTACTCTTACAAGAGTTTTGCAAGATCAAACAGCATCAAATGAATTAAAATATATTTTATTTAGTTGTTACGACGGCAAATATTTTCCAATTCTGACCGGTTAAGTTACAAAAATAAAAACATTTATTGCAAATTAGATATTAATATGGTTTAAATGGCTAATAAAAGCAAAGACTTCAATAGCATCATTATAAAACGTATATTTCAAATCTTAGTAATAAAATTT
The DNA here is from genome assembly GCA_916048285.2 of Bellardia pandia. Lineage (NCBI taxonomy): Eukaryota > Metazoa > Arthropoda > Insecta > Diptera > Calliphoridae > Bellardia > Bellardia pandia. The sequence goes on along the minus strand of OU696533.1, from coordinate 95,654,171 downwards.
GTCATGTTAAAAAATTATAGAATTCAATAAAACTGTATTTTTTGAAAATTATTAAAAATACTTAATAATAACCGAGTAGTAATTTTATGTTTTAAAAACTCTTTAATTTTAAACCAAATTTAAAAAAATCTAATAAAATAAAATTTAAAACTTAATTTCGTTTAATTTTTGTGGCAAATTTTAACTCTTATTTTGAAAATTGCTACTGCTTCTTAACAACTATAACATATATTGGTAAAATAATAAATTTTTATTCAAAGATCTTTAAAAAACTTAAGCAAAACTACAAAATAAACATTTCGAAACACTAGGGCGTATGATTATTATGAATTCTAAGATTAAGGTACGAAAATAAACATAAGTTTGATTGATATTAAGGCTAACAAAATCCAGGACTTCAACAACCTCATTATATTCGTATATTTCAAATATTAGTAACAAAATTTTTCATGTTAAAAAAAGTTTGAAAGAAATTTAATTTTTTAAAATTTTAGAATAAATAAAAGAAATTATAGAATTCAAAATATTCAACACTAGCAAAGTATTGTAACCTTTTAAAAGTATTTGGGTTAGAAACTGTTTTTTATGTTTAAAAATCATTTTAGTTTTAAACAGTTTTTGAGAAATTTTATTGAAATAAAATTTAAAATTTTTTTATTTTTGTAGTAAATTTTACAAAAATTCCTATTGTTCCTTTAGAACTATAACACATTTTATTAAAATACTAAATTTTTATTATAAAACTTTCGCAACTTTAAAGCCAAATCAGAAAAATTAAAAACAAAAGTATTTTAAAACCCTCAGACGTATGATTAATATTAATTCTAAAGTTAAGTTACAAATATTACCACAACTTTCATTTAAACTTATATATTAATACGGTTTAAAAGGCTAATAAAAGCCAAGACTTTAAGGTTTAAAATAACATAAATTTACTCGCTGTATTGGCAATATTAGTAGCTAAATTTGTTATGTTAATAAATATTTAAATTTAAAATAAATATATGTTTGGAAATTTTTTTTAAAACTTTTTTTAAAAAACAAACTTTTTGGCGTTTAAAAAATGTTTTTGTTTCTTATTTTTGCTGGCATTAATTTAAGAAAGTTGAAATTTCATTTTAAGAAAAATTGCACTTTAAACAACATCATCATTTGTTATACGATTATGTAATTAACAAGTTTGTTAAGTTTGAAAGAAATGATCTGCAGTTTAACTAAACTCCTCCTCCTTTAAAATAAACCATAATTTTTCCTACATTTAACGATGCCTTCTCAAACATTTTACACTTGCTAAGCTGTTTTAGTTGCTAAATAAAACTACCTGCCCTGTTTCTGTTCTGTAATGTTTAACCAAAGAAAACCAATCATTAATTATACATCTATCAATCACAGTAAATGTCCACACCCTTAAAAGATTTGCCTTGTGTCACTATATAGCTATATTTACTTAAAAATCTCAATCAGAAAATTAATTAATTTTGTTAAGACGAATATAATGATGCTGGCATAAACACCTTACTGAAATATTAATAAAAATTAACAGAAAAAAGAAATAAATTTGTATTTCCAACACAAAGATGATACAATAATAAACTCAATTAATAAAAGACCCAACCCCAAATTTATATGTATATGGAAAAAAAAATAACTGCAAATTCATTAAATAGTCTTAGGTAAATATTAGTTTTATATTAACAAGACCGTTGTGAATTTGAATTAACGTACCTTTTGTAATAGTTAGAACACGCACTTCAAACGATTTGCAAATAAATACTGCAAAAATCTTGGGCTGTTAGCAGGTAATGAGTGTGAGACAACAGGCACCAGAAGTAGCACACACACACAGATTTATACACAAACACAGCAAGACAAGTAAATGAGTTTTAATATCCGTTACCGGTTTGTTTGCTATAAAATTCCTGGCAAAATATTAATTAAAGCTTTTTTTATGCTACAAATTTTGTAGTTTTGTTTTTAAATTTTAACAATTTAAGGCGTCTTTAGGGGGAATTGTTTTAAACACAACAATTAAAGTTACTAAGTTATGTTTATAATTATTTTAATAAATAAAGCTTTTCTTTACGTATTATGTATTTTTCAAGACTAAACTCTAGCTTTTAAAACTAGTTCTTTATTTTCAATATTTTGAAATTTTATTTTGAAAATCTTTTTTTTTAAATAAAGTACTTTTTTTATTATTAATTTTGTCTTTCCAGCCGTTTAAGCTTTAGCTCAACGTGTTACTCGGTCAACGTTTGGTTTGCTTTTAATAGCGTGTGTGGCCTCGTTCCGTTCATTCTGCCAGTTTGTTATGAAAACGGTTTTCCAATCGTTTCGTACCAAAATATTAAAAAGTTGTTTTTTTCTGCTTTTACTTGTTCCTTTTTTTGTATTTGTTTATTTTTTTTTTTTTTTTGTTTTTGTTTTAAGAGACAAGCGCAAACGACACTATTGTGTTTTTGTTTTGTTTTCCATACATATTCAAACACTTTGATGACGATGTTTCCAACTGTATGTATGTGGAGAAAGGTACTGTGGCATGCACCTCTACACGTTATTATAGGCCCAAATAGCTGTTTGTGGAGGCAGCCAGGCAACGTAGCAGCTCGTGAAATACAAAACACAACAAAAAACAAGGAAAAGTAACTGATTTTATTGGGAACAAACCTGTGTGTTTATTAACCATTTAAGCTATGAGCGAGCTTTTTTTTAAATGGAGAACAAAAGCTCTTTAATTTAATTTTAAACTTTTACTCAAAAGCTTTTGTTATGTATCACGCAAAAGCTTTTGAAACAGTAGTAGCTGTTTTTAAGACTCTGATATTTCTATATTTCTTAAAAATTTATTCTATTTCTTTCAAATAATTGAAAAAAAAAATTTTTAAAACTTAAAAAATTAAAAAAAATAATTTTGAAAATTTCTTTTCACAAAAATTTATTTTAAAATTAATAAAATTATAAACATTTTGGTAGGCCTAAAGATTATTGTTATAAAACTTGACAAAATTGCAAGGAAAACCACCAAAATATTAAAAATAACATTTTATAACACGTATGATTAATATTAATTCAGAGGTTAGGTAACAAAAATGAACATATTTTAAAAAAAGGTAATAGATCGCAAGACTTTAAGCTTTTAAAAACACAATTTGTCCGCCTTATTTGCAATATTATAAACAAACAAACAAACAAACAATATAGTATAACAAATGAATGTTAATAAAATTAAATTTTTAAAAAAATTTATTTTTGCAAACATTTTTATTTATTTGTTTAAAATGAGAAAATATTTTCACGTCTTAACAGGCTTATGTTCAAAAAGAGTTTAACTTCTTACTGCCGTATTCATAAAAAATAAAGTAGGTTTGAAGTGTGCTTTTAGACAAAATTTTCTTAAAGTACATTTGAAGTCTACTTTAATTTTTTATGAATAAGACCGTTAGTTTTTAACAAAATTTATAAAATTCCCACGAAATAAATTTTAATATTTTGTTTTAATTTATCAATAAAACTAAAATATTATTACGAAAATTAATGGATTCATTTATATATAAAACATGTTTTAGTTAAATAATTACTTTTTATTATAAAACTTTGAAAAAATTTAAGCAAAAATATTACAATTAATTTTTTGTAATCTTTAACCTATGATTAATATTAAGTCTGAGGTTAAGATTTATAATTGAACATAACTTTCATTTTAAATCCGATATTAATATTAAGACTTTAAGCTTTAAAACAACAAGAATTTACAGGCTTAATTTTCATATTAGTACGAAAATTTTTAATGTTAACAAATTTAAAATTTCAAGAAAATTTTAAAAATAATTAAAATTCTTCTTCTGTATAACAGTTTTAGAAAATCATCTGTATAACAATTTTTTCTATAGAATATCTTCTGTATAACAGTTTTTCTACAGAAAATCTTTTGTATATATGTTTGTCCTAACAGTTTGTTCTATAGAAATTCTTCTGTGTAACAGTATTCTCTACAGAACATCTTCTGTAAAACAGTATTTACTATATAAGATCTTCTGTAGAACAGTTTTTCCTATAGAAAATCTTATTTAGAACAGTTTTTTCCATAGACAATCTTCTGTATAACAGTTTTTTCTATAGAAAATTTTCTGTATGGCTGTTTTTTCTATAGAAAATCATGTGTATAACAGTATTTATAATAGAAATCAATGTGTATTTTCAATAGAAAATCTTCTGTAAAACAGTTTTAATGGAAAATCTTCTGTACAATAGTTTCTTATACAGGAAATCTTCTGTATAACAGTATCTTCGTTTAACATTTTCTTTTAATTTCCTAAAGGAATTCTTATACACGAAAATAAAATAAAATACTTTATATAATTTAAGTAAAAGCTTTGACTCCTGTAATGAGAATTTCATGAGTCAAAAGCTTAAGTCACATGCTAGCAACTATAGTTGCAAAATGTCTGAACTAAAAAGCTTTAAGCTTTAAGTTTCATCAACTGTAATACAGTTCTGTTATTGTAAAATTAATTAACGATAGTTATCCATGTACCTCTTTTAGTAAAGCAAAAGCTTTTTTAACATAACTGTTATAATCATGTAAATTTATAAATACCTGTTATTAGGGCTTATTGCAATTAATTTGAATATATTTATTTAAGTATTTACCTGTAATTAAAAAGAAGTTTTAAATAAATTATTAGTTTTATAAAATTTTGATAACATTTATTAATATTAAACAAATACAACACCACATTTCATAGACACAACATCAAATGAAACAAATAAGAGGTAAACAATTTAAATTTTGTAGGTTGTTAGTTAAGAAGCCAATTAGTTATAGAACACTTAACACAAATTTAGATTTATATTTTTGTTAAACGGACAGAACAGTTTTACATAATAACTAGTACTAGATACTTTTCGAACAGAATTTAAAACAGTTTTTCAACAAACATAGATGAGTTGGAAAAGTTGAGTTTTAGTTAAAATGAAACAAATTTTATTTGTTATATTAAGGAAGATAAAAGAGATAAGAAGCCAATGCGTTTTGGAAAAGTTTCTTATAATAATTACAAACAATTTTAGAACAGTTTTGTTAGAGAATTTCAAGAAACAAAAATAAGTTGTGAGAGTTTGAGTTGAGTTCTATGACTGGTGAATGTTTAATATGGTGTGTGTGTTTGTTGGTATATTTACTATGTTGAGATAAAGCTTATGAACTTTTTTTATAATAAAAGCCTTGGTTTACATTCTAAGGAAATGATTTTAAGGATAGAGTGTTAAAATGTGTTTGAATATGGCAACATTTGTTGAGTTTTATGGAGTTAAATTTAAATTTAAATTTTTGGAAACATTTTTTTCTTAATACTCCAATTTTTGGTCTAAAATATTATAAAATAGTTTCTACATTTCAAAATTGTTGCAATAAATGTGAATTTTTTAAAAAAAAACGTATGTTAGAAAAGCTAAGAAAATCAAACGAAATAGTTCAATAATCAAAAAATCATGCCAGAGAAATTAATGTTTATTTTACTTACAGTTTCGGTTTTAAGGTTTTTATTCAATAAAATTCATATTTAGTAAAGTTAATAGCTCACTATTTTTCATTACAGAGATGGGAAATCATCAGGATAATAGAAGTAGTAGATAATATTTAGTATTACAGTTTTGTCCACAGCAAAGAGTATTTTCTATAGAAAATCTTCTATGTAACAGTATTTTCTATAGAAAATATACTGAAAATATCTATAGAAAATCTCCTGTATCAGTATATTTTCTATAGAAAATATCCTGTATAAGAGTTTTTCATGTATTAGAGTATTTTCTTTAGACAATATTCTGTATAAAAGTATTTTCCATAGAAAATACTATGTATAAGAGTATTTTCTACAGAAAATCTTCCGTATAAAAGTATTTTTTATAAAAAATCTTCTATATAAGAGTATTTTCCATAGAAAATCTTCTGTATAAGAGTATTTTCTATAGAAAATTTTCTGTATAAGAGTATTTTTTATAAAAAATCTTCCATATAAGAGTATTTTCTATAGAAAATCTTCTGTATAAAGGTATTTTCTATAAAAAATCTTCGGCATAAAAGTATTTTCTATAGAAAATCTTCTGTATAAGAGTATTTTCTATAAAAAATATTCTGTATAAGAGTATTTTCTACAGAAAATATTCTGTATAAAGGTATTTTCTATAAAAAAATATTCTGTATAAGAGTATTTTCTATAGAAAATCTTCTGTATAAGAGTATTTTCTATAGAAAATATCCTGTATAAGAGTTTTTCTATAGAGAATATCATGTATTAGAGTATTTTCTTTAGACAATATTCTGTATAAAAGTATTTTCCATAGAAAGTACTATGTATAAGAGTATTTTCTACAGAAGATCTTCCGTATAAGAGTAGTTTCTATTGAAAGTCTTTAGTATAAGAGTATTTTCTATAGAAAATCTTCCGTATAAGAGTATTTTTTATAAAAAATCTTCTATATAAGAGTATTTTCCATAGAAAATCTTCTGTATAAGAGTATTTTCTATAGAAAATCTTCTGTATAAGAGTATTTTCTATAAAAAAATCTTTCATATAAGAGTATCTTCTATAGAAAATCTTCTGTATAAATTTATTTTCTATAAAATATCTTCGGCATAAAAGTATTTTCTATAGAAAATCTTCTGTATAAGAAATATTCTGTATAAGAGTATTTTTTACAGAAAATATTCTGTATAAGAGTATTTTCTATAAAAAATATTCTGTATAAGTGTATTTTCTATATAAAATGTTCCGTATAAGAGTATTTTCTATGTAAAATCTTCTGTATAAGAGTATTTTCTATAGAAAATATCCTGTATAAGAGTTTTTCTATAGAGAATATCATGTATTAGAGTATTTTCTTTAGACAATATTCTGTATAAAAGTATTTTCCATAGAAAGTACTATGTATAAGAGTATTTTCTACAGAAGATCTTCCGTATAAGAGTAGTTTCTATTGAAAGTCTTTAGTATAAGAGTATTTTCTATAGAAAATCTTCCGTATAAGAGTATTTTTTATAAAAAATCTTCTATATAAGAGTATTTTCCATAGAAAATCTTCTGTATAAGAGTATTTTCTATAGAAAATCTTCTGTATAAGAGTATTTTCTATAAAAAAATCTTTCATATAAGAGTATCTTCTATAGAAAATCTTCTGTATAAATTTATTTTCTATAAAATATCTTCGGCATAAAAGTATTTTCTATAGAAAATCTTCTGTATAAGAAATATTCTGTATAAGAGTATTTTTTACAGAAAATATTCTGTATAAGAGTATTTTCTATAAAAAATATTCTGTATAAGTGTATTTTCTATATAAAATGTTCCGTATAAGAGTATTTTCTATGTAAAATCTTCTGTATAAGAGTATTTGTAGACAATCTTCTATTTAACACAATTATCTATAGAACTGCATTTCCCATCACTGATGTTGTAATTTATCTTAATAATATGTCTAAATGATGTATTAAATATGAATTAAAATATGTATATTACTACTACTATTTCTTATAATTTTAAAGAAAATAAAGAAAAATAGCAATAATAGTAAATTATATTTCAAAACTGAAACTCTTACTATTTATATAAAATTTGCATGCGTTGTTGAAAATCATTTAGGAAAAAACATTTAAGCATTAAATGCAAGTTTATAAAACAAAGTTGTAACAAAGAGTAAGAGAAAGAGAGAGAGAGAGAGAGAGGAACTAGAATTGAAATTCTAAAACTCACACACACCAATTATTGTTAAGGCTGTCGCTGTTCTTGTTGTAGTAGTAGAAGTAGTAGTAGAAATTAATGTTGTTGTAGTAGTAGTAGTAATATTATTATTATTTATATTATTATTATTAGTAGTAGTAGTAGTTGTTGTGGTGGCTTGTGTTGGCTAAAATGAATTAACATCAAATTTAAAATCTAGATCCAAATTTTTTAAAGGATTTCGACGTATTTTTTTACTGCCATGATGATGATGGTGGTGGGGTATATGATATTCCACTTCCGTTTCATCCTCTTTAGGTTTTCACCAACCAAAAAAAAAAGTATACACAAAATTAAAACGCAATTTACGGTTGAAGTGCATTATATTAGCAAGTGCAGCATAATAATATATATATATTTTGTATTTCTATTCATTATTATTGTTGTTGGTTTTTTAGGTTATTTTACATACAAATATACACAACAACAATAGGTTGGGAGAAAAATAAAATAAAGTGAAGAGAGTAAAAAAAATGAATACAAAAAAATACTTAAATATAACCAGAATAGTAAAAAGTATTTATATAAAAAACAATAGTAAAAAATGTCGGCATATATGCACATATGCATTTATATTAATTAAAAACCTACAATTGTACAAAATAAACTGAAATAAAAATATAAAAAAACTATAAACAAAATGAGCAGTAAGTTTGTAAACAAAAAAATTGTATTTTTTTTTTTATACAGGAAATAAGCATTTAAAATAAGCCGTATGAAAAAAGCTTTATTAAAGTGTTTTTTGGCTTTAAATAAAACTGCCTTTGAAGCGTGTGTTTGTTTGTTTGTTTGTTGCGGTGTATGTGTGCGTTTATTTTAAGCAACTGTGAATGCAGTTGCTAATTATTACGTAGAAAGTTTTTTAGCTTTATTATACAAAATCACTTAGACGTATGAGTAATTAAAAAAAGGCTTTTTCATTTAAAAAAAAATGGAAAGCATACGTCTAGGGGAGAGAGCTAAATTTGTATGCTTTAGAATTTAAAACTAAAACTTTTAACCATTTCTGTTATAAACAGAAGAAATTATTAATTTCGAACCAGTGATAAGATTAATATGAATTTCTAGTTTCTTCGTTGTTAAGTTCGAAAATTCGAATACAAATAATTCATATGAAATTTGCTTAAATAACTAAAATTTTTGGCTTTTAATAATTTAATCGTTAAAATAAAGAATTTTAGAGTAAGTTCGAAATTAAGTTCGAATTTTTGAAAATGTTTAAAACATGTTGTTTGTTGTTTTCTTTAAGAATTATATTATATTTTAACAAAATCATCAAAAATAACTATTTTTAACATTTGCGGATATACAAAATTAAGTTCGAAAATATGTTTAAAAATATGTTTAAAAATTAAATAAGTAGCATAATTTTATTATTTTTATTGTTAATAATACTTCACAGATTATGCTAGGCTTAAGCGACAAATTCGAAATTAAGTTCGAAATTTGGAAAAACTCAAAATGTTGGTAAAAATCTGAAAAAAATTAATCACTTTTTTTCAATTAACAAAACTTAAGAAATATTCTTATTGAAAATTAAATTCGATTTTTCGAAAATGAATTTAAGTGCCATAAAATGGTCAAAAATTTTAAGAAATTATATAATTTTATAATTTTAATTAGTAAGAAAACTGAAACCATATTTTGTGACATGAAAAACAAATTCGAAATTAAGTTAAAATTTTCGAAAATGTTTTCAAATGCTACAAAATTACAAAATTGGGCAAACACCGCAATAAATCTTATTGTTTTATTACTTTTATTATTAAAATATGTTAAAAATCTCTATTTCAGCATAAATAAAAAATTCTAAATTAAGTTCCAATTTTCGAAAATGAATTCATATGCTATAAAATCGCCAAACATTTTTAAAACTCAAATAATTTTGTTATTTTTATTATTAAAAAGACTTAAACCATATTAATCATATACATACAAATTCTAATTAAGTTCGAATTTTCGAAAATATCTAGAAATTTTACAAAATGATTAAAAATTTCCAAAAACTATAATAATTGTATTTTTGATTGTATTACTTTCAATAATAAAAAGCTTAAAATAACACTTTTTGGACATAATAACAAATTCGAAATTATATCGAATTTGCGAAAATGTCTTTAAATGGCACGAATTGTAGTAAATCTATTATAATTTTTTTATTAAAAGGCATTAAAAGCAATTTTTAGCATAAACAAAAAATTAGAAATTGAGTACAAATATTCGAAAATTGTAAACTTCACATTATTTAAATTTTTTATTCTTTCTAAGGACTTCACTAAATTTTTTAAATCATAAATACCCCAAACATGTTTAATTAACATGTTTATTTTATTCCATTTAAGCACAAATTCGAAAACAAGTTAATTGCTTTTAATATTGTTTTTTTGTCCCTTTTACTTTCTTCATATAATATACGAGTAATATATTATAATGTAATTTGTGAAAAAATTTAATTAAACAATTACACTTGACTCTAACAATTAACTTCATTATGTGAAAGAAGAAAGCTTTTGTCTTTGTTCTCTTATCTTAGAAATATATCTCTGTGTAGTCAGTATTCCCAGTAATGGCCTTAACATTGACAATTAGTGCAGTGAACTTGTGTCCGATGATGAACAATGTTTTTTTATGTTAAATAAACTTTGCACGAGCTAGAATTGGTCGAACAAAAACAAGAAAAGGAAAAACCCAGTAAACAATTCGGTTTAAAAAAGGAAAATATGAAACAAATTTTATTTAACGCTTTTTAATTATAAACCTGATAAAATCTATAGAGTGATTATAGTTTTATAAACTTTTTTTAATGGTTTAACATTTCGAGACATTTTTGAAAATTTGAACTTAATTTCGAATTTATTTTAATGCTATTAATATGAAACAAATTTTATTTAACGCTTTTTAATTATAGACCTGATAAAATCTATAGAGTGATTATAGTTTTATAAACTTTTTTTAATGGTTTAACATTTCGAGACATTTTTGAAAATTTGAACTTAATTTCGAATTTATTTTAATGTTAATAAAATTAAAATTTTATGTTATTTAAAAGTAAAAATAAAAGTAATGAAATCTAAGAATCTTTTATGATTTTTAGACGATTATATAGCAAGTTTGAAAATTCGAACATAATTTTGAATTTGTTAATTATGCTAAAATGTGCTATTTAACGGTTTTAAATAATAAAAGTAATAACCTTTAGTTATTTTTTCCAATTTTTGGCGATTTTGAAGCATTTTAAGACATTTTTGAAAATTCAAACTTGATTTCGAATTTGTATATTATGTTAGAAATGTGTTATCTAAAGATTTTTAATTATTACGTGTAAGAAAAATTGCAACCTTACGTTACAACCCAAATACATACAACCATTTATTGCTTATAACAGTTAAAGTTATAACACTTAATATTTCACTTCCTTTTTATATCTTCATGAATTAACATCTTAAATAAATATATACATACTATATTAATGAATTAAGAAATAAAACGTCTATATATTCATTACACTGGGGTATCACGTAAACTTCCACAGCGCAGGTTATTGGATTAAATAAAAAATCCAACAAAGGTTATGGGCCCAGATCCCTGGTAACCTAAGTGGTCAAGAATAATTTGAGGTTAAGTACGAAGTGAAGAAACGTGTGTAAGGTTTTAAACTGTTTTGTCCAATATAAAAAACACGGCTAAGGAATGGCAACCAGTGTAGCGAACATTGAAAAATTAAGTGGCGAAAATTTTGGAACTTGGTGTACTCAGGTGAGAAGTCTGCTAATAACGTTGGATCTATGGGACACCATAATTGAGAACTGTCCGGAAGATGAAGGGTTGGCAAGCAAATGGATTAGAAATGATGCCAAGGCACTTGCAACTATAACGTTAAGCGTCAAACCTAGTGAGTTAATCCATATCAAAAACTGTAGCACAGCAAAAAGTGCGTGGATTACTTTAAGCTCGTTGTATAAGGCTGATACTGCTTCAAGAAAAGTTAATTTGTTTAAAAAACTTGTAAGATTTAGATTTAATGCAACTCAAAATTTTTCCTCACAAATAAACGAATTTATTTCTGTTGTTGACGAACTAAAAGAAATTGGTATAGTTCTAAATGATGATTTATTATCCATTCTACTCCTGTGCAGTTTGCCCGATGAGATGGAAAATTTTGTGATTGCTATCGAAAGCAGAGATTGTTTGCCCAGGATAGATAAATTAATTTCTAAAATATATGAGGAAGAACTAAGACAAAATAATAAGAAAATCAACCAAAGTGAAACAGTTTTTGCGGCGAATTCAAAAAACGAATTTAAAAGAAATAAGAAATTTAACAGTAACAAACCACGTTCAAACTATAATAAAGAAGATCAACGCCAAGATGAAAAGAAAAATACCAATTATGTTAATAACATTAAATGTTTCCGTTGCGGCAAAAAGGGACATATACGCTCACAATGCAAATCACATGATAAAGTTGAATTTGCATGTTCATTACATGAAAATGTAAATAACGTAACAGAGCTTTTTATTCTAGACAGCGGCGCGACGTCGCATATGTGCAGAACAAAAAACTTGTTTTCTAAGTTAACAGAATCGAATCAGCAGATCATATTAGCATCTGGGGAGAGCATAAATGCAGAAGGTATTGGAGACGTCATTATTGAAACAGAATACTGTAAGCTCACTTTACAGAACGTTTGGTATGTACCTAAACTGCATTCTAATTTTATTTCGATATGTAAAGTTATAAAAGCTGGTTATTCTGTTAATTTTGTAAATAATGAAGCTGTTATTCAAAGTAAAGAACAAAATATTTTGTCAGCTGTTTTAGATAAAGGAATGTTTGTTACGAATGTAAAGGTGATGAAAGAATTAGAAATCGTCAATTCAGTTTCTGATGATTCTTTGGCAAAAAAGTGGCATGAGAGATATGGGCACATAAATATCAATGATTTAAATAAATTGTCAGCTAAAAAAATGGTTAAAGGTCTCGATATTAAAATGCTAAATAAAATTGAATGTGTTACGTGTGCAGTAAACAAAATATCAGTGAAGCCTTTCAAGAACTACGGCAATATTCAAACAACAGATTTATTAGAAGTTGTGCATACAGACCTTTGTGGACCAATAGCGGTTAAAAGTGTTGGTGGATCGTCATATTTTATGACATTTATAGACGACTATTCTCGTTTTATATCAATATATTTTTTAAAACACAAAAATGATGCCTTTGATGCATTTATTAATTTTGCTGCGACCGCGGAGAAGCAGACAGGCCGCCAAATAAAAGTTGTTCGGAGTGACAACGGTACAGAATTCATCAATAATAAGTTCAAAGAATTTTTTTCTAAAAAGGGAATCGTGCACCAGACAACTGTAAGCTATTCCCCGCAACAAAACGGCATTGCCGAGAGGGCCAATAGAACCCTGGTGGAAATGAGTCGTTGTTTATTAGAGCAGTCTGGATTGCCACAATGTTTGTGGGGCGAAGCCGTTTATACGGCCACATATTTACGCAATAGATCACCCACAAAAGTTCTTGATGACGTAACTCCATATCAAAGATGGACTGGTAAACAGCCAGCGGTGTATCATTTCAGAACGTTCGGGTGTGATGCCGTCGTGTTAAACAAAAGACCAAAAGCAAAGGGCAGTAAGTTTTTGCCGAAAGGTATAAAAATGAAATTCGTAGGATACCAGATTTACACCAAAGGTTATCGTTTATATAACACCGAAACTAAACAAATTGTTATAGCCCGTGACGTCATATTTTTTGAAAAATCTTTTGAGAAAATAAGTGAAGATGATGAAGAAGACATGTTTTACGTGAACATTTTTGAAGAAAACGCTGATAATAATGACAAACCTGTATTACAAGGCAACAATAGTGATGATGTTGAAAGTGATGATGTTGAAAGTGATGATGTTGAAAGTGAAGAAGATATGCCTGTTAACGAAAGAAAAGAAAATATTCATGGTAGTGAAGTAAACTTGCTTAGTAGCGAAACTGAAAGAGAAGACACAGTGGTTGTGGAAAACAAAAGAAAAAGAGGCAGGCCCAAAATACTAAGAACAGGTGGTAAAGGAAGACCACGAAAAGTGTATGTTACAGAAGACGGCCCACAGATGTTAAATTCTATAATCGAAAACCCCAATTCTGTGAACGAAGCCTTGAACTCAGAAGATGCTGATAAGTGGAAACAAGCAATGCAAAAGGAATATAATTCTTTAATTAAAAACGGTACGTGGCAATTAGTCGATAGGCCTAGTGACAAAAATATAATAGGCAGTAAATGGGTTTTTGTTGTGAAGCGTTCGGCAGATGGTGCTATAGAAAAATATAAGGCAAGGTTAGTTGCACATGGGTGTTCACAAAAATTGAATATTGATTATCGTGAAACGTTTGCACCCGTTGTAAGGCACTCAACAATTCGTTTATTGTTGGCGATAGCAGTAAAGCACAAATTGCTCGTAAAACACATTGATATAGAGGCAGCTTATCTGAATGGAGACCTAGAGGACGATGTATTTATGGTGCAGCCAAAAATGTTTGAAGACAATAAATTTCCCAATAAAGTGTGTAAACTTAAAAAGGCCCTATATGGTTTAAAACAGGCGGGCCGAGAATGGAATAAAAAGGTAAACGACATTCTAGTTGAAATTGGCTTTAAAAGGTGTAAATCAGATACCTGTGTTTACGTAAAAAGGGAAGGCAACAAAATATGTATTATTGCTATTTACGTCGACGATATGATGGTAGCATGTTCCTGTGAGTCTGATATGCAAGATATAATTATGAGCCTAAACAAACAAGTAAAAGCTATAGATAGAGGCGAAATATCCTTCTATTTGGGTATGGAGATTAGTCGAGATGGTCCGAGAGGTGACATTACTATACAATTGCTAGAACGATGGGGCATGTTAAATTGCAAACCTGCGACAACACCATGGCCTAGTGGTGTGATATTAAATAAATGTTTAAGTGACTGCGAAGGTTTGGAAACAACAAGCTATCAAAGTCTAATTGGTGCTTTGATGTACCTGGCCGTTATAACGAGACCAGATCTGATGCATGTGGTATCGAAATTATCACAATTTAACACACATCCACATAAAGAGCATTTTGCGGCAGCAAAATTTGTCTTGCGATACTTGAAGAAATATCCTATAGGTAAAATTAAATTTTCTAATAATATAAAAAATTTGGAATGTTTCACAGATTCTGACTGGGCGAATGATTCCAATGATAGGAAATCCTACTCAGGATTTGTTATGTTTTTTGCCGGAGGTCCTATAGCTTGGGAATCCAAAAAACAATCAGTGGTGGCTTTAAGCACTATGGAAGCTGAGTACATCGCATTATGCCAAGGTACAAAAGAAACAATTTTTCATCGATGTCTTTTGCGAGAAATGGGTTTCGATAATTATGTCAACGGTCCTACTCCCATACATTGCGACAATCAGAGTGCAGCGTTTATGGTTAAAAATCCTACAGTACAGAAGAAAAGCAAACACATTGACATCCGCTATCACTACATAAGGGAAAAGTTTGATGAAAAGGACATCGATATAAAATACATATCTTCAAATGAAAATGCGGCAGATATTTTAACTAAAATATTATCTAAACAAAAGCATTTGTATTGTTGTAATTTGTTAGAAATTGAATTGTAAATATTTGAATTTTGAAAATATTTTTTAAATGCATTTGGTTTGAGCGGGAGATTGTAAGAAAAATTGCAACCTTACGTTACAACCCAAATACATACAACCATTTATTGCTTATAACAGTTAAAGTTATAACACTTAATATTTCACTTCCTTTTTATATCTTCATGAATTAACATCTTAAATAAATATATACATACTATATTAATGAATTAAGAAATAAAACGTCTATATATTCATTACACTGGGGTATCACGTAAACTTCCACAGCGCAGGTTATTGGATTAAATAAAAAATCCAACATTACGATACTAAAATCTATAGATTTGTTACAGTTTTTTTGTAATTTTTATCTTTTTGTAGCATTTTAAGACATTTTCAAAAATTCGAACTTAATTTTGAATTTGTTGATTGTGCTAAAAACACAATGTTATTTAAAGCATTTTCAACTATAACTACTAAAATTTAAAGATTTTAAGCATTTTTTAACATTTCGAACTTAATTTCGAATTTCTTTATTTTTGAATTTCATTTTATGGCGTTATTTTTTCTTCCTACATACTTTTTTTCATTTATTTAAATAAACCCAAAATAAATATTATGGTTACGTCTAGCTACGTAGCGCCTTAGGCAAATAAAGTTTTTGCTAAAATTTTCCACTATTTTGCTTTTGTCTTAACTTACTCGTTTTTATCTTTCTTTAACAAGTTTTTTCTCGTTTTCTATTTTTCATTAAAAAGATGAAAATTTGCCTGCTCCTTATACTTAGCTAAACAAAACATTGTATAGAAAACGCAAGCAAAACTGCCAAAAAATATACAACAGCTAAAGATGTTTAAATTTACTTATTTTTTAGATTCTTTTTCTCTACAGTTTTTGTGTTGTTTTACAAGTTTTTCCCTGGATTTTTTTCATGATGCGGAAACGTAGACAACAAAACTTTTTGAATTAAAGACATGAGCCTGGCAATAATGCTGCTGTATATTTTCTAGCACTTTTTTCTGTTTAAACTCACTCCGACATAAACACAACGGTCCACCCACCCAAAACTTACTACAGCATACTCTCGCCCTCTCCTAATATACCCTCTAAAACAATGTGTGTGTGTAAACTTTGATTTTTCTTGGTTGTTTTTTTTTTTTTTTGACAATTTGGTTTTGTTTTGTTTGTGTATGTAGAAAAATTAAATTCAATTTTTTTTTGCTTTTATACATTTAATAAACTTAATTGTATAAAAATGATTTTTTTTCTTTTTTTCAGTCATACGAGCACAATAGTAGAAAACCAGCAAATAACTGTACAGAGCTGTGGCTGACTGCAGTATGATGTCGTCAGTCAGTACTCGTTTATAGAATTTTGAAAATGTAAAAAAAGACTGCTAAAAATACAAAAGTTTAAACAAGTGGCGCCATTTTAACAGCCATTTTGTCTGCTACGTAAAAGAAGTGAGTAACAAAAAAACAAGTTGTTTACAAAAAAATCACTCACACACACACACTCAGTTACAGTTACGCTCTCTTACACATAAATTTGAAAATCACCGTATGAACCTAGCAGCATGATGGAGTAATTGTTGTTTTGTTAACAACAACAAAAACAAAAAGAGCAACAAAAACAATAACAACATTTACTTTATAAAGGAAAAATTCGCACAAAACAGCGTATAAATAAAGCAAAAATTATTCCAAACCAGAATAATCAAATTTGCAAAGATTTTTTCCTAAGTAAAAATGGCAAAATAAATATGGCTGAAGGGACATGAAATGAATATTGTATAAATAAGAACACAAAATTGTGTTTCTATTTTGTTCTTTAAAAACCTAGGAGTGCAATTCGAAATTAAGTTCGAAATTTCGAAAATTCTATAAATGTTCTAAAATGACCAAAAAAGGATAAATTTGTTTAATGAATCTCTAAATTTTATTAAAGTATAAATAACAATACTTTAGCATAATAACAAATTCGAAATTAAAATCGAATATTCGAACATACTTAAAAGTGATAAAATTGCTAACAAAACTGGAGATTTAATTATTTTTATTATTAATAAGCTTAAAATATAATTTTTCGTTTTATAACCAGCGTTGCCGTTTTGGTTACTTTTAACCAAAATTGGTTACTTTTTTTTCCAATGTGTACTTGTGTACTTTTTTTCCGTTTTGGTTACTTTTTTTTAACACAAAAGTAACCATTTTTTACATTGTTTTTAGTTTGACTTAATTTTTACCACTAATTTTGGTGATAAACTAAACTACCACATTTTAAGTGTTTTAAAAATAAAACACTAAACACAAGATTACAAAAAAATACATGCCTGTCTCCAAACATAACAAACACAATCATTGTATTGTTGAACGAGTAAAAGGTTCTTCACAAAAACCATCTAAAAACATGCTACTAAATGCATTTTCATATTGATGTTTGACATCGGAGCAAGTTAATTATTCTTTTGTTTTAGATATGAACGGACCTTAATAAACATTCATAAATTATGTTTTTTATCAGAAAACCAAAAAAAGCTTTTTACAAATTAGCGTGCTATTTAATTTTTAATTAATAAAGTGTTTTTTAAATAGTTAAGATTGGGTTTCTTTCGTAAAAAATGGATAAGTTTGTATGTACTTCGAATTAAAAAATAATAATATTGGTTTTAAGCACAATTTTTATTTTTGTTAGATTTTTATTTAAAAAGGCTGCTCAAAGTAAAACTAATAATGTCGAGTTATCTTCTGGAAGTGATGATGAGAATAGGCATATTTGCATTCAATTTCAATAACTTTTTTTAAATAATATTTTGTTGTTTAGTGATATTAAAAACAGCACGAAAAGAAAATTCCGTGTATTGTGGTTGGATGAGTTTCCGTGGCTAAGAAACAAAGATCGATGTTGTTTCTGCGCTGCCTGTGAAAAAACATTCCAAATCACGTAAGTTATTTACGAAAGCACACAAAAAAAGTGTCATAAGCAAAATGTGGAAAATAAAAACAACATTTGCAAGTTCTCAAAAAGAAACTCTTAATAAGCAAGTGCACCAAACAGAGCTAACATTAGTAATGTTTCTTATTACCCACAATTTGCCTTTTTTTATTAATGGACTATCTACCAGGCTTATTAGAGGAGCGCTGTCCCGACTCTCAAAATTGCGAAACACATTAAATGTGGCAGGTAAAGCAACTCAATTAACAGAAATGTTAGGAAAGTTTTCGTTAATAGTAGACGAAACAACATACGTATCCACAAAGAAATCACTAGTTCTAGTCGTTCGCTATATGGATAAATCATCTAAGAACATTCAAGACAGATTTTTAGCCTCATCTACTTAAACTTTATCTACTAGTGTTTTGTAACAAATCTAATAAAATTAATTACATTTGGTTTTTATTAATATTGTTATTGCTGAATTATTTTTTTCTTTCAATTGTACCTAATTATAAGACTAAACTAGAAACTGAAATGCAATGGTTAATTTATATTTTACATATATATTTTTTAGCTGAAGTATGTATAAATAAAATAAAATTTTAAATATATAAAAATTTTGGTTACTTTTTTTTGCTTTTGGTTACTTTTTTTTTACATTTTGGTTACAAAATTTTTTTGGTCGTGGCAACGCTGTTTATAACACACATTCGTAATTAAGTTTGAATTTTCAAAATTGTCTACAAATGTTACAAATTACAAACATATAATATAAATGTATTAATTTTATTATTTTTTAGTATTAAAAGGCTTTTAATAAAACTATTTTAGCACAAACAATAAAATCGAAATTAAGTTCGAATTTTTAAAAATCCTTTACATTAATCATCTTTATTCTTTACAAACCTTAAACAAAAAACAAATTCGAAATTAAGTTCGAATTTTCGAAAATCCTTTAAAATAAAATAAAAATCAATCATTTTCACTCTTAATAAATCTTAAACAATGTTGTAAAAATAGTGTAAAAAAGAAATTCGAAAAAAGTTAGAATTTCCGAAAATGTCCTTAAATGCTAAAAAATTACAAAAATCTTAAAATTCTTAAAATTATATTAAAATTATTATTAAAAAGCATTAAAAACTAGTTTTTAGCATTATTACAAAATTTGAAATTCAGTTCGAAATTTCCAAAATATCTTCTGTTATGTTTAAACATTAAACAAAACCAATTTGTAAATTAAAATTAAGTTCGAATTTCCGAAATTACGTTCAAATGGTATTAAAAACTATAATAACTCTAAAAATTGTGTTCATAAAAAAATTGCTTTTGAATTATTTTTTGTCCCACTGTAGTCTACAAATATTCTATATGCTACTTTGCAAATATTGCTAAATAAAAAATTTATAAAATTAATTTTCCAATTCTTTATACACTGCATTTCAACTCAATGACTAACGACAAGCAAGCTCTAAGTATTTTTATTTTGCATCTTGAGAGGATTTAACATTTTAGTTAAAAAAAACCAAGCTAGGAAAAAGGCACTTTTCGCTGAAAAAAGTAAAAGAAAAGCTGTCATAAATAAACTCAACTTAATCTTGAGCAGCCTAGGACTAACAATAGGAAATAGGAAAAACAAAAAACCTTTAAACTTTAAAGCAAAGAAAAAATTAACATGTTTAAAAAACTTTAGTTTCTTAATACATGCTTAATTATTAAGTTTCCTCCAACTAGATTTGGTTCCTTTTTTAATGCTTTTTACTATCTTTAAATTATATCACTCTTTAAAATGCAGTGTTAATATTAAAAGCAAATTTTCAGTGTTTTTGTCAATTTAATTAAACTCATTTTACAATTTCTTGTGGTTTTATTTTAACGTGGTTTTATTAGACGTTTTTTTTCATTAACTTCTGTAAAACCTCTAAAAACAAAACAAGAAATAAATAAATAAAAATAAAATAAATAAAACATTTTAATTAAAAACCAAATGTTTTCAAAAACCTAATCGGTTTTTAAATTCTTTGGGGGATTTGTGAGCTTCCCAGGAAATTTAAAAATACTACTACTACTAGATGATTTTGTTGCTTTTATGTTCTTTACATAAGTCTAATTGTGTTCGTTTTCAACAATAAATAAATCCCTTTGTCAGCTGCGTATTTTAGGTAATATTAAGCTTAGTTGCCAGATTGTTTGAAAAATCTAGTAAAATAAGGGATATTTGAAAATAAAAATAAATAAAAACCGAATGAAAACTAAGTGTCACAGTGAAAATAATGGGAGTTTTATAAATTTCGATAAAGCTGCATTTAATAACCGGCCAAAACTCTTTATAAAAAACCAGTCATATTTAAAACTTCTAAGCTTTAGCCGTTAGTATAAATCACGCTCATACACAAAATATTAAATCAAATTTAATAAGATTCATTTAATATATTTATTAACGTCTTAGGAAGTTTGCTATTAAAAATCAGCCAAATCGGTTCAAAAGAAAAAGAGTAATGAAGCAAAATAGTAGACAACATTAAAAAATTTTGTATTTTTAACACAACTAAAGATATTTCGCACATTAGTTAGTTAAATTTACATATTCTGCTAGTTTCTTTTTTTAGACTTCCCAAAGGTGTTCCTAAGATTTTAAGCCAGACCATAACATGTAACAATAAAGATTCACCATAGGATCATCAGTAGTTTTTCAGTTTTTCTTCTTCGCATCATTGAAAATGCCAGAAATGCAATATTTAAAAAAAATGTCTGTTTCATATGCATGAAATCAAATCAATCAAAATTTACTTAAGGTGGATTCACCCATTTGTTTCGAACAAAAATTATGTCCAGAGAAAAATTTTTTACTGAGAGTTTTTTTAAGCACGATTCACCCATTTCGAAAGATTTTTCTGGAAAATCAAAGCTGCCATATGTAAACAAAATCTATTAGTTTTACAAGTGCGACCATTGATTTCTTTTGCTTTGGTGTTTAAGTGTCAGTTCATTTGTGTCCAGACAAAATATAAAATTAAACCAATT
Organism: Bellardia pandia; assembly: GCA_916048285.2. Lineage (NCBI taxonomy): Eukaryota > Metazoa > Arthropoda > Insecta > Diptera > Calliphoridae > Bellardia > Bellardia pandia. The sequence continues at coordinate 95,632,797 of OU696533.1, read as the reverse complement.
TAAGCTGAGAGCTGTTCGTAAAAAATATTTTCTCTCGCTCAAAAAGATAGACGTCAAACTTTATATGAAAAAAACTTTGTCCGAACAAATATTTTTTTCAGAACGAATGGGTGAATCGACCGTAATTCTCAACAATATTTTGCTAAAAATAAATATTTAAGACAATTAACTGTCAAAATTCTTTCTTTAACAGCTTTACAGTTTAAAAATTTATTTATTCAAAGAAAAAAATCTGTTATTTAAAAAAAGTTTAATTTTTTAATAAGAAAGCATAAATTTAATAGATTTTCAACAGAAATCTTTTAAAACAATATTTAAAGCATTAAATGTTTAATTTATCTTTAAATAATTACCAAATTCCAAAATTTTTCCTTTAAATATTTAAAAAAATCTAATATTTTTAAAATTATTCATATGGCAGCCTGCAATCCCTGTAAAACAAACTGGCAACACTCCTATTCCTTTGTTTACAAATTGCAAGGGAGAGCGAGCCAGTCACATAAGAAGAGTGTGAGTATTAATATTATTGGGTGGATGTGTTTACATTGCTGTTGTTGTTATTCGTGTTACTGTTTGTTTTTATTATTACTGTTGTTATTGCTGCTTAGCTTAAGTGACCATGTCAACAAATGCTAATGAAACCACTTTTGGATTTTCATTTGCTTCTTCTTCTTATTGCTGTCTTTTTGTTCTTGGTTTTTTGTATTATTATTAGACTTCTTTTATTTCTGTTTATTTTTATATTTCCCTTTAGCAATATTTTTTATGTTATTGTTGTAGTTTATACACTTATTATTGTTAAATTACATGATATAAAGACATTAAATTCTGTTTTTTGTGCTTTTTTTAACCTTTAATTATACAACACGAACAAACAATCAGGCAGGTTGAGTTGTAGTTGTTGTTCTTTAACATGGTTATTGTAATTTTTTTGTCATTATATATAAATTTCACACCCTTTCTATCAAATAGAAATACATATACTCGTACATACATACATATACATACATATAACAAGGCTGGTATATTGGTGAGCAAATATTTATTCATTTAAAAAGATTTAAAGAGTTTATAGAAAATTCTTAAAGGTACGGTCACATTTGGCAAATATTTGCCGAAAAAGACCTAACCACTAAATACCTAACATTCTTACATATATTTGAACTCGTTTATTTATTTAAAAATACTTTTCTTGCACAACAAATATTTAGTTTTAATTTGTTTGATGCTCTTTGATCTTGCAAAACTCTTGTAAACAACGTCAAACAAAAATGTGCTAAAACAAGTGGTTACGCTTTTTTGAGTAAATATTTGCCAAATGTGACCGTACCTTTAGTATTTTTAAACTTTATTTAGTATTATCTAAATATTATAGTGACAGTAAAGTTAGTTTGTTTATTTTTAGGGGCTTGTTCAATTAATAAATATTTTGTTTTTTATCTTACATATGTATGTATGTGTAATAAGTTTATTATGTTCTTGTTTTTTATTAATTTTCATAATGATATTAACATAATTTTGCGATAAAATTGTTTAAAAACAACTACATATTGTTAAAAAAAAGTGACTCATAGCTATATTTTGTTAGACAACTCCTTAAAATCTAAGAAGCAAATACTTTGTTGTAAAACAAATTAACAATTAATGAAGTTCTAAACGAACAAAATGTCTTACAAATGTATTACTAACAAATTTGTCTTTTAATTATCAAGAATTGTTTTGCCAAACAAAATAAAAGTTGAAACACTTAACAAACTTTGATAGCATAGTAAAAAAATAATTTATAAAATAATTTATTAGATTTTTATATATTTGAGCAGTTTGTGTTAATAACTATCAAAAAATATAAAATAATAATAATAATAAAATGATAAAAAATGTTAAAATTTTTAACATTTACTATATTTTTGAGAAATCCGAAAAGTTAAACTTTTGTTTAAAAAAAATTAGTTTGAAAATTTTTTGCCAGAAAATTTTAAAACTAAATAATTTTTAAAGTTATAAGTAGTTATTTATACTTATTTCGTAAAAGATAATGTCAGTGTCTATCCAATAATATAAAAATATTTTAATTATTAACAATTACAAATTAATAAAAATGTTCTTTGTATAAAACTGAAACTTTTATTTTTAAAAAAGTTTAAAAATTTTGCAAAGTTTGTTGTTAAATTAAAAAATATATATTAAAGAATTTAGCTACTTTTTCGATTATTTAACCCTTTTGGACCATGATGCATCGATTGTTCTGATTGTTTTTTATATTTGCTTCTCACAATTCTCTTCTGTTTGATTTTTGATTTTTATTTTCTCTTCTGTTTGATTTACCGCTACTTGAATTAATGCAAAATTCTTCAGTCACATTTTAGTTTTAGCAAAATGAGCCGTGGAAGTTAGTAAGTGTCTTTAATAGCAAAAGTATTAATCGTTTACAAATAATAAAGTGCACATATGTATATTAACTAAAAAAATGATAAATTTTAATATTTCAAACTAATTGAAATCGTTTCATGCAATAAAACTGTGTTTTAGTTCATAATATTAATGAAAATCGATCGAGATGGATTAATTATGTGTGCCCTGAATGTCCTTAAAGGATATAAAAATAATAAAAAAAAAATCATTGATTATATTTTCATACGCTGTAGAGATCACATATTCCAAAAATTATAAAAAAAAATCCTGGTAGTGTTGCGTCAGGTCTAATTGGGTTAAAAATCCTTGCCAATAACTGTATAAAATGGTGTAAAATAATGTGCAACTTATTAAGAATTACCATATTTGTGTGTATGAATAACAAACACACTTTTGTTAGGAAGTGTTGAAAAATGTTTGCAAAGTTTGTGGTTAAATTAAAAAAATATATATTAATTTTATTCTATATTCTTCGACCTTTTTAATGATTTTTATTAAATAATTTTTAAGCTTGAGGTCACTTTTTTGTTTTTTATAAAAGATTTTTATTTCTTATATATAATTTACTCAATATTTCGATTTCCTTTGGAAATCTTCTTCAGGAGTTAATTTAATATTATATTATTATAGAAAATTTTTATAATATTAAATTAACTCCTGAAGAAGATTTCCAAAGGAAATCGAAATATTGAGTAAATTATATATAAGAAATAAAAATCTTTTATAAAAAACAAAAAAGTGACCTCAAGCTTAAAAATTATTTAATAAAAAAAAAAAAAATATATATTGAAGAATTTTGTAACATTTTCACATTTTTAAAAGCTGTTGCTAATAGCTTTAAACTGATATTAAATAATGTACAATTTGTTAAAAATTACTATATTTTTTCATATGAATAACAAGGAGTCTTTTGTTAAGAAGAGTTGAAAGAATTGAGCAAAGTTTGTTAATAAATTAAAATAATAATAATGTATTAAAGAATTTTGTGAAATTTTCGATTATTTAAAAGCTATTACTAATAGCTGTAAAATGATATAAAATAATGTACAATTTAGTAACAATTAGTATATTTTTGTGTATGAAAAACAAGAACACCTTCTTTAAAATGTGCTAAAAAAAATTGAGCAAAGTTTTTTGATAAATTAAAAAAATATATATTAAAGAATTTAATAAGTTTTTCAATATTCTACTAGTTAATGCTATTATCTATTACATACTATAGAAAACTGTAACATATGTATATTAAATATATTTTAGAGTATTTCTAAATATTATTTAATCTTGTAATGTGGTATGAATAATATTATTTAAAAAAACTGTTTGTATTAATATTAATTATACGTCCTGGTTGCATTTAAAATTTATTTAATTTTCTTTCTAAAACTATCAATCTATTTAAAATTTTGTTTTTATTCTAACTCTTTAAGCGTGTGTGCATAAGAGTAATAAAAATGTCCTAAAAATTGTCTTTATTGTCTTGAAAAAATGCAATACTAATAAGTTCAATGACTTTTGTTTATGTGCATTCTATAAACGAGTAATAGTTTCTTTGTTTGCGAACAACTTTCCTTTGCCTTGCCCTAGCAAAAATTGTTCTTGCTTGTTGCTTGAGTAAAAAAATATGTAATTTTAAGCAAAATTTTCATTTACACTGTAATTTCGAACCACCGGTAATACTGGTTAAAGGATTGATGTTTGACTGTTGGCTAGCGGGCACCGCAGTGATGCAGAGGGTAAGAACGTAAAGAATTCTGATGAGAGAAAGTGGTGTTTCTCGAAATATTAATAATAATTTTCATGTAACAATTCCTAACTTCAGTAAAAAATAATTTAATGAAAATTAAATTTAATGAACTCGAGCCGAAATAAAAGAAATATCAAAGATTTGTACAAAAAGTCATAAAATGTCTTACTTAAGTTCAAAATTATCTACAAAATCATTAAGTTTTATATAAATTTCTAACTTTATAACCATTTAATGTAAATAATTTCTAAATTGGAATTCTTCGAAAATGTAAAATTTCAAAAGCTGCAAAATTATAGTTAAAGTTAATAAATTTAATATTTTTTTTTTATCAGTTTAAAGCTAATAGTCTCAACTACTAGAATATTACAAACATATAAAGTACATGAATATGTAATTTTTAAACAAGCCAAAAACATTTGTAAAGCTTAGAAACTGTCTTTAGAACAGTGGTCGGCTGTCATAGCCACTAGGGAGCGATTGTATTATTATATTAACCTGTAAATAACTTGAATTATATAAAAATTGTTAAAAAAAAAATAGAAACAAAAATTGCAATAAAAAACCCCTGAAATTAATTTATATAAACTATAATCCCTGTAATATGAACTCTTTATAACGACCACTGCTTTAGAATCTATATGGCACATAAACTTAAGAGTTTTTCTAGAATATCATATCTTTCTTCTCTACCATAAAATTCCTACCACTATTAATTTTAAAATGATTTTGCTTTAGTTTATTTCTTTTATTGGTTCTAGTTATAACTACTATCCGTTTGACATTGCTTTTAAAGTTTTCTTTTTTAATAGATTCCCTTGTTTTTTGGCTTAATTCCAAGTAAAAAAAAAAACATTTAAATCTTTTACTGGTTTGTTTGCCATTTTGCTAGTAAGACTTTTTTATATCAATAAATCTATAATTGTATTTGTTTTATACTTAAATATTTTTGCTTTAAATCTATAAAGACTTTTTGCTACTAGAGATTTTTGCAGGAAATTAAAAGACAAAAATAAATATGTTTATAATTCTCTTTCTGTTGAAAAAAAAACATTGAAATGTCACAAAAAGCAATATGTTTGCAAATAAAATTGAGTAAGAAAACGAACTCATAAAAGCAGCTTAAATTACCCTTAAAATCAACATACTTACTTTTAAGCAAAATCTCAAAATTTTTTGCTGATTCTACAGAAAAAAGCAATTGGGTACAAAAGAAATTATCAGTTTGGTAATAAAATACATACATAAGTAAAGGGTGTAGAACGCAATTTTTAAATTTTAAATAAAACACAGATATTTAAAAAGAAAATCGTGAAACTTTATTATATCGTAAAGTAGGCAGAATAAGGTGTGCGGCTTTGCTGGCACACACACGATCTTTTAATGCAATTTTCAATGACCTTTTTGCATAAATGCTGCGGTATTTCATTAATGCAGCCTGCAATTTCCTCTTTTAAGGTTTGAGTCGTCGTCGGCTTATTCGCGTAAACCATCGACTTCAAAAAACCCAAAAGAAAAAAATCTAAATGTGTTAAATCGCACGATCTAGGCGGCCAATTCTGGTCGCGAAATAACACGACCGGGAAATGACTGATGCAGCAATTGAATTGTTTTTCTGGCATGTGGCGCCGTCTTGTTGAAACCACATGCCCTCCACATTCATTTCTTCAATTCTAGGCAAGAAAAAACTGGTTATCTTTTCACGATACCGAACACCATTGACTGTTTGCGCTTGACCTGCCTCATTTTCATAAAAATGGAGTTTGAGCGACATCAAGACGTACATTTTCGATCGATCGACCTGGTCGCAGGCGCGTTGTTGTCTTTACATCACTAACAGACCCAGTTTCGGCAAATTTATCCATTAATCTCTTTACAGTTGACTCTTTTGGAGCATTATTGTGACCCCAAATTGATCGCAATTTGCCAACTGTAGCCGCAAAACTTTCATCATTTTGGTAAAACAATTTCACAATGAGAATGCGTTCTTCATTCGTGTAGCGCTCCATTTTTACTAACCTCGTACCCTCTACTAGCAAACAATAACAATTGTTCAAATGTCAAACAATGACACTTCGCATGGCGCCAAATTTAAAAATTGCGTTCTAGTTGGGACACCCATTACTTTAGAGAAGCGTAAACGACAATTTAAGATTTTTTAAAGATTATTAGTAAAATTTAAGAGCTTTAAAAAAATTGCCAACTTATCAAAAAATATTCATTTTTAATAACAATAAAAATTGTATTAGTGACTAGCTACCCCCCCTCGTTATAAAATAAAATAAAACGTATTTTATTTATTTAATTTTAATTTATTTATTGAAATGCTTTAGGATATACAATATTTTTAGTTTGCCCACCATAATTATACACATATAATTTGGTGGGTTTTCCAACACGGGATATTAGCTTTGAGCTTTGTTAACAGTCATCGCAAACGCTTATTAAGGTATTGGATAAGTTTTTCAATAATTCAGTAGTTTATGTTAATAGCTATTAAATAATCAGCCCAATCATGAATAAAAATTCCGCCAGAGTTTTCTCCAAATTTAATGTTAAAAAAATAAAAAGGGAAAAATGTTTTATTCATGATTGGGTCGAATATAAAATAATGTTGATTTTATAATCTACATAAATATATAAAAATTAATATCTGTCTGTCTGTATGTTTGTGCTTAATAGGAGGCCAAACCCTTGGACCGATCTTCCTGAAATTTTCACAGCAAACGGGAGTGGCACCGCCCATATAACCCTAAAATATAAATCGCCATATTTTGGGCATTTTTTGACCTACATATATCAATTATATTTGGTACATATGGCATTGGTATAATTAAAAATACGTACCAGGAGAAAAGTGGGTGGGACCACGCCCCTTTTTAGGAAAATTTAAAATCGTAATATAGTTTTAACTACTAGACCGATCGTCATTAAATTTTCACAATAGGATATTCTGACGAAACAATAAATTCTTGACTATATAATGTTGTGAGTGGAAAAAGGGGCGTCACACCGTCCATATAACCAAAAATATTAAGTCGCCATATTTTGGGCATTTTTTTGACCTACATCGATGATATTTGGTACATAGTTGTGAGTGGACAAAAGGGCGTGGCCTCGCCTATATAACCCAAAATTTTAAATCGTCAAATCTTGGGCAGTTTTTGACCAACAGCGTCAGTATTTGCTATATATGGTATTGGCATGAATAGAAATACGTACCAAAAGAAAAGTGGGAGAAGCACACCCCATTGTTTACGATATATTGGAGGCTGGATTTTAATAAATTTTGCTGATTCTTTGACATATACTGTTTGATTTTTTATAGCAAAAGTGTAAATTTTCAAGATGTTCAAAAATATAGTAAATATTAATAACATGAAGATAATTTTTCATTGTTGGATAGATATTAACATGACCTTTTAAAATATAAAAAATCTAATTTAATCTCTTAATATATATTTTTTTTTTGATTTATCAACAAACTTTTTAAATTTTTAGCAAAAACGCAAAATTTTACAATATTTACTAAATTTTATATAAAATCAATAAATTTAATTAACACAAGCTATTAACATATTTAAAAATTACAAAATTCTTTAATATATATTTTCATAATTTAACATAAAATTTGGGAAAATTTTTCAACTTTTTTCCACGAAAATTTTAATTTTTTTTTTGCAAAATCATATGGCGTTATTTCTAATGATAAAAAAATCTTGCACTTACAACAAATACTCCCCTTTAAACTTAAATAAAACCTTATAATTTCCTTAACAGTAACTTAAACATACACAAAAAAATCACTTTAATATAAATATTTATCAAACTCCCCAAATCTAAATACAATAATAAATCGTCCATGATGAGATTTCCATTAGCTATTTTCAACCAACTAAGATCATCAATTGACGCTCGGAGAAACCTGACCTGCCCCTTTCCACCCCTTACAAAAAAAAGATATATCAAAATAATGAAAACAGAAAACAATAACATTTGTCTTTCAAACACCTCTACGTCATCGAAAGAACATTATGCTTTAGAAAAATTATACATCTAGCATTGTTATTATAAGAAAACAATTTGTGATGATAGTCTGTTTTTGCTAAAGACCGAAAACACAAAATAGAAGTATCATAAATAATATTAACTAAATAAAGAAAACAAAAAATAAAGGAAATAAGATAACAAAAAAATTGGTAATTTATCAATGCCTTTTTATACACATGATTTGTATGGTGTTTTGTAAAAGTTTTTTTTTAAACAATTGTGTTTGTAAAAATGTTTTCAGAGCAACTTAGAATACCCAAAAATTTTAGGTTAACTAAGAAATAAAGTCTTTATTTTATGGTAAAAGGTTTTAGTTTCACTTACAAATATTCATATAGAAACTTACAAGTTTTATATGTTTGTTTTTGATTTTATTAACATTCTAACTTGATTTAACTTTATTTGTAAGTGTAAATCACGCTCATACCAAATATACTAAACCAAAATTGATAACATTCATTGAAAATATTTATCATTGCCCTAGATAGTTTTCTATTGAAAATTATTAACATCGGTTTCAAAGAAACAAATTTAGAAAGCAAAATATAGGATGACCTCGTAACTATTTGAATAATTTTAATTGAAAAACATTAAAAACTTTTACTAAAACTCTGTTTTATGTTGAAATATTTATAAACAAGTATGTTGTTGTAATTTTGATATTATTTGTTGTCATTTTATCTTAATTTAGTTTTGTTTGTTAGTGTAAATCACGCTCACATCCGAAATTTCACACCGAAATTCATAAGATTCTATTTAAATGTTTATCAGTGTCCTAGGTAGTTTGCTATTGAAAATCAATAGAATTGCTGCCGTAGAAACAAAGTTATAAAGAAAAATATAAGCTAATAACGAAAAAATTTGTTTCCCAACGACAAAAATTAACAATATTATAAAAAAAAACTTTGTTAAATTTTGTAATGTTTTTAAAGCAAGCAGGTTGTTGTAGTTTTAGTTTGTTGTTGTTGTTATACAGGTAATTTTGATTTGATTTAGTTTTGACCGGTAGTGTAAATCACTCTTACATCTAAAATTATTAATTAAAATGGCTGGTATTATTAATAAAATATTTATCATTGTCCTAGTTAGTGTGCTTTGAAAATCAGCCGAATCTCTGTAGTGTAAACAAATTTATAAATAAAAATATAAAATAATAATGAAAAAATTAGTTTTTAAATGAAAAAATTAACAATATTATAACAAAAACTTAGTTGAATGTTGTAATGTTTTTAAAGCAAGCAGGTTGTTGTAGTTGTGGTTTGTTGTTGTTGTTGTAATTTGAATTAATTTTGGCCGTTATTTTAAAGCATGCTTCTGACGAAAATATCGTGCCTTAACCGCGGAAGTAACTTAAGCGACAGAAATTAAATTTTACAGGAGAAGGTTTTTTTGTATTACATCTTGTTTAAACCAAGTTAATGAAACCAAATTTTGAACAAAGATTTCGTTTTAGCCATTTTCGTTTATTTAAACTAAATTGATAGTATTTACATAAAATGTTTATCGGGGTTTGCTATTGAACATCAGCCGAATTTCTGTAGTGGAGACATAGTTACCAACCAAAATACAAAACAAACTCGAAAAAAGTTGAATGTCATTTTTTTATTTTAAAAGCAATCAACAATCAATCAATATTATTATTGAAACTTAGTAAGGTGTTGCAGTGTTTAGAAGCAATCATATTGTTGTAATTTGCAATGCTGTTTTTCATTGATACAGATCTACTGGGGGGAAAACTTCAGCTTAATACACTTGTCAAGTTAACAAACTATAGCCTAACTCGATTCATTACTTTCCGGAATAAAAATTAAATTAATGGGGAATCATATTTATGATTGTTGTTGTATTTTTTACACTATTTAAGCAAAATATTAATAACTTAAACATTCCTTTGAATCACACCATTACCATTTTCCTTATTACCAAATGCCCAAACTTAAACTCAAATGACTCTTATTTATTCATAAATATCATTAAAACGATAAATTCAAATAAAGATAAATTTCCTAATAAATTTTTCATTCTAAGCATATTATTAACGTTTAATTAAGGCTCCCTAAAGTTTAACAACAATCATTTTTATTTTAGTTTTCTTAGCTAAAAAAAAAATCCCCATTTTTCATACTTCCAGCTGTATGGTAAAAATATTTATTAACATTTTAACTGTTAATGGTGCCTTTAAGCCTCATTAAATACAATGGATTGTTGGGTGAGACAGCTGATAAAATGATGTTGGGTGGTGAAAAACAATAATTCAAAAATGAATATATAACCATTTCCAAATGAATTATAGTCAAAAGGAAATTTTGTTCCAAAAAAAAACAGCCAAGAATAAACGCACTTTTGCAAAGACACAAAATACAATACAACAACAAATTCCTACAAATGGCTGCTGTGTTATTTAGCTTGTTCTTAGTTATTCATACTAAGAGTATTAGAGTGAGAAAATGGGGTAGAGAGAATTAGGGAAAGTTGTATGAAAACAAAAATGTCTTACGTTGCCTAAGACGTATGAGCAATAAATTTTTATTTAATGTTTAAGTGTAAAAAATATTAAGTATACGTTTTGGTATTTCCTTTTATTTGCAAATGAAATGAATTAAAAGGAATTTATATTATAAATCTTATATAAAAGGACTACAAACAGTTAAACTAGCAAACTTATTATACAGTCTTGGAAACAAATAAGAAGAACGGTTTCAATGATGCAAAGCGGAAAAACTTAAAAACAATTTCAAGCAATTCAGAAGAAAGTAAAAGCAAAGGCAAGCCGCCGGGAGCAGAAACCAGGAAGTGAAAAACAACGATATGGTAAGAACAGTGCCTACTTTTGAGTATGTAAAAACAAAAGAATTCCATTTAGGCTTCATTAAAAAGACCCTTGTCGGAGGAAGGTAGCTTTATTGAGCAAACAGAATATGTTATGTGGGAAAATATGCGAATATAAATTTCAAAGAATTTGACACCAAGAATTTGATAATCAAAAAACAGTGAAGCATAAAGGTTTGTTAATGATATAATATATCGGTACAATTTATTGAATAGATAGAAAAATGTGCACTAAGGATAATATAGAAATATTGCAAATTCAAATGCTGCCCCTGACACAGAAGAAATTATCTGCTATGATAATTCACACTGTACAATGATCCAAAGCACTAATAAGAAGTATCCGTCCAGGGAATCCTCGAACTTTAAACCTAATAAACAACTTGATGAATACATTCCTTAAAATAACACAACCACCCAACCACCTGCCCACAAAGCATTGAAATTAACATTCCTTTTTCTTATTTTTTTGAAGAACCAGGGGGATGAAATATTCCATGATGAATGAAACCAACAAATAAAATGCCATAATTATGATTAATACAACTGAAAAAAAATACATTTTATTATTTATTACACGATTATTTGAAAAGCAACAAAAATTTTATGGGTTTTCAACAGAAACTGCGTGAAAACCATAATATTTAGCCACAAATTTATGCTTTTGATGTTTTCAGGGAATTACTTAGATACATCTACAAATTCTTATAACTCTTTCCAAAATTACAAATGTTTACCAAACATCAGCCATCATTATGCATTTGCTATTTATATATTTGAATACATAGAACCTTTCAGCTAAAGCCAGTAGCAAGCAGCTCTATTTTAAATAAAAGTGTTTAAAAGTAAAATAAAAATGTAATTATATTGTAATGGAAATGGCGCCGCCTGTTTTGCAATGGAGTATAATTTGAAATTAAAATCAAAATTAATGTGACATTTGCAAAGTATTCTTTCTGCAGAATTGTAAAACAAACGGAATATGTATTCATTAGTTAGTGGAAGGCGGGGGAGCCTTAGACAGTTACATGGAAATGATTTAAAAAATATTTGCAGAGAATAAATAAATTATTTGAAATTTAAATAGACAAGTAAAAAGAAATGAAATATATATGAAGAATTTCACGTCAAGTGACCCAATTTTAAAAATCGATGTCTTTCGGTTTGGATGAAATTTGCACCAAGGTTAGTGCTATTGGATAGTAGGCCAGACACAAATTTTCAGCTCTATCAGTGCAGAAGTGCCGGAGTTAGAGGGGGTCAAAGTTGAACATTTTGGTCAATTTTGGTCTTACAGGTTTTTTTTTTAAATGAGTGTAACTTTTCACCTATTGGCCCTAGCAAAAATTGTCCAAAGGACTTTAGATAGCTATTTCTTCAATCATTTCAAAAATATTTTTTTTAATTTTTAATTTTTTTTTTTACATATTTTTCTTTTTAATTTTTTTTTAAATTTGGGCCCTTTTTCCCCAAAAGAAAACTTATACAATTTACTTTAAGGCCTTTATAATCGCTTAATGGGAAGCGAGTGGGATATTTATCAAAAAAATTATTTTTTAACTCAAGAATAGGATTTTTTAATATTTGGCACATGTATCATTTTCATTTATATATTAATTTTATTAAATTATTTATTATTAATATTCTTATTTAGTATTATAAGTAATAAATAGGAAACACACTATGTGGTGTGGTTTTTGGACTGGAGGAATCATTGGACTTTTTTTATGAAAATGAGGCAGGTCAAGCGCAAACAGTCAATGGTGTTCGATATCGTGAAATGATAACCAGTTTTTTCTTGCCTAGAATTGAAGAAATGAATGTGGAGGGCATGTGGTTTCAACAAGACGGCGCCACATGTCATACAGCCAGAGAAACAATTCAATTGCTGCATCAGTCATTTCCCGGTCGTGTTATTTCGCGTTTTGGAGACCAGAATTGGCCGCCTAGATCGTGCGATTTAACACATTTAGATTTTTTTCTTTTGGGTTTTTAGAAGTCGATGGTTTACGCGAATAAGCCGACGACGACTCAAGCCTTTAAAGAGGAAATTGGACGCTGCATTAATGAAATACCGTAGCATTTATGCAAAAAGATTATTAAAAATTTCATTAAAAGATCGCGTGTGTGCCAGCAAAGCCGCGGCGTTCATCTGCACTATATTTTGTTCCATATATAACCTCATTCTGTCTACTTTACGATATAATAAAGTTTCACGATTTTTTTTAAATATCTGTGTTTTATTTAAAATTAAAAAATTGCGTTCTAGTTGGGACGCAGTAAAAATCATTTAAAAAATTTTAAAATATACCGACCTAGAAAAGTACTTATTTTCAGTGCCATAAATATTTTCACCTAAACACCAGCATAAAGAACTTTCAGCTAGTAAATTTCAGTAAAAAAAACACATAAAAAGGTACTTTGCTTATTGTTTTGCAGCACTTTTTAGGTACGAAAACAATCTTTAGTATAAAAAGTGTAGAAATGGTACTTTTTATAAAAAGTACATAAATGACAAAATTTTACTTGTATTTAAATTTTAATTCCTAATACATTTTATATTTATGTGTGCTAAGGTACTTTTTTTGTACCAAATTTGTATTGTAACAAAAAACTAGCTTAAAGAAATTTAAAACGTTTTCAACTAGGAATTTATACATAGTCATATAAATAAGTTTTTGCAAAAGATTTTTTTTTTGGTACTAAATTTCTTTCAGTCAAAAATATGAGAGTATAAATTATTTACATTTTTAATAGGTTTGGTTTGTATTTGATTTGTTTGCACACTTTTCCCTTTTTAGCACAAAAGTACTTTTTTGGTAACTACATTTCTGTTGGCTCAAAATCATTTAAACTATATTTGTTGCCTTTTTAATATGAAATAAATTCATATTAGAATTTTTCTTCGAACTAATTGTTCAATATTTCTTTAAAAGTACCAAACAAATTTGGTCCAAAAACAATAAAAACAAACATTTTCACAGAAAAAATTAGGATTTTCAACATGAAAGTATCATATTTGACCTTTTTAAAGTATTTATTTTTAATTAAATGGTAGTTTTTAGACATTTTCCAAAAAGTATTTTTTTGGTACTAAAATTTTTGTTTGTCTAAAAACCATATAAGCGAAATTTTTTGCAGTTTAAACCAGAAATCTGTACATATTTGAATTTTGGAATTAATTTCACCTTTTCTAAAAAGTACTTTAACATAAAGTATCTTTTCTAATAACATAAAGTACCTTTTCAAAAAACATGAAGTACCTTTTCTAAAAAGTACTTTAACATAAAGTATATTTTCTAAAAAGTACTTTAACATAAAGCCCCTTTTCAAAAAAGTAGTTTAACATAAAGTACATTTTCTAAATGCAACTGTAACATAAAGTACCTTTTCTAAAAAGTGTGTACTTTATTACAAAATTCCTTTTCTAAATACAACTTTACTACAAAGTTATTTTTCTAAAAAGTACTTTAATTAAAAGTACTCAGTTAAAAATACCTTTTGTTTCCAAACATTTTTAAAATTAATGCGTTTTTCTTAATCTCTGATTATTTAGTTTAATTTTTCCAAATTGTTTTAAGCTTTCTTTTTCTTGAAAAAGGTCAAGCCTTTTAATTTGAAAATAGTTTTTTATTTTCTGCTTTTAAAAGTCTTTTGTTAAATTTTCATTATGCCAAATCTATAAAATTTTAATCCCATTAAATGAATGACTTTTATGTCCCTGTTACTGTTTGGCGTTCTTTCAATTTAAAATAATAATATTATAGAAAATTAAAAAGCCCTAAAGTATGCTCATTGCTTGTTTTTTTCATTTTTGCACTGTACTCATTAAATAATACATCATCAAATAATCCCTTAAGGATAAAAATGAACGAAACTGTAGCAACTGACAAAAACACTTTGTGTGCGGTTAGAATTGAAAATTTCGCACAAAAAAAACAAGAAAAAATTATAAAAATAATGTTTTACAAAATAGAAAAAAAGGAAACTCCCTGAAAAAACACACCTTTTTCGACAACACAAACACACTTTAAGCGTTTCATCATTTAGTTTAAATTTTAAAAACTTCAATTCAATTGAATTTATAGAAACAAAGTAAAAAGTAAAATACAATACAATAAAACTTAAATATTAAAGGATTTTGTCTTTCTTTATTTGGCTTTTTTACGGTTTTGAAATATGAGTCACTCACCTTCATCTTCAACATCATCCATATCATTGAATTCCGTTAATTCGGCCTTATTATATGATTGTATTTGCTGTTTCAGCAATGAGCCATTCTCCTTGGCCGGCGATACCGTGGATTGTTTTGAATTGGCCGAGGATTTCGAGGATTGATGGTGGCTGGTGGTATCAGCGCCAACGCCACCATTCGAGATAATGGAATTTGTTTTCGAATGATTCGTATGGTTGGCTGAGTTGTTTGAGGTTGCTGTTTGTGTGGTTTGTTGTTCGCCGGAAACCGCACCCTTTTGTTGTTGGGCATCTTCATTATTTGTGTTTTGTTCAAAAGTGTTATTATCATCATTTTGGGCCGAACCATTAACGGTGGTGTTGGAACCTTCTTTGGTTTTTAATTCCTGACTAGTATTACAACCCATATTTTGTATTTACTTAGAAAAGAAACCTTTTTTAAATATATTCTTTAATATTGCGTTTTAATTTCTTTTTTTATATTTTTATATTTTAATTTCTGTTGTTTATCTTGGACAAATTATCTCTCATTTGCCTAGGCAACGTTTTACTTTATTTATTTGCCAATGAAATTGTTTAATCAATTCTGTTTTTTTTTGCTATCTTTTTTATATTTAATGTCACCTTTAAACAGAACTTCACTGTTATAAATATTTGTTTGTTAATCCTTTAGTAATTATGTTTTTATTTGAAATTAGAAACCGTTTTATTTAAGGGACAGACAAAGTGTTAGTAGACTTAAACAAAATTTTTTTTTAATTTTTGTAGATTTTTGTTTGTATTAATAAAAAGCGTCTATACTCTACTTGTTAACGGCTAAAAATAAACTAAATGTTTGCAAAGAAAATGTCCCACAGGATAACCTTTAAGCACACACACACACAAATAAACAGTTAAACTTTCTCTCTCAGTTATCGCATAGTATACAAAATACACACAACTACTAATATAAACAACAAACACCGCTTTTATAAAGCAAGAGAACTTATAACGGTATAAAAGAGATTTCTCTATATTTACTCTCCTTTTGATAGTAACTCTCTGTAGCAAAGAGCACCCAAGACTTGGTTAACAGTAAATATGATGATTAATGAAAATAACAGTAAAACATTACAACGGCTCTATAAAAATAAATACTCTACAATGCAACAATTTGACACGTTTTGATATTTCATTGATATTTAATCGCAATTTTTGTAATTCTTTGTAAATAATTTATTAGCACAAAATTTTCTATAATTTCCTTTGGTTAACAAAATTTCCATTAATATGAAATTTTTATTTATTTTTTTTTAATTAAAATTTTCAATTTAAGTGTAATTGTTTTTTTTATGAAAACTTATTATTTTTTTTTTTTGGAAATCTTAGAAAAATTCCCTTTTGTTAATAATATCCCTCTAAGGGAAATTTTAGTTTTAAATAATATTAACACAAATTTTATAATATTTTCTTGTAACAACAAAAAACATTTTATTTTTATAAATTTTTCTAAAACTGCACTTAATAAAAATATTTCCTTAATTTACTTAATATTAAAACAAATTTTAGAGTACTTTATAATACTAACAAAAATTTTAATATTTTTCTTAATTTTTAAAAAATTTCCCTCAGTAAAAACAATTCATCTGAGGGGAAATTTTTATTATATAACATTGCGTTCCAAATGTTAATGCCTATTTTTATTTTCATTAAATAAAACGTATTGACATAAAAAGAATATATGTTTTTTTATTTTATACAATATCTATTTAAATTTAAAAGCGTAATTTTATATTTTTAAAAAAATTTATATTGGCATACAAATTAACAAAATTTCCTTAAAGGGAAATTTTTATTTTACACGATATCGAGCTAAAATTTAATGCATATTATTATACTCATTAAATATAATTTAAAAACATAAAATTATGCAAAATTTCCCTTGTTAAAAGAAATTTCCCTTGAAGGGAAATTTTTATTTTACGTCATAACAACCTAGATTTTAGTGCAAAATTATCTATTCGTTGAATGTATTTTATTTATATATTTTGTAAAATTGCCCCTGTTTAAAAAAATTTCCCTCAAAGGGAAATTTTTATTTTACACAATATCAACCTAAATTTTAATGCATTTTTATAAACTCGTATATACACATATTTAATAAATTTTTTAAAATTTCACTTGGTAAAAGGTACTATATTTCTCAAATAAAGAGATTTCCAAATTTAACACTTGATTTAATAAAGCCAAAACAATAACATTAATTTTAATCAGTTTTAAATATAAACTTTCAAAAAAATCTCTTTAAGCTTATTAATTAATAATTTAAGCAGGCATTAATTTAAAAGTTTATTAAAAATAATGATTTCAAATCAGTTTGTAGTTAGAAGTGCACAACATAAGCAAGAGCAATCAAAAACCCGGGTCATATTAGTTAACTGTTGGTAGTTAAAGGGATGAAAAACTGAAGAGAAATAGAGATAGAGAGAGGAAGCTAGTAGTGATGAGAGTATGAGCTGAAGAGAGTATAATAATAATAAACTAACGGTACAAGGTTAACAATGACACAGAGACAGTGGAGAAAAGGAAGATTAAAAGTCATAAAAATTCTTGAAATAGTGATTTTTAAAATTCTGAAAAAATTAGTTTATTTTAAACAAATTTAACTTTAATTGGTTTTATTTGTTAGTTAACACTGAACTATTAGAATCTTAAAACTCCAATTAAAATCCTTAATGTATACTTCTAAATAAGCTTTCAAACAATGTTAATTTAATGAATTTTCAAATCTTAAAAAAAATTGTACTTTAAAGACATTACATGTTAACTTTCAAAAAATCCAAAAATTATTTAAAAATTGTAATACAAATTTCTGAAATATGATCTCAAATTTTGCACATTTGTCAAAATTTTTAATTTTTTCACACTGTCCTAGACAACTATTTGGTGTGCGTGTGTAAAGGACACACACTAAATGCGAGTATTATTAAAATAATTTTTATTTTCGTTATATATACACACAGTACGTACATATATATGAATATATATTTGTTAGTATGTATATACATATGTATACTAAAAATATAACAACTAAACGAGTATTAAGAGGAATCTCCAATATGTCTGTGTAATGCTGCTGCTACTTTTTTATAAATATTTTCCAAAGAATGGTAGGTCATGTTAAACTTCTTAATAAATTGGTAACATTTAAACATATTTAAATATTTCTAGACAGAAAAACCTGGCCTGATTTCTAAGCAACTGGCCTATATTTCAAAATATGGCCAACAACTGGTATATATTTCTAGACAGAAATATTGCCAGTAACTGGGGTATATTTCTAGACAGAAATATGGCCAGCAACTGGCATGTATTTCTAACTGGCCTGATTTCTAGCCAGAAATATGGCCAGCAACTAACTGGCCTGATTTATAGACAGAAATATGGCCAGCAACTGGCCTATATTTCAAAACAGAAATATGGCCAGCAACTGGCATATATGTATTTCTAGACAGAAATATGCCCAGCAACTGGCCTACATTTCTAGACATTAACTGACCTATATTTCTAGACAGAAATATGGCCAGTATTTGGCCTGATTTCTAGACAGAAATATGGCCAGTAACTTTCTTATATTTCTAGATAGAAGTATGACAACAAATTTTTCTGCTAAGGAATCTACGATTCTGCATAACCGTTTTATAACATTTTTTCTCATACTTAGTTTTTGTTGTGTCTGGCTGCCGGCATCCCAAAATAAAAAAAATAACAAATAGAATGTAGGTATTTTTTAATTTTATTGTTGTATACACAGCCACACACAGATATTAATATAGGACTATACATACATATATAGAACACTAACAAACATAAAAAGTGTGTTATATATATACATGTATACATTTGTATATAAGTATAAAATATAAAGTATACTCGTATAAACATATTATAAAAGTATGAGACGTTATTTATATAAAATGGTCTAGGCTGCATCGAAGCATAAGGTAAATGTCTATATACATTTATATATATGTACATGCGACTATATACTCGTCTCTAAAAATTAATGTTTTCCTGTGTATGTATGGTAAATACCATAAAAATCTGTATATAACTATAATAAAATTCTGTGTAGTTTTTTTTAATATTAACATATTATATTGTACGATATGTATTTATATTTATGCCGGTATTTTTATGTAAATATGTACTCATATATTCATATACAAATATGTAAACAAATATTAAATACTAACACTCATCCTCTGACAACAAATAACACCAGCTAACAAAGAATAACTATTGGCAAAAGTCTAGGAAATATTTGTATATAGTCAGAGAAAAAGAGTGAATACTGTCTTGCATTATCCAGATCGTATGAGTAATTTAAATTCTATATTTAAATCAAAAACGTATACGCAATATTTTTACGGCATTACTGCTATTTTGCTTTATAACTTTTTTTTAACGATTTTGTTGAAATTCAATAAGAAAATACCTAATATTATGGTTAAGATTTTTAATGAATCTTAATAAAACCGCTTTAATATTTTAACCATGAGAGTGATTTACACCAACGGTCAAAGCTAAATTAAGACAGAATTATGTGCAACATTAGCAGTAGTAATCTAAACTACAACAACATGTAATTATAATTATATACAACATCGAAATGTGTTGTAGAAAACATTGGTTTTAAATGTTTCTGTTTAAAAGCGTCCAGATTTTTAGACATTGTCTTATATTTTGCTTTACAAAATTTTTACTTTAAACCCAGTTTTGCTAAATTTTAATAGCAAACTTATTAGGACAATTATAAACATTTCTAATGAATCTGATTCAAATTCTGTTTAATATTTTGGTTATGAGCGTAATTTACACTAACAAATAAAGCTAAATCGTGTTAAAAATGGATAAATGTATAAATAAATATTAATATTATGTGAGACATAAGAAAGTTATAAGTAAGAGTGAAGAAAATATTTATTTCTTATTAATATTTCCAGTAACTTAGAAATCAAATTAAAATATTTATTAGTAATGTTATTAGTTATGTTTTATTCTTTACCAGATTATAATAATTTAATATATGTATGTATGTATGTATGTATGTATATGTATAAAATTTTTATTATTGAAGTATTAACAATAATAAAAAACAAAAAAGAATTGAGAAGCAACGTTCTTATTATTCAAACACTGTTTTAGTTACAAAAATCCTTTATATTGTTTAAATTTTTTTAAATTTTAAAAACCTACATACTTATGTAAGTACATAAAGTGAGTGTTTTATAATTCTTTTTTATTAAACCTAAAGTAACAAAATCCTACTGATTATATTTAATTTAATATTTGTTGTAATAAAAAAATCTTTTTATAATACAATTATAAACAAACAAGCATAAACAATACATAAAAAACATATTTATACACCAAACACACTCAGTTACACATATGTAAATATGTATACTCAAAGTACTCTTGAGAGACTCAGGCATACAAACATGAGTGTGTACACATGTATGTAAAATATTTGATTTGTATCGTCATCAATTTCTTTTATTTACCGTTATTATGAGTAATATATTATAAAAAGTAATATATATGTATGTGTATGTTTATGTGTGCATAATTCAATATAACCCACTTAACATGTGAATGAATTTCATATTTGTAATATTGTAAGTATTTTATATATATTTCGTTTGTTTTTTATTTATTTATTTGTTAAAATTTATTAACAGACAAAGTAAATATATAGTATATATGTATATAATTAAGGATATTCACAGTTTTTTTAAAACCACAAACATTTTATTGCAAAAACTGATAAAAACGACTTCTTCGTTTGCAAGGATACTTAAAAGAAAAACTTTTTTATTTCTTAATATCAAACTAGTGATAATGTTTTAGTGTTAATAGAAAATGTCTTTTTCTAAATTTATTAAAATTTCCCTATAACTACACCTTAATACATAAATAACACAAATTAAGAGCAGATTATAAGCCTCAAATATTTAGAATTTTAAAGAAATAGTGAGTTTTCAAAAAACTATTTAAAATTATTAAAATTTCTTAAAAAAAAAACAAATATATTTTGCGATCCTGCTGCGATAGCTGCTGTTGTAATGTTGTAATAATTTCTCATATTGAATAAAATTTGCAAAGGGTAATAAATAAGAAAAGTGTTTTCTAAAGATACGATTTAATAGAAAATTTTCAAAATTTCTATAGCTATATTCTTAATTTGAATACTTATTTGATTGATTGCTTTAATCTAAATAAAATTGTTTATTTTTCACTTAAATTGTTGGTAAACTTTCCCAGATGTGGTACATTTTCAGACAAGGAAAGTTATTTTTTATCAAACTTTTTTTAATTTCAAAATAATTTTTGCTATATTGATAATTTCATTGCATATACTTAAATAGTAAAGTATTGAAATTCAAATAAATAATTTTTTTAAATAAATTATGCCGGCAATGCCAAAGTTGTGCGTTTTTTTCTGGGCAGGGAAAATACAATTTTTATTTCAAAATGTTCTTGTCTTTAAAGGCAATTAATTAAAAAATTTCCTTTGCTATGAACTTTATTAAATATACAACTTGAATTATTGATTTCTTTTGAATAAATTCATTCAGTTTTTTATTAAAATTCTGCATAAAATGCAAAAGTTCTACGACTTTTTCTCAGCACGAAAATAAATTTTTTTTTGTTTCAATATTTCTGATTAAAGGCAATTCATTTTAATCATGAAACAAAATTCTGCGGGAGTTTTTTCCCTTTTTAGTTTTTTAACATTGAATTTGAATAGGAAAAAAGGGAAAAGGGAAAAAACTCCCGCGGAATTTTTATTCATGATTGCCATGAACGTTATTCAATACACAAACTGAATGATTGATAAATTTTGAATTAAATGATTTAGTTTTTATTAAAATTCAGAATAAAATGACTTTTTCTGATCACGAAAATCAAATTTTTTTATTTTAAAATTTCTTAGCTTTTAAAGCAATTTATTTCAAAATTTCTTTTATAATGAACTTTATTCAAAACATACTTTAAAATTCGGAAGAAAATTGCAAAATTGTGTAGATTTTCTGTTCGGTGAAACTTAAATTTTGTTTTTAGTTTTTTTTTTATTTGACTTTTAAGCCAATTAATTTCAAAATTGCATTGAATAGTCACTATTTTAAATGCATATGTTTTCGTTTTATTTTCTTTAAAATTTTGAAAATAAAATTCAAACACTGAGGGACTGTGATTTGTGATTGAGAAATTAATTTATTTTTTTCATTTAATATTTTTTGTCTTTAAAGGAAATTTGTTTCAAAATTAACACAAAATTAAATAAGTTGAAGTTTTATTTTATTTTAATTTGTAGTTAAGTTTTTTTCAAGTTGTGTTAATAATTTTCTCATTGATTTACAAAAATCTCATTTCTTAATAATATGCCTTTAATTTCTTCTCTAATTCTTAGAATTTATTTAGCCTACCCTTAAAGTATGCTTTATAATTCTTTTAAATCATGTGCAAATTCTTTATAAGCCTATTTAAATTCAAAATTTTTTTTATTATCACATTAAGCATGGCAATAAATAAAGCCTGTAGTCATTAAATGTTTGTTATTTTTTATATATTTTAAGGATAATCTACATTTTTATGGATTTTATTAACATTTTTCTTTGTAAGCGTTTTCAGGACATAAAACTGGTAAAATTAGATACACACAAATATAATTTTTCTAAGCATTTCTTAAAGTTAAAGAAGTTATTAATAAATATGAAATAAATTTAAGGTTGTCGTAGCTTCTTTTTGTTTTTTTTTTTTTTTTTTTTTTTTTTTTGGAAAGTTATTCTCAAGCTAAATTCTTAAAACTATTTTTAACAAAAATAACTTAATTCTAGTTGCTAACCTTATAATATTTTTTTAGTTGGGGTATGTAGCCTCAAAATCCCCCTTAAGCTAAAATCCTCAGCTGTTTTTGGGCGAATTTTTTTATGGTTTGCTGTCTCTATAGATTTTTTTTGTATGTGTTTCAAACACTCCCTAAAAACTAATCATTCTTGATAAACCATTTTTAACATTTTTCTCCATCTTCTTTTTGGGCAATTTTAAACGTTAAGCCTGAAGGTCAATATATGGTGAAAAACCAGCCTTAATGAATTGATATTGAAATGTTGGTGGGATTGACAAACCAACGAATGTACGAAAAAGCTTTCAATGAAATTGATACAAAAAAATTATTTAAAAGGGGCCACATAAAAAGAAACATTTAGCAAAAAGCAATAGTTTAAGGGTAATATTAATAGCAAAATCAAATAGCAACACACACCCATATCTAGACAAATAATGTAAAGCTACTTGTTAGGGAAAATATGTATTATGAAATCATAAACATTAAAGGCAGAAATTTGCACACTCTTTCTAGGCTCTGTTATATTGTAATGTTTAATATATGCCCATTATATAGTTCTTGGTGTTAATTTAGTTTGGTTAACAAATTTTTCTTGAAAAATTAACAACTTAAAAGGAAATTGTTAGGAAAACCCAACACAAAGAGCCAGAGAATAGAACAGAAAAGAAATTAAATGAAAAGAACCACAGACATGTTGAACTCATGCCCAAATAGACATGACCACCGATAACACAAGGAAAACGGAACAAAGGAGTTAAATGTGACCAACAAATATATAATAGCCATTTTCACATGATTTAATCAAATTTTAAAGCATACTTTAAGGGTTTACTAAATAAGAATTAAAGAAGAGATTTAAAGAATATTCTTAAGAAATGAGATTTTTGTGCATAAATGGGAAATAATTAACACAACTTAAAGAAAGCTTAACTAAAAATAAGAATTGGCTAAAATTTTTAAATTTATTTATTCTTGCAAAAATTTTCAAATTGAAAAGGTAATATGTTGATTTTTTCATTATTGTTTCACTCTCTAAGAAGGAGTTCACACGCTGTGACTTTTACCTGCAACTATTCTCCTGCGATTCGAGTTTATTGATGAAATACATAGTGGAGAGTGGCCGGATGCAAAAGAAATTTTGAAATTATGTAATTGCTTTTAAACACAAGAAAACTTTGAAGCAAAAAAATGTTACATATTTTCCCTGCTCAGAAAAAGTCGCACAACTTTAATATTTCCGGCTCAATTTATTTTAATTAAAATACATTAGATAGTATTATATTAATGTAACGAAATTATTAACATAGCAAAATTTATTTTGCAATTAAATGTAAAAAAAAAAATGTTGAATAAAAAATTATTTTCCTTCTCTGAAAATGTACCACATCTGTGAAATTTTACCAACAATTTAAATGAAAAATAAATAATTTTATTTAGATTAAAACAGTCAATAAAAAAGTATTTAAACTGAAAACATGGCAAAACATGGTTCTCTGAAAGACATCCCATTGAATCGTTTCTTTAGAAAACACTTTTCTTTTTTATTAACCTTTATTCAATATGAGAAAATGTAAATTTATTTCCTTTAATCGTAAACACTACAACATTTAGCTTTTTAAAACGTTCACTAAAGACAACTGCCTTTTTCTAAATTAAGCTTTTCTATAGAAAACTCACTTTGTAAGACAGTTACTGTCTTTGTAAGACAGTTTTGTCTTTGTGAAAACAGTTATGTTTTTGTAAAACAGTTTTGTCTTTATGAAGACAGTTTTGTCTTTGTAAAACAGTTTTTGTGTTTGCAAGACAGTTTTGTCTTCGTGAAGACAGTTCTGCCACTATGAAGACAGTTACTGACTTTCTAAGACAGTTATCTTTTATGAAATTAGAATGAAAATTTGACTCATTTTAATATTTATATATATATATAATTCTACTGTACGTGTGTTGTAACTGTTGTGACGGCTGGTACGTCGGTTTGGTGTGCATTTTTTAAGTGCTGCTGCAAATATGGCCGGGTTTTGATAAAGACGCGTGGTACCTCCCCTACAAATCTTCTTTATGTATATAATTCTACTGTACGTGTGTGTCACTGAACAAATTTTTTTTGCATGCATTTGGGTGCCACCTTGGATGGTTTACATTCACAAATCAGCCCGGCAGATGGCGCTGCAGCCGGTATGGAAATAGGCAATGCCACGCTCCTTTTCAAAAATGGCATTGGTGGCCTTTCTTATTATAATAGACCGATTGGCATGAAACCTTTCCATTAAAAATAAAATTTGAAGGCAAAGCAACGTTTGCCGGGTCAGCTAGTAACATCTAAAATTCTTTAGCACATTTTTCTTGTTATATTTTTGATATTTCAGTTTACGACTCTTACAAAATAATCTCTATTTACAACATCAATTATTTATTACAACTTTTTCCTATGCATGTATAAGGACATCAAAATTATGTATATAACTATTTGGAAATTTGAAATTCAAATCAGTTATATGTGTAGTGTCATATTTTAGTGACTGTAAAGGTTATAAGACATTTCAATTTTGTGTTGCTAACTCTGCTACAAACTAACATACATAAGTAAGTTTTATACCTAAAAAGATCATATTACCATATTTAATAAAACTCACAACCACATACACACACTCAAAGCCAGTGTTCTTTACTTTAACCAATAACCATTACTACACTCACTCTTCCTTAATTCATATTTATATTCAATGAAATCCTGTATGTTTTGCGATATAGACAATTCAATGTAAATTCTGTTATTTTGCTACAAATACCAGTCTCTCTGGGCGTTGGGCTTTCAGATATTTTCCTAGCTAACTGAACTTCCGTTTTGTTGGTGTCTTTTTAATCTAATATTATTTTTTGTATTCCGTATTGTTTTTTTTTCGCTTTTCCCCCAAAAAAAACTCTTTTCTTGCCTTACTATCAAGGAAGCTCAAAACAAATAAAAATATACATACATATAAATATATACATATAAATGATAAGAATTGGAGTACGAAAAAATGGTAAGTAGAGACCAAAGAAAAATTCAAACCAACTAAAGACGCAAAATATAAACTTTCCTAAGGGAGCGTGAACAACATAAAATTGCTTTTAGTTGTAGGGAGAGGAGAGTAGTAGACACATGCCTTAACAGACCTAAGGGTTGAAAGTTAAGAAAAGAAAAACAAAAAACCTAAATAATTCAGTTGCTTTAAGTTTAACACATTTGAAATAAACACAAACGTAAAAAGTTGTTATTTTCAACTTAAAGGCAAAAACCACATGACCCTTAAGTTATAAAAAAAAAAAATAAATAAAATGACATGGCTGTTGAAAACTTCTAACCTGAATAAATTTGACACCTGCCAATTGAAGTATTTATGGCAGTGACAATAAAACAGAAATCTTAAAGGAGAATTAATGTGAATTTATAAGAAATTTAAAAACAAAATCAGTTAAAATTAGGAATATTTACAAAGACAGATCTCTGTAAGAAAACTAATTTTCAAAAGCGACATTTTATGGCAAAACTGTCTTACAAAGCCTGGTTTCAATGGGATAACTGTCATACAAAGGCAGAACTGTGTCCTCAACAAGTGTGTTCCAAAAACACAAGTGTTTTCTAAACACACAACTGTCTTCTAAACGCACACGAGTCACACAAGTGTGTTCTAAAATCACAACAGTCTTTTAAACACACAAGTGTCTTCTAAGCACACAACTGTCTTCTAAACACACAACTGTCTTCTTAACACACAAGTGTCTTCTAAACACTCAAGTATCTTCTAAACATACAAGTGTCTTCTAAACACTCAAATGTCTTCTAAACACACAAGTGTCTTCCAAAGACAGAACTGTCTTTTAAAGACAAAACTCCCTTCTTAATACTCAGCTGTCCTTATAAAGTCTGTTTTCTATATAGGAAACCTGTCTTTCAAACACAGATTTTGTGTAGCAAAACTGTCTTCTAAAGACTTTCTGTCTCTCATGATGACACCATTTATCTTGTATTTTATAATCAAAACTTTCTCAATTTCCAAATTGTTTGTTTCTATAGTTTTCATCAAGAAATGTTTGTCATTTTTTCTTGGAAATATATGTTAAATTTTTTTTCTAGCTTTTCATGGCCATTAATTTTTTTGTTTGTTGAGTGTTTCATTTATCATCATTGACCGGATTTCTTGGTATATCTTTCATTTATTGTTTAGTTTTTTTATGTTGTTTTATCTGATATTCTATTCGCTTCAAATTATCCCCTTTGTTGTTTGTGTATTTTTATTTGTTGTTCACTATTAACTTTATTTCGTTTATATAAATTTTCTTTTCGATAAAACTTTGTTGTCTTCATATTGACATCTTTCTTTTTTATTTGATTGTTAGTAATTTCTGGTAGTTTTTTGTTTTTTTTTTTTTTTTTTTTTTTTTTTGGGGGGGGGGGTGTTATTTCATATTATTTGCAAAAAAGAAAGCAAAAATTACTTGCTACCGATGATCATCAAGAAGCAAGGCAGTTCTGTCTTTGTAAAGGCAGTAGTGTATTTGTAAAGACAGTAGTGTCTTTGTAAAGGCAGTAATGTCTTGATAAAGACAGTAGTGTCTTTGTAAAGACGGAAATGTCTTTGTAAGATAGTAGTGTCAATGTAAAGACAGTAGTGTCTTTGTAAAGACAAAAAACAAATCGGTTTTGTATAATTTTCTTGTATAAAATTTTCAATATTTTTATTTATTTTTTTAGTTTTCTTTACCAGCACGCTCTGCTTTAAGTGTTCATTGTTTTAATACAAAAAACAACATATTTCTTTGCTTTCTGAATTTTTATTCCATACAATTTCTTCCAAAAGAACGAACTCTCAAGTTGGCTAGCTAATTTATTTTGATTACCTTGACCATTACCACTATTAAATATTAGGTTTATGTTTTGGATGTGTGTACAGTGACACTTTCATATTACTTTTATTATATGTACTTTTATTATATGTAAGTTTTTCTTTTTGTTTTATCTTCCTTCTCTAAAAATGTGTGAAATCAACAAGAACAATACAGGAATAACAACAAAATAAATAAGGAACATGATGTCACACTAACAAAATCTACTTTATATTAGGAAGGACTTACTCAAATCTACTCACAAACATACAAGCAGACAAATACTTACTTATATTTTAATATAAATATATTGAGTATGTTATAAATATGTATTGTTGTTGTTGCTGTTTTTATTGTAAAGACAAAGAATTTACTGGAGTATGAGAGTAAGTGTTTAAGCTAAATGGATATCAGAGATCCACATATACCATATACCGTACACACATACATGCCCACATTTGCAGTATAAACAGCAGGGTTGGAAAGAGCAGTACTATAGAGTTTATTTTTATGAAACATAATTCACATTTCCACAGAATATTTGTGTAACAATTAATACGATTGAATACTTTTGTGGCACAAATTAAAACTTATTCACTCACTCATTTATTAATAACATGGGTTTTTAACAACAACTATGTTTGTCAAAACAAAGAATTTATATGAAAATCATTCAAAGGTTTAATGTATTGCAAAGTGTAATGTTTGATGTCCTTTAAAAACACGAATACATATGTCGATGCTTTTATAAAATTTTTAAATCATATTTTGGCAAAATATTCTGACTACATATTTCGTTAATCACATCACAGATTTTTAGTTTCTATCTTTAAAACAAATAATCCAGTAAGTTAAATCGCATGATCGGGACTGAATTTCGTGAAATTATGCTATAGGGAAATTTCCAAAGACACGTTTCTATAGAAAAGTACTTTTTTCTATAGAAGACACTATTTTATTTAAAAATATCTTCCAGATATATCATTCTATAGAATCGTTTTTAACAATATTTGCAGTACTTTTAGAAACTTTAGCTTTTTTGCAATCATTTTCCAGAAATTTCTGCATGATTTTCTTCATTACATCAGTTTCCCAACCCTGCTGCATACAGTTGATTTCTTTGTTTTCATAAACAAACTCAAGTTTGTAATGATGTGTTTTGACATTTCATTCTCTGTGATGTTTTTCAGCCTTATCATTTTAGGAGAGTGTAATACAATTGTTGTTGTTTGTGATTCTATGTTATACAATCTTTCATATTGTTTGAAGTGTTTTGCTACATATGTGTTTATTTCTATTTTTACTGCTCTCTCCCTTTCCCACTATCTCTCACTGACCATCTCTCCGTTTACGTGTAAAACTATAAGCTTTGTCTTTCTCTGTATTTTAATGGAGTTTATTTGTAGGAAATTGACTTCAATTCATTGTCCTCAAGGATTTACATTTATTTCTTGTGTTTTTTTTTAGCATGATGTATGTGGAATATTAATTTTTTGTTGAATGTGAATTTATTCAACAAAACATAAAGGGAAAAAAGGGTTAAAGTTATTTGCAATCAAAATATGAAAACAATATGAAACGTTGGTAGAAATATTTTTCTTGTTAATTAAAAAATAAAATACATACAATAAATATGAAATTTGGGGAAAATGCATATATGACATGCATATGTTGTATAATGGACTTTAATTTATGAGAAAGAAGATTGAAATTTAAATAATACCAATTAAAGAGAACTACATGAAAAAAGTTATTGAAAGGAATTAAGTTGAAATTAAATTAAATATATTCGTAAATTTTTAATTGACGATTCTTTCAAAGACACTAATCTAATCTTAAGAAAAGTGTCATCCCAACGACACTATTCGTCAGTCTTGCTTTCTTTGTTTTCCCCAAAGACATTATTCTAACGAAAAGTGTCTGATTCCCGAAGACATTATTCTAACAAAAAGTGTCTGCTTCTCAAAGACACTATTCTAAAGAAAAATATCTTCACAAAGAAAATTCTACATTTAAAAAACCAATTACTAATCAAAACCTTTAACTTTACAATAGTTACCTAAATATATTTCTTCTCTCTTAATAAAACCAATTTACAGACCAAATTTTTCTAATAATTTCAGCACTTGAAATTACAAAAATCATTTATTAACCAAAAAATCTTGTTATGATACCAAAACTGCAAGAGTATAATATACGCTTTTATAAGCAGTTGTACAAAAAAAGTTACATGTTAAATATAACAGTTTCTATTATGTTTTTACCTTCTCCTGTAAAGTTTCAAATATGCGAGTTAGGGCCTTTCTACATGAGACCATCGATATAAACGGAGATTGTCACATTGGAAAACATCTTCAATAAAACCATAAATACCACAACTTTGTATAAGTATCTTATAGTATGTAAAGACTTTTGCAATAACCTACAGCTATAGGAATAATACATTTAGGTATTAACCCCTTCCCAAAACAGCATTAGTTACCAATCAATCTACTTGCAAACGAATTTTGCTCAGGCAGGTTACATTACATTACAACTCAAACTCTCATTCATAAACTCAGGTTAGATTTTATACACAGAAATAACTCTGCTACTGATTGCTCTTTCTTTCAAATTAACGATTTTGTTGACGAAAGGTAATACAGAGGTAACCAGTCTCTGCATAACTTTATGTAAAAAATTTCAATAAATGTAATAAATGTAGCTTAAATCGCAGGTCTTTATATAACCTAAGTTTACCTTTAATCGTAGCTCTTAATATAGTCTAGATGTAGCTTTAACCCCAGCTCTTAATATTGTCTTAGTTAAGCTTTAATCGAAATCTTGATTTAACTCTAATTTTGGGTATATCTTGGGTTGCATAGATTTTGCCTAGTCTAAGCTATAAATTGTAGGGCAAGCATATGATAGATGACAAACAAATAATGTGTCACAACATGCACTCATGATGTACTATTTATGGAAGTATATAATTCTGCGTACAAACCCATACCCGCTAACTTATGGACACTTGCATGAAGGTTACAAAAAGAGATGATATTTTAAAACTGTTTAAAACTCCAAAGAACTCTTAATGTATATTTTTAAATGATAACGTATAGAAATTATGTTTAACTTCTTATACAAGTTTTCGTTATAAAAAAAAAGCTTAATCTGTAGTTAAGAATTACAGTAGTTTACAATAAAGTCAACATTTTACAACTCAATTGGTATTTAAAAATCTTAGATAGAGTTCAAAGTTTTAAGTTTAACTTATTAGTATTATGTATAAAGTTTTTAAGCAAAGTTTTCCATTATTTAGCAGCTCATATTGGTATTTATTTAAAACTACAAAAAATTCTTACTTATTTTAGCTTCAAAATTATAAAATATACCTATTAAAAACATAGGCTGAATTTCAGTTTATGGGGGACACCCCTAGAGAAAAAATCTAAATATGCCATCCCCTTCAGAATGTTCCCAGGAGTACGAAAATCATAATGAAAAAGGGGGCTCACGCCCCCTATGGGCGTGGCAGTCGAAAAACGACCCGGCCCACCTACGTAGACAATATGGGTATCAAATGAAAGCTAATGTCTTCACGATTCCAAAAATAGCCATAGTTGCCAGATCGGGCGGTTTTTGCAGCCGATACGGCCATTTTTGTTAAATAGGGGCGGGGGTGAAAAACGACCCATGCCACCTACTTAGGCAATATTGGTATCAAATGAAAGGAAATGTCTTCACGATTCCAAAAATACCCGTAGTTGCCAGATCGTCCAGAATTTGAGGAAGATATGTTAATTTTTATAAAATGGGGGAAGGACTTTTTTTGTTTATTTCTTTTTAGCTCGGCCAGAGGCCGAGCACTCGAGATCCCCGCCGTCTAGAATTAAGACATACTGGAGTTAAAAACCCCTAAGCCCGGCCGTAGGCCGGTCACGCAAAAAAAAAAAAAAAATTTCCCCCACCCCAAATTTTGCCAAAATGGCCATATCGGCTACAAAAATCGCCCGATCTGGCAACTACGGCTATTTTTGGAATCGTGAAGACATTAGCTTTCATTTGATACCCATATTGTCTACGTAGGTGCGCCGGGTCGTTTTTCGACTGCCACGCCCATAGGGGGCGTGAGCCCCCTTATTCATTATGATTTTCGCACTCCTGGGGTCATTTAAGGGGGCGTGGCATTTTTTTTTCCCCCAGGGGTGTCCCCCATAAACTGAAATTTTGCCAAAACATAATTTCTTAAAATACTCTGTTATGTTTATGATAAACATGTTCTTTCTTAACATTGTAGAGCTATGTTGTTATTATGTTTTTTCTTTACAAAGAAAACCGAACGAAATATAAAAAACACACTTGCAATTGTTTTCAGTTTGTACGTGCGCCTAAATGTATGTTATTAACAATCGTTACATTATGCAAATTGATGGTAAGAGTACGACAATGACAACAGCACCACAAACAAGCACAAATACAACATACAAACGTATATGAGAGTAAGAGAATGCTAAAGAAAAAATAGCAAACAAAAATAAAAAACAAAATCAACAACCACAAATACCTATATGGGAATTGGAATGTATGTATGTATATACGAAAATACAAAGATACAATTTCAAAAAATAAAACATGAATTAAAAACACATACTGTTGCAGTTAAACATATATACAAACCAGTATAAATATTCATTTGAGTGTTAAGGTATGCCTGTATACGTTCATGTGTTGAAGGATGTTAAGGTCTCTTTTAGTTTTTATTTTATTTTTTCTCTGATTTTATACCGATTTTCTACATATTTTTTCTCGTTTAATGGCAGGAAATGTCTGAAAGCTGTCATTCGTGTAACCTTATAGTAAACACATACATATAATCATAAACATAGAAATATACATACATATGTACATATGCATATGTATGTATACACACTTTCCCACATTTAAACATCTCTACACACGTATTATTATCTACAAACAAAAATATTTTTGCACCACACAAAAAAAATTGCAAAACTTTAATACAATGGGTTAAAAAGATTAAAAAAGATTTATTTTTAAATTTTTAGTTAGTGAAAACAAAATTACACGCAAATATTTTTTCTAGATTAACAAAACTTCCCAATTTTCATTTATTCCAAGCCAATGTGCTCCATGTTTTAATCTTTTTGTTTTTTTTACACTCTCAGTCAAATCGTTTTAGAATAAAAAGCACTCAAATAAAACAGAATGTTTAATATATATATGTATAGGTAGTTTGGTATGGGGAAAATAAATTGAATTACTTTTAAATTTAAGCCTTAAGATAGGCAAAGAGAAATTGAAAAATCAGGCTACAACTTAGGGTATACAAAAACTTGTTTAAATAAATATGAATATTCATGGAAATTAAAAAAAATGATTTTGTGTTTAAGCAAAACAAGAAAGAAACAAATATTTATATTTCTCTTTAATCATATGTCTTTAATTGTAAGTCTTTATAAAGTCTAGTTAAGCATTAATAGTGAGCCTTTAGTTTAGCTTTAATCGCAGGTCTTTATATAATCTTAGTTTAGCTATAATCACAGGGTTTATATAGTCTTAGTTTAATTTAGTTTTAATCATAAATCTTTATTTTTTTTTTTTTTTTTTTTTTTAATTAACAAACACAAACTGCGAAGCTTTTTGGCTTATCTGCAGAAAACACCCAGAGTCTTTGGCAGGAATCGAACCTGCAACCCTCTGACTGATAGTTCGGCAAACTATCGCCTAGTCTATCGGGGCTAGTTTAGCTGTAATCGTAGATCTTTATAGAATCTAGTTTAGCATTAATAGTAAACCTTTTTAGAATCTTAGTTTAGCTTTATTCGTAGGTTTTAATATATATAGTCTTAGTTTAGCTTTAATCAGAGGTAATTATATAATTTTAGGTTGACTTTAATCTTGGCTCTTTTTTATAGTCTTGGTTTAGCCTAATGCTTAGCACTTTATACAGCCTTAGTTTAGACTTATTTAGCTTAATCGTAGGTTTTTAGATAGTGTTAGTTTAGATTTGCTCCTATATTTTAATAAAGTTTTAGTTTAGCTTTAATCATAAGTCATAACTTAGCTTTACTCGTAGGACTCTATTAAGTCTTTAGCTTTACTCGTAGGTCTCTACAAAGTATTAGTTTATATTTAATTTCAGGTGTATTCTGTCTTAGTTTAGCTTTAATTGTAGGTATTCAGATGGCGTAGTATATCACTTAATATTCTTAGTTTAGCTCTTCATTAGTCTTAGTTTAAATTTAATCGTTGGTCTTTATATAGTCTTAAGTCTGAGTTTAGACTTTTTTATAGTCTTAGATTAGTGTCATTCCTACATCTCGATAAAAGATTAATTCAGATCTAATGACAAGGGTTTAGTTTAGCTTTAATCGTAGCGTTTATATAGTTGTATATTAACTTTATTCGTAGATCTTTATATAGCTTTTATCATAGCTTTAATAAAGCCTTTGTTTAACATCATTAATTCATATTTATAAAGTCTTTGTTTAGCTTAAACCTTAGGTTTTTTTAATTTAGCTTCATTTTAACATATTTCTAGCCGCTCTTCAACTAATTTTAGAGTCTTCTATATCGAGTATTAGTTTATGTTTTACTTATGCAGTATTACTGCATTTACGTAAATACTCTCCCCTAACCCAAACTCTAACACTCCCTCACTTTTTACATTTATTAATATAATAAATATTTCATATAATCTTTCCGTGTGGAGTTTAGTCAGTCTTCCATCGGACGCGTCCCCAGGTGGCGGATAGGGGCAGCCAACATCGCGGCTGGGATACATTTTTTATATAAATGATCCCTAGTGGCGATGGAGGCGGAAGCAATGTAAGTAAGTTCATGATACATTCTACAAATGGTCATGAGCATATTTACATAGCTAGGTGGTAATTAGAAGACGGGATAGCCAGATTGCTACGCCTTTGTGACACTTTTATAGAATGGTCGCAAAGGGGTAACAAGCTGGTGACACTGGAATGTGTTAAGGCTAGAGAAACACTAGATCAAAGCGATCTCAAGTGTTAATAGGTTCCCTCCTTAATTCGAATTACAACCCGCGGACCAAAACTGACTCCACTTGTAAGGTTAGCGTGGTTGGTAGCAGTGCCAATAACCTGAATGGCTAGTTAGTGGTAAAAGAGGACTAGTCGCTAACAGCTCCCCTCCGACGCCAGGGCACGGGTCGGTTGTAAACAAGATTTTGCCTAGTCCATGTACGCCGTCACTGCATGGATGGTCCACTCCCAAACGCGCATACTCGTGGGACCAAAATTGAAGAATTAAATAAAAATAAAAATGATGAGACTCTAAGAGTCGATGCGGAGACTATCCCTGACAACTTAGCAGGTTCGGTGTCAAATCCAGACTCCGATTGGCTGAGCATTCACAGGGATATTCTTCTGCAAGAGGGTCAGTTATTAACGGAACTGACAGTAAGAGAGGAGATGAAATCCCCGGTTGGCTCACCGTCTCGATCTGGGGCCTCTGAAGGACTATCTGGTCTAACTCTGAGTTCCGAGGATGAGCATGAAATCACAATGATTCAAGCTCATGATCGGAACCAGGGAGCTAGAAATTCGGTTTCGGAGGTCACACTCGGAACGGGGAGTGGACCGGAGGTTACATTAAAACCCGTTGTTCGGCAGGATGCGACAGAACAGGTCATATCAGATTGCCGAACAAGCTTTGGAAAAGCCAAGAGTGGTGTGAGAGTCTCCTTAGCCTTTCTTGAAGAGATAGCTAAGAAAGACCCTTCACTGCACGATGGGCGGGATAGACACTTACTGAAGAAGCACCGAAGGAACGTGGCAAGGTTCGAACGAACCCACGGATCTATCGCTGCTATCTTAGGTATTCCCTATCCTGCGGGATACATACCAAAGACTGCTGTGGACTCAAATGTCAGAAAAGACAATGAATCCTCAGCAGCCTTTGCTGATGAATCCATGAAGAAGGCAACGGGTAAAGAGGAGAAGAGTAAAGGCTTAAGGCCTAGCATTCTTAGCTGTGACAAAATGGTCTCGGCTGGGGGAGCTACGCCTATAAGCGAATTACCCACCACTAGTCGCGCGATGATGACTGGAAATGTCTTGGTAATCTCCGATAGTCACTCCCAAAGGGAAGTCACTAAAGGAACTACCAGGACGAACCAGTCAAAATCTGCAGGGAAATCGGGTGATCACCGACCAAACTCTGCTAAGCCCCCCAACAGAGGGGCAGTTAAGAGAGTTAGGTCTGATGATGACCAGAAATCCCCAATGGCTAAGAGGACTGGGCAGTTAGGTGTTGGCTCTCTTGTAGATTCCCGCAAAGGGACCAGCAAGAGGACTGATTCTAAAGCTGACCAGCCCTCAACGTCAAGGAAGCTAAGGGAGTCGTCGAGTAAGGACGGTATTCTGGCAGCTGTCATTGATCGAATGGATCCCGATGGTAGGATCAGTGTCGAGAAATGGCAGGTGCTAGAGAACAAACTACTCGACGAAATCTTTAGCGTCAAAGGAAGGCAGGACGAAGTGGCGTTCAGAGGGGCTGACTGGGTAAGAGGTGTCAAAACTGTCAGTTGCGGCAATCAAAAAACCTTCGAGTTTTTAAAAGCTGCAATTGGCAGGTGTGGCAGCACTTGTCCAGAGGCCAATTTGGATGTTATACTTGCGTCTGAATTGCCACTAAGGCCAGTAGTCACAGTGTGGATACCCCCACCCATAAAACCGGTGGAGGTGATACTGGGGCTACTGTCCAATCAAAACAAGGGACTTATTACAGCACAATGGAAGTTGATAGCTTCATTGGGCTGTAATGAGAACCAAGGAAGAGACTTCAGGTTCGCAGTAGACCAGGAGTCTCTAAAGATGTTGAAGTCAATGGGAGGGGTTGCAGTTTTCGGGTTGGGGTCTATCAAGTTTAGGTTTCCTAAAAATGATAAACCCTAAGAGGCTGAAAGTGGTGCAAATAAACCTGCACCACTGTGAAGCAGCCTCAACCGAACTAGTAACCCAACTCATTGATAACAACGTGGATGTGGCTTTAATCCAAGAACCCTGGATTAATAAAAATCGGGTAGTTGGATTGAAGGCCAAGGGGTATACATTGTTTGTACCTCATACTGATGAGAAGGTACGGACATGTATACTGGCAAGAAATGAACATGAATTTAATTTGTCTCATTCTTTCAGTGATGGAGACCTCACGGTCGTGACAGGAGAAGCCAAGGACAGAAAGGTTCTGGCTCTAGCATCGGTATACTTGCCATATGAGGCTACCGATCCTCCTGGTGAAAAATTAAGGGAGTTGGTGAAGAATTCGGGCAGAACAGGCTCGAAGCTGGTACTGGGGTGTGACGCAAACGCACACCATACCCAATGGGGAAGTACAGACATCAACAAAAGAGGTGAGTCTATGTTTGATTTCATTATTGCTAACAATCTCTATATCTGTAATATGGGAAACACGCCAACATTCAGGAATAGGGATAGGGAGGCAGTAATTGATATAACGTTGACGAACTGTAGGGAACTAGTGAAGGACTGGAGGGTGGATTTGGAATTTTCCTTCTCTGACCATAGCCGTCTATCCTTTGATCTAGTGTTTGAGAGATCAAAAAGGAGTCCGTATAGGAACCCGAGAAGGACGAATTGGGATTCTTTTTCGGAATTAGTGGTAGGTAACCTCAGAGTTACACATGAGTGGAGGTCGACTTCGACCGGAGTGGAGCAACTGGTGGGTACCTTTACGGAGGCACTAACCAGTAGTTATGAAAGATCCTGTCCGCTGAACTTCCCGGGCAGACGCGAACAACCGCGATGGTGGACGGAGGAGCTAAAGACTCAAAGATCCACTGTAAGAAGGTTGTTCAACAGGGCGAAATATACGCGTAGGGAAGAGGATTGGAGTAACTTTAGATTGGGTTACAATAAGTATAAGAAAGACATTAGGAGAGCGAAAAGGGACTCGTGGATCAAGTTTAGCGAGTCAGTTGAATCTGTAAATGAGATGTCCAGGTTCAGAAGAATTTTATCCAAGGACCCAGCAGTCCCGGGATTTATTCAGAGACCGGACGACTCATGGACGGAATCTAGCTCTGAAACCCTATGCCTTCTTATGGAGACTCATTTTCCGGGGTGTGTGGATCCTGTGATGGGGGAGCGGGTTGAGAATGACGTCCCCTTCCAGGGGCCGAGCTCAGGTGATGAGGTAAGGGGGGCAGTGGGAGATATGATTACCTTGGATAAAGTAACATGGGCGGTCAATACTTTTGGGTCTTACAAATCGGCAGGACCAGATGGTATCTTTCCGGCGATGCTACAAAATATCGGGAGATCATCGCTCCTACTGTTGGTGGAACTCTTTAGGGTATGTGTACTAAACGGGTACATTCCTAAGGGATGGAGGGAAGTTAGGGTCGTGTTTATACCCAAAGCGGGGAAAACCGGTCACTCTAAACCCAAGGATTTTAGACCGATCAGCTTGTCGTCTTTTCTCTTGA
Organism: Bellardia pandia; assembly: GCA_916048285.2. Taxonomy (NCBI): domain Eukaryota; kingdom Metazoa; phylum Arthropoda; class Insecta; order Diptera; family Calliphoridae; genus Bellardia; species Bellardia pandia. The sequence goes on along the minus strand of OU696533.1, from coordinate 95,594,322 downwards.
AGACACTGGAAAGACTGATCGATCTATATCTAAGAACCAAGATTGACGCCGGCATCATCAGTGGCGCTCAGCATGCCTACCTCAAGGGTAGATCTGTTGAGAGTGCGCTTAATGATGTGGTGGGTTATATAGAGAAAGGATTGCGAAACAAGGAATACACCTTGGCGGCTTTCCTTGATATAGAGGGCGCCTTTAACAATTTGAAGATAGAGGCTGTTAGACAGGCACTAGGTGACCTAATGGTTCCGTCGTTCCTGGTCGAATGGATAACTCTGATGCTCAGTAGTAGAGTAATTCACTCTGACTGGGGAAACGAACGCCTAAGGAAACTGGTGACCAGAGGAACCCCACAAGGGGGTGTTCTCTCCCCCTTACTATGGCTCTTGGCTGTCAATGTCGTTCTGAGATTTTTTGACAGAACGGGTCAGAAGGTCGTGGCCTACGCGGATGATTTAGTTATATTGGTATCGGGTAAGTTCCTGCCGACAATTAGCGAAGTCATGCAAGGGGCACTGGGCGAACTTTCAGCTTGGGCTAGTGAGAAGGGCTTGGGAGTAAATCCGGAGAAAACAGAGTTAGTTTTGTTTACTAGGAAGTACAAGGTGGAAAATTTCAGGCTGCCGGTACTAGGAGGAGTAGAGCTTAGACTATCAGATAGCGCTAAGTATCTGGGAGTTTTCCTGGACAGGAAGCTGTCATGGGGAAGGAACACTCAGGAGAGGCTTAAAAAAGGTCTCAATGCCTACTATGCTTGCAGATCATCGATAGGTAAGAACTGGGGACTTCGGTCGTCAGTGGTGGGATGGCTATACACTTCGGTGGTTAGGCCCATTCTTACATATGGATGCTGTGTTTGGTGGGAGGCAATGAGACTGGCTAATCGAAGAAACCTTCTGTCTAAGGCTCAGAGATGTGTTTCAATCGGCATAACAGGGGCCATGAGAAGCACTCCTCAAGCGGCTCTGGACGTCATTCTTCATCTTTTGCCCATTGAGCAGTATGTGATGGGAATGGCTGCCAGAAGCATTCTTAGACTGAGGGAACTTGGACTGTTAAAGGGTCACACGCAGGGTCATTCTCGGATCCTGTGTGAGATTGAAGCAGATGGAAATTGCCTGGGATTGCCTGGCTCTACGGACTATGTGAGCACTATGGTAGATTTTAGGCGATTGCCGGAGGTGATATTACCGTCCAGGGAGAGTTGGCTGGGAAGGGGCAAATTATATGATGGATTTGCTATATTCACGGACGGCTCGAAGATAAATGGTACGGGCGCGGGGGTCTACATTGAGGATCTGGACATCAGAATGTCATATAGGCTTCCCGACGAATGTAGTGTTTTTCAGGCGGAAGTTCTGGGGATCTTGAGGGCCGTAGAACTAATGAGAGACAACATTGACAGGGGCTCGGAGGTCACGATATATGTGGACAGCCAGGCGGCCCTTTTGGCCATAAGGGGCTGTTATGTGAACTCTAAGCTAGTTGACAGTTGTAGGAGGGCTCTAGAGGGAGCCTTAGGGCGGTATACGGTTAGATTGTGTTGGGTACCGGGCCACTCAGATATTGCCGGCAATGAGGTGGCTGATGAGTTGGCAAGAATGGGCGCAGGCACAGAAGGTAACTACCGTTTGGAGGCAGTGGGGCTTCCAATAGGCTTCTATTATGGAAGAATTAGAGAGTGGGTACTAAGTGCAACCAATCAAGCCTGGGGAAGCCGGACGGACTGCCAAGTGTCACGGACACTGTGGCCGGTGCTTGGAAAGTCCGATTCGGAATTGCTGCTGGGCAGAAATAGGATCTGCGTTAGGACCATGATAGGCATTATCACGGGCCACTGCATGATTGGCAGGATGGCGGTGAGAATGGGATCCGAATTATCGGATATGTGCAGATTATGCGAGGACCCGGATGAGCTTGAGACAGTTGAGCACATTCTGTGCCACTGTCCCAGGCTGCAGGGCAGTAGGATGAGGTGGCTGGGCAATAGATTCTTAGGCGAATTAGGGGATGTCTCTAGCTATGGGCTGGAGAGTCTAATAGGATTCGTAATGGGAATGGCTTGGCTACGCGTTAGATGACTGGGTGCGAGTCACACAAATGGAGGACATATGTCCGAGTAAGGAATTGGTCAGGTCTCTTTCTTCTCTTTTCTATTTTCTATTTTCTATTATCTCTTCTCTCTCTCTACACTACAATATTACTCTCCTGTCTTCACTTTCTTTTCACTATATATAATAAACTTCTTCTTAAGGCATCGCAATGGACCGTACTGGTCTCTGGGTGAGGGTGTGAGGCGACTCACACCGGCCTTCCTACCTACCTACCTACCTACATATAATCTTCATTGTATTTTTGACTAACTTTCAACCAAAGAAACCCATTAAAGTTTAATTTGAAGTTAAACCTTAAAAAAGAAAGTAGGCAACATTTTATTTAATATAAATTAAGCCGAAAATTATACTACTAAAAAAGAATTATTTGTGGTTTTTTTTTAACAAAATATTATTCAAATTGACTGTCCCTGAGTATCATCAACTGTTGTTTTAAACACGATTATTGCTTTTAAACACGTTATTTAAGCCGCTATAAAGAGAGAGAGAGAGAAATAGAGTGTTAACCAATAATGGTGTGAACACATCAGACCAAAAACCTACACATAAAGACATCATAACTATCATAACCCAACACGAGCAATTGCCAACAGCTACAGTTCCACAATCACAATTAAGGGAGTGTTTTTGAGCAATTTCTGTGTGTAGTTTTTGTTCATTTACATTAAACAATTTATTTTTTAGTTTTTTACCCGCACTTAAAGTTAAAATACTTTTACTGTTTTTGTCATTTTTTTTTTTTTTTTGCCAAAGGTGTGTATAACTGTTAAACCATTATTACAACCTTTAAACAAATACACTAACAGCAGCAACGAAAAAATAATAAATGGCCACAAACCAAAAAAAGGTATGGAAATGCCTTTGCCCATATCGGTAATTGCGGTATATTTGTGGTATTTTTTCTATTTTATTTCAACAATGCATGCATGTTATTTATAAATTATTTGCACAAAGAATATTCGTATGGAAAATGGGGAAAAATAGCTACATAAAATAATAATAAATGTACATATATAGCTGGATAAACAAACCAAATAGATGGCTACAAAGTAAGTTGGCTATTAAAGGACTAACGGGAATTTCAAATACCCTGCACAAGAGAAAAAAAAGTATAGCTGTATAAACTAAAACTATTTAAAAGTAAAACCTAACTGGAAATTTATAAGGGCCAACAATTTAAGCTGAACTAAAATTGTATGTATGTAGTGGTAAGATTAAAGCTAAACTAAGACTCATTGAAGACCAACGATTAAAGCAAAACTAAGACTAAATAACTAAATTAAATTAAAACTAAATTGAGACTTTATAAAAACCTACGATTAAATCTTAAATAAGGCTTTAAAAACAGCTATGATTAAAGCTTAACTAAGGCCGCGTTTTCACTATGTTTTCACTATGTCATTTTTGTTGTCAAATTGTCCAAATTGTTGGCAATTGTATGAAAACGGGTTGTCATATGGCTTTATCTATGTTTGCAACCATGATCATGATCATAGATGACGCCATATGACAACCCGTTTTCATACACTTGTGAAAACCAAGCATAAGGATATATAAAATGTAAAGACCTACGATTAAAGCTAAGACTATATTAAAGCTAAACTAATACCCTATAAAATCCTACGATTAAAACTAAACTAAGACTTTATTAAAACTCAACTAAGGCTCTATAAATACCTACGAATATAGCTAAACAAAGACTATAATAAAGCTATATTAAAGCTAAACTAATACTCTACAAAGACCTACGTTAAACCTAGAAGATTATATTAAAGCTTAACCAATATTCTATAAAGACCTACGATTGAAGCTAAAAGAATTTTATATCAAAGCTAAACTAACACTCTATAAAGACCTACGATTAAAGCTAAACGAAGACTATATTGAAAACCTATGATTAAAGCTAAACTAAGACGCCATAAAGATCTACGATTAAAGATCAATTAAGATTCTATAAAGACCTGATAATAGTAATAAACTAAGACTCTTTAACGACCTATGATTAAAGCTAAGCGAAATACCTACTTATGACTATACAAGGACCTGCGATTAAAGCCAAACTAAGATTTTATAAAGGTTTACAATTTAAGGTAAATTAGGACTATGTAAAAATTTAAGATTAAAACTAAAATATGACTTTGTAAACAGCTACAATTATACCTAAGCTAAATCTACATACATATCTATATACATATAAAAGTCTATCACACTTTATTTACTTAATATATAAAAGTTTATCAAATCCACAAAAAATATTTGTATGTGTTTACAATGTTTAATGATGTGGTTACCATGAATGAATGAAATGAAAGGTAAAAACTATTGTTAGCAGTTTGTTGGCTGACAGGACTTATGGCTTTCGAAAAATTGTTCTCTCCTTTAACATTTTTTATACTCCATTGTTTGTTTTTATACCATAACTGCGATATTTGTATAAAAAATAACGTGTTGAATTAACATTTTTGTTGAATTTTTATATGTATGTATATATTTACATACATACCTATATAATTATTTTGTTTGCTTTAGCCGTCGCCATATGATGCATGAACTGTAGCTTTTTTTGTTCAACCACTCAGGTGCTGTTGTTCGTGTAACGTATGTATGTTAATGTTAAACGGAAGCGGAAATATGTTGTTGCTTTTCACAGTTAACAACCATTTTATTTTGTTGCAGCCTTAACGTTAAGATAGACGTTTAGATTGTTGCTAGTTTCTATAGAGTTTTAAGTTAATTAAAATAGTATTATAATTATATGATTTATACACAGCAAACACCGCAGAAAAGCACAAAATCTACAACGGAAATATTTAGTTGTTACGACAAATTTGGTTATAACAAAGTGATTAATTTAATTAGTAAAGTTTATTTGAAGTACATTGTATGGTGGTGTCTTAAAAGACAGCAAAACTTGACGACAGAGACGAATAAAGACAATAAAGCAAGAGCTGTCGTGCTATAAGGGAAACTATAGAAAAATAATGATAAATACCTTTAATTGATGCTGGCAAATACATTTTTTGTCTCTTTTAATAAAAAAAAAGTATTAAACGATGGTAGAAGGCAGACATTTTAACTGGAGCATTTTAAACATACAAATTCTGATTGTTTATTATATAAGTCCAATATCATTGTCAGTCATTAGCTGAAACACAATTCTTAAAGAAATAAGTAACAAATATTCCGCCGGCACATTATCCACAACAGATTATATTTTGCCTTGTCATTGTCAGCTTTTGCCTATAACTTGGTCGTTCTTTCAACAGTGAACAAAGAGTTGTCTTATTAAAATACCAATCATAGTATTTTGCTGGCTACATTTCATTGATCTCGCCAGTTTTTAAATTAGAGCATAATGATTTCACTTTTTAACAATAAAAATTTAGTTAAACACAAATTTCTTTACGCGGGAACTAATTTCTAACAAATAATCACTTCGTATTAGCTTAAAGTCAAAATGACAACTGATATTTTTCTTTGCGAGTTTTCTCCACACTATTAAAAAGTAACATAAATTTTATATTTTTGCTATAATAATTTCCCAAAAACTAGATTTTCTTTAAATTACTTAATAATATTGTTTTTATTAATTTAGTTTAACTAATGAAAGTATTTCAAACAATTTTGTTTGATAAAATTTAAAATTTTTAGCAATTTGAATAGAAATATCAAATACACAACAAAAAAAAAACGTTTGTTTACTTTTTTAATAATGAGTTGCCATATCTTAATTTTAGAGTATTGCCATAACTGTCGCAAAAACATAATTACAGCTGGTAACATTAAAAACTAAGTGACTATAAACATTTGTATTTGTTTAAAATACATAGCTGTAACTTGCTTAAAATGTTTTAAATTTTATGTTTGACTTTTAAAGAAAAACTACTAATCTGATAACTGCAACTTTCTTTTATATTGTTTTAATTTTATATCTTCGATCATTTAACGAGCACAAACATATCTGGCTTGGTTTGGCAATATACATGCATACATACATACATATGTTACAGTCCAAAACCATATCGTAGGACCATTAAGTCAAAATCAAAATTTTTTAACTATACGTTTAAATTAAAATTCAACAATATTTTTACACAAAAATATATAAGTTTGACATTTATTTAAATTCTTTTGGTTTTAAGTTGCAGCTTTTAAATTAAATATAACTTAAATATGTAAATAAAGTATGATTGTTTTTAAATTAGATATTTTGCGCATAAAATCTATTATTAAATTCAAATTTAATGCAAAATTATATCTTTTAAATACATAAAGATAAGGGGAGAGAACGACAAGTAATAAAAACTAAGGAAGAAGAAAAGCAAGTCTTTTTAAGGCAAACAAAAAAATGTTAAATGAAAATATTCTAATATTAATGAATATTGTCTTAATTATTTTAAAATTTAGATGACAAGTATGTAGAAACAATTTAATTTATAGATAAATATGTATAATTAAAAAAATTAATCTAAAGAGGAATCACCATAATTCCAGGGCTTTTGGGATAAATACAGTACAACAATGGTGGATAAGGCGCTGACAAGAAATATAACATCAAACCAACGATGATAAAAATTGAAATGTAAATTGCCCAAAACTTCAGTTATAATGACACGGTATTCGGCGGGCAAATTCATGCGCATTAACAATACAGAGGAACAAAAGTACATGCCCATTATTTGGGCTAAAATTAACACTATAATATTGGAAGATTTGCTAGAGGAAATGCGATAGAAAAACTGAAAAAGTGATTTAATTTTAGGAACAATGTATATTAAAAAGTTTGAGAAAAAATCTACCTTAGTTAAAGTTAATAATAAACCTCGGATAGATGTAACCACCATACAGCCCACCAACAGAAAGGAGATATGCTGATTCCAAAATGCCAAATCTATATCGAAACCACACCAGTGTACGGCTATTTCTAGGCCTTTTGTGACCGGATCTTTGCGCCCAACTCTATCGAATATTATATTAACACAGCACTAAACAATTTTTAAAATAAATTAATAAAAACAACATTTTTATGTTACAGAAAATAAATTACTTACAATAAATATTTTCCACAAACAGTAGACACTAAAGAAATGGCCTATAACATTAAAATATTTGCCCTGTAGCGTTTGCGACCATTTTTGTCGTTCCTGCATGTTTTTCAAATAGTTGATTTCCAAAAATAACTGGCGCAAAAGCTCTTCCAAGCCATAGATTTCCATGCGTAATTGACTAATATCTTAAATAAACATTTTATATAAGAACAATAATAAAGACTTATTATAAATAATTCAAAGAATGCAATAAATTTAAATTAATTAAGATATTGGGTAACTCTTCTACATGTTTAAGATCTTTTGGAAACATCATCCATTTAACTCAGCATTGTTGAGAAATAGAATTCGCAAACAAACTAAATTTAATAATTATTACAAAAAATACTTACTTTCTCCCCCCGAATCAACTCTATTCACCGCTGAACTTAATATGCTCCATAACCTGGGCCTTGTTTGATTGGTCTTATTACGTCTGTGCATTTCCAAAGCTACACGCTTCTTTTTACCCGTTAGCATATCAACGGTTAATTGAAGTCTTCTTTCCAGGTTTATAATATCAGTTTGGGAAACTGGTCTAGTTATTTCATAATTATTTTTTAAAAAATTATTTGTTAGCTTTGTTTTAATTATAATTTGTACTTGCCTTATGAAGTAAGTCATGCTTTGGTAAGGGCAATTGACTGCACCAAATCCAGATAAAATGGCCATTACTGTTACCCCGATAACACTAATACGTGACACGCCTTGTTCGATGGTTAATATGCCATTGGAAACGCTAAGCAATGGAAAAGGTTCTCCTATGCGCCACAGGCCATATAGAAATATAAACCAACAACAGATGGTCATAATACGCACCCATTTTTCTGAAACTGCAAGTGAAAGGAGAAATGCTTTATTTAAAAAGTTTATAATATAAAATTAAATAGAAAAGGTCTTTGGCGCGCAATCACAAAAATATTGTGTAAAAACTTAAAATCGTGCTAATGATATTTTTGTGTTCTAGTCTTGCTTCAATCTGTTTAATTTTTTAATTTATAATAAGAGCCAAAGGTTATGTGTCTAAATTGCCCTACATTTTTAGTACAAATTACAATTTTATTGAAATGAATAAATTTTTTATTTGGAAGCATTAAAATACTAAAATAAAAGCATTAAATTATTCTATTTTTCTAAAGTCTAAGAAACTTAAAACTACTCATCTAATTAATTTTCAAACACTGTCATTCTTACTTTAAAACAAAATTTTTATATACATATCCAGAAATTTATACCAATATGATGAAATCTTGGTAAATTTGACATCTCCATCCACTTACCAAACGATATACTGTGTATAACCGAATAACAAATATATAAAGGTATAACAGCTATAATCATCAGCAGCAATGAAGTCAGTCCCAAACGCCAGTGAAAGTAACGCGAGCTGGAATCTAAGACACCCAAAATTTCAAAAATAATCAATTCAAACATGGTCAGTGACAGGGCAAATGTCACCGAAAATATCAATTGGACCGAAATGTGACGTATCTCATAATTCTTAAATAATTGTTTAACGAAGAATATCCAGCCGCCAGCAAAGAATAATACCTAAAAAAACACATTAATAATAGAGAAACAAAAAAACAAGCAACGACCGGCATTTGTGATGAACAAAGCCAAAGAGCTGCCAATGACACACACTCACCTGGGACACAAATACTATAACACAATCATCTAAAAATGCCATGGTCGTAAATAAATAAATTAAGATTTTATGGTTTATAACAAGTAATTAACACTTTTTTAGCATTTTCTTAATAAATTTCAAGTTTAATTTATAGAAAATTGGTGAAAAACTTTCAAAAAAATGCCAACACCTATTAGCAAAAAATCAAAAAAAAAATTGTGGGTTGTAAACAAAAAATTAAACAATAAACGTCACAAACAAGTAGCACAGTTAGAGGTAGTCAGCTGTTCAGTAACAAAGCAACCAGACTTTTAAACCATTGCTTTTAAATTGTAATAAGGCAACTCTGTGGCAAACATTTATAGCAGCTGGCTGTCAAACATTTGTGGTTGTTGTTTTTTATTGGTCTTTCATTTTACTCATAAAGCTGAGGGAAATGAATTATTTTTGTGAAATTTCTGAGATAATTGAATAAATTTTATAACATAATTTTACAAAATAAGTGCAATATTATGGTTAAAGTGTTTTTATGTAAAGAGAGCCGATTTTTTCAAAAATTTTAAGTTTCCTTAAAAAAAAAATCGGCCCCCTAAATCGTGTGCAAGTTTCATTGAGGAATTGTCTCATTGTTTTTTTTATATTGTGTGTCATTGAATTAATATTGCTTTACAAAAGTTTCTTCTTAAGGAAGCCTAAAAATGTCTTGCTATTTCCGCCAAAATTCCGATTGTGAAATAACGGTACCCAAGTACAATGAATCAACAGCGGGCATTATCTATTATGACATTAAAGTGCGAGTTGCCCAGGTCGAGTGGCTGGTAGAGCGTAGATACAAAGATTTTGATCAGCTAAATGAAAAGCTGGTAGAGGAAATCAGCATATCGAAAAAGCTATTGCCACCGAAAAAAGTAAGCTGGAGAATTATCCCATAGTATTATATACTATTGTATAACAGTGTGAAGTATTATTTTGTTATAAAAATTTTATGAATTGTATTTATTTTCAATAAGTTCTAAGTAAATTCTAATAAGATGTTAATTAAATAATGTGTTATACAAGTGGTTGTATGTTTGATAATTTATTATTTGTTTTGTTATTGAAATAAGTTTAAAAAACAATATTTCCATGCAAATTTTTAAATACTTTTCCTTACAACATTTGTGAGTCATGTTCAAGTGTTAAATTTCTAATGCATAATTTAATCAATGTATTATGTGCATGTATGTATGTGTAATATTAGTAGGATTATTAGAGTATTGTTATTCTATTGGAAAAATACCTATGTGATATTTTGAAAATGGGGTAATATGGAAGAATACTGCTTGCGTCCCCTTTACAAAAATATTAGATACGTAGAAAAAAATATTAGACAACTTATTTTTCGAGATTAAAGTCAGTTTTTTATTTTTATTTTTTTATTTTTCTATTTTTTCCAATATTTCGCTACACAATGTGTAGCATCTTCAGGGAAACAATAACAAAATTAAGAAATTTAATAACAATAAAAATATTTTTCAAAAAATAACAGTAATTGTCAGAATTTAAATATTACACAAACAGAAATATTGATATGAAAAATATTTTAGTTTTTGTGTTTTTATAAAAATGTGTAGCATCATTGTGTAGCGAAATATTGGAAAAAATAGAAAAATAAAAAAATAAAAATAAAAAACTGACCTTAATCTCGAAAAATAAGTTGTCTAATTAATGAAAAGGTCGAACAATCAGTTAAATAATTAGAAAAAAATATTTTATAGAAAACCCCAGTTGTTCTTTCAAAAAACTAAATAATTATTCAACAAAAACTAAAATTTATAATTCCTTAAAAACTCTCTAACCTGATTTTTCACTTAACAGATAGTGGGCAATAAAAATCCTGCCTTTCTCGAACAAAGACGTGAGCAATTGGAAAAATATCTCAAGGAACTGCTAGTCTTCTTTCGCATACAACTGCCCCGGGTATTGGCGGAATTTCTAGACTTCAATAGATACGATATAATATATTTACTGCAAGATCTGGCCAAATTGAGCAATGAAAGTGGTGATGCTTTGTTAAGTGCCAATAAGGAATATCATTTCTCAGCTTTAGAGGTTTAAGAAACCAACAAAAACCTACAAATTAAATAAATTATTAACACTATAATTTTCCCCTTAGGTTTATGCCATAAGTGAACGTTTAAATTTACCCTGTCCCCCCGAAAACATAGAACAAAGGGGTAAATATGATTTTTCTCATGTTTTGGACTTTTGCACGCAACTGGAGGTGATAAAGGTGACGCCTGTGAAGAATAATGATTCATTTGCCAGTGATTATAATGCTGTAGACGTACCTATTGGTCGCAGTAATATTATACCCAAAAATCTCAAATTCAATTTAAATGTTTTTCGTAATCTGCAATGTTTAAAGATTTTTGCCTTGCCCACGGAAAATATTGTGGATATTGGTCTGCTAAAGCCTACTTTGCAAAAGATATGCGTTCACAATACCACCATAACTTCCATTAATCAGGTTTTGCTGTGCGACAATGTACACAAGAATGCCAGTATAGACATTCCCACGGGCGAAGCTATAGCTTTAAATCGTTCAATATCTTCCACTAGCAGTACGAATGGTGGTTTTACCACTTCGCCGTTGTGGCGTAACATGGTGGAATTGAATTTGTCGGGTAATCTTTTGACTCAAGTCGATGAAAGTATTAGAACTGTGCCACAAATTAGAGTACTTAACTTGGAACAGAATCGTTTGCGTGGCATTAAGAATCTGGCGGAATTGCCACATTTGCAGGTATTAAATCTATCTGTCAACGTTATAGCCGAGTGTGTGGATTGGCATTTGGAATTGGGTAATTTGGTTACTTTGAATTTGGGTCAAAATAAGTTGAAATGTATGACGGGTCTACGCAAATTACTGTCCTTAATTAATTTGGATTTAAGTTGTAATCTCATAGATGATTTGGAAGAAGTGGATAATGTTGCCTGCTTACCATTGCTGGAGACATTGAGATTAACCGGCAATCCTTTGGCCAGCAGTGTGGGTAAGTGTTTTAACTTCAAATGTTACAAGATTTAAAAGTAAGTAATGTTTTATTTGTTTTATAGATTATCGTCCCCGAGTTTTGGCTAGATTTCATGATAGGGCTGGCGAAATTGTTTTAGATAGTGAAAAGGGTACACATAAAGAGTTGGATACAGCTTTGGTTTTATCGGCTTTGCATACCTCGCGCATGAGACAGAAATCTCAACAGCAATAACGTTAGGTTAGTTTTTCCAACAAAAATATATGTACGTAATTTACCAGGATAAATAACTTAAATTCATAAACAGACAGCTAAAATTCCTTAAGTTTGAAAAACTAGCTTTTATAGCAATCAAACTGTTTAAAATTTAATTTTAAATTTTAAATAATTTTTTGTTCATTAATGTTTTAGTTTTACTTTTTTCTGTTACTTTTATTGAGAATAAAAACTAACTGCTGCTTTATTTTACTTTCTTATTATTTTAAATAAAAAGATTTCTCTATATAAAAAAGTAAATTTTTAATTGAAAACACTAAATTTATTGATAACAAAAATTTTGATTGTTTTGGTAATTGTTGTTAGGGAGTCTTAACCAAAAACAGTAAAACTCTGCAAGAAAAATAATTATTGATTGGTTTAAAATTATATTTTATTCTACATATGTATACTATATATAATATTCCATCATGAGTTTATATTAATTTTAATAATTTTTAAAGAAATTTCAAAGTACATATGCGTTTTTATATTGTAAACATTCGTTTAAAGTATTAAAAAAACTTTTAATTTTAATATTTTGTAAGTGGTTAGTTTTTTTTTTAGGTTTTACTTTAAAACCACTTTAACAAATTTCTTTTTCTTAAATGTGTGTGCTTGTATTTTACTTAATATGCCTACTGTTAGTGCTTACACACAAAACTGTCACAAATTTCAAGTATTTCTATTGTTTTAAAGTTTCAATTACAGATTTTAAGTTTAATTTTTATGTGTATTTTACTGATTTAAAAGTTGTTGTAGTTTATATTAATATATTTAGTATTTTTAGTGTTATTTTTATGATTTTCCTGGTTAAGGGTTTAAGAATATGTAATTAAATTTATATTTATGTATAAGACAATTTCTTATTAGATTTCAATAAAACAAAAAAGTGGCTGATATTAAAACAATATTGTTTGTTATCTTTATATGTATGTATAATTAAATTTTATATTATTGTTACTCAACTTACCATTGATGCAAAGTTGCTTCAGTAATATTGCCAGGGTGGTATAGAGGGTAATCTTTCCCTGGCAGTTTTAGGTCATTTTCATTGCTGTTGATGATGTTGAATATGGGGATGTTGTTGAAGATGATGCTGCTGCTGTTGTTGTTGCTGCTGCATCATTTGATGATAATGTTGCTGCTCAGCAGCAGCTACCGCATCGAACATGGGCGTGTGAACCTCACCCAAAAATTGGGGTGTTGGTGGTGGATTGGGATCAGCCAATTCCCCTATTAAGGGCATATCTATATCAGCGGCATTTAGGGTATGGGGAGCCACCTCGGCCTGGCCAAAGCCTAAATGATATTGATTTTGTCCGGGCACCTGCAAATGACTGGTGTTGTCTACAATATGAGCATAGTGTTGTGCGGCATGCTGTTGCTGCTGCTGCTCCACCGGGGTGGCATCCATTTGTCCAAATGGTATGGGTGTTTGATCCGGAGCAATTGACTGCTGTTGTGTGTCCATGGCTTCTTGATGTTGTTCCTGCATATTGTCTTCCGGCTGCTGGGGATCGGCATTTACGGTGTCTGGTACATCCAAGGCTGTCGAAGACGTGTCAGCATCTCCTACGTCCATATTTTGATCTGGGCTACCACCTTCGGCATCTGTGCCTGCCTCACCGTCACGTTTCACCAAACCCAACATATCCAGCATATTGCGTTTGACGGTATTTTCTTGAGCCACCTGTAAAGTGGGATAGGCTGACTTTTGTCCACAACTGGCCAGATGATGAGCCATATTATTGCCATTGGCTGTGGAGAAACCACAAATGCAGTGCATTTCGTTGGGCAAGGGCATTTCCATGACATCTTTGGTGCCGGTAGTGCCCGTGCAGTCGCTGCTGTGCTGGAACATGGCCCGTTCGCAGGCAGTTTTATAGTTACACTTATTGCACTTTAAATTGCCGCTGGAAAGTTTAAGAAATACGAAAATTATATAAAATTGTGTAATATGGAGTTACAAAATCAACAGCATCAACTTTGCATCAATACAATTTATGTAAACTTTATTATAAGAAATGTAAGAAAACATAAATACGTAAAATAAGAATCGAAGTACCGTTCCAGTTATACTTTGCTCTCGGTTAACAAGGCATAACCGGACGAAGCCATAATTCCTACATCATACTAGTCTTAGCGACGTCCTATTAAGCCGGCGCCAGTTAGTAATTACAGCCCTATATAAAGAACAAAGTAGTTTTATTCGAATCTTTATCCCATTAACAAACCGATCGTCTACTGCAACAGTCTGAATATCTATTGTCATAGACCTTTTCTACTTCCAAGCCAAAAGTACGAAACGCTAGAATATTACATGTTTCAATGTCCGACTTTTAATCGAATTAGAGACAAACGCTTTCATATAACATACTTTGAATATTTTGGAAATTCAAATTGAAAATCTCAGAGATGATATATCAAGGGATCTCAGTTCATAAACTAGTAGACTTTACTTTTACAAATTTATGAATTATGCAGTAGAGTTGTGCCCGGTCGTTCATTTCAGTGACCGGTCATTTTCGTACACTTATCCAAGACTGATTCGTTCATTCAATTCGTTCAATCGTTCACTTTGATAGAATGAATACAACCCTTATTGAATGTGATTTTCTTCTTGTCTTTTGATAAACAGCAGCTGAACGAAAATGATCCGTACACTATTGAACGAAAACCGTTCAGTTAAATGACCGGCTCATTCCGTTCAATGAAGTGATCCGTTCATTTTAACCCGTTCGTTCATGAACGACACAGCTCTATTAAGCAGGCCGCCGAGCATAAATACAGCTCACTTGGGTGCAAGTGTTTGTTTGGTGCCTTTGTGTTGAAAAGATAATTAAGACGAAAGATACTAATAAGGGATAGAAGGACAGGTTGGAAGTGTAGATGAGGAGATAGAGATAGTTTGATAGTAATAGATAGAGCAAAATAAATCAGATCAGTTGACCGACTGAAACAAAGTCACCGCATTGGGATTCGAAATGACTGGTTGTCTCAGCCAGTTACTGTTACTTATAAAGGCCTCGATTTTATCTAACTTCATTTACTGATAGTTCGGAGAGATTGTTGTAGGAACGGTGTCCCAGAAACCTAATTCTTAAGTATTCTAATGCTGGACAGTGACAGAGAGAGTGAGAGATAGTCTCCTCTAGCTCTACACTGTGGTAGCTTCTGCAGATGTAATAATACTTACATATAATGATGTTCATTGATGATTTCCGTATTACACTCAGCACATATAGAACCATCTATAAAGGCAAAGAAATCGCCCAGTTTTGATTGCACCGAGAAGGGTAAGGGCTCCTTATGATGACTGCGCACCTGAATTAATAAACAAAAATTAAATTTTTAATACAATTACTTTTAAAAGAATCTCTTTTCAGTGAAAATCTACCTTAGGCTGTTGTATCAACATGGAGTTTCTTAATAGTTGGCGAACACTTTGAGAATGTTTCAGCAAAGTGGGATGATGATTGGAAATGTGTTGTTTTAAAGCACCTTTAAGGAGTGCAAATGAACAAATAAATTTAAAGATTATTTTTTTTTTTTTTAAATATTTATATAAAATTTACTCACCTTTATCCACAAAACTTAAAGAACATTTGGTGCACTTAAGATTTATTTCCTTTTTACTCATATGCTGCCTCAAATGCATGTAATAGTTCTCAATATTACTTTGATTAATAATACCCTTGTAGCAGAAGCGATAGATCTGGAAATAATTAAAAGTAAAGAGATTTTCACAACAAGAAAAGGAACTTAAAACTTACATCCAAGCAGTAGGGACACTGCAAGAAATTCTGATGTTTATGATCGTCATAGAAATGACGCACAGCATCGCGATGCGACGACGTCCTATAGCCACAGGCCTGGCAATAGTACGGCAATTCCAGCATAGAATGTTTATTTTGCAAATGTGAAGTCAAAAAGTTCAAAGAATTGAAACGTTGCTGACATATTAAACAGCGATAAGAAGCCGAATTGGAGGACTTAGTTTCCTCGGGATGCATGATGTTATTGTGTTTGGTTAATACGGTTTCCGTGTCCATTTTCTCCAAACAGAACAGACACTGTAAATTGTGATCTTTGCCATCGATATTGAGATGGGACACCAAATGGGTTTGTAGCTTTTCGTTGGAGTCAAAGGTGGTGGCGGTATCGCAAATTGGACATTCAATTTGCGTGGCAAAGATTGTAATGTCTTCGTCTAGCTCTTCACCTTGGCCTTCCTTTTTCTCTTTCTTATAGGGAAACTCTTCGTAGTATTCATCATGGCCATCCATAATGCCATAGTACATTTCCTCTAAGCCCTTAAGTTCATCATCTTCTTTTTCCTTTTCTTTTTCTTTCTCCTTTTTAGCGGGTTTAGTGTCAGTGGTTTTCTTAGAAGAGGAGATGGACTCTTTTTTGGCTGAGACGGACTCTTTTTTGGCCCCCTTAGCCGGTGTGGATTTAGAGGTTTTCGAGTGTTTGGCATCATCATCGTTTCTATGCTTACTCTTTTTGCTGGTGGCTGAAGAAGTGGGAGCATCATCATCTTTTTCTTTTTTAATATTTTTCACATTCACCTTGTCCACATTAACATAGTCGGCCTCATTAATGGCTGAAAATTTTAAGCAAATTATTTATTAAACTAAAAGCAATTAATAATTATTTTAAAAATTTTAAATTAAACTATTAACTACTTTGTTTTATGTAAAACAATTGAATCAATTTTTTTAATTCAATTCAACATTACTACTTGTTTCTAATTTATTTAATTTAAACAAAAAGCATAATATTACTTGTTATAAATAGTGTTTCTTAAATAATTTGTTTATGAAAAAAAAAACTTACGTTTTTTGTTTACTTTACAACAAAGAAAGAATAATTCACTAAATTTTTGCATTATTTTTCAAGAAAAACAAAAATTTATTGAGGCATATAGATATATTTAAGAAAAACTAACAAACAGAAGAAATTTAATTTAATTATTAACAAAGTTTTCGTTTAAAATGTGTATTATTTATAATAATGGTTAAAAATAAATAAAAATAATAATTATGCTTTTTGTTTAATATTAAATTATTAAAACATTATTTCGGGTTTAATGTTGTTTTTTTGGCAGCTAAAATAAAATTCAGGTATGGTGTACATTATTTGTAATAAAAACCTTATAATAATAACGATTATTTAATAATAATTATAAAAAAAAAACAGATTAATAATAATAAGAATTTCTTAAGAGTATATAAATTTTAAGTACATGCTAAATTTGTAAGAATAATTTAATTAAAATCAATAATTTAATTTTGTTCTATAAAAGAAAAAAAGAAGTTAAGAGGTTAAAGGCAAAGTAACACTTAAAACGTAAATAATAGATGAAATAACACAGGGCAACAGTATGGGAAGAACTTAAAACTTAAAGAATTTAAATGTTTAAGAATTATAAAACAGATTTCATAAAAACTAAAAAAAGAGCTCTAGAGCAAGTAAAGACCTGTAAAGGCGACTTGTTTAAGAACTTAGACTCCTCGTTAGAGATTTTCTTCTTAGAGATTTCAAACTTGAATTCATAAGATATAATGTCCATATGATAGTGTTCGTCTCTAATTCGACTTAAAGCACGACAAGAGTACATGTAATGCTCTAACCACATACCTGGACATTTCGGTAGAACATCCGTGTTTGTTTTTGGTTGTTTTATTGTAGAAAATCATTTTTTTTTCTGTAACAACGTTTCTTTCGGTAACAAATTTGATTGTTAATAAAACAAAAAATAGTTTTTAGGATTTTTAGAGAAAATTGAAAAACGAATTTTAAGTTGAAATTTTTTTTATGACAAAACGTTTTATTTTGGAAAAACGTTTTTAAAACGGTTTCAGTGAAAAACTTGTTTTTTATTATTTATGAAAACGGTTATTAATAAATTAGTGAAAAATTAATTTTAGTTGAAAACTTTTTTTTATGACAAAACGTTTTATTTTGGGAAAACGGTTTTAAAACTGTTTCGGTGGAAAACTTGTTTTTGTGAAAAAGGTTTTTGGTAAATAAAGTTTTATTTTGGGAAAACTGTTTTATTAACTTCCAATGCAACTAGTTAAGGCTGAGTAGTTAATCCTACAAATCGAACTACGGAGAAAACAGCCTAGAAATTGTGATTGTCGAAAAAAGTTATTCAGTGGGACATTAGTACATATTCACGTTCCGCTCCTTTTGGTGTCTTTACTTTCGAAAAATATTGTTCGGATAAATTTTCGAATAATGTCTACGAAAAAAACTGCCTAGAAATTTTAGCAAATTGTGAAGGGTAGAAAGAACTTCCAATGCAAATAGTTAAAGCTGAGTAGATAATCCTTTTTCGATTGAGACATTAATGTCTACCAAGTTTTCTTACTAACCTTCGTTGAAAGGGATAAATGCATCATTCTGGTAGAATGTTATTTCAAGGGAGAAACAACCTTTATAAATGCAACAAACGCTGCCACTGAAATAATTAATAAAGAAATATTTATCATAGGAAAACTTGGTTAAACAATTCGAAAAAAAAGCTTTCGTTTGAAACTGCAATAACTGAGTTTTTATCTAGCGTTATGTTGATTTCTCATCTCAGAGCTGATGAACAAACGTTTGTATTTCATAAAAATAATAGAAAATTCATTGTTTAACATTGACTGAATCCAAAGCACACGTTTGCAACAGTTCCAAAAAAAAAACCTTCGTTAGAAAAAGCTCTGTTATTGAAAATATTTGGTTGTGAAACATTAGGAACATTTCAAAACGATGTTTCTTTTGTCATGACACCATGATCTAAGTATATGTTTATTAAATTCTATGCTTATCCCTGAAGTCTTGCCGTTGTTTAGTGTAAGGA
The DNA here is from genome assembly GCA_916048285.2 of Bellardia pandia. NCBI lineage: Eukaryota > Metazoa > Arthropoda > Insecta > Diptera > Calliphoridae > Bellardia > Bellardia pandia. The sequence continues at coordinate 95,575,363 of OU696533.1, read as the reverse complement.
AACATACTGCTTGTAACAGATTAAATTCTTAATGTTTCTTTAAAAAAATTTTAATCCTTGATATCAGTTTTAAAAATTACTTTGTTTGGTTTGCTTATAAAGACAGGCGGACTTGGCCGGCTAGATTTAAACCTCTGATATGTATTTTAAAACCTCCTTAAACAATATTGCAATTAAAACTAAAAATCCAACTCTTTTCTTTTAATATGAAAACTAAAGCTATATTTAGACATACTAAAATATGTAAATATAGCAGGTATACTTTAAATCCCGATACACTAGGCGATAGTGTGCCGGACTATCAGTTAGAGGGTTGCGGATTCGATTCCCGCCAAAGACTGGGTGTTTTCTGCAGATAAGCCAAAAAGCTTCGCAGTTTGTGTTTGTTAATTATATTAAAAAAATAAGGAAGCTACAATTGCCTATATATAAATTGATCAACAATATATAATAAAACTACAAAAAAAAAAAAAAAACCTGAACTAACTATAAACTATACAAATAGCTTTTAAAAAGCTAGCCTCTATAATAAATCTTTATACATAAAACAATATTATTTAACCATAATTATTGTTTTTGTTTTCAATAACTGTTGCCCTGCCTTGTTAAGATAATTACTTATGTATAAACAAAGTTACTAACGTTTTTTCAATCTTTTAGGAGTAGTATTTGCCGGTATTTCCTTGGCATTGGCGGGCAAAATACTCCAGTCCTTAAAGGGGTTAGTAGCCACCTAAAAAAAATAGAAATAAAATAAGAAATATATTTCATTAAAAAAAAAAAAACAATTTCCAAAACTTACATGATACAATCTTTGTGTTAATGATTCATTACAATTAATGCGTGTCTGCTCGGCTATGTGAGCAGTTATATTATTAAAAGCCTGCAAGGCATAAGTGCCAAACTGCTCACGCCACACCAACTCATCCAAAAATTGCTGGATCATTTGACGCGACAACAAAGATAAAGTGTTTTGGAACATTCTGGGTACAATACGTCGCAAATAGTCCATGACCGCTGAATTAGTATGTTTGGCCGAACTGTCAGTGGCAGCTGCTTGCACCACATTCTTAAAGCCCATCGAATACAAAGTCATTTTATCGACAGTCAAATCAATGCAAATAACACTGTCATTTGCGACCCAACGTTTAAGAGGCTCCAATATGACTTGGAAACGTTTCTTGTAGTTACGATCGGAATCGGATAAAGGTTCTACGGCTCTTAGACGTATGGTTTTTTCGGCATAATCTAAAACACCCAAAACTTCCACTTTCAATTGACGCTGCTGGCCATCCTGCGATGTGGTGCCGAATGAAATGACGCCAACCTCAACATATTTTTCGGGACCACCAAGTTTTTTACATTTCTGATGAACGGCCAAGGTGCAAATAGCTCTTAGCCATGTATAGACACCCTTTATATAGACATTATCTACCTTGACCCATTGTACAACATTTTGTATGTTGGTTTGGCAGGCCCAATGGTAAATGAGCTTGAGTATGCAGGAGGGTGGATGCGGGGCACCTTCGAAAATGGAGCCATGAAAAACGGATACAAAACGTGTGGAACAGCATTCACTAATCCAAACATAGCCGCCAGTGTATGGAAATTTAGAGGCATCGGAATAAACGCCTGAGAAGAGAAAATTGGGAAAATTCAATTAATTAATATTTTGGAAATATGTATGTTACATTCTGGCATCTTTGTCTTTTGGAAGCAAATATATTATTCCGCTTGTTAGGTTTTGTAGGAAAATATATATTTTAATAAATAGAGATTTACAAATTTTGATAATCTTTAGTTAGAATTAATCAGAAAAACTAAAGCAGAATTTTCTAAAATATTGAAATCGATTTGCTGAAGCACCTGCAAATCCGGAAACTACCTGAGACTCTAATTGGCTTAAAGCATATTCCGTTATGTCAATAAGAGTATTTCACATTATTTTCTTTACGAATTATTGCAAAATTTCAATTGGATCTAAACTTTTCTGAAAAAAGTACTTATTTCACATTTCTACATACCCAATTTCAAATCAGTTGTCTTATGATTTGCACATTTCTGTTCTGCTTTCAGCAGACCCTCCTGTATCAGCCATTCGGTAAATTTGTTAGGTGTCAACATAAGCACCAACTTGACCTTGGAATCCAATTTATTACGGGTAGCAGACATATCCTTAACTTTAAGCCACGGCTTAGCCAACACCACCAATGAGGGAAAGGTTTTACCCTGTAGTTTTGTTTCCTTATTCTCCTTGGCATTTTTGCCGTCTTTGCCATCGGAACCTATTATTAGGCCGCCCACAGCAGAATCCTCAGATGGCCGGAAGTCAGGAGCCGGCGGAGGTTCAGCAGCTCCCTTAACACCTTTCTTAGAGTCTTTGTTAGCCTTACCACCTTTACCCGCAGGTGTAGAGTCTTTAGTATCAGCAACAGATGCACCCTTCTTACCCTTGGCCGGAGTACCAGTATCTGATTTAATATGTTTGCCGGCTGCTACAGCAATTCTCTTAGCCAATGGCACGTCATCTTCCTCCTCATCCGAAGACTCCAGGTATACAAAATTTGGAGCCCTTTTGCGGCCGGAACGTGACCCACTTCCCTTGGTATCTTCAGCCTTGGGCGTTTTCTTTGGTGGCAATGTAACCTCTTTTAACTCTTGCAACACTTTACCTTTAAACGAGTAGGCCTGGAAAACCTGGCCATTGAAAAGTTCTTTGCCATCATTGGCGTTGAGGGCAGACTTTAGAGCATTTTTAATGGCATTATGCTCGTTGGCAACTCTTTCATAAGCACCCAACTGAGCCGGTGATAACTCCTCAATTAAACAGTCTAAATCTAAAGTTATATCAGTTTTAGAGATTTTCATCATTGTGTTTTAGCGTAACATATAACTGCTGAAATTATTTAGTTAATTTTTTAAAACTATAGCCGATTTTTACAATATTTGTCCCAATTTTATAAGCAACGCGTCTTTTTCTTATGAGAATTTTTTTTCACCAATACACACTAAACTAAAAATGGCGGCGTAATCTAAACACTGTTTACAAGTCTCAATAAACACAATACCTAAAATGATAAACAGAAATGTCCCTATAATTAAATAATTATTTTAAACAAATTTTAAAAATTAACGAGCTGTAAATCATTAAAAATTATTAAAGATATAAGTTTTATGTAAAAACAGCTAAAATGTGTAAAAGTGTAATATATTTTCCAAAAATTACTTAATTTTCCCCGTTTTTTGTAAATCTTTTCTGTAGTATTGACAATACTTACTAATATATGTCACTTATCAGCATTGCCAGCTGTAAAACATAATGTAAACATTGCTATTGTGATTGGAAACCACGCAAATTGTGAATGTTTGTTTTAATGTTGAAGGAAAAATCTAGTGTAAAATTAAAAATATATTTTAATTAAAAAGTTAAAACAGTATTTACCATAGAAATGAGAGAATCTGAAAGATCTTCAAGTTATCAGCGTTCCAGTCATAAGACTAGATCAAAATCTCGCGATAGAGAACGCAGCAGGGATAAAGAGCGCTACCGTGATAAGGATCGTGAAAGGGATAGGGACCGCGAACGTGAACGCGGTAGTCGCAACAAGGAGCGTGATAGAGATCGTGACTATGACCGGGACAGGGATAGAGATTATGACCGGGATTATTATTCTTCTTCACGTCACTACAAATCGAAATCTAAAAGGACCAAACACTCCAAGAAATCTAAACATCGTCGTCGTAGCCGCAGCTCTAGTTCATCGTCTACTTCATCCGCTAGCTCCCACGAAAGCCGCAGCAGTCTTAGCAGCCGCACTTCAAAATATTCTAGTTCTCGTAACAGCAAGACACGTGCGCCTAGCTCTGAAAGCAATTCCAGGAGTGCTCTAACTTCAACTACCACTCCCAGTACAGCAGCTGTTACCAAAGCTATTGACTTAATGGATTTTAAAGTACAGAAAGTTTTGGATACTATAGAAGAAGATACTTTTGTGCCCAGATCATTTTTTAGTACCAGAGATAGAGAAGCCCCCGAGAAAAGTAGCTTACCGTCGGACAAAGTTTTTATAGATCTACAGGCGGAGACAGTAACTTTTACTATGTCGTTGGATAAATTAAAGGATGTAAACACTAAGGACGAAATTTTCCATCCAAATGTAAGTTATTTGTATAAAATTTATCTCAAAATTAAATTCTCACTCTCACAGTTCTTGGGCGATGCCGACCAAAAACAGGATAAATGGGTGCACAAACTCTTTCTTTATCGTCAGAAATTTATGACAGAATAATAAATATAATACTCAATTAGCTACTACTAAGATATTGAATAAAACTTTAACAAATGAAACCAGAAGCAAGTCCTGGGAAGAAAATAAATATTTTATACTTGCTAAAATGATTTGGTAAGTTAATAATTTATTTTTTTAATTATATTTAATATATTCATTGAAAACGCGATTAACAACTTAACATTTAAAATATATCCGAGCCTGTTTTACGGGCTCTCAGTAAGGCCTGTTCTGGCGTTAATAGTTCGTTGTCGGATGGTTCCACTGCTGCACCATCTTCCTTTAGTTTACCTTCCTTAAAATCTTGTATAACTTTTTGGGAATATATAGCATTAAACAAATCCAGACTGGTAAATTCCGATTGTATGACATCGGCTGCCTTATAGGAAACATATGGCTTCAATTTACATTCATTCAAGTTGGGTACTATAAGTTCAGGAATCTTTTCTGGTATTTCCACATATTTGCCGTTGACTATCATACCAGTATCGCGTACACCTCTTTTATGCACGGGTACCGCTGGGTTGAGCTGTGTGCGTTGGGCTTCCTTTACCACCCGTGTGCCTCGTTTATTGTATACCAAGAATTTGCGGAAATTTCGTTTACCTTCCAACGGTGCTGTTGTGGAAATGGCACGTTGTTGGCTTTTAATGGCCAACGTTAGGAGTTGTTTACAATTCTGCATAGTTTTTCTTTGAAAATTTTTGGAAATTATTAAATAACACTGCAGCTTGCGTGTATTTGGTAGAAAATCATATAGAATATTTTTGAGTAGTTCACAATAGTATTGAGCAGCTGTTTAAAGCTTGGTTGTATTTTAGGGTAGCATAAATAACACAGTTGCTTTGTTAGGTAAAACTTACAGGTAGACTTCAATAGCTTGTATTGTAAACAAGTGTTATTTAGATAAGCTTTGTAGTTACATAAATTATTTTACCTGTCTATTTTATTATTTTTACCAATTAATTTCCTATATATTGTTATTCTAGGCCTTATAAATGTAATGCATAAATTTTTTCTGATTTTTTCTCTAATTGTTTGTTCTTTTCGCCAGATAAGTTTATTGTTATATCAAATTTATATCAAATTATGTAATTGTGAATTGGATAGATTGTTGCTGTTATTAATTTCGAATTTTGACCATACTTTGTCGTGCTCAGAATACCTGTGTTCTAAGTAGTCTAACCTTATTATCAAGGTTAAACTCTATGCGACCCCAAGAAATATCAAAGCATTTTAAATGTTATCAAAATAACTTAACTTTTTTTGCATTCTCCAATAGCTCCCTTCCTCATCACAATCTACCCCCACTATCAAACTATTAACCTTGCCTTATTTCAAATTATCACGTTGTCTATTAAACCACATATGTACATACATATGTTTTTGCATTTTAATGTAAGTTACACGTAATCCTTTATCGCCAAAACTTGAACTTTAAACAGCATTTAATTGTGAACAAAATTCGCACATTTACATTAATGACCTTCTTAATGGTCATTAAATGCCATGAATAATGCAATATCAATAAAACAGCGATTATCTCTTTGGAATACAGACATATAAAATGTTTCTTGTTGTCGGTCTGGCTGTGTATGAGTTGAACAACCTTGAAATCCTTTAGCCTTAACATTAAAAGTAATGTGGTAACGAAAATTACTTAATCGTTCCACAAAGCACTACATTCCTTTTGGACAAACAATCATGGCAAACACACATAAAATTCATTATTCCACCAGCAATTACCAACAATGTATCTGTGTACATACATACATATGTATGAATGTATAAATTGAATGCAATTATTTCATTGCTAAGAAAATACGTTTTAGTTCCCTGCAAACATTTTTGAGCTTTTTCGGCAATGGTTTTTTTGGCGATGATTACGCGATCCTTACGAATCGCTAACTATCGCCTACGCCTTACACCTAAGCGATGAATACGCGAGCGCACACAAGTAACGGGAAATATCCTCACAACAATCAAAATATTTTTGTATTCTTTATCGTTTAGAGAGGAGTCATCAATGTTTTCTCGGGGCATTTTTTTCTTGTTATTTTGTTCAGGTAGCGGTAAAATAAATATTTGGTTTCAAGAACAATTAGCAAAATTGTCAGTTTGTTAGAGAACGTGATACTCAGAGGTATGGATTTTATACGATTTTATTATATAACATCTTTCAAAACTACTTCGCATAAATTTCTTGTCTTTCTTATTTTCGTCCCATTACAGAGTCGCCCCACCATTCGTCAATCGCCTGACCGTAGTTTAATGATGACACGCGATTCTCCTAATGATCGCCCGCGAATCGCCGTTGAGTTGTGTATAGTCGCGGCGATTGATCGTGTGCCTGTGTGACTATCGCGATTCGCAAATGGTGATTCGCCAACGATTCGCGAATGTTGATTCGATGGCGAATCGCGACAGGCACACAGGCGATCGTTTTGGCGAATCGCCTGACCATAGTTTAATGATCGCACGCGATCAATCGCCGCGACTATACACCACTCAACGGCGATTCACGGGCGATCATTAGGCGATTGAAAATTTTTGCAGGGTTATACGCGTGCACACACACACTCATACGTACACTTCCTAGGTGGTCATACTTTTTCACAGTATTTTATTCTGCCATGATGTAAGGGTAATTAATATGCATATTAGTTTGTCAGTTCATTTGTAATTTCCACATTATATATTCTTTTGGGACGTAAAAAGAATATATGCACATATATTGCAGGTCCTTATAGATAAACCAGACAGATCGTCTGCTGATTTTCTCTCCCTTAAGCCCTCTCCCTAGCAAACAAGCCATCAATTTTTTTCACTTAACGTACAATTTATTGTCCGCTCAGGAATTTGTCTCGTGTTGACAATCTGTCGATGTTTTTGTTTGAACAACCTTGTTGGAACATTTGCTTTTACCACTATGGTCGGTTAAAATAACCAGTTCATTGGACTTCAACTATCAGTCGATAGCTATTTAAGAAAAGGAAACTTAAAATGTAATTGACACTATAGTAGGTAGTTAGTTTGTGAAGGTCCATCCATCCTTAGACTGTAACGTTTTTTCTTCTTTTATATGAAACCAATTTCTTTTTAAGTTCCTGTTAGTTTTCTTTTTATGGAAGTTATAACCAAACAAAAAATGCAGTAAAGAACGATTTTCTTCATAAAAACTTCAACATACCAGCGATCTTTAAAATAGAGTATCCATAGACCTGCCAACCAAACATTAAGGTCACCATACACACAATAAATGCATTTTTATTATTACTGACTGACTCAGTCTCTATATACTTTGATGGATTTTAAATGAGAAAGCAGGCAGACACGCATTCAACCAACAACAGCAACGACATCAGCAATAGCAAATCAACAACAACAAAACTAATAAAAATGAAGAAAACTTACTGTAAATTGGTGAATATAATTTAGTCAGCGGCCGGCATTGAAACAACTAACAACGCAGCGGTAAAAGTGTTCAAAATAAATTGTGAATTTTTTTTTCATTTTTTTTATTTTAATGAAATGTATAAATTAGTGTAAAATTGTAATAAAAGATTTTAAAAAGAACATAAATATTTAAAAATGTCTGCCGTATTGGGAGCTGCCATAGATTGGCAACCCGATGATTATGTACTTTTTCGTAAATGTGGTGAAATCACAATATCTCCCGATATACAAAATATCGGTTTCAATTGTTTATTTTGTACGGGCATTTGTTTACAAACCGACATATTTCTACAGCATTTACAAGAACAACATAAAGAGGAAATTTTTCAGATGTATGAAAAACAAACTTCAAGTGAAAATAATTCAAGTGCAGAAATTGTATTAAATTTAAATAATTCTTTAATTAACACAAATACAAATTATAACATTAGTAATCACATTGATGTAACTGAAGAAACTCAAGCATTAAAAGGAAATTATATAATTGTAAATAGTTTACTAACGGCCATGGAACACAATTTAACGCCTCCAAACGACCTCAATTTAGTGTTTAATTTAGAATCCAACAGCGATTTATTAACATTAACCTCGCCAAATCAAGACTTAGAAAATCTTATTACATTTAATCCCTTGGAAAATTTTGCAAACAACACTAGCAGCAACTCTTCCTCTGTTTTAGCCAGTAATGCTAAGTCCACCTTTACAACACCTTCAAACGTCATTTCCGCCTCCGTTGGCTATTTTAAATGTTTACCGGATGACAAAGAATGTGAAATAGGCGATGGCGAAGATAGTGGTATTATGTTGGTGCAAAGCCCCCCCTCCTGCAATAGTGACGACTGTGTTGGTAGTTTCAGTGATTGCATGTCATTTACTGAAGATAACAGCAGTAATAAGGTATGTAAAATATTTAAATTCTATAGAAAGTGAAAATAGTTGATACAGTACTTGTGTTAAAAGCCGGGTAGCCAGCCAATAGTTTTTTTAAATTCCTGAAAAAGAATGGTAAAATATCCATTTTTGTTTAAGAATTTTGTATGGAAATCTTTCAAATGTTTTTTGCACTGGAAAGAGTAAGGTTTGGAAAGAATAAATGGAAGATGATATCAATCTGATGTCCACCAGATCACTCATACAGATTCGATTTCTTTATTAACATTCTTAATTAGATTTTGGCAAAATGGCAGGACTATTTCGTTAATCACGACTCGGTTTTTGAGTTTAAATGCCGTAATGGATCCAAAAATATATCTGTGGTGTTAAATCGTATGATCGGGAAAATTTGGCACTGTCTTGTTAAAACCACATGTCAGCTTTTTCATTTTGGGGGGAAAAAATGTGTAATCATCGCACACTAGCGCGAGCCATTCACAGTAACTTTCCTACCTTCGTCTTATTGAAAATGTACGATCCAATGATGCAACCGGCCCATAATCCACACTAGTTTTTGCAATAGTTCTGGCCTAATGAATAATTTTGCTTGTTTACATCCATTCAACCAGAAATGAGCTTCTTTGCTGAACACAATTTTCCGATAAAAAAAAACAGTGGATCTTTATCCAACTTTGCCAGGATCCATTTACCAAAAGTTACCGCTGAAACATACCGATTGCTTGCTCACCGAACCTTAAGGTGAATTTGTACCATCGTTTTTAATGTGTGAGAGATGGTTTTGCGATTCAGAAGTGATGATTTTTACAGGGAAACATAGGTCTGCCTAAAAACTTTGAAGACCAATAGGACCAATACATTGAAAATTAGATATATAAAAATAATATCGCTGGCCTAACATGTAAACGCTCTAAGGCGATATTTTACAATATTACAGGAGAGACAAAAAACAATCAAACTTTTTTTTGAATAAACATTTTTGTTGTGGTAGGTCGTGTGGCTTCAATTCTTGCACCTGCTGTATTTTAAAAGGTTTTACATCCAAATCTGTCAGCAATCTACGTACGCGTGTTGGAGGTTTAATGTCCAATAATGTAAATTTGGTACAAAATTTAGTCACAAGATCAAACGGACCATCAAATTGAAGAAGTGCACGATGCACTTTCTTAACTGAGCATGAATTTTGATAATTGAATTCAATAATCTGCAAACTGAATATGTTTAACAGTAACAAGTCAATAAGTAAAATGTGTTTACTTTCATGTTATTCCAATATGGCGTTAATTTATTCTTAGGTAAAAGACACCAGGCTCGATTTACATACGTAAGACGTACGTCTGTAAATGACACATTCGGTGAAAAAGTCTAAATGTGTCTGCAGAATATTTAAAAAAGAACAAAGGACTGTTTCGGAACATTTAATTCCATTCCTTGTCGACTTTTTCCCACATATCGTTTTTTTGTTTTTAAGTTTATATCTCGCAATTTTAAGTTTTAAAATTAAGGCGCTGGGCTTATTAAGAAAACAATTTTCCGTATTAATTATTATTTAACGATTGAAAGTGACAGGTCAGTGTCAGAACTGATTTCTAACCCCAGAGGAACCAGTCACAGTGCTCTTCTAATAAGATCTCACATTCCACCGTCTGTTTTGATTGTTCTGTTTTTGTCAGTTCAAATGAATTCGTCTGACTCATATTTATTGGCATCTTTCATTTTGTAACTACATATGAGATATAAATTGACAGGAAAAAAATGCAGACAATCTCCTAGCTCTGATATGGTTAAACATTTATGAGACTGATGAGAAGAACTTGCTCATGGTGGCCTCTGAGACGCTCAAAGGGAAGACAGACAAGACCCATAGACTAATCGTTCCGAAAAGGGAGAACAAAGAACAGCACTTGTTAAAAATAGTTTCTTTTAAACCGATCAGTAGCATCCTGGTCTGCGTCTGACTTAAGATTATAGAATTTTCGGAATTCAGGTCTGAAAAAGTTAAACCTTTATGTGAATAAAAAGGATAACTTTTTAACCTCTGAGCCGCTTAAAGCGATCGAAGACCGACAAACCCCATAGACCACTGATGCCGAAAAGAGAGATCGCAAAATAATTGGACTTGTTAAAAAAAAGTTTGTTCTAGTCTGATCGGAAAAATGGTTCCATTACCATCTGCATCTGAGGACAGAAATTCAAACATCAGGTCTGGAAAATTTAAACCTTTATGCGTCTAATAATGAAAACCTGTTAAACAGTCTAGGGTTAACAAGTAAGAGTGCTATATTCGGCTTTGCCGAATCTTAAATACCCTTCACCTAAGCGTAATAAGAAATACAGAAACTACACTAGACTAGAATATCCTAATTCTATGTTTTCTATTCAGTCTTAGTGCAAATTTTATTAGTATTTGATATATTGTTTGAAAGACAATTTTACGACCAACATAATTTATGTTAAATATTTTGAAATTTTGTCTAATTTTCACCATTTTTAATTGATTTAATTACCAATTCTTACCATAATTTGCAGAGTCTGTCTGATGTTCATAATAATCTTGAGTGTAACTTAACAAACAGAGTATAAAAAAGAGGTACAATTCGGTTTTAGTGATTTTGCTTAAAAAAAAAAAACAAAATCAAATGGGGCTTTTAGAGGAGATACCAGCAAAAAAAAATTTTGTTGGCGGTCACGCCTATTTTCGAGGGGGCGGACCCTTAAAGTTGAAAATATATAGGCCTATATCTCGGGAACTACTGGGTGTCTGATAATTTGTAATACATTAAATAAAAGGTATTAAAAATACCTTTCCAACGATATATATCATGATTATAAAAGGTGGACCGAATATGGGTTAAATTCGAAAAGAATATTTTTTGACCCGAATTTATTTGTTTTTTGGAAATGGTTCTATATGGCAGGTATGACAAATTATGGGCCGATCTTGTTATATTTTGGAACAGTTATTTTCATGCATATGAGGATATTTCACGTCGAATTTCATCATAATAACGGTATATTTAAGATATATATTAGTATTAACGTGGATTTCGGTAGTGGGTCTTATGTGGGGGATATAGTCAAATATGGACCAATATTCTCAAAATCCAGCAGTTTGATTTAGGCATGTATGTAAATGATCCGTGTAAAATTTTGGATTGGTACCCTTATTTATAAGCGATTTATGGGTATTAAAGTGATTTTCGGAAGAGGGCTTTATATGGGGCATACGGTTAAAAATAGACCGAAATTCACAAAATTTTGCGGGATGATTTTTGTATATATTAAAATGATCTGTGCAAATTTTTGAGTCGGTACCGATATATATACAATATATATAGGGGAAAATCTCTTTTTCAGATGTGGTCCTTGTATGGGAGCTATGACCAGTTCTGGGCCGACCACCATAAATTTTAGTACAGCAATTTATTTGCCTATAAAGAGTATTTATGTCAAATTTTAGCCGTTTAACATTATTTATATCTGCTTTATATGTATTTAAGTGAATTTTGTAAGTGGACTTTATATGGGGTCTATGGTCAAATATGGACCGAATTAAAAAAAATTTCGGTTTGTGATTTCTTTTTGTATAAAACTTATTTTTGCTGAATTTTGTCTTGATATTCCAATTTTATAGGCATTTATTTATCATTAAGCCATATTTCGGGAATATATATATTTGTATGGGGGCTATAAGAAATCATGGACCGATTCTTACTATTTTCCGCACACTTTCTTCTTTTATAGTACAAACAACGTATACAAAATTTCATGGTATTATCTGCAATATATTTCAAAATATTGCAATAAAATGGACGAAAAATATCAAATTTTTATAGAGGTGGTCTCAAATATTGGTTCATAACTCTGGTTGACCTAAACCGATTTTGCTGATTTTAAATAGCAAACTTCTCGAAAGCACTTCTGACAGAATTATTGAAGGTTTGGATCCCGAACATATCTTGGGACTTCAAAAAACTGATTTCAACATCCAGACAGACAGACAGACAGACGGACATGGCTTAGTCGACTTCGCTATCTATAAGGATCCAGAATATATATACTTTATAGGGTCGGAAAATTATATTGTGGAAATTTCACACGGAATGACAAACTTATATATACCCTTCTCACGATGGTGAAGGGTATAAAAAGGGTTTCTTCTAGTCAAATTAGGAAAATGGTTAAATTGTGTTCAAAATTTTGTGTTCTTCCTTCAGAATATTTATGCAAAACATTGTTGAAATGTTGACAAATCAACTAACCATTACAACTAGGCATCCCTACTTCAACGTATGATGGTACTTGATTTTATGTACTTTGTAGCAAATTGTCGTTATCAAATAGAAGGCGTAATTAACAACTAGAAAATTGCATTTTCAATTCAATTTCATTCACTGTGTAGCTACATACCTACATTTGTATTTATTATTTATCTTAACGCTTGTTTTACAAATACAAAATACAACAATAAACGGAATATAAATGAGAAGAAAACAAAAACAAACACAAAAGAAATACGCTTTGTCCAGTTGTTTATATTCTCAAATAATGTGAATGAAATTAGTTTATTTTTAGTCTATTGTTTTGGCAAACAAAAAAAAAAAAAAAAAAACGACATTGTATAAACAGGGTGGACTAACAATATGGGAACTAGTAACAATAAACTAGTTAAAAACAGCAAACGCTGAATCTATTACTTTTATTAAACACTGTGCACACATTTAACTCTAACGAATTGGAGCATCATATGTAAACTTTATTTGAACTAATTTGAACATTTTAAATACCCAAGTGATATATATGTATGTATATATGTGCATGTCCCATTACCGGCATTAAACACTGTACTCACTTTTAACTCTATTATCTTTTATTATTTTTTGTTCAAAATAAAACCATTTCATTGCCATTTATTTCATATAGGAATTTTAGGTTTGTTTAGTTGCTCAACTTTTTTCTGAGAACTTTTTCTAACGAGTTCCATACTTGTATTTAAAAAAAAGTTATTTATTACACGTGTGTAAAAAAGGTTGTTATTTGTTCTCTTTATAGTTAAGTTTATGCCCTCCACAATAGTTCATTCATAAATAATTAATATACATACATAAATGTTTGTAAGTATGTATGTATATTCATGTTTATTTAAACCAAATGTTGACATTGTTGACTCAAGGTTAATAAAAAAAACAATATAAAATTCTTTCATACGCTGTGGTGTTCTAGCAGTGAAACAAGAAAAATAAACATCCATAAAATTGAACAATTTATTTTTCTAAAAAAATGTTTTATGACAACTGTTAAACACAAACAGTCAAACGAAAACAGTGCATAAAATGCAAAACACTTGAAAATTTTTAATTCATAATCATGTACATATATTATGCATGCATACGAGTATGTACATGTTATGTACATATTACATACGTATTACAAAATAACTACATATTCATATAAACATTTCTTTCAATATTTTTGTGTAGTTTTTAATGGAGCAACAAATAATGTTGAAAAAGCCTTCTTTTAAAGAATTTAATTCAAACTACATACATTCATTCACTGGCGTCTACAGAATTTCAGTCGTCCTGTTTAGTATCAAAAGAAGCTATTAAATGAAATAAATACTGCCCTGGGTATGATTTAAGGATATTAGTTTAATCCGTTGCCCTTATACGAAGTAATAGGTCCATAGGGACCTATTTCTATATGTACAGTGCCAGCAAAAACAATAGCACTTTTGCACAAAAACATTTAAACTGACCCGCTAGTTAATGGCAAGATATTTAATGAACGGGCGAGAGTAGAATCATTTTATTTAGTGGAAAAGGTTCTCGTTTATATGTAAGACGTCCCCCAAATGCAAAATATAATCCAAAATTCACATCTAAGACGGTATAGCATGGAGGCATGGAGTGGGGCCAATACATTGCATAAAATCAACAATGGATCAACATGTTTGCGTTGATATACTAAATAATGTTATGCTTCCCTATGCCATGGACGAAATGACATTGAATTGGGTCTTCCAACAAGACAACGACCCAAAACATACAAGCAGAAAAGCACGTCAGTGGTTCATTGACAACAATATTGAGGTCATGTAGTGGCCAGCGCAATCGCCTGACTTGAACCCAAAGAGACCAAAATTTCTCTGACGTAAAGAAAAATTTATCTTTTTTTCATATCATATTTTTTCAAATTAAACTGACTAACAATGAGTATCTTTGAACTGTATTAGGCGAAAATACCTAAAGATTTGAAAGCTTAATAAACTCCTTGCCGAAGCGCTGCGCCGCCGTTATTGCCAACAAAGGCCATGCAACAAAATATTATTAAGTTATTTGTTTCATCAGCTTCTTTTTATTTATTTAAAATATATTTTAATTTTTTTAAAATCTATAATTAATAGTGCTATTTTTTACCGTCCAAATATTGATACTTCGCCTGAAATTGTAAATCCTTTCAATAAATCTTTTTTTACGTTGAATAAATGATTGACATAAATATTTCAATTATGTGTCACGGGAATAACTAGGAAACTAGATCGAAGAAAAATTCATATGTACAGTTGAATCCTGTCTTCAGTGCTATTTTTTTAACGCAGCTATATGTAATTTTATATGAAAACGGCATTTTTTGTTTTGCTTTATTATTATTTACTTTATACATGTTTAATAAATGTAAATGCAATTTTTATTTCATTTTTAATTATTTAATTTAATTTTTATTAAAAAAGCAAAAAGTAACTAAAATTCAAAGAACACGTTTGTGATGTGTTCAAACATAAAGCAGGTGACAAAAATTCATTAAGGAACGTAGGAAAGGCACAATAAAAACTTATCCAAAAAGTAACTAAATTTCAAGGAACATGTTTGTAATGTGTTTAAGTAATAAAACAAGTAAAAAGAAAGTGCATTTATTAATGATTTTTTAAAATTTCAATACAAGATCCCAGCTGAATTTTCACAGGTTACCGTTCTAAACACCTTAAAACCTCACTAGAAACTATTGGTCGGTTCGCCTTGAACTTTTTTTAGACGATTGTAGATCAAATTTCTTTGGAATATATCTGGGGGTCGGGTATACTTCCATATACCATCAAGCAATAATTTCAGTTTAAAAATGGAAAAGGTTCCCAGGTACCTTCTCACCCAACGGAGGGTTAAATGTTGTTTTATATTCTCGTGCTTTTAAAATCGCACTGTTCATGTTGTTTGTTTTTAAGTGCCTGGCAACACTAATAACCAGATCAACCAATATGTTGCTTTATTTGGAAATGAATCTGTGACATTTTCCATATTTCCAATCTAAAATCGATTTATATATAAAATTATAAAATAGGCTGTAGATCATTTAATACGACTCTAAATGGAAACTAAGCAATAGTCTGTGATCACTTACGAGTACATATATTTTCCATAAAAAATCGATTTTTTATATGAAATTATAAAATAGTCTGTAGATTCTTTAATACGTCTCTAAATTGAAAATAAACGATAATCTGTGATCACTCTTTTCGGTTTCTGAGAAAGCCTTTGATATTGAATTTTTTAATTGTATTACATTATTCACATTGTGATTTTTCCTTTAAACATCTGGTTTCTTCTTATTCTGTGCCCACACATTTTAAATTAATAATTTGTATTCGAGATAAGTAATTTTTTTGATTTAATTATTTCACATTTACTCTTTTCCTGCACAGTATGTAAAAAAAGCACTTGTTAAATTTTGGCAAATGCAAAAATATTTATTTGAGCAGAAGCGTAGGCTGGTAAATTACTAAGAACAAAACTAGACGTGTGAACAGATATAGTAATATAACAAAACGAGGTGAGCAGTTGTAACAGTAAAGTTGCCCTTTTTTACAAAAGAGCCGACATTTTGTTAACTTAAATTTAAATTATATTTTTTGAAAACATTTTATAATTCTAGATTATTTTTCGCCTGTATTCTTCCTGATTGATCTTAAAAGAGTAATTTGTGACAACTGAATTTCGTTAAAACATCTTCCTATATGTGTTTAGTACATATTTCACAGAGTTGACATTTTTTTAAAAATCTTTGATATTTCTTTATTTAGGCTCGAGTTCATTAAATTTAATTTACATTAAATTATTTTTATTGAAGGTAGGAACTGTTACATGAAAATTATTATTAAAAATTTTATTGATAATTTTTCTTGGCTTAGGATTCGAACCTGGGTTGTTGGTTGAATTTACATATGTTTCGAGAAACACCACTTTCTCTCATCAGAATTCTTTACGTTCTGACCACCTGCACCACTGCGGCACCCGCTAGCCCACAGTCAAACATCAATCCACCAGTATTGCTGGTGGTTCGAAATTTGCTGTAATTATCATTTTTCATTTATTTTACATGTTGCCTCCTTCTTTCCTTCAGTTTTTTCGTATTCATGCCGAGACTTCGTCTCGAAAACCTGAATACATTTTTTTTTTTTAATATTTTTGTTTAGAATTGTCCCTCCTCTGCTGCCACTTGTCGAAATAGAGGGCAGAAAATAGGCAAAATTTTATCTTCAAATATAACACGTTGTTCGATTTTTAACACCAAAATTCTGCTATTACTTTATTCCACAGGACTAAAGTTTTTTTTAAAGCGTTTTTATACTTTATACTTAAGAAGTAGTTTAAACGAGGGGTATTAAATTTCTTCCTCTATAGAATGCGCCTGTATTTTTCAATATTAAACTTAGTTTTTCTGTTTACCTATGCTCATGCAATATTCAATTGAAAATTTTTTTTTTTTTTTGAAAATCGTTGAAACGTCAATGCTAAATTGTTTTTCGTTTATTTATAAATATTTTCACAACAAAATAAGCATGTAAAAAACCACTAGAAAAGAAAATAAATTAATAATTATAAAAATAAATTTTTAAATATTTGCAAAGGTGTTTGCTTTATAATGTTGCTTTAAATAAAGTGTGTTTACAATTAAAAGTTTAATTGCCATTTATGGACTTGAGTCATTTTTAAAGATTCTTCATAATTTTAAAATTTGTCCATTAAAAGTAAATGTTTATAATTATGAAAAATATATAAATTAAGCAATATACATAATTTAATGATAATTAAAATAAAAACTTAAGTAGTCGCCAGGATTTTACTAAACTTTTCCGAATTATGTTTGTTTACACAGAGAACAAGAAAAGAGAACAGAAACCTATTGAGAGAGTAAAGTAACAGTTTAGTGCACTGTTGCCAGATTTGGCGTATATGTATAGTCATTTTAACGATTTCTAGTGTTTGTCAGTTTGATAGTTTTAGTTCTGATGTAGAGTGGTTTTAAGTCTTTAGAAAATGTTTTCAATTAATTTCAATAACTGTCGATTTATTTAGAACCTAGATAAAATGTTGTTCATTAAAATTTATTGAGCTTTTAAAACCCAAAAATGTACGACACCTTCAACATCGATGGCTACATAACTAGAAAAACTCTTTAATATAAATAATAAATGTTCATAAATAGTTAACTGCAGTCATATTAATAATTGATATTTGTTTTGTCTTAAGCCTTAAAAAAACAAAAGTCCACAAATAGTTGACAAACAATTAATTTCATTGTTTACCAAAAGTAACAAAAAAAAAAGAAACTTCCAATTTCTTTATTCCCTTAACTTAATTTCTAAAGGGTGAGTTTTTTAGCAACTTTCTCTTTGGTAAGACTTTTTTTGGCAGCTCAGCTGTTTTCATGTAACATGTTAATGTTAAACATGTTTACCGTGCACTTCTTCCATCTTCATCCACTGTGCTCATTTCTGGTTGAATGTATACGTAAACAAGCAAAATTGTCGTATTTGGTGTGAAGAGCAGCCAGAAGCATTGCAACTGCCAATTTTTGGTCTGGATTATAGGCCGGTGGCATTATTGAACCCTAATTTTTTAAAGACGACGAAGGCCGGAACGTTACTGTGAATGGCGAGCGCTACCGTGCGATGGCGAAATAATGACTCAATTGAGGGGCGAGTTCGGTGAACAGTTTATTTTACGTCTGGGGCCGGTCAATTGGCCTCCTAGAACATGCGATTTAACTCCTTTAAACTATTTTTGTGTGGCATATCTACAGGGACAAGCAGGCAACGGTTGACGTATTGGAAGCTAATATTGATGAATTTATTCGTGACATACCTGGCGATATGTTGGAGAGAGTAAGCAGAAATTGGAGCCAGCGTATGCACCATTTAAGGCGTAGCCGCGTTCAACATTTACATGAAATCATCTTTAAACATTGAATTATATAGATCGTTCTGTCGACTCAATTAAAAATTTCATGCATTTCTCTAAATTTTATAAAATTAAATCCGAAAGCTTTTAAAAAAGTCACTCTTTACGAGTAGTTGAACAGTAACTTATTCGACTCAACACTTTGGTGGTTAATTTATTATCTAGAGCTAATTTCTTACTTTTATTTATGTTATTTTTCTTTTTTTGTGTATTTATTTCATTTCATATTTATTCTTGTATTTATTTGGTTTGAATTTAGAAAGATAAGTGTGTAATTTTACTATTGTTTTCTATTCGAAAGCATGGCAAAATACTTAATGTTTATTTAAATACAAAAAATTGTATTTTAATCACCCTAAAGAACTTTTGTTTATCATAAAAAGTCAATATACAATTAATAGCTATAGAGTCCGACCAAAACCCGATTTTTCAGGCCGAAACTGAAGCGAAACCAATATTCGGCCAAAAAATCGATATTCTGCCTAATCCAAAGAAAACCCAAACGTTAAGATTCTCTAAAGTACCGACACTACTCAATAAATCTGGCTCTTTCATCTTGAACTGACAACAATTTTTGAACAATTCTTGTATACTAGTAATTATATTAAAAAGGTGTTTCTACGCGTATCGGCTGAAAACTGAATATTATTATTCGGCCAATTTTTGGCCTAATCCGAAACCTAAACCGAATACTCGGTCGAACTCGAACAATTCATAAATTCATATCATAGAAATTTATATTTGTTTTGCTGGCGATTAAATTCGATTATCTGACCACTTAAATAATAATTTTTTTCACTTGAAACATTTTATTTATTTTTGCTTAATTGAGGGTGTAAATTATAATGTTAATACTTTTTAATTTGGCTTTATCATTTGTCATTGTTTTTACTTACATATTTCAAAAACGTAAGAATATAGATTATTGAACTTTGGAAAAAAAAATTTTTATGGGTCACTCCAATATGCATTGAAGAGTGATTTATTACATATTAATATTGTATACTTTTGCTTCAACTGACAGCTACGCAATGTTAACAAAAAATTACAAATTCAACTACCAAGTTGGCAATTGAGATTTATCATGACGTCACATGATTAGAAGTTTCATTGAGCAAATCCTTACAACAGATTATCTTTTCTTAAGATTCTGTCAGGTCAAGAGGTCAAATTCTATATTAATATACCCAGTTCCAGATGACATTTCTGCGCTTGTTTTAAAAATATATTCTTCATCTCTGGCCCTCCAACACATAATTATTTTTACATTCCACCTATAGATAGATGTTGAACATCACTAACTAACAATTGTTTTGGACAGTGAGGTAATGTTGTCAAACAATACGTATGTATATGATAAAGGAATCGTTTGCCATCGCTACCTCATCTTGTAGTAAAAAGGTGTCAACTTATGATCACTCATGATAGTATTCTTGCATATTCCTAAAAAGTGTCATCGCTTTATTCCAAATATCAACCAAACAATTGCGATCACAAGTTATGGAGAACTTGTAGCACCAACAATTCGTCAACTGTATTGACTAGCAATTCTTTTACCTTATGAAGTTAGGAGTGTTCTATACCAATGATTTTTCTAGTTCCAGATGCTATTTCAGCACTTTTTTAAAGAACATCTTTCGCTGATCTTAGGTTGACACCTCGTAACTAATAATTGTTTTCCATAATGAGATAATGATGCCAAACAATTAATATATGACGAAGAAAATGTTTCATCATTATATAATCTTGAAATCAACCTACGGCCATCAATATAGTGCTGGATTTTAGCTTATTCCCGAAATGATCGGATGCTACAACCCAGATATCAACCGCGCAATTGCGATCTGTTCTGCGCTCTCACAATTTACGGAAAAAAATACATGGGAATTACTAATTATGTTGGCCAAATTTCCACCTCTAATGTATCGGCAGACATCCGCTCTTTTCACAAAATTTTTAATCGCAATATACAAAATATTTCATCTCTCAGAGCATAAAGTTTCTCAACGTAAACCGTTTAAATGGCCTCAGAAGGAGATTATGTCAACATTAAATCGACATTAGAACTCGACCGGGTAATTTCTCAAGCCACAAATTAATTATTTGGCTGGGAGTGTGGCTCTTGGCGGCGTGTTTCTGAAACCAAAGACACTAAAATCAATGCCGATTTTTTAAGCATCAGTTACTACGGGGTTACTCAGCAGTGAAATCTGGAGATATAATCAAACTTATCTCGATTCGCCGATCACGGCAACTACAGAGAGAGAGAGAGCTAATAGTTCAATGGCGTTATATCACAAGAACGAGTAGGCCAATTTAGAATTTACGTGGAATCCTGCTGAAACCAAAGGCCACTGATGTCAGTTGAAAATAATCCTTAACACTGAAGATGATTTTGTTGAAAATGTACTGTTTTCACTAAATTTTTAAAACGTTCCATGCGTCCAAAGTGTTTCGTAGTTAAAATTGCATAAGTTTTTAATAAATTAATGTCCAAAGATGACACTGAATTCTTAATATATCATCGTCATATCTAGACTAATAGTATTGAAAACCGATGTTAATTTCTACACCTCTCTTTATAAAAAGGCATGGATTTATCTATCACGAGATTTTTTTAGAGAACTTTAAGAATTCATATTGAACTCTGATGTTTCCAGAACTCTATTCGTCGTGTTCTCCTTTGCTTGTTTACATCCCTAAACGATTCATTGAGAATTTTTTATATTCCTCTCTTTATAATCTTTATGACTATGTATTTTGAATATTCATATAAATTGATGTTACGACAAAATGATAAAAGAGGCTTAAGTTCCTAAAAAGAGACTTATGTAAGTCGCAACTGTGGTAAAATATACTAACGATATTATAATGTTTTAATTAGCTGGAAATTTAACTTAAATATTTCCATTTCTATATTAACATCTTGAACACCAGGGGTTTCCTAGAATTTATATTTATTTTTTTTTTATTTATTTATTCATTCATGTAATTTATGAACAATAAACCCAAACACATACAAGTACAAGTTTTTTTATTGCATACATCATTTGATAGGTTAACTTAAATATTGCTAATTTTTAAAATTTATCAGTTTTCATTCCATGGTGTAATTTAAAACCATTACATATTTTGTTTAAAGTTTATTTTTTTATTTCTAACACAATTTTTTTTTTATTTTTATCAAAGTCACCATAAATTTCTTTTGATACTTCTCAAATTATTATTATTCTTTATGATTGTACTTTTTTTCAATTTAAAATAAATAAATAATAAATAAAACTTGTCAACAAATCAGCTAAATTTTTATCATTTATAAAGAGTGATTTTTTAAGAGCTTTCACATAAAATTTAGAGAAATGTAAGAATTATTTGAGTCGATAAAACGATCTACATATATAATATAAAGTTTAAAGATGATTTCATATAAATGTTAACCTCGCCAACGCCTCAAATGGTTTATACACTGATGCCAATTTTGCAATTTCGTCGTCTGTGTAAAAGTAAGGTACAGTGCATTTTTTGGAATGCCTTGGCAGTTCTTGCAAGGCTTTTTTCTGGCTACTCTTCACACCAAATACGACAATTTTGCTCGTTTACTTCGTCATAAAATGAAAGCTTGAATTTTGATTAAAAAAAGGAGTTAAATAATCAATTCATGTTTAATTTTTAGACCAAACTGAATATGTTTAACAGTAACATGTTACACGAAAGCAGCTGAGCTGTCAAAAAGAATGTTATTTAAAAAAAACACGCTTTATAAATAAATATTTTTTTTAGAAATAGAATACGTATTTCGCTATTGTTTGTTGTTATAAATAAATGTTATTATTAATATTATATGTTTTTGAAAACTTGGATTTTAGCATGTCATATTTTAGTATCGTATCTTAATTACACTGAAAGTGTATATTTAATCAACAGAAAAGTGTTAATTTTAATACAACTTCCTAATGTTTATTTAATTATGGCTAGTAGACTAATTAATTAAAACTAATAATAAATTATAGGGAAAGGTAAGAAACACGTGCAAATTGTTTTTGAAAAATTTATTGCGAATTAAACTTGTTTTATTATACAAATAAATTACAACAAAATATAAATAAATTAACTTGAAATTGAAAGATAAAGTTAGTAACTATAATATGTTCCTACGAAATGTTTAGTAACTGTTAACCAAACTTGGATTTTTTGATTCTCAAAACAATTTGCCCCAAATATGAATTGAGATAAAAACTCACATTATTTTAAGGATTTATAACTTTGTTTACAATATAATAACTGTGATTTAAAGCCGATATAAACAATTTTATCAACCATTAACATTTAAGCTTTTAACAGAGCAATGAAAATCATATTATCAATATTATAAATTCCATATTTCATTACCTATAATTTATACTCCAGCCAAGATAATGAATACAATAAATTTAAATTTTTTACTATGTTTCAACCAACAGTATTGTTTATTATTTAAGTTAAACAAATAATTTTTATGCTGTTATTAAATATGTAGTCTTAATATTATTAACACATTTTAAGACCCTCCCTTAAATGCATGACTTAATGGTAATTAATTTCATTAAATATAAAACACTACTTTAGCAAAAAAAAAACTTAAAAATTTAAAACACATATATTTGCTAAATAAATAAAAATTATTAACTTTATACATCGCACATACAATTTAATTAGAGCAACAAATAAAAATACACATGCTCGTCTGGGAGCGTACATACTTATGTATGTAACAAAAAAATGTTGTTCATACCAAAACAATTATTTTAAAATCGATCATTGTTGTTGGTAGAAATAAATAAACGACAACAAATACAATACTGTCATTGTTGACACAATCATAATTCTTGTTGATATGTATTTGCAACAAGCTTATGTAATGGGTATTCTTTGAATCCCTATTGTTTTTGCCGTCTAAATTATATATGTATAGTATTTTGAAAGTTCGTTGACACTGGTTTTTTTTTCAAACATGTGCAGTTTCAGAGTTGAGGTCAGTGTCAGGAATATGTATTATATTAAATGTACGCAGAACTTCCCATCTAATGCGTATACGTTGGAAGGAATATGGTAGGACATTGCCGATGTTTTCAGTAATTCTATAAAGCCCTGCCAGTATGCTTTTTTAGTTGATGTAAATTTCGCGTACGGAGTAGATGAAATCCCTTATCCTGACAAATGTTTACACATAAATGGTCTAATGACAAAGAAATAACAGCACTCCAGGTTGTGCACTTAATTAGATCAACACTCGCTATAGAGATATTTGGCGAAATAGAGGCATTTTCATTTACCGTGCAGAAGCTGGATTCAACAAGACTTGAATGTCAAGGACAAAATGGATATAACTCTTAAAAAAGATCCTGATGTCGGGACGGAAGCCTGTGCACAGCTGGAGTAGACATTATACCTAAAGAGCTCAGTTTCACTCAATCTGAAAGCAATACTTTCTTCATCTTCAGTATTCAGATCGAGAGAAAAATCTTTATACTGCACAGTTTTGTGTACGATGAAATCGATAGCTCTACCCTTGCTTCTGACGCAGCCTTTTCGGAGAACGTTTTATAAATTTCCACATTGCAAACAGGCCACGACCACGATGTTGTTTTATTGATGCATAAATTAAATTTATCTAAAATCTATAAATCGATGACAGCAACGTATATTTCCGACTACTCCTTCTCATTACTAAGTGCGAAACAATTCCAAGGAGACAGCATCACAATTGTAATTTTTATTCCATTCTTTTCATTCCACAAGCTAATTTAAGGAGCCAGTGTAAACGTTTTATTTAATAAATTAGTATTGCTACGTGTAGACGCACGTAATCAAACATTTAATAGTTTCGTCAGCACAACAACAAAAAATTCAAGATGAATGAATTAATGAGTGAATTATTTGTAGTAGCAATTATAGTTGTTGTTGTTTTTATTGTTATTATGTATTTTGTTATTGTTGTAGTTCAAACATTTATTAGGCGTGTCAAAAAGTCTACTTGAATGCCAATGCCCGCATTTATTTCTTTATTTACAAAAGCAAATAGTACATTTCTTTATGGTAGCCTATTAAATATTTGTACACAATAATTGTTAAGAAGCATCTTCGTTCTTAGCAGCGAATTACAGGGTGGGGCAAAAAGCGGATGTTTTTGTTGAAAAACCCGGTGCACTTTAACAAGTGATTGGTAAAATGGCCATAATGAATAGTTATTTATTGATTCGACATACTGGGAGCGTCATAATAAAGTCAACACCACATATTATCAAAAGAAAAGCCTATAGTAGAAGGCCAATGTAAGCAGCATGCGGCCGCGGGCGACAATCAGCTGTTATTTTTACCGCTTTACTATCCGGCTGCCGGATATTCGCCTATCCGGCCTCGCATCAAATCACTATCCGTCACATCTGTACAATGTTTCTTATATCATTTATTTTGACGGGATAAATTTTGTTATTTCTTTATGTTTCTTATTTTTCTGGTTTTTGTTAATGAGTTATATTTTGCTTAAGTTACTTACATAGTATGTATTATGCAACATATTTTGTTTCAAATTTATAATTTACTTTATATTGACGCTTACTGTACAATTTTTATTGTTTTTAATGTTGATCTTGTAATTGCAAATAGTATTTCAATTAAATTCTTATGTACAGCAGTCCTATTAATTTCAAATACAATACAATTTTATTATTAATTTCTTTAATGGTATTTTTATAATACTGGTACATAATACGAAATTTCTTGATAATATAAAATTTTCTTACAATTAATTAAATTTTAAAGAGAATAACTCTAACTATAATTTCTTTACTCTTTTCATTTTCAGTCTCAAAATAGCTTGAACGAAAAGTGGCCTAATTCATCATCTGAATATAAAGAGCAACACCTTGAAACGGAAATAACTAATAACCCGGATGAAGAGTGTACCAAATCTGCCAAAGGAAAATATTTAAAAACGGTAATAATAACTTTTACAGCTCCTTTAGACTAATTTGTTTATTTAATTTAACAGTTCTCTATAAATATATTCCCTAGCCGGCTATGCGTAAAGCTTTAAATAATAAAGATCTGATAGCTTATCTCCTGGAAGCCTATAGAAACAATGAAAAACTTTGGAACCCCAAGCATTCTGGCTACAAATACAATGCCCATCGCACCATATACAGTGAGCTATCACAACCTTTACTAAACCACATGAAATATTCACTAACCGGTGAGGAAATCTTTGGCATAATTAATGAGTTAAGAGGACGTTATCGCAGAGAATTGAAAAAATTTGAGGCACGTAAAGGTAAACATAAAACCCGTCTTTGGTATTTTGAGAAAATGGAATTTCTACGTCAAACTATAGAGGAAAAACGCAAAGACCGTAACAAAGATAAGGCATGTACTGCTAAAGCATTAGATTCTAATGCCTGTGATGATTTAAACAACCGTCAAATTTTAAGTTATTTAGTGGATTTGTACCGACAGTATGAGTGTCTTTGGAATCCTATGGATTTGGAATATGAAACATGCAGTAAAACGGAATTGTTTGATGATATGTCAGAGCAATTAAGAGAGAATATTAATGTTGATATGAGAGCTGAGGAGTGCATGAATGAAATACAAAAGTTACGAATAAGATATCGTAAGGAATTGAGAATTTTACATAAGCTAAAGGGTTTGTATTTACCTAAGCTGTGGTGTTTCGATGAAATGGAATTCTTAAGACCTGTAATGGAGGAGAAAATAACAAAGAATTTGGAAAAGGTAAGCAATTTTATCTATTTAAGTTATCTAAACATTCGTTTTCTCAAACTTTTAAAGTTGAAAGGTCAATAAAGTCAAACATTGCTTAAATTGCACAATATTCTTTTGTAATTCTACAAAGTATGTGTAATTTAGAATCTTATATGTAGGGATGTTTCCCGAACAATAACGATTACTGAACTCCTAGATTCTTCTTCGTCAAGGTCTTTAATGTGTCGATCATGGATTGATAGGAATGTAATTTCTTCAATATAAAGTAAACACCTAATATTGTTTAAAAAAAAGTTTTATTATATATGTACATTACAAGTACAAATTTAAAACAAAATATATTGCATAATTCATAAGTAACTTAAGCCAAATATAACTCGTTAACAAAAACTAGAAAAATAAGGAACATAAAACAATAATTAAATTTAAACGAAAAAGTACCAGATTTTTGCACGTAAAAATAAAGTAAAACATTGTATTTAATATTTAGTTTGTAGTCATTTGCCTTTATTAACTGTTTTTACTACTTAACGTCACAAGTTTTTGTAACATAAATCTCTTTCTATTTTCAGAACGTCCACCACCCCTCCAACTCATTAAGCCAAAGACACGATTTCCTTAAGGCCACCGAAATACAGTTCAACAATTTAGAACAACAGCTACTATTCATAGAATTGTATCGCAATTGCAACTCCCTCTGGGATGTAGATCATCCCGATTATAGATCAACCACATATCGCAGAAAAGCTTTAAATGAAATGTTGGATAAAGTAAATATAACCTTACAAAAAGAACAGAAATATAATCTGCAACAGCTGGAAAAAACCATATACACACTACGTAAAGACTTTTCCCAGGAAAAACACAAACGTCTAATGGATAGCCAAACAGATAAGGAGTCTGGCATGTCTTGTGTTTTATATGAAAAACTCTGCCAATTTTTAGCCATTAATTTGGGACCCTTTCGTTGTGATAGTTGCCAACAAATCCTGAAAACTTATGATCAATATAAAATACACAAATCTAAACATGATGGCACTTTACCCTTTATTTGTACTCTGTGTGGTAAGGGGTTTCAAATGCCCGGCAATCTTACCATACACATACGAAGACATCGGCGAGATTTTCCTTATTCTTGTGAAATTTGCAGCAAATCTTTTGCCACCTCAACGGAAGTTAATATACACATGCGCTCGCACACCGGTGAACGTCCCTATGTGTGTGAGTGGTGTGAGAAAACCTTTAAGACCTGGTCCTTTTATGATCTGCATAGGAGAACCCATCTCAATCAATCGAATTTTCATTGCCCCATATGTGATAAATCATTTTATGAGCGCAATCGTTTCACTGATCACATGAATGTTCATTTGAATATACGCAAACATCAGTGTGATCAATGTGGCAAGGGTTTTACAACATTGGGCAACTTGAAAAAGCATTTAGATTTGCATGCAGCCGTTAAGAAGTACAAATGTCAGCCGTGCGGTAAACGTTTTGCACAATTTGCCAGCTTACAGTGGCATAGGAAAACTCAACATAAGCAGTGAAGTGATAAAATATATTTGAAATGTAAAAATGGATTTTATGGAAAAAGTATTAATTGACAAAAGTAATCTTAAAAGAAAGAGATACTGTAGTAGCCTATTCCGGATAACGTCAAAAATTTGTTTGCCCAACAACAGTGATGGGCAAACGTTTGTATGCACCATGCTTTCACTTACATATTTTGAAAGAAATTTTGAAGATATTTAGATAAACTATTTTATAGCACGATTTGACTACACCATAATTATGAAATTTACATAACTTTAAGGTTTTTTTAGAACAAAATTATTGCTTCAATCCACCTAAATATTGTATAACAAAATTTGTGTTATAAATAATAATAAAATATTGTAAACAAAATAAATTAAAATATTTTACTAAACTTCACCTCAAGTTTCCAGGGGGGTTACTGCGTATTTCGATTCGAAAAGAAAATCATTCGAATTTGTATACTTTTTACATTGTATTTCGAAAGCTTTTGCTTTCGAATCGAAATACGCAGTAACCCCCCAGATTAAAAGTTTCCAAATTCAAATTACAATATTAAAAATTTAGAATACAAAGACGAAACAAACAAAGACGAAACAAACAAATCAAAAAAAAAAACTATATTTTAAAGCAAACACATACCTAGTACTTAAATATAAACTAATCTAATTAATTTATAATAATTTATATAATTATTTATACTGTTCGTAAACAATATTTTCTTATTGGCATATGATTGATGCCAATATACAATATTAAGATCTTAGATAAAATAAATAGAAAATGTACGCCGAATACATTTATTAATATGTTTAATATATTTATGACAGCAAATTTAAAAGCCATTTAATTGTTAAATATTATTATCGTTCACTATTTGTTTTTATTTATATTTTTTTAAATACTTGCCATAAAAAATATAAGCTAATTTATGTTTAAACAATAAAAGTATTACTAATTTTATTTCTATACATTTTTTATAAACAGTTTTATATTATTAATAGTTAATTGTACTTAATTTATTGATAAATGTTGTCAAATAAATATGTGTGAGAAAATAAAAAGTAAAAACGTGGTTTAATCTTGATAAAGCTGGCAGGTCAATTTCACTTGCCGTTCACATGACTCTGTATAATGGAAACATATTATTGGGTCTATGGATTAACAATTAATGCAGAAGTTATCTTTGTTATTTTTGAGGTTCATTTTCCTAATGCTTGGTAAATCAGTCGGTGATATGAGAACATCACGTGGCGATTTAAATAGTCAGTTTTTTGAAACGGTGAGAAAATACTTCATTTAATTTAAAAACGGAATACAGCTCTCATGTATGAGCCGGTGATTCAAAATCTATAAGGTTCTTAACGGTGACTGTAGTGGGTATCCAATTCTACTGATTCACTAGAGAATCGTCGCAGGGCGGATAGCGATTCACAGCTCCATCAAGACTGAAATGTATTGTTTTTTATTGAAATTATGGAACTTGTATTACGTACATAGGTTTTTAAGTAAGGTCTGAAAGTCGACTAGACAGTGGATTGCACAATATACAGATAATAATCGATCTTTAGCCATACCGTCCATATGTGGAGTAAACTTTCTGCAGAACTTTTTGCTGTCAGTTTCAATATAGGAAAATTTAACTTCTTTTCCTAGTTTCAATTAAATGCATGCATGAGCAGAGTTCGTCCCCTGAGTCCAAGAGTGTTAAATAATGAACTACTGTCAAAAACACTTGAAAAAATTTACTTTTGACATAAGTAAATGGTAAACTTTTGAGTTTGTGGTTGAGAGGAGAAAAAAGAGAGATAGGGGACCACTCTTCTTTCTCCTCTCACCAACAAACTCAAAAGTGGAAGTAAGTCCTGTTTCACACTCATCAGTTCTGACTCGTCAAGTCAAGTATTTTTCAATGAGAAGGAAAGAGAAAATTATCTTTTATCTTTTTTATACTCTGTGGTCAGAACTGATGAGTGTGAAACAGGACTATGTGATCCGGGACTAAGTCAGCTGTGCTACTGCACTCACCTTGTATATTTACACCATGATGCTATTTTAATAAAACTACTTTTTTCAAACAAAATCATTTTAACAAAAAAGGTATTAAAAATATATTTTGCTACTAATTTTTACAACCCTAATACTTTTCATATTTTCCAATTGCAGGCAACTCTGTGTCAGTATAGAGAAATTTTCAGTGCTGTAAGGTTGTGCCCGTTCAAAATGCTCCGTGAAAAATTTTTAAATTTAAATTAATAAGAACTAGCAATTTCAATAAGAATTTAGTGAAAAGCTATTAAAAACATTACAGACTTAATAATGAACTATAAATATAAACAAAATTTTCATATGAAAACAAAGAATTGAAAAAAAATTGTCCAGCGGAGTCTCAAAAAATTGAGAACAAAGACAAGAAAATTTTCAACTGTGTGAAAAAAATCCAGTTTTTTATGTTGGAAAACCAGTTTCTATCAGCTACGCTTAATTAAAAAAGAAACTTTATACATAAAAAATCAATTAATTTAAATTTTAATAAAAAAATCAATAATGTCTGTGCTGAAAAATATTTATAAAACTCGTATACATAAAATGAATAGCTGTGGGCGTTTTTCACTATATTTTAATAGACGTCTACTTCATCATCATTTCAAAATATGGAGTTATGGCTGAGGAATCTTTGTAATCGTCGTCATATAATGAAATTTTAATGACCTTTTTTCAACTCTTGCTTTTTATATGTGGTTGTTAGTTTTTTCTGTATCTGGTAATTTTTTCCAATATGTGTAATACATACAAAGAAGAAAAAAACAACCTCATCGTTCGTTGCTGGTTTTACTTATGCATGAGTGTTTTGTATCTACACATGAATAAAAATAACAGAAAATAATCCAACAACATTGGGAAATGCATTCATTCATTATGAAAGTATGCACTAAAACAACAACAATTACATACTTATACTATATGTAGTTATGAACGTGTATGTGCATGTTTATGAAAGAAGTTTCTTATAATGAATAACAAGATAATGGAATTAATTCGTTAATATAGGGGTTTTTCTTGGCTGCAACTTAAATAAAAACTAAGAAAGGTAAGTAGTATTTATGTACATATGTATAGATATTAAAGTTTATTTTCGTGTGATAAATTTTATTTTAATTTTCCCAATTTGGATAAATATGTATTTATATAATAATTATGTACATATGACTTTAAAATTATGGTAATGGATGAATATTTTACATAAAATTGAAAAAATAACCCCCTGGCCCACGATGTCGAACGATAACGTTCGTTTAGATAAGACTTAAGACACAAGCTTGATTGTGGAATAAGCAAACTTGATTGAGTAAAAAATATATATATATATATATTGATTCCTATGGTTCCAAGTTGGAACAAAGGGCCGTGAGTAAAAAAAAAAAAAAAAAAAAAAAAAAAAAAAAAAAAAAAAAAAAAAAAAAGTAAAAAAAAGAGTAAAAAATAGATACAATAAAAAGTTTGTGTCTAAAGTCTTATCATAGCGAACGTTATCGTTTGACATTGTGGCCAGGGGGTAAATTTAAAAAAAAAATTTTTTTTTAAATTTGTTGGGTAATAATTTAAAACATAAACCCCTAAAGAAAAAAATAAAAACAATCTAAAAATGTAAAAATAATTTTTTTTAGTTACCATAAAATTGATTTTTCTACTAATTTTAACTTTGATAACCCATAAGTAGGCCCCTACAAAGCGTAGCACTCTTTCCAAACGCTCATTTCATAGGCTGAACAGTTATCTATCATATGCTGTTTAAACTGTTCAATTATTTTATTCGGTTCAAAAAATATGACTTTTGCAACGAAAAAACTCAAATGGCGCCACTGTGCGGCGTCCAAAATATGCACCTAGCACCAGATAAAAAAGATTAATTTTATAACAAAAATATGTATAAGCATTGTTCTAATACTTTATAGGAATGTTGATTACTGCACACCGAAACCTTTTTTCGATATGCAATTCTCCATATGTCTTCCAAATATTAATTTTTAATGATGACCTAGGAGGCGATTGACCCCTCATTGGTATTTCTCTCATGAGTTTTAAAATTAATGTTTAGCAACAACTGTTTGGACTTGTTTAGACAATGGTTTGGCACGTATTTGAAAAAGACAGAACAAATTCATAGATTAGCATTCGTTGTGACCAAATTAGAAGAATAGGCCTACGGTATAATGATTACTGTAGAAGCTGTCACAACGAGAAGGAGAAGAATACAAAACTCACCTACTCTGCTAATGCCCGGCCCAATCATGAGGTTGCGTATATTTCGGGTGTCTTTTCTATCGTGCTTGCAGGTGAACCTTAGACACATTTACACTTTCGCCAATTAATCAGGGTGGTTTGAAATGGAAACAATCACTGTTGTTTACCTAACGATTAACACAATGTGATCAACTTAATGGACCCAATGAGCTGTTTTGAGAATGGCTGCCCATGGAACCTAATCTAATACTAATCAGATTTGCGTTTTTTTATAGAAAATCGTTGGCGTATTCAAGATTTCAATATAATGTGTTAGAATTCTTAATAATTTATACCTATACAAAAATTCACACAAACAATATTTTTTTGATATTACAGTTTCTAGAGATAATTTCAGGTCAATAATTTTATTTAAAACTTAAAATATTGTTGCATGTTGAAGAGGCTGAAAATATAGAGTCCTGTTAAATTTTGACAACTGTTAGATTTTAATTATCAGTTATATCGAGCCATAACCGCCAAAATAATGTATCCCACACCATAATCGATTGTTGTTTTTTTTTTATCGAAATCGATAGTTCAACATCATTTAGAATTATTAAAATTAAATGTATTACACAAAACAATATTTACATTATAAATTTTAAAATAATGGCTTTATTCAAACTGATTTTATTTAAAAAAAACCTTCCCCTGTAAAATTTTGAGTTTGTGGGATACATTTTTTCGGCGGTTATGGCTCGATATTATTGAAGAATAAATGTTAGAAAGTTGAAAGTAATTTTTTATAAAAAAAATAAATAAATTTAGAAAAAATATTAATTTCCCAAAAAATCAATAATTCAAATAAAAAATTGCTTATTTAAGTAATTTATTTTGTTTTATAACTAAAAATAAGTGGAAAATTAGGTAATTTACAAGTGGTTTCGGTCTGTGAATGTAAAACAAATTTCAAAAAACAAAAGTTTCTTTACGTATTTTTTAATGAATAACTAAACAAATATTCTTTATAATACTTTCATTAATAAAACAACATATTTGTATGTATATATTTTTTTTTAGCTGAAATCTACCTAGAAAACCTTGTATTTATACAAATGGTTGGATTGTTACAAAGCCGTCTTACATGGGGTAAGTTTATTCGTATATTATAAATGTTTAGATTTGTCTAGTTTTTTAATAAATAGCACTCAGCTGTAAAATATCTTTTATCTTACTTGTGATTGATCTTATCTTAAAAGTAAACAAACAAACAATTTTGTTATTTGTTTAAAATGTAAACGTATGTACAAACCGCCGGCTGTGGTTGCCTGGTTTAGTGTTTATTTTCAAGTAAACAAATTGATAAGCACAAATGAGAAAAATAAATATTGTATTTATGTATAAATGAGTCGCTTGTGGCCACAGTTGTGTTAATATGTTATTGATTTATTTCATTTCATTTTAGTTCCTTAACTTAAACTGCCTTGAAGTTGGAGATTTGTTGAAAGCCTTTGGTCTATACAAAAATGCAGCATGTCAAGTTATCTGTCATCTGGGAGGATTTGGATCTGGTACATATGATATGTCTATGCTAAATACAAAACTAAAATGAAACCCATCACAAATAATTTGCAAACTTAACTAATTGTTAACTGCTAATTCTACTCCACTTAAATGTTGTCACCTAAGTATACAAAAAAATAAAACTCAGTATAAAAAACTATAAAACTCAAGTGTAAAAGTATCATTTTTAAAATATATTTTATTATATGACATTATATTATTACTTTATTATATTTGTAATATGACATTATATTATTACTTTATTATATTTGTAACAAAGACCCTATTGGTCACACTTTTGAAATATACCAAGTCTCTTTACAGGTACATCATCTTTAAGAACCAAACCAATCTTAATTACAAAAATCCAACTACAAACATCGTCAACAACTAATTATTTGCATAAACTATATTACCATATTATATTTTCATTATATTGTTGATTATATTGTTAATTATATTGTTAATTTTTTTTATATTATGAAACCTATTAAGTCTTACAAACAAACATTTTATTGACTTAGACACTAATCTGTTTATTAAACGCACAAATTTTTAGCACCAAAATATCAAACGGCTTATGCCTGTGAAGGTAAGAAATTAACCATAGAATGTGAACCGGGCGATTTGATAAATTTAATACGTGCAAATTATGGAAGGTTTTCGATAACGATATGCAATGATCATGGCAATATGGAATGGAGTGTTAATTGTATGTTTCCCAAAAGTTTAACGGTGCTTAATTCAAGGTAAAGTTTCATAAAAATATTATACAAGATTAGACATACTCTCCCCAAAGTTCCCTTTATTATTACCAATACAAATTCGTTTGTCTTCGTTATTAATTTTCTAGATGTGCTCATAAACAAAGTTGTAGTGTTTTGGCTACGACCAGCATGTTTGGAGATCCTTGTCCGGGCACTCATAAATATCTGGAGGCTCATTATCAGTGCATATCAGCGTCACAAACTTCGACCACTACAAATCGTCCCAGTCCGCCTCCCTGGGTTCTCTCGAATGCTCCACCTTTATTACCAAATGGTAGTTCTATAATAAATCCTGCCGTTTTATCGCCACCTTTGCCACCAGCCCAACGACCACAAATGCCTATACCGGGTTTGGCCAATACAAATCTGCCACTGGGAGGCCTGCCAAATACAGTGCCTTCCTCACCGGGTCCACCCACTATGCATACTACTTTACCGGGTGGTCGTCTAAAGGCTGGCTATAATAGTACCGCTTTAAAAACACCCACTCGACATGATGGTCTACCGCCACCACCGCCTTTACATCATCATCATCATACTTCAGCCTTGGGCCATCATCCGGCCAGTGATCAGGGTAAGGAACAAAGCAATAGAGGTCTGGCGGTAGCCGGAAGTGAACAACATAATCATAAAAATCCTGCTGAAACCAAAACTAGCAAAGCTCCCCAAAGTAATAGCAACAACAACAATAATAATACCACCGCTCCTCCGAACACTAGAATTCTCACGGGCGTGGGAGGCACTGGCAGTGACGATGGCACTTTACTTACCACCAAAACTACCACTCGAGGTCAACAGCAGCAGTCACCCTTGCCCACTGGCACCACCACTGCCTCCTCTTTGGGCAGTCTGAATACTACTTTAGGTGCCGGTATAATAAAATCAATTAATAACATTAATCTCAACACTGGTTTGGGTGGAGAAGATGAGACCAATATGTTTTGTGGTCCCACTAATGCCCGCAATCTCTTCTGGAATATGACTCGCGTGGGTGATGTTAATGTACAGCCCTGTCCTGGCGGTGCCACCGGCATAGCAAAATGGCGTTGTGTTCTTATGAAAAGAATTACCCTGGATGATGATGAAGACTCTTCGAGCTCGGCTCAAGCACCCATTTGTAATGGCACCTCCTGCCTCAATCTAAGACTACGTAATTTTGAACCCACCTGGCATCCTATGACACCCGATCTAACTCAATGTCGCAGTCTGTGGCTAAACAATCTAGAGGTGCGTGTTAATCACCGGGACTCCTCACTCATTTCCATTGCCAATGATTTGTCGGAAGTGACGAGCAGTAAGACTCTGTATGGCGGAGACATGTTGGTCACCACTAAAATCATACAGGCCATGTCAGAGAAAATGTATCACGATAAGGAAACCTTTCCCGATCAGCGTTTGCGTGAAGCTATGATTTTGGAATTGCTGCAGGGTGTGGTGAAGACGGGCTCGAACCTGTTAGATGAATCGCAGCTGTCCTCTTGGCTGGATCTCAATCAAGAGGATCAAATGAGAGTGGCTACTTCGTTGCTGACCGGTTTGGAGGATAATGCCTTCCTATTGGCCGACACCATTATAAGAGAGCGTAATGTGGTGCAGAAGGTTAAAAATATATGTAAGTAAAAGTTTTTTTTTATGATTTCTGTAGATTTCTATAGATTTTTTATAAAAAAAAAAACTACTCTTATACAGAAAATTTTCTTTAGAAAATACTCTTCTACAGAAGATTTTCTATAGAAAATACTATTATACAGAAGATTTTCTATAGAAAATACTATTATACAGAAAATTTCCTATAGAAAATACTATTATACAGAAAATTTCCTATAGAAAATACTGTTATACAAAAGATTTTCTATAAATTTGTTATAAAGATTTTCTATAACTTAAAAAGTTAAACATATTCCCGGCTACTGTCCTCTCTTTTGAATAGTACTCTCGGTAAGAGTTTTGGAAACCAAAAGCATACAAAACAATGAAGTCTTTCCCGATGCTGAACAGTGGCAAATCAGCGATGATAGAATAGAATTGCCACGGGCTGCCCTAATCGAAAACAGTGAAGGCGGTTTGGTGCGCATAGTGTTTGCAGCATTTGATCGTTTGGAATCGATACTCAAACCATCCTATGATCATTTTGATCTTAAATCCGCCAGAAGCTATAGTAAGTTATAGAAATATTTAATATTATTTGTAGAACTTTAAATATTTTTTTTTCTCCACAAAAAAAGTACGCAATACTGCCATTTTAGCCAATGATAGTGATTCAGCTAACTCCCAACAACGTATACGCATTTTAAACAGCAAGGTAATCTCAGCCAGTTTGGGTAAAGGACGCCATATACAATTGTCACAGCCCATTAAACTGATATTGAGGCATTTGAAGACAGAAAATGTAACCAATCCCACTTGTGTTTTCTGGAATTATATAGACCAGTAAGTTTTATAGGAAAAACTCAAAATTTTAAGTACATAATTTTATTTTTAAATCGTGTGTTTCAGTGCCTGGTCGGCTAATGGCTGTATACTGGAGTCCACTAATCGTACACACAGCGTTTGCATGTGCAATCATTTGACCAACTTTGCCATATTAATGGATGTGATGGACGATCACACCCACTCCCTGTTCACCATGTTCGATGGCAACATGCGCATTTTGATTTATGTCAGCATATCCATTTGTTTGGTATTCATTGTGATAGCCTTATTGACTTTGAAAATATTTAATGGCGTATTTATTAAGGTAAGATCTACAAGACAACAAAATCATTTAAATCGTTCGCGTAGGGGCCAAGGCGGCGGCTCAGCTTTAGGAGGAGGTGGAGGTTTAGGCAATAGTATGGGTGGCAGTACTAGAAGACAAAATAATATTATAGATCAGACTCATGAATCAATACAAATTACCAATACAACAAATGCAAATGTTACGAATACTGGCACAACAAATGCCACAAATAACATACAAAATTTACAGCAACAATTGAATTTGCAGCATTTGCAAAATCTTACCCAGGCTCCCTCCAATTTAAATGCCAATAATTTCATACAACACAATTCCATACGTAATTCGAATCGTAACAATCTAAATGCCAACAATTATAATTTGCAACAAATGCAGCAACAACAGCAAGTTGTAGCTGCTGCTGCGGCTGCCGTGGTGGTGGCCAACAATAATCAGCGCAACTTGCAAATGAACAATTTGAATTTAAATCTGAACTTGCAACCTCCTCACAATCATCACAATCATGGTCACAATTTGAACCACAATCATTTGACTCATCAGCAACAGCAACAAATGGAAACCTCCATGTCCAATACTTCGGCCGCTGCAGTGGCAGCCGCTGCTTCCATAGCAGCTGCCCTGCAACAGCATCATAATAATGTCAATACCAACAATGCAGCTGCTGCAGCCGCCATGGTCGCCCAAGCCAGCAATAATTTAAATGTCAATAATCGGAACAATAATCATAATAATAACAATAGTAATAATAGTAATCGTATTAATAATTCTGATCCAAATAATATTATAATGCAAGGAAATATGGATGATTTACAATATAAGTGGTGGTGGTGGTGAAAATAGTTATTTTTTTTTAAATATTATTGAAAATTTTCCATTTTATTTTATACATTTAATTTTAATTATCTCTTTCATTTAATATATTTATAATAACTACAAATACTTTAAGTAATTTATGCACTTTTTTGTGATATATGTTTTAAGTAGTTTAAACATTTAAAGAAACAATTCAATTAAATTCATTTTATTTATATGTATTTACTTAAAATAATAGGGAATTTTTAAACAAGACTAAAGAAGATGAAATAATTTTAAATAAATTTTAAAATTTGTAACAAAATGTTATAAATATAATGTAAATATTTAAAAAAAACAGCAGGCTAGAATTAACTAAATTTTTATTTAATTAAATAATTTTCTTTATTGAAATGTTTGAAAAAACTTTTATTTATATTTATTTTAGTTTCTGTTTATTTCGTAATTTAAGTAATTTATCATGTTTAAGTTTTTTATAAAGTTTTCATTTTGCATTTCATTTCATTTTTATATATATATAATTAATAACTGTGTTTATTTTTCCTGGTAAATAAATAAATATGATTTATTTTGTAATAATTTTTAAATTTAAAACCAAAAAAAAGTGTTGTTTTTATTTGTTTATTAATTTTTATAACTCTCTCAAACTCTTATCTCCATACCACCACCATCACCAAAATTCGTTTAAATTTCTGTTTTTTTTTTTATCAAAATTTATTTTAATTTTTATGTTTAAGCCTTAATTTTTAGTTTAGTTTAAAATTAAAACATTTTTAATTCGCTTAAAATAGTTTTAATCTTATGTTTAAAATTTAAGGCTTAAAGCTTAAACAATTAAATGTTAGTTTTATATCTCTACTATTTCCTTGTATTATTTTTTTAATTGGCTTTTTTATTGTTTTGGCTTTATCCTATTTTTTATTTGTTTCTACTATTTTCTGTTTCTCTTTCACTCTTTAATATTTATTTACAGTCTGCCCGCACCTCTATTTATCGCAACATTTATATCTGCTTATTATTAATCGAAGTTCTATTCCTTATTGGTATCGAACAAATCGAGGCAAATATAATATTTTGCGGTTTTACTACTGTATTTTTACATTGTGCCATATTAACGGCCATAGC
Organism: Bellardia pandia; assembly: GCA_916048285.2. Classification (NCBI taxonomy): domain Eukaryota; kingdom Metazoa; phylum Arthropoda; class Insecta; order Diptera; family Calliphoridae; genus Bellardia; species Bellardia pandia. The sequence continues at coordinate 95,535,963 of OU696533.1, read as the reverse complement.
ATGGTTTTGTTTTGAAGGTAAGTTTAAGTTTCTTTAAAATTTTTAACTTTAAATTATGTAATTGTGATGAAAATTTTAAAAATAGTGACCTAGACCAGAAAACATCAATCAATACTCGTACTGTAAAACATAATAATAATCCAGGCAGAAAATTAGTTCAACTGATTGTTTTTTCAGATGTCAAGTTAATTTGTTTTAAAACTATTTCTTAATTACAAAAGAACACTTAAATTTCACTAAAGTCCCTAACTCTTCTTCATTTGACACTTGCCAAATTGAAAGTTACTTTTATAATTGACAAATATTATTCGTGGATTTCGGTACAAAATTGATTTCGTATCTTGCCTCTTTACATTTCACAATTATTGTACCAATTGTAAAGAAAGTTATTTAACAAACTTTTGACTTTTTGGAAATTTTGTACTAAATTTTCAATTAACAACGTTCAAAACGCAGCTACAGCATACACACCATGAATAGCAATGAATATTATGCACGTAACATAACGACAAAGAAAAACTCGTTCGTCCCTACAGAGACTTCAATAGCTGTTATATCAGCTTTGTAACAACCTTGAAACAATGATTAGGTTAGAAAGAGTTGTGTATAAATTTTACCTCAGAAATTTGTGATACATTGTGGTTCCATTGAGAACAAGACATAAATAGGCCAGTCCGCATAACCGCTCAAGCTGTCTATCACCATTCTAAACCTATCTTGAATTATTATTTATTCATTTATTTTGTAATAAACTTAACTAGGCTTATAGTTACACATAAAAAATCTTAGTTGTTTTTTAATTGTTTAGTAGTTGTAGTACAACCTTTAAAATGAATCACAGAGCGGTACAAATCTGAATATTAGGCCTTAACATTTCGTTGATTTGAAGAATTTCTATCAGGGGGCTAATTCTGGCAGTCGTGATCAAAATTGTTTTCGATTCCAAAGCAATTTCGATAGTGCTCTTATTTCTACTCGCAATCTTGCATTTGAACGCTCGCTCGCTATCGCCTACTGTTATTAGAAATTTCGATACATATTCGATAACGACTAATAAAATCCCAAAAGTTAAAAAACTCGAACTCACGAGTAAGTATTCGATCGTATACGACTGCCAGAATTAGCCCCCAGGTTTATTTCTTTATAAAAATATTTTGTTTGCAGTAGACACGTCGTTACAGAAATAAAATATGAACCTGAAGTAAATAGTTCTATTAGCTGGCAACTGCTAAAAAGTCAAATACCAACTGAAACTGAAACCGTTTTATTTCTGTTAAAATAACATGAAAATGGAAAAAGTCGGTATTAGTGACATTGTTCAAACAAAATTTCATCACTAGGACTTTTTTAGAGGTGAGAAAACTAATATAAAATTTGTTTGTCGAGCGGGTCTTAAAAGTTGAATATATGCATATCAGCATATATCTCTAGAAACTCTGATAATTCATAATATGTACATCAAATTAAAGATATTAAAAATACATTTTCTTCAACGATATAAATCATGATTATAAAATATGGACTGACTGGGTAAATCCGAGAAATATATTTTTTGATCCGATCTTTTTATGTCTTAAAAATCTTGAAAAAAACATTTATATAAGTGTTATTTTAGTTTATTAATATAAATAGTCAAGTCATTAAGCTTTATTTTAAGGCATGATATGTATATGTAGGTAAAAATTATTTTTCATTAAATTATAATTGCCAAATTTCATACTTTTAATATAAATATCATACAAAAGCTGTATTTAATATGTTAAATACAGGATTTTTCCCTCTGTGGTATGCAGAACACCGGCTTCGCATAGTACAGATTTCCTGCATTGGTTGGTCGGAAGGATTTTCTGGTCTATGGTATACAGAATACCAACTTTTTTATGGAAAAATGTTATAATCTTTCTTTAATATATCCGGATCTATGTTATTACCTATTTTTTTTAATAATTATCAAACACAAACTGCGAAGCTTTTGGCTTATCTGCAGAAAACACCCAGAGTTTTGGCAGGAATCTAACCCGCAATCCTTTGTCTGATAGTCCGGCACTCTATCGCCTAGTTCATCGTGGCACTAAATTCTATTATATCTTTAAAGATTAATTTCTTGACTTCTTACATGTTGTAATTTATATACTTACTCATATAGATCTTTTTCCAGGATTTTTTAGATTTAAAAAAAATTTCCGAAATTGACCTATAGATGGTGCATATAAGTAGGTCATGTTATATATTGTTAAAAAGGTCTTTAATATACTTATCATTTGTTATACATATATATCGTCTGAGAAAGTTTTCTAGATATGCTAAACATATTAGAAACTTTGGAGCCCTGTCCACTCGCAAATAGGCGGGACCGAAAAAAAATTTTACTTAGAATTTAAGTGATACAATTTTGGAAGTTATTTGAAAAATGTCACTAAACTAACTTAAGCCATATCATGAAAGACCTTTGTATTTACGATGAAAACATACATATAAAGCTATGTTGGGATCTATTGGATTACTACAGCTCATGATTCATGAGTCATGAAGCTTTGAATGTAAATAAATAAATAAATTTTCGAAATACAGTGTTTAAAGAATACAATTTTCTTTTTGAAATAAATTAGAAAATAAAACACCAGACTTAACCCAACTGCTAACGCATAGGCCGTGTCACCTCCAAATTATGTCCTTCTTATGGCCAAGGTCCTCATGACAAATATTCTAATCCACTTCGCTTCGTGTGGTTGATTTATAGCCTAATGTGATAGAAATATAACCAATATCTGCCCCTGACCTCAATGCAGAACCGGCCTTATTAAAATGCTTTAAAGTTTTAGCTATTAAAGCAACATGAAAGTTGTAGGGACACGAAGTTCTTAATTATAATAACTTTTCAAAAGTTCTTAAATTTCAAATAAATTATTTAAAACAAGTTCTTTATACCCTACCCTTATATCTTACTTTATCTACGCCTTTGCAGCATTCCAATCCTATACAACACTAACCACCGATGATATATTGCTGGAGGTTGATCAGACCTCAAAAGTTAATTGTTACTATTTACTCTCATACGCTCTATCATTTACAATTGTGGCCATATCGCTGGCCATAAATCCCAGTACCTACACCGAAAATGATTATTGTGTATTAATGGAAACGAATTTTCTATTCTATGCCACATTTGTAACGCCGATAATGATATTTTTAATGGTTTGTAGTTTATTAAACTTATATATGTAACTAATATTAATAATACTAAAATTTGTTTAATTAACAACCAGGGTGCCTTGGGTTATACTTTCCTGTCGTGGGTTATAATGTGTCGCAAATCACGTACAGCTCTTAAAAATAAAGAACACACTAGATTAGCCAATGTTAGGTAAGTTGTACATTATTTATTTTCCTTTATGTATTTGTATTTATAATTTATTTATCTACATATGTATTTTTATAAATCATTATTTTAGATTTGATATACGCTGTAGTTTTATATTTTTGCTGTTATTGTGTGGTGCCTGGTTTACGGCTTATTTCTATTTAAGACGTTCCAAATTGGACGATGAAATGTCACAAATATATGGTTATCTATTCATTTGTTTCAATACCATGATGGGTATTTATATATTTGTGTTTCATTGTATACAAAATGAAAAGGTATATATTTGGCTTAGAATTAAATAAATTAAATTAATTAAACAATCATGAATTGTTTAAAATTTTAGATACGTCGTGAATATCGCAAATATGTTAGACAGAATTCTTGGCTGCCCAAGTGTTTGCGCTGCTCGAAAACTTCTATATCTTCGGGTATTGTGGGCGGAAGTGCTTGCGGCATGAATTCAGCCGGCAATACGGGCACTTTGAATAGCAATACAAACGCTTTGGTTTCCTCGACGGGTACACAGCTGAAAAAGGCCAAAATACCTTTGGGAGATGCTAATGAAAACGATGAAACCGGCAACATTATCACAGCCACTGAGGATGCCATAATGGCCTCCTCAGATTGTGAGCTAAATGAGGGTGGCAAATCACGAAGACAGGGTTCATCTTCTAATAGCAGTGGTGTGGGCGTGGTGGCTGCTGGAGGCACTGTTAAGAGTGGCATAATACCCGGCAATCTCGTGATGCAGCATGGTAACAAAATCAATGATGCCAGTTTGCAGGGCCATGTAGTGTTAGAGCGTAATGCCAATGCTTTGGCAGGTCCTGGGACTACGGGAACTTTAAGATCAACGGGTGGTATGCGCACGCCCAGTGCTGGCCATACCTCGCCCACCTCCTCAGTCAGTTCAACGCATTTGATATTCGGCCAGGGTCATAAACAACAGCAATTAGCTGCAGGCAGCATGAATGGTGTACAACCACCACCACCAGAGGGTTTTTATCATCAGCCAGATTACTATGCCTGGCAAAAGGCCAACAAAGGAGGTCAAGCGCGAGACTATCATGGCTCCGGTGTATCACCGCAACAGCAACAACAGCCGCATGAGTTCTTCTATTGGACACAGAAACACAACCAGGGTCATGGTAAAAAGAAACGAGGTAGTAATACGGGCTCAGATTCACCCAGCGGCTCATTGCACTCGCGCAATACAGCCACATCTCAGCAGATTTTGTTTTATCCTTCATACAAGAAGACTTCTATGAAACAACAGCAGCAGCCCACACAACATCCCTACTATGCTGAGGCCTTAGATCCGGGAGCTCCTCCGCCCCACTACCAGCTGCAGCAACAGCAAAGACGAACACACCCTTATCAGCAACAACAACAGCAATTGTCTTCAGATGACGAACAAATGGAGCATGCAGCCCATGCCCATTTGCTGCAGCAAATGAATCGTCGTGGTCCAGGTCCCGGAGAGTTTGCTATCTCACAGCCGGGCACTCAACAACGTTACTATAGAAATAAGCATTCCAACTGTGATTTAAACCAACCAGATAAATTTGATTTAACCCGTGGTGTTGGTGGTGGCGGAGTCGGCGTCGGTGTGGGCGGTGAAACCTACTACAATCAGGGTTCACTGGCCAGTGATAATGGTCCCGTATACGAAGAGATTTTAAGTAATCGTTCCTCAGATGTACAACATTACAATGTCGACGATTTGCTACCGCATCATGACTACGAAGATGAACGTGTCATGCAGGCCGCCTATCAGCGTCAGCAGCAGCAGCAGCAGCAAAGAATTTTGAAAAATCGCTATCCTCATAATGGTGTTGGCGCTGGCGGTGTTGCGGTCGGTATTGCCGGTGGTGGTGCTCCTGGTATGTTAACGGGTAAAGTTCATCGTCCCCAGCACGATTATGTGGATGATTTCGAGGGTCATGAGGCTGAAAGCCCCTATACGGATGATGAAGACGATGAGGATGAGGAGGAGCCCGATGACGAGGGCAGTGATGATCATTTACCGCCACAAAGTGACGAACGTATGCGTAGATTAATGGCTATGCAGGATGCTGATTTTCAAAGAAGGTTTCAGTAAGTAATGAGGGGAAGAAAATATATTTTTTTATGCGAGAAATAGAAATTTTATTAATTTGTTTTTAAAATAGTTATTCAAGAAAATTGCTTAATTTTAATCTATTCTATTTATATTTCTAAATTAGGCGTCAACTGCGTAAAAATGCCCAAGCCACTGAGGGCACAGCACCACCACCCAGCTACAATGACTATCATGAACCCCAATATCCATTGCCGCCACATCAGCAACTGCAGCAGCAGTCACAACTGCAACAGCCGATAACGGTTTTTGGGGTAAGTAGCGGTGCTGGTGGTTCAGTGCGTAGTTTCAAAAAGACTACAACTGCCAACGGTAGCCGCTTAGCTGTTAATGAACTATTTGCCACCACACATGGTCCACCCTTGCCACCGGCCAATCAACATCCCATGCAAAAGAAACAACAGCAAATGCAACAACAACCACAGCAGCAGCTGCAACAGATATCACCACAATCAGTCAACAATATGCCAATAGTGGGACGCAATATATCGGCCATGTTGGATGAAAATAATACTGTGAGATGTTATTTAGAGCCTTTAGAAAAGTAAACAAACAAATTAACAAGAAAGAAAAAACACAAAAACCAATTAAATTTAAAACACTTTAAACATTTTATATACATAAATAAATATATATAAAGACATTAATTATTATTACATGTTCAAGGTGTATTTATTAAAAAAGATTAAAGAAAAAGAAACCGAAACCGATCGATAACTTAGTTAAGCTAAAATTTAAATATATTAGAAACAGATAAAAAAAAACAAAACAAACTCCTTCCTTATCCCCAATCAAAGTAACAAAATAAACAAAAAAAAATTCCTTAAAGCAACATTAAAATCCTTTCTCTATATAGAAGAAAACAACAACAAAATAATGTGTAGTAGAAGCAAAGCAAAAACCGCGCATTAAATGTAATTTTCAAAATGGAAAAACAAAAATTCAAATATATACCACTACACTTGTAAGCTAAAGAATAACATTGAATGAAAAGATATATAATATATATTTAAATATATATATATATAAATAAAATAAAACTCCTTCCCTATAAAACAAAACATTTGTAACTTTAAGTATATAACTAAAAAAAAGAAAACCTGCTATAAAAAATGCCATTTTGTTGACAATTAGATTGATATTTTTATATATACAAAAATAATTCGATATTTATTTTTAATTTTTTGTTTTTATGTTTTACCACAAGCAGCAATGTTTACATCTTTTTTAATTTAACCATAAATATAAATTAATATATATGTACTGCTAAAATATATATATATATATAAAGCTTTTTTATAATTTGGTTTTTGTTTTAATAAACAATTTCTAACTGAAAATAACCACTTAGTTATTAAGTTTAACTATAGTTTAATTTTAAAGATTACATGTAAAATTTCGCAAAGAAAAACATCCAAATCCAATCCCCCTCCTGTATCTTTTCCACCCTGTGTAAATGCTTAGTATTTAAGATTTTGTTAACTGCAATTTATAGTTTTGTTTTCATTTAATTTTTCTTATTTTGGTTTTTTAGTTTTTTACTTTTATGTTTTTTTACACAGCTTTAAATATTTGAATTTATTATGATATATTTTGTTTAGTAACTTTTTAAAAGGACTCTTTTTTTTTATATACATATATTTGAATTATTATTATTACATTTATTATTTTTATTAACAAAGACTTATTAACATTGTGTTAGGGTATGCTTTATTATTCTATATAATATTATATTTTTTATAATTAATAAAAGAAAAAAAAAACACAAATGTAAACTTTATGTAAATTTATAAAACTCATATTAAAAAAAAACAAACAAGAAAAATGGAAAAATTTAATAAATGTGTATAGTATGAAATGAATAATGAAATTGCTTTTTAATTTTAGTAATTTAAAAAAATTAAAACAAAATCTAACCCATTACCAAGTGATACATAGGCCTAATTCCTTAGTACTGCAAACTTTTCCAACTCATTCCTTTTGAGAATTCATTCTATATACAGGCATGTGATGGAAAACGAATGAGTTTTAGAAGACAATTTTTTCGTAATATTTCTGTATTGAAAAGCTTTTATCACATAAAATGTAAAGATATTGGGCTACTAAAGAGTCTTAAAAATTAAATTATAAATGCATTAAAATGTATTTCCAAAACTGCTTCATTTTCGATTTCCATCACATGCCTTGTAGAATTAATTCTTTATTAAATTATACAAGGTTTTTTTGATGAAAATCCCTTACAAAATGGTTTAAATAAAGACTGTTTTTAAGAGCTTACGGCTTTGATTTAAGAAAACAAAATTTAAAGAAATGTCTGAGTCGATAGAGCGATCTATATAATTCAATGTTTAAAGAAGATTTTATGTAAATGTTAACCACGGTTACGCCTGAAATGTTTCATACGCTTGGTCCAATTTTGGTATACTCTCTCTGTGCAATATATAGGTCGGTATCTCACGAATAAATTATTCAATATTATCTTCCAGTGCGTCAACCGTTGAGAGCTTGTCCTTATAGATATGAGCCTTAACATAGCCCCACAAAAAATAAACTAAAGGGCAATTGTCCGGCCCAAAATGTAAAATAAACCGTTCACCGAACTCGCCGCTTCAACCACATGTCAGCCAAGTCCAGCTCTCCCATTTTGTGCAAAAAAATATTTCGTCACCTAAAATGCCCAAAGACGTAACCCTCATTATCATAATTTTACAGGAGAAGCAAAAAACGATATAAAATGAAAACTGTTTAATTGAAAATCGCGATTTCTTCACATATTGTCTAAAGATAGACGACAATATCGTCTATCTATGGTGACGTTCCCGCTTTCGATGAAAAGTTAAATTTGATATTCAACCATAACGGTAACAACTCGCCAAGTTTTACATCATTGCCATATGCACTTTAGACTATACTAACATATATATGGCAACATGGCCATTGTGTAACAAGGTGGCTTTGCCTAACAGCTAACGCAATTTTTTATGAATATCCCCATAAAATATATTAAAAGTTTGCTTTATTAAAGCTTAATGATTTGTTTAGAAACAAATAAATAATTAATAATTGGCCGCTCAAAAAAAATCCAATCATTTGTGTTACGCAAAAATAACATTCATCTCATGCCAGTGCTAACAGCATTGCATTAACACTTTCAACAATATATGTGGCAGTATTATTATTTTGTTTACATTTTTTGAGAAAGTAGCAGCGTTGTCAAATTGGTGTGTTTCGCACCATTTTTGGTGCTTTTTTAAATTTTTGGTGCGAAAAATTCTTTAGTTGGTGCGCGGTGCACTTTTTTTAAAATTTTGGTGCGTTTTTTGAACACGAAATAATAATAATTCCCATATTCTTTTTTTTTTTAAGTTCGCAAATACATATATGCAACGCGTAGAAGAAGAAAGAAAAAAAACAAGAAAACAAAAGGTGTGTGTGTGGGGGTGGGTGGCTAGTAGTAATAAAGGTAGTGTAAATTCTAGCGGAAAATTTTTTTTTGTTCGTGTAGTTGTGAGTGAAATTAAAAATGTGGTGAAAATATCGTGGTGAGTAAAAATTTGTGGTGAGTATAAAAATCGTGGTGAGGTTTTAGAAATTCACCACAAATACCGTTACTCCAAATTTTAAAATGTCATTGAAAATTTGTCATCCTAAAAGTAGGCAATGTGTTTTTTTAAAGAAAATATCTACAGCATAACTTAAGGATGCCAAAAAATATTTGAGTCAACCTGTAGCCAAAAACTCAAACAAGGTGATCCAATGTAATATTATTCTTGTTACCAGCGTTGTGAATTCCGCATAGCATATATGAGTATTTTTACTATTAATCGTTGATCTCAATAAACTTTTATTTCAATAAACTTTTATTTAATAAAAAAGAAAATCTAAAAATTTGGTGCGATTTTTTTTAAATGTCGCTTTTTTTCTCCATGTTGGTGCGTTTTGAAATTTCAAAGTTGACAACGCTGCAAAGTAGCCAACCCAAACCACAGAGTATGCTCTGTGTCCAAACTGAAACAGCTGTGCATAATTGAGTCATTTTTTTGCATTTATTAGTAGAATAAGTAAATAAATAAATATAGCTAGTAGCGAAATAAATTAAACTAAACAATATTATATATTAATAACAAAATAATGACCGATTTTCAATGGCCCTGGGAATATAAATTTCCACCGTTTTTTACGTGAGTATAAAGAGGGAAATAAAAAAATACGCCACCAAATCAATAATAAATTATTTTATAGACTACAACCCCACGAAGAGACACGCCACCAGCAGCTTAATGTCTGGTGTGATTTATTTCTAAAATACCTCAAACACATTAACAAATTTAGCGTTAATATACACGAAAACACATTTCCTTTGTTTTACAATGAGTCGCTAAATCGACGTTTATCGCCCGAAATGATATTACAGATTTTGGAAAAACTACAAAATACTAGACATGCTCATCCCTTGGACAAGAAACGTCACGAATGGCAGGTGTATTGGCATACGTTAGATGAGTATGGTAATGTGATATATGACTGGATACAGGAGACAGGGCAAACTAATAGTGTGTGTACACTATATGAAATTAGTCATGGTGAGAGTTCGGAGGGCAAAACATTTTATAATATCGACGAAGCTGTATTATTAAGTGTATTAAGGCAACTGGAGGAAAAGGGTCGCTGTGAGATAATAGAAATGGATGGTAGTTATGGTGGTGTTAAGTTTTTCTAGTTTTTTTTTTTTAATAAAAACAAAAACCCCCAAAAGTTTGCATTTATAATTGGGGAAAAAGCAATGCAATTAAGGGAATTTTAAAAAATAAGTGTTTTAATAGATTTGAAGCATAAGTTTGGGGTTTAAAATTGGTGTTCCTCTTAGAAAATTTATGAATTAAATGAAGCGGTGTGGTTTTCATTGTCATTTTTGTATTTTTAATATTTTTCTTTATTGTCAATACTGACTTAATAAAATAAAAACATAAACAAACGATTTGTATCCGTATATTTTTTAAATTTATATTTTTGTTTTAGTAATTTTTCTTCTTCCTTGGCACTCACAATGAAATGTTGTCCACTAGTTGTGTTCGTAAAATATATGTAAAGCATGGCCACTCTAAATAAAATAATAGAGAAATGAAAGATCGCAAGGAAAATAATTTTTAATATTGTGAAGATTCCTTGTACATTTTTAGTTTTTACAACTTCCTATAGTCTGCATAACACGAATTATCTATATAACACAAATTATAAAATTATATTCTACTGCAATACTTCCCCGGATTTTGGGATAAAAATGAGAAGCAATTTTATATAATTATTATTTAACACCTGGCATCTCTAATGTTTATGCCGCTTTTATTTCATAAAATTGTTTGTTTGCTGCAGAAAAATGGCAAATTTTGTAAGTATTTGAGAAAAATTTCTTACTACAATATTAAAATTGTGTGAAATTTATAAATATAGGCCCTCAAAGTTGAGGAAATCATAAATGAAGTAAATAAAATCCATTTAGTGACTTTACAACATGCGGCTGAAATATCACCTTTGGTGCATGATCGCTCTATTGGCCCTGACAAAGATTTAATAGACTATAAAGAAAATGACGAGCCTAAGGATCGTCTAAAGGATGAAAATATCGACCAGGCCAAAGATCTAACGAAAAGTGATAAAAATGAAATCAACAAAAAGAAAACGCCTTGTAAAGAAAAACAGAATCAAAAGAGCCCCCCAGAAAGGAAATTGAACAGGGAACCCAATAGTTTGCAGGTGAGTAGAGAATATCTTAACTTATTTACTCTAATAATAAAACTTTTATAATTTAGAGTTTAGATTTTCAAACCATAAACTCCAGCATTTTGCTAAGACAAGCTGAGGAAAAGCGGAAACGTTCCATACGCCAACAAATGATTGAAATGCAAGAGAAACACTTAAGTCTAATGCAACAAAAATTACAACCCTTAGAGGAAAAACATCAGGAAGAGCGCAGAAAATGGCTGGAAAAGAAAAGACGCAGTGATTCTCAAATATTGCAAAAAGCCGAACAACATTCCGCCCAGGAAGTCAAAGAACATGAACGTCAATTAGAGAATTTGCGCCAGCAAGCACAAAAGCAATTGCAAATAATCTCCTTTCAGGGCATTTCACAGTACCAGTCAAAGTTTCGCAACAAATATGAGTCCATTGTACATCTGTTAATGTCCATAGACAAGCAAGCATTAATGTCTTGTGCGGAGTATAATAAAAAACTAAAGGAATTGATACAGATGTTTGAGCAGTTGATAGGGAAAATAAAAACCGGTGAATGTGGACCCACAGAATTGAAAACAGCCGAAAATCTGTGCAAATCTTTAGAAGATTTAGAGATGAGTATATTAGAGGCTTGTAAGCAGGAGAAAACTAAAGTGGAAGAGCAGCAGAGAGAGCAACATAGGAAAGAAGAGGAACTAGCAAAACAAGAACAAGTCCAACAGGCTCAAAAGCTATCAGAGCAGCAACAACAACAGCTGCAAGAACAACAGCAGCAGCACCAACAACAGGCCCAACTAGCAAACCCAGCTCAACAAATTTCCAATGAGCCAGCCAAGACGCAAGCTCCAGCACAGCCCACAAACACAGATGCAAGCAGCATGGGTTCGTCTCAATTTGTTAATGCTGAACGCTTTGAGTTCTACACAAAAATCAATACATTCTATCAGGAAAAAGTTGAAAGAGTCAAAGTCTTACAGTCCGATGAGTCTATGAAAAAGTATCGCTTTGATTGCCAGAAAAACATCAATATACCAGTAAATGCTATCTCGGCCGTAAGCCAGCAACATATACAGGATAAGTTTGATAAACTGTTTTCATTTGTAACCACACAGCCCACTTTGGGTCGAGATTATTGTATATTGCTTATGGCCAAGAAATTTGTTGGCCAGGGAGAGACCACCATCTCTAGTAATCCCCAGGCCGCATTTCCAGTAGCTTCCGTTATTATCTCGCTATGGAAACATATACCCGAATTTGGGCAACTATTTTTGGCTTATGTCTTCAAAGAGTGTCCCTTCTTGGTGCCCTACTTTATACCCCAAAAGAAGGGACAAACCATAGAAGAATACTCAAAAGTATTGGGATATCGCATGACAGAGGGTCAAATTGAGTCTCAAGATATGTATTTGAAACGGCAAACAGGTGTTGCTCGCCTTTATGCTGCTGTCATGATAACTCTTGGCCGGCAACAAGATGGTCCTGCACATCCCTATGGCATAGAACATGCCTGGCGTTGGCTGACCAACTTTATAGCTTTAGATCCGTTGCCAGATATCTGTGCTACATTAATTATGGAAATATTACAAATTGTAGGCAGTGATTTGTGGTCGGCGTATGGCAAACAATTTGTTAAGTTGCTGGTCTTTATACAACAGCAATATTTTCCGAAATTATCGGCAGTGGATGAAGGTGGTCCAAAAGCCAGATTAGAATTGTTATTAGGAAACTTTTTACGAGAAGGACAAATACAAAAGCCTCAAGGTATATTGCCGCCAGGATTTTGGTAAGAATTTTTATATTATTTACTATTATTAAAAAAATAAACCCAAAAATTAAAGTAATTTTTTATTGAAAACTATATACCTACATATATCCTACGGAGTTTAATAAATGATACCCAAATTTTAATGGGAAAAACTATACATATGTACAATGTACTATCAACTGCAATCTGTTACTAAACTATACTTCTATTTATTGAGCAAAAAAAATGCATTATAAATTAAAAGCACATTTTCATTTTATATTTATTATTTTATACACTCAATTTAAATTTTTATTAAGAAATTGATTATTTTGTTTGTTCAAACTGTTTTTAACATTTTGTTATATTTTTTCCTGTTGTTTTGTTTTATTTGCAAACTATTGTTTTGAATTTATTCACCAATTTTGTTATTATTTCATTTAAAACATGCGTTACTTTATTTTTCATTTCGATAGTATGTATTTTCCTGTAGGGAGTTTTATAAAAATTGGAAATGTTTCCTAAACAAAAAAGTCTTTAATCATCGTCGTCCTCATCTTCCAGATCTAAGTCGTCAAGTTCATCGGCCAAACCCATAAATAGATCCTTATTAATGGGTGCAGCATCCGAGGCAGGTGCAGTTGAGTCATCAGCTTCAACGGCTGCAGCAGCCGCTTCTTCTTGCTCAATTTTAGCTATAGCATTGGCTTGTTCTTCTAACCGTGACTCAGATGCCACCGTACCAGAACCATCAGCCTCTTGGGCTTCCAAAGACAAAGCGGCCAAATCCAATTCTTTATATTCCATGCCCTCTTCATCTTCGTCACGCTTGTACATTTCGAAGGCAGCATCACCATCCTCCATGGGACCATCATCCACCAAATCGGGATTAAAGCTGAACATTTCTCTGCCAGAAATACCAAACTGTTTGCCTTTGCTGTAGTCGCTCTTCTTGCGTTCCTCGTCAGCTGCCAATTTTTCTTTTTTCTCTTGGACCTTGCGTTTTTTCCAGGCCAAGAAAGTTTCCAAAGTGACTTTGGTGGTATTGGAGCCCAAGGCGGCTCTTTCTTTTTCAATCAAATCCACTAATGAGAGTTCAGAAGGTTTATTTTCTTCCATTTTCTTTTTGTCTTTTTTTAAGACATAACCCGGTGGCAAAGCGTGACGGTAAATACATTTTTCACCATTTGGACACTCCCAAAACCAACCATATTTTGATTTTTCCACAGCTTCCAAAAAGAACTTGCAAATCTTTAAGAGAAAATAAATCGATTTAAAAACTACTAGCTAACAAGTACTTTTAACTATAATTTCTACTTACAATATCTGTTGTAGGCCTTTTTTTCTCCTCAGCATGTTTTTTATCCACCACTTCCTTTAGCTTGGCATCGTCCCAGTTTCTCATATCATCCTCAGCGTCGTCACGCATGTCGACATACATGGAACGTTTTTCAACCTTATTTTCGACCGATAGATCGTGAGAGAATTTACATCTGTCCCCTTTGGTGCAGAGCCCTTGCTTAAAGAATGCACATACCACCGATTTGGGATCGGTACCCTTTTCAACCTTTTGCGCTTGTACAGGCTTGAAAATAGATGCCAACTCCTTCAACTCTTGCAATTTTTTTTCCTTTTCATCCTTCTTTTTGTTGGCATCTGTTTTGGGATGTAGGCCACCACTTTGCACTTGTTTGGAGACTTGTTGTATGAACTTTTGCTGCTTAGCTCCCTTCTTATTCTTTAAACCGAAGGTCTTGTCCTGTTACAAAGAGAAATTTGAAATTTAATAATTGTTGATTACTGGTCAAGGTTTTTGTTTCTGTGTAAATAATTGGAATTTTTTCTTTTTCATGTTGAGGTTATGTTTCTGTTAGGTGCAGTAGTAGTCTGCTGCATGTTGGCATTCCTTTATTAATGTTTACTTTTTCTTTAGCTTACTTCGATAACCTTCTCCTTTTTCTTTTGTTCGGTCTTTTTACTTGGACCAGCGGCCTTTTTGGGAGGCATTTTTTAACTTTTAAAAATTGTAAACACTGGATAAAATTTTAAGAAATTTATAAAATTGTGGAATTTTGTGCTCGTGTACAGAGAGCGGCTGCGTTACGAACTGTCAAATATGACAACTAGCGATGCCAACTTAGCCCTTTTCGGGCAAGATTTACCCCGATTTCAGTCATACAAAACGCGAAAAAGAGAAAATTGGATGGATTTTTTCCATTTAGCCCTTTTTTCAAAAATGTTTACGCGTTTTGAGTCTCAAAAGTTGGCATTGACAACCATGGTGAAATCACTACAAGGTGGCATCGAGATTACAACAATACAAAAGTAACAGAAACAACATGGTATTTTTGCTTTCATGTTTGTAATGTCAAAAGCAAGTCACTATTGTTTACAAACATTTCTATAGAAAAAAATTAATACATATAATATTCACTTTTGCACGTTAAAGTTCGTTTAATCTGGCAGTAAGAATAAATGGACAGTTGCAGCGAATTTATGTACATAAGCACCGTTATTTGATATTTATAAAAATGTCAAAGCAACAGTAAATGTAATTTTTCAAATTGTTCATAATTTTTCTTTTTTTTTTTGCAAATTTTTCGCTTATCGTGTGCTTTTAAAAAAAATGAGAAACATTTCAGACTTTTTAGAAAACCAAGTGGTGGGTATTACAAATAGTAATTACTCAGACCGCAAAATTGCTAAGAAGTTGGGAATCTGTCATCGAACAAGTCATAAAAATAAAAGAATATTAGTCCACAAACTCTAAAAAAATCACGACCTTGTCTGTTGTCGGAACGAGATGCCAGGAAAATTTAGCGATTATTATCTTCCAGACAGGGAAAAACACCCAAACAGGCTGCGGCTGCTATAACAAATGACAGAGTCACCACTGCTCGCCACTGTATATATACAAACAAAACAAACATTGACATACGAACATGACTAAAAAAAAAACAGCTGGCTTTTCAACACCACCTTGTGAGTGATTTCACCATATATGACAACATAATTTTACAAAGAGATGCCACGTGGCTGGTTGATGTTATGAAAGCTGCCATAGTTTTCAGCAAAAGTCAGGTTTAGGAAAATAATTATTTTTCGAATTATCGGTATTTTTATACCCTTCACCTTCATGAGAAGGGTATATATAAGTTTGTCATTCCGTGTGAAGTTTCCACAATATAATTTTCCGAGCCTATAAAGTATATATATTCTGGATCCTTATAGATAGCGGAGTCGATTAAGCCATGCCCGTCTGTCTGTCTGGATGTTGAAATCAGTTTTTTGAAGTCCCAAGATATATTCGGGATCCAAATCTTCAATAATTCTGTCAGAAATGCTTTCGAGAAGTTTGCTATTTAAAATCAGCAAAATCGGTTTAGGTCAACCAGAGTTATGGACCAATATGTGACACAACCTCCATAAAAATTTGATATTTTTTGTCAATTTTATTGCAATATTTTGAAATATATTGCAGATAATACCATGAAATTTTGTATACGTTGTTTGTATAATAAAAGAAGAAAGTGTGCGGAAAATAGTAAGAATCGATCCATGATTTCTCATAGCCCCCATACAAATATATATATTCCCGAAATATGGCTTTATGATAAATAAATGCCTATAAAATTGGAATATCAAGACAAAATTCAGCAAAAATAAGTTTTATACAAAAAGAAATCGCAAAACGAAATTTTTTTTAGTTCGGTCCATGTTTGACCATAGACCCCATATAAAGTCCACTTACAAAATTCACTTAAATACGTATAAAACAGATATAAATAATGTTCAACGGCTAAAATTTGACATAAATACTCTTTATAGGCAAATAAATTATTGTACCAAATTTTATGGCGGTCGGCCCAGAATTGGTCATAACCCCCATACAAAAATCTTCCCGAAATATTGCTCAATTATACATAAATGCCTATAAAATTGGAATATCAACACAAAATTCAGCAAAAATAAGTTTTGTGCAAAAGAAATCGCAAAACGAAATTTTTTTTAGTTCGGTCCATGTTTGACAATAGACCCCATATAAAGTCCATTTCCAAAATTCATTTAAATACGTATAAAACAGATATAAATAATGTTAAACGGCTAAAATTTGACATAAATACTCTTTATAGGCAAATAAATTGTTGTACTAAATTTTATGGTGGTCGGCCCAGAACTGGTCATAGCTCCCATACAAGGACCACATCTGAAAAAGACATTTTTCCCTATATATATTGTATAAATATCGGTATCGACTCAAAACTTTGCACAGATCATTTAAATATATACAAAAATCATCCCACAAAATTTTGTGAATTTCGGTCTATTTTTAACTGTATGCCCCATATAAAGCCCTCTTCCGAAAATCACTTTAATACTCATTAATCTCTTATAAATATGGGTACCAATCCAAAATTTTACATGGATCATTTACATACATGCCTAAATCAAACTGCTGGATTTTGAGAATATCGGTCCATATTTGACAATATCCCCCACATACGGTCCACTCTCGAAATCCACGTTAATACTAATATATATCTTATATATACAGTTATTATGTTGAAATTCGACGTGAAATATCCTCATATGCACGAAAATAACTGTTACAAAATTTAAGAAGATCGGCCCATATTTTGTCATAGCTGCCAAATAAGAACCATTTCCAAAAAACAAAAATTCGGGTCAAAAAATATT
The DNA here is from genome assembly GCA_916048285.2 of Bellardia pandia. Classification (NCBI taxonomy): domain Eukaryota; kingdom Metazoa; phylum Arthropoda; class Insecta; order Diptera; family Calliphoridae; genus Bellardia; species Bellardia pandia. The sequence goes on along the minus strand of OU696533.1, from coordinate 95,518,302 downwards.
CTTTTCGGATTTAACCCATATTCGGTCCATATTTTATAATCATGATATATATCGTTGGAAAGGCATTTTTAATACCTTTTATTTAATGTATTATAAATTATCAAGCAACCAGTAGTTCCCGAGATATAGGCCTATATATTTTCAAATTTACGGGCCCGCCCCCTCGAAAATCGGCGTTTCCACCAACAATTTTTTTTTTTGCTGGCATCTCCTCTAAAAGCCCTATTTGATGAAGTTTTTTTTAAGCAAAATCACTAACACCGGATTGTACCCCTTTTTTATACTCTGTTTGTTAAGATACACTCAAGATTATTATGAACATTAGACAAACTCTGTAAATTCTGGTAAGAATTGGTAATTAAATCAATTAAAAATGGTGAAAATTAGACAAAATTTCAAAATATTTCACATAAATTATGTTGGTCGTAAATTTGTCTTTCAAACAATATATCAAATACTAATAAAATTTGCAATTTATTAATGATTTATTTTATGTATATATGTATGTACTTTCATAAATACAAAACAAACTGGAATTTATTTTTTAATCAATTTAATATTTTTAATCATATTTGCTTAAAAACTATAAAGTGATTTAGAATCATAACAGTGTTGTACATAACTGATTCCAGAAGTTAGACATTACTAGTTCCAAGGTTGTCATTAAATAATCTGAAGTGCTTGTAATTAAAGTGTTCTTTCTAGTGTAATTTAATTAAAACAAGTAAGAGTGCTATATTCGGCTGTGCCGAATCTTAAATACCCTCCACCTAAACGTAATAAGAAATACAAAAACTACATTGGTTATAGGACTAGCATATCCTTATTATCATTCGAAAGATCTCAGTTTCTTCTTTCCAAATCTAATAAGAAATTGAAAATCGGGTCATTACAGGCTTATAAGTGCGCAAAGGCACAAAAATCCGGGTTTTTAACCGTACAACCGGATTTTGGAGGTGTCTGGCATATTTTACTATTGGAATCTTGTTTTACTCGACAAGCCCTACAAGAAAAATAATATCCGGTCCCAGGCTTTTCTATTTCATTAAATTTTGTATCACTGTGTTATAAAGAGTAGCGGATACAGCTGTGATATTTTCCTCTGTCTGCATTCTACGTATGCGTGTTGGTGGTTTAAAGTCCAATAATGAAAATTTGGTGCAAAATTTATTCACAAGATTCCAAATAGCCGCATCAGATGGGCGCCTAAACTGACCATAAAATGGAAGAAGTGCACAATGCATTTTCTAACCAAGCATGAATTTTGATAAAAAAAAAATCAAATAATCTGAAAGCGTTATTCGTTGGTAAGTTGATTCATGGTTAAATTATAGACCAAACTGAACAACTTTAACAGTAACTTGTTATACGAAAATAGCTGAGCTGTCAAAAACAGTCTTGCTAAAAAATCAGCCATTAGAAATGAATCCATTAACCAATAAAAATCCCTTATTTTTATTTAAAATGGAATCAAAAGATTTCTCTTGAATTCTTGCAGGCAACCACGTAAACCAAAGTTTCGAGCATGACAATTTCAAACAAAAAGTATAAACTAATTCTAGAACTGTCTTTATGAATGTGTATTTGCTCCGCAAAGCTTCCCTAGAAACAGTTGCATTGGTTATAGAACTGGTTCCAGAATCGTTCCAAGTAACATGTTCTAGATCCTCAACTCTTCTTTAGAAACAGTTCTGTGGCTAATAATTTCAAAACAAACATTTTTACTGTCAACCATTGAGAGTTTGGAAAATGTTTAAAAAGTATAAAAATATAAATTTTCTAAATTAAACTAAACCCTAATTTAACGGATGTATAGTACTTGTCAAACATAGTTAATACTCTACCACTTGAATACATACACACAAGTAATTTTTAATGGGACCACAAGTGACAAGGCTGCTAGTCCTTAAGAATAAAATAAAGAAAAATAAAATATGATAAAATAGTTACAAGGTTTTTTCATCATCATCATCCTTGTAAATATCCCAAAAAAAGAAGACGAACAGTGAGGCAAATAGAAATCCTACTTTGTTACTATTAATGAGTAGGGTTTTTATAAACGAGAAAACAAATCTGTGACGAATTTAAAGGACACTGCCTTGTGAGTAAACTAATCAATACATAAATACTTTGTGTCATTAGATTATCAACCATGTCCAGTGCAAATGATGATGATGATGACTTTTCAACGATTTTATTGTCAACATAATGCGTTAATAATGAACAAATGAAAAGGTAGACACAACAAGGGAGTTCTGAAATTTGGTCTGGCAATTTGAAATCTAAAGCGAACGTACAACAAAATGTTTTAATATTAAGCATAGTGCTAAATTATTAAGATTTCTTTACTTTATTTCACTTCAAAGACATACGAATGTCGCGTTCGGTACCGTTGAAATAAACAGCTTTGTTACAAGGTAAACTATTGAAAGAAAGATAAATACCGATTAGTATAAAATTGTTGGCAGACGTTGTTGTTGATGATTGGTTCCATTGTCGAAAACTCTTCATAAATCATGCGCCAAATTGAAAAATAATATATGTATGTATTCAAAATCTTTGATTTCATTACTTGTACAAAATTCCTTAAATTCTTTGATAAAAGCAAAAAGTAATACTTTGTCAAGTTGTAATCATCATCGTCATCATTGACGGGCAAGCACTAACTCTTCTCTAATCTTAAGTATGTTTTGGTTTTCAAAAACATTATTTTTCTTTCCTCTTAATATTGCGACCACCCATTATGTATAGATAGTACACGCGTTGCAAATGTGTGATGATGAAATAACCTACATGGGGCCAAATCTTAAAAACTGCCTTTTAAACATATTATTTGACATAAAATCTACAACAAATATTTATCAGTATTATTACTGCTTATAAGAACAACAAACAAACATACAAATATTGTGCTTAAAATCACCCAAAGGGATCACAGAAAATTTAAACTGACATATTATAAACACATGTCAAAAGGAACATTTTATTTGTTTCTTTTTTTTTAACATAAATATTTATTTTTGCATTTGAATGTGTTTTTTTAAGACTTTTAATCAATCATTATCTGGTATTTAAAAAATCTTAAGTCTCTAGTAATTTGGGTGGTCCCTACAAGTGGTTAGACTTCTTTTTTTTTTAAGACAAAACCCATCATCCATCAATTAAGTATATACATATGTACATTTTTTATTGTTATTATTGTTTAAGGTTATAAAAACCATGATTTAAGGTCTTAAATATTTTTTATTGAGTTTTATTTGTTTTCATAAAAAAATCCAACATTTAAAGAGAAACCATTAACTTTATTAACACTTATTTTTAATGGATTACCAATATTTATGTTTTCAATTGAATTGTTATTTCTTGAAAAAAAAATCGGTAAATTGCAATTCAAATCGGTTGGTATTGACTTTTACTGGCTTAAAATTTGTTTAGTATTGAAAAAGACGAAACATTTTTAATCAATATTCGTCTTGTATACAAATAGTTCATTTTTTATATACATATGGGCAATTTCATGTCAAGTGACCCAACTTTTAAAATCGATGTCTTCCGATTTGGATGAAATTTGCACCAAGGTTAGGACTATTAGATAGTGGGCCAGACACAAATTTTCAGCTCTTAAAGGAAAAGAACTAAGCTTTCTTTGAGCAAAAAAAAAAAAAAATTAGTGCATATGGTAAAATTCAAAAACTTTGTTTTTTGAGGTAAAATAATTTTTTTTATAGATATGCCTCTTGCTACTAAGTGACCACAAAGCTCTTAAAGGAAATGGTCTAAAGTTTCTTTTGAGGAAAAATAAAAAAACTCCATTTTGAAAAAAAAAAAAATAAAAAAAATGGGGGAAAATGAAAATGATACATGACCAAATATTGAAAAATCCTATTCTTGACTTAAAAAATAATTTTTTTGATAGATATCCCACTCGCATCCCATTAAGCGATTATAAAGGCCTTAAAGAAAATTGTATAAGCTTTCTTTTGAAAAAAAGGCCCAAATTGAAAAAAAAAATCAAAAAAAAATATTTTTGGAATGATTGAAGAAATAGCTATCTAAAGTCCTTTGGACAATTTTTGCTAGGACCAATAGGTGAAAAGTTACACTCAAAAACCCTGTATGACCAATATGTCCAACTTTGACCCCTCTAACTGCGGCAGTTCTTGACTGATAGAGCTGAGAATTTGTGTCTGGCCTACTATCCAATAGTACTAAATTTCATCCAAATCGGAAGACATCGATTTTAAAAGTTGGGTCACTTGACGTGAAATTGCTTATATTTCCATAGAAAGTTCCATCCTAACCGAAAAGTAAAATCGAATTGAATAAATCATAAGTTTTTTACATTATATTAAAAACGTTTTTATATTTTTATAATAAATACTGATTTTTTAAGAGCTTTTGCATTTGATTAGAGAAAATAAAATTTAGAGAAATGTGTGAAATCTTTATTTAATCGATGGATCGATCTATATAATTCAATGTTTTAAGGTGATTTATGTAAATGTTGACCGCGGCTACGCCTCAAATGGTTCATACACTGGATCTAATTTGGCATACTCTATCTTATATATAGGCGGGTATTTCACGAATAAATTCTTCAATATTAGGTTCCAGTTCGTCAATGATCGGCCGAAACGTAAAATAAACTTTTCTACGAACACGCCTCTCAATTGGGCTATTGTTTCGCGTTCTGTGTGGTATGTGGTACCGTATTGTTGAAACTACATTTCAGCCAAGTCCAGCTCTTTCATTTTGGACAAAAATAATGTACGAGTATAATCATCGCTTGCTTAAAATTGCATTATTTTTTTGCCTGAAAATGGCTATATGTATATCCAGTGTGTACTTTTCATGACTGATCCAATTTGCACCAATTCGTCTTTGTCCAGGCAAATTTACACAAGATGATGGCAGTGACGAATTCAGGTAAATTAAAACGAATTCAATAATTTCTAAAAATTTCTAGTTTGACATTCTCAGTAATGGTAAAATTGTTTTAAATGTAATTGAAATACAAAACAACAAATTTATTCTAAAACCATACATAAATCTAGGAACTGGCCAAAAAACATGGCCGTACATTACAAACAAATAATTCGTGTTTTAAATAAAACATTAACATCATGTGTGTGTGTCCTGCAAACAGCACGTGTTTGTAAATATGTTTACACATTTCATTAACATGCTGTGAATTGCAGTTTATAAAATATTTGCATATCAATAAAAAAACACACAACTAAAGTTATTTTAATTTAAGAAGAAAACTATCGTATTATAATTGATTTTGGCCAGTTAACAATTAGGTCAACACAGACACAGATTTTCCACCAGTTTAAAAACAAATCAAGACAGAAACTGTTTGTTTAAAATGCCATTTATAATTTATGACTTTATTCTACCTCTATGAACCCTTTCTCTGATCACTGCAACATTTATTTCCATTGAATTCATATTCGTCTAGATGAACTTAATCGCACGTTTGTACGCTGGAATTTTCACCAGTATTATTAACAACAAGCGTTAATTGTTTGCTTGTCATTGTTGTTGTTTGTTGTATGTACGTGTAATAAAAAAGTAAACAATTCCTGTTCTTTTTCTTGGTTTGTTGTTTTTCTGCTTAATGGTGTGTTTGTTATATGTATGTGTTTACCATTGTTCCTATGTTTTTACCATTGCTCCTGTCTGGTTGGTTACATTTATGCTGTACGTACTGTAATGGTTTGAAAGATCGCTTAAAATCTTTAACAATAACACGATTTCTCTGATTTTTTATTGATTTTATTGATACATACCATGCAAGGTCAAGGATTTTTGTTTAAGTAAACAAATACAATTTTATTTACTAGTTTGTTTTAAAAATATTGTCTTACAATTTTGGTAATTATTTAACCTTTAGGTCTTTTTTATAAAAAAATTAAATTTTATTTCAATATTTCGCTACTCTTTGAGTAGCTTCTTCAGGATAAAAATTTTTATAATTTTATAAATTTCAAAAATTATTTGTCATAGAAAAAAGGATATGAAAACTTGTAACACAACAATATATTAAAACAATTTATAACAAGTAGAAAATATTACTAATTATACAATATTTGTAAGTTGTGTTATTTTTTATGTATTAAATGTCTGTAAATCTGTGCTACATTTTCAGTATCTGCTTTGTAGTTGATCCTTTTAGTTGTAGGTTCATTAATTATCTGTAACATATCTAGCATATAACGTTCTTTTCAGTGTTTAATAGTGATACATTTTAAAAGTTTGGATAGTGATTTAATTTACTACAATGAGAAGATAACGCAGTTTTTTGTAAAGTACCTAATATTGTCTATATATCTTTGGTCTGATTTATGTCCAGCAATTCTGGTTTTTAGTTTATTTCTCGCGGTACCTATATATGTATACTTTATTACAATTTTCTTTATCATTTTCATCACAAGGTATTTTATATACAACAATTGACATGTTCCATTTTCCTATTTTATCTTTTGTTTTACTAAATAATTTATTTAATGTGTTATAAGTCTTGTAAGCCATTCTATATTTATCAGGATCGAAAATTTTTGATCTCCTCAATCGTTCTGATATATTCGAAATATAAGTTATTGATTTGTAAATTTTCGGTTCTATTGTGTTTCTTGTATTGTTTTTATTTTTGTTCTTATATTGTCTTATTAATTTAAAAATTAGCTGTACTGGGAAATTATTGTCTTCTAATATATTCCTTATCTTTTCATTGTTCTTCTTATGTCACTATTGTCACTTATAAGTACATAGTTAATATTCTTTCAATTAAATTTTTAGCTGTATTAATAATAATATATTTAGTATGTTTAGAATAATCACCCCTGTCGTGAATAAAAATTCCACGAGAAATTTTTAATTAATTATTTTTCCTGAAGCTGTTGGTTTCTGATACCAATCTTTTACTAAATTCTTTCCTCTTCTTATCAATAACACTGGTTTACAGCCAAAAAATACCAAGAACGCCACATGCCTAGATAAGTTAATTGGGACCTCCTGAACACGAAAAACCTTGTAATTTTTTTTCTAAGTACCGTTTTTTAGATAACGGTACTTTTGTGTTTTTCGGTATATGGTCCCATTCAAACCCTTGTGGAGCCCAACCAAAGAGCCTGATCGAGATGAATGGCATATCGTTTGAAAGGTAATCGAATGCCTTTTGCGCCGATATGCTGCAAATTTCTATCTGATAAGAAATAGTTGAGTTATGGCACCTCAAAGTTCGAAATTTGTCTATTTTTTACGTTTTTTCAAAATTTTTCTTTTTTATTTCGTTTTTTTCTACGTTACAGTTAATATCTGGAATGTTTTATTTTTTATCCAAATAGTTTATTTAATTACCAACATTTTAAGCATAATTTGAAGAAAATCGGATAAAAAATAAAGGATTTTGTGGAACGACAATATTTTCATCTTCATTGCTTACACACTATATTCGGCGTAAATTCAAAAACTCTCGATCGGGCTCTTCGGTTGGGCTCCACAAGAGTTTGAATGGGACCATACACCGAAAAACACAAAAGTACCGTTATCTAAAAAACGGTACTTAGAAAAAAAAATTACAGCGTTTTTCGTGTTCAGGAGGTCCCAATTAACTTATCTAGGCAAGTGGCGTTCTTGGTATTTTTCCAAATTAAAAATTTGTAAAGCAGTGTAATGTATTGAAAGTTTCGAATCATATTATTTTTCTATTCTAAATTTAATATATGGATTAAAATCATTAAATGTCTTTAACATGTTATCAATAGCATGTTCTGAAATAATACAAAAAAAATTATTTTATTGCCCTCTATGCAAAATTTCAGAATACGCAAAAATAGGCATCTCTCAATTTTTGTGTATTGTTCTATAATATTCCATTTATCGTCTATTATATTTATTGCTAAGTCAACAGGAATACTTGCAATCAAATGAAATCATTTTTTTTTTATCATCTTGTATATGTTGGTTCTTTAGTCTATCTTTGAATTGTAGTGAGTCTTTGACATTATATTCTGAATTTTTAGTAATATTTTTTTAAATGTTCGTAATGTATTTACATAGTTCGTACGACGGAGAACTAACAAAAGAACAAATTGGTCTTAATGGAAATTCTTGTTTGTGAATTTTTGGTAGTCCATATAATCTTGGTGCAGTGGCGACATTTGTTTTAAGTTTAATTTTTTCAATATTTGTTATAATATTAAGTTTATATAGTTTCTCTACTAAATCATTATTAGTCTTTTGAAGTTTTTTTGTTGGATCTCTTTTAATCAATTTATATTTTGTAATATCTCCTACAATATTATTAATTCGTATGTCGTAATCCTGTTTGTTCATAGCTATAGTAGCATTACCTTTATCTGCTGTTAAAATAAGTATATTTTTATTAAATTTAAAATTTTGTAAAAATTTTTATAAAAAAGACCTAAAGCTTAAATAATTACCAAAATCTTAATAAAAAAGGTCAAATAAACAATAATAAGAAATATTGTCTTACGAAAAATTTAAACTATTTGATATAGAAAGCTTTAGACGATGTAGTTACTATACGAATATGTAAGATTTTCTAATATAAATATTGTGTTAAACAAGCTTGTCTGTTCAAAACTTTTTTTATATATGTAATTTTGTGTATAAAAGTTTTTCCTAGAAAAAATTGTGTGTTTAACAGTTTTTCGTATAAAAAATTCTCTGTATAAAAGTTTTTTCTATAGAAAATTCTGTATATAACTGCTTTTTCTATATAGCAATTTGTGTATAACAGTTTTTTGTATAGAAAACTTTGCGTATAACAGTTTTCTGTATGCAAAACGTTATATATAACAGTTCGTTGTAAATAAAACTATGGATAACAGTTTTTTCTATAGAGAACTTTATGTGTAAAAATTTTTTGTATAGAAAACTTTGTGTATAACAGTTTTCTGCATAGACAACGTTATATATAACAGTTTTTTGTATGGAAAACTTTGTGTATAACAGTTGTATGCATAGAAAACGTTATATATAATAGTTTTTTCTATCGCGAACTCTTTGTTTAACAGTTTTTTCTATAGAAAACACTGTGGTGGGCTTCAAAAATAATAAAATAACAAATTTGTTTCGCCCTGTGTAATAGTTGTCAGCAAAAACACACTACCCCCTACCTATTTGATACTTCCTCTTAATTTCATGGTTGTTGTTGCTGCCTATTCTTTTTTGTCTTGTTGTTGTTATTATCAATATATTTTAATGTCCGCATGTCTGTCTGGCTGTCTTTATTGATGTTTCGATCATTAGCAATTACCACACACCTTTAAACTGTTTGCTGTTATTATTGTTAGTTGGTTTTTGGATTATTTGTTGTTGTCCAACTTAGAGTTCAATGCAATACGAATAGTTCCTGCTCTATTTACATGCTTGGTTTAATTCAATTTATATTTTTTTTGTTACTATTGTGTCCGTTGTATTAGTTGTGGAAACCAAGGTGGTCTGTTCGAAACATCTAAACATTCATATACATATATTAACAATAAAGAGGAAGAACATTTCTGTGGCGCTTTAAATTGATGATAATCTAAACGCCGCCATGTTTTTCCTGACTGATCTGTTTTAAATAATTTTTGTGTTTTGTACAGAAAAAAATACTTGTAGCATACAACTGCCACTTAAAATACAAATACAATGATGATGAGTGAAAGGCCACGAGGTGGAAGTGTAAGTCGAACCATTTACACGTTAATATTTATAACCATACATGGGCTGTTGATTACTGCATTGTCGCACTCGGCATTTAAAAAAAATTATATTAGTAACTTTATATCCGTTAAACATATTAGCCATTTCAATTAATGTAATACTATGTTTCCACGACTACTTGAATCTCCAGTTTCGCTCTCTGAATCATGTTTATGAATCATGCTGTTTACATGACCAAAAAACTTGATTCGATTTGACAGTTGTTTTTAATAAACAAACAGAATTAAAAAAAAACAGAATTTACAATTTGTGGAAAATATTTTTTTTAATGGACAAAAAAACTGAGTGGAAATTAGTTAACTTAGTTGAAAAAAAAAATAGATTCGTACGTATTTACTTTTTTTATTTCCAGCAACAAGAAAATAATTTGCTTTGTTTACAATAATATTAAATTTTTACAGCTAGTGCAGATAAACTTGCGATAAAAATTAGAGAAGAGTGCAATTTTTCGTGCTTCGCAAATTGATTCAATATGAATCTACTTGATTCGCTCTTAAAATTTTGTATGGTGAAGCAAGTTGTTTCACTCATAATTGGGGTGTGAAGCATGAATAGAGAGCGAAGCATGTACGTGGAAACGTAGTAAACAACCATTTAAATATGAATTACATACTTGAAAGAAATTTAAAAATAAATTGTAATCACAACAAAATTAAATTAGCTTAAATTATATTGACTTTTTAATTATATCTAATTGCAAACTAAAGATGACTAACCATTTAAAGTAGCATCTCAATTATATATGAAATATATTAAAAATAAGGGGACCACTTTAAATGCAGCGGTTGTTTGACAAAAATATGATTCTAAATAAAAACTTGAATACTAGAATCAAATATTATTTCCGTCACAAACATTGAAATACTACAAATTCTAATAAGACTCATACCAAACCAGTTACACAAACATGATATTTCAGTTAATTTATATTTTATAACCAAATATAAGTGATGAATTGAGTAATTTGTATAAGTGGACGAGTTATTTACGGTCTCTGCTAAAAAGAAAGAAGTGGTTGTGTATTTCCCTGTTATTATTGTTTATTTAACATATTTGTTTTGAAGCATGCCACCCTATTTGTTTTAGTCTTTTATTTTTTTCTGCTGCTGTTGTTGATGTTGCCATTATATTTCTGTTTGTGTTTATTAGCCCCCACACATGCAAACACACAGCAAAAAATCAGATCATTTTAAATTATAGCGCCAGTTGTTGTTCCGGTTTTGTTATTGATAAACTAACAAACAGTCGTTTTTAGACAGTAGCTTTTAAATATACTTTGTATCTTTGTTGTATGTATGAAATTGTGGCGGCTTTTCTCTTTTTCCTCCAGGTTTTTTTCTTGTATTTATTTTGCATTTTGTCGCTTGAGCGTCAGTACCACCCAGTAGTAAAAGCAGCTGCTAGTCGGTCTTATTGCAAAAGACGTTGTTGGCATATAATAACAAAACGTACAAAAAAAAAAAAAAAAACAAGAAAAACATTAACAAAAGTTTTCAATGTAGTAGCAGCAGCAAGCAGCATTATCGTCAGAAACAACAACGAAGTCATCAACAGCCCAAACATCAATCACAAACGTCTGTCGTGTTGTGTGGCATTTGGATTTAGTGCGTTTAGTTCTTGGGGCAATGGGTTTTCTTTATTATTTTTGTTGAGCTGTTTTTGTATTCATTGGTTCTTGTTTTGTTTTATTGTAAATACCACACACATCGTTGTTGTTATAGCGATTGCTATTCTAAATTGCAATCGCCACAAAGTGCGATTGATTAACGCATGCTTTTTAGTTGCACAGGGTGTGGCAACAAGTTGTTCTTGTTTAAAACCGTATAGCTTTTAAATTGTGAACATAATTTATTGGGAACAAAACAAAATTGCTTTTTGTGGCTGATATTTTATGCAAATTAATGTCATATAAAACAATAGTTGCCACATCGTTATTATTCTGAACTGTCTTATAAAACAGGGATTGAAACATTGTTATTATTTTGGAATTTCTTAGGGGGAAGTCTAAATAACAATAATAATTAAAAATTAAGCCAATAATTTATTATTTTTTTCCAAATATACATATGTATTTGTATATTTTTTACAAATATATGTATAGCAAAATGTTTAACAATACCCAGTTTTTTAAGCTTTCCATTTAAAATATTTATTAAATCTTTATAAGACTTTGACTTAATATATTCCTATTGTATATGTAAATTACCACTTCTTGATACAAACTCCTGTATCTCTCTGTTCTCTGCTCGCAATTTATATGAATGATATAGTAGGCAGATTTGAAATGTGTGTAGTATCAATTATGATAGTAAATGTTGTTTGTTCATCTATTGGATTAATTTCTTTGATTGATGAACGGTAATTTCTTTGAAAATTTCGCTAGTAAATTCAAGATAAATTTGTTGAACTCTTTTTTCTCCCAATGTCGTTGTTAATTGAAATGAGCATTAAATTCTTCCGTTTTTAGGGGAATTGGAAATTATATATAGAGCTGGCAGTTTTAACCTAGAATAAGAACGCAATTAAAAGTTAATACAATTTTGTTTAGAAAATTAATCTTCTTTTTCCTCACAGATTTGTGAATAAAGGAATTTGATTGTCATTTAAACGGGAGTATTACTATTTCCTTTGATTTTCTTTCAAGTCTGTCTTTGTTCCTAAGAAAACTACATTTTAAATTTCGAAAATTAGTTACATAAAATCCTATTCAGCCTCAGTGAGAAAGGCAGGAAACGCTGATGATAAAGTAGAAATTTCATGAGTTCACGGGAACTGCATTTGCTTAATGCTAAGAACACAACTATGACGAACGACGAATTTCGCCCAACACAACGAACTTGTTTGTGACAGTTCGTCGTATGATTTCATGTAAATATTAATAGCGGCTCCGCCCAAATGGCTCATACACTGGGTCCAATCTTGACATACTTTCTCCAAAATATCGGCAGGTATCTCAAGAATAAATTCTTTATTATTAGCTTCTGTTCTGTTTGGCATGTAGCATCGTTTTGTTGAAAACACATTTGTAATCATCGGTAGCGTCCTGATGATTGTAATCAAATCCGTCAAAAGTAGCAGCTGCTAGAGCTCCTTTTAAAAACAGCTGACTTCATTGACATATTAAGGCACTTTACAGCACTTGATTGATAAATAAATTTAATAAATCTTTAACAATCAATCAATTTTAGTGTTCAATATAAAAAAACTAACTGAAACAAATAATGTTTGCTTTAAAATATTTGAAAAGTAGACACTGTCGATCATTTCTTAAACATATGTACATACATACAAGTTCTAAAGAACATTTTCCTAAAAAAAACTACATTATTTTTTTTTTTTGTTTCTATTAATAATTATTTCTAATTGATTTATTGCAATGCTTTCCACTTATTCCATTTAAAAAATTCTATTTAAATAATTCTTTGATTATAAATTCCATGTAACTGCTCTACTCTCAGTCTGTCTGTCATGTATCTATCACCATACCCAGCAAGCCATATGAGTCCGAAAAGAGTCTTTTCTGGCACCTTTTTCGGAGCGTTAACGCTCTTTATGAGCCCAAAAAAAAAACAATCATAATTTCTCCGAAAACCTTCAGAAAAGAGGGTCATTACATTCGAAATGGTCCGTCAGAAAGAGGTCTTAGATAATGTCAGAAAAGAGTCGTTTATGAGGTTTTTTTGGGCTCTGTGTAATCTTGTTTTTATCATGCTTGTGTGGTACAGCTATGTTTTTTTTGTTCAAAGCACAAATAACAGGACAACAACGCTTTGGTACACACATAATTAAATGGAATTTCTGCGTCATACTGCGTGCCGACTCAAGACAATAACAAGCAAATTTTTCTTTCGCTCCGAAAATGTTCTTTAGTTGGACTCTTTTCTGACTCCTTTTTTCGGAGCGCTCCAAAAATGCTCTTTTGTTGGATTCTTTTCTGACTCCTTTTTCAGAGCGCTCCTCGAATGGTATGCTGGGTAGTTACAACATGTTCGTGTATTTTGAATGTATTGAGTTGTTACCTTTTTATGAGTTGCTTGGACATTTTAATTGCTTTTCATTGACTAGTGAGTGTTGGTCCACTTCAGAAACAACTAAACTAAAACTAGTCATTACATTCGAAATGGTCCGTCAGAAAGAGGTCTTAGATAATGTCAGAAAAGAGTCGTTTATGAGGTTTTTTGGGCTCTGTGTAATCTTGTTTTTATCATGCTTGTGTGGTACAGCTATGTTTTTTTTGTTCAAAGCACAAATAACAGGACAACAACGCTTTGGTACACACATAATTAAATGGAATTTCTGCGTCATACTGCGTGCCGACTCAGGACAATAACAAGCAAATTTTTCTTTCGCTCCGAAAATGTTCTTTAGTTGGACTCTTTTCTGACTCCTTTTTTCGGAGCGCTCCAAAAATGCTCTTTTGTTGGATTCTTTTCTGACTCCTTTTTCAGAGCGCTCCTAGAATGGTATGCTGGGTAGTTACAACATGTTCGTGTATTTTGAATGTATTGAGTTGTTACCTTTTTATGAGTTGCTTGGACATTTTAATTGCTTTTCATTGACTAGTGAGTGTTGGTACACTTTAGAAACAACTAAACTAAAACTAGTTGTGTAAGAGTGTGTGTTGTTGATATTGTGTGCATTTGAGCCGACAAAAATGTATGACCACTTAATTGATATATCGAACGACCGCCCGCACATGAAGATCAATATCTCTCTCTATTTGTGTATTATACAATTGTAAAACAATAAAAAAATAACTAAATGTAACAAATATCTATTATGTTGCGTGTATTCTGTTGGTTATGTTCGTGTCTCTTCTATTGTTTGGTTTGTTGGTTCAGTGGTGGTACTTCTTTTAAATCTTCATCTTTCTCTCTGTATAAATTGTGTTTAAATGTTGTTTTTCATTATTATAGCATTTGATTTGTATGACTTGGTAATTTTAGCTAGAATCACCACCACCTTATTTCTTTGTTGTAATTTTATTTCATGGTATGGATTATTATTTTTTTTTGTTTGTAAGCGATGACTCTATCTGTTTGACTCCATCTGTGATTTATATTACCAGAGTGTGTAGGCTGTATATTCGTTGTTGTTGTCAGGGTGGTGGTTATGGTGATAACTTTCATAAGAAAATGTTGTTCAATAGAAAATTAGTTAGATTGTTATTTTCTAATGATTTGTTGCTTTCTCTTTGGGTTGTTTGTTTATGACTTTTAAATATCGGTTATGTCTTCGAATCTAATTGAGCAGATTAAAAGAAGCCGTTAGTATAACTGGGGGTAATTTGAATTTAAAAATGTTTTAAGGCAAATAAATCAAAATATGTGATTTTTTCTATATTGGCGAATTTGGAAATTTACAGATTTTTTTTAAATAAGCGATTTATAGTACAAAATAATGCTTTTAAAATAATAATAACATAATAATATTTCGATGAATAAAAATTATTACTTATGTTAAAAATAATATTTTTTCAAGTGTTTTTGACAGTATCTAGTACATTATTTTACACAAACAAAATGCATGTTGTTTCTGTATTGCGTTGTATTTGTTGCCGAATTGCACTCACCTTGTATAATTACACATGATTTTATTTTTCAAGATTGGTGTATTTTTAAACTGGCGTTTTTTTTTGTAAAATTTTAAAGTTTTTGTAAAAAAATGCAATTTTTAGTACAGCTAAGCTGGTTAATAACTTTTTTTCTGTAAAACTAAAAAAAATTTTGGGAAATAAGCGATTTTTAGTAAAAAAATAATGATTTTATGATAAAATAAAAGGTTTTATATTGTAAAATTAGTGATTTTTAAATTACCGTTATTGTAAGTTAAATTAGACATTTCTTTTTATCAAATTTCTTATTTTATGAATTTGTTAAGAGATTTTTTGTAATATTTGCTGTATGTATGTATTTGCAACCATTAATTTTTCATATATGTATGTAGCTGCAAAAGTAGCAGACCATAGTATTAGTAATGCCCAAATTTTCAGCATTGAACTATGAACATTTTTGAATTTATTAAATCCAACATTATTTGCGCCCATAAATACCCTTCACTCTAACAATCAAAAAATAATAATAAAAATGTAGGTATGTATATTAAATTAAGCGCAAAAACAACAAACCAATCATTTTGTATAAATAAAATACAACAACATACTCCCCATACTACAATTCATATAAAAACAAACAAACAACCGTAGCAGCAGCAGCAGCAGCTTTATTCTGTAAAGTATACCAAAGAGGTAGAGCAGTCAAGCAGAGACCAGCACAGCAGACCCCAGACCACACACGTTGTACAAGTCTCGCGCGCATTCTGTATTTGCTTGAAAGGACCACCCATGTTGTACAAAAATTAAGGACCACACGCAAAGCTTTCTGCCATACAAGAGATATTCTACTTCTACTACTACACAGCAAATGTGAAACGTAACATAACGAAACGAAATAAGAACGAACCAAAAAAAAAACACAAATGAACAAACGATTTAAAAAAAAAACAAGCAAAAAAGTATAGTCGGTCAAGCCGGCTACATAATACCCTACACCTAGTATATTTATAAAAAGTTTTTCAGAAATGGGTCTATATAGGAGATATAACCTATTATGGACCGATCATCCAAATATTTAGTGTCATGATTTCTGTGAATATAAATATTATGTATGTTATACTTTATCTCGATGTAAATACACTTTTAAAAGATTTATGAGATTTATGGAGGTTAAAGTAAATTACGGTCTCTTATATGGGAGTTTCGACTAATTATGGACCGGCCATTATAAAATTAGGTGTCATCATTTCTGTATATATCAAACTTATTTGTGTTGAATTTTATTTAGATGCCAACAATTTTAAGAAATTTATGGTCGTTAAAGTGATTTTCGGAAGTCATCATAAAATTGTACCATATTATTTTTATATACATATGTACATATATGAAATATATTTGTGTTCAATATTATATGGATACCGACATTTTTAAAAGAGTTATGCTCTTTAAAGTGATTTTCGGGATTTGGCCTTATATGGGAGCTATGATAAATTATGGACCGATCTGCACAAAATTTGTAAATTTAATTTGGCTTCATTTATCACTCATTTGTGGTGAAATTTGTTTGGATATTTGCATAATTCAGGCATTTATGATCTTTAAACCCTAATTTCGGGAGGACATTTGTATGGGGGCCAGGTGAAATAATGGACCGATTTCCACCAGTTTCAATCCCATCCGTCCTTGGGCCGAAAAAACGTACCAAATTTTATCGAAATATCTTCAAAATTGCGATCTGTACTCTGCGCACAAGCTTTACATGGACAGCCAGCCAGACATCGTTAAATCGACTCAGGAAGTGATTCTGAGTCGATCGGTATACTTTAAGGTGGCTGTTAGACCAACATTTCTGGGCGTTACAAACATCAGCACAAACCCAATATACCCTCCCCACAAGGTGGTGTAGGGTATAAAGAAAACACATCTCTCTTTATTGGTTTGGTTTAGTTTCAATATTATTATGTAGTTTTTATAGAGCATTTTATTTTTTATATGAAGAGCATATAAAAACAACAACAGCAACACACAGACAACACAGTGACGCCAACTATTTTATCTGAAAAGTAGCAGTAAAGAAATTAGTAGCAATTTGTTTGGATTTGTAAACCATACAACTCAGAGAATTTGAACACTTTTGCAATTACATCAAATTACCATTTACCAGTAAAAAGTAGTGATTTTTATAAATTGTTTATTTTTTTCAAAAATTTGCTGCAAAATTAGCAGTTTTTATGGAATAAATGACTTTTTACCAAAAATTGATTTTAAATTTTTATTTGTGAAATTGCCGAATTTTTGTAAAAGTTATCAAGTTTATATAAAATAAACCATTTCTTATTGTAAAATTTGCGATTGTTGGTGCCATTACCAATTTTATATGAAATAAATAATTTCTAATTCTTAAAAATTGGTGATTTTTTAAATTGGCGTTTTTTTTTTTTGGAATTTGCTTTGATTTGTAAATAAATACATATGCTATTCACAAATTTTTATAAAATATGTCTTTTTTGCCAGAGTGGTGATTTTTAAAACATGTTCAGTTTGGTCTATTACTTAACTATAAATCGACTTACAAGCGAACAACGCTTGAAATGAATTTATTTATGTATATCAAAATTCCACTTTTTTATCGGAAAACTGTGTTCAGCGACGAAGCTAATTCTTTGTTGAATGGATGCGTAAACAAGCAAAACTGTTGTATTTCGTGTGGTTTTTCTATGTTGTTTTGTTTTTTTTCATGTTGGTGATTTTTTGTAAAATAAGCGTTAGAAACACGTTAGTTGTTCATTTTTAAAATTGAGGTTTTATGTAAACTGCGATTTTGCAAAAAAAAAATTTTTCTTTTGAATATAAAAAGTTTTTTTTGTGTTTTTCGTTAAATACGTGATTTTTTTTTTTTGGTAATTTTTAATATTTTTTTTAAATCCCGTTTTTAAATTTTAAATATTTAGGTATTTTTGCATAAAAATTATTAAAAATACAAATCAAAATTTATATTAGAAACTAAATAGGGGGAATTTATGTTTGGCTGCTGCAAAACGCTAAATTGACTACACTGCAGACAGCTAACAAAATGAGTAGGAGAGAAGGAACACACCAAACATCATTGACAACATGCAAAACAACAATTTTTACAATCAACAGCAATTGTTGCAGCTAATACAACTACAACAAATAAAAAAAACACAGGCAGCAGTTCTTAAATGTAAAGAAAACATTAAAATGAATGGTTGACGTCCGTATGAATGAATGAATAACTGTTAACTTTTTTTTATTATTTATAATAAAGTGTAACATATGTAAAGAGTTTGTTTTTACATGGCTTATTGTTTTAGAATGCATATCATGATCAAATAGTGGCTGTTTTCAAAAAAGAAGGTAAACAAATTAGTTCAATTGACTGACAATTTCGTTTAGAGTTGCATAAATTGATATCCACTATAAATTGACATTCACTATAAATTGATATGCCATTCGGGGATAGAAACTGGAACTATTGTGGCATCAAAAAGTTTATAAAATACTTTTAAACTTAAAATACTTACTTTTTAATATTAATAAATATATTTTCAGTTATATTTATAACCTAAAGATTTACACAAATAAATGCTTAAATTAAAAGAACTAGCTTTCCCTAAAAATTTTATTTCAAACAACTTTCTTCATAATATGTTAATCTTTAGCATTTATATATTCCATAAACCCATTGTGCATGTAAAAATTATTGTGTGAGCAATAAAATTTTTATACAAAAAAGTTTTGTTTTTTATAGTTCTGAAAAAAGAACACAAACCAATTTATAACAGACCACCAACATTGAAAATATATTTCGAATTTATTCCTTTAAACGGAATTCATAATCGTTTGGAGTTTATGTTGGTGTATGTTTAGTCCACCCGTCGCCAAAAAAAAAAAAAACAAGAGAAAAATTGATAATTTAGTTTGTTATGATACACTTAAAAAGGTTTTTAATGAGTAGTAGTTTTTGTTTATGTGAAACACTGAAAGAAACAATTCAATAAAGGTAGTAAGTAACATTCTATTTTATTATTATGTGATTTTTAAAAACGGTTTACAAAGGTTATTTAGAAATCTTAAAGCTTACTTGTCATCACTGCTTTGCGTCAAAAGTGCCGTAATGCAAATTGTTGGCAATGTTGCTATATGGCAATACCATAAAAACAACGTATGACAGCTCTTTAAGAACAGTAAAGAACTGTTTTTTATGCTGCAACTGCAAGCTCACAATCTCAATCAATTTCTAATCAAACAAATATTTGATAAATCTCACGATAAAATTATTAAAAACCATAATAATTTATTTTATTACAATATGATTCCGATATTCTCGATGTCTTCTGAAATTTTAGGTTCCATTGTAAGTTTTTTTTGTCAGTGTACTGCTTAATGTATTATTTGCCGAAAGCTTCATTAAAATGGGATATTTCTCAAAACTATACCTACATATGTATATATATATATATAGTTTTCAGCTTTTATAAGCTAATTATGAACATTATTTCAAGTTAGTTTTGAAGAGAAAAGATTTAAAAAAGTATTCTTTGTTGTTTGAAATTGTAATACTGTTTTTTCCTAGTTTTTGTCTTCTTTAATGATTTTTTTTTAATTTGAAACTATAAAACTCCAAATTGTTTTTATATCGACAACTATATATGTACATATATTCGCTATTAAATACAACACGCAAGGGGATGTTTATTAAGAGCCTTCTAGTTATACAAAATACTTTATATGAAAATATATTATTCTATAAAGTAATTAAATTTTATTTATGTTAAAAATTGTAAGTCAAACTGATCTTTCACTTGGCTTCCGGGTGGTTAAGTTTATGACTTAAAAAAGAAGGCTATTTAATTTTATTATTACTCTTTCGCAATTTTTATATTTTAGGTCGTTAAATATTGTCATTAGGTCAGATGCTGGCTTTCCTAAAACATATTTTATACAAAAACTAATGAAAAAGGAAATTTTTATAATTTTAAATGAAATACTCGTATATATAGTAGATGTTTATCACAGATCACCCAGGTGTTTTATGTGTTTTAATAAGTTTAATAGCTAGTAAACATAGTTAATTAGTTACATTTATTAGAGCTGGTTTTAGACGGTATGTATTTTGCAGTGTACTTGTCAGTTGCATGTCTGTCAAAATTAGCAATTTACAGGCAGTTTATAATTTATGCTTTCACACGTCGGTTTTGAATTTCATGTGACATAATCTGCTTTAAAAGACAACAGATGTTTATATTCACAGAAATCGTGACACTAAATTTTGGTCCAAAATAGGTGATATCTCCCATATAACGCCCATTTCTGAAAGACTGTTTTATACATATACTAGGTGTAGGGTATTATATGGTCGGGCTTGACCGACTATACTTTTTTATTTGTTTAATATTAACTACAGTGATGCTACAATATTAAAAACTAAGCAATTGCTAACAACTCTGTCTAAATACCAACCACAGTGATGTCAAACAATCGAATTAAAGCTAAAATTTGACTACATAAAATGTTACGTTTGAAAACTGTGATTAAAGCTTAAATTTTACTTTATAAAGACCTACGATTGAAGCTAAAATTTCCATTTATAGAGTCCTACAAATTAAGCTAAAATTTTAATTCATAAACACCTACGATTAAAGCTGAAATTTGATTTTATAAAGATCTTCAAACGATGCTACAATTTTACTATATACAGACTAAAATTTTTCTTCATAAAACCCTTCAAATTAAGCTAATATTTTTGTTTATAAAAGGCTTTAAATGAAGGTAAAATTTTCTTTATGAAGACTCACAAATTCAACTAAAATCTGACCTTATAAAAACCTACAAATTAAGCTAACATTTGGCTTTATAAAGACCTTTAAATGAAGCTATGACTTTACTATATAAAGACTTTCAAACGAAGCTAAAATTTGACTATAAGATCCACCTATGAAACTAAAATTTGATGTTATAAGGAACTTTAAATGAATTTAAAATTTGACATTATAAAGTCCTTTAATGAGGCTAAAATATGACAAAAATTTCATATATTTTTAAGGCCCTTCATTTTTTCTGTTTCAAAATACTTCCCTGCTATTGTTTTAAGCAATTGGCGGTCTTTTTGACGTTTGTGTTTGTTGTCTTAAGCTTTCAAAGACTATAATTTTGAGGAAATACAGGAGCCATAAAATTACGAAGAACGAACGAAAAACAATAAAAAATAAATACAAAACAACATCTTCATCATCATCATCACATCAGACCCAGCGACCGTGAAGAACCCAGTAAGAGGTGTGTGTGTATGTATTAAACGTATAAAAATGAAAATATCTAAATTTTCAAAGTATTTGCTGTGTTGTCTTTAAAAAAAGAAAACAAAAACGTTCAAGCCTAAAGATCTCGGTTTCAATCGCGCACATTGTTGCAAAGGTCGTTCGTTGCTGATTGCTGAAGAATGGAGTAGAATGTTAGATAGGGATGCAGTTAAGCACGGGCGTTTGAATTTAAAAATATCTCTTCCATAAGATAATGTTGCATACAATGTACACACGTCGTTAATGTAATTATAAAAAAACACACTCAAAACCTAAACAATGTTATTGATCATTTAATGGGAAACCCAACCAGCAAACCAAAACTGTCGCATCACATTTTATATTTACAACATGTTTACGATGACAGACAGACATACTACATACATACTTCTCAAATGACTCATCATTTATTAAGCAGTTATTACATGAATTTTACACAAAAACTTGCCAACAAAACAGGGTATTGAAAGCAGGTATTATTGTTTGAAATGAAAAACATACATACAAACATTTTAAGTTGTAATTAAGGGATCATAAAATTTTTTTTAGGACATTTCTTTACTCAATGTTACATACAGTGGTGGACACAAGATTAGCAAGCACTCTTGGTATCTGTTGCCATTTAAAGCAAATAATTTCTGTTTTTCGATTCTTTTAAACCTTTACTTTTTAAAACTTTTGCCAAACAACCTAAGATCACTTCACTACACTTTTGTTTTTATTAATTTGTTGCATTTCGGTGGTTTCGTTTCCAGAATACAACTACCCAAAAAAACTCTGGACAGTTATTTAGCACTAAATAAAAATTGTATTCTCATAAGGGAAACAAAACAAAAAAACTTCATTTAATTACTAATTTTTAGTAGAATATCCTTTGTTTTAATAACAGCTGCATATCTCCTGGCTATACTCTCCACCAGAGCCATATAGAGCTCTTTTGGAATTCCGTACCAAGTATTTTGGATTTTATTACACAAATTGGCCGAATTCTTGGTTCATACTACCCTTATATGTTGCTCCACATCATTCCATTTCAACACATCAATATTATTCTGCTCCAGGCAACTACTCACTGTCGTTGTTGTGCATAAAACGTCACCTAAGTGGCATATTGTCTTCATTGTAAGAAATCATTGTATTTAAAACTATACTTAGATAAGTATACTTATCCATTTAAATATCGCTCTTATATATATATGACCAATATCATGCCCAGAAAACTTTGCCCATACCATTACATTCTCACCAACGTGCCTTATGATGTTAGAAGTATACTTTGGGTTGTTCAGCATGTCTTTTTTCATCAGATCCAGAGAATATTCTTTCAGAAAATTATTGGTTTTTCTAAATGCTTATGGGTAGAAGAAATCCGGTGCTGTAAGTTCTTTTTTGAATCATGCAACGTACATCAAATGCATCTACGTCAGTATTATTTCATTTCTTCTTATAGTTCTGGAGGAGACATTTTTTGTTACGTTGGAAAACTGTTATTAAAGCTAAACTTTTACTTTATAAATTCCTACAAATGAAGCTTTAATTTGACGACATATACCCCTACGATTGAAGCTAAAATTCGACTTTAGAAAGACCTATAAGTGAAGCTTAAATTTCGCTTTATAAAGTCACACATGTACTAAATATTATTTTATATAAATATTATAACTAATAATTTTTTTTATACCATTTATTTATTTATTGAATCTTCAGATGCTGAAATGACAATAAGTTTTCGAATCTTAATACTAAAAGAAAATAATAAGTCCAGCCAGTGCTAGATTATTATGATACTACAAAAGAATTTACATCCATTGATCCAGTCATCTGTTTTGATATTTTTTATAGTAATTTGTTTGAGGCAGTTATATGTACTTACTGATTGTAAGATTACTCAATATGAAATGGTCCTTATTCTTAAAGAACATTCAGTATCTTGTCATCTAAAAATGACAATGTACAATAGAAATATCTTAAGATAAGTGTATATTAATACAACGTGTGTGTTAGAGAGATATCTCTTGCATCATTACCATCAATAAAAGATCATAAACCATGACTTAGGGAATAAATAAAGAAACTCTGGGACAGATGATTCTGTTCACAAAGGTATTTTATGAAAGAATTTTAGAGAGAGTATGAGAGAGCGAGAGAGTATTACCATCATAAGTAATGTTTTAATAGCAATAAAGAAAAGTAGAAAAGTATAAAAGATGAAAGAAAAAATAAAATGACAAACGACACCTCAGACAGCTTGACAACAATGAAATCTGATGAATACATCGCAGCCTTAATACATTTTAAGCTGTCAAAGCTGAATACGAGGTTTTGCGTTACACTCAACAACAACGACTTTATGAAAAAGATACATTCTAAGTGTGTGTAGCGATTCATATTGTATTTTTTTAGAAACTGTCTTTTTTTGTTTAAAATATATTCATATGTTATATAGGAACAATATAATATTGTTTAAATGTTTTTTTTAGACCTACCGCAGTTTTAGGGAAACACAATACGGGAAATATATTTGGAAATGACAACAACTTATTTTAAGTATTTGAGTAAATACAAAGAATTTATTATCTTGATTGCATTTTGGTTATGAACAAGTTAAGCATTATTGCTGTAAATTTGTTCACATAAAATAAAAATATTCTAATATTTGCAATGTGACTGTAGAACCCACAGTAGATTGTAGAATAAACTACGTCATCAGACATGAAAGACAAAGGTCAGCAATACTGCAAAGTAAAATATATAGTCTTAGACATACGCCATGACCTAGATAAGAACCCTTTTGTTTTCGCAAGTCAGCCAGAAACTTAAATGTTTAAGCCAATTCTCACCTATGAAGCCTACGTTTCTAAATACGACAATGACGCTACACTTTCCACAACTGGCGTTACGACATGAAACACCTACAATCCCGAAGAGATCTTTAAATTTACTTACGTTACACTTGCAGTTAAAAGAGTTCTAGCGGATTTTAGCATAAATAAGTATCCTGGGCCGGATGGTACACCAGCACTGGTCTTGACGCTAGCCCGTCCATTAGCTTAACTTTTCAGCACTATATACCCTGCCGGTAAATTTCCTCTGTGTTGGCAAATTGCTAATGCAACGCCGATTCCTAAAAAATCCTGAAAATTATTGCCCAATAGCAATTTGCTCTGCACTTTAAATGTTATGAAAAGTATGGTTAATTACTATCTTGTCGAATATCTGGAGTCCAACAATTTACTTTATAATTTACCGCCAGTACCGATTTTGTAGGGGTCTCTCTACGGGAGACTTACTAGCCTTCTTATGAGAATAAAGTGCTGGCTCTAGATATTTCCAAAGTGTTCGATAGAGCCTGGCATTGTGCATGGTGATAACTTCTCTCGATTTATATTCAGTTTTCACAGAAATCTTACTATAGATGGGATGTCTGCTGGACTAAATACATCTTTCAAGTGTCAAAAGAAGTATTTCCACTATTTTCAAATGAAAAAAATCATAAATCGATTGTTTTCAATTCAAAATAGTTTATTTTTAGAAATATTTATGTCTGATGAACAATTTTATTATTTAACTAACAAAATAAATCTGAGAGAAATCGATCAAATAATTTGACTGATATTTTACAAGAGGAAATATTGTCCTTTTGAGCAATAACAAAGACTTCAACATTCAGTTCTGTTTGAAGTGTTTCATTTAAAATAAAGAAGTTATATTTCTATTTTGATTTTCCATTACCAAACACTCTTGCAATGGCAATTTTTGACAGAATAACGGTAGTTATGTTTAAAAACAAAATCACTGAAAAAACGAAAGTGCAGCAGCTTTTGTAGTATGGCCGGAAAGCTTTAATACAATATTTTAGAGAAAATCAGCCTGCGTCATCAGTAAAATTCAACTGCAGCTCTTCTTCATAACTGTTTGTTATATGCTTTTGAAACCTAAAATATTGCATGGTATTGGATCTTTAGTCTCACGACGTCACTAATCAAAATGGTATTAAAAACAGTCTGAAACACTTTTCGTCATTGTGTGTGTGTGTATGTGTTTACAATAATAAGAAATAAAATTATATTTAGTCATGCTACATCACTTTATAATAATTTTAATTTTTTGTATTGTTGTTTTTTTTTATATTGTGGCGCTTACTTTGATCTTTTCCCCCCTGTATACAAATTACAAAACTGCCGGCACAACACTGCAATCCATAATAAACACACACGAACAAAACGCACATATGTATGTATGTATGTACATTTAAAATAAATTAAATATTGATAAAGATCACAGTATAGAGTAATATTTGTAAAGAAATGTTGCTAATATAGCTTTAACAAAACTGTTTAATATTATTATTTGTTTGTGTGGAAAAGTTAACATTAGACAAATATTTGTATGATCGATGAGTTGTAATGATCATTACTAGAAATCTCTATGAAATATTTGTAAGTAATTTTATGAAAATTTCCGCCAGGCTGGCGTTATCATGGCAACATTTTCAGCAAACATAAACGAAACTGCTGCCCTGGGGTGTAGCATAGCAGCCAGAGACTCAGACAGCAATAATATTAGCTGCCGTTTTTTCATCTTCTATATTTTATTTATATGCCAATACCGCAAATAGCAGCCAGTCAGTAGCTTATGTTGATTTAACATATCTGCTCTTGACCACCCTGAAGAAAGGAGAGGAATTTTGAGTAAACATCATCAGCACCACCAGCCAGCCAGCCAGCATCATCAACAACAACATGAAATACTGCCTGCAACAATAAATGTTGCCATGATAAAGACAGTTTACACAAACTATATGGAGAGGAGAGTTTAAATTAATAATGATGTGACCGATCATCTTTTAAGCTTTTAGTGTTGCTAGAGGAACACATACAGATGAATTTTCTATTATTCATTCTAGAGAATGATAAATTCCGCATTTGAAAAATTAATTCCTTTTTTAAAGAGAATTTTGTTTTTCAAAACAAAGGTTTCTTATGAAAATCATTCAATATTTTAAGATTTCTCAATTTTAAATGACATATAATATCGGACATCATTTTCGTTGTTCACGTCACGGATTCTTAGTGTTAGTACAAAAAAAAACAGACCGAGTCTGTCCTATTTCTCAAATATGTTTTGCTTAAGGAAACTGCTACTGTTTGTTTTATTAAAGGAAATAAAACAAAAGATACTTTATAACAGTATTTATGGAATAATTCATTGTTTTTTCACATACAGTTAAGCACATTTGTAAAACAATTGGGGTTTGTTTATGTTTTCCACTCAATTTATTATTGTCAAATAGTTGTTAATATAAAATGGCGCCATTATAAGTGTTACCACATTGATTATTTGAAATAAATTACTGGTAGCAAAATTGCATTAAAGAATTAACAAATATTAAGAAAACTCTGGTAATAGTGAGGTATACTTTATATTTTTAATAACTATAAATAGTTGGCTATTTTATGCAATGAAATATCTATAAATTTATCAAGTATAAGCAAGACCGTCTGTAAATTAAACTTATTCCTCTAGAAAGCTAATATAAGTGCAGCTAAAACATCACAAACCTAGGTTATCAAGCTAAATATTTCCTTTTTATACCCTTCACCTTCATGAGAAGGGTATATATAAGTTTGGCATTCCGTGTGTAATTTCCACAATAAAATTTTCCGACCCTATAAAGTATATATATTCTGGATCCTTATAGATAGCGGAGTCGATTGAACCATGTCCGTCTGCCTGTTGAAATCAGTTTTTTCAAGTTCCCAGATATATTCGGGATCCAAATCTTTAATAATTCTGTCAGAAATGCTTTCGAGAAGTTTGCTATTTAAAATCAGCCAAATCGGTTTAGGTCAACCAGAGTTATGGACCAATATATGAGACAACCTCCATAAAAATTTGATATTTTTTGTACATTTTATTGCAATATTTTGAAATATATTGCAGATAATACCATGCAATTTTGTATACGTTGTTTGTATGATAAAAGAAGAAAGTGTGCGGAAAATAGTAAGAATCGGTCCATGATTTCTCATATGGCTTAATGATAAATAAATGCCTATAAAATTGGAATATCAAGACAAAATTCAGCAAAAATAAGTTTTATACAAAAAGAAATCGCAAAACGAAATTTTTTTTAGTTCGGTCCATGTTTGACCATAGGCCCCATATAAAGTCCACTTCCAAAATTCACTTAAATGCGTATAAAACAGATATAATTAATGTTAAACGGCTAAAATTTGACATAAATACTCTTTATAGGCAAATAAATTGTTGCACTTAATTTTATGGTGGTCGGCCCAGAACTGGTCATAGCTCCCATACAAGGACCACATCTGAAAAAGACATTTTTCCCTATATATATTGTATAAATATCGGTACCGACTCAAAACTTTGCACAGATCATTTACATACATATACACAAAAATCATCCCACAAAATTTTGTGAATTTCGGTCTATTTTTAACTGTATGCCCCATATAAAGCCTTCTTCCGAAAATCACTTTAATACTCATAAATCTATTATAAATAAGGGTACCAATTCAAAATTTTACACGGATCATTAACATACATGCCTAAATCAAACTGCTGGATTTTGAGAATAATACTAATAAAATTTTCACTAAGACTGAATAGAAAACACAGAATAAGGATATTCTAGTCCTTTAACTAGTGTAGTGTTTGTATTTCTTATTAATTTTAGGTGGAGGGTATTTAAGATTCGGCACAGCCGAATATAGCACTCGTACTTGTTGTATGTAAGGTATTCAAGGGACTTGTTTAAGATATGATAGACCAAATGAAATAAGACTCAAATATGCAACTTTTTCACTTCATGTTGGTCACATTTTGCCAGCCTTACACAAAATATGTCTACAATACAATCATTATTATGATCGAACATCGTAAATAACAAATAACTCTGAGCAGCATCTGTAAACGCAACATCATTAAGAACAGCATCGCCGCCGCCATCATCATCGTCGTAGTCTTCATCATCAACAAACAGCATCAACAACTGCAGTTGAAATCACATTAAGCGTAGAACAGTGGCAGCCTAAAGCGATTTACAAACCAACCCCATACACCCATCAACATTTATAACTTGAGATGATTTTTTGAAATTAAATAAAACTACTAAATGTCTGTCTGTCTTTCTGATGCTTAGCCTGGGTAAAGCAGTAGCTGGCTTTAAATGTGGCGATGATTCCTGTTTATTATTTTTTGGTTTTGTTTTTTCATAATTTCCAGTAGTCGGAAAGTCACCGTAATGCAATTTTAATAACATTTACAACTGTCTGCGCTAAATCGGTTTATGAATATGTCAGATTGCCATACAAAATAATCATAAATAAAAAAAATAAAATAAATACAGAAGCCACTTTTAAGAATTTCAAAGGAATTCATTAAGGTTACGTTGCTCAAGTGTCAGGGGAAGAATTAAAAGAATTAATGAAACAGAAAAACATGTACATGTGTATGTTTATAAATACTTTCTGGGAGGGATTAATAAATTTCAAAAGAAAACTCATACGAAGGACATTAAAAACTATGAAAAAAAAACATTAATCATTTAAGTAAATAAAGGAAAAAATACATGTGGTTTGTTCCAATACTTTAGGCAGTAAAAACTCCAGTTAATAACTGTTATTGCTTAGTTAAACATATGAAAGCTCTAATATTGCAGTTTAGTGCTTAAAAAACATATTTGACATCACTGTTTTACTTCTAATGGTGCTTGCTGGGCAGAGATGCCACACAAATTTGTCCAGCGAGTGCATAATTTTCTATTCACTCTAAAAAAATTTGTAAATACTGCCTAAATTTACTGGCTTGTTAAGCATACCCTTTATTTTAGTTTCTCTCCGCTGTTAATTTGTTAATAATCCTTATTTCCTTAATATTCTCAAGCATTACTTACTTTCTTTCACAAAATGAGTGGGAATTTATGTCTAGCATATTCATAAATCTTTTCATGTCTTGTGCCCAACATAATCAAATAAATTTCAAATAAATACTAAAAGAAAACTTAAGACGACCCAGTCATTTCACCAGATTCTTAGTTTCTATTCTGGTTATAGTATTTATGTTTGTCTATTTGTTGATTTTCCATATTTACCACCACCTACGCGAGATTGCTATTGAATGGCCTTTGTATTTGTGTATTTAGTTACATGTCTTGCTATCATCCGTATAAAAGTCTAGGTCAGCGACCGTCAACCATTATCATCATCTGGGTATTATAAGAGAGATTCTTTATCATTTTCTACTGATCCGCATAATTGAAAAAGACAAAACAAACATATTTATTCACTGACACTCTAAACTTTTAGGCTTTAGTTGGTTTCCTCTTTTTTTCTGTCAATGTTTGTTCATATTGATAGATATTAAATATTCTTAAGGATTAGGGGCACGAGGGTAGCGGGAAAAGTTCCTAGGCAATGACAGGAATTATCGTTAAAGCCTGCTTCGACATTTTAGTCATCTGATAACAGTTTTATTTTAAGAGTTCCTCTCATTCCTTAGATCGTTACATAGCATTATAACTGATTTTTGCGCCATTTTGGCTCATATAAATTTAATACGAATAATTTTTAATACTTTTCAAAAATTGTATGCACCTGTCTTTCTCAGTTTGAAAACCGGTCCGATTTAAATATTGCTTTATTATTGGCAACAAATTATCAAGAACATTCTACGTCTAATTTTAAATCGCCCCAGTCTTTATTATAAAATAGAAAACAATTAAATTATTAACTATGTTTATAAATTTATTAAATCACCTGATTTTACATACAAATTTGGGTTGTTTATGTTTTAAACTCAATTTTGCATCTCTATTAGCATAATGACAAAAGAAAATGGCACGATTACAAGTGTTGTCATACGGATTATTTAAAAATGCATAAAGGCAGGTATGTAAACGTTATAAGAGGCAACAAACAGAAACATATCCGTCAAACTTTGAAAGTTATTTTTCGGTTAACCCTCGTATTTTGTGTTTAAGGAAGGTGGTGTATCTATGCTGTTAGCATGTTTGTGCGTTGTTATATGGATGTGTGACTTTCAATATTGTTTAGCTTTTAGTAGTATTAAAGTATGCACGCATGCGTAAACCGTATGCTACAGATTAACATATAAATATAACTAACCAAATATATACAATATTTAGATACTTCTAAAAAACAAACAAACTTTTATGTACAATTTTTCTTTATAAGAAAACATGTTGCTAAGACTAATAGCCTGTTCGCCGATCTCGAACGATAAAGTTCGCTTAGATAAGACTTAAGACACAAACTTTTTATCGTATCTATTTTTTTACTAAATCAAGTTTGTTTATTCCACAATCAAGTTTATGTCTTAAGTCTTATCTAAGCGAACGTTATCGTTCGAGATCGGCGAACAGGCTATAACATTTCAAATAAAAATTTCTAAAATTTTTTATATTTTAAGTAACTGAAATTATTAAAAAAGTTTTGGCTTTTTGTGTAAAATTAATTTGTTTTGTAATTTCTATTTTAACTAGAATTAGTTATTTTATTAAATTTTTGTTTTATTTTATAAAACTTTTGTTTAATAAAACACTTTATTAAAACCGCTACATTGTTTACACTGTTGGTAAACATTTGTGTTAAAAGGGAAGTTTGTCTGTCATTCTGCCATAACCATTGCGTTAAATTGACGTTTGTTAATAATCGTTGTTAATTTTTTTTGTTTGTTCTTTACTTTTTACTACGGTTATGTTGATTTTCCTTTTTATGTTATGCACTTTTTGTAGCTATTGTTGTCATATTGATAACAATAGCAACAGAGTTGCCATTAGGAAGAATATTGCATTTTTTTTAAATAAAAGAATAACTGCAGTCTTTGTGGAAATTTGTGTAAGAAATTACAGTCAAAATTTTTAAGTGTTAATTTTTTTAAAACATCCCAGCAAGCCATCTGAGTTCGAAAAGAGTCTTTTCTGACACCTATTTCGGAGCGTTCATGCTCTTTATGAGCCCAAAAAATAATCATAGAAAAGAGGGTCATTACATTCGAAAATGGTCCGTCAGAAAGAGCTCTTATATAATGTCAGAAAAGAGTCTTTTATGAGGGTTTTTTTTGGGCTCTGAAAGAGCTCTTAGATAATGTCAGAAAAAGACCAATGATGTCATCGGCCCATAATCCACACAAAACAGTGCATCGTTAGGGATGCATTGGCAGATTTTGTAACGCTTCTGGCTGCTCTTCACACCAAATACGATAATTTTACTTGTTTACGTATCCATTCCACCATAATTGAGCTACATACGTCGCTGAACACACTGAAGTCACTGAAGTGCTCGATGCACTTACTTAACCGAGCATGAATTTTGATAATAAAATTCAATAATCTGCAAGCGTTGTTCGTTTGCAAGTCGATAAATGGTTAAATTATAGACAAAAATGAACATCTTCAACAGTAATATGTTATACGAAAACAGCTGAGCTGTCAGAAACAACCTTTCTAAAAAGAAAGTTGCTAAAAAAAAATCCGCTTTATAATGATTTCCTAAGCATTCTTTTATTTGCCTACGAAATTTATTGGCACAAGTGATTTTGTTTAAATGGCAGCACTTACAATGATGGAATTGCTGCGGCCATATTTTTAGAGTATTTATATTTATACGCCACCCTAATACTACAATTATAAAGAATAACTTCATATAAGAAACTAATGCCTATTATTAGTCTGAACCTTAAAATTAATAAATTATGAGCAAATATTAATGCTTTTAAGCAATTTCTATATTTGTGATCATATTTCTAAAATTATGAATAGTTAAAGGAAAATATTGTAAAGATTTGGAAAAAATGTTACTGATTTCTCTTCCTTGCCCTGAAACTCTTATCAAATAATCATATTGTGGTAACTCTAACTTACCTAACAGTGCTGCATGTTTGTTTATTATTTGTGTACTCTGTCGTATTTGCGTTTAGCAAATGTTTACGATTTTCATAATAATAAACATAAACCTTAATATATTTTTTTTTACTTTATGTAAAATGCACATCCATAAGTAAGCATTTAAGTGTGTGTATATATGTATACTATTTATTTCAGTGATTGTTTGCCTATGCAGTTTTTAAAGTCTTTTGTTTTGTTACTTATTTACACATATTTTTTATGATTATTTTTTTTTGTTTGCATTATGTGCGGTATTTGCATATTATTTTTCAGTAATATTCGCATCTAATGTGGAGGTGTTTCGTGGAATATCAATTTTCTTGTGCATTTCAAAAGAATAGAATAGAAGTAAATATTAGCGTACATATGTATGTATGTAGGTATTTTTAGGAAAAAAAATATTTGTGGGAAAATAGTTCATTAGTGGTATGGCAAAAAGACAATGTTATATTGCTATGTATGTGATAATAATTTTAGAGATTTTTTTTATATTTATAAATATAAAAAAACAATGAAATCCTAACGTATTTGTTTTTATTAAATCTAATTTTATGATAGTTCTTACAAAAATTAAGCAAATTGTAAATATTACTAGAGTTTTCGTAACAATTTGGGTTTATTTACGTTTTGCTGGCCGTTGTCAAATAGCTGACATCAATCAACCGTAATTCCATAAAGATGCCATATTGCTTATTAAAAAACGATGTTATAGTAGCTTGAATTTAATTAAATCTATTTAAAAATGTTGAGAAAAGTATTACAAATTGAAGTTTAGAATATATTTGTTTGATAAATTGTAATATTTAAATAATTGGACTGAATTTTACATAAAAATTTTTACAAATACATTACTTATGATATTTTTAATTACAGTTTAACCTTGGTGTAACGAATCTTAAGGGGATTAAAAAAACGTTATATCGAATAATTCGTTACAATGAGGTTCGTTATATCGAGGTGAAGTTGCACTTCTATTCGTTATAACGAGGTAATGAAAAATTTTGTATGTATATTAATCATCATCTGCTTACCATGTTATAGCGAACGATTTCCGCTTATAAATCAAAACACATTTGAAGGAAAACACTGTATTTTGTAGTTTTAAAATTTAAAAATAGTATTTATATATTGATTGTATTTAATTCAAAAATAGTTTACATTTATAAAATAATAAGTCTGAGCCAGTGATTAACTAGCTAGATTGCAACAACAACTGCTGCAACAAGCGTACAAGCTCTTGGCACCAATATA
Source organism: Bellardia pandia (assembly GCA_916048285.2). Classification (NCBI taxonomy): domain Eukaryota; kingdom Metazoa; phylum Arthropoda; class Insecta; order Diptera; family Calliphoridae; genus Bellardia; species Bellardia pandia. The sequence continues at coordinate 95,484,506 of OU696533.1, read as the reverse complement.
TTTTTCTTCGAATATTTCAGCCGTTAGTCTAATGCAGTGCTCGTCAAACTTTTGAGTGTGACGGACCGGCTGCAATTTTTCTATTACGTCGGGGACCGGTACCTTTTTTATTGATAATTTTTCAGTCTTGACTCACTCTGCAGACTGGCAGAGTTAAAACCTACCGTGTTTTGTCAAACCAATAAATAATATTGATTAATAATAAAAATTCGTATCTACGCTGTAACAAACACAGAACACTACACGACAGTGACACTTGTTCAACTGGATCAAAGAAACTAAACAAAAGAAAGACACATGTATCAACACAGTGCCTCTTGGTTCCACGAAAAACAAACGGTATTTGTCGTTACTTTTTGTATGTGCCAGTGTTGTTAGTTAGAAGCAAGGCGTCTAAATAGAGGTGATAGCAAATGAACAACTGATCGTTAATTTGAACAGCTGATTTTGTGTTGGAGATGTCAAACTAGGTTACTTTGCTTTGTTCGTTCGCTTGTGTGTTGACTTCATATTTTGACATCTCGGACGTGAAATTGCTAGTGCTACTACCATGTAGATAATTGTACAATGTTTAGAAGTGTGGAGTATACATATAGTCGTATATGTATATATAATCGTTTAAAAAATCGTTGTCCATTTCGCGAGACGCCCTTTGCGGACCGGCGACTTATGGCTGACGGACCGGCACCGGTCCACGGACCACCACTTTGGCGAGCACTGGTCTAATGCATGCTGCTGTCGATTACGAATGTAGGTTTGCTGAAGGCGTTGTCGTTCCAAATACAATAATTTTGTGTGTATCTGTTTCATATAATTTGGATTAATTATTGGAAATCGTTATGAAAAGGTTGTAAGTTGACAAAATTCGTTAAATAGAGGCAAATAATTCTTTCTATTTCGTTAGTCTGCAGTGAATGAAAATTCGTTATAACGAGGCGATTGACAAATGTATTCGTAATAGAGAGATTTTGTATTTTGTTGTAGGGATTTAAAAAAATTCGTTAAATCGAGGAATTCGTTATAGTGAGGGTCGTTATATCGAGGTTTGACTGTGTTTTGTTTTTTTTTTTAATAATTTTCAATACTCCCGGGATACACACACGTATATGTGTGTTTTTATTCTGCCTAAAAAAAGTAGGCTCTTTACTTATAAACACTGGGTACCTCCTACTTTAAAATAATCCGCTTAACACATTTCGTGCATTCTCAGAATATTACATTCTTTGTATTCTTTTTTATTTAAACAATTTGCCTTTAGATTAGAGAGCAGCTCTGTTATTTGTAGGAGAACGACATGAACTTCTCTAGAAAACATCATTAATTACAAAATTAATGAAGACATTTATAAAAATTGTGTAGTTTGTTAACTAAAGGTATCGAAAAAAAAACAAAAAGGAAAACGGAGAAATGTATTTATGTTTTAAGTGATAAAATTGAAGAAGATGAATAGATATTTGTTTTGTTTTGAATGGCAAATTTGAATTCCCGCTAGGAGTTTATTTTTCCTGCTATTGATTTTTATTGTCTTTATTATTATTTAGATGTTTTACCTTAGAAATATTGACTTAAACACATGTTTAAAGGCTTTTCAAAACAAAACAACAAATACTGAATATGTGATTACAGTTAGACAACATATACTTCCATTTATCCTTTAGTTATTTAGAATAGTTGTTTTAACAGAGATTTACTAATAGTGTCTATTTTAAACCTTATTATAAATTAAGTTATATTTTAAACTACGAAAGCTTTAGTAAACTTGCTTGTCAGTGAAAACGCAGTTTAATAAGATTAAAATTTATTTTTAAACAATAAATTCTCTTACAAAATTTTGAACCCGTAATTAAGTCAACATTCTAAATCTACGACATTTTATAAAAAAAACCCCCGGCAATTATATGAAAATTTCTGTTCACCTTTCCCATTTGTTGCCGCTTTGAAATTCGTGTTGATTTTTCCATTTAGCCCAATGTTATACCTACGAGTATATAATTAAATTTAGATTTTCTTGTGTTTATTTATTTGCCATTGCAATTATTTGGAATTTTAAGTCATTTCCTTTTATTGTTTCAATAATTCGTTGCGCTCTAATTCTCTTTAAACATCAAAGTGTTGAAAGCCTTGCCGACGCCTATTCATTGGTCTATCCTAATGTTTTAAAATTATTTGCCATGAAGCTACCTGTTGATGCTGTGTATAGTATAATAACTATATTAATTTTGTTTTTGAGTGTGTGTTTCTTTGTTTTTGCAAGTGTTAAAAATAATTTGTTATACTCATCATTTATCATTTTCAAAAAGTCAACATTGTTGTTTGTGTGCGCATTGTAAATTGTTGCAGCATGTGTGTCCAATGTGAATTGAAATTTAATTTTTTGCGTTAATGATTGGTTTTTAAGTTTTTTTGCTTAGATTTACACCTGATAATTTTATACGGTCTTTTGTTAATCCAAAATGTATGCAATTTGAGTGCAAAGCAGCAAATCTGGGTCGATTTGGTCATAGAGATTATGTAATTTGCTTTTTCATTTTAGGGTATTTAATTAAAAATCAGCTGTATCTAGCAAAGTATTTTTATTTCTAAATTATAGAAATATAATTAGTGTGACCACCTCAATTTTGAGCGAAACCAGGACATTTTTCGAAAAAAAGTACTAAAATCCGGAACATTCAAACTTAAAACCGGGCCATTTTTTATGGGAAAAATATTTATTATTCAAGTTAAATTTAAACAATTATAATGTCTAATCTAATATTCTGTTGCTTTTTGTTTAAAATCGTATTTATTGTGTGATGAAATTTGCTTCAGCAATGTTGGGGATTCTTTCAAAAAATTGTAAAATTCAACGCATTCGTACTTTAAATTATATTTGAGAAATATTATATGCTTCAAAGTACCTAGCTTGAGTTGCGATTTTTCTTTTGTCCATAATTTTGCGATCAAGGAAAATATACGCTCTACACTTGCAGATGTTGCTGGCAAACAAAATATAAATTCAGTGATTCGCGCGAAGCGAGTGTACGGTACATTCTTACTTTGAAAATGTTTGAAACATTCCACCCAACGTTGATGTGGTTTAGTAGAACGTGATTTAGTAGGAGGATTATTTTTATTCCATTCGCTAATTTTGTCTGGGGTAATAAATTTCAATATGTAATCAAACTCGTCAAACAATGCTATATTGTTGTCTTCAGGTTTTAACCATTTCTTTTCAACCATAAATTTGATCGTTGTTTCTACATCTTTCCAATTCGGTGCAGCAACGAATCCCGTTTTGTTTAAGTAAAAATAATTTAAAAAAAATAATAAATGCGACCTTTAAATTTCTTTTCTTTAAAACTGCAATGACTCTTTTTTGTCATGAGCCCAAAAAACCCTCATAAAAGACTCTTTTCTGACATTATCTAAGAGCTCTTTCTGACGGACCATTTTCGAATGTAGTTACCCTCTTTTCTGAAGGTTTTCGGAGCAATAATGATTGTTTTTTGGGCTCATAAAGAGCATGAACGCTTCGGAAAAGGTTTCAGAAAAGACTCTTTTCGGACTCATATGGCTTGCTGGGGATATACATAGACACTTGAATTTTAAAACGATTCATTCAAAAGAATTAATTTCCATTAAAATATGATGCGATTGTGCCAAATTTCAATGAAATAGACTGTTTTGTTGTTTAAGTCCATATATTTTTTATTTAATTAAATTCAAAATAAAAATCCGGGCCATCCGGGGGATGTCATCGGGACACCGGGACATTGGTCCAAAACCGGGCCATGTCCTGGATTTTCTGGGCCAGTTGGTCACACTAAATATAATCATACTACTCAAATTTCCAGCTCTGATACATTGACAAGCTCTTAACAGTGTTACCGGCTAAACGTTCACTCAATAACATCCGCCATTAATATATTTTTTTCTTTATATTATTTTGTTATGGTCATTTGGTAAATTTTATTAGAAAATTTATTGTTTAGCATAATGTTAGCTATTAAAATCAATTAAGAAATATCGGGTAAAAATAAGCAATAAAAATAAAAATCTTGGGTGGTCAAAAGCATTAGACAAAGGAGTATGTATATAATATGTGTGCATTGTTCAAAAATCAGTAGGATTAAGCAGACATAAATTCATGCATATGTACATACATACATACATACATATATATGGTTTATGTTCTAACATCCGTATTTTGTTTTGTAATAATACTCCCATTATTCGTAAGTGCTTTTAAAGTAATACCGTGGAATAAATAGTAGTAGAAATAAATTAACAATATTAAATAAAACTAACTTAATGTATATAGGCAAATTAACGCGTAGGCTGATAATGAAATATCAACAGACTAGTTGAAAATGTTGGTGATATTGATGCTAACTTTAAGTAATGGAAACAACTAAAAAAATTGGCAGAAATCTGGATGAATTTAAAACCCCTAATTCTCCACAACTAGAATTGTTAATGTTATTTAATTACTTACAACAGATCGTAAGCTCTAAACTGACATAAACAACTGTAAGAATTAAACCAACTAATATTAAGCTCAAAAAACATCAACGACTATGAGCTGCTGATGATGATGATGATGAGAAGCTTATACCACAAACCAAACAACAACAATAATATCACAGCAATAACGCAACGAACCAAATAGAGGACCACCCAAGTTAGACCACACACATGGATTGATGGCATGTATGACGAAGCAAACCATCCAGGCCCAGCTTAACTTTTAAATCACAGCACACTCACTCACACACACACACATGGTCGCCGCCGTAGTTAAGGCAAATTATTTTCTACACTCGAAAAGCCGCCTTAACACAAAGTACTTCATCCACATAATACATGTGTGGATGGATATGTCTGATACTGGGGTACTTGATTTATTGTATTTTTGTTTGTAGTAAAGTAGAGAAGAGTAGCGAGCACAAACCCCCCTTCTCTCACTAAAACTAATACATACTAGTTTGAAATTGAATTTGAAAACTAACTAAAATAAAATTAAGAAAAAAATAAATGTTTACTTTATTGATGTTGATGAAGGAAGGAATGAATGAAGGCCCCAAAGGCATAATGCCAACAAAGTCACGCTAATGGACAAATTTAGAGATTTAGCTACCTCACCTTACCAATACAATTCATATACACAACATTATACATACATACGTTTAATTGGTTTGCCGGCAAGTGATGTTATTTGAAAATTGTATAAATTAAACTTATCTTAAAATGTTCATTATGATTGTGGTCGGTATTGTAAATTAAGGAGAAATTCAAAAAAATTATGTAAAAATGCAGATAATCATGACATTTTAATTAAAGCAAACGCAACAAATTATGGCATCACTGGTGGCTATTAATACGGCAACATTATAAGACCTCAGTTATGTATAATTCAGTACTATTGTTTTTTGTATTTATCCTGGGAAAATTGTTTAAAGTTAAACTTATGTCAAATCTGATGATTTAGATCATACTCCTGCCGATAATATATGTAAACAGACTGCGGTAGGTCAATTCCTATATCAAATTGACTAGGCCTTTGATCAAAACGGTCTGTTGTACTCAGTAGACAGTACTACAGTTCAGACTATAGACAGTGCAAAAGAAGGTTTGTCATCCCAGTAATATGTGTGCAGAAAGAAGGTCAGCCATTGATGGAAAAGGAGAAAACAAACACTATGTTGACTCGGCATACCAGACTACCTAACAAAGATGATAAGTAGTTATTTAACAAACAGGAAGTTATGTTACAACACCGATGACGGTATTGCAACATATATTGTTATAGCAGGTGTTCCACAAGGCTCGGTGGTTGGCTCCTTATTGCGAAAAATTTTGCATGACGTCGTCCACATGCTTAATATTCCAGAGGAAGGGAATATAATAGGCAAGACACTTAGATAAAGTAGTACTGATCTCTAATGAAGTTGTATGGACATTAAGGGACTGGATGAAAAAATGCTGGGATAGAGCTAGTAGAACTTAAACAGGAGTAGTATTGACTACTGGTAGACACAAAAAAGAAGATATGCAAATTATAGTGGGAACACAGCCAATAACATCTAAAACTCAACTGAAAAACATTGAAGTTATAAAAGATGCAAAATTAAACTTCCATAATAAGACATTTCCAGGAAGACCAAAACAGTCCAAGAGAAAATAATATCCACAGTGGTCAGCTCTGTGATTCTTTACGCTGATCCCAAATGTTCAGGTACCCTCAAAGAAAAATCCACAGCACGAAAATTGCTATCAGTATACAGATTATCAACCCTACGAGTATGCTGTTCTTTTCAAACAACTTCTGAATATACAACGTATGTCATAGGACGAATGAATCCTATAGACATTTTTCATCTGGACATGAAGGATACATAAGTTACAGTTTTGACCTTGACACATATCCGCCATGTCCACACCAAACAGAATATCCAGAGCATATGATGTTCTAATACCCACGTTTTAAGCAAGTTCGACAAATGGTTGAACAATTTGTTGGAAGACAATTGAATACTCAAAATATAGAGTATGCAACATAAGAAGGAAAATTGGAAAGCAATATACGAATTGATAAACCATATCCACAAAAAGCTAAAGACAGAAGAAGAACGGAGACGAGAATAAGCAATAAGAGACACATAGTCTAAATAAGGCTATCCAACTCTGCGATGCAATATCTACACGACAGTTCCGTAGGGATTTAGGAGGACGAAGGCCACGGATGTCTTATGCAAGATTTACACCTGCCTAATAAAAAATCTACAATCAAAAATGCTACAGTCCAGACTTTCTTCAATCTAACCTAACTTCGGTTGAATGGAAACCAACGTTTAACCAAGATTAATCCCTCGATTAAAGGACGTTTATCAAAGCGTTTAAATTGCTGTTTATAAATCTTGAAATGTTAAACATTTTATTTTTAAATTACCCTGTTCTGTATATTTATGGTTTTACCCCAAAGTGGCCATGAGTGTATTACCAGTGGCAAGTAGTAATTATTACATTAAGTGCGGTTTGGCATGTGGAACGATATATAATATAACCAAAACAACTAAAAACACAGCGACGACCACGATGTTGATGATGACGACTACCAAGACCAAGATAACATGCTACAAATGTTTTTTTTTTTTTACAAAAGTAATACAATTTGGTAGACGTGTTCCTGGTATAAAGCAGCAAGAGTTGAGAGCTTTACATGCAGAGAAGAAGAAACAAAAAAACAAAGATACTTAATACTTACGACTGATGCCTACTTTTTTATAAACATTTGGTTAGCGGTTGGTAAAAGCTTAACAACCAGCTGAGCTAAGCAAAAAAAAAAAAAACGCAACAATTCATAACCGAGTGGCGGCCAACGTGTGCGATGAGGTCTTAGATTACAATAACATTATTGACGGTGACGACCACAACCACTACGTCAATGACGACGACTGCTGCTAGTGTAACAAACAAGAGTGTATTGTCATTTAACTTGTCTGCAATCTTGTACAACAAACCATCACAAAACACACAAAATAATAATAATATTATTATTATTATTTAAGACAATAATATACATACTACTATGTTTAAGAGTCCTACCTCTGCACCCTGCTTTTTAAACCTTTTTCGTATAATTGAGCTCTTAAATATTTTCCAACTAGTTTTATACTCACATATTACTCATTTCCTCTCTACGCCGATCTGATCTGTGTGTTCCTATCAATTTGTGGGGGTTTTCTTTTACGTTATTTTCTCTCATTGTTTTTGTTGTTTTGTTTTCTGTTTTTTTTTTTTTGTTTTGCTTACAAATCTCCACTTCCCGCCATCATAGATAATGGTTGGTGGTCTTTTACATGATATAAACAACATCAAAACAACTTTGAATCTATAAATTAAGACATTATATTGCAGCGGTCGGTCCATAATATTAAGATAACAAACTGTAGTGTATAAGTATGGCTTGGTGAGATAGGTATTTCTTTGTAATAATGCAACGAATATGGAAGGCTGTACAAGTTGTCTTGATATTTATTTTATTTGTATAAATTTCTCATTTTAAATTAATCTTTCATTCATATGATAAAAAAAACACATTTAAAATGGTTAAAGTTATTCCTTTATTTATGGTTCCTGTACAATAGTATTTAATTTTCCAACTCTGGTTTAGGTGTTATGACATTCCCATCCTTGCAGGGTATTGCCGTATATTCAGGCACTAGTGATGCCATAGTATTTTCTGAAACATGAAGCGTAGATACAAGAAGTATTACAAAGATGTTTATGAAGACCGAATTCCATTTTATTTCAGATTTATGTTTTTTTAGGTATGTTTTTGGTGGAAAATGTCCGTCAAAGATTTCGTAAATTTGTTATTAATAATTAAATTGGTACTAATATCAACCTATTGTTTATATGATATAATCATTGCACTTTCACACTCATTATAATAAACTAAGTTTACCTGTTGAATTTGTAGTGAAGGGTATAAAAATGCGGCATGAAAAAAACTCAAAATAGCAAAAAACATTGAATTACAATGCAAGCTTCAGTTGAATATCAAAAACGGCATAGTACAACAGTAACAGCAACAACAACAACGATAAATGCCTAATAGCGGCTGCAACAGCAACTGCAATAAAACATCAACAACTGTAGAGCATGGTTAAACGTTGCTGGTGGTCGTTCAAGTAATGCCAGACTTTTCCTAAATCCAACAAGGTATTGTAAAATAAAAAAAGATTATTTTTTGGATAAATCGCAAGTCTTCAGTTCTTTTTGATTGTTCAATTTTAGTTTCAATCGTAGGTCTTAATGTTGCTTAATTTTAGCTTCATCTTTATATTGTTCAATTTTAGCTTCAATCGTCGGTCTTAATGTTGTTCAATTTTAGCTTCATTCGTAGGTTTTAATGTTGTTCAATTTTAGCTTCAATCCTAGGCCTATGACTTCTTAATACACCAAAGCGACATCTTGCAATTCTACTCTGGCAGCTTATTTAAAGAGAGTGGGGTTTTAGTATGATTTTGGGTGTGTGCGTGTTTATGTTTGTTTGTTGCACTCAGAGACTTAAAAATGTTTGCTCCTCACACATAAACAAGAAACAAATTCATTATTATTGCTGTTATTGTTGAAGTCTTGCAATTTCCTAAATGACAATGAATGTTTATTATTATTGTGTTGTTGTTGCTGTTGTCGTTTGTTATTGTGGATGTTGTGTGTGGGGGGGGGGGGGGTTGATTCTGTGTGTTCATAGATAATATTTATACCGGTATTTGACTTGAGGTTAAATGGAATGGCATTTTTCGTAGCAAGCGGAAGTTAAGTGAAGTTATATTTAGAAAATGTGTTTATTTTGTTGTTGAAAAGAAAATGTACAAATTAAAAAAAAGACTTAATGAAAGCAATTGAAGGAGTGTTTGGAATTCATAACGATTTTCTTTGAAAATACACAAATTGTACAGGTATATTTTTGCTATAGTGTCTCTGATTATCTTGTATATCGTTTATGTGTCGACTTTAATAGTTCCCCAAAGATGATTGATTGTCACTACATTTCGAAAAATAGAACTATTACTAGGCTTCTTCGTATCTCCAGTAACCTAAACTTCTTTGCAAACCCTATATTATTCTAGTATCATTTAAGTTTTTTTACATTCCACCTTTAAGACCTTTCAAGGAATCGCCACAGTGTCCATAAAATTCTGTGAAACCATATCAATTGTATGCTTTCAATTGTATAAACACATTTCTTTTTTTATTATATTCATCCTCTTATTTTGCCATTAAAACCAATTCATTTCGAACCTGACTGGAATTATGATTATCTGTTCACTACAAAAATCAAACAAAAAAAAAAATATATATTCATTCATGCCTTCACATAAAGACTTTAAATTATGCAAATGTTCGATTTTATATACGCATTCATATCATAGATCGACAACAATAACAAAAACTATACGTTTTACCACCCAAAAACAAGCACATTTAAATATCTACATTTTTATTTTATTGATTTCATAAAATATCTTTGTATCAGATGCATAAATTTGGTGTCTTTGAAGTATTTAAAGGAATGGTGAATGTGGCACTTTAAGTTAAAACGAATTTGTAATTTGCTACATACATATATATTTCTTAAAGATTCTTGATCTGTAACGTAATCAAAAGAATCAAGAAAAGAGAACGATCCAAGTCTCACTTGGTCAAATGTTGTTAACCAAACTTTATCAACTAGACGGCTGTATTACCGGATGGTTTTCCTCTGGAAATTTGTAACAACTTCGTCTAAAGGTTTAGCCACTAAGAAACGACGAAGCATCAAGTGAAGTTTCCAATCTTAAACGAAACTCAAAGTGACATTCAGATTCAACTTTCAAAACTTCGTCTAAATGTTGGCCCACCAGCAAAAATCATCCAGCAGTTCTTACATATTGAATTTAGGCATTCCATCGTCACATAAATTGTTAAAATTTGTTGTTCTTTGTTAGTCCAGGTTCGACAATTTTTCTTAATGTCCATCACTGAATTAGTCTATAAATTAATGGCCCTAAGTAAATTCTTGATATAATCCTTAATTATAGTTCTCAGCAGATATGAATAATGATCCTTCGTTCCTAATGTTGCTTCATTTCAATTACAAATAACAATTTTTTGATGTTCCTGAATTTAATCTCTCACTTTTGATAACAGCAGTAATATTTGCAGGTCCTATTGATCAATGTAACCGCTGAGATAGAAATGCATTTTCCATATCCTTAATATTCATGATAATTCGTTCTTGTAAACCAACAATTATAAATTCTAGTAATTCTTTCAAAATTTCCCAGAAAAGTTTCCGGATTAACACATTCACTTTCAATTAGATGAGCAATATTTTCCATTGTTGGACTTCTATTGGTTCTATTGGTTTTGAACTTTTCTTCCAAAGTTGCTTCCCAAATTAGCTTAGTATCAATGATTTTTTACAAAGATCGCAAAGTTTTTACCAAACACCATGTGTTAATGGATTCATTCGTGATCGAATGAGCTATCGTATCATAAAATAATTACGATATCGAAATTATGATAAAATGTACTAATTTTCTTGCTTGATATCGAATGCCATAATCTTAAATAAGAAAATTACGATCAATTTTACTCGATATCGAATGCGGTAATTTGGCCCCTGAGTTCTCTTTTAAAACTCCGAAAAAGTTATATTTTTTATTGTTTCACTGTAAGTTAAGAGATCTTTCCTGAGGATAACACTTCAGGACTCTAACTTGGCAATTATATTCCATGTGAGACTAGATCGGATGTGATGATTCATTTGTTGCGGGAACGTTTGTCTCAAGTTGATGTTTAAGTCAATTGTACAATACACTTTAGAATTGTTAAAAGCTTTCGTTTAATTACGACCGACATGTTGGAAATTGTTAAATGAGTCTAAGGTCTCTTCCATCCCCTATCAAGAATAATTTCTACTAATAAAAATAGTATTTCTTTGAAATCATTAATCAGCTATTAAATCACTTCTGCTGTTTTTATTGGCCCCTGACTATTGTAACCGTTCCAAAGGCAATAATGTTAGCTGTTTTTTTCTAGATATGAATGGCTGCATAAATAAGTTTTATTGGCATGACCAATACACTTCAATCTAATAAATTTGTTTTTAAAGTGTAAAAATAGTTTTTTTCTTCTTGGTCAACAAAAAACAACTAAATAAGTCCTTAGGAAACCAGCATATAAAGTTTTAAAGCTGAAACATTAAACCAAGTGGGTGGTCTAGATGATTTTTATTTCATTTCTGTTTCAGTTTCAGTTAAAGAAAACCTTTACCTAGACAATTGCCAAAGACAGCGTCATTATCAGCGTCTCCAACTAAGTCATCGTCGTCGTGGTCATCATTATCATCATCTTGGTTGTTTTTATTGATGTTTTATTATTATTTTTATTTGAGTATTTTCTTCTTTTTTGAGGGAGAAGCTTTTAAAGCATAATTGGTTATACCAAGTTAGCCAACAACAGCAACAATATGTTGCTTGTTTGTTTGAAGTTTTCTTGCTGTTGCTGTTTTTTATGAATTGGCGTCTGTGTGGTACTTCAGCCATTCACATACATACATTTATACATGTAGGAATATATAGGAGGTCATACTTAAAAGTAAAAAAATGTGAAATATCCCTCTGATTTGTAAGCAATTTGTGATATTTTCGTCAATCCTTTAAATATGGGCATTATTGTGTTAAATATCGATTCTAAACTTGTTGATTGTGAAAAATGCAATGTTGGCATCACTAAACCATTTTTCATTAATATTATGTTTCCACGACGACTTGAATCACCTGCTTCGCCTTCTGAATCATGTTTATGAAACATGCTGTTTACATGACTAATAAACTTGATTCGATTTGACAGTTGTCTTTAATAAACAAACAGAATAAAAAAAAACAGAATTTACAATATGTGGAAAATAATTTTTTTTAATTGACAAACAAAAGTGAGTGGAAATTAGTTAGCTTATTTGAAAAAAAACATACATTCGTACGTATTTACTTTCTTTACTTCCAGCAACAAGAAAATAATTTGCTTTGTTTACAATAATATTAAATTTTTACAGCTAGTGCAGATAAACTTGCGATAAAAATTAGAGAAGAGTGCAATTTTTCGTGCTTCGCAAGTAGATTCAATATGAATCTACTTGATTCGCTCTTAAAATTTTGTATGGTGAAGCAAGTTGTTTCGCACATGATTAGGGTGTGAAGCATGAATAGAGAGCGAAGCATGTGCCGTGGAAACATAGTATAAGAAGAACACGTTTGACATAAAGCAGTAATGCCAAATATTGCTGAAATTGTATTACATATACCTATACTGATGCCGATATTATTAAACTTCAAATAGATTAAATTTACATTTTAACCAATATAGACGACACTTTTACTAAAGACAATATTTTATTTTATTAAAATTATCAATTTAAAATAAGTGAGTAATTATACAACAACAAAAACATCAGTTGTGAGAATCTCCAATTTTACGAAAATAAATTATAATACATGAAATATGCAATCAATATAACAAAAACAGCAACTTAAAAAACTGCTATTTTATTTAAACACCAAAATGTCACAAATTCTTCCAATTAAGGGGTATATACATATATATTGATTCGCAAATTCCACATAAAAGCAAACAAACTTTATAAAAACACTAACTTAAAAAAATCGCAAATTTTACAAAACTAAAGCTGATGTAACAAAAATGGCAAATTCTGTCAAAAAATGTTTATTAACAATTAAAAATCGCTAAATTAGCATTTTACAAAAAAAAACGCCAATTTAAAAAAATCGTTAATTTTATATAAAAATATCTCTAAACAAACAAAAATCACTAAATTCTCAAATAATCTCCAATATTAATAATAAAAAAACCAACTTCTCAAAAACGCAAATTAAAAATTTTTATTATAAAGGGTCCGCCAAATAACTTTTTTTTGAAAATGCTATAAAAAAAAACTATTGAATATTTTCTCAAATTTCTTTTTGTATTTGAAATTACAATCCTTTCGGTTAATAATGGAAAATAATTTCATTCAAATGGTTGCCTCGGCTGGCCAGACAGTAGCCTACACGATCGGTCCAATTTTTAAGCACATTATCGATTGTGTGCAGCTGTATTTCACCAATGACTTCACGAATATTGTCCTTTAAAGCGTCAATTGTCTCTGGCTTGTCGACGTAACACTTGTCTTTGACGGCACCCCACAAATAATAGTCCAACTGTGTCAAATCGCATTTCCGAGGTGGCCAAACAACATCAGCTCTGCGGCTGATAATGCGATCTTCAAAAACAGGGCGCAAAACATCGAGTCTAGCTTTGGCTGTGTGGCACGTAGCGCCGTCCTGTTGAAACCAAATGTTGCCAATATCCTCCTCTTCAATTTTTGTGAAAAGAAATTCGTTTCACATGGCCCGATAACGATCGCCATTGACTGTAACAGCCACTCCTTGTTCATTTTCGAAGAAAAATGGCCCAATTATGCCACTGGACCAAAATCCGCACCAAACAGTGACTCGTTTTGGGTGCATCGGCTTTTCAATGTATGCGTGCGGAGTTTCTGTGCTCCAAATGCGACAATTTTGCTTGTTTATATACCCGCCAAGAACAAGCTCATGCTTCATCTGATGATGGATGGTCAGTTGGCTTCAACTCCTGAACCAATTGGACTTTGTATGGCTTCATACCAAGGTCTTTATGCAAAATTCGTCTCAATGATGTCTCTGAAATGTTCAATTGTTGAGAACGACGGTGAATTGATGTTGATGGCGCTTCACGCACACTTTCTGCCACAGCAGCAATATTCTCGCGTGTACGCACTGTTTTTGGCTTTTCACGCTTTGGTTTATCAATGAGGATGCCAGTTTCTTTCACTTTTTTCACAAGATAACGAACATACGGAGCTGACGGTGCTTCCGTACGCAATTTTCGCACACATTCTGCAACATTACCATGATTTTCAAAGTAATGTCGCAATATTTCCCAGCCTTGTTCAAGCGTATACACAACCATATTCGTTTAGCGGAAGGATAAAACTAATTATCTGTCAAATCAGACATGAGCTAAGTGTTACCATTCACGAAATAAGCACTAGTTGAAAAAAAACGTTAGATGTTATAAAAACCTTGATTTCCCAAAAAAAAAAACGCAGATTTATAAAAAATTACACACAATTTCACAAAAAAAAAAACATCCTTTATATATAAAACTCCAGTATCACATAACTAAACTTTTTCACAAAAAATCATTTGCTTACATAAAATACCTGATCCAAAGAAAGCAAAATTAAAAAACGCTTTTTTAATAAAAAGGAAATCTACAAAAAAACGCCAATTTTAAAAATCACTGATATTGTCTATTTCAAAACTCAAATTAAAAAAAAACCCAAAGTATCACAAAAAAGTATTTCAGAAAAAAAATCGCCAATTTCACAAAAATACCTATTAAAAAATCCACAAATTTCCAAAAATAAGTCGTTAATATCAGAAAGAAAGAAAACAAAATTTTACAATAAAAAAAAAATTTAAATATAAATTTTCCCAAATTTACATAAATTTACAAAAAAAACCCAGTTTCACAAAAGCGCCAATATAAAAAATACGCATATTTACAGCTAATTTATCATTTTCACTCAAAAAATTTACATATTAAAAAACTTTTCATCAGCCCCTCGCATATACC
Organism: Bellardia pandia; assembly: GCA_916048285.2. Lineage (NCBI taxonomy): Eukaryota > Metazoa > Arthropoda > Insecta > Diptera > Calliphoridae > Bellardia > Bellardia pandia. Next base: position 95,469,299 of record OU696533.1, on the reverse strand, counting down.
TACATATTTTTGTATGTATCAATAAATGTACGAGTAGTATTGGAGTATTATGTGTTTCAAAAGTATGTGCGCGCCAGCGTAGTTTTAACGTTGGCAAATTTGTTAACATTGTTGTTGCCGTTTGTGTGGCAAAGTATTTAGTTGACTGTTTTGTTGTATTATACTAAGAAATGTGTGTGTGTGTAAAAAGTAAATTTATGTCGGAGGATTTGTTGACTTAAATTGTCCATTTGTTTTCAGTTGTATTTTAGCTGTTCTTTTTTTTGTCTTCACTTTTTTTGGCAGTATTTTAAAAGCTAATGCCACACAAGTTGTAGTTTTATTTATGTTGGCTTTTTAGCGTTTTTTGTAGCGTTTGTATTTTTTTTGTCTTTCTAAAGAAAGCCCAAGTCATAATCATAATTTACGTTGAAATTTTTAATTTAAGCATACAACTGTGTGAGAGTTTTGTCTGTATTGTTTTTTATTTAGACATCTTAAAATTGTTAACCAAAATAAGATCACAATAGAATTGTTATAAAATTTAAACAGTGTGATATAAATACATAAATTTAAATGCTTTAGTTTATTTATAAAACAAAAGATAATTGGTGTTGTCAATTTAACTTTTTGTTTTGTTGAATATGAACTTCATTACATTTCTTTACAGCTAACTTTCTTCGTTATTTTGCTGTTATTAACTTTAAGTGGTAGCAAATTAGTTTTAGAGTACTACTTTTTATCTTTCCTTTGATGTACAATGTTATTTAGTCACTTGTGCGACCTTTTAAAATTTTGATTAAAAGTTTGGAATGCTGTTTGATCCCTCTAAATCCTATATAGCGGTGGACACGAGGTTAGCACACTTGGTATTTGTTGCTAATTAAAGCAAATGTTTTTTGTTGTTCTTTATTTTTTAAAACCTTTACTTTTCAAAAGTGTTACCTGTTTTTTTTTCTACAACTACCCAAAAAAAAACTGTGGTAGGTACATATAAAAATTTTATTCTCATGCGAAAAACAAAAAGAAACTTCATTTATTAAATCTTAGTACATACATATTTAGTAGGTTATTCTTGTTTTTAATAACAGTTGCACATCTCCTATTTTCTTTGAGTCTCTTTCTTATAGCTCTATGCAGACGAATTTTGTTGAAAGATCGCTTTGAATTGCGGCGGAGATCTTAAATGGGTCTGCCAGTGAGGCTCTGTAAATTAAAAGGTCCTCTTTACAGGTTGTTTTTTTGGGACTTGAAGCTTTTGTAATTTTTATAGATAATCTTCCTTGAGCAAATTTAAACTCTGAACTTACCGAAAAAAACCAATATAATAACAATATTTCACGTTCTAAATTATTGTCCAGCTCAAATTGCCTATTGAAATAGCTCTTACATTTTATAAATAATTCTTTTAAATACTTTTCAAATTCCCTTTTACTTCTACAACGCCCCTGGTTTCTTTTTATAAAATTAACATAATTGTGATAATGTTATAAACATAATTTTCTTAGTAATGACTTCATTTAACTCATCCTCTATTAAAACACACACACCGACCAACCAGCGCACAGTGGCGCCATTTGAGTTTTTTCGTTACAAAAATCATATCTTTTGAACCGAATAAGATAATTGAACATTTTAAACAGCATATGCTGTAAAATATAACACAAATGTATTTCCGTTGAAAATAACACAAGTTATTCTGTTGAGTTCTAAATAAATCCCCTTTTTGTGCGACTTTTTCAAATTTGCCAACGGTAACGCTGCGACCAACCATCATACAAATTTAACTTTAAAAATTAAGCAACTCTTAAAACCCTAAAACAGCTTTAAAGAGAATGAGAGAGAGATGAAACACACACAACCAGCGTTGCCACTGACAAAATGTTTTTCCTACCAAATTTAATTTCAAAAACTACCAAATCGCGTGTCAAATTATTTGAAAGCAATGGCATTTATATAAGAAAATATATTTATTAAAAAAATTACAAAAAGTTTATAGATAACAATGTTTATGAATATGTAATAATAATAATTGTAATAATGGAAGTAAAAAAATCTTAAGTATATACATACATACATATTTGGAAAAACTTTTAGTTTTTAAAGTCTTTTTTTGCTGACCATATATACTGCGAATCAGTTTTATTTATCATTTCCTTGCACATCATAGTATTATTTAAGGAACATAATTCCAGTCTGTTTCGGAGTTTTGTTTTTACTAATGCTAGTGTCGAAAAATTTCTTTCCGCAGCTGCTGAACAAATTTAACTAGATCGCTAAACATATTTTCATTGAGACCATTTTTAATTTTGACAACTTTTTCCCAAAAAACATCAATCTCCATTTCATCATTCAAGTTGTGATCACTAACTCTTAGTAAATTACAAAATTTTATTGCTATCTACCAACTACTACCAACTACTCGAACTTTGATAAAAAAGGCAGAATTGATTTGTCATTTTTAGATAAAGTTTCAGGTGGTGTTATTAATTTCAAAAATTGCTAGTCAGATCTATCAAAGTCAAATCTTTTTTTAAGTTGATTTAAAAATGCAATCTAAAACTGCACTATATTTCAACTATTTCATCATTCTCAAAATGTTCTCTTAAAAAAACTTCTGCTTTTGCTTCGATAAAAATGGTCTCACAGAGTTATTGTTTTAATCACTTGTTTCAGTTGTCTTCGATTTTTTTTATAACGAACCTTTTATTATAAATAAATATAAATATTATGCTCAGAAAGATAATTGATATAAAAGCTGATGGGTTTAAGTCAAACATATACTGATTGCCATGGATATAACGATTTTTATTTAAGATCTTTTTTCAAATTAAACTTAGTTAGATTTGACAAAAAAAAAAAAAACAAAGTTAAAACTGAAAATTAAAAAAATGTATTAAAATAAAACTGACATTGAAAAAACTACCAAATTCACGACCAATCCTACAACACATTTCAAAACTACCCAATTTGTTAGGTACCTACCAAGTACGGCAACACTGCACACAACATAAACAGAACGGCAAATAACTAACATTACAGTTATATAGAAAAAAGCAAATAGCAAATCAAAATGGCCGCATATAAAAAAAATCTAACTAACATTTAATGAGAGCAAACAGAACGAGAGAGAGAGAGAGTGTGTGTGAAAATAAACAAAACAATGCATTTATATCTGATAGATATATTGTGTTTGTGTGTGTCTAGTACGCTAATAAAGTTGTTTCGAGACTAAAATCGTAATATCTCTATCCAAATGTTGAAAAGACAACTGCATCAGATTGAAAACGATCTTCGGTCGAGTAACACGTTTTAGCGGTTAAAATTAAATTTGTTTTAAATATATTTTTTTCTACTTTTTAAAGAAACAACAACAAAAAATAAAAATATCTCAAGAATACAATAAAATATTTTATACAAGTTGAAACACAATAAGGAATATTCTACCAAAAAATTTAAGTGGCTTAAGAAATATGTAATTTTATACAAAAAAAGAAGTTTACAAGACAATTTGTGTTTAAACAAAATAAGTGAAGAATTTTTGGAAAATTTAAGAATTATAAAGAAGCCCAAACGAAAGTAATGTAATGGAATACTCTTAAATTAAAAAGAAAAGTACAAAATAAATGCTACAACAAATTTACCAACAAGAGAAGAGCAAATAATAAATAGCTAACACGAGAATTTTTTAGTTTTACTACTAGTATATACTAAAATATAAAACAAGAAAAAAATCGTAACTTAAAAGAAAATAAAAACATCAAAATAACAACGAAAACGTGACAAAAACAACACAAAAATAAAACAAACAAAAATCTTAACAACTAACAAGTAGAATAAGTAATAAAATGTTTTGAAGCCTACCACACGAAATGAAATTAAAACAAATTAAAAAATAATAAAATAGTTTATGTGCAACTTAATTTTTTTATTAAAATTAACAAATAAAACAACATCAAAATCGCTGAAAATAAATGTTTTTGTATATAACACAAACTTGGCAGCACTGTGTAAAATAAAGTGGCTAATGTGGCGTTTTTAGGAAACTATTTTCAGCAAATTTAAAACAAAGAAATTGTAAATTGTTATAACAGAAAATAAAAACATGGTTGTACCCACAATGGATAGTTTACCACGTGTACCCGATACACATGGAGATGTGGTCGATGAAAAATTATTTTCCGATTTATACATACGCACCTCTTGGGTGGACGCCCATGTAGCACTCGATCAAATCGATAAGGTGAGTTGATTCAAAAATATTATATATAAAATAGTGTAGAGGCAATAATAAGTTATTGGAAAATCCTTTAACATTCGATCTATTATTAATGAAATAGATTGAATTTATATAAATTTGCTATTAGATTCAAGATAGTTCTTTTTTAAAACAACATTTCAAAACCCTGTAAATTTTCAATATATTTTATTAAAAGAAATAAAAAAATAAGAAAAAAATATTGATTAAATAAATTTAATTTATATAAAACAAATAAAAATCTAATGTAAAACCTATAAAATCCAAGCTCTAACTCAAATATTAATGTTTTCTTGTTATATTAGATTTTTAGACTTAAAATACAAGAATTTAGACCACAACTTTCCCTATAATTGTTTTTTGATTTATAAAACACTTGCTGATAAATATTAGGAAGTTTGGAAATAACTCTTAATTGCAACTCATAAGCTCTAAAGTTCAGAAATTCGTTTACAAAGGTTTCCTGATTCCCTGATGATTTTGAAGCAGATTTTACAAATAAATTGGAATTTAAATATTTTTTGCATTATAAAATTATAACTGACTGAGTCTTTATATACCATAATATATCATTCTAACAAGATGTAAAATCTGGAAACATTCAAGTTATTACAAATTTATCAATCTTTAACAGCTTCAGATGACTTTTAAAAGATGTAGCTCTATTTAGGCTAACATTTCAGATTTAAATAATAAATCTTTTTAAGAGCGCTGGAATAAAGCTATCTAAGCAATCTCAAGCTAAAATTGCGATTAAAATATTTGTTTCCTTAAAAAATTTCAAAGGAAACTTAATCAAATACCAAGTAATAGTAAATACAATATTTCGTAAATACATAATATTTGTGTTACTTGTTATGAAATGTAACTAATGTATCATGTTTTAACCCTTTGAAATCGATAATGAAATTGAATAAATATGAAAATTAACACTATAATAACCCGCGATCCAAAATAATCCCAAATAGTATTGTTATTTTGGTTTACAGTACAAAAAAATTTCCATAAACCAAAATTTCAGTTTGAGTTTTTAGGCATTTTAATTTCCACTAAAATGTATACGTTATATTATAAGGAACATTTTTGTAAAGTTTCATTAGAATAAAATCATAAATTTATACATAATGCCAAAATTTCCAAATTCTTAAACTTTTACCTTTCTTTTTATACCCTTCACCTTCGTGAGAAGGGTATATATAAGTTTGTCATTCCGTTTGTAATTTCCACAACCCTATAATTTTTTTTAGTTCGGTCCATGTTTGACCATAGACCCCATATAAAGTCCACTTCCAAAATTCACTAAAATACGTATAAAATTGGTATAAATAATGTTAAACGGTTAAAATTCGACATAAATAATCTTTATAGGCAAATAAATTGTTGTACTAAATTCTATGGTGGTCGGCCCAGAATTGGTCATAGCTCCCATACAAGGACCACATCTGAAAAAACATTTATCTCTATATATATTGTATAAATATCGGTATCGACTCAAAACTTTGCACAGATAATTTACATATATACCAAAAACATCCCACATAATTTTGTGAATTTCGGTCTATTTTTAACCGTATGCCCCATATAAAGCCCTCCTCCGAAAATCACTTTAATACTCATAAATCTCATAAATAAGGGTACCAATCCAAAATTTTACACGGATCATTTACATACATGCCAAAATCAAACTGCTGGATTTTAAGAATATCGGTTCATATATGACTACATCCCCTACATAAGGTCCACTACCGAAATCCACGTCAAAATTCTAATATATATCTTAAATATACCGTTGTTGAAATTCGACGTGAAATATCATCATATGCATGAAAATAACTGTTCCAAAATTTAAGAAGATCGCCCCATAATTTTTCATATCTGCCATATAAGAACCATTTCCAAAAAACAAATAAACCCACAAAAATGTTTAATAAATATCGATATCGAACCAACTTTTATATGCATCAGAAATTTTAATTCAAAAATCATATTAGTATCAGTTATACGGCAATTATTCTGTCAGACATGCTTTCGAGAAGTTTGCTATTTAAAATTAGCAAAATCCGTCCATAAATAACGTAAATATGCGCAAAACTCCGAGACAACCTCTTTCTTAAAAAAAACTTAGTGTATTAATATTGTTCATCAACAGATGGCGTTGATCAAACAGAGTGTTCGAAAACTTTATGTGTGTTCTTAAACCGTAATATAAGTGTGTAAAAAGACAGTGTGTTCATTATACCCTTTTTTAAAATTGTGTTTGTGTACATTTAAATAAAGACTCGTTATACATATTTTCTTCAAACTACTTGACGCTTTTATTTTGCAATTAAAAAGAATCCGGTTTATTTAAAGGAAATAAACCACCGTTTTTGAAAGGTAAAAACGTAACAATATTTAAAAGGTGAAAACGTAACAATATAATATATATATATGTACATATGTATATAATATAATTATGCATCCACAACAAAGGTGAAGGGTATATAAGATTCGGCATAGCCGAATAAAGCACTCTTACTTATTATTTAAAATTTAAGTATTTAACACTTTTAAAGCTTCTTAACAAATTAAATTTGTCAGTATTAAATACTATACTTTCTATTTAACATAATTTCTTGAACCTAAGTTTAAATTTAGCTTAACTAAGCAATTAAACCAAGTTTGAGTTAATGTAAAATGTTATTTATGATTATTTTCAAAATTTGTTAACAAACATAAAATTGTTTGCTATAAAACTTTGTATTAATATTTTACAAGTTAAATAACTGTTTCTTTTTATATTTTGTCTCTACTTTAACATAAAATTATGCATTGAATTCCAAGTTTTAAAACAATAAAACATAATAAAAAAAATTGTTAATGATCTGTTAACTTTCGGATAAAAAAGAACACAAAAAACGTGCTTTAAATATTCAATTTTAAACATTTCTAAACACTTCAAAATTTTAACAAAAAACTTACCTACAGCCATGCTCCTTAAAAACACATTTTTAAAATGTTTCTTTTAAATTAATATAATTAAAAACCATATCATATTTTTCGATGAATTAAATTAATATGTATACCTACAAAGCCCAAAAAAAAAGACCACCCACTAAAATAGTTTAAAATAAATATATGTATGTATATGTACATATGTATTTAAATCTTAAGAAAAAAGCTTAAAAATAATGTTATTTGTGTGTTTTTTTATATTTTTTTGTTTACCTTTAATTGAGTCATTAAAATAAATCGTTTGCGGTTTGACAGCTTTTTTATAACCGTTTTTTTTCTGTTTGTTTTGTTTTTATTTTTACTTTTTTTGTTTTGTTTTTGTTGTGGCGAAAAAAATGCCACCAACAAATTCCCAATAAAAACAACAAACAGCAACAGTATGCATAAATAAGTAGTGCCTAAAACGAACAAAAGCAAAACAAAACCAAAAAAAGGTGTATAATAACCCAACAATCATTGTTGTTTTTGGAAAAGACCCCACTCCCCAAAAAAACCGAAAAAAATAATAGTAAGTGCATTTTAGATCAATCCATAATGGCAATAAATTGATAGCTTGCCAAACAAAAATAACAACAACAACACAAAAATACTTACAAGAGCTGCTGTATACAGGAAGACCACAAACGTTACTACTTGCCTCAAAGCTGTTAGAAACATCCCAGGAACATTCGAGTTCAATGTTGTACACTCGAAAGAATGTTTATGTATAATGTTGTAATACATAAAGCTTGAATTATTAAAGACATCTTGGGCACAATTTAGATTCATGCCATTATAAAGTTCTTAATATTTAAATTAGCTGTTAAATTGATTCTGGTTCTTAGGATTAACCTTTATATATGTAGTATTGTAAAACATTAAGAAGGATTTTTTTTTAGCAAAACTCGAAAACAATTTATGGAATTAGCATTTTTTAAGAACAATTATTATTTTTATTTGAACTGTTAATTTTAAATCTTTGATATTTCTTTATGGTGCAGAGGCTTAGAACTCAAAGAATTCTGATGAGAGAAAGTGGTGTTTCTCGAAACATATGTAAATTCAACAATCCAGGTTCGAATCCCAAGCCAAGAAAAATTATCAATAAATTTTAATAACAATTTGCATGTAACAATTCCTACCTTCAGTAAAAATAATTTAATGAAAATTAAATTTAATGAACTCGAGCCTAAATAAAGAAATATCAAAGATTAGCATTTTTTTGTAAAAGTTTGATTTTTTATGAAAACATTTTTAGCTTTGCTTTGGTAAAACTTATTTGTTAAGATTTTTTAGTTAATTTACAAATTTTTATGAAATACGCGATTTTTTAAATTGACGTTTTTGTACATTTTTGTGAAATTTACGATAATTTGTAAAAATATTTGTTGTAAAATTTTGGATCTTTGAGAACTGTTGGTTTTTGTTTAATTGACGTTGCAATATTAGCGATTTTATAAAAATTTGCGTTTTTATAAAATTTGCGTTTTTTTTTTGTATAAAATAAGCTATTTTTTTTTTGCAGATTTTGTTGAAATTAGCGTTATTGCTTTTTTTTTTTTTGAATTGACGTTGAAAAATTAGCGATTTTATAAAAAATAGCGTTATTGTAAAATTTGAATTTTTTGTTAATTTGATGATTTTTTGTGAAATTAGTTTTGTGTTATCTGAATCTGGCGATTTTTTTTTTTTTTTTTGCAGAATACGAATTTTTGTGAAATAACGGATTTGCGATTTTATAAATTAGTGTTTTTTTTTATGATATTAGTGATTTTTAGAAAGATTGAAGATTTTTTACTGTATTATTTAATTTTGTTAGCCAAATTGATATTTTTTATTAAATAGGCGGTTACTTATAAAATTAGCGATTTGTTTTGACATTCCTATTTTTCAAAATTGTTGCTTTTTGTGAATTAGGGGTTTTTTGCGATATTGATTATTTTTTCTTCAGTAATTGTATTGATTTTTTTATAATTTTTTAAATAGGCGTTTTTTCATGTAATTTTTTTTCCGTTGTAAAGTTAGCAGTACTAATATATAATTAAAGTTTTTTGTGTTAAAATAGAACATTTTATGAAATAAACCAGTTTTTTAATAGACGTTTTTGTTATTTATTGTAAAATCATCATTTTGTTGGAAAATTAGAATTGTAATGCAGAATTCCTAATGTTTTTGTTATACATACATACATATTAGAAAAAAAAAATTAAATAAGCGTTTTTATAAACAGGCGTTTTTGTTTCAAATCATAATTTCGTTGTAAAATTAGCATTATCGATGTAGAATTGGCGATTTTTTTTTTTTTGTTAAATTTTTAATTCTTATTTGGTAAATCTGAAAAATTACTTTTTCAAATAGGTGTTTTTGCTTATATTATTGTAAAATGAAAGTTTTGTTGTAAAATTTGCAATTAGGAGTTGGTTATATTTTTGTTAAAATAGAAAATAAATAGGCGTATTTTTATTTCGATTAATAAAGTAAGTTTTCTTACAATAAGATTCCTTTTTAATGCTGCTGCTTAAGTCTAAAAACTTTAAATGAATCCTAAAAAAATATTACAATCTATTACAAAAACCATTAATTTTTGGGTGTAAAAGTGATCGCCTCCACCTAAATAACAAAAAAAAACTTTACTGCCACAACTACTATGACTCGAACTACATACAACTCAATTGCCTGATGTTGATGATCGTGGCTCTTATTTTCGTTTTTTTTTTCTGTTTTTTGTTCACTCTGTTTCTGTTGTTACATGTATTTTACGTAAAAAGAACACACAAAGTAACAGCTACAACAACAACAACAGAAACAGCGAGAGAAAGGAAAGATGAAATGGAAAAAACACATAAACGTAAATCCAAAATAATGAAGACATTAAAACGCTAAACGAACACACACAGTCAGTGAGACAGATAGACAGACAGTCGGCCACAGAGAAAAGATACACTACAATACCAATACTTTATATAAAGGTAGGTAGGTTTGTTATTGTTGTTGATGGCTGGTATAGCCATATATTATAGCCCATTCAAAGCATCTTAACTACTACAACAATAACTGCCATTAAGAATATCATGATGATGTTTAAATTTTACAGACATCCACTGTGTAGTGAGTGGTAACCACACCAACCCTAAAGCTTAACATCATTATTAAGGCTTTTTTTGTTGTCGTTGAGTTTCTTCTATAAAAAAAATACACAAAACAAAACAACAATAACAAACCTTTAAAACCTTGGAGCTTGCTTTCATACATATACAACAAACACTCAGAAACAAAGATCAGTTTGTTTGTGTTGTAAAAATTGTAAATGCGGTTGGCGTTTGGAGATCTTGCTGCTGCTGATGATGAAAATGAGCCAGAAGATGATGAAAAAGAAAAATTGTTGGTTGGTTTTATCGCTATGTGGTAATGCCTAGACATACCTACATGTATGCATTACAGTTTTATATTAAAAGCAATAAAATTTAACAGAAATTTAATCAGTGAGACCCCCATATTATTATTTTTAGCGAAAGAATAATATTGATAAAGTTTAGAAAATGTCGCCGAAGTATATATTATTATTTATTTTATTATATCATGAATCCTTAGTTATGTTCACTATTTGAAACCTCAAAATGCAGTTAAACACTATTTAGAAGTTGTTATAAATACCTACATTGATTACATTCTTAAATACAGTAATAATGCATCAAATTATCTTATTCAAATTATCAATTCTATTCAGTTGTTAATAACAAAATCACTTAATATAACAAAATAAACGAAAATTACTGGTCTTTAGATTGAATTTATATATTACCACTTAAATTTACATACAATCACTCCAAATAAACACACAAATTCAATTGAAACTTTTATATTATAGAAAAAATGTTGGAAGTTAAACAAAGCTTTTTTCGAACTGTTTCATATACAAAATATTTAACCTGATCCTTACGAAAAAAATAAAACTAACCATATAACAAATAACTCTCTCCTATAACTCAATAAATTAATAAACATTGAAATTGGGGATTTCTTACATTAAGTTTCTATTTATTCTAATTAATTCTTTTTATAAGATATTTTGTTAAATATACATACTACATATGTATGATTCTATTTAACATGCCGTCTTCACTTAACATAATACCTAAATATATGTACATATGTAAGATTTCAATATTAATACATAAACGTAAAATTCAATCTTACACAAAAATGTTCAATCACAATTTGCAAAATGGCGGGTCTATTCCATTTTCATAGTGAATTTTCGCAAAGTAAAATTCATTGTTAAACAATTGTCAAAGATTCTACTATTGATATGGCAAAGTCAAAAAAGCAAAACCTTCATGTTATTCAAATTTGCCACTGTTGGAAAACGAAGTTCTTGTTAAAAAAAAACTGTCGATTTTCAAAGTATGAATGATAAATTATGATATTTGTTACACCTCCTCCCTTATTTAATTTATTACACTATCCTGTATTTAAAAATATCTTTAAAGCCCATCAAAAGAAAGTTTTTAAACATCTAAAGTTTTAGATTAAAACAACATTAGTTTTCCAAACCACCCTTTATTATCTTTTTATTTACATAAAATGCATTTGTTAAAATTCCTTTAAAGTCGAGCGGAAGTAAATTATTAAATATTTAACAAAATTAACTATGTATATGTAAATAAAACACTTCTTTTAAAAACCGACAATTGCTGTCGTTACCAGTCGTAATAACAATCTTCAGACATAAGTGACATTACTTATACGTACACATGTACACGCACTCAATAAGAAAATGTAAATAAACATGTACATACATATTTATGGATGAATGTATGCAGGTATGTAAATATAAATGAAACCCATCACTCAATATGCATAGCGGTTAAATGGTGGAAGAAGACAACACAAAAACAGTGAATGAAAAACATCAACAAAAAAACGCTGAAAACAGATAGTATTTTGTAATAAACACAAGAAAAACTACAAAAAACCAATTGAATTAAATCCAAATTACGTTTACGTTTTATACATACATACATACATACATACAATGTGTGTAGCGTACGTATGTGTTTATTTTGCGAGATGCTGAAAATTACTTTTGGCAGTTGAAATGTTTCTATAGGTATACATACACATTAGTATTTGTTTTTAATGCTACATTTTGCTTGTTTCTGTGCTAAAAACGAAGCAACAAAACAAAAAATAAAACTGTTTATAATAATAACGTCGAGTATACAATTCATGCCCAGTAAAGATTGCTTGCTGGTTGCCGCCTGGCTGGTTGTTTGCTGCTCGCATAATTTAGCTAGTGTGTGTGTGTGCATAAAATAATGTTTGTGTGCAGCCGTATAGTGGCGACAGTGACCACCCATGGAGTCTTGAATAAAGCAATTACAGCAAAAAAACATTCAAAATAAAACACACATGTACAAAAATGGAGCTGCGTTCATAAACATTTTTTGAACATAAAAACAAGTAAGAAAGTATAGTCGGTCAAGTCCGACCATATAATACCCTACACCCAGTATATCAATAAAACAGTTTTTCAGATATGGGCGCTATATGGGAGATATTACCTATTATGGACCGATCATCCAAAGATTTAGTGCCATGACTTCCGTGAATATAATTAAATGTGTGCAACTTTATCTCGATATAAATACGTTTAAAAGATTTATGGAGGTTAAAGTGATTTACGAAGAGGGTCTTATGTGGGAGTTTTGACTATTTATGAACTGACTATTATAAAATGAGTTTCATCCTAATTGTACATAAGAAACTCATTTTTGTTAAATTTTATTCGGATACCGACATTTTTAAAAGAGTTATGCTCTTTTAAGTGATTTTCGGAAGTGGGCCTTATATGGGAGCTACGACTAATTTTGGACCGATCGTCATAAAATTCTACCATGTTATATGTATGTACGAAACATATTTGTGTTCAATATTATTTGGATACCGACATTTTTAAAAGAGTTATGCTCTTTTAAGTGATTTTCGGAAGTGGGGCTTATATGGGAGCTACGACTAATTATGGACCGGTCTTCACGAAATTTGTAGATGTGATTTAGCTTCATTTATTACTCATTTGTGGTGAAATTTGTTTGCATACTTGCATAATTCAAAGATTTATGATCGGTAAACCCCAATTTCGGGAGGGCATTTGTATGGAGGCCAGGTGAAATAATGGACCGATTTCCACCAGTTTCAATTCCATCCATCCTTGGGCCAAAAAAATATCACGTACCAAATTTTATCGCAATATCTTCAAAATTGCGACCTGTACTCTGCGCACAAGCTTTACAAGTACAGCCAGCCAGACGGACGGACATCGTTAAATCGACTCAGAAAGTGATTCTGAGTATGCTTTAAGGTGGGTGTTGGACCAATATTTCTGGGCGTTACAAACATCAGCACAAATCCAATATACCCTCCCCACTATGGTGGTGTAGGGTATAATAATCGCGGGTGTAATTCGATTTTTTCTAAAATTTTCTCTCAACACTATGAATAAGAAAAGTGTGTAAACAAAAAGAGGTGTAAAATAAACAATAACGGTTTTTTTTCTTCTTTGGCATTATATGCAAAATAAACATGTCTGGCAATACCCATGAGAAGAAGAGTTGTCAATACACAGGATTGCAAAATTGGCAATTTAAAACTTAAATTAACCTTAAACAATTGCTAAAATCCGAAAATAACTGGAGTTTAAGAAAAATAAGGGAACTTTCAAAATATTTTAACTATGCATTATAGAATGTTATAAAACTAGACAAATAAAAATATTTTAATAAATATACGTACATATATTAGTTTTACTAAAAATAAATATACACCATTTCTTAGCTAGCCATTTAAAATCTCTTTTCTCCTGCGGCTTAATACAAGTGTTCCAGGTAGATAAGAAATCAATACAAACCCAACAAAAAGCGCGATCTGTACCTATAATTTTTTTCTTTTGGTTTTTATTTCTGTTGGCATACTACTGTACATAAAGACACCACCAGCTAGCTATCTTGTTGCTAAAGATTTCTGTTGTATCTGTTTTACTGTCCACTTTTTCCTGCCGACTTGCTGTCAAAATGACGTTTGTATTGTAAAGATTGAATACATGCATTTTTATGCTTGTTTTTGTGTATTTTAAGCAAACTAATGCAAAAAAACATTGTTGTTATTTACAGATTTTTGTTTATATTAACAGAAATAAAGACAGACAAGCTAGCAGCCAGAGAGACACTACCGTGTTGTTGTTGTCGTTTTTACTGTGTTGCACATTGTTTAAGGTTCCATTGAATCATACGAGTAGTTTAAGTATATGTTTGTATGTCTGCCATGGATTTACATAGTTAATGGATGAGGAGGTACAACAAAAATTGTATATTCATTCGTAAAACAGCAGCACCAGCAACAATAAAAAGTAAACAGTTTTTTGTTCGTAATTTTTTTGCGGTCAAACTACAAGTAGTACGTGAGTTGTGATAGACATGACCAAAGTACATAAAACACAAAACAGTAGCTAAAGCTTCAATAATAAAGTTGTTTACATTGTTGCGCCTTGCTGGGATTTCAGTTGATGTTTTGTTGTTCTTTTTTTTCATTTTGTAGGTAAAATTACTTTTATTTTTTAATTTCTAGTGTTTATTTGAGTAAAGACTTGAAGAAAACTCTTAGATTGAGCCGTAAGAAAAATAGTACAGATACAGGAATGCAGGGCGCTTTGTGGGTGTTTAAACATATAAATATGGTAATCTGGAAAGAATTCATTCACTTGAAAAAATCGTAACTTAAAATTTTTTTAAAAAATTTTTAAATGCAACAAAACAAAATGAATTTTGTTACATTTTAAAATCATTTCATATAGGTAATATTTTAATACTTCTATGAGTTTAAATAAAGAAGAGCAAATTTTATTTTAATTTTTTTACAATTTTTTTAATTAAGTGTGAAATTAAAGGGTTTAGGTAGGTATTTTGTTTGGAATTATATTTTAAAATCATTTGTTTTCTTTTGTACCTATCTATGTATGTAAGTATATAGGTAGTTTGCCTATTTTTATAATTAATAGCCCAATGTTTGTGTTTTTCCTTTGAGAATCTCGTATTTAGTGAAAATATTTATAAACAAATATGGCGCTTAGCAGGGCATGAAAAGTCAGTACATACTATTACATTCAAAATTTTAAACCTGCACATTTAAAGCGTTTACTGAAAAAAACACACGGTGGTTAGTTATACATAGGTACATATATAGGCATTATTCATTAATTTATGATTTAAACAAAATTATTATTAAATGTGGGTTAAAACATAAAAAAAAATAAAAAAAAAATATAAGCAGGGTTGGTAAAATCAGTATTATTACACATTTTACAGCAATCGACCTAATAAAATTTACAAATTTATTTACAATTGAGACCTTATATTATTAAATAGGCCAACATTGTAAGATGTATATTTTTAATGGTGGTTACAAAAACAAAGAAAACAATTAAGATTTTTTTACAGCCAATTTTACAAATGTTTAGAAGTTATGTACAGTAGTGGCCATATCATATGCAACTAAAATTTGGTTTATAACAAAATCCCTAAAACTTTATTCCGGGTAAAAAGAAAATTTAAATTGATGAATAAAATCAAAGGATATTTATTAATAAATAAAATTAAACACAACAAATTAATACAGACTTCATTTTAAAAACAACATAAATATTTTTTTCAAAAATCTTAGGGTTACGTTCGGTCAAAACATATGCAACTTATAATAAGAATCACAAAAAAATACCTGCAAAGTAAAAAATATTAATATTTCGTTGCAAAACCTGAATTCTTTATCACAGCTGCACAACGACGTGGCATAGATTATATTAAATTAAATAATATCTTTGATGGAATTGAACCCCACGCCTCTTTTATTTTTATGAATAACTCGTTCGCATTTCGAACGTTATTACGGTCAATTCCCTGATTAACAATTTCCCAAAGGTATGTATGTACATATATGCTTGCTGGGTAGAGTGTGTTAATGACAAATTTCAGTTTTGTGTGCCTTTGTATAGACGACATATTTTAAAACATTTTTATGTGTTATTTTTATAGGGAGAAGTGGTGTTTAAAATTCCTAGCCAAAGATCAAAAGAAAGCGTATTCAAATATGGAGAATACACACCCTTATATGATCAGCATAAAAAAACCAACATAAAAAACAACACGAACGCTGTACTGTCTTATTTATAATTTAATCCCCATTGTAAATTTAAATGAATGTTGTTATCAATGTTCAAAACATTATTGTAAAGGCCCGCATACTTTAAAATAAATTAAAGTAACAATAAAAAACAAAACTTTTTTTATCCAACTTCCGAGAATTTCCTAAAGTAACTCCAAATATTCTAGAAAGAATGAAAGACACACAGCAAGAATAACACGCCTACAAGAATTTCCGGTTTTCAAAAGATTGTGTGTTTGAGATTAAAACAAACAAATTAGAAACATTTTCGCAATGAAACTACTACATACAGACTTCCAACAAACCTAAATAAATAATTATAACATTTTCTGTTGTTTCTTTTTTTTTAGAATAAACTACCGGCTTTAATAACACAGTGTAATAAAGTAATCAGTTTTATATACATACATATGAGGTTTTTTCCAAATTATGAAGACATTAAATTTAAAAGAAATAATAAGAAAACACACAAAGCGACCACACTCTGCGTTTTTTTTTTTCTCTACATATTTGACCGAAAATAACACAAAATTACGAAAAATCTTTTTAAAGAACTTGTATATACTTGTATGTATGTACATATGTATGTATGTTTGTATATACAAAAACAACAAATCATTTACGTATACCGGAAAGAAAAGCAAAAAAATAAAACAAAAACTATACAAAAGTAATAATAACACATTCTGTAAAATTCATGAAAATATATAAAAGCCAACCATTCAGCCAAAACGTACCAAATGTTTTAAAAGATCACACTGGTTAACTTACCTACCTGTTCATAATAGTAGAGTAGTGTAGTTTTGAAAACAAAACAAAAAACAATTCCAGCCTTACCTGATTTTATTTATACACAAATGTTTAAGTAAGACATTTATACTCTGCTCGACAAAAAAAAAAAAAAAATCAAAGATGATAAACGTACGGTGGGACAGACCGACGGACGGACAAATGGTGGAACAAAACCGACAGCTGTAGGGACAGACCTTAAGACTTGGTTATTGCTATTGTATTGAGTTTTATAATAATGAAAATAAATTGTACTAAAAAAACGGAATAAACAACCATGGCATGATCATCCTACTTTAGAGAAATTGGAAGTATTGCTCAAAGTTGTAGTTTGAAGAGGCCGTTAATGTTTCAATTCAAGGAAATTGTTGTTAAATGTTTTCAAAATCGTAAATCTATTCAATTTCTGCTTTACTAATGCCCAGATCTGCAATATTTTTTCATGGTTTAACGTTATATGCAAAAATGTATGGCATCACTGTTAACCATTTGCAACAACGTTTGTCAAAAACTAGAGTTGCCACTAAGCTTTATTGGAAGCACTACAGTTATTATGCTAAAGTGCGGCAATATTACGCATAAGTCGTAGAGTTATGCTGAATGTATCATATATTTTAAATGTTATTAATGGTGTTACATGTTCTAATTCTTTAATAAATGAAATTCTTTTCAACGTTCCACAACGTCCTACCAGAAATTTTTATCCATTGTCAATAAGATTTTTGAGATCAAACTATGCTGATGCTGACCCACTAAGAAGGATGTGCAACACATTTAATCAGTTATATAGATTTATAGATTTTTCATTAGATCCCAGTCTTATAAAACTTTATTTAATAATGTATTTAAACTCAGATATCATTTCTGAATATGCGCCATAGTGTTCTGGTTTATATGTTTTAAGTTTGTTAATTTTTAAATTTTTGTAAATGTCTGTAAGGAATAACATCCATAGACAATAAATAAATAAATAAATAAAAAAAAAATGCAATTAATCTAAAAATTAATTTATTAAACTTATTTAAGATTTTAACTATTCCGTGCATAAATTTGCTCCAAATATCTTTGTTTTCCATTTATGTAAATTTAAACAAACATTTTACTTTGGCCCATTTGAAAGAAAATCGTTCAGATACGTAAAGCCGTTACTAAAAATTAAATTGTTAACTTTGATGTCTTGGCAAAGCACTATGGGCATCTGAGGCAAACAGCACCCTATTTAAAAGAGATGAGCAAGTGAAAAAACATTTAATGTGAAGCACGATCATTATTAGTCACGAACAAACAAATTCAAGCACGCTCAGGCAAGTACAAATCTTACAAACTTAAATCTTGAGGGATTTTTTAAAGAATTCTCGTTATTTTTTTCAATAAGAGCATTTTTTCTTGAGTAAATAAGCGTGACTTGAAAAAGCAACTTCACTTGAACAACTCTATTCGAAAAGCAACGAGAAGATGTTACGTTGTTGCCCCATAAAGGTGGTCGACATCAATGCATTTTTTATTGTTGAGTTTTGTTGCTACGATAATGTTGTTTAAGCCATAAAAAAAATACTAAAATGCGGGTCGCTGTTGTAGGTTGTTGTTGCTGGTTACTAAAACATCTTAATAAGAAGAATATCACATACACACGCACACACAAAAAACTGGCTTAAAAAATACAATTTAAAAAAAACTACAAAAATAAGAAATAATTTCATTGAAAAAAAAAAAACAAAAAAAAAATGCATGTATGTAAAACTTTTAAAGCTTCTTTTGGTTATTTTTTATGCTTTCAAAGGCGCACGTCATGGCACACGTTTTCAAAACAAAAAATTCAAAGTAAACCACAAGACTTTAAAACCGTTATAATGTATAAAAACAAAAATCCGGTTTATTGAAAATCATCAAACAAATGAAATTACATCAAGCACTAACTTAAGCAATGTATAGACGGTCGTCAGATATTACAACGTTGTCCGAAAAATGTTCAGAAAATGTCTAACAACCGTGTGAACTTAAAATTTTTGTCTTCCAACGTTGTAAGAAGAAGCATTTTTAGTACATTGCAAGACAAAAATATTGTCAGACATCTAACAATCGTGTAAACACAAATTTTTGCCATTGTCATTGTTTTAAGACAATTGTCAAACACTTTTCATTCTCATATGTGAAAAGTTTATGCATCTGCCAATGGCAGCATTGTCATAGAAATTATTTCTAAATGCAACTTTGTATATACATACATACATAAATAAACAAACAAGTGTGCATTAATAACATTTTGGAAAAACCATTTTCGGTAGACAGATAAATTCATATCGTGACAATTGTGTGCCAATAAAATTGTTAGCTTTCTTACAATCGTCTGAACTGACAATTCACCTTTTACTAACAATTTTTCAATGTCAGTACATAGCTAGATCTAACAACGTTGTAATATCTGACGACCGTCTATACATAGATTTACTTAAACTTGAATGCCCTTATTCATAAAACTTACAACAGGTTTATAAAGCAAATTTTGTATGGAAACCTGTTATAAACCTGTTGTAAGTTTTTATGAATAAGGGGCTAAGTATTTTTTAAAATAAAAAAAAACTAAACATTTTTTATAATTTAAGTAAACCATTTTGTATAACAGCCTACATACTTTAAAGTTTTTTTTTCTTTTTTTATTAGTTTTTGTTTTTAAATCAAAAACTCCTAAAAACTCTGCTACTTCTTGTCTGCACATAATAAGGACATTATTTTCATATTTTGTTTTCTCCATCACAGATCGATAATAACAACAAACAATATTAGTAACGGAGCAGCAGATTTTGACCCTCAAAAATGATGCTCCCTTTAAAATATACACTAACAAATCCATACAAGAACAACTAAAGCAGTTTTTGTAGTTATTTGAGTTGAGAATAATCTGTGTATATATATATGTATTTACATATGCACATACTCGTATGTATGCATGTACATATGTATGTAGTAAAAGTAGCAGCTGTTGCTTTAATTTAGTTTTATGTATCATAAAATTCAAGAATTAAAATTACTGTGAAACTCTACAACTTGGGAGGTCACATTTTTGTTTTATATTGTATACTTTTCACATTGTATAGGTTTTTGTTGTTTAAACACATCTTTATTAGATTTTTATTGTCACTGGATTTTCATCACTGCATTTTTTATCGATTGTTTGTTGTTGTGTGTATGTGTATGTTTTGTATTGACGTACTCTTTTACTCCTGCATGTGCAAGTTAATGAGAAAAACAAAACAAATAAACAGTGCTGCTAAATTATTGAAGAAGAAACGTTGACATTTGTAACTAAAGACAAATGCTAGAAATGCTGAATTTTTATAAAAACTGGTATAATTACATTAAAATAATTAAAAACCCTAAGATACAAAAACAAACCTCATAATGGCCAGCAATATTTAAAGTTTTTTAGTTTTCGTCCTAGTTTGAATAGCAATTTTCTATTTGTAATCAAAAATTACGTTTTATTGGTCAAAAATATTAAAAAAGCCGTTATTAGAAAACCTAAAATATAGAAATTTTTAAACAAAAAACAATTTATCCATGACCATACAACTCGTTAGATTCTTAAACAACATAATTTTATTTTCTTTTTATTAATTTCCCTGTTAATTAAATAATTTTTAAAACCTAGAATCTATAATTCATTGAACAAAATTATTATTTTTATTCTCAAACTTATTTTTAAGAAATATTTATGTATGTATAGGTATAAAAAACACAATTTTGGGAGGTTTGATTTAAAGTATTTGTTATGGATTTCATTTATTTACCAAATCATTAACTAGGTGGTCCTAGCTAGCTAGCTATTGTGCATGGGAACATCTAGCTGGTTTGCCTCATGCTTTTTTCAAAATACATATTGCGTTTTTTTATTAGTGGGCTTGTTTATGTTTGTATGTAGTTTTTTTGTTGGGTAAGTTTGTTTTCAGTCTCCCCTCTTCTGTTTTTATTTTTAAATTTAATGATTGTGGACTATCATTGTCAAAGATCTTTGAAATGTTTATGTAGTACGGATTTTTTTCTTTCTTTTTATTTTAGTCTACATGGAAATATAGTATATGTATGTACATACATACATATGTATATCCAATACTTTTTATTTTTTGGTTTTCTTTAAACATTGATTAAATGAAATTAACAAATGTCAATCAAATGGAAATTTGTTGTTGGAGTTTTTTAGGGGGTTTTGAAAATTGTACAAATTTTAAATATGAAAATTTTTATTTGTCAGTTCTAGTTTAATTAAATTGACAGCTAATGTTAATGTTTTTTAAATAAATACATATTTACACATAGTGATAGTGTTTTGTTTTTAAAATACATAGCCAAACTAATGCATTACTAATGCAATACAATAAATATGTATGTATGCATGTGTATAATATTGGGGCCAAATTACCGCATTAGTGATCGAATGAGCTATCGTATCGAAAAATGATTTCGATATCGAAATTATGATAAAATGTACTAAATTTCTTGCTCGATATCATATGCCATATCTCAAATAAAATTACGATTCATTTTACTCGATATCGAATGCGGTAATTTGGCCCCTTATATGTATGACACTAGGCGACAAAAATTAGTTTTATTTTAAATGTATAACTTTCCGGAGTCAATCATTAATGTTTTGAATTGACACTGCCTCAAGTATTTTTGAATCACAATACCATCTTAAAATTGATTTGACATTGACTATTTTCTGTTCTAATTTCTTTTTTTGAAAATGTGTTTGCCCATAAATTGGGTGGCCTTTAAAATTGTTTTCAAATGTTAAGAGTTGTTATTAATGTTAAATTAAAAGTTTATGTTGAATTTAATAATGTTTTATAGTTTTATTTTTTCATGTTCAGCCATTTTTTTTTTTCTTTGAAAGACCACTATCATTATTTTTGTTACATACAACATTTTTTTCTTTTTACTACTTTTTGTTGTTATAATAAATTATTTCTCTAAAATGTTGGTATAATAAAGTATTAAACATAATTATAATGTTAGTTTTGGTTGTTTCACTAAATTAAGTTGTAAAATTTTTAATGAAAACACATTTTTCATAGAAATAACAAAGAAACAAAAAAACTTTCATTTAAATGCTTATGTTTGATTAAACTTTAACACAACAAGAAATAGAAAAAAATATTTTAAAATGATTAATGGCACATATGTACATAATAGAAAGAAATAAATTAAAAAACAAAAAAACTAGTTTTATGTTTAATTTAACACCGAAATAAGTTACATATATGTATGTTAAACTTGCTTTAATAAAGAAAAATTCACGTGGAATTTCAGCACTTGAGGCTTTGCAATGACATTTGAAAGTGTTGTTAAGCGTAAAGAATCAGCATAGGAATCAGTTAACACAAGTGTTACCGTTATTTACTTATTTACTTTACTTTAAGTAATGTTGCTAAGCGTAAAAATATGATATCCTTAATTTAAGTGTTGATAAGTGCTACAGTTAACAATATTTATTGTTTTTTTTTTTAATTTTGAACAAACAATCACAAAACAGAGCAGAAAATTTTAAGAATAATTGTTAAACATTAGAAATTTTCTAGGGAATTTAAAAAAGATAAAAGTACAAATGAAATGTTTAAGTCTTTTCCTTGTAGAGTAGAAATTTAACACCATAGAGTAATAAATCATGTTTGAATGACATGTTTTACTCGAGAGAATTGTCTTAAGACACACAAAAAAATTTTGAAAATATTTAGCTAGAACGACAGGAGATCGTTAGGAGGAAAAAAAATAACAACTAGTACATATATACAATAACAACAAGAACTGGCATTAGCAATATATCAATATGTGCATGATACATTGAAAAGTAACAGACAAAAACGATTGTATGTCATTTATCCAAAGTTGTCATCAAAGATACAGATAAAATTCCATTGAAATTGAAACGTAACAAACAGCAGATAAAGCAATAACAACAACGACAACTACATACATACATACATATATACTTTAAAAGGAACGCCTGTTGTTGAGCCATAAAAGTGTTAACATGCCTTTAAAATTACTTTTTAGCTGTTTTACACATGATGTCTTAATATATTCTACTTGAAATTGTTTAAAATAAAAACAATAAATTCCAGGCCTAACGCAATGGCTTAAAGAGTTTTTGTTTGTTTTATTATTTGTGTGTGTGTGCGTGTGTAAAAATTTTCGGGAAGTTACAAGGAAAATTAAGATTTCACATAAAACACACACAAAACAGCATGACATTTTAGGTATTGACAAGTTACGACGGCGTCTTTAAGCACTAGACACGTTTCTTTTTCAGGCTTTCGTGCAAAAAATAATTTTAAAATTTTTAAACTAATGACCAAAACAGCCATAGAAGCAGAGAAAGAGAGAGAGAGTCAGAAAGTCAGTGAAAGAAAATATCCCTTTGTAAAAATGTTTTTCTTAAGAATTCTTTAAAATTTTGAATTTTGTGCTGTATACTTTGTTTTAATTTCTAAACAACCTTTTAAAACCTCCATAAATATGCATTTAAGCATTTTAAAGTGATATGTATGTTTTTAGTTTGGTAGGAGGAAATTGTTAGTTTTTATAGCAGATTCTAAGTAACACTAAGGTAATTTACCTTATGTGGGCTTGAATTAGTCATGACTTTAAATGCAAATTCGAAAATCTTAATTTAAATTCAAATAACCACTAATTCATTTTTTGAAAGCAGTGTTGTTTAGTGATATTTGATTTAGAGTACATATAACCGTTAAGTGTCAAAATAAGAAACCAAATTAAACCAAAAACAACTACTAAAAATGCTAATACTTATTTACCATAATATTTATTAAATATTTTAACTAAATTTATTCCTCCTTTCTACTTTTATTTTTAGGGCAAAGCTCGTGGCAATCGCACCGCTATATATATGCGCTCAGTATTTCAATCCCACCTCGAATCCTTAGGTAGTACAGTACAAAAACATGCCGGTAAAGTTTTATTTATAGCCATTCTAGTATTAAGTACATTTTGTGTTGGCCTTAAATCTGCCCAAATCCACTCAAAAGTCCATCAGCTGTGGATACAGGAGGGCGGCCGTCTCGAGTCGGAGCTGGCGTATACACAAAAAACCATTGGAGAGGCTGAAAGTTCAACGCATCAGTTGCTAATACAAACTGCCCACGATCCAAATGCTTCAGTATTACATCCGCAAGCTTTACTGTCACACTTGGAGGTGTTGAAAAAGGCGAGTGCGGTTAAGATACACATGTTCGATACCGACTGGAGTCTCCGCGATATGTGTAATTCACCCACAACGCCCAGCTTTGAAGGTCCTTATTTTATAGAGCAAATATTTAAGCATTTAATACCCTGTTCGATAATAACGCCGTTGGATTGCTTTTGGGAGGGTAGCCAACTATTGGGTCCGGAATTTCCCGTGCAAATACCGTAAGTATTAAACACAATTACTATTATTATACAATTTACAAAAACTAATTTCTGTTTCTACTTTTCTTTGTTTTTCTCTATAGTGGCATGGATAAACGCATTACCTGGAGTACATTAAATCCCTCTAGTCTTATGCAGACCATGAAAAAACAAATGAGCGATCAGAAAATCTCTTTTGACTTCGATACTGTGGAGCAGTACATGAAAAGAGCCGCCATTACTTCGGGCTACACCGAGAAGCCCTGTTTAAATCCTAAAGATCCTCAATGTCCCGATACGGCACCCAATAAGAACAGTGAACAACCCTTAGATGTGGGTGCCATATTAACTGGTGGTTGTTATGGTTTTGCGGCCAAATATATGCACTGGCCAGAGGAGCTTATAGTGGGCGGTGTACAACGTAATCGCACAAGCCATTTGCGTAAAGCCAAAGGTTTACAAACCGTTATCCAGTTGATGACCGAAAAGGAAATGTATGATTTATGGACGGAAAACTATAAGGTACATCACATTGGCTGGAGTCCCGAAAAGGCTGCCGAAGTGCTAAATGCTTGGCAGAGGAATTTCTCCAAGGAAGTAGAGAACATAATGAAAAATTCTCGCATAGCCAAGAACTACGATGTTTATGTGTTTTCTTCGGCCACATTAGATGATATTTTGGAGAAATTCTCCAATCCCAAGCCCTTAAGTATAGTGATTGGTGTTATAGCTACTGTGGTATATGCCTTTTGTACTTTGATTAGATGGCGTGATCCGGTCAAGGGTCAGTCGAGTGTTGGTGTCGCAGGTGTGTTGTTAATAGGCTTTTCCACGGCAGCTGGCCTCGGTTTGTGTGCCATTTTAGGCATTGTTTTTAATGCGGCCAGTACCCAAGTTGTACCTTTTTTGGCTTTAGGTTTGGGTGTTGATCACATCTTTATGTTGACGGCCGCCTATGCGGAGAGCAACCGCAAGGAACAGACGAAGTTTATATTAAAAAAAGTCGGCCCCAGCATTTTGTTTAGTGCCTGTACTACAACGGGAGCTTTTTTTGCTGCTGTGTTTATACCAGTGCCAGCTTTAAAATTGTTCTGTCTACAGGCCGCCATAGTAATGTGTTTTAACTTGGCGGCTGCTCTTCTAGTGTTTCCGGCCATGATATCTTTGGATTTGAGAAGAAGAACTGCGGGCAGAGCTGATATTTTTTGCTGTTGCTTTCCCATATGGAAAGAAAAGCCGGTAAATCAGCTGCCTCACATGAACAATAGTGCACAGAGAAACAGCAATCGTTCCAGGAACTCTTCTTCTTCTTCAGTATTACCCAAAACCTGTAATAATTCCAGAACATCATCAAATGGAAATTCAGTGCTGCCACAAGAAGAAGCTTTACTATCCTGCAATAGTGAAAAACGTTTGCCTGTCTTTACGTTCTCGAAATTTGCTGTCAAATATTATACACCCTTCCTGATGAAGAGCTGGGTAAAGTTTCTAGTGGTCATGTCATTTGTGGGCACTGTTATATTTAGCTTGTATTGTTCCACAAAACTACAAGATGGTTTGGATTTGATTGATTTGGTGCCAAAAGAAACCAACGAATATAAGTTTTTAAATGCCCAAACTTCTATGTTTGGCTTCTACAGCATGTATGCCGTGACTCAGGGTAATTTTGAGTATCCCAACAGTCAACGTTTACTACACGAATACCATGAGGCTTTTGTGCGCGTGCCGCATGTGATTAAGAACGACAATGGTGGTTTGCCGGACTTTTGGCTGTCTTTGTTCCGTGACTGGCTAAGAAATCTTCAAAGAATATTCGATCGTGAGTACAAAGACGGACGCATAAATCAAGAAGGTTGGCATGCGAATGCCTCTAGTGATGCTATATTAGCTTATAAGCTGCTGGTGCAAACCGGTTATGTGGACAATCCAATTGATAAAAAGTTGACAACACAACATCGTTTGGTCGACAATGAGGGCATTATCAATCCGAAAGCTTTCTACAATTATCTTTCGGCCTGGGCCACAAATGATGTGTTTGCTTATGGAGCTTCTCAGGTAATTTAAAAAAAATCTAACTCCGTAGGGAAACAAAAATAACTTTAAATTCTTCTCTTTTTAGGGCAAATTACACC
Source organism: Bellardia pandia (assembly GCA_916048285.2). NCBI lineage: Eukaryota > Metazoa > Arthropoda > Insecta > Diptera > Calliphoridae > Bellardia > Bellardia pandia. The sequence goes on along the minus strand of OU696533.1, from coordinate 95,442,548 downwards.
CCGAACCTAGACAGTATTATCATGTACCCACCGAATATGATTTGAAAATACCCAAATCGTTGCCTTTGGTTTATGCTCAATTACCTTTTTATCTACATGGTTTAACAGATACCTCGGAAATTAAGTCGTTAATAAGCCATATTAGAGATTTAAGTGTGCGATTTGAAAACAGAGGTCTACCCAATTATCCTTCAGGTAATTATTTGTTTTTTTTTTAATTTTCATGTTTTAATTTCTGTTTCTTTGTTTGTTTTAATTCCAGGCATTCCTTTCATATTTTGGGAACAATATATGACTCTGAGATCTTCTTTATCTTTGATTTTATGTTGCTGTATGGTGGCCGCTTTCGTTTTGGTTTCCATTTTACTGCTGTCAGTTTGGGCAGCGGTGTTAGTGGTTTTCAGTGTTCTGGCTTCTTTGTCGCAAGTTTTTGGCGCCATGACTTTGTTGGGAATTAAATTGTCGGCATTGCCGGCGGTAATTCTAATACTCAGTGTGGGCATGATTGTGTGCTTTACGGTGCATATTTCATTGGTATGTTTTATATTAGTTTGGGTTTAATTAAAGAATATTATTTCTAATTTACTTTGTTTGGTTTACAGGGTTTTATGACTTCAGTAGGCAATCGAGAACGCCGTGTTTTGCTGTCCATGCAGGTTTCTTTGGGACCTTTAACGCATGGAATTTTAACCTCAACTTTGGCAGTTTTTATGTTATCTACCTCTCCTTTTGAATTCGTCATTAGACATTTCTTTTGGCTGCTGTTGGTAGTGCTATGTGTGGGAGCCTTTAACAGTCTAGTGGTATTTCCCATTATACTAAGTATTATGGGACCAGAGGCAGAACTAGTGCCTCTCGAACATCCTGATCGCATTTCAACACCCTCACCACAAATGTCACGCAGCAATAAACGTGCCAATAAAACTGTTATCGTGCATGGTTCATCACGTTCATCGTCACGTAATTGCCAGAAACCACACTATCATCATAAGGATGTAAATATCAATGATCCCTCGTTGACAACAATAACTGAAGAGCCACCATCCTGGAAATCATCCAATTCTTCTATACAAATGAATAATGAGTGGAAAAATGGTGTGAATGCTGGCGTAGGAGGAGGGCATTATGGCAATAACATTAACTATGCCAACAACATGAATTATCATCATCATCCACCACCTAATATGCAGCAACAACCACCACCGCCACCAACATCAGCACAAATCCATCACTCCCATCCCCATCATCATCATCCTCACTACAATCCCATGTATGCCACACATCCCCCACCACCGCCACAATACCCTCAATATCACATGAATGCGGGACCCTCGTCTCAGGGCAACTTGAATAATGCACCACCACCCCATCATCCAACGAACTTAAATCGTGACAATAGCAATGATAACAAGAACATGAACATGAATAACTTTCCACCCGAACTGCAAAGTATTGTTGTACAACCGGAAGTTACGGTCGAAACGCATCATTCAGACACCAATACTACTAAAGTAACGGCCACAGCTAACATTAAGGTGGAGTTGGTAACGCCGGGTCGGGCGGTAAGAAGTTACAATTTCACTTCATAGCAATGAGGCCCGCCGGAGGAGGAGAAAACAAGCAAAAAGAGAGAGTTATAGAGATTAGATAATTTTAAATTATTTATTACACAAACAAACAAAAACACATTGCATATTTATCTTAAGATTTTAATTCAATGTACATAATATAGGATATTAAAAACGAAGAGGAAAACAAAAAAAAATATAGTTAATATAGACCTGAATTTTAAGCCAAAATAGTAACCAAGTAACACAAAACTAACTAACAAAATACATATTTAATTTTATTATCATTTGTCACAAATTTCATACATTACAGATAAGTACACAAATAGCATTTTGAAAAAAAGAGACTGATTATCTTTGTTAAAAGTTCGCAAATTAAAGATTTGCACAGGTCTAAAATTTTAAAATGTATTTAATTTCAATATAAGAAATATTAAAAATACTTAAATATTTATTTAAAAAATCACTTAATATCATTCTAAAAAGCTGTAGTGGCAACACTGATATAACGGATTTTATTACTCTCATAATGAACTTTGTTTAAATTATGAAAGCTAGAGAAAAAAGACCCATTAAAAAGTAGCAAACAATAATTTCGCCATATAAGCAAACATTTTAAACTGTTTAAATCAATTTTACCTGTGTAAAAAGAGTTTTGTTACGAGCTTAATTAACTCAAAGCCTAATTTTTCTAAATTACAGGCCCTTAAACATTCAAATTATCTCTTTGAATTTACTTAAATAATTTGTTATTGTATTGCACACACAAAATTACTATTAAATATCCTAAAAACTTAAAAAATTGGTCTAACCTTTAATTTAACTTAACATTTTCAAAATCTAATATATATATTGTATATAGTTTCCTACATTTAGTTGCTAAAAAAAACCTAATTTATTATAGGTTTAAACTGTTTTATTTTTATTTTCCCTTTTTAAACTAAAAACCTTATAGTATTTTTATATATTTGTATACCTTTATTATATTATAATATATGTATATATAAATAAATATATATTTTTATTGTTTATTTTTTTATTGAAAAAAAAAATATATATATATAACTTAGTTGAATGAACGAATTCCTCTTTTTTAATTGAGTCTACCAATTATTTACTTATAAATATGTATTGTCATTATACATATTTAATATATATTCACCCCTATCGTGAATAAAAATTCCACATGAAATTTGTTCCCTTTTCACATTTTACCTATTAAAATTCAATGTTAAAAAAATAAAAGGGAACAAATTTCATGTGGAATTTTTATTCACGATAGGGGTGATTATTTAATTTAATTTCTTATTGTTTTTATTTGTATATGTATGTATGTTTTAAATTTTTAATTATTATAATTTTGTTTTAGTGTTAAAATAGTTTTTTAAGAAAAAAAAAACAAACAGAAAAAACGAAACTTATTTATAAAAAATTGTGTGTAAATTGCTAGATTTTGATTGTCTTATACCTATTAATTATTGTGTATAGAATTATTATTTATGTATTATAATGTAATTTTTATGGCATTTATGATTTTTTAAGAGATTAAAATCTTAAAACAAACAAAAAAAAACTTAATGTGCTGCTTGAAAAATAAAGACTAAACTAATATTAAATACAATAAAAGTTGGCTATTATTTTTTTAAATAACACAATCTGTGTGCCTTCTCTATGAATTTCATTCAAAGCTTTTTGTAATGCTATAAATAGTTTAGCGAGGTTAAAACATATATTTATCGTGACAGGACTCCATCCTTTAAACTCTACGAACTATTGCCGCCCTTTCAGATAATTCACGTTCAAAGGCATCTGCTGGTTTAATCATGTGAGATCTATGGCTATTAATGCTGCTGTTGATGGTTCAGTTGAGTGATAAGAAACTCAAGAGCTTCATCGACGACAAAATTGTCTCTCAGACGTGTATTTCTCGAGGATTTCAGATCGGGATGAGTATATGCCATAATTTGACAGGTTAAATCCCACTGCCATCTAATTGATTCTTCGTTCTTTAAGTTTTTTTTAATATAAGCTTAAAAGTACTCTAATGTATACTATTGTTTTGTACGTTAGTGTTTATTTGCACGCTAATTGCATAATTTGTTGAATTAAATATACTACTATTATTACACAGACTCAATTGATAAGAAATACCTCGTTGAATCTCTACATATGTATATATGTATGTACATAGTTTAAATTATGTAGAAAAACCGGCCTCTATTTAAATTATAAATATAATTAAATGCAGGTCTGGCAAGTGGCTACGCTGTACAATACCGGACTTTAACTTAATCCAATACATATTTCAACAGTCTCACAGTTCGCTATAAGTAAAATCAATTAATTTTGTTTACAAAATCGCATGTTGTAAAGTTGTTTTTATCTGTAACATAAGTTAAATTATGTTTAAAGTATTTTTCAATATCTTTATTAAAGCTATTCTTCCTTCGCTTGCCAAAAATCCAGTCGTTTATATCAAAAAATATTTTTTTTATAACGGCCACATTTTCTGTCTACAGAGCCACCTACTGGTTATATCCATTACTTTACTAACTTAAGAACTTGGCATCTCTGTTCTCTATAATTGTTTTTGACATCTAGCTCAAAATGCAAAAAAAAACAACACAATAAGAAGAGGCATTGCATTTTTTAAGTTTCTTCCCGATATTCTCTTGTTTTTCATGTGAAATAATAACTTAAAATCATTAATAAATAATTATTAAAACAGTAAAAATGCCCGAAGAATCAAAAGAAAGTAAAGCGAAAAAATTGGCGGCGGCTAGAAAAAAGGTAATCAAACAAAAAGAACTTAAAATATTTTTACAAGAATGTTTTTTCATGGCCTTGCTAATGACACGTCACTTGGGGAGGCAGGCACCAAAAACATAGTTATTGATTTATAGTAGTAGTGTTAACTTTAATGTTTTCTTATGTTTTTTTTTATTAATTTTATCCATAGTTAAAAGAATATCAACAACGTGGCAATGCCTCTGGTACTAATACAGCTGGTTCCTATACGTATGCTGATTCTTCTACCAACAGTGGTCATGTTAGCAGCAATATATCAGAAAGATCTGAATCAGAATTACAACTAAATGCTAGTGATAATGATGTAAATCACACGGATAGTGGTCATGATCTGGAACAAGCAGCTGTACAGGTGAAAGAGGAACATTTACAAACAGAAAATGTCAATTACTTTGCCATGGATCAAACACCAGAACTAGCTGAACTTAGTGTTAAGCCAGCTTTGATGTCTGAAGAGACTTTTTTAGAGGGAACACAAAATATCAGTGCCATACAAGTTTTAATTACGGAAAAATCCCAATTGACTATGGACGTAAATAAATTTCGTACTTTGTGCCGTGAAAAAGACTTAGAAATGGAAGAACTAAGGGTCCAACATAATAATGCCACAAAACGTGTCGAAGAGTTGTTGCAACGTCTGCTGGATATACAAAAACAGCAAGAACAGCAAAGACTACACAATGCCGAGCTGCAGCATAAATTAGCCCAAACTAGAGCCCAACAGGAGGATCATGCTAATCACATCAATGAGCTGCAACAACAGTTAACTATGCGGGATGAAAAACTAAAACAATTAGATACAGATTTTAAAGAGAAATCAAATGAATTGGAGATGAGTCAGTTGCGCATACGACAATTGTCCGATGAAAATAACATTACCAAAGATAATCGTGTCGAGACCTTGATCCAAACACAATTTATGTACGAACAACAAATTAGGGATCTGCAAGCCATGGTGCAGCAATTAACACAAGATAAAGAACAGGCCAATACACAATATCAAACCTATGTTCAACAATTAAATGCACAAGTTCAACAGTTGACCGAACGTAATACTGAACTAACAGACGAGTCCGCAAAATTGCAAGAAAGAGAAAAGCAATGGCTGGATCATATACAGCAAATGGAAAAGGAAATACAAAAGAATATCAGCAGGCAAGCTGAAGTTAAAGAGGAAAAAGAAAAGGCAAGTACTCAATAAAAATAGTATTTAGATGAGATAAATTAAAATCTCTTATTTCCAGGTATCTTCACAAGAATTTAACAATGAACAATTGAAATCATTACAAGAACGGATAAATGAATTCGAGTCGGAACGTTATGAATTCCAGTTGAAAATTAAATCCCAAGAGGGCCGTTTAAATTCAATGCAACATGAAGTGAAACAGAAAGATATTGAATTGGAACAAATGAAAGAGTATTTGGAAAATGTTACATCCGAACAGCCGGACAAAACTAAACTACTGGCCACCATGGAGTCCGATAAAGTGGCAGCCTCAAGAGCACTAACACAAAATGTCGAATTGAAGAAACAATTGGACGAGCTAGAATTACGATTTGTACAACTGACCAACGATAAGGCAGATCTTATGAATCGTTTAGATTCTGAGCAATATGCCAACCGGGAAATGCATATAAATTATGCATCCATGGAGGAGCGTCTAAGGACCATTGATGAACGTTTTAAGTTTAAAGATGAGGAAATGATACGTCTGTCGCATGAAAATGAAGAATTGAAAAAGAAACTTGACAATAAAAAGGTAGAGATATAAGAAAACAAGATAATTTTAAGGAATATTTTAAAAATAATTAATTTTACAGGTTTATAATAACGAAGAAAACGAAAGAGGTGATGAAGATCATCATGATCATGAACACCAACACGAACAACATGAAGATTGTGACCATGATCATAGTGAGGAGCATAAACATGACCATGATCACCATGACCATGATTGTCATGATCATAACCACGACCATCATCAGCATGAACCAAAACACCATACAAATCACGCCGATGAGCAGGAATCTTGTCAAGAAGCTACAGAAGAGAACGTCACAAACTCTACAAAACTTCAAACACCTGTAACCCATAAAAGACCAGCACCTAACGCAACTACAAAGCCACACATTGCCACCGAAGAAGCCGTTGAAAAGTTACAGCAACGTTTTACCCAACTAATTAAACAGTGTGCCGATCTAACCGAAGAAAAACAGCGTCTGGAACATTTAGTCATGCAGCTGCAGTCGGAAACCGAAACTATTGGCGAATATATAGCCCTGTATCAGACTCAGAGACGTATTTTGAAACAGCGCGAATATGAAAAGGCTGCACAAACAGCCATGCTGCAGGCTGAACGCGAACAAATGCGCGAACGTTTAACATTGCTAAATAATTTGGTTAATAGTTTGGGCATGGAATTGCCACAAAATCAACACTTAAAACAACAAATAAACGTAGCCTTAGCACAAAATGTTGCCATTAATGTGACCAGTCAACACCATGAAGCCCTCGAGCTAAATAATAGTGCAGATTTAGCAGATTTGAAAGCAAGTGATCGCCTTAAAAGTGTTCCTGCAAATCAAACACCCACAAAAGATTTAAATTCTACCGAATCTCAACAGATTCTACATAAAATACAAGATATTATAACGGAAATTAAGGAAAATACCAAAGAGTTACCAACAATAACAAATTCGGTGGATCATTTAAATTGCTGTTCGGGTAAATTTGAGGTGGTTTAAGTTATGAACACCCTGCAAAGGGTTTTTTTAATATAACTAAGAGTGTTAGTGCGTAAAAAGTAATCAGTCTTATATGTAAATATTTATAATTTGTACAACAAACATAAAGAGAAAAAGTAATAAATTTATTCAATAATATGCTTTGATCAAAAGAAATTAAATCTTAAATATATTACAGATACAGGATGTTGTAACCATTTTTACATTTAAATTTTAGAAATAAACGTTATTAGGAGAAATAAATTCTACAAAAGCCAGAAAGAAAATCTTGAATTAAACTTTGAATTTGAATAAATAGCAAAACATTTTTTTATTTTTTTATTTTTGCTTTATTTCAAATTCAATTATAATAAGTAAACGCTAAAACTACTTCTTATACTAAAATAACGCCATAAATATTTAGACTCATATCAAACACGTCCAGTCGCCATAACTTTAAGTCAGTTAAATCATAAAAAAAAATAAAATAATTAAGTTTTTTTCTTGGTTCTTGTCTTGGATGTGCTCTTCTTTTTAGGTACAGATTCAAGTTTAGATTCATTTCTTAGTTTTGTTGTTAATTTTGGTTCAGCTAAATCTTTTGGTTTGCATTGACGTGATGGACGACAAGACAAGTTGTTTGTAACTGCTTCGGGCTGCAACAGTAAGTTGGAATTGGCTGACGTAGTAAATGTTGGCGGTGTTGTGGGTTTGCGCAAAGAATTGTTTCGGGAATTTGGTGTACTGCAGGCAGCATCTTTAAAATTTCTTAAAGTCAGATCAGTGTAGACTGAAGTGTTTGATGCAAGAGTTACTAAAAAAAGTTAAAAATTTAATTAAAAATGTGAAAAATAAAATTACTTCTTAAAAGAACCTAATTTTTGTTTGAAAAGAAAATTTCTTATGAAATTATCAAAGATTCTAGAATAAAATTTAAAACAAAAAGAACCACAGTTCTAGGATCAAATTGCAAATAAAAAGAACTACGATTTTTTATTAAATTAACCAAGATTCTAGGACAAAATTAAGAAAATTATTTTAAATAAATGTCTTATTTATAGTTTAACATAATTGTTAGTTATTTAAAAACTTTTGTTTGAACAGGATTTCAAACGACACAGTGAGAAATAAGAGCAACTTTTATATAAAATACCTTTAGAATTATGTAAAAATCCAATATTTAAACATTTTAAATTGTACACATTTTATCACTTACCCTCTTCACATGTTTGATTACAGGCCAGCGTTATAGGTATAGATTTATTTCTCATTGAGGCATGTCTGGCTTTGGAGTGTCGACGTGGCTCCTGCAAGGTAGTATCTGATTTATTAGCTACTTCCGGCCGATGTACGAGCGTGCACTGTTCCATATCTGAGTCACTATCTGGTAAATTTTCTTGTTCAGTTTCTCTATTTGTTTTCTTATGCGTTTTGGGTCGTCCTCTTCTATGTACAACTTTAACGGGGGAGTTTTCCTTATTTGAACAATCTGTTGTAGCAATTACCATGTTTGTTACATCTTTCAAGGTAGATCGTATTTTAGTAATAGAGATATCATCAACAGAAACATCTTCCACACTTTCGTAAACAGTCTCAGCTTCGTCTTCGTCATCCAGTTCCTCGTCTTCTTCTTCCTTTTCGGAACCTTCATAAATTACATTGAGATTTTCTTCTGGCTCTTTTGCCAAACTTTCACTATCATTCTCACAGCCCTCTTCTTCAGCTTGTGGTTCTTCTTCTTGATCTTCAGTTACACTTTCAACTTCCTGTTCTTCCTCTGTAGCTTCATTGCTACTTCTAATGGGTGAAGTATTGCAAATAGATTTTCTAGTATTTAAAACGGAATTTGATCTTTGAAATTCCGCTGTTAATTGAGAACTACGGCTACGTATTGAACCTGGTGATCTGTCCCCAGATGTTCGCGTTCTTTGAGAATTTCTGCTCGTATGTAAGGACGGCGCAGCGCTAGATACTGTTCCTTGTGGTTGCCAGTATTCCTTTAAAACGGATAAAATATCGCTATCCGGCTGCACAGTTTGTATTAGCTGAATAAAACTTTCAAGCGCCCAAGTGTAACATTCTTTGCGTAACATAACTTCTGTTTCATGTTTTTGCATGAGTTCTCCTTTCAAATTGACAATTTCATCACAATACAGTTTCAGGTCTATGCGCATAGTTTGCACTTGGGTAATCAGTTCTTTATTTAAGTCTCGGTAGGAACTCATATTTTTTTGTATTGTTATCAATTAAATAGTTATTTGTATTAAGTTAAAACAAATTAATACGTATTTTTTTAAATAAGAAATAATTAAGGACGCTTGTTTGGTTTTTTTTTTTCTTTTCAAATGAAATAAAGCCTTTCATGAACTGTCTTATCGGCTAACACTGCCTTATCTCAAAACAGGGTTGTATTTAAATATGTTATTACACGATATGTTTTTGGCAACATGTATTATAACTCAATTTATTAAGTTGATAAAAAAATTTACAATTTACTGTAGAACTGAAACTATTTTTTTTCTTTTTACTTTATGATATATATCAACTCAATTGTCTTTCTCCGTATGCACTATTTGCAGATTGAATGACTATAACTTGTGAAGAAGATGGCTCAAAAGATATCTGAAATGTTAGTCTAAATCAAGGTGAATTTATACTAGGTGACAGCATAGCGCCAGCTGATTATTCATGGTGAAATTGAAAATGTCAAAAAGTTGTTAACAAATAGTCAAAGTTTATATAAAAAAAAAAAACTTTTTGACAGTGACGAAAGTTTTTACACAAACAAAAATGCCGGTTGTTCTTGCCTTGTTGTAATTGTTGTAGCAATGCTGTCACCTAGTATTTAAATTCACCTTGGTCTAAATCATGTGTTTATTTTGTCATAATGGGAGTGAAAGAGTTTGTCATAATGGGAGAAATTTTAACTACATGTAAAATCTAGTTTTAATTCAATGAACATACATAAACTAAAAAAATGGTTATAATTGTGGCTAGCGCCTATAATTATGAGTTTAGCCGAATATTGTGTTTTTAAATTTTGGATGGTGGGGGGGGGGGGGTTGTGAATAAATTTCAAGTGTAAATATACGAATATTTTTTTAAATTTACTAAAAACCAATTACATTTTTTACCTTAACATCTGGCATCTCTATTGTTATTGCTAGTTTGACAGTTTCCTTTGACGATAAGTAATGCGAATTTTCACTTCGTTTTGTTTCGTTGTTCAAGAAAGGTGGTTAATGGAAAAAACGCGCAAATGTTTTTAGTATTTTACTAAGAAAATATATAAAATTATTTAAATAATATAATTAAAACATACTATAAACAATTTATTAAATATAAATAAATTTATAAAAAGACCAAGAAAAGTCTAGTGTGAGTGCTTGAGTGAGTGGAAAGTGTGGATGAGTAAGAAAAAAATTAACTAATAAGAAGTTGGATAAAAGAAGTTTTCTATCAATTTAGATGAAAGTAATTATGAATTTAAAATTAAATATAAACGAAAAATACTAAGGCTTTTGATGAATATATAAATTATCGAAATTTTGGGAAATATAAAAAACTCTAAACTTTCCTAATTACTAGGCTACTTTTTTCTTTTGGACATTTTTTGTACTGTCATATTCTACAGCAGCAACATTTTTCTGTTATTACTCTGTTATCTTCACTTCCTTTTAGCATTTTTTTTTTGTAAAAAAGTATTTTTTTAAATAATCTTTATTATTTGTTTTATTTTAAGTGTAGTTTTGTTTTATTATTTAAAATGAAATCATAAAAATAATATTTTGGTTAATATAAAAAGTCTAAACGGAAATAAACATACAAACATTATTTATCTTAGTATTAACGTGTTTTAAACGAAAATAAAAAACAAAGCAGAGCAAGAAAAACAAGACAAATTTTATATATATTGTGCGTTTAATATATTTGTTCGCCATCAACAAACACCATCATCAAAATTTTGATAATCATCATCAAAAATTAGTATCAACTGAAATATTCTCAAGGTGAGTTTTTTTATATACATATGTATATATTTTTGTTCTTTTGTTTTCTTAAAGATCTTGCAAATTTGTATGGTTTATAAAATTATGTTTAAAATGCTGTAATTATGCATAAAAGAGAGGAATAAATGCAAAATAATTTGACCCATTTTCATAGATAATCTCAACATGTTGTGGGTTGCAGTTTTTATGTTAATAACGATTGGATGCGTGAGAATAATGCAAATGATTAAGACTTTTGTTTGATTATAATTCAATTTATTTGCTTATAATATTTTGTAAATAAATTTTGCCAATAGGTAGGTACTACTAGATTTACATTAATTGATATTTTTTAATTGTCTCGAAATAATGGTAGCAGTTAGGAAGGAAGGGAGTTTCATTTGTGCTCTTTCGTAGTAAAATTTGTATTGACATTTAGTTAAAAAATATTTAAAGATAATTTTCACCAATTTTCCGGTGAAGATGTTTCTTAGCAAAACACAATCTATTTTTAAAATTCTGTTAGCCAAATAAAAGTAACTTGTTCTATCTACGGGTTTTTAATCCGGCTTTCTGAGTACACAATACGAGTACACTAAAAATAAAGTGCAACATAAGCGAACATACGTACATAACGGGTCCGCCATCTAACGTTTTTTTTTTTTGCAACTAGTGCTTATTTCGTGAATGATAAAACTAACCTCATGTCTGATTTGACAGATAATTAGTTTTATCCTTCCGCTGAACGAATATGCTTGAACAAAACAGGGAAATATTGCGACATTACTTTGGAAATTATGGTAATGTTGCAGAATGTGTGCGAAAATTGCGTACGGATTTTGGAAGAAGAGAAGAACCGTCAGCTCCGTATGTTCGTTGTCTTGTAAAAAAAGTGAAAGAAACTGGCATCCTCATCGATAAACCAAAGCGTGAAAAGCCAAAAACAGTGCGTACACCCGAGAATATTGCTGCTGTGGCATAAAGTGTGCGTGAAGCGCCATCAACATCAATTCACCGTCGTTCTCAACAATTGAACATTTCGGAGACATCATTGAGATGAAATTTGCATAATGATCTTGGTATGACGCCATACAAAGTCCAATTGGTTCAGGAGTTGAAGCCAACTGACCATCCAATGCGTTTTCGCTTCGCTAAGTGGGACTGCGATCGACTTACAGAAGATGCCGATTTTGCAAAAAAAAAATCATATTTTCAGATGAAGCTCATTTTGATCTTGGCGGGTATGTAAACAAGCAAAATTGTCGCATTTGGGGCACAGAAAACCCGCTCGCATACATTGAAAAGCCGATGCGGATATTGGCCCAGAGGCATAATTGGGCAATTTTTCTTCGAAAATGAGCAAGAAGTGGCCGTTACAGTCAAGGGCGTTCGCTATCGGGCCATGTTAAACGAATTTTTGTTCACAAAAATTGAAGAGGAGGATATTGGCAACATTTGGTTTCAACAGGACGGCGCTACGTGCCACACAGTCGAAGCTACACTCGTTGTTTTGCTCCCTGTTTTTGAAGATCGCATTATCAGCCGCAGAGCTGATGTCGTTTGGCCACCTCGGAGCTGCGATTTGACACGGTTTGACTATTATTTGTGGGGTGCCGTCAAAGACCAGTATTACGCCTACAAGCCAGAGACAATTGACGCTTTAAAGAACAATATTCGTGAAGCCATTGGTGAAATACAGCTGCACACAATCGATAATGTGCTTAAAAATTGGACCGATCGTGTAGGCTACTGCATGGCCAACCGAGGCATTATTAACCGGAAGGATTGTACTTTCAAAGAAAAAAAGAAATTTGAGAAAATATTCAGTAGTTTTTTTATAGCATTTTCAAAAAAAAGTTATTTGGCGGACCCGTTATTTTCCTGTTGAAATCTAATTCATTAATGTCTTAATTATAAAATTTAAAATATTATTCTTATTATTTTTTCTGACTAAATTAACAGTTTCAATAATATTTAGGCAAATAACTTATGACCATAAAGTGCCAGTAGTTTGAAAGAATTACCAAAGAAATCTTATCTTCTTTCAACATTGTACAACTTTTAAATATTATTAATTTCTGCAAATATGTCCCATTATAAAATGTAATAGATTTTGTTAAAAAGGGTTATTAACAGGTTCTCTAGTCACTTTAAATTAATATAGAATAATTTATAGAATCAAGTTTTTTTAATTTATTTTTATATACCTAATAATTAATATATACATAATTTCGTGTTATTCACCAGTATGACTTTTCCATATCTTATTCGCAGAGTTTTATGTTTGTATAGGTTAGGTACAATTGTTTTAATAGGTATATGTACTTATATTATAAACGACTTTTTGCTTTTTGCTAAAGATAAGATATCAACAAAATTGATTAGGTTTAAAAAGATTGCTGGAATAGTAATTTCTTTATTTTTTTGCTTTAATATAAAAAAATTATGTAAACTTAAACAACTAAACAAGAAAATTTAGCCAAGCCAAATATTTTGGCAATAATATAAAATTAATAGACATATTTGTACAAATTAGGCTCTAAATGAAGTTAATAATGTGAATAAAACATTTAAATATACAGGGTGGGCCAAGTTTGACTGAATGATTTGAACTCTATTGGCTTATTGTAGCCGTTGTGGTGCATCCCTCGGCAATAATTCTTGGGCCAATTGAATTTTATATGGAAACATCTTCAGATCAACTTTTAGAATACGTCGTAGCGATGTTCTGGAGATGTTCAATTGAGTATTAAATTAAAAATGCAAAAGTTATAAGCATTTCAAATCAGTCAGTCCAAGTTGGCCCACCCTGTATATTAGGTATTTCTTTAAAACAATAAAGTATAGCGAAATCTAAAAATTAAGCTTATAGGTACCTAGATATGTACATATGTACATACTTTATATTTTTTTTTATTACTTTTAATTTAATTATTAGATCTTTCTTTACAAAAGAAATTTACAATAAGTATTAAAATCTTAAAATTAATTAATCATTTCTGGGTCTATTGCCATTGCAATAGAAACTCCATTTCTGGTTGCGGAAACTTTATATTTACCTATTTATTTTCTTTGAGTGCATTAAAAACATAAACAAACAAATCTAACAGCGCTAATCATTAGTTTTGCTTCTTCCCCCCCTACATTGTTTGTGTTTTTACTGTTAGAGAGATGATACATTTTTTCGTTAATTTACCCCCCTCTGTTAAAGAAACAAAGTACAGCAACAACAACATCGGCCTCAGCGTTGTCAACTTGGTGCGTTTCGCACCATTTTTGGTGCTTTTTTAAATTTTTGGTGCGAAAAATTCTTTAGTTTTTTTAAATTTTGGTGCGCTTTTTAATTTTTGGTGGCACCAAAGCAAATTCAACATAACTTTTTGTTTCAGTGTGAGAAAAAATCTTTCTACAATAAAATACACCTGTTTGAGTACCATTTCATTCAACACTGCAAAATTTTCTTTCTGTATTTCGGTGCGTTTTTTAATTTTTTCGATAATGTGATGAAATCTTTATTTTTACTAATTTTTAATTGCAGTTTTTTAATAATTCATAACTCATGAAATCTATACGACGAAAAATTGTATTTTAAATAAGAATCTATATATATAAAAATGGTATAAAAAATGTATAGTAATTCATCAAATGAGAACGGCTGGGCCGATTTCTATAAAACTTTTTGTCAGTTGTTCGTATTTTCGAGGAGAAGGTTCTTACGGAAGAAAATTTTGGAAAATCCCTCCGGAAAAGTCGGAAAATTGGAAAATCGAGTTTTTGACTTAATGACTTTCCAACTAAAAAAATAGAAATTTCTTAGTGTAAATCGTGAAAAATGAAAATGCGAAACGCGGAAAATTGGAAAATCTCTTCGCAAAAGTCGGAAAATGGGAAAAATTGGAAAATTGAATTTTTTGTACGAAATTTTGTGTGAAATTATTCCTGTTGTATTATATTATTACTCTAAAGTTTGTCTGAAGGCCTAAAATTGGGGCGAGGCAAAGTTCGCCGGGTCCGCTAGTGTATGATAAATGAAATCAAATTCTTCAAAAATCTTTGTTTGAAAATCAAATTAACATTTTAAACATGTAAATAAAAATTCTTGTATAACCTGATGGTTTGGTCTACTGTGGAATCCTTACAAATTTTATTGAAAAAAAATCAAATAGAAGTACTTTAACTAGAAAACAAAAATATATAAAAAAAGTATCAAATATGTACTGAAATTAGCTTTAGTTCAGAATATCATATTGTGAGTTAAATTTTGGGTGGTTAAATGCTTATTTTATCTTTGTTAGCTCATTTATTAAAAAAGGCTTTTATTATTATTACTTTTACTTAAATTCATTGATAAAGTTTTTTTTTATAGAAATTATGATATTAAAAAATTTCAAATTCAATAAATATTTGAAACAAAGACGAAATTCTTAACTTGGTGCGTTTTTTTTTTTGTAAATGGTGCGCTTTTTTCTTTATTTTGGTGCGTTTTGAAATTTCAAAGTTGACAACGCTGATCGGCCAACACTCTTCATAAACTGTATGTAGTGATGGGGAAAAAATTCTTTAATCGATTAATGAATCATATGAATAATTGAAACCGAGCAATTATTAATTGCAATTAATCGAAGGAAAATTAAAATAATCGAATAATCAAATGATTTTATTAATATTTTAACTAAACCGTGTAATTTTGTGGTTTGTTGATATGTGAATTGTAATGCAAATGCCTTGTAATAACAATAACAAAGAATTAATAAATGAAAGTACATATGTACATATCAATTGAAAAAATATATATATTTTTATTTTATTTTTTCATTACAGAGTTTAGGAACAATAGTTTTGACAGGCGCGAGGTCGTCAGCCTGTTCCTTTTTTCAGTGGCAGTAGCACCTGTCTTTGAAAAGAGCGCCTCTGGTACCGAAGTGCCTAAAAGATAACAATCATTTCAACAATTGATTTGGTTAATTTGTGGTGCTTGGAGCCACCTGATGCGTAACTGTTTACATTTAAAAAAGCCGAATATTTGGCTGACTATTTTTCACTGAATTTGCTTTTCGGCTTGTGCTTGTGACTTCTATGCTTTCCTCATCACCCTCAGAGTCTTCATTGCATTAAAATTTTAAATGAATTTAATTGTAATTGGAGCTGAAATTTACTTTGAGGGATTCAGCATCTTTTGTGTGTTTTAGCCTAGTGTGCTGGAGCATGTTCATAGTATTCTTGCACCATTTTATTCTTTTCTCACACAACCGCACTGCACTTCCTTGTCGTTAATTTTGGAATAAAATTGCCACACTTTGCTTTGAGTTGGAGCCATAGTTTTGTTAAAAAAATTAGAAATTGTTAGAAAGCGTCCAAAGCAAGCTCTTTTTTTGTAATGATTTAGAGATGTCAATATTATTTTGCTATTACGTTTACTTCCGATTAATTTAGCAACTAATCGATTAACCTTTCGATTCATCGAAACCCATTTTTCGATACTGTTGGGGGTTGTATTGAAACAAATTATAATATTTAAAAAAAAATAATATGTATTTATTATTCAAAAGTCAAAGTAAGAATGAGTATATAAAACATTATTTGAAACAAATGAAAAAGTAATATTTCAATGTATTCATGTTATAATTTAAAACTTATAAAAACAAGTTGTTCAAAGTGTCCCCAACAGATACAATAAAATCGTTAATTGAAAGAAAAAAATCGAGTATAATGCATCAAATGATTAATCGTCCCATCACTAACTGTATGTACTCATACATTTATACATATAAACAATGTAAATTGCCATGTTATTTGTAGTCTTCCGTTTGTTAAATAGTTTTTTATTATATTTATGAGAAAAATTTACAATTCAAATGACCATTTAATAAATTGATGGAAATGAAATCATGCTTACTTTTTGTTTAATAGTTGCCATATTGTCACTTTCTTATGTATGTAGGTATGTATTTGCTTAGAAAAACGAGAGATACAAATGATAAATGTACATACATATGTACATAGATTCTTTTTATATCCATCATCATGAGTGAGTAGTTCCTCGAAAAGTTTAAAAACTGTTGTGATATTCCAATATACCCCAGCTGGAAATAAAAGTTTTTGATAATAACCTCTTCATGTAATATTTATTTGTTGTAATATATGTACATAGGTACCTAGTTTTTTTTAATTTTTTTGATATATCGCAAAATTTTAAAATGCTGATTTCAAATTATAAAAATACATGTATAGCACTCTGGCAACTCGGTTTATGCGTAACAATGAATTGTAGCAAAACAGCCGCATCTAACTGTGACACTAAATTTTAGGTTTCTTTTAAAATTATTTATTTGTTTATTTTATGTATATACATACAATTTTGAACAAGTGTAGCTTGAAAATTATACTTTTTACTTTGCAAAATAAAAACACCAAAAAACCTATCCCAACAAATTATTTTTATTCATTTAATTTTTGTAGCTTATTTAACGTTATGACATTGAACTCTTATACCTTTATCTCATCTCATGTGTGGGAACTTTGGCACAATTAACTGCAAAACAAAGATTAACAATACCATGCACATAATTGCTTTTATTGTTTTTTATTTAAAAAGAAAAAAATTTATTTTAAACTCAAATTATCGAATGCATTATTAATAAATTACAAAGTATATTGAAAAGGGTTGTTTAAATTTGTTTATTAATTTTTTTTCTAAGCTTTGAATTGGCAATAATTAAGGCGAAAAACAGAATCTATTCAGAATTTTATGTTAGTTTATTCAAGTTGTTCTTAATGTTGTCTTTTTTATGCTATTTATATACAAACATTTATTTATGTATGTTTTTGTTGTTACAATTTTATGTGATGACACCACATGCAGAGCAGATCATAGCACAATAACACATAATCACACTCACTCACAATAACAAAATCTGCTAAGAGGCAAATATTGAAAACGTCGTCAGATGTCATTTGTTTAAATGTGTGTAAATAAACTTTATGTGGGTCATTTGAAACGAAAAACATTAAAACAAAAACAAACAAAACTACCAAACCAACCCCAACAACAACATAAAATCATTAAGAGACAATGAATTTTTTAAAAGCAGATTAACAACAAACAAAACAGAAAAAAAAAACAAGTTAGGGTGCTATATTCGGCTGTGCCGAATCTTTAATACCCTCCACCTAAACGTAATAAGAAATACAAAAACTACACTGGTTATAGGACTAGAATATTCTTATTCTGTGTTTTCTATTCAGTCTTATGGTGTTTTCTTTTCTGAAATAAAATGTTACACCTTTATTATGTACATTTTTATAATGTTTACCCCACATTTTAAAGATGTCGCATTTGAATGGTCAGAATAGAACATAAAATCACAACAGTGTAACGCATTTTTTTCATGTACAGCTGTTTTTGTTTTTTTTTTTTTTTGTTAAAAAAGAAGAAGCAGATAGCTCCCTGGTAAGATCGCTTGAAATAAGACAATGAATATTTATCAAAAAGACCCATGGCACTTTCCCGACTAATACGCAAATTCTTCTTAAACTATAAAAATTATATACATAAACATACATTACATATATAAGAAGTAGGAGATATTGACATACATCAACTTCAGAGTATTCATTAATTACGTCCTTTACAAAGCCTTTCACTCGCGGTTGTGGATTTCTTTCCATAATCATATAAAATATTTTATCATCATCAGATGATGAAGATGAATCCAACAAGTCATCCAAAATTTTTTCAGCACATAAAAAAGTAGTAATATTTTCCATTTTGTATATTTTTTTTTTGTTTCTTAACACAAATACACATTCATAAACAAAACATATGTCAGCTGTTTTATCGTGCGATTCTCCCCTCTAAAAATACAAAGTGTGAAAGGTGCACCATTTTTTAAATTTATAGTGTGACATTTATAGAAAAGAACACACTACACTTTAGCAGTGTTGACATTTTTTCAGAAAAGAACACACAAAAATTAAAAAAGGTGCGAAATGAGAAAAACGTGTGACATTTTTGCCAGAAAATAAAACGCCATTAGTGCAAATTTTATTATTATTTTATATATTGTTTGAAAGACAATTTTAAGACCAACTCAATTTACACGGTGCGACAGTCCAAAAAACCTGGGACCGGATATTATTTTTCTTGTAGAGCTTGTCACCAAAGTTGAAAAATTTTTAAAGAATCTGCAAAATTTGTGTTTGCTCGACAATAACACCCAAATTTCTCAAGTTTTCTTTAATTTTTTTCTTCCCAAATCTGGTAAGAAATTGGAAATCGGATTATTATCAACAAAATTACAGAATTATAAGTGCGCAAATGTACAAAAACCGGTTTTTTAACCGTTATCCGGATTTTGGAGGTGTCCGGCATATTTCACTATTTGAGTCTTGTTTTACTCGACAAGCTCTACAAGTAAAATAATATCCGGTCCCAGGTTTTTTTATTTCATACTATTTTGTATCACTGTGTTATGTTATTTTAAAATTTTTTTGAATTTTGAACATTTATAATTGATGTAATTACCGATTCTTACTGTTACTTACAGAGTTTGTCTGATTTTTATAATAATCTTGAGTGTAATTTCACAATTTATAAAATTAAAAGGACATTTTTCCATATTCACAATAAGTTAAGAAACAGAGTATAAAAAGATTTATGGGTGGCATAGTAGAAGTGGACCAGTTATGGACTGATAGCTTCTAAATCCACTAATGTGATTTCTACGTATTTGAGGCTTATTTTGGTTAAATTTCATCTCAATAACGTTGTTTACAAGAGTTATATGGTTGTTTAGTATGCTCGGAAGTGGACTTAATTCGGGTCCTATTCCTATTCACTGACAACTACAAAATCCAGTAGCATAAATGCCGTATAACCGATATTAGTATGATTTCTGGATTAAAATCTATATTGGTTCGATATCGATATTTATTAGACATTTTTTTGGGTTTTTTTGTTTTTCGGAAATGGTTCTTATTTGGCAGCTATGACAAATTATGGGCCGATCTTCTTAAATTTTGGAACAGTGCTTTTTATGCATATGAGGATATCTCACGTCGAATTTTAACGTAATAACGGTATATGTATTTCAGATACATATTAGTATTAAAGTGGATTTCGGAAGTGGATCGTATATGGGGAATATATTCAAATATGGACCGATATTCTCAAAATCCAGCAATTTGATTTTGGCATGTATGTAAATGATCCGTGTAAAATTTTGAATCGGTATTAAAGTAATTTTCGGAAGGGGATTTATATGGGGAATACGGTTAAAAATGGACCGAAATTAACAAAATTTTGTGGGATGACTTTTGTATATATGTATGAAAATGATCTATGCAAGGTTTTGAGTCGGTGGTCCTTATATGGGAGCTATGACCAACTATCGGCCGACCACTATAAAAATTAGTACAACAATTTATTTACCTATAAGGATTATTAATGTCAAATTTTAACCGTTTAACATTATTTATACCAGTTTTATACGTATTTTAGTGAATTCTGGGAGTGGACTTTATATGGGGTCTATGATCAATCATGGACCGATATTACAATTTTATAGACATTTATGTATTATTGTGCAATATTTCGGAAAGATTTTTGTATGGGGCCTATGAGAGATAATGTACCTATTCTTACTGTTATCATAAAAGAAAGGTATACAAAATTTCATGGGAATATCTGGAATATATTAAAAAAAATTGTAAGAAAAATGTTTAAAAATAAAAATTTTTAATGAAGGTTGTCTTACATTTTGATCCATAACTCTTGTTCTACTATACCGATTTTGCTGATTTTCAATACCAAACTGCTTAGAAGAACTATAAACGGTTTTTTGTAAACTTTGTTTATTTCGGTTGTGTCCTTTGGACGTGAGAGTGTTTTACATAGACAGACAGACAGACAGACAGACAGATAGACGGACATGGCTCAATCGACTTCGAATTACGTAAGGACCAAGAATATTTTTTTTTTTTTTTAATACATTTAACTTATTTATTGGATCTTCAGAAATGAAATGACAATAAGTTTTCGAATCTTAATACTAAAAGAAAATAATAAGTCCAGCCAGTGCTAGACAAAATATTATGATACTACAAAAAATTTATATCCACTGATCCAGTCATCTGTTTTGCGCTTGAGTTAAAGCAAGGGTATCCCTCCTTCTCAACCGAACATGGCCAGTAAAGTTAAGGATGTCTCGTGCAAGTGGGTTTGGATGGTGTTCAAGTTTGCCGACATATTTTGAGGCGTGTTTTGTAAATTCGACTTTCACCAAAGGAATGCCTAGATCTTTGTGGATTCGAGAATTTTTAACATACCATGGAGCTGCAGTAATTGTACGTAGAATCTTATTTTGACCCCTTTGAATTTTTTCAATGTTGGATGCTGAGGCAGTACCCCATAATTGAATTCCATAGCACCAGATTGGCTTTAGTATTGCATTGTACAACAAAAGTTTGCAATCCAACTTTAATGTAGAATTTCTGCCGATTAGCCAATTAATTTGCACTGCTTTTAATCTCATCTGGGTAAGTTTTGCGTCGATATGAGACTTCCAAGTTAAACGACGATCGAGGTGGATTCCGAGGTATTTGACTTCATTGTGTTGCGGGATAATTTGATTATTTATTCTGATGAACGAGCATGTATCTTTTCGCAATGTGAAAGTTATATGAATACATTTCTGTTCGTTAACCCTGATTTTCCAAAGCTCAAGCCAATTCTCTAGTTTATAAACATAATTCTGCAAATTCTGTGATGCAACTTGGTGCTCCTTATGGACGCTGATAAAGGCTGTATCGTCTGCAAAAGTTGACGTATGGATTTTGGGGTCTGACGGCATGTCGGAGGCATATATCAAATATAAAGTAGGGCCCAGTATGCTACCCTGTGGCACACCTGATTCAATTGGCTGAGCGGTACTTAAAAAATCACCTTCTTTGATTTTAAATTTGCGACCGTATAAATAACTTTCCATGAGTTTATGGGTGTTAGCAGGCAGAGTTAATTTTATTTTGTGCATTAAACCGTCATGCCAAACTTTGTCGAACGCTTGCGACACATCAATGAAAAGGGCGGAGCAGTATTTTTTGTCTTCAAACGACCCTCTTATCACATTTACCAATCTGTGTGTTTGTTCGATGGTGCTGTGTTTAGCCCTGAAGCCGAATTGATGATTAGGAATATATTCAGTGCCATTCAGAATTGGAGTCAACTTAGTCATTAACAATTTTTCAAACAGTTTTGAAATTGTCGGCAGTAGACTAATTGGCCTATATGACTCCACTTTGGTGTGGTCCTTCCCTGGCTTAGGAATCATAGTGATCATAGACACCTTCCAATCTGCAGGATAGTATTCTAGGCGTAAAATAGCGTTGAAGATAAAGAGGATAATTCTTCTTGCTACACGAGGTAATTCCACAAGCATTTTATTGCTGATTTTATCCATACCTGGAGCCTTTCTAAGGTTCAGAGTACCAATAGCGTTTTGGACATCACGAAAGTTTAGTCTTAGTACAGGAGGCCTTATAACAAGTGGTGGCAAATCAGATTCGTTATTATTTGAGTTGTTTATAGTAAACACATTTCTCAAATGGTTAACAAATAATGTCCCTTTCTCGGAATCATTTCTAGCCCAGTCACCAGTCGGATTTCGCAAAGGAGGTTTTCCTCTTACTGGTCTTTTTAAACCTCTTGCCGCCCTCCATAACGAGTAGTCAGATTGTGGGGTACTATCAAGACCTTCCAAGTAAGATCTAAGTGAGGCCGTTCTTTGGGTTTCTAAGAAATGTCTTAGTATATCTCTGCATTCCCGTAGCCTAGCTTTCAGTTCAGGAGACCTGTGAATTTGCCACTCTCTTCTCATTCTTCTTTTTTCTGATAGGAGATGTTCGAGTTCAGAGAAATAAGTTCTGTTTGCCCTATTTCTACATTCAACGTGATAAGTGGAAGCGTGATGCACAGCTCGTCGAAGGTCCTCGGTAAAGTTGCCAATCGACTCATCAATATCGTCGGTTGTTCTCAACACAACATTTTCCGTGCAATGAGAACTTAAATACTTTTTGTATTTTATCCAACTTACTCGGGTCTTAGTCATGTTCATAAATGGAGAACCACACTTTTGAGGGAAATGCATTGAAATGATAGTAGGAGAGTGATCTGAGGACAAGTCCAGTGAAGGATCCACTTGCATCCATTCTACAGGGATATTTTTCACTACCCCAAAGTCAATAACATCGGGAATCTTCCTTCGGTCCGTCGGCCAATAGGTGGGATGTCCACCAAGAATATATGTACTTTTTATTTCTCAGTATTACACACGGAATGACAAACTTATATATACCCTCATTCACCACTTACGGTGGTGGAGGGTATTATAACATAATGAAACAAATCACATAGAAAAAGCCAAAGGTATTTGCAAAATAATTTTTTTGAAAGAAAAAATTTAGAACTAACCTACATATGTGTATATGTTTGTATGTATAAGAAGTAATAGGATTTAGAGTGTTAAATTACTGTGTTAAACTAAATTGCATATAATTTTTTTTATTTTCTGCATATGGAAGTCAACTTAGGCTAGATTTAATTGTAATTGGGGAGAGTTAAAAGAAAAAGTTTTATTTCCGGTTCTGTGTTGGTTCAAATCGTTTTCAATTAAACTATTTATGTATTATAAGTGTACTAATGTAAATGGGTTCGGACTAAAAAAATTACTTTTAGAGAAAAACCATCGAGTTGTTTTAAAATTAATTTATTATATTTTAATTCGATTTTAGAGGGAAATTGAAAAACAATTTTCAAACCTTCTACTACTGATCAACAAGTAAAAATTTTTGAATTATTCTAATACACTCCTGGTTGGAAAAAAGTTCTTGTCAAAAACCATTTATTACAAATATGTATTTAAAATTTTAGTACAATTTTAGGTTAAAAAAACTTCATCTCTGTCTATTAGCAAAAACTTATTTGGCATCACTGCATTCTGTCAGTCAAAAATTCAGCCTTATTATGAGTGTCGTTTTCTTTTTACGACAACGACTCTTTCGTAATAGATAAAAGATAAAATTAAATTTGTTTCTTTAATCTATAACGAAACAGTTGTTATCGTAAAAAGAAAACGACACTCATAATAAGGCTGATGATTTTATTTTCAGATGCATAAAATTCCATAACACTGGCACTATTTTTTTATTACTGCAGTTTCGAACTTTCCCTTATGATTTATAAGATAACAGCATAAATAAATGAGAAACACTATTTTAAACGTGGCTATTTTATAATAATTCAACGTTTTAGTTGTTTTCTATAAAACATCACGTTTGAAATATTCTAAATTCAACAAAAAGTGACAAGTTTTTGACATATCAGTAAACGAAAAAGAGGAATTCATTGAATTTCCATACATATTCACCCCTATCGTGAATAAAAATTCCACATGAAATTTGTTCCCTTTTCACATTATTCTTATTTAAATTCAATGTTAAAAAAATAAAAGGGAACAAATTTCATGTGGAATTTTTATTCACAATAGGGGTGATTATGAACAGGCTTATTTTGTGAATCATTCACCTTGATCCTGAGAGTTATTCTGTACATTTGTGTTAATTAAATTGTGATTCCTATAAAATTAAATTCTCGTTTTGTACAAAGATTAGATTAACACAACTATTAAAACTTTTATTTTTTAATTTATTAGCTCTTAATATAATTAAATAAAAATCATATACTAACTAGTTTTGTAAACTTACCTCACTATTTATGAAATTGGTAAGGGCCTCCTCCTCTCAGTTAATGGTTACCAGTTGTATATTTGGCTTTACTACTACACAAACTTCCGGTGTAATACAAAAACAAAATCTATATTTAGTCAAATACCTAAATTGAAAGTAGGTTTATATGTATGTAAAGGGTGTCCCAACTAGAACGCAATGGTGTTCGGTATCGTGAAATGATAACCAGTTTTTTCTTGCCTAGAATTGAAGAAATGAATGTGGAGGGCATGTGGTTTCAACAAGACGGCGCCACTTGTCATACAGCCAGAGAAAATACATCAGTCATTTCCCGGTCGTGTTATTTCGCGTTTTGGAGACCAGAATTGGCCGCCTAGATCGTGCGATTTAACACCTTTAGATTTTTTCTTTAGGGTTTTTTGTAGTCGAGGGTTTACGCGAATAAGCGTAAGATTCAAGCCTTAAAAGAGGAAATTGGACGCTGCATTAATGAAATACCGCAACATTTATGCACAAAGGTCATTGAAAATTTAATTAAAAGATCGCGTGTGAGTCAGCAAAGCCACGGCGGCCATCTGCACGATATCTTGTTCCATACATAACCTCATTCTGTCTACTTTACGATATAATAAAGTTTCACGATTTTTTTTTTTAAATATCTGTATTTTATTTAAAATTGAAAAATTGCGTTCTATTTGGGACACCCTTTATATATAGAGGTATATATGTATAAAGGAATATATTTGTTGATAAAACCCAGAAAATAAACCATTAAATGAATTAAAAGATTGTAGTAGTAGTACTGGCCTTTTATTTGTCATGAAATGTAGAAACAATTAATACAATGACTAAAACTAAATAAAAAAATACAAAAAAAAAAACACCTATATAAAGGGCACACCTTGGTTCATGTACATGAAACCAAGAATCATTTAGACAAAGACTAAGTAAACCTAAATTGTATTGACCAAGGTGGAGTTTTACAAATAGAATTAAAACAAACCTACAATTTAGTGTTTGTATCACAACTCAATTAAACAAAAACAATACAATGGTGTATTTGTAAATCTGCATTAAAAATTTAGTGAAAAAATATATGTAGGCCTGTCATTTTAAAAATAAAAACGGCAGAAATATTGCTAAAATCATGTATTTGTGATTTGTGTATTAAGACAGAAAAATATTTATGAATTTCTCATAAAACCAGAAGTTAAATTTTATATTTTTATCGATGTTCACAAAAAAACCAAAAGCTAACTGAATCATAATCAGAAAGAGAGTTAAAAAGGAATGCATTCAAAGACATATGTTGGTAAAATTTAGTATGTGCAGTACAACGTTACTTTATTATCATTATAAATAATAAAATTAAAATATAAATAAAAGCAAAGTTTTGCTGAGTAACCGACAATTTAGAAAAATTTTAGAAGGAAGCAAGCTAAAGTTCTATTACGTAGTTCTCCTAGTGGTATGAAATGAAGAGGATTACAACTTACCATAAAATTTTGCCAGCAGAAGTCATAAATAAGGTAAATAGAGCCTTTTAGCAGAGTGTATTTTGTAGTACTCGTTACTTTTTCTGTTCACACGCCGTCAACGGAATGACAAATAGGAAGTCTACATAGTTGCAAGCTCGCCATCCTATTTCCGTATGAGCCTTTATAGCTGATATCTCCGTCTGGATTAAACAACACTTATTTGATATTCTAAGATAAATTTTTGAAATCTAATATATAGCTGATATCTCTGCCAGAAAGAAACTACACTTATTAAGGATCTCATACATCCAGGATTTAGATATTTCCGCCAATTCGCTTTTCCCTTTGATATAAATAAGCCAATTAGCTGCCCTACTTATAGCTGATATCTCCGCTTGGAGTAAGCAATACATATTTGATTTCCTAAAAAAATTCTTTGAAATCTGATACATTGAGGATTTAGAAATTTTCGCCAATTCGCTCTCTTATTTTAGTTGATGATCCCGAAGATCACATCCCAGTCATACTACAATGGCCGTATGATCCATGCTTACCCGTATTCGATTATAGCTTAGAGGTCATTAAATCTAGCGGATTTCGATATATTTTTTTTTTTTTTTGTTTAAGATTTAAGAAGTCTAAAGTTCTGCTAACACTGAAAATTAAAGGTTTAGTTTAGTAGTTGTAAAGTAACCGTAATTTATACATTATTTTTTACATATTATTAATTTACAGCAGCAATGAATGTAAACAAATTGTCAATGACTCACAACTGTTTTTTTTAGTTGTTTGTTGAACTGTTATTATTATTGCGGTATATAAATTATGTACATGTAAGCAACACATGTTGCATTCATCCATCCATCATCAACATCATCAGCAGCTCACCATCTCACTCACAATAACAGCTACAACATTGTTGTCATCAACTTCAACAATATTATTGTCATATTTTTCCAACATGATTAACATCTCTGTATTATTAAAAAAAATAAATAAACATACAGTGTAGCCACACTTTGTCATTGTTCTATTTAAATATATATATATATGTACATACCTACATATAATAGAACTTTTTTATTAATTTATTTTATAACTTGAACATGAGCACTTCCACTTACATTCACTCATAAATAAATGTGTACATGCTTTAACTAAAAACTATGTATATAGTTTAATTTGCTATATATGTATGTATGTAGTTGTTTTTGTCTTAGTTTTAATTTGGATTTTGTTGCATTCAAACCACAAATGCACACTCAAGTTGGCGTAATCACATTTTCAACTAAACATGAAAAGTGCAAAAACACACAAACAACACAAAAAATTAAGGTCTAATTTACTTGTTCTACTATAAATTTACTTTATATAGCTTTAGCAGCGAGCGATCTAGACTAAAACAATAAAAATAAAAACTTGCACTCATACATTTGAATGAACAATTGTAATCGTATACGCATATTATATCTTAAACAAGTGCTTGTCAAGGATTATTTTACAAACATTTACATATATGTACATATGTAAGTATTTATACCAAAATTTATATACTTACCAGTGATGCCATTAGGATACGAAAGATACATTTTTCGTATCTTTTGATGACTTCAGGTACCATGTATAATCCTGACATTTTTCGTATCTTTTGAATCTGTATGAAAAATGTACAAAAATAAAATATTTTTAGAGTAATGAAATTACAAAAATTTATTTGGAATTTATGCCATACACTTTGGAACTTTTAAACGATTTTAATCTAATATTCCAGGCGGAAAAGCCTCGTCTGCACCTTTTGCAATCTGAAGTTGAAAAATTAATTAAAATAATTGCTAGCAACTATGTATTTAGAATTTAACTATGTAAAGGCAACAGATGCTTTAAAAATAGAATTTTCAAATCCAAATTATTTTTTACCAATTGAAAAAATTTATTCAGGTGTTTTAGCTCATACTTCGCTTGCTACCCTAATAGAAGATCAGAATAAGAAATATGATTTACTAAAAAATTGCCAATTATTTGAAGTTTTAAAACAAATCAGTACAAACGACTTAACTCGTATATTAATTTTTACAAAAATTAATTTGTTTTGATAACATCCAAAGATAGTTACATATAATTAATTTTAAAGTTTGCTTACTGTATTTTTAAAAATTACATACCTAATATTTATGACTTAAATAAATATAAAAATAAATTAATATATCATTTTTTTACAATATTCGATTCTCTTAAAACCTGTTACAAATTACAATTATTCGGTAGTCTTTTTATAGTTTTTATTTATAATTTTTTTGGACACAAAAGAAAGTTCAAAAATAGTCCAGTTATAAATTTTTTCTGCATTTTGTCAACTACCTACAATAATAATACAAATAATTTAGTTCATTAGAATATCTCCAATGAAGCATTTCCTCACATCGATAATACTTCCGGACCACTCCAGTGGACTTCCCAACAAGATAATGCTCCGATACATACTATACTGCACGTGTTGTGAAAAACTGGATTCAACAACAAAATGTTGCATTACTGGAATGGCCACCATACTCTCCTGAAATAAATATTATTGAGAACGTGTAGGGATGGTTGGCAAGGAAAGTGTATGAGTCTGGCAGACAATTTGATGATAAGCCATCATTGATAGCTGCCATCAAAAAAGCTTGGGAGGAAGTTTCGCTTAACTATTTGAAGCAGCTCTATGACTCACTCCCAAACCGTGTTTTTGAAATCATTTCAAAAAAGGTCAACTCATTATTAAATCACTACTTACTAATCTTATTTATTTAATTTATGAAAAATAAATAAGTTTAAACTGATGTGTTCTTTGTTTCATTATTTTTACTCAACTGGAGCTATTCTACTGAACGAAAAAAACCAAGCATTATTTGTGTTATCTAATGTTAATCTTGTATAAAAAAATAATAAGGCGTAATTGAAAATATTGTTTTTATGGAAACTGTAGTTAAATGATCACCCTATTATTGACCGAAAACTAAAACCATTTTCTTCAATTTGATTTCGAGAAAAATTAATTTTCATATGGTAGAAACAATGGAGCTATTCTATTGACTGGTAGTGTAAGTGGGTTGTTCGAGAAATGTCAGTATAAATAATGTAATACAAGGTGGCGCAAAAGTAATCCTCCTATCAGAAAATGCTATAAATTTTGCGATTGGCCCCTAATATCAGTCCTTTTTTACATTTGTGTAGTAAACACATGCGAAATACACGTTAATAAACAATGTTACGCTACAATGCTCCAGAACGCGGAATATTGCTGACTATTTATTTGACCAATAATCGGTCGGTGACTTTGGCACAACGTGAATTTCGTCGCAGATTTCCTGGCCATCCAACGCCTACTGGTAAAACACTGCGACGTTTAGCCGCTCGCCTCGAAGAGACTGGCACAACACGAGATGCTGCCAGGCGTGGCAGACCCCGGAGTAGCCGTTCTGCAGAGAATATTGCTGCTGTAGCCGAGGATGTCATGGAAGCGCCGTCGACATCGACCAGACGACGTGCCACGCAAATGGGTATCAGTCGACGGTCTTTACAGCGAATTTTGGTACAAGATTTGAAGATGTTTCCGTACAAAGTCCAGACGGTGCATCAGCTGTTAGCTGCTGAACGCCAATCGCGTCTAACATACGCTCAAGCCATCCTTAATCACCACCAAGAGGAAGATGATTTTTCATCAAAAATAATCATGAGTGATGAGGCCTATTTCCATCTTAGCGGGTACGTAAAAAAGCAAAATTTACGCTTCTGGGGCACTGAAAATCCGCGTGTGTAACCCACGAAGAACCATTACACCCGCTCAAAGTCACTGTATGGTGTGCTGTTTTCGCTGGAGGAGTCATCGGACCTTTTTTCTTCAAAGACGTCGCGGGCCAAACGGTTACTGTGAATGGTGAGCGCTACAGAGCAATGATCAACGAGTTCTTTTTGCCGCAACTTGATGAATTGGGATTAGAAAACATGTGGTTCCAACAGGACGGTGCAACGGCACACACTGCACGTGCCACAACCGATATGCTGAAGGATGCATTTCCCGGGCGCCTAATCTCCCGTTTTGGCGATTTACACTGTCCAGCAAGATCTCCTGATTTGACCGCTCCAGACTTCTTTTTGTGGGGCTTTTTGAAGTCGCGGGTTTATGTCAACAAGCCTCAGACTCTTGCAGCTCTTAAAGACAATATCCGTCAAGAATGTGAGGACCTATCGCCGGAAATTTTGGCCAAAGTGATGGAAAATGCCATAAAAAGGGCTCAAATGACAATCAACTGTGGCGGCGGCCATTTACATGACATCATATTCTCGACTATATGTAAAAAAAATTAAAAGACCAAATAAAAATAATCCACATGAAGAATCAAAATTTTTAATTTTTTTTTTAATTACAGCCAAAAAACATCGGAAGTTTACTTTTGCGCCACCTTGTATAACAGTTAATTTTAACGTTTTACATAATGTAAATAAATATAACGGCTTATTTTAACGTTTTTAAACACTATTATTCACAGTGATGCCACTCTTATACTTTTATATCGCTCCTTGGTTATTGATTTTCCGAACTCGGTATATTAAAGAGTTTAAATTATTTATGAATGATGTTGCTGTTTCATGTTGCCATACTTCCAGCTGAATTAAACCCAACAATTTTACTTGTTGATGTATCCAGGCAAATGAAAATAAGATTCGTCTGAGAAAAATATTTTCCATTAAAAGCAGCGGGTTGTTCTTGAATGAATTTTTAATGTCGTTTTAATTGCGATTTTGTAACAAATTTATTTAGATGTACATACATACAATGTTCCTCAATAAACATTGCAAATTTAGTAAAGAGTAAATTTTAGTAGATCAAATAAAACATTGACTCAAATAAAACATTGGATTATGTATAGGTATATGTATAAATTATATAGCGCTCATCATTCACAGTAACGTTCCTGCCTCCATCGTCTTTAAAATAGTACGGCATCATTGCCACCGGCTCATATCCCATACCAAACAGTACATTTTTCAGGATGTATTGGAAGTTCTTGCAATGCTTCTGGCTGCTCTTCATACCAAAAACAACAATTTTGCTTATTTACGTATCCATTCAACCATAAATGAGCTTCGTCGCTAAACACAATTTTCCGATTAAACGATAAACGATGCACTTTCTTAACCGAGCATGAATTTTGATAATAAAATTCAATAAGCTGCAACATGTTTAACAGTAACATGTTACACAAAAACAGCTGAGCTGCCAAAAACAGTCTTGCCAAAAAGAAAGTCGCTAAAAAATCACCATTTAATATGTCATTACTATAGCATCACTGCGTTACATCAACGTTTTAATTGCAAATGCAAAAATTTGACACAAATTCCAGAGAATTACTGCATTTTTTTTTATCTACATGATATAAAATTAGGAAAAATAGTGATCTAAATGCTATAGTGATTTATGAAAGCTAAATAATTCATAAGTGACTCATAATCTGGGTAAATTACAAATGTTAGAAATTTTTTTAATTAATAATTGTTGGCTATACGCTATAGGGGGTTTTTAATCTATTTAAACAATATTTTTTTATTTGCTTTATCTCTTTTCATATTGTTTTAATAAAACACCTTTTTGCAGCATTTTCTTGTCAGAGCAAAAGTTTATTTATTTATTATCGACTTTGTTATTCAAATTGTAAATAATAATTTACAAAAAAAAGAGCAAAAGAGAGACGAACAGCTAAAATTAAATATTTATAAGGAGGTGTTTGGCCTTTTAAACTGTATTTGTTTTATTACACTATAAACTTTTTTCTCTCTTTTGGTTTAACTATTTAATATATGTATGTAGAAATACAAACAATTAAACTTTTATGTATATAGGTATATATTAAAAAAGAAAATAATAAAAAAATATTTTTACCTCTAGATAAGATTGTGCAAAAAACGTATTAATAAATTATAAGTAAACAGTACTATTTATAATGATTCATACGATGTGATTGAAAAGGTATCCGTGATTAAGGATAATTTATTTTTTATTAATGCCATAGATATAAAGTTTTTAACAATTCAATTATATTTTAACTGACATATAATCATTACAGTAGGAATTTCTTAAAGCTTGTTAAGAATCTATTATTTTCCCTAAAATACTTTTATAAATTACCACAAACACTAAATATATAATTAAGGTTATTGTACCTACTTTATGCAGAGAAAAGTTAAAATTGTGTTTTGGAAAAATCACGATTTTTCCAATACTTTCGCTTTTATAAACACATTTTTTGTTTGCTCAGTTTAAACATTAACATTATTTGCCAATAAAATGTTAAAAATTTATATGTATGTATATATATATATTTTGCAGCGAGTATTTTGAACAAATAAACGTAACAAATTTGTTAATTTTTATTAATTTGCATATCGTAAAAACAATGTACACAAACATGTAGTACTTGAACATCTCGGCACACAGATAGACTTTCAATGAAACACATTTCAAAGATTTAAAAGAATCGTTTCTTTAAAACATAATGTCTTTAATATATCTGTTATTTTCTAAAACAAAATACCAAAAAAAAAAAAGAACGGAGTATCACTGACAATAGTGTTGCATTTTAGAAACATAATATTGTATTGGGGAAAAAGACGCACGTTTGCCATTAAAGCATTGATGCCTATAATCTTTATTATGCGGCATTGATGAACTATTACTGTTTTGGATTTTATTTTAAGGGTTTTTATTTATCTATTAAAAATCAGCAAAATCGGTCCATAAATGACAGAGATATATGTATGTATGTATATTCAAAAATGTTCATAGGCAATGGTCTAATTTCGGAAAAAGGATGTTTACCGATGTTGAAAAATAAAGTTCTTGTTGAAAACCCCTACAATTGTATTTGATATGTTTTTTTTATAACATTAATAAATTAATAAATTACTTACTGCTGTTTAGTAAATTCTATTTAAGTATAAAATCGAATGTAAATAATAGTATATATGTATGTGTGTTGTGATTTTAATTTTCTAACATCATCGTCATTAACAACCAACCACTACTATTACCATCTATCTCTCCATCATTGTCAGTAACTTGTCACTCTAATGTTACATTTATTTGCATTTACCGCAAAATCAAATATTTGATTTGACGTTGTATGTTTTTTTGTTGTTCAATATTTAAAAAAATATATTAAATTACCACTAACGCTTTGATTTTATAATAACGTTTATTTATTTACTAACATAATTGAAAACAATAATAGTTTTATAAATTACGACAATTATGTAACTCCATTTGACATTTGCAGCTAGTGTAGAGGGCTTACAATTAACATTAGCCAAAACCACAAACGCCTTTAGTAGCAGCACTGACTACTGTCTTACTTATACATATTCTCATACATAATCTTCTTCTTATAATTGTAATTCAGCCTATACTATTATAAAGCAGACATTATCACATCTATTTAATAGTACAGTGTTATGTGAATGATGTAGCTATAATCCGAGCCTTATTAATATTCTGTAACTCAATAAAAATATACCACATAAAAAACACTCATTCACATACCAAAATGTTTCTTTATTATATATTTACATACATATTTATTAATTTATTTTGCGTAACATAACAAAATACATAAGTCCATCATTTAGACAAACAATGGACACAACAAAATATTTAAGGTTTATTTGGTCATTTTACTGGAGCAACACATACATACATATTTTTATTTTGCTACATAGTAACACAATCTGCCATTCTTCCTTATGTTTTTTTTATAATTTAATGCATTTTTTATACTATTACGTTATGTTACACATATTTTCTTTTCTGTTCAAAAGGTATTTCACCTCATGATTGTAAATAGTAAACAAAAATAAACAAACAATAAAAAAAAACAAAGTTAGCAAAGGGCGTTTACCGTTTGTTGTTTTATGTATTTCAAACTTATAACAGTTCAAATTTTAACTACATATGTAGGTACATACAGTCAGAGACTAAAGTTTAAATACACCTCAAAAATTGATTGTTTAAAGAAAAGTAAACGTTTCAGGAAAACTTAAAGTATACAGTTTTATTTAGTTTTATAAATAACAAAATAAAATAACAAAAAATAAAGACTTCATTACGAACATAACGGTAATTCTTAAAAATACGATAAAATTCACTCGACAAAAGTTTAAATACATCTTGCAAAACAAAGAGGTCTCTTTCATTTCTCAAAAACAAAGTACAATTATATTTTTTGTTTCCATGAAATTATGTTCTTACAAGTCAGAACTTGTTATTAGTAGTCTTTTTATTGTCAGCATTACAAGTTTTGTCGAAAATTATGGGCAAAGGTAAAGAAATTGAGTCCAGCATTAAACATTTAATAATAAAACCTATCGGGAAATATGAAAATTATTAAATGTGTCATTTTAAAGTATCTAAAATATAATTAGAAAATATAAGAAAAATGGCTCCGTAGCAAATATTCCAAGAAGCGGTCATCCAAAAAAACTTACCAATCGTGATGTTAACCACATCGATAAAGAAATGAAAAAGAATCCACGAATAAGTGCACCAAAACTTGCAGATGATATCGCTAATAACTATAACAAACATGTTCATCCAAGAACTGTTAGAGCATTGCGAGAAAATGGATATAAAAGCCGAGTTCCCCGAAAAAAGCCACTAACTAATAAGTAAAAAAAAAACAGAAAACGTAGACTGGGGTTTGGACGTAAGTACAGAAATAAAGACGCTGAGTTTTGGAAAAGAGTTCTTTTTACAGACGAGAGCAAATTTAATTTATTTGGAAGCGATGGCCGTACAAAGGTCTGGCGCAAGCCAAAGACTGCTCTTCAAACCCAAAATTTTGTTTCTACGGCAAAACACGGTGGTGGCAATGTAATAGTTTGGCGAGCGATTGGAGCAGCGTGGGTTGAAAATTTGGAGTTTATTGATGGGATCATGAATCAATATACTTAAAAGAGTATATTAGAAAGCAATTTGCAAGCATCCGTCGACATCTTTGGCCTTGGATCCCGTTTGATCTTTCAACAGGATATCGATCCCAAGCACACCGCACTTTCTGTGACAGAGTGGTTGCTTTATTCTGCTCCCAGACAGCTCCATATGCCACCTCAATCGCCAGACTTAAACCCAATTGAGCACCTTTGGGATATAATGAAGCGCAAATTAGTAGCAACTTCAATAACGAGCAAAGAGTCGCTTAAAGAAGCTTTTAAAAAATTCTGGTCAAAAATATCGCCTTCTGAAACAGAAAGCTTGGTACTTTTTATGCCACGCCGCTTGCAGGCAGTTATTGATAGTCATGGCGGTCCAAAAAATTATTGAAATTTTTTCTTTTTTAATTTATCTAAAAAAAATTATTAACATTCCAAGATGTATTTAAACTTTTGTCGAGTTAATTTTATCGTATTTTTTAAGAATTACCGTTACGTTCGTAATGAAGTCTTTATTTTTTGTTATTTTATTTTGTTATTTATAAAACTAAAAAAAACTGTATACTTTAAGTTTTCCTGAAACGTTTACTTTTCTTTAAACAATCAATTTTTGAGGTGTATTTAAACTTTAGTCTTTGACTGTATATTCATATACAAACCTCTATTCATTCATGTATGTAGTATTTTTTAATTTTTGTTGCCGACGTCTTTGTTAGGGTTTTTACACCCCACTTTTGATAGACTGGTGATTTTTTTATGCAATGCTAAAGACTCAATATACAGCTAACGACAAGAAATTGTTTGTTATAAAGTACTTTTAGAGGCAAACAAAAATATACAACCCGGCAACAAATAATGTAAACAAAATAATATAACGGCTTATTAGAACATTTTGTCACTATGAATCAAAGTATTGAAAATTTCTTTGTTTTCGATTTTGGTTTTGTTAACTGGAACATTTGGCAGTTATGCCAAACATGCTTTCACTAATTCTAAACTTGTATTATATTGCAGAGATGCCATGTTATTGCATGTACGAATATACTCCTGTTTAATTGTTAAATTACTCTACAAAATTCAGATAGCTGTTCCTCTATGCTGAAAAAATTATTTTTTATTTTTTTGTTTGCTATTGTCTGTATATTAAACAAATTTATAATGTATGTATGTAGAACATGTACCTATTAAGTACATCATCATCATGCAATGTTTATTTAATACATATAGCTTTTTTACAGTGTTTTTCAACAAGAACTTTTTTCAATCAATAATTTCTGTTTAAATAAAATAAACAATGGTCAAACAATTTTCGTCCGGTACTGGCTGGACAATAATTGCATTTTTTCAATAAGAGCGCTACAAAAGTTTTTTTTTAAATAAAACAAAAACGGTTTTAAATATCAATGAAATTCTTTATTCCTGTGAAAGTACGTTCGATGCCATTATGTATGGAACTCGATTTCTTTTGCATGGTCACCACGGGCACGTTCGATATTCGTACGAAGTTCATCAATCGTCGCTGTCTTGTTGGCATAGACCATAGACTTGACGTAGCCCCGCAGGAAATAGTCTAACGGCGTCAAATCGCACGACCGAAGCGGCCAATCGACTGGACCATTTCGTGAGATAACACGTTCCCCAAACTTGGTTTCCAATACATTGATTGTGACATTCGCTGTGTGGCTTGTGGCGCCGTCCTGTTGGAACCACATGTCCTCCAAGTTCATATCATCCAATTGGGCCCAAAAATATTCTGTTATCATTGAACGGTAGCGAATCCCATTCACCGTAATATTTTCGGGATGCAATGATGACTCATGGAGTACGTGTGGATTGCTGTCTGACCAATAACGCATATTTTACTTATTGACAAAGCCATTCAGCCAAAAATGAGCCTCATCGATGTAGATGATTTTTCGATGAAAATCCGAATCATTTTCAAGTTGTTGCTCAGCCCAATTCACGAACATACGACGCTTCTGGTGGTCAAGCGGCCTTAGTTCTTGCGTCAATTTGATTATGTAAGGATGTAGACCAAGATCTTTTCGCAAAATTCGCCACAACGACGTCACAGAGATGCCCAACGCTTGAGAACGACGTGTGAGAGACACATTTGGGCTTTCTTCAACTGAAGCCTCAGCAGCAGCAGTATTCTCGACACTACGGGCACTTCTTTGTCTCACTGGTACGGGAACATTTTGTACTGTGCCTGTGGATTTAAATTTTTCCACTAGACGCTCAATTGTTGATCTGGTAGGACGATTATGACGACCATAAATTGGACGTAGCGCTCTTAACGTTGAGGCCACTGACTCCGAATTTCGGTAGTATATTTTAATAATTTCGACTCGTTGTTGGCTCGTATATCTTTCCATCATGAAATGGCAAACCTTACTGAGGAGAAATGTCAAAAGAGCGGAAAAAAATATGGTGTCGTTTGCTGTCCCTATCGGTCTACTTTTGTAGCGTCCCTGTTGAAAAACGCTTTATAAGATTTTAAAAACTTATTGTTCATTTTTAATGAAGATACAATAAATAAACAAAATTACAAAAAATAAGAATTTCTATGAAAATTTATTAATCTTCTTTCCTTTGACAATTATAAATTTAATTGGACAGATGTCCACCACGACCACTCATACTGATGTGCATTCTTTTATTCGAATTTTCATTAACATTTTTGCAAAATAATGTTTCTAAAGAATGATTTTTTTTTAGCTTTCGGGTTTGATAAAAAAATCTAGAGAACTGTATCAAATCTTTATATAATTCAATGTTTAAAGATAATTTTATGTAAACGTTAACCAGACTACGCTTTAAATGGTTCTTACGCTGGTCCAATTTCGGCATACTCTCTTTAACATATCGGCCGGTATCTTACTAATAAATTCTTTAAAATTAGCTTCCAGTCAACTGTTGCTCGCTTGTCCCTATAGATATAAGCCTTAACATAACACCACGATCAAGGCGGCCGATTGACAGACCCCAAACGTGAAATAAACTGTTCTCAATTGGGCCATTGTTTCTCGTGTTGTGTGGCATGTGTTGAAACCATATGTCAGGTCTACCATTTTTGGAAAAAAAATGTAATCATCGCACAGTAGCGCTTGCCATTCGCATAAACTTTCACTTTCTTAACCGAGCTGAATTTTGATTATAATCTGCAAGTGTTTGTAAGTAGAAATTATAGAACAAACTGAATATGTTTAACAGTAATATGTATGTTACACGAAATCAGTTGAGCTGCCAAAACCAGTGCTGCCAAAAAGAAAATCACCGATATGTCAACAAGTAAAATGTTAAGACATGGAATTATACAAATAACTTATTGGAACACAAAGTTCTTGTTGTAAAAGCCGTTATTTAGATATTTTTCGTACTTCACTTCGCACAGAAGGTACTTATTGGACTTTAGTTAATGGTTTTATTTCATAAATATATATGTTTATGCTGGCAAAAAACAAATAACAATTTAATCGTTATATGTATGTATATACATATCGATCGAGTAAAACTTAAGCGTATTAAAACAAAATATTTACTAAATTTGTTTCTTATTTTTTTAAAAAAATAATGAATTAAAAATATTTGCTTATTTGGTTTAATACAATTATTATTGATAGTTGTAAAAATAGAAATTCTCATTTAAAGAGGCAAATGTGTAAACTTTAAAATTAAATAATTAGAACTTTTTACATACATATGTATGTATGTATAAATAAATAAAATGACAAATTCCTACACCACAAGTCTTAAAAAATTGCGTTTTATTTGTAAAAACATAATTATAAAAAATTAAAAAAAAAAAAAAATTAAACAGCTCACATTTAAATCCTAACATTTGGCCACAACCTAAACATTTATGTATGTATATATGTGTACAGAGAGATTAATGTACAACCAGACACATAAATGTCCATAACAACTTCTATATTTATTCAAATACTAAACAAAACAAATGATCCACGCACACTCAAGTTGTGATCATAAAACATTTTATATGTACATACATACATATATAAAATATATTTTTAAAATATATATAAACAAGTTTATTTAAACAAGTTTTTTTCAGCATTTTAATAAAAAAACATAAACTTTTAATTTGTAGCTCATTTTATATACATATGTATGTATGTATAAGAAATGTAATTTTTTGTTCTTCTTACTATTACATATGTATTATGTATTAGTCATTTAAGCAAAAGAAATGTCGTAAAAATTTTACCTTTAAATTTAATATTTAAAGTAAACTTTGCATAATTTTTGTTGGTAATTTGGAGCTGTGCAATTTATTGGTTGAATAACAGATAAAACTTAAAATTCAGCTTAAGGTTTAGTCACCAAAGTGTTGTGGTTGGGTTTTTGTTTTAATGTAGCCAGTTAGGTTTTTGTTTTATTTGTCAGATTTTAAACCAAAGTTTCTAATTATATGTTATGTTTTATTTGTTATGAAATCACAAAAAAAGTAAATATGTAATTTCCAAATAAATTGCTAACTTTAATGGTAGCAACACTATTGTCATTTCTCAGTGTTGCCAGAAAATGAATTTCAAAATATGCTAAAATTTGAAAAACTAAGTGCTAAAATGTTCTACAGAAGAAAAAAAAAGTGCTAAATTGTTTCAATGTAACAATACAATTTTTATTTCAAATGTTACAAATATAAATTATAGTTTTTTCTAATTTTGTTCATAACAATTGTTGACTTGTTTTAATAGATAACATATATTAATATATTAATTCAAAAATTTCAGTGTTCATTTACTTACCACACCGAAAGAAATTTAGTTGAAATATTAATAAAAGTTATTTTTTTTATTTCTCCAAAAGTATTTTTTGGAGTAAAATAGTAGAAATTTGTTCGAGAAAAAAATTGTTTATCAAGCAAATTATGCTAAAAAGCATTTAGCATAATTTTTAAAAATGTCACTGCATTTTCGAGAAACAAAATGCTAAATCTAGAACTGAAAGTGCTAAAATGGCAACACTATCATTTCTGCTGACGTTTATTTAAATGTAAACAAAATATACATATATGTATATATTTATACACTTTGCAACACTATGATTCATAGAGCTGCCACACGATCTATATTTTCTCTTACCCCTGCAAATAACGCGACTAGTCCATACATGCATTTAAAGACTAGTCCAAAGAGGAGTAGGAGTACTCCAAAACTACTCCAAATATATGAAAAAAAGGTGGTCCATTTAACATTGCGATGTCCTAGGACTGGACCATATAACCCATCGGAGTAGTCCCAAAACTACTCCATGGAGTACTCACGAGGGTTAGTTTTAAACAACAACAACAACTCAATATGCAATCGTGTTAACACGACACCATGTCGTTTAACTACAAACTTTTGTTTAACTATGACATGGTCCATGACTGCATTACATTGGACCATGTTGTGAGTAGTCCATATCATCTAAAATGGATCACGTAGTCCAATATTATTTGCAGGGACTACACTTACCACTACATTTTCACAAACAAAATCGGCTAAGAACATTGCATTACTAATTAGCAAAGAATCTGTTTATTAATAATCAATTATTTATTGTACGTACAAAAAATAAATAAATGAATGAATGTTTAAAAAACGCTTTAAATTTGTATATATGCATATGTATACATATATTCGTCGTTTTAAATTATTTAAATTTCCAGTAAGACGATATGCCTTATTTGTTGTTATTGAAATTACTCAACACAAAATTAAAAATTCAAGAAGTCAGCTCTCTTGGAATGATATATGACTGCAGCGAATCTTATATACCCTTCAACTTAATAGAAAAAAAAACATTATTTGAAAAGAAAATATTAAGGAAACCTGTTTTTTTATAATACAGATTTTATGTCAAGCATAAACAGTACGGTTTTTTGCGGTTTATATCTCAGGAACTTCAACATATACAGAGTCGTATTTTACAAAATGTACCTTTTACGGATCCACTATTTTTATAGTGAATTTTTGAGCGAAAAAGAATTAATTGTAACAATTGTCAAAGTTTATGCTACTAATGTGTCAACAAGTAAAATAAATTGTCAAAACGTTTATGTTATTACAATATGCTCCCGATAGCAAAAAGTTCTCGTTGAAAAACTCTTATAATCCAAAAAGTGTTTAAAAACAATGCATTGTTTTCGTTCAGTTTTTATAAAATTAGTTTCAGAAACGATCCATGTGTCCAAAAACGTTTCAAGGTAAAAAATTTTTATACTAAATATATATCAAAAGATGACAGACAGCTCAATTTTAGACATATCATTATTTGACAACCAATTTAGGTAGCCTAAAATTATAAAAATTTAAGTTGTATGATTTGGTTAGTAAGAGTTTTTCATATAGTTTAAAATAAACAGAACATTTTGCTTTAATTTAGTTCAGTCGAAATTTGTTTATAAAATGACGCCAATAGCTTATTCTTATGTTTAAGTATTATTTTACACAACAACAATACAAGAACAAAACTAAAATTTGTAATAAATCTGTATTTTATTTTTTTATATTAAATATTTACAATATGAACGCAAATGCCCATTTACGCGACCTCCACAATGTCATTATTATGCATTAAATGCTCAAATGTTAACAATCTGTGTGTATAAATGTAAGTGGCCCCCCTTTATAGAGTAAAACAATTGTACTCTCCCGCTATGTTTAATGACTCATTGTTGTTTTGTTTGGTGTTTTCTCTCTTTAGCATTTGTTACTCGATGATGTTTTGTTATGATATATTTGTGGAGTACATATTTATTTATGTCTTGAGATATAAATTTGTTTGTTATCGCATGCGCAACGTTTTCTTCTTTGGCTATAAGATTTTTTTTTAGGTTTAACATTTATAAAGTTAAATGCCGTTTTTCAATATATTGTAACAAACAAAGCGTAGTAAACGTGTTGTGTAAAAGATCGTGCGTGTGTGGTTTATGTATTTTTTTTTCAACTTGTCTAAGAGTGTTTTATTTTGAAAGTGTTTGAAAAATTATTTTAAAGTTTTATTAAAACGTATTGTATGTGCATTAAAGAAAGTTGTGGGTTTTAAATCTGTTAATCATAGTGATAAATTTATACTAATTAGATTTTAACTAATAGAAGAGCAAGCAAATGTTGTTGTTATTTTTTTGCTTGGCAAAATAAATAACAAGCATTTTTGAATTTTTAATTATTTGATGATTATTAGCAAAAGAAATTGAAACAAAAAAGATTTGTGTACACACAAGTAAACATTTTAATTGTTTAAAGTTTATTGATATTAAATAAATAAATTTTAATGTAAATGAAAGTATTGAATTCAAATATATAAAAATAATGATTGAAAATAATAATTAAAAGTTTAAATTTCTTATTATTGTTTATTTGACCTTTTTTATTAAGATTTTGGTAATTATTAAAGCTTTAGGTCTTTTTTTAATAAAATATTTCAATTTTTATTTCAATATTTCGCTATTCTCAAATAATGACAAATAATTTTTGAAATTTATAAAATTATAAAAAATTTTATCCTGAAGAATATTGAAATAAAATCAGAATTTTATCATAATTATAAACAGAATTTATATTTCTAAACTATTGAAAGATTCGACAACTTACGGTTCTATATTTGAGCTTTTTAACTGAACGTATTGATTTAATTTAACAATTTTCCCATAGAAAAAAATAAACAGAAATGCTATAAAAGGTGACAAGTAGATTTTATTATTGATAATATAATTTATATAAGTATGTATGTACATATACTATATAATTATAGCATAATGCAAGAGCTTATG
Organism: Bellardia pandia; assembly: GCA_916048285.2. Taxonomy (NCBI): domain Eukaryota; kingdom Metazoa; phylum Arthropoda; class Insecta; order Diptera; family Calliphoridae; genus Bellardia; species Bellardia pandia. The sequence continues at coordinate 95,399,497 of OU696533.1, read as the reverse complement.
AGTAATAAATACGGAAATCTTAAATTTTACAAATAACAAAAAAATTAATAAAATTCATAGTAATAAAAAAAGACTTCTTTCTGGCGGCTTTAAATAAATAAAAATTATATACATATGTATACTATATAGGTATTAATAAAACAAAATAAAATCATAAAAAACTCAACCTTAAAGCGTTGAAATATTTATTTATTCATAAAATCTTGAAAAGTATAGTAGATAATTAAGATTCTGAACACGTTGTAAGACACAGGCATATACAAATTGTTCATATGTAAGTAGTATATATAAAAGTGATTTTAAAAATTGTTGCTGATTTTTTTTATTTATTTGTCTTCCAAAGTAAATAAATATCATTTGATATATACAGACATAAGTACATACATATTTGTTTATATAGAAACGAAATGACAAACCGCTTACAAATTAAATGCAAAAAAATAACGAAATAAATGAATCATGTTTCTTCTGTTAATTGTAATAAACATTTTGTTTAAAACAACAAATGCTTACAATTACAGAAAAAAAGCTGCAATGACGTTAGCTTAAAGAAAAATGCAAATTGCAAATCATAGACAAATATGGAAGATTACTGTAATAATTAAATTAATAACAATTAATTACTCATTATAAAATTAAACTTCTTTGCTAGGTTTGAGAACTATTTTTGAACAAATAAAACCATTTCTAACAACTTTTTATATGTGTTAGAATTTCTTTTTCTATAGGAAATTTTAAAAATCGATAAATTCAAAACTAATAATTACTGCCGATGTTGTCTGAGATTATTAAAAATTTTAAAATAAAAAAATCGGTTTAATTTATGTTTTTGTATGTAATTAAGATTTATGCTATTTGTTTCAAGTGAATAGTATTAATAATAGCAAAAAAAAAAAAAAGAAGCAAAACAAGATACATTTTTATATTCGTAAATTAAAATGTTTTTAACTCTTGAGGTAGTTATGTTGTGTCCATTTTTTAATATCTGCAAGCAATTTAGTGCAAATCACAATTTATTGCTAAATTAACATTGTCATAATTTGGCATTCAGTATAAATTGATATGGTATGGAAAGTGCTTTCACTAGTTTTTAGAAAACATTTTTTTCAGAAGCACATTGCGCAAAATTTGGGCTTGATTTCATTGCATGCGGAATATATTACTGTATGATGCGCTATGTAAAGCCGTATGTAGTCTGACCTTATAATAGAGTAAGATGGCATAAACTGGCAATATGAATAACTTTCTTTATGTTAAATTCGCTGTTATTAGTGTCTTATATTTAAGAGGAACACTCTTTAAAATCTAATTAAAAACATACCTTTTCTGCACCCATTAAATCCGTTTAGAATATAGTGATTTATATCATTTTTAAATACAATCACCCTCCCCACAGCATCGTAAATCACTGAAACTCTAACAAAATATAATATATTTTTAAGATCCAGAAGGTACAGTGGGGAGCAGAGGTGGTACATGTTTGTATTTTCTGCATTGTAAAGATCATAAAAATGGTAATAATAGAGCGATTTTTAAATTTCTTTTTCTATTTTAATTCTTATTTAGTTCTTTAGATAATTCTTAATAAGAGAACTAAAAGCCCAATAAAACAAGATTGTAATTTAAATAACTACAAAACAACTTGTATGTACTCAGTTTTGCTCACACTTGTTATCAACCAAATTATTGAATCATTTTTAATTTACCGTTATTTGAAATTAAGTTTTTAAATTTGTTGCTGCAATCTTTAATTTTGTCAGTATGAATTTTAGTTTTAAATAATAATTGAATAACTCCGTGTTCCAAAAACGTCGTTTTTTTAATTTAAAAAAGTAAAAGTTAATATTTTTTGAAAAATTAAGAAACTATCGATAGCCGTGAAAAATTTGATAATAAATAAAACAACGGATGACTCCTCGTCACGTATGATTGCAAAAGAGCTTAATATAAGCCAATCAGTAGTTGTTAGAGTGTTAAAACGGCGAATTGTAGCTTTTAAAGACAGGCTTTCAGTCGCCAACGATTATTATCTGATGGAGACGCACGCCCTATAATGAGAAAAATGAGAGCAGACACGTCTTTAGTCCTAAAAGAAGCTTCCTGAGCAATAAATAAAAATGTTAGCCGATGTACAGCAAGAAGAGCGCTACACAATATTGGATACATCTCAGCTGTAAAAAACCTAAACCAGCACTGTCAGATAAAAATGTTTCAGCACGTTTAAAATTCGACAGACTACACAAAGATTGGACTGTTGATGACTGGAAACGCGTAATATGGTCAGATAAATCCAAGTTTAACCGATATCAATCTGACGGTAAAAAGTATTATTGGCGTCGACAGCGGGAGAGTATACAACGACACCATGTTAAACAGATTGTAAAGCATCATCATGGTTTGCGGTTACTTTACATTGTGGCATGTTGGTAGATTACAAAAGATTTATGAAATCATGAGAAAAGAAGACTATTTAAAAATATTGCAGATTCAACTTCCCGATTTTGTAGATCTGAGCGTATACCCTGAGTAAGAAGTTGTGTTTCAACAGGATGGAGACCCAAAACACACCTCGAAAATCGTTAAGGAATGGTTGAATGGGCAAACATTTCAATTGATGCAGTGGCCTCCGCAAAGTCCCCACCTCAATCCAATTGAAAATTTGTGGTAAATTGTCAAAAGACGGTTGGGACAGTATCGAACAGCTCCGTCGAACTTCGCTGAGTTGTGGCGACGTGTGGAGCTGGAGTGGCAGAGAATTCCACATGAAATTATCCAAAAGTTGGTTGAAAGTATGCCCAATCGCATAAATAGTGTATTAAAAAATAAAGGGCTGTGGACTAAGTACTAAAAATTTTAAAGTTTTTGTTTGTTTCCTGAAAGTGCAAAACTGAGTACATAAGATTTAATTTTATTTAATTTAGTTTGTTCCCTGAATACGTAATTTTTTTGTTTTGTTTTAAGATCATTATTGTAATCCACTAATTAATAAATAAAATAAAAAAGTAATAATTTAAATCGCTTTGTTATTACCGTTTTTATGCACCTGCAAATGCAGAAAATAAGAACCTGTATCCACCTCTGCTCCCCACTGTATATTTTAAATTTTAAGCACAATTTCTTATAGCCTGTTCGCCGATCTCGAACGTTAACGTTCGCTTAGATAAGACTTAAGACATAAACTTGATTGTGGAATAAACAAACTTGATTGAGTAAAAAAATAGATACGATAAAAAGTTTGTGTCTTAAGTCTTATCTAAGCGAACGTTAACGTTCGAGATCGGCGAACAGAAGTATTAAACTTCTTAATAAAAGCGAATCTTGCGAACTTGCCAAGTGTTAAAAGCAAATTAAATAATTGTTAAACAAACAACACATAGGTACATACGTTACTGTTTTAATCATTTTATTTTAGGGTTTACGAAAAAATATATAAATATATATTATGTGTAGGCTTGATTTCTATTTGACAAGATATTTTATTTCTCTACTATTGTAATTTCTTTTGGTTTAATGGCTAAACCAATTGATAAAACTGTAGGTAGATAAATGTTTATAAAAAACAGAGGTCTACGATAATAATAAACAACTACTTTATTGTACACAGAGTGGCATATATCTCAGAATACAAAACACAAAATTTTGAACATTTTTTTTAATATTTATTTTTGTATTCGGTTTTCGATATGTTAAGCTACACTGTTAACCAAAATATAGAAACTATAATGAGTTATAATGCAAATAAATTTAATAAATAAATGTGTAGGCTTTTGTTAGTTACAAATCAATATTAAAAAGACATAATAAAATACTTTATTATGTCTTTAAAATATCTAGAAAAATAAGGTATAATTCAGTCTTAAAACTAAATTTAAACACAACACATGTCATTAAGAAAACTTAATATTAAAAAATTATGAGATTGATTAGAAATTATAACAAAAAACAAGTATTTTAATACATACTATTCTTTTAAAACCACCAAAAATTTTAATTGATATTTTATATTTATAGATGGCTATACCCCCTCCCCCGGGTCCGCCACCACCACCTGGTCCTCCTCCACCACCCATTATGGGTGGTTTAAAGTTGGGAGGTGGTGCTGCCGGCGGAGCTGATCCCCGCTCAGCTTTATTACAATCCATACAAAAGGGTACCAAACTTAAGAAAACTACTACAGTGGATAAAAGTGGTCCAGCCATCTCGGGTAAAATATGTGATAGTGGTTCACCCAAACGTTTAACTACCGCCGCTTCTAATAATATAATCAATAATAATAATAACAGCAGTATTGGCAATGGTGCCCCTAAACTGGGTGGTCTTTTTGAAGGCTTAACTTCCATGCCAAAATTAAAACCAGTTAATGGTAGTAGAAGTAAGTTTAAGTTTTATTTTTTTTTTGTTTGTTAACTGTAACTAAATGTTTTTCATCTTTACAGCACCCGCCTCTAGTGCTTCATCGGCTTCCACTAATCGCAGTAATAGTCCACCTTCTATAACCTCTAACACAACATCAACTGCGGCCGCCTCTAATAATGGTCCTATGGATTTCAATGCTGAACTAACGAAACATTTGACATTGAAACGTCAAAAGCAACAGCAGCTGCAACAGCCATCAGTAACAACTACAACAACAGCTCCACCGCCTCCTCCCCAAACACATATCAATGCTACCGAAGCCAATTTGAAAACAAATCGAGGACCACCGCCACAGCCACCATCACAACCGCCTAAAAATTTATCAACGGTAAGTATTATTAGCTAAAGCACAAACTTATGTTGTACCCGAATTTTGAGGCTACAGAGTTCGGATATTCAAAATTATCGTCTATTTTTGATTGATTTGAACAACAAAAAAGTATTATGGAATAAGAATATAAAAAATAGAAGTATTTCCATAACTCAAAAGGTATGAAACGGCGCCATTTTTAATTTCCAAACTCGCCTTCCAAACTATATTTTAAAAATTTATTTGTAGTACATTCCTAAAATCTAAATTACTATTTTCTTTTGCAGAGCACTTCCGATTCTCTTATAGAAAAGAATAAGACCAATGGTTCTTCTTCAGCCAATGTTCGTTCGTTTATATTTTCCAATAATGAGGCAGCATCAGCTACAAAACAATCACCACCACCGCCGCCACCCACAACATCGGATAAATTCATGGAGAAAATCAATACGGGCGGTAGTGTTCGCAGTAAAGCGGCTAATTTAAAGTAAGTACATTTTAATATAAAATTTGTTGGAATTATCTATCTCTCTATCTAGACTTTCTCATTACATTTTTCTATATACATTCTCATGTATGTATGTATATCTAAGATATAACAAAGTAGTTTGTAGGTTTTTTGTTGTTTTATTTATAATGTACTTTAAAAATTATTCATCATTTGTTTTGATTATTTATTTTTATTGTTATTATTATTTATAATATAATATACACATTTTTATATGTTTCCATATCTCTGACATTCATAATCTTTCGTTTTAAATATTCATTTCATTTGAATTTACGTTGATATACGAGTATTGATACATACATATATTCTTTTCTTTATTAATAAAATAAAAGTAAAAACAGTTTTGTTAAACAAAGACATTTGCTTGAAGTTTATAAAAGTATTATAAACTAGTTAATGGTAAATCCAAAGTATATTTAAAGAATAGCTAGTATATATTGTGGTTACTTTCGTAAGTTTACTAATGTTGCATGAAAGTTTTAGCGTTGGAAAAAATATACATACTGTACATCACTGTTTTCAAACGTCAAATGTTTTTAATATAAATGGTGGGCGCGGAGATAGTAAATTTGATGTAATAGTACTATTTTGTGGTGGGCGCGGCAGTGGTAAAGTTGATGCAATCGTACTTCTTCTTCTTTTTTATATATTTCGAATGAATATAAAAAAATTGTATGTACTTCCAATGCTTTATGTACATATATGAAAATAGATTTAAGCAAATTGTGGTCTTTTTGGTTTTCCATACCTGGTTGACAGTGTGTCTACACATTTTTTTTGAAACCCTGGCATTAGTTTATTTTCAGATACATATTAACAATTTTACATCACTGTTTCATTGTTGCCAAAATTTACCGCATTTATGGGATCTCTGTATCTTTTATAGAAAATTTAGAACTTGCAATTGATTGATTTATAGAAAATTAAAACTGGCGACAGATGCTGCACGAAATTTTGTATCAAAAATATTGAATATGTTGTAGCAACAAAATTTGTACTTCTTCTCTTTATTTTATATACAGTGGTGCACAAGGTTACCACACTTGATATCTATTGCCAATTCGTTATTTTTTAAAATATTTTATTGTCAAACGTGTTACATGTTGCAAAACAGCGTTCTTTTGGAGTTGCGTACCAAGCATTTTGGATTTCATTCCACAAACTGGAAATATTCTTGGATCTTACCATAGAAAGAACTTTTCAACATATCAATATTTTCTGCTCACAGTACGTGTTGTGTGTTTTGATAATCTAGATAAGCATACTGGCCAATTTGTGCATCGATCTTGTGTATAGTACCAACATCAAGTCCAGAAAACACTGCCCACACCATTACATTCCCACCACCGTGCGTAATAGCCTTAGAAGTATACTTTGGGTTGTTTTGCATGTTTGGAGGACGCTCTTCGTATCTTTTTTCATCATATCCGAACCTACAAAATTTTAATTCATCGCTCCAGAAAATTATTGGTTTTTATCAATTAGATTACACTTGCAATCCACGTAAGTTTTTTCATTAAGTCTTTTTTTTTATAGTTCTAGAGAAGACTTCAATATCGAATTTTGTTGAAAGATTTCTTTTAATTGCGGTGAAGCTCTTGAATGCAACTGCTACTGCGGCTTTGTAAATTAAAGCTTCATCTTTACGGTTTGTTTTTCTACGTCTTGGAGCCTTTTATAAGTCCCACATGTTGTAAACCATTTGCCTCGTCAATGGTGTTTCATCTGGAGTTCATCTGGCGAATAACCTTATGTTGTTCCAATGTGCATCAGTTTGTTTTAGCCATGTCTAATTAGTATTTTTTGACCCTTAATCTTTTGTTTTTATATTTTTAGAACTTATTAATTCCTAAAAACTTACCGCGAATACATAATAATATATATAAATTTACTTCAAAATTAAATAAATTTACATTTATGTTCTAAATTATTCTCCAGCCCAAATTACCTATTAATTGCAATTAACCACAAATAGAACAAAGTAGAAAAAAGTTAATAGTTATAATCATATAAAAGAAATACATTTTTCAAAACAGCATACATGAAATGTGCTAACCTCATGGCCACCATGAATAACAATAAATGAGCCTAGAATGACATAACAATATTTGTACAAAAGTTGTAAATCCATATGACATACAACTCATTCTATAGGTTTTGAATTCTGCAAGTAGTGTATAATTATCCTTTTTTATTGATGTTTTATTTGTTATTTAATTCAAAAATTGGCTTTGAAACTTTAATTTTGTGTAAATTTTGTTTGTACAATTTTATTTTGTATATTATATTTTTGCTTATTTTATTTCTTTTTCTTTCGATTTTTTTTTTTCGTTTTCAACAGTTTGTGTTTAGGGAATAATAATGTATTTGTAAATAATAATACCAACAATAATAATAATACAACATCAACAACATCCATAAATTCCCAAAACACTATAAACAACAACAATAGCCACAGCAACAACAGTTTATCGTCATCGTCCTCATTGGTCACATCATCGGTTGCATCTGGTGGATCATTGCGTAATTTAGCACCTAATCGATCAACACTATTTGGTGGTGGTTCGGTTAGTAGTGGTGGCAATAATAGTAGTTATAGTAGTAATGGTATTGATAACACAACAACAACAATTAGTCCATCGGCTTCAGCTTCACCCTCACCACCCACAAAATCGCCATTGCCCACGTTGAAACCAAATCATGGCAAACCAAATTTTGCCCCCAAACCACCAGGTTTGCAAAAGTTGGCTTTGGCTAATGGCCAGAGGCCCGGTGTATCACGCCATCATAGTATGAAATCGCCAAGGTATACAATCAACTACAATTTTTAAACATATTTCTGTCTCATAAACATACATACATATAATAACGCCTATATAAAAATGCTTACTTTATCCAAAGCTTTAACAACTCACCTTCTTCTAAATAAAATGATAAATACCTAAACAACACATATTTTTATTCACCCAACAGCTACACCAATAAATAATGATAATGTTAATAATATTATTACTAATAAATATCCTAATTTATAAGCTTTATACAAATTCAAACTAATTTTTATCTTAAATTAAACATACATATAAACTAATTGGTTTTAATTCAGGCTTTTTACTTTTTGGCTAAATAATCCTTGTATGTAAATAAATTAAATTAATTAGTAAAAAAAACTTTGTTTTTTATATCTTTATGTTTAAGCAGATCGCCGCCTATTAGTGCTAGTGCTGAGGGAGGTATAGTATTTCCAACCCAACAACATTTTGGTACTATGCGCACACCTTTCGCGCAATCGCAGGAGGCCATTAATTCCGGTTTACGCACAGCACCACAACCGCCCTTGGGTAAGAGTTTTCTATATTTCATATAAAAAAAACTTTATATTAATGCTTATTTTTTTAAATAATATAGGCCGTCCCACCGTGGCTCCACCCAAGCCACCGACTGTTAAGCCACCACCACCCCCTACACCTGCACGCAGTACTTCCAATTCAAATTTAAATCTCTCCTCAAACTCAGGCTCTTCTTCGAATGTTGGACCTATAAGTGCCGTTAATACTGCTCTCATATCACAGGCTAGTGTCACCTCATCATCCTCGTCGACCCAACCACCTTCCACCTCTTCGTCTACGAACAGCGTTTCAGCTTTGCGTGATCAATTTCGTTCGGGTGTCAGTTCAACGCCACCGCCTCCACCACCTCCCTCATCGACAACGAAAACTACGAGTAGCCCCTTAAGCAGTAATAAATCACCGAAACCGATTATTTTGAATGGTGGACCTATTAATGCACCACCATTGCCACCGCACAGAACATGTCCAGCGCCACCACCTCCACTCAGACAGACAAGTAATGTAAGTTGACAAATGAAAAATAATTTCTGTGCTAATTTTGAGAAGAACAATTGAAATGAAAAGAATGCACCAAAGTAAAAACCATTTACAATTTGTTTTTCGTGTATTTACTTTGATTTAGGGTTAGTTTTACATAAACTCATCTAAAAAATGCTATGTTTACAACAATTAACATAAAAACTCTAATTAAAGAGAGATTGTTCGAATTAAAAAAAAACTAAATTTAGAAAAATGTATTAAATCTTCGAGTCGATAGATAATCTTCAATGTTTAAAGATGATTTCATGTAAAATGGTTCATACGCTGGGACTAATTTTTACATACTCTATCCAAAATATTGCTGGCTACTTTCATGAAAAAATTACCAACGAAGTAATAAGTTTCACAAAACTGCTAAATTTTAACTACTTCATAAATTATAGTCATTTACCACAAAAAATTTAATTAAAAAGTTAATTTCACAACAAAAAGTCGACACACAAAAACTAAATTTTTACAATATAAAAATTCTTTTATTTCACTAAATATTGCAAATATTAATTAAAATTCCATATGTTTTTATATCCTACTTGTTTTCTCTCATTTTCAATTTCCCTAATTTTTTCCCCAAAAATTTTAAAAGAATTCCATTCAAAACACTTTTTCTCTACACTCTTTATTCTTTAACTCAGCAAACAAACATGTACATATGTATGTTATTGTCATAATTTACAACTTCCTAATGTGATAAGTCTTTTCCTTTTTGTTATTATTAACATAGTATTCCTTAAATCAACGGAACAAAATATGAATTTAATCAAAAAGCCAATGTTCTAACAAAAAAATAAAAATCTAATGCGCCATCACGTTCTAAATTCTTTACAAACATTTGAATTTAAACCACCCCCACCTCCCTACATCTATTTTAAGTTGTGTTTACATTGTTGCTTTTTGTATATGTTAAACATTTATGTACTAGTACACATTTAAAATAAAAAAAATGCAAACAAAATACATACATTCGTATGTTTATAATACTGGCGCCAAATTGTCTTAAAATTCATTCATGACTGAGTTCTCTTTAGCCATACAGTCACACAAAAAAATGTCTGTGCAAGAATTTTTTATTGCCTATGGTTAGGCATTCGCACTCATTTTTTACTATATAGGTACATATATGTATGTGTGTATACCTATATTTCTAAATATTACTTGTTTGACATTTTGCCGTAAATAACCAACCACCCTTAACATAGATATAAGTAATTGATTTTTGGGGGTACATATTATGTTGCAAAAAGGTATACATATTACAAATTGATTGTACATTTTTTATATGTATACAGTATGTGTGTAATATTTATATTCCATGCGGTAACTGTAAAATGAGAAAATATTTTGTGTATAGTGTAATCAGTAATGCCATCAAGATTTTCCTAAAAATCGCTAATGCGATTTAGCCGTTTTTTTTTAAATGTTCTTTTTACAATGGAAGAAATTGAAATTGATATCGGATAGATGTCGACACGATCAAGGAATTGATAATTTGGGATCTTCTTGGACTTCGATATTTTCAATTTAACGTTATTGAATTAATTCAGCGAATCTACGGCCGGTTTCAATTTATGCACTAGTTGCAACTTGTAAGGCGGCTTCTAAGCCAAATTCTTACGTAAAATTCTATCTTTTTTAACACTGTGGCTCACGGCTGCGACATTTTCACTTGAACGATTCGGTATGACACGTGTTAGAGTTGGTATATTATGTAGCGAAACAGTCGACTCAGTTGACCAAATTCTTAATAGCCGTCTTAAAAAGTTGTCTATGTAAACCGTAAATATTAGAAAATTTTACGAAATCTAGCTTTAACAGACAGGTCTACCATTTTAATAGTGGTTTTTTAATATTTTAATGGGATTTTCGAGCTAAATTTCATGTTCTTCTAATATACAACTGTTGTCAAATAAAATTCTTGTTGAAAGAAAAAAGTTTGCTTAAACAAATCGTCAAAATACCGTTAAATTCGCAAAAATCTGGCAGTTATGTATGTCAGTTTTATTGATTTTTCTTTTTGTTTAATGGTAACACGTTAATTGATTGGCTTGTCTTGTTTATCATGCTCTCTTTTACTGTTAACTGTATTATTTCCTTTTTCTCTACAATCTCATACGGTTTGCTAGTAGTGGCAGCAGTAGTATGACAAAATCAAAACAAACTTAACAATATCCAAATCATAAGGATTTTCATGTTGTGCTTTCACACTAGGCTTTGTTGTTATTGTTTATTTGTTTTTATTTCTTTGGCCACATTGCACCATAACATCACATGGTGTATGGGTGTGTTGTTGTTGACATTTTTCGATTATGTATTGTATAGTAGTGTATGGAAATAAGGAAAAACATGCAAGTTGTTGTTTTCTTTTATAAATGTATGTGTGCACTACATTTTTCATTTGCACTAAAAAAAATTCTATTGTGGCAGACTCAGAGTCGTTTATGATTGCAAGACAATCGTATAGTATTTACAGACATATACAACCAAGCTCATTTACGCCCAATATACATTCATATAAAGTTATAGACAAATGACAATTCTTAGGGAAAAATCGTTACAGTAATATAAATATATAATGAGTACGTACGAACGTATCATTGATGGTGACGGTTTTTTTTATAAATAAAACATCGGTGTGACATTGCCAATAATAAACAATAAAATAATAGAAACCAGTGCTCAAGTTAAACTAGATAGTGTAAGAATATATAAAGGATTTTCAACCATCATGAACTATAAAACTAGGGTAAATATATTATTTAAAGGTGTGAAATTTGTTTGTTTATTACAAATGAAAGGATTTTAAAACGTCATTACGTTTAAAGTGCCAGAGAAATTGGTTGGTTAAATTATTAAACTGCGGACATTTGTTTTGATAAACCAAATAAGGTGCTAAAAGTCATTATTCATCACAAGTTATCTAAGCAGGTGAAAAGTTACACAAATTTTAAGGAAAATTAAATGCGTAGTTATTCAAAGATGCCTAATTGCATGCCACCTTTATCTTTAACAAAACGTAGGATGTTTATACTCTCTAGGCATATAAATTATACCCACACAAGTGGAACACATAATAACCAACATAAATTAAAACTACTTCATATATCGATTTTTGTGACATCTAACATACACAATCTCGTTAAGCGGGCTTTAATGTAGATTTTTCTAAAAAGAGATTTGTTCACAAAAAACAAAATTTCATAAATTAAAATTTTTTACAAAAAATTGAAATTTTTTACAAAAAATTTAAATTTTCTTAAAAATTTAATTTTGATTTATTTCATAAAAAATTCAATTTTACTGAAAATTCTTTTGAAAAGAATCGATTTTTTCATAGACAATTAATCTAAATTGTTACTATAAAATTTGCTTTATATAATTAGAATTTAGCTTCAATCGCGGGTTTTTATACAGTCAGAATTTAGCTTCAATCGTTGGTACTATATACAGTTAGATTTTAGCTTCAATTGTAGGTTTTATACAATCAGATTTTAGTTTCAATCGTAGGTCTTTATACAGTGAGATTTTAGCTTCAATAAGAGTGATTTTTAACAACTTTCTTTTTGGCAAGACTGTTACTGTTGAACATGTTCAGTTTGGTGTATAATTTAACCATGAATCGACATACAAACGACCACAGCGAATAAAAATTCATGCTCGAAACTCATTTCTGGTTGAATGGATACGTAAACATGCAAACTAAGGACACATACGTTTCTATAATTTGTGTGTTTTTTTAAATCAAATCCGAATTCAATTGCATATAAACTATTTACTCTATTTTCTTAAATTAATTAAAAATAACGCATTTCCTTTTATTATTTCTTGCAGACAACTGGTGCCCCACCAGTGCCACCACAACGTTACTCATCTATGCGTGGCAGTGCTCCGGGCACTCCACCCACTGGTAATACAACAGCGCCCACGTTTGGCAATAGCAATAATGCCAATGCTGTCAGTCGTTTAGTCATTGATTTGGAAACAAAATACGGTAAACATTTTCACAATGTTACCGAATTTCCCAAGCCACCACCATTTGTAAATATTCAAAAAGTGTATCCTAGTCGAACAGTCAAAACAGCAAATGGTATGTAAATATTAAAAAAAAACAACATACAAGCAATAAAAATGATTCCTCTGGCCACTAAATAAATAGAGAGGAATTTTTTGTAATGGAATGCTGTTCATTTTTTTCTTTAAAACATTATTATTTTATTGTTTCTGTAAAATTAAGTAAACTTTAAGTTTTAAATCTGGTTTTTATAATTTCAAAAGAAAAACTAAATTTTCTTATAATGCACGTGAGATAATCAAATATACATTTATTAAAATTATAGAAAAAAACAACTGAAGTTTTTTTTATATAGTTAATTAATTTTAATTAAATAATTTTTAAGCTTGAGTCCCTTTTTTGTTTTTTATAAAAGATTTTTTTTTTATTTTTATATATAATTAACTCAATATTTCGATTTCCTTTGGAAATCTTCTTCAGGAGTTATTTTAATATTTTTAATAAATCTTTTATAAAAAACAAAACTGACCTCAAGCTTAAAAATTAAAAATCATTAAAAAGGTCGAAGAAAATAGAATAAAATTATTTATAGTTAATTAACCACTATAAAATTAATATGTATTATTTTCATTATTATTATTATTATTTCGTTTGTCAAATAAAAACAAACTGTAATATTTTGTAAATGAAGTTTTTTTTATTATATTTTAATTATATTTTTTAATGTTATCTAATCATTAAATATTATTATTGAATGAAAATTTTATTATTATTGAGAAATTTTTAAAATATATTTTAACAACTGTTAAGCATTAACTAAAAAAATAAAAATAAATTGAAATTTTTAATTAAATTATTATGAATTATAGCTTTATAGCAATTTTATTACTTTTTTTGTTTAGGTTTTTATAAAAAACTATTATTTTTTTTAACTATTGTCATTTGTTAAAAAAGTATAGAAAGAGAAATGAAAAAAATAATAACCTCAATACTAAAGTAGTCCTTACTTATTATTTACTATTTTAATTAGCAACTCCTTAAAGTATGCCTTAAAAAATAATTATAAGAAAATTAAAACACATCTATATAATATACACACACATACACTTACTCTTACACACTTTTAGCATGCTTATTATTATTATCATTTTTATTACATTTTATATATATTATTGTTTTAAAAGTAATGAAAAAAAGAAATGTTTTACATTTATAAACAAAATAAATATTATATAAAACATTTAAACACACACATTTCTGTTTTAGTATATCTACTTTCCACTTTATCTACATATGTATATACATATGTATACATACATACATATATAAATTGTATGTGCATAAAATAAAACCAACCACATCAAAAAAAATGTTTAATAAAATTTTATACACATTTAATCATTTTAAAAATAAACATTTCAAACTATTTCATTTTATATTCGATTGTTCTTACTTCTTTTCCGTTGTAGTCTATCTGCCGTATTTATAAAAAATTAAAGTAGACTTCAAATGTACTTTAAGAAAATTTTGTCTAAAAGCCTACTTTATTTTTTATAAATATGTAAATATATATATGTTTAATTGCATTTTAATTATTATTTTTTTTTTTTATTTGTTACTTTAACAAGTGTTCGACTGAAGTTCTGTTAGATTAATGACACGATGGAATAATAAATTTAAAACAATAATTTAATTAAAGCGACTTTATTAATATTCTATATATTTAACAGGATTCTTAACTTAATGGACATAATAAAGTAAATTAATTCAAACGTTTTTTTTAATGTAAAATTAGTGTCATTTATCAGGATTTGTAATACTTGTTTTAATTTCTCAAAATTTCGAAAATAACTTTTCCAATTCAAAATGAATATAAACAAATTTACTCTGGAAAGAGAATAAACATTCAGGTATCGAAAACGAGTGAGTTTTTGAAGTCCATTTTAAAGTATTTCTAATCAAATTTTTAAAATTTTTGTTTTAAGATTCTCTTTAATAGCAAATTATCTTTATATTTTGTGGGATAAAACTGTTTCAATACAGAAATAGTACGAAAAAATTAACTTCTAAAATTCACTCGTTTTCGTTTTCGATTTCCATCACATACCTGATTATTCTGTTATTGGATTTGAATCTGACCTGATCTGAATTTGCAGTTGCCGCCAGCTGTATAAATACGCCTTGAAATACGAAAATGAAATCGTTGTGTTTTAAATATTATTACACCAATCGCAAAACTGTATAATTTTTATTGTAACTAATATGACCTTATTCACGACTCACAGTACGTTTCATCCGTAGACTCAACTCTCAGATCTCCAAAGTTTTAAAGATAAATAAACTATAATAACAGGAGCATTAAAAGACGACTATCACTTTAAAAATTACTAAATAGAAATTTTCAAAAAAGTTCCATGTTTGGCATGAAATAAACAGTTGCATCACGAAGTCTGGCTGTTGGAATATTCACAAAAAATAGCTTCTGGTATAAAAAATTACTATAAAGCACCAAATATGTCTTCAGTTTATTAGTAATGATTAGAGCTAACTATAAATATCTAAATAGAAGCTGCATTAAAAATTACGTTACAAATGTAAAACAAAGGCGAATCAGAACTGAAAACGTTGTTATGAAGAAGAATTTTCAGTTTTACTTTCCAGAAAGTACAACCATTTAATAAATCAGAAATAAATAACGATTATTGGATATTTTTTAAAATATTCAGTCATATTAGTCATTTTATTCTGCATTTATTATTAGTATCTACTATTGTAAAGGACGTTTTGTTTTTTAAAACAAAATAAAGCAAAGAATTTATATTAAAGTCATGTTAAATGTTTATTGTTTTGAAAAGAGCAAGTTTCGATAATCTATATATATAAAATTCAATGTATGTATGTATGTAACGTATAGACTCCAAAACGGCTGAGCCGATTTTGATGAAATTTTCACAGCATGTTACTGTGACTCTGGAAGGAATAAGAGGATATATGAAGTTCTGATTGTACAAACGGGGGTGGCACCGCCCATATAACCCAAAAATTTAAATCGTCATATTTTGGGCATTTTTGATCTACGTCAATGATGTGTGAAGAAAAGTGGGTGAGACCACGCCCACTTAAATTTTCACAATAGGATATACTTACGAAATAATAAAATCTTGACTTTGTAAGTGTACAAAGGGGCATGGCCTCGCCTAAAGCATTGCAAAAAATACATAAAAATTAAATAAATAAATGTTTCTAAAAATAAAATACTTTCTGTTTTTGACGAGGGGGGGGGTAGCGAAGCACACCAGGTTTAGCTAGTTATACATAAATGAAAAATGATATCGGACAGATGTCCACCACCATTAGATGTCGACTTTTTCAATCAATTCACATGGGAAAAAACTGGCGCGTCGCTGCCTTCGAGAGTCTTGCGACTCACTTGCATTGGTTAATGTTTGGTGTCACATAACTGCACCGCGTTACAGTTTCTCGAAGTTTACAGTGGCCACATACTGTCGTTTTTTTATATATACCTATAAGTTTCGTGGTGGAGTACCAAACAAAACTCTTTTTTGATATTGGTGGAGACCATTAAACGAAGGTATAGGCCGGTTAATCTTCCTGGACGAGTTTGCTTTAGGCGTAAGCCGTATATTGGTGATGGCGTTATAAAAAAAGTCGATATATATCAGGGGGGTTACTGCGTATTTCGATTCGAAAGCAAAAGCTTTTGAAATACAATGTAAAAAGTATACAAATTCGAATGATTTTCTTTTCGAATCGAAATACGCAGTAACCCCCAGGCCAAATAAATACCCTATTAATTAGGCAACTTTAAAATACAAACAAACATTGCCCTAAAAAAATAATCCAATGGAGTTAAATCGCATGATCCTTGAGTCCAATTAACAGCAGAACTTAGGTTTGTTTCGGTGGCTGTGTAACATGTGACACCCACCGCCCTGATGAAACCGCATGTCAAATCACAAGGCTTCACAACAATTGTTCATGGATTTTCAGCGGCCGCAATGCGGCAATTTAGTTTGTTTGGGCTTCTAAGGATCTTATGCCTTAATGTGAATATCTTTGTAGCTATTTTTTTATATTGGAAATTATTAGGTAAACCTAAATAAACACTTCTTCAGTCGGACATTTTATTATTTTCAGAAAAAAATCAACAAAAATCTTGTACAACTTATAAATAATTTGCTTTTAAATCCTCTCTCCCATTAATTTGAAACAACAATCATGATACATAAATATTTGTTCCAGTTACAACAACAACTACCAGTAATAATAACAACAACAATAATAACAATGTTACTACAACCGATAATAACAATTTAAATAATATTACTACAACAGCAACAACAACAACCACAAACCAAGCCATAACAACAACACCAAAATCATTACAACCCGCCGGATATCAACCATTTAAAAAGCACAGAGCACCAGCTCCGCCACCTCCACAAGCCGGTGTAGCTGCTGCTACTGTCTCAGTTATACGTCAGTCAAGTTTTCTTTATGGAGCCGCCGGCATAGGCCATCAACATACACAATAATAAGTTAATAACAAAACATAAAATTAAAAATATACTTGTTACCAATTTAACTACAAATCATAGATGAATATTTAATTAGTATGCAAAAGATAAAAGCAAAAAAATTAAAAAAAAATAAGAATATAAAGTAAATACTAAAACCCTTAAACAAAATTTAAATGTTGTCTTGTAATTTTTTTGTAATATCATGTAAAGTAAAAATTTTATTTTTTGTTTTTTAGAAATAATTGTTAAATAAAAAGACTTTAATCCTTGTCTCTATTACGTATAATACGAGTATAATAAACATAATTTAAACATCAATGCCTTTATAAACATATAGTTGTGTATTTTATATAAATATATATATATATTTATATATCTATAAACAAATATAATCGTAACTAATATTAACTAATTATAAATATATACCTAATATATATTTATATTCTTACTTGTTTGTGTTTTAAAATGATTTCACATTTTACAAAAAACGTCACATTGTTTAATTCTAATTTCACATGTATGTCTTTTCAAACAAACCATAAATAATTTAAAAATCCCTATTTTGTATATTTTTTTTAAAGAAAAGTAAAGCAGCTTAAAATGCCTTCTTTTTAACGTTTTAAATGCTGATACATTTTTTTGTTACTGTACTACATTAATAGAACATTTAAACTATTTAAATGAATTTGATGTAACTACTTCAGAAAAAACGCTGTAACAAGTGCAATTTCATTTAAAAAATGTTAAATTTTTATTTTATTTATAACAGCTAAACAAATTAACAAAATTTTGGAATTTTTATTTAAAAACTTCAGCAGCTAAAAAGATGTGTATTATTATCAGCACTTTAAATACCTGTATGACTCTAATTTGAAAGTAATTTTAAAGAGAAATTTTATTTTTGAACAACTTATATATAATATATATGTCATAATTCCCTTTAGAAGCTTATTGTTTTATCTTTCAAATTCAAAACATTATTAATTTTAAAGCAAGACTTTTTAAAATTAAACGTTTAAATGTAAAATCATTGTTATTCTTTAAATGTATACAAGTATTTTATTAACATTAAATTAAATTTATTTAATTTTATATACAAGCAAATATAGTTTTAGATACCTATGCCCGACTGTATCCTTTTTATATTGCACAAGTAGCAAATTAACAATAATAGCACAAACGTACATTATTATTAAATAAAAAAAAAAAAAACAAAGAAACTACAAACTAGTAAAATTTTTAAAAATAGTTTAATAATGTATAAGCAATAATTGTTACAAACAATAACTGCTAACAAAACAAAAAATATAAATAAACAAAAAAAATATATAAAAGCAATATGGCAAACCAACCATATTACATCAATTATTAACCGAATTATTATCTACCACATACATTCTTATTAACAACATTAATTTAAACTTTAAACCGACAAGTTCGAGGAAGAAGATCAAATGATTGTGTATTGTTTTGTAAGATATATATAATTATCGTAAAAATAATAACATAAAACAAAAATAACATTCCGTTTTAAATTAAAACCTTCGAGCTGTATTTAACTTATCTAGTAAGAAGTCCCTGCCTATTTTATAAAATTTAATTAAAATATTTTTGTAAAAAAAAACAGCATTAATGGTTTATAAACTTTTACATTAAAAACTTCAAAAACCAGTGAACATTAAGCATTACATTTTGATTAAAATTCCAAATCTTAAACAGAAATTCTCAAATATATTTCGTATATTTTCTATTCCAAATTAAAAGTCCTTAATTCTACTTGGAATTGGAATCTCCCAAATTTCTACAGTGTGTGCTACATCTTAAACAAATTATTTAAAATATTTTCAATATATTTTTAACAAAACTTTAACAAATTAAAAAAACTCTTAAAACATTGACTATGTTGTTATTATTTTTGTTCAGGTGTTTATAGTAAATTTTTTCAATTTATAACTAAATATTTCTATTAGCGTATAATCTTTAATAATTATTTATTAACAAAAAATTAAATAAATAAACTTATTGTGATAAGTATTATTATTAATTTTTTGGTCTGTAACTAAATAATCTATTATAAAATTACAATTTTTATGAATTTATATTGGCAATAATAAAATAATTTATGAAAATTATAAAACTTAAGAAAATAAAAAAATTAAAATATTTTATAAAAAGTTTATTTAAATAAAAAAAAAACAAATAATAATAAACAAAATCTTAAATACAAAATTCATCATTAATCATAAAACAAATGTTATACAAACTTAAATATGTATGTATGATTTTGGAAATATATAAAAATAAATATTAAAAGTTAACAAAAATATAACGTAATTTATTTAAAGATTAAAATTAACAGAATTTTGAAGACCCCAGGAAGAGATTCAGGATCGATCAGTATACTTTAAGGTGGGTATTAACCTAATATTTATGGGCCGTACAAACATTTAATAAACCCTATCCACTATGATGGTGTAGGGTATAATAAGGAAACACTTTACCAGCGTTGTCAACTTAGAAATTTCAAAACGCACCAACATGGAGAAAAAAACGCGCCATTTGAAAAAAATCACACCAAATTTAAGCTGTAGGTCCACACCAAGCGTCTACGCGTTTCACGCGTTCTAAGCAACTGTCAAAAAAGTAGAATCAATGTAGTTGTATGAGTTAAGTTACACACTCAAAAGCGTAGGACGCGCTGACGCTTGATTACTGGCCGCATGTGCAGCAGCACAACAAGTAATAGATATTGTTGCGACGGAAGAGCTTTTAGATGACAGACAATCAACTGTTATTGAAAATTCCACGTGAAACAATTGCCACTTTAATTATTTCGCTGTGAAAAAATAATATTGCCAGATACATTTCATATGTTTTTCACAAAATGAACTTCTGCAACATCTTTTCATGAAAATTTCATGTGATTTTTTTTAACATGTATTTTGACAGCATTCCACTTAAATTTTTATTTTTTTTTGTATATAAATTTGGTTGGCGGAGAATTAATCCCTCAAATTGCCAGGTTATCCCACTATTGATTCAAGTAAGTCCCAAGTCGACCTATACCTTCATATAGGAAGCTGGAACGCTTAAATCTTGTATTTAAAAAAATTTAGCATGTGACTAATGCACAACTTCGAAAAACCGTAATGATGTACAGTTAGACGACGCCAAGCATTAACCAATGCAACTGTGAGATGCAAATCTCTCGAAGGCGGCGAAAAAAGGACGGCCTGATTGCCCTTAAGCGATAATGACAATGACGCGCGAGTTCTTTCTCCACCCAGAGCTGAATTACGACTGCACTTGAAATTTTGAACAGATTACTAGGCTAATAGTAAAAATATATGATATTCGGAATTGACAACACTGGTAACAAGCATATTATTACTTGGATCACCTTGTTTGAAGCAGCTGACTATTTATTTACAAAACATTTAATTTTTCATTGAAAAAAATTGTTTATCAAAAATTCTTAATAAATCTAGTTAAACTAACAAAATGTTAAGCTCTATGGTAAAAGAACATCAGGCAAAACAAGTGAAACGTAAACAGGAACAAGGTTTGTTGAGCTTATTGAAATTCGTTGATTCATTTTAACCCCCTTTGTTTTAACGCAGAAGTAAAACGTAAAGAGGCCATAGAAGCATCCAATGAATTGACTAAAACTTTGGTGGATCATTTAAATGTGGGGTAGGTATTCCATTAAGTATATTTAGTGAATTTCTTTCTTATTGTAAAACGGATTTTAGTGTGGCCCAAGCCTATTTAAATCAGAAACGTTTAGATGCCGAGGCCAAACAATTGCATGTGGGAGCCACGAATTTTGCTAAACAAACCCAACAGTGGCTGCAATTAATTGATAATTTCAGTAGTGCTCTGAAAGAACTGGGCGATGTGGAGAATTGGGCCAGAAGTATAGAGTCGGACATGCAGGTAATACAAAGTACTTTAGAAATTGCTTATAAAACTAGCAGACAAACCCAGCAAAAATCGCAAGGTGCAGCATCCTCCTAAATTATATTTTGTAATAATTATTTGTACTAGTTTTTGTATTATGTATTATAAATTTACAGTTTTCAAGTTTTTATTTTTTTCTCTGTCCATTTGATGAAAATTAAATAAATATAAAATTACAACTATTAATTTATTAATAATTACACAAACATTATTATAATGTTAAGTTTTTTTAAGAAACAATTATTTTCGTTAAAGTGTTGTGTTTAGGAATTTAGTTGAGTACTTTTTTGTTTCGGAAAATAATTGTTTCTTGTTTTAAATTTACTACTACTAAACTTACACACAAGTACTTATATATATATATATATATATATAGATATAAAATTTATATTTGACATAAATGCAATTATGAAAGAAATATTCAGAAATTGAGAAACAAAAAAAATGCTAACAGAAAAAATCCTAAATTCACCTTTAGTTTGGAATTACAAAACTAAAACATATATTAAACAAACAGGCTCAATTAAAACAAAAATAACATAAAACATTTAAAAAATCAATTCAATAAGTAGGAAAAAGTGACTCATGTTAAATTGTCTAAATATCAACGATAACGACCTGAAAAGATAAAAGTTAAAAGCAACTTAAACCATGCTGTGTCTAGATTTTTGAATCTATAATATATATTTATTAATTTCGTTAAAACTGGAACTAAGAACTGAAACTAACTTCATTGGATTTAGCTGAGTATTTATTTATTTAGTTAAATCTAGTTTAAACTAGAACTAATTGCTTTAGTTGTAAATTAATCTGAGCACATTGAGGTAGTGTTTTGTAAAAAATAAACGAAAAAGAAACTCTCGAGAAGTTATTATTCAGGGGTGTCATAGAAACCAATATTGTCAGAATTGGTTTTAAAACCGACAAGAAAAAATGCTTTGGTGTCATAGGGCACTGCTACACGTTCAATAAATATCGTGATACTAGAAATATCTAGAAATTTATTGAACGTGTAACAGTGCCCTATGACACCAAAGCATTTTTTCTTGTCGGTTTTAAAACCAATTCTGACAATATTGGTTTCTATGACACCCCTGATTTTCTTTCTATGTTCCTTCTTTTTATTTACATTTTTTTAGGATTTGCAGTTAAAACTAGGTTTAAATTTCACACTACAACTGATTCAAATTTAAATATACAAACAAGAGAATATATAAAATTTTTGGTACTTTAAATTGTTATGATTAAAATTTCCTTTAGTTTCGCTCTTTGTTCTAATGCAAATAGAAATAACTATTTGTTATATACTGTTACAGTCGTATGCAAAAAAAAATAAAGTAGGTTTGAAGTGTGCTTTTAGACAAAATTTTCTTAAAGTACATTTGAAGTATACTTTAATTTTTTTTGCAGAAGGCTGTAAATTACTTACGTGGTGAATAAGAACGACTGCGACTGCGCTCATAACGACGCCGCTGATTATAATGACTTTTACTATAACTTACAGGAGATTGATGACGCTGTTGAGCACGATAACGTTCACGTAAATTTCTACAATAAAACAGAGAAACATATTTAAAAAAAAACTTGTATTTAGCAAAACAATATTAATATTAAACAATATTACTTGATTGGTCGACCCATATAAACTCCGGGTGTGGGTGTATGAGGTCTTTCGGTTATAGAGTAGGCAACACGTATTCGTCTGCCATCAATTTCCATGCCACAACAATTATCACAGGCAGCTTTAGCATCAGCTAAATTATCGTAATAAATAAAACAGAAACCACGAGAACGGCCAGTCTACATGGAAAAAAATAATATGTAGATATTTTAATGAAAAACACAATTAGAGATTGAATTTTAAATATGTTTTGTTGTAAACAATTGTAACAACAAGCCTTTGGTTTTGTTTAAAATACTCTTAAATCAAAACTCTATTCATTGCTGTTTATGCAAGATATTAATATGACCCCATCAAGTAACACTTAAATTCTTTAAACTTTAATTTAAATGTGTTAAATACAAGGGGTATGTAGTAACAGCTTTTTATAATAAATTAACTGTAACAACAAGCCTTTGGTTTTTGTTTAAAATACTCTTACCCCCTGGCCAACGATGTCGAACGATAATGTTCGCTTAGATAAGACTTAAGACACAAACTTTTTATCGTATCTATTTTCTACTCAATCAAGTTTGTTTATTCCACAATCTAGTTTGTGTCTTAAGTCTTATCTAAGCGAACGTTATCGTTCGACATCGTGGGTCAGGGGGTTAAATTAAAACTCTATTTATTGATGTTTATGAAACAATTTAATATTAACCCTTTAGATGACACTTGAATTCTTTAAAGTTTAAATTAAATGTGTTGAATTAAAGCGATATACCTATAGTAAAGCTTTTCTAAGACTTCCTTCGAGAGTCTTAGGAGACTAACCAATAACTTTTCAAAATAACAAAAAAAAAACATCCATACACATTACCTGAGCATCTATAACTACTTGTATACGTTCTATAGGGCCAAATTTGCCAAATATTTCTCTAATTTTAAGTTGCGTGGTATGAACATTTAATCCAAATACCCCAATACAGCGGCAAGGTAAAGGTTTTTCCTAAAAACAAAGAAAGATATAAAATAAATCAAGGTTTGTTTTAAATTATTATAATTAACTTACTCTATTGCTACGAATAGGTTTATCATACGAATTGCGAGAACGTGAACGTGATTTAGTTCTCGAACGAGTTCTTGTATAATGCCTACGGCTGCTGTGAGGTTTTTTATAGCCCGATGATAAGGATCTGCTAGTAAAATAAACACTTATTAATACAATTTAAATAATTACTTAACAAATAAATGGTTTTATTTTAAACATGAATTTAATATGTTTATTGTATTTACTAATCTTTTACTTTATTTCGAGTCATATCAAATAACTTGTTTTGTTCGATTTTCAAAAGTTTGATTTTCTAATACATATGTAGCCAGTTTTATTTCACTGTATTTGCAATGTTACTTTAATATTCCTAGTTAATTGCTTTGAAAAGTTGTAAAAATGATTGATAATAATAAAATAAAATCTCCATGATTTCAAAATTTGATTGTTTTTTTGTTTTGAATTGTTTGATATATTTTCAGACTTGATTGATCCTAAAAATATTTAAGTAAATTATAAAATTGTATCATGAAATAAACCAAACAGTATTTTAGCTGGTATTTTTTAGTGTTGCAATATAGGTACATAATTAACTTATTTTAAAACCTAAAAGCTTTTTTCAGATAAATTATCAAAAACATCTAGTAAAAACAAAATTTTTACTGATGAGTACAAATGTTGAGGTTATGTAGCAAATCCTAATACATTCTCTCATTCAATACTAGTTTAAATTTAAATTGCAGATATTACACGAACTAAAACAAATAGTTTTTAAAATATGCATCCTAACCTCAAATATAAAAATACAGTAAAAATTTATATTATACCTATATGTATAATATACATTGTATATGTACATAAACGAAAATTTTTATAACTATTTAATAATTTTGTACAATAGGTATGAATTTAAAACAAAAATCGAAAATTTTTTTTAAATATTTTCTAACCTCAAAATACATTAAACGAAATGAAACGACAAAAAAACATACCTTGAACCACTACGACTTTTACTAGAATATCGGCCACTACGTCTGCCGGCTGGTAGTGGAGGCGGCGATGGTGGTTGGCTAGAATTGGAACTACTGCTTGAATCAAATTTATAGCGGCTATAATATTTTATAAACAGAATAGTCAACAGCTGACACAAGCAACTATTGTTACAACTTACCGGCGACCACTGCGTCTATAAGGAGAGCGGGAATAAGAACGGCGAGGAGTTATGGAACGACTGCGTGAACGTGGGCTCTACATGAAAAAAATTGGAAAATTTGTTTATAAAAAAATTATAAAATTTTGTCAACAAAAGCAAAAAGCAAGTCTGCAAAATCCGCATTGCTTTTTACACAATATTTACCATTTTTCTGCAACTAATATTTATAATTAGATTTTTATAATAAATATTTTTCGACGGTAATTGTTTGTTTAACGACTTCTATTTCTATTTCCTTGAAATGTTCTTCGAGTTCTGTAGCGTAGAAATTTTGTTTAATAAAATAGAAAAAAATTATCAAAACACTGAAGGAAAATGCAAAGCCGTCTGTTTATAGTGTGGCTAATTCAGCGATTTTTCAAAATTTATTAGTAGAAGAAAATGTTTAGCTATTAGTAGGAATTTTAGCGATTTCAATAATACAAGGTGGCGCAAAAGTAATCCTCCTATTAGAAATGCTATAAATTTTGCGAGACCCTAATGTCAGTGTGTAATCAATATGCCTTGGTTTTTATGAAGTATCGACAAAATTTCCAAATTTGAATTTTTTTGTATTTTCATTTCTGAAAAAAAATAACTTATTAAAGTTCATTAAATTCCTATTTAAAAATGATATTGGACAGTTGCCCACAACAACCACACATACATATTTATGTCAATTCTTTTATCTAAATTTCGTCACGGATTTTAAGTTTTGAGGCTTCAAACCATAGATTAAGACCTTCAAACTATTTAAATTGATTTGTATCATTTACTTACCGTAATTGCACATCCAGCCGAATTTTCAAAAAATGGAGCATTCACTCCATCATATCACATAGCGCACCATAGAGTGACAAATTTAGCATACAAACACTTCTTAACAAGTGCTCTTGGATTTTTAGAATTTCAACTAGGTCAATTTTGCTTTGACGAATCCAGCAAAATTTAAAGGTCCACCATTATTTGCATATGGAATTTTGAATGTTTCATTAAAACAAATTTTTATATTTTTTCGTTAAACTTTATTTAAAATTCTAAAAAATGTACCGGTATAACAGTAAAAAGTAGTTTATTTTTGTTTAGTTTCTTGGTCAGTAACATAACGCACATAAATCACTGGATTGGGTACGCTAACTGGTGGCACGTCTAATTCATCCATATATGAGCAAGCAATAGCCAATGTACTACCATCATGACTAAAGTTGAGCGATGAAATCGATGTATCATACTCATGAAATTGACATAGACGTTTTTTGTTAAAACCATCCCAGATATTAACATAACCATCTGAGCCGCCTGTTGCAAATGTATTATAAACATTATGAAAACTAATCGCATTTACGGGATAAATATGTTCGATGGTATCCTGTTTGTTGCGATGACACTTAAAGGCAAATTTACGCTTTTGAATCTCTGGATCGGGATCCAAATATTCTACGGCTACACGGCCCTCAATAGAAGACATCACATAGCCTTCTTTATTGGGGAATAGACGTATGCAACGTGTTTGGTATTTCAATGATGATTCTCTTTTCATCATATATTCTTCCATTTTACGCAAATCCCATATCAAAACCTTGCGATCTGAGGTAGCCACCACAATTTTTTCATCATTCACCGACATTGAGTAGACTTTGCCATTGCCCTGTTCATAAGTGCCGACACAGCGTTTTTCGCGCATATCCCATAGTTTTATAGTTTTGTCCCAACTACCGGTCAAAATACCATTCACCGATTCAGCATATTCCACACAACGTATGGCTTCATCATGGGAGCCTACTATATTTTCGGTATGTGTATTCACGTCATATAAACGCAAATGATTGTCCAGTGAGCCACTAACCACATGCACAACATCCTGCAAATGCAAGAAAATTCAGTAAAAACATTGCTGATTTTAAGGCTT
Source organism: Bellardia pandia (assembly GCA_916048285.2). Classification (NCBI taxonomy): domain Eukaryota; kingdom Metazoa; phylum Arthropoda; class Insecta; order Diptera; family Calliphoridae; genus Bellardia; species Bellardia pandia. Next base: position 95,372,111 of record OU696533.1, on the reverse strand, counting down.
ATTTAGCATACCATAAATGTTACATCCAGCACCGGCGCTCCCTGTACAAATTTCTGTCTAACCGCATTGTTGACTACATCGTAGAAACGCACGGTACCATCCCAGGATGATGCAATTAGATATTGATTAGATTTAGGTCCAAATTTAACTGTAGATATTAAATCTTCTGGTGCATTGTTTAGTTTCACCTCTGTCGGTCTCATTTTCGTCATTTAGATTTTAATTTTCGGTGTTTTTTCGGCTGCTTTTAAAAAAATTTGCGCTTTTTTCAATTATACTCTTTCATAAATTTCTTAATTTTTTCTGTCATTACACTATTTTTCGTAATCAAATAAAGAGAGTATTGCCAGATTTTACATCATAAGTAAGTAATGGAATGTTGATGAAACACAAACAAGTTACCTTTATTTAAATGGTGTTTATTAAACTAAAGCCGGTTTGTTAAAAAACTAATTATGTAATGTTGAGTTAGGCGTTACAAATACTTTAATTAATTCCTATGTCCATTTCGGGACTTCTCAAACATTTGATACAAAATGTTTATGTTGTGATAACACAGGGAATTTCAATTGGTTATTGTGAATTGATTAAATACTTAAGTTCAGGGTTTTAAATTTAACCATCGAAACAGAAATTAAGAAATTTAATGTTATGGAATGAAACACAACAAAAGAATTCTGGATGTGCATTTTGGTTTCATGTTAATAAACTTACAAATTTTAATTTAAGCAAATTTTCGATTTTCACTTAAAAATTTAACTTAAATAACCAACATTATCACTAAAAACATGGCAAACTATAAATGATAAGTTAAATTTTATAAAACCAATAATTTTTTTTGTTGTGGTATTAATATAATTTTACCCAAATTTTTTTATTTTGTTCATCTGGCCGTTTTTCCGTTTGTTTATGTTATTTTTAACAGCCCTGTTTGAATTTTATGCTATTTCTCTCTAATTTGATTTGTTTACATTGCACTCTTGCACATGTTGTTGTACTACTGTCAAAATATTTATATTATTTTCTAGACAACAGTTGAAAAATGTGGTCGCACGTGTGAAATTTAAGAAAATTTTTAAAAAGTATCACTAATTAAAGAAAATATTAATAAATTACAAGAAGTGTTAAAAGAATTAGATAAACTATGGCAGAACACAAGCAAAAAACTAAAGGCTCAAACACATTTCGGGTAATAAAAATAAATTGCTATTGATTGTTTTTTTTTTTTTAAATTTATAATGTACTAGCTAAACCCGGTGTGCTTTGCTACCCCCCTCTCGTCATAAAATAAAACGTATTTATATATTTACAAACATTTATTTATTTAATTTTAATGTATTTATTGCAATGCTTTAGGCGAGACCATGCCCCTTTGTCCACTTACATAGCCAAGAATTTATTATTTCGTAAGAATATTCTGTTGTGAAAATTTAATGACGATCGGTCCAGTAGTTAAGACTATATTACGATGTTTAATTTTTCTAAAAAGGGGCGTGGTCCCACTCACTTTTCTCCTGATACGTATTCCTAATTATGCCAATACCATATGTACCAAATATCACCGACGTACGTCAAAAAATGCCCAAAATATGGCGGGTTAAATTTGTGGGTTATATGGGCGGTGCCACCCCCGTTTGTACAATCAAAACTTCATATAGCCTATTATTCCTTCCAGAGTCACAGTAACATGCTGTAAAAATTTCAGGCAGATTGGTCCAAGGGTTTGGCCTCCTATTAAGCACAAACATACAGACACACATTCATTTATATATATAGATTAAAAGCAATATAATTTAAGGTGAAATGGGGCGAAAAATGGGGATTTGGTAATAAAAAAATGTATGTAGTTAAAAAGTATATAAAACTTTAGGTAAATACATATTACAAAAAAAGTATTTTGTATAGCAAACATTGTTAGTGGTATACGTAAGTATCTGAATTAAAAAAGGGGGCGATGAAGTAGGCGTGGTTCATAGTTGTATGGCGACGTTAACAGTATTAAGAGCAATATACTACCAAATAAAAAAAATACGTTGGAATGAACAAATTTGTATAGAGAACAAAAAGTATAAAACTTTCAAAAATTTGGCGTGAAAAGGGGCGTGAAAGGGGCGTGGCTTAAGAAATCTTTATTTTTACCTCGCCTGGAGTATATAATGTGTATACAATTTGAAGTAAATCTGTTAAAAGCTATATGGGAGCAATTACATAATTTTTAAAAAGTGGGCGTAAAAATGGGCGTGCCCAAAAAAAAGTACCCTATTAATCATACCAGATTCCCAGTTAAATGCTGTGAAAATTTCAAAAATATCGGTCCAAAGGTTTGGTCTTCAATTACAATATTTTAAAAAAGTGGGCGTAAAAGTGTTCGTGGTAAAAAAAGTACCCTATTATTCCTTCCAGAGTCACAGTAACATGCTGTGAAAATTTCATCAAAATCGGCTTAGCCGTTTTGGAGTCTATACGTTACATACATACATACATACATACATACATACATTGAATTTTATATATATAGATTTGTTTTAAATTTTCAGTTCAAAAGTTTTGCCGATCGCGTTAATGAGATTGATTTAAGACGTCTCGCTTTATATCACATAGGCCATGGAAATGAGGAGCTGCCCGAAGATAATGAAACATTTTTCCATCAGACTTTAAAAAAATGGATGGTTTTAAATTTATCCGAAGAATATTCATTGTTTTCCAGAAAAGTCATAAAGATTGTAACGTTACCGCAATTGTTGCATCAAAAGGATTTTGTTGTCGACTTACTGCTAGAGAAACTAGCGTGTGCTACAAACTTGTCATTGCAGCCTTTGTTGGAACTACTTTATGTGTTGGCTAGAGATTTACGTGAAGTCTTTTTTCCATATTTTCAACGTGTCTTGGATAGATTAATCTGTTTGCTAAACACCCAAGATGCTGACCAATTGGAGTGGACATTGGTATGTTTGGCATATCTATTTAAGGCCCTTAAGCCTTATTTGAAACGCAATATAGGCGTTGTCTTCAATTGTATTCTGCCCTTGCTGGATGAGAGACGTTATGAAGAACATGTTACCAACTTTGCAGTTGAATGTTTTTCATTTATTGCTCGGGATGTGCGTGATTATGGCAAATTTCTTGAGTTTATATTAGATACTATAGAGCGGGAACAGGTAGATAGTGTTCAAGGCTGTGGGCGCTTATTGTTTGAGATAATGCGCGGCGTAACAGGACAATTTCATTCCATTGCCGGAGACTTTTTGCAGTTTATTTTCGAATCGTTGGTAGACAATAAAAAGATAAAACCACAACAGAGCCAGCTGTTGAATGACATAGTGGAATATTGTATTTTACAATTGCTAAAGTTTATACAACCCCAACAAATGTCTTTGTTTTGGCAAAAACTTTGCCAAGTCTCTGACAATTGCCATAATTTGTGTAAATTACAAAATGTTTGCCGCATTTTCCTGCAAGTAGTAGAATTTAGAGAATGCCGGTATTTGTCGGAAATGGATGTAATAGTTCCCTGTATTTTGCATGTAGTGGATAAATCTATGAAAGATAACATGGCTGCTGAAGCTTTGAAAACTTGTACACAAGTTATAAGCTGCATATTGTTATCTGGTTCTTCTTTAGTTACCCAATTGGATACCAGCCGCCTGCTAAAGAAATCTTTGAGCATCAAGGACAGAAAAATATATGCAGAATTTGTTAAACAAATGACATTACATGTGCAATTTGAGATATTCATATTACCCAGTTTAATACAAAACTTTGAGGAGTATTTCGATAAGCCAGCATTTGAGCTGTTGGCAGAAGTCGTTATGAAAAGACAGCCTTTACAGTTCAATGCTGTAAATCGTCATCAGTGGCAGGCAATGGATATTAAAGTGAAATCCAAGGAAACCTTAACAAAAATCGAGCAAAACCTAAAGAAACTAAATGTAAACAGTTCACAGTTGGAAGAACAAATATTGTTGCTTATTATAGCACCCCACTTAAAGGGTTTGCAGCAGGAAATGTTACAAAAACCTTTAAACAGTTTAATAGAAATATTAATGAAGAGTTTGAAGTCTACAGAGGCAGATAAAAAAGATGTTAATTTATTATGTCTGGTGCTGGCCATTTACATGCAATTAAACTTTGTATTAACCAAAGAACAAGTGACCTCTTTAACGGAAATATTAATACAACACACTGACAATTTACGAGCCTTGGGATCCTTGAATTTTTTGATTTGTAACAACTCAAAATTGTTTAAGAATAATTCTGGTATTCGTTGTAGTTTGGCACAACTATTGTCACATCATGACCATGAGAAACGTTTGTTGGCCTCACATTCTTTGTCTTTAATGTTTAAACAACAAGAAAATCAAACTCCTTATAGTGTATTCTATCAAGCAGAGCTAATAGAGCCCACAGTCCATAACTATAGAGAGCAGGTGATGCTGGTGCAAAAATTAGAAATTCAAGCTGATTTATTTAAACAATTAAACGAGGATTATTACAAAGAGGATTGTATAAGCTTTCTGTTGGGTTTACTTTACCACAATTTCAAGTATGTTTGGGAGCCTGTACTCAAACTCCTAGAAGATTATGCTAAACATGTGGATAGCTCTAAATTTTGGTTGATTTATCAGGAGAAACTGCAAAGCACGCAAGACAAGATAGATTATAACTTAAAAACTCAAAAGGATTTGATTGAAACTGGACAATGGGATTCCCCTACATTAAATGAAGTATTGGCGCAACAAATGAGTTTAAATTTAAGCCAGCAGCAATTATTGAACTATAGAAACCTCTTATGGCAACGTTTGCCGCAATTTGGAAAACTAGTAGAACTTAAAAACCGTGAATTGGTAGGCATGTTTATGAAATTCGTTGAAGAGGAGTATAAAATGCAATTGGAGAGTAAAGAAAACTCTTGGGATTTGTCGGTGAAAACAGAAAATACTGCAGATATAGATGATATAGATGAAGATAATGAAGAACAGCAGCAGCAAAAGCCTTTGGAGACACAAACACCTGCCTTTAAAAAGAAATTCAAGTATAACACCAACATTGACACAGCCAACATTAAGTCCATATTACAAACCCTGCAAACAAAACTTGGTGTCTTTGCGGCGCATCAGAATCCGCGCGCTTTATATAGAGAAGCTGAATTGAGGACTTTGTATAACCAACTGTTAAAAGGCTCTAATCAGCAATTGCAAAAGTCTGCATTAGACTGCATATTCTCCTATAAATCCAAAGCCTTAATACCTTACAAGGAGCTGTTGTATAATATGCTGGATGAAAAGAAATTTAAAGATGAGTTAATTAACTTTAAGGTGGACACGGTTTCCTTAGAGCATAGACAAGAGTTTATGGAAATATTATTGCGTTTACTCTATGGCAAAATGATAACAAGAGGCACCCAAAAAGGTCTTAGTCCCCAGCAAAGGAAATCTATAATTTTAAGATTTTTGGCTCAATGTACGCTAAAAGAAATTGAATGGTTTTTACAAATGGCTTTTGGTCTGTACAATGATTTTTGTCAGGATTCTACAGATATACTTAGCATACCCGACATGGTAAAAGAACAATTTAATATAAACTGTGTTTGGTCGCCCAAAAAACTACAAAGTGTGGTTAATTTACTAGAACTTATACGCAAAGAATTTGGTGGTATAATGGAGCCAAAGTTTCACTATTATATGCTGAAGTTATTAGTGTTTATAGGCAGTGTATGCAACGAAGTGTTTATGTTAGATGCTGCTTTGATACATCCCAAAATGCCGGTAGTTTTTAGAAATCTTAAACACAACGCCTTGCAAAGTCTTTACAACTTTTTCGAGCATATAGAGGAGTTTGATTGGTCGCCGATATTGATCAAATGCCTAAGTGCAGTTTTTGTTTATCCAGCTATAGAAAGGTTGCCTGCGGAAAGTATACACACGCCCACAGTTTTACTACAGCTTTTACTATTGTGGGGTGAAAAACCCAAACACTTTGGGTTCTTAAATCAAAAACCTAACAACAAAAAAGAAAACATATTTCATTTTGTTATATCCCTGCTGTTGAATGAAAAATCCAAGGCTTTGGTTCGCAAACCCATTATGGCCTTAATCGAACGTTTGCTGGTGGCCTCAGAGAATGAATTGGAATATGCCGAGCAGGGCCTACAGCTGGTTAAACCTTATATACCCGACTTGTTGAAGCGTTTGAAAATGAATTTCTCCACTAAAGGCTCTAAACAACAATTGGACAAACGTGACTTGAATGTATTGTCGATGCTAACGAAACATGTTACAGAACCAGAAACGTGTGACAGTCTTTTACAATTGCTATTGCCCATACTCATAGCCAAAACACAAACTCAATCTTCCACTGAAGTTGTGTCACAAGTTATAACCACTCTTTCAAATCTTATTAAGAGATTAGACCAACCAGAGTTGTACATACGTAAAATTGCTCCCTTATTCGAGCAGGTGCAAGAGGTTTGTGCCCGCAAGCAGCTGTGTGATTTAATTGCTGATATAGCCAGAATCAAGCATAAACGAAATCCTACGGCTAAGGATACTCAGCAATTAAAAATGCTGGCCAGAATTGTTTTACTGCTCAATGCCTGGGACAAACGCTGGGTGGAGCAGCCAGATTATGAAAAACGTTTGGATGCCTTTAAAGAAATCAAACAACAAACAGAAACTGCACAAGGTGTCAACCTCGACTTGGGTATATTGGTTATATATAACTGTTTCTATTTCCTAAGGTATGACAAGGATATGGGTTTGCGCGACAATGCCAGTGAGAATTTAAAAATTTTGCTACCCCATTTGGCTAAGAAATATGCTCAGGATAAAGCCAATATTGATTATTTGGTGGGAGATGTTTTCATAAATCTCATCAGACGTGTTATTAAAGATTCACACGAAAATGTACGGAATGAAGGCATACGTTTGTTGGGAGTAATGGCCCGTGAGTGTCCTGAAACACATGAAGTTCTACAAGATCTGCATGGTTTGGGCGATAAAGTGGATTCTGAAGTGGATTTCTTTGAGAATATGATACATTTGCAGTCACATCGTCATGGTAGAGCCTTGTTGAAGTTCAATACCCATGCAGGCTCTCTGGACAAACCACCATGTGTTAAAACTCTAACACAATTTATACTACCTCTAGCTTCCCGCTATCTGCTGCAAGAACAACATGCCAGCAAACATACTTTGGTAGATGCAGCCATTGAAACGGTGGGTATAGTGTGTCAACTATTACCCTGGCAACATTATCACTCCATCTTGCGTTATTATCTAATGAAAATGCGGCTATCTAACGACTATCAAAAACAATGTGTGCGCATTGTGGTTAGAATATTAGATGCCTTCCACTATGATCTATCGCTGGCACAGAACGATAAACAAACTTTGGAAAACCTTAAAAGTGTTATTAAAGAAAAGTCCGAAGAAATGTATGGAGAGATTAAGCAAACCAAAACGGTAGAACACCAACAAATTAAACAGGAAGTGGCAGAAAATGAGGAAGATGTAGATGACACTGATGTTAAAACTCCAGCAAGTGAAGAGGAAACTTTAGAGCAAGCTTTAGAAAAGGAAGAATATGAAGATGATTCAGAGGCTGAAGAAGATGCTAAGCCTGTTATAAAATTAGAGCCCTGTTTGCATAAAATTACTGTTTTACCCGTTAATGCCTCTAAAAAAGTATTGACTACAATAACCACAATTTTAATACCCACCTTAAATCGTTCCATAACGGACAAATCGTCGTATGATAATAAGCACAAAATAAATCGTAAACGTTTAAGTATTGAACGTGAGGAAGAGGAAATCTTAAGGGTACCTATAGGTCTGGCTTTGGTGAAACTAATGCAAAAACTACCGCAGGAATTAATGGATTCAAGTTTGCCAGGTTAGTAAAAATTATATAGATACCCACATATGTATAAAGTTAAAGATTTTGTTAAACATAAGAAATCAAAACGAACTTACAAAACATAATCATATATGCAAGTAATGTTTTTTTAAAATTTACTTTACATTGTAATATAATATGTACCTACAAAAACTATTGTAAACACATTTATATATGTATACTATACATATGTACATATTTTTAAATAATGTTAAAATATAATTAATTTACTTACTTGAGTGCCCGAATATTGGGACTGTGTATAATGAAATCTTTATTTAATCTATTGTTTATTGTAGTTTAATTTGTTATACAAAAATATATTTAATAAACAAAATTAAAAAAAAAAAAAACAAATCAAAACTAAATTATACACTTCACACACATTTCTTACAGGTGTTTTTATGAAAGTCTGCACATTTTTACGTTCTCCCTTGAAGTCTGTACGCATGTTAACCCGGGATATACTCAAAAAGATCATGCTATGTCTGGGCTCCAAATATCTGCCCATGTTAATCGATCATTTACAAAACCTACTAACTAGAGGGTTTCAGGTGCATGTGCTTTCTGTCACCGTACACGGTATATTAGATGCTTTGCGCGATTGCTTGCAGCCCACTGATATCGAAGCCTGTCTACACAATCTCCTGGAAGTGGCCTTAAATGACATTTTCGGTGAAATCAATGCCGAAAAAGAAAATGACAAATTAACCTCACATACACCGGAGGCTAAACCAAGTGCCAAAAGTTTTCTGGTGCTACATATAATAGCAAGGAATATACGAGAGATCTGTTTACTAGATTTGCTAATGCCTTTTAAGGATCATTTGGCCAAATCGAAGTCACGCAAACTAACCCTAAAGATACAGGAATCATTTGCAAAAATTGTCAATGGTTTGGTGGAGAATCAGCATATATCACGTGAGAGTTTGTTGATCTTTATATACGGCACAATGTCCGAGAGTATAACGGATCTATTGCCTGGCATTCAGCGCAGAGTGTTGAGTGAACAGGAGAAGGAGAAAATGAGAAGAGCCAGACCGGACTGTTTTATTATACAGCCAGCGCCGCGCAATAGATCGGGGGCAATAAATAAACAGGTGAAAACAAATGCCCAGGCAAATGCTCACATCCTAATAGAATTTGGTTTGGAAATGTTGCACATAGTGTTGAAACGTAAAAAGTTAGTGGATGTTGACTATCCACCGTTCTTAAATCCCATACTGCCTTTAATCAAAGACGCACTGAAAAGTACTCATATCCGCGTAACCACATTTGCCTTGAAATGCTTTGCCACCTTATGGGTGGAAGAATATAAATTGACCAACATGCAGGAACCAGATTATATTAAAGATGTGGTAGAAAGAATGTTTGAAATTCTCAAGAATTTCTCTACTTTTGGGGCCTCCAAACAAGAAGATAATTTCCAATTGATGAAATCGGCTTTTAAAGCCATTGTTGCTTTGCTGCGCAAATGCGTATACTATAATCTAACAGAGGAGCAAATAGATGAATTGGTTTTGTATATAGAACAGGATTTACATGATGGGGAAAATCAAACCATGACTTTCAACTTACTCAAGGCCATGTTAACGCGCAAAATTGAATCCAAAGCTATGCATGATATTATGAAGAGAATAGGTGACATGTCCATTACCTCGCACTCGGATTTTGTAAGAGATGAGGCCAGAAATTTACTAACAACATATGTTATGGAATATCCGCTTCACAAACGGGTGGATCAAATTGTAAAATTCTTTACCGTGCAATTGTGTTATTCTTTATCCGCTGGGCGACTGTCGGCTATAGATTTTTTATGCACCATTATCAAAAAGTTCCCCTTGTCTATTTTGTCCAAAAAATCCGAGTTTTTGTATCTCTCCTTGGGTTCACGTTTGGTTAATGATGAAGAACCGGAGTGTCGCAAAGCGGTAGCCAATTGTATAGAAGTTATGATTACTAGATTGGAAAAGGTTGAACGTCAGCACTTATTCGATATGACTCTATTATTTTTCAATGCTGAAAGTAAACCCTCGGTGCGCGAAATGGCAGCTGCCTTATGTTCTAGATTTTTAGTAGCCGAAAAACAGTCCTTTGCTCCTAGGATAAAACTAGTTTTGCCCACTTTAATAGGCAGACTAACTACAAATGCTACAAAACCAGGCAGATTTGTTAGAGCTCCGAACGCCTCAAGTTCGTTAGAGGAAGAACAGCTGGATTGTCCAACTAAAAAGTCTAAAAAGGTATGTTTAAAAAACTCTTTATATTGTTAAGGGTTTAATTAATTTAAACTGTTTTTTACAGCGCTTCAAAAACAAACGCCTTAATCTACAAAATGAGGTACAAAGCATTCTGCAGGGTGATCTAGAGCAAGATGAAGAGATTTTGGAACTTAAACAAAAAGCCCTGGATCATGAACTGATACAAATGCAATATTGTTTATTGAAAATGTTCGACTACTGCTCCGCCGAACTATTTAAAAATGAAGAGCTCAGCAATATGATTGACGAACTAGCCTACGAATCGCAACGTCTATTGGCACATGAGCACAACTGGGTGCGTTGCAATGCGGCCAAAATTATTAGCCACGTTTTAGCTAGCCTTGATTTTCCTCTTATTGGTCGAAAACTGTTCCAGATTGTTAGTGAAAAGGATGAGGCACAAAGAATAAAACTGGATTTTATTTACTTGCATCCAGAATATGATATTAAATCATTGGTATTGGATTTATGTGCCCAAATGGTGCCGGGTAACACGGCCCAGCCCATGATCGATGAAATTGTGAAGATATTCCTTTACATAGCCACTATACTCAGGGATGTACCGTTTAAGGTTAAGCGTGAGGTGGAGGATGAGGAGCCACAAGATCATAAAGAATCATTTACGAAAATCAATCTTAATTGGTTAATGAAAAATATCAGATTTCTTATTAACAAAGAGGTGGCTAAGGCTTCACACAGCACTAGCATGGTAAGTGAAAAACTGCTCTTTAGCATAAGTTTGTTCCTTTTCATTAAAAAGTGCAATTTTATTTTCGTTACAGCGCACTGCTTTATTCACTCTAATCGAGGCCCTAATAACCTTACTATCCGTAGAGACATTAGAATTGTTGGGTCCTTCGCTACTATCCGCAATAGTTAGAGAAATGTCCGAAGAATATCAAAATATCGATACTGAGTTACGTCAATTGGCGCTACGCGTTGGCAGCCGTTTACGTAAACGTATGGGTTCCGATGTTTATGACAAACTTCGGGCCGCTGCTCAAATGAAATTAATGGTTCGTAGGGCTGAACGTAAAAAGATTATAGCTCAGGAGAAAATTCACGATCCGGTAAGGGCTGCCAAACGCAAGGTTGCCGTGCAAGAACGCAAGAAATCGGCAAAGAAATTGAAAGCCAGCGTTATACGCGGCAAAACGGCTGATGTTAAGCAAAAGCTAAAGAAGAGAAAACGTAAAGCTGAAGATGATTTGTTTTAGTTTAGTTAGTAAGATGTAAATTAAATTACATACACATAATGAAATTTAAATGTTTCGTTAAACATATAATACAGTTGTTTTTAAAATATACACATAAAACATTAAAAAAATATTTATTTATTATTTTTTATGAATTTTTTAGTAGACAGACATCTTTTTTCAGACATCTTTTTTCATTTTTAAACAAACTTTAATTTTAAAATATTGTAAAACTCTGTTCATTGCAGAATACAAAGTTGATAAATTGGACTGTTACAAGTCAAATTGTGGTTTTAATCAGAGGTGATTATTCTTCCGACTTTCATTTAAAATCACTTCATTTTATTTGCAATTGTAATAAAAACCCACTGTATATTTGTATTTTTTTTATAATATAATTCGACTCCAAACACAGTTTAGGTTTTCAGGTTGGACAGGCCTAAGAACCTATATTTCCAGGGTATCACTCCAGGGATGAGAAAGTTATAGAGTTGATTGATGAGAAACTTAAAGAGTTGATTGACGATAAAATGAATTGTTGATTGACGATAAAAATTAATAGTTGTTTGAAGATAATAATAAATTGTTGATTGATATTAATTAAAAGTTAATTGATGAAGAAAATGTCACATAATTTGACAAAAATAATTGTAGAAAAATTGTTAATTGATAAAATCCTCATTAAAAAAGACTTTCAAAGTTTTATCCCCGCCTCCTTTATAAAGGAACAAAAACTACCATATAGGTCAAAATCCTTCGACCTCAAAAGATCCCTCAGGTCGTCAAAATCATCAAAAAATTTATAATTAGGTCTAAATTGATTAAACACTGGACATTTAAAAATAAGATGATCATTAGTTTCTGGAACTTTACAACACCGACAAAAATATTTGTATACTTATACATTTGATAAGACAACGTTTTTATTATTGTACTATGTATTTCCCTTAATAAACATAAACAATAGTACAATGAACACCTGTTGCGTTCATGCGTCACATACACAAATCACCACCAATTACCGTAATCAAAACAAAAATGTAAAATTTAATTTAACGCCTATTTCGTTTGATGCTCTTGTTAGCTATCAGTTCACAGTGAATTACATATTTACTCACACACACATGCTTGCTTGTTTTGTGTATTGTGTTACCCTACAAACAAATTGATACGAAAATTATTAGAAATCAATATATAATATTCAAGTATGTCATGAAAATTGATGGATTTGAATGAGTTTTAGGAGTTTCGTTTTATTTCAAGTATGATTTTTTAATTAAAATAAAACTTAAAAAACAATATTTTTTCATTAATTCACAATTCTTTTTAATTATAAAAATAAGATATTGCGTATATACTTTCCATAGAAGGCATAATTGAAATGTTTGTGGGGTTATTTAATTTAGCATTGTTATTGTTTTCTGTGTCATTCTTGTTATTGCAGCTTGTCATTATATATTTTTCCTTCTGTGTGAATATTTTTGCCATTCCTCATCAGTAGAACAGCAGAAGTGATGTCAATTTTTTGAGAAAAAACGCAATTAATCCATAGGTTTTATAAGGAAAACAAATATAAATGTTTAAATTGTTCTACAATAATTAAAAAATCAAAAGAAAATAAGGGATATAAATAAAAATTTTAATTTGTGTATATACATGTATAGATAAAAAGAGAAAGTGGCTTTTTTAAAACGTATTGTTAGAAGTACAATTAGATGCTCTAGGAGGTATACGCTGTATAATACATGTCAATCAACTAGCTGGGTGAGTTTTCATTATTTTAATTATAATTTTTTTAATATAACAATAACAAAATATAAATACTTTGTCTAATATTTAAATAATCTTGGTAAAGTTAATAGCTAGAGCTGCATTATACAATAACAGGTATTTGGTGTATTTTTTTAATATGCAATGCTTCAAGAGCCAAACAGTGTCACCTAATACTTCGGATTTAAGTCAAAACGTTAAAGAGTTGGTAGTGGCCAAAGAAAATCTCAATAATAATGATAAAGTTACCATTATTAATAACACTACAGATGCGACTGATGCGTTAGATGCTGTAGAGCCTCAATGCAATGGGCATTTAAAAGAGACGCCTAATTTATTAGTGCTTAAGGATAATAAAGATGCAGAAACACCCTCATGTTCTCAGGCTGCGACACCCTCAGCACTCGTACCACCTACACAACCATCTCCCCCACCAAATATGCGACAACAATATCGTGATCTTTTATTAGCCTGTCAAGAACATGCATTATTTTTTAAAGATGATATAAGTGAACGGGGCCAGCGTTTGCATGCTGCCTTAGTGGCCTGGCAGGATTTCATTATACTCTCCAATGACTTGGTACAACAAATAGAGACCTTTGCTCATAAATACGATTTCGATGAACAAACACCCGGCAATGGCTATCGGAGTTTTATATCTGTCAATAACTCTTGCATAGACTATGGTTTGGGTATATGTAAAAATCTATTGGTTTCCCGTTCCACCATGTTCTTCCGCAAAAAGTTTTATATGAAAGAAGTAGAAGCCTGTTCCCAGCTGTTGTCTTCACTGTGTACATGCATGAAACATTTGCTGATTTTACATGACTGGTCCAAAGATTCGGGTGATTTATTTGCCTGCGGTAAACACTCTGCCGAAGAGCTTTTTGAAATGGGCGAGACCATTAATCAGTATTGTTTTTATGGTCGCTGTTTGGGTTTTCAATATGGTGATTCTATACGTGGCGTGCTGCGTTTTATATCTATTAGCATGGCTGGATTTTCGGAAACATTTTATGCCCAAGATCATGATGGCACTTTGTTAAAGACCACCAGAAGTGTTTGGACTAGTGGCAAATATTTATTAAATCCTGAGTTAAGAGCTCGTCGCATAGTAAATTTGTCGCAAAATGCCAAAATAGATTTTTGTAAATCATTTTGGTTTCTCTCTGAATCGGAACTAATGCATAAAATACCGAGTATTGTGGGTAGTTCCATAAAAATCAATCAAATTATTGAAATACCTTCAGAACCTTTACAGTTGCAGAAAATTAGCAATAACAAACTTGATGATAAAGAAGAAAAGGGTAGCAAAGAACAAAAAGAAGATACAACAGAGAAATATATTGATATACCAGTCCCATCCAGCCACTTGGGACCGGGACTCTCCATACAAGTGCGTTTACTCAGCTATCGTCGTCGTGAAGGCATGGTGGGTTTGGGGTCGCGAGGCTATAGAGGCTGGCGTAAATTGCCCGCCCGTAGTCCCTGTATATTGTTCCACTGTCATGGTGGAGGTTTTGTGGCTCAATCGTCGAAATCTCACGAACTGTATCTTAGAGACTGGGCAGTGGCCTTGGATTGTCCTATACTCTCGGTGGACTATAGTCTGGCACCAGAGGCTCCATTTCCCAGGGCCATTGAAGAGGTGTTTTATGCCTACTGTTGGATGCTGAAGAATTTCTCTTATTTGGGCACCACAGCCGAACGCATCGTATTGGCTGGTGATTCAGCTGGAGCAAATCTTAGCATAGCTTTAAGCCTTAAGTGCATTGAGCAGGGTGTGCGCATACCAGACGGTTTATTTCTGGCCTATTGTCCCACTCTAATATCTTTTGTACCTAGTCCAGCTCGTCTGTTGTGTCTTATGGATCCCCTTTTACCCTTTGGCTTTATGATGCGTTGCCTTCGTGCTTATGCCGCACCTAGTCCTGAGGTCTTAACCGAAAACTCTAAGAGTGAAGAGTTAATAAAGGAAATACGTAAGGCTTCCGAACAAGAGCCGCACTACAAGTTAAATTTAGATCATCATGAGAGTAACATGTCGTCAAGGCGTACATCATTAGCCAAAAGTCCCTTGTCATCCGCAGCCGAAAATTCGAAATGGGAACAAATAAAGGTAATTAACAACAAAAATATACAAATGTTTCAAAAGAAATCGTAAAATATTTGTTAAAAATTCATTTTTAAAAATTCTTATTTTCACCAACAATTTCTTTCATAGTACAACAGCAATGATCAACTGGAGGGCAGCTCTAAATCCCCATATGGCATTGAAATGGCCGAAGAAGAAACCGAAGAAAGTTCAGAAAATACTTTTGCCAGTGCCTCCTATCACAGTCAAACTGTTGAACACACAGATCTACCCTCCATCGAAGATGATGACAATAGTTCTTGTCTCTCATTCGAAGATGATTCGCAACCCATAGAACACTATCCGGTTGTAACACACAAAAATTCTGATTCTGAGCAATACATAGATCGTTTTCTGGATTCCTACATTGTGGATGGCTCTACCGAAGAGGCTAAAGAGGCGGATGGTGACGTCAATAGTGGTAGCGTTGTAGGTGGTGCCGAAGACGATTTAAAAACTATGCCAGCTAAAACTTTATCCGAAGAAAATCTTCTTGTAGACGCTAGTAAAGAGGCTTTAGCTTTAGAAACTATACAAGGAAAATTTAATAATGCCGTTAACAGTATTTCGAATACGCTTAATCGTTACACTCAGTCGTACGAGATAAAAAGCGATGGTGTAGCAACGCAGAAGCCTTTGCAGGATTTACGCAATATGGATGCGTTGATTGCACGTAGCCCGAGTGCAGAGTTCGCTTTTCAAATACCAAAAGATCCATTCCTATCGCCCTACTATGCCAGTGACGAGTGGCTGAAGCAAATGCCGAATACTAAGATATTGGTAAGGGTAAAGAGATGATAAATTTTAAAGTTATCGATTAATGTTCTTTAAAAATTTATAGTTACAGTTCCTAACATTTTGTTTTGGAAAATGAAAATTATGGATAAATTTTCTTTAAGAAATTTAAGTAATCGATAAATTTTCTTTAAGATATTTTAAAATTAAGTTTAGAGAAATATTCTTTAGAAAAATTTAGTTATCGAAAAACTATCTAAAAAATTTTGTTATCGGTAAATTTTGTTATCGATGAGTTTTCTCTAAAAAATGTTATCGATATTTTTTTTCAGAAAAATTTAGTTATCGATAAATTTTCTTCAGAAAAAATTAGTTATCAATAAATTTTCTCTAAATAATTTGGTCATTGATAAATTTTCTGTATAAAATTAAATTTATCGATAAATTTTCTATAGAAAATTGAAAACTTCCCACCACAAGATACTATAGAAAACTTTAGTTTTTTAGCATGAATCTTAAGTTTATTTCAATATAAAATTATTGTAAAGAATTTCATTTTGTTATAAAGACTTTAGAAATGGATCCTTGCCTAGATGACTGTGTTATGTTTGCCAAAAAATTAAAAAGACTTAATAGACCAGTTACTTTGGATATTTTAAAGGGATTGCCTCATGGTTTCTTAAATTTCACAATGGTAAGAAGTGTAGCTCAAAATTTATATACAAACTTCTATTGTAATTTATTTAAATTTAAATCTTATATGTTTACTTAAGCTCTCTAACGAAGCCATGGAAGGCTCAAAGCTTTGTATAAATTTATTAAAGCAATTATTGGAAATAGAGGAATCAAGTCCCTTAAAAACCTCAACCACCCCCAATACCCCAACAACTGTCTCTAATGGTTCAACTAAAGAAGCAACTTCCTGTAACACCGAAAATGATGTTAAAAAATAATTTATTGTTGCACTTTTTTCTTTTTAAATAACAAAATTATATATTTAAAAAAAAAAAACAAACAAATTAATACGCAGTAAACAATTTTTAAATACACGCGCTATCTAATTTTAAAGACTCACACAAATTTATAATAACTTTAACGTAATATTTATAACAAAATTTTGCAAGAATTTTTTTTGTATTGGAGAAGATCTTATAAAAGAAATTCAGGGTTTTTGCATAAAAAAATGCTCAAATATTATTTTATTGTTAACTAATTTTTTTTTATAATATATATTGGCTATTTTTATTTATTTTCTATTTGTTATTAGCTTTAGTTTAAGAGAAGCTTTTTCGATGTTGAAATTGTTTAATACAAAATTATTAATTGATGTAGAAAATCAATTTATTTTTTTATTTTTATATATGTTTATAAATTTTTTCTATTATATTATAAAAATTATAGTATTTATAAA
This sequence comes from Bellardia pandia, assembly GCA_916048285.2. NCBI lineage: Eukaryota > Metazoa > Arthropoda > Insecta > Diptera > Calliphoridae > Bellardia > Bellardia pandia. The sequence goes on along the minus strand of OU696533.1, from coordinate 95,354,711 downwards.
TTATACAAATAAATTATAATATTAACAAAAGAAAAATGATCAGTTTAAGGTTCATTTATACTTGGGGAACTGTGAATCAGTAGAGTTTTATAAATTAATTTATAATTTATTGGAAAACGTAAGTACATTAAGTACATTTTATTGATATAATAATAATATTAATTTATTCATATTTACTTAAGGTCGCAAACTTTTTTATGTAAAAAATTTAAAATTTTTTAATTATCGTCAGTTTAATTCAGCCAATGCACAGATGCTATTCTTAAAAATAAAACCTTGAGCAAATTAATTTTAATTCGCCTTGATCTTGAGTTTATGAGGGGTTTTTTTTTGTAATTTTATCATATTTATAAACGATTAGTTCTTGTTAATCATTTCGGAATCAGATGCTTTAAATTATTTAATAAGGTATAATTATGAAGGTATAGATGGATGGGCTGTTCTTTAACGAGGTTCTATTTAGCAGTTCTGAATATTTCAGGCCAAATAAACTCAACTATTAAGAAGGAAACTTGATAAATTAAATACAATCAGAATTTTATTGATAAAGAATTTTCGTATTTATAAATTAAAAGTTATGTGTTACAAAATTCAGATTCAAAAAACACATCTCATTCATGTCTTTAACAGAATATTACTTTAAAGCAAAAAGAAGAAAATGTTGATTTTTTTCAAAAACGATTTAGATTTAGAGTTACACCCTTTTTCACCAACTGAAGAGTAAAGGCAGCTGTATTCCTAGCATCGTCAATACCCGAGTGCTCTTTACCCAAAAATTTTAGGCCTATATAGCGCAAGGCATCTGAAAAGTTTTGGGGTTTATATTTATACCTATCCATAAAACTTTTTCGAATATCAATCCATTGATTAAAATATGTCGGCTTATTTATAGATTTTCTCCGACATTCGTTGTGCAAAAAATAGGCGAAATCACATTCGCTCCATGTAACAAATGCACAATTATCACTACTATTAGCCGGCCATTGTTTTGGCAGCTTTAGATTGCGCTCCCCTAATTCCTTGTGCAACCAAAGCTCGAACAGTTTTAAAGCAGTTTGCAGTGGTATGCCATTGTCGACCTTTTCCTGAGTAATGCCAGTTAGATTTTTGCAAAATGCACTTAGTGTGGGTTTCTCAATGGGCTTGATATATTGTTGGAATTCTGCTTCTATTTTGCCAGTTTCTAAATTCATTAGCACAGCAGGAAATTCTGCCAAAAAAGATGAAATATAAAAAATATAATAGGTATAACAAAAATTAATAGATAGAATTAACCTATAATTTCCACTTTTCTAATGCGTGCTGGTGGATCATTCACCCAGCAGGTGGCCTCAAAATCTACCACTATTATATACTTGTAGGGTTGTTTGGAATTTGTGAAATTATTTTGAAGGCTGCAAATAAAATGGAAAATAAATACCTACATACACATCGTCACCTAAAATGCCCAAAGACGTAACCCTCATTATCATAATTTTATAGGAGAAACAAAAAACGTTATAAAATGAACTCTGTTTAATTGAAAATCGCGATATGTACATATCGTCACCTGGGGGATTACTGCGCATTTCGATTCAAAAAGAAAATCATTCGAATTTGTATACTTTTTACATTGTATTTCGAAAGCTTTTGTTTTCGAATCGAAATACGCAGTAACCCCCCTGAAGTTTGTCGTCTATCTTAAGACAAGATGTGAAGAAATCGCGATTTTCAATTAAACAGGGGGGTTACTCTGTATTTCGATTCGAAAAGGAAATCATTTGAATTTGCATACTTTTTACATTGTATTTCGAAAGCTTTTGCTTTCGAATCGAAATACGGAGTAACCCTCCAGTTTTCGTTTTATAACGTTTTTGCCTCTCCTGTAAAATTATGATAATAAGGATTACGTCTTTGGGCATTTTAGGTGACGATATGTAAGTCTTTATGCATTAAAAATTTTTAAAATAAAAACTCTAGTGTTGGAATTTTTGGAACAGTAATTAGTAATTATTTTGCTGTATACAAATTATTATAAAACTTTTATTTTATTGGAAAATAGGTGATTTAAAAAAATACTTACGAAAACATGTTTCTATAATCTTTTCACAGTTTTTTTTTATAAATTAATTTAAATTGTTTCGGTTAAGAAGATAATATGAAGGTATTTGCACAGCCAACTGGCAATTAGATGTGCTTATATAATACATTTGAAGACTAGATAAAATTCTTTTGAAAACTGTTTTCAAAGTAACCAGTGTTGCCAGAAAATGAATTTCAAAATATGCTAAAATTTGAAAAACTAAGTGCTAAAATGTTCTACAGAAGAAAAAATAAGTGCTAAATTTTTTCAATGTAACAACACAATTTTTATATCAAATGTTACAAATATAAATTATAAAGATAATGAAAAATGTAATAAAATATATGTAGGTATAACTAAAAACAAATTGAAAACTAGATTAGCTTGACAAAAATCTGACCAAAAACACAAACATACTTCTTCTCAAACAACTGCATTAACATCACACTGTTACAATTTAGATCATTATCCAGATTTTGAAAATACTACTGTATTAAATACAGAAACAAATTATAAAAGACGATTTATGTTAGAAATGTTGCAGATTATTAATGTACCGATAGAAAAGAGAATTAATTTTAAAACAGATACAGACAATGTAGCTCAAAATTACAGACATTTAATTTATAAGAATAAGTTTAGAAACTTATTCCAAGCAAGTTTTTTATATATATGTATGTATACCATAATTGTAAACATTTCATTTTCTGTTAAAAATTTTCATTTTTATTACACGGTGCGACAGTCCTAAATACCTGGGACCCGATATTATTTTTCTTGTAGGGCTTCTCGAGTAAAAAAAGATTCCAATAGTGAAATATGCCGGACACCTCCAAAATCCGGTTTTACGATTAAAAACCGGGTTTTGTACCTTTGCGCACTTATAAGCCTGTAATATTGTTGATAATGACCCGATTTTCAATTTCTTACTAGATCTGGAAAGAATAAACTGAGATCTTTCGAATAATATATATATATTATCTAAGAAAATTTGAGAAATTTTGGTGTTATTGTTTTTCAATTTTGTAAAACTGTGTTAATTGATTAATACAATTTGTATAAAATGTTTAAAAGTTTATTTTTATGAAAAGTTAAATAACTAAGTCAATTACTTCTCTATTTTTAAACCCAAATATGCGTTGTAATCGTAAATAAACGTACTTTGTGAATAAATTCAATAATATTATAGTTTCTTAATAAAATAATGTATTAAAACTTCACCAAAGTTTAAATTTTTTTGAAAAATCTATAAAATTTGTGTTTGCTCGACAATAACATTAAAATTTCTCAAGTTTTCTTAGATAAGTTATATGCCATTCGGAAGATGTCAGTTTCTTCTTTCCAAATCTAGTAAGAAATTGAATATCGGATCATTATCAACAAAATCACAGGCTTATAAGTGCGCAAAGGTACAAAACCCGGGTTTTTAACCGTAAACCCGGATTTTGGAGGTGTCCGCAATATTTCACTATTGGAATCTTCTTTTATTCGACAAGCCTAAAAGAAAAATAATATCGGGTCCCAGGTTTTTCTATTTCATTCAATTTTGTATCACTGTTAATTATACTTCAATCATTATTATATTATAATTTTAAAATTGTAAATCCCTGAAGAAGTTATCCATTGTGATAACGAAATATTGGATATATAAATATATAAATATAAAGAACATTTTTATATAAATATTAAGTGACCTAATTGCTTGAAAAAAAGAAATTATAGAATATAAAAAAAGGTCGAATAAAAGAACTAAATAAATATAAATTATAGTTTTTTCTAATTTTGTTCATAACAATTGTTGACTCGTTTTAATAGATTACATTTCATATATTAATTAAAAAATTTCCGTATTCATTTACTTACCACACCGAAAGAAATTTAGTTGAAATATTAATAAAAGTTATTTTTTATTTCTCCAAAAGTATTTTTTGGAGTAAAAAAGTAAAAATTTTTTCGAGTAAAAAATTGTTTTTTATCAAGCAAATTATGCTAAAAAGCATTTAGCATAATTTTTAAAAATTTCAATGCATTTTCGAGAAACAAAATGCTAAATCTAGCACTGAAATTGCTAAAATGGCAACACTGAAAGTAAAAGGTAATTGCATGGTGAAATTAAAAAGCTGGTTTTGTATTTCTTTAATTTATATCCATATTTTCCACTCAAAATATATGTACATATACATATGTATACAGTGGCGGATACGAGGTTAGCACACTTGGTAAAGCAAATATTGTCTCTTATAAGTTATTTTTTAAAACTTTCTATTTTTCAAACGTATTATATGTCACCCTAAGATCGAGCCAATTCACTTTTTGTTTTCCAGTAAAAACTCTGGATATTAATTTAGCACTAAATAAAAATGTATTTATGCTCTTAAGAGAAACAGAACAAGAAAACTTTATTTAAATCTGAATATTTCCTATGATCTCCTTTGTTTTTAGTAAAGGCTGCACATCTCCTAGGCATACTCTCTATCCGTGCTATATTGCGCTCTTTTGGAATTGCGTTGAATTTCATTCCACAAATCGGCCGAATTCTTTGGTCATTCCATAGGTTCTTAATTGACTTCAGATCCTGAGATTGGCCTGGCCATTTCAATACTTCAATGTTTCTGCTCCAAGCAACAACAACAACAACAGTTAGTGTAGTGTGTCTTGGATCGTTGTTGCGCATAAAACATCACTTAAGTAGCATATTGTCATCAGCGTATGGCATTATTGTATTTAGATAGTACTTCTAATCATTCGTGCATCGATCTTATGTACAGGACCAACACTATGCCCTGAAAACGCTTTATGGTCTTAGAAGTATTCTTTTTCCTTCAGATCCGAAGATACAAATTGTTGATTTATTGCTCTATAGAATATTCTTTCAGAAAATTATTGGTTTTTCTAAATGCTCACGGGCAAAAAAAAAAGCCGGGACTGTAAGTTCTTGTTTGAAACATATGTACATACACATGGCTTACAATGCATCCATGTAAGTTTTTTTCATACCATATTCTTCTACACCAGCGTCCATTGCAGTTAAAATTTATAATCATATAAAAGAAAAATACATACTTTTGAAAACTGCATACTTATAGGAAGTGTGCTAACCTCATGTCCACTACTGTATGTAAATATGCATGTATATATATAGCAAGTGTTTTGTAGAAAAATTAAATAAAGGGAATCCACCTCTATGGAGTGAAAGTATTCTAGGCGTTATAATAATATGATCCAGCAAGCCATATGAGTCCGAAAAGAGTCTTTTCTGACACCTTTTTCGGAGCGTTAACTCTCTTTATGAGCCCAAAAAACAATTATAATTGCTTCGAAAACCTTCAAAAAAGAGGGTCATTACATTCGAAAATGGTCCGTCAGAAAGAGCTCTTAGATAATGTCAGAAAAGAGTCTTTTATGAGGGTTTTTTTTTGGCTCTTAAAGAGCTCTTAGATAATGCCAGAAAAGAGTCTTTTATGAGGGTTTTCTTGGGCTCTGTGTAATCTTGTTTTTATCATTCTTGTTTGGTACAGCTATGTTTTTTTTTTGTTCAAATAACAGGACAACAACTCTTTGGTACACACATAATTGGAATTTCTGAGTCATACTGAGACTCAGGACAGTAACAAGCAAATTTTTCTTTCGCTCCGAAAATGCTCTTTTTTTGGACTCTTTCTGACTCCTTTTTCGGAACGCTCCTAGAATGGTATGCTGGGGAGTGTGTTGCGGCATTATGTTTATGTATGTATGTTCATATGTACGGGCACTGCTTCACCATGGTGTAACTATACAAGGTGAGTGCAAATCGGCAACAAATACAACACAATACAGAAACAACAGGCACCAACAACAGTTACACCATGTGCTACACGTTCAATAAATATCGTGATATTTGGATCGCGATCCATTTCAAAGTATTGATGGATCACGAGCATATGCTATATGTTCAATATTTATCGCGTCGGTATTTATGTTATTTTTGTGCTGTGCGGATCGTTTAGCAATGTCGCACATAGGGTTTTTTTTTGCCAATCTAGCCGGAAATTAAGCAAAAAATTAAATTTAAGAAATGTAAAAATCTAAGTACGCAGCTCGACAGATAACAAAGTTCTGCATCGTGTAGTGAATTTTCAATTTGTTTGCTTGAGATTTGTGGTTTTGGGACAATGTTAAAATCAGGAAAGTTGATTAAATTGCATGCGTGTTCATTAAATTTTTATGATAAAAAAATTCATTCGAAATTAAAAAAAACCAATTTTTTTGTTCACTTTTTTGTAAAAAAAAACAAAGGTTTTTAAAAGTGACTTTTGTTGTATCAAGTAAAATCTTTAACATCACGATAAAATTTGAAATCTCTACTTTTAAATTTAAAAAAAAAAAAAAAAAAAACGTTGCGCGTTGTTGCGCCATTTTTTTTTATGATTTTTTGAAAATTTCACCTTTTTTCTGTTTTTGCTCATCTTGCATAGGTACATACAATATGTATGATAGTAACCCTTTCGTCAGTCATAAAATGTTTTGGTTGTACGTAGATTTTTTTTATTTAAATTATTACATCTAAGACTAATATTACCTGTGTAAAAAAAGGAATCTGCGAAACAGTAAGTAACGGTTTTTAACCACCTGTGCAGGAGCTAAATGACGTCATTTTATGGAGCAAAATAAATGTACCTGTTTTGCATAACTTTTAAAATTATTAACAACAAAAAGAATATTTAATAAAAAATCAAATCTGGGCTCCAGATACTTAGTTTTTTTTACTATTGCATAAAATTGTTATCAGAACCATTTTGAAGCTTCGAGAGTAAAATGGAAAAAGTGTATACGAAATTAGAGTTATTCCAAATTATACAAGAATGTAATGCTAAACTCTGAAACTTTACGAAAGAAGCAATTTCTTTTATGCTTCCACTTGTCATGTCACTCATAATCATCTTAGTTCAAAAGAGTTTAAATTTTAAATAAATGTTGATATTATTTTAAATAAAATTTGTAAATAAATAAATAAGTTATGATTACGAATAAATTAATTATTTTCAGATAAATTAAATATGTACTATGAAATACATAAAAGTCACATAAAAGTCTTAAAAATGATTTTTTTTTGGAATTTAAAAAAAAAAATTTTTTTGACAAGGTCGTTCCGGGGGGTGGTCTTGGAAGGATACCTCCCCCTGCCCATAAAAGTTAAAAAATTTAATTTTTATACTATTAAGCCTTAGTAATATATTTTTTAATATTTAAATTTTTTTAAATATTATTTTATGAAACCGCCCACAAAATAGGGCGCGATCGAAAAGTGTAATTTTACGATCTCCTGGGTCTAATTTTAGGTTTTTTAACTTTCGACGACGTTGAATTTGCCAAACAAAAGTATGGAAAAACTTGAAAAAAATTGTATTTTCAGAGGTTGGATTAGTTCTTCTAGGGGGAAATTTTTCCTCCTTGGTTCGATTTTATTTATTTTTAAGGGGTACCTGCCTATGACAATAACACACATTTCTGCCAAGTTTCATCGATCTAGGGGCACCCAATAACTTTCAAGATGTAATTTAAGCTAAAACAAAACCTGCTAGATTGGCAAAAAACCCCTATATGTATCGCGAGAAACCCTAATAAAAGTCTATTCAGCTATTTTGCTTGCTTTTTCATTGAAGAAAAAAGTGGAAAGAAAAATTTGGAGCAAAAAGAGGTTGCAGGATCGGAAAAAATATACGTTCAATATACATATATCGTGATACTACAAATATAACGATATTTATTGAACGTGTAGCAGTGCCCTACAAGAAATGCCAACAAAATTCGATTTAAATGCGTTAATTTGAAATAAGTTTTTGTTATAATAAAAAAATATAACTTTAAAAAAAGTTTGTTTGTCAAACATTAAACCGTGTTAATCACCTTACTCACCTTATTAATTCGCCTTATTTCACAGCGAATTAATAACCAGTCATGGTGCAAATATACAAGGTGAGTGCAAATCGACAACAAATACAACACAAAACAGAAACAACAGGCATTTTGCTTGTGTAAAATAATGTACTACTGTCAAAAATACTTGAAAATGTATTACTTTTGATATAAGTAAATTGTAAAGTCAGCTGGGCTACTGCACTCACCTTGTATAGTTACACCATGTAACCCAAGGTGAATTTAAATTCACCTTGATGTAACCAGTTCATCATGGCCGCGGTGAAATAATTTTTTTCACCATGGATACGGCCACCTTATTATTTCAGCTTCCTTGTTATTTTGAAATCAGTTTCCAATAGATCGCAGTTGGCTATAGCAGCAAGAAATTGTTAATAAAATAATTTGTTAGTTTCTGCGAATTGAATATAATATTTGTTTATAAAATATAACAATGTTTTCGTAAGTATTATGTTTTTTCATTAAATAAATTAGAAACTCATTAGTCATAATAAGACTATAAGGAATTTATAGCTCAATTTTATTAAAATGCCTGGTCTAAAACATTATTAAAAAAAAATTACTTTTTTTTCTTTAACAGTATTCAACAGAATATCATTAAACCCAGGTATATTATAGCAGTGGATTTTGAGGCCACCTGTTGGGAGAATCAACTACCATCCAATGAAAGAGATTCGGAAATTATAGGTTTATTTGATTTTAATATACTACTAAAAATAAGTTTTTTTTAATAATTTATCTGTATTTTAAATAATTTTACAGAATTTCCAGCAGTTTTAATGAATTTAGAAACTGGTAAAATAGAATCAGAATTTCACCAATATATCAAGCCCATTGAAAAACCCCTCCTAAGTGACTATTGTCTGAAACTTACTGGCATTAGCCAGAACACAGTCGACAATGGCATACTATTGCCAAACGCCTTAATAATGTTCCACGAATGGTTAAACAAGGAATTAAAGGCTCGCCAACTAGTGTTGCCAAAATTTTCAAACTCCAATCTAATTGGAAACTGTGCTTTTGTAACCTGGACCAATTGGGATTTTGGTACATGTCTGGAAAAAGAGTGCATTAGGAAGAATATAAAGAAACCTGCATGTTTCAACCAATGGATTGATATACGTTATATTTTCCGGGGTTGGTCAAGATATAAGGCCCTTAACTTTACAGACGCCCTGAGATATGTGAGCTTAATATTTGTGGGAAAGGAACATTCGGGCTTGGATGATGCCAGAAATACAGCAGTGTTTACTCATAAATTGGTCCAGTTAGGTGTTGCTCTGAAGATAACAAGTGATTTGACACCATGTAAGCTGAATGTGTAACAATTTTTAAATACTTGTTATTATATAAAATTAATTGAATTTAGGGAAGCAACTGATTATTTGTAAGACTTCCTTGAAACCATTTTTTTTAATTAATAAAATTTAAATACATTTTCAAAATATTCATTTGTGACTTTTCCTCCTTGTGTGTAAATTTCTTTTGCGTGATTTGCAAAAAGATCCCTATATAACCCAGAAGGATATAACTGACGGAGAGTAAGTCCAATCAGCAGATCAACCAATGACGAAGGTTTGATTTTCATGAATCATATAGTTGTGGACATGAGGTTAGAACAATTCATATTTGAAAATCATTTCTCTTTTATATGACTATAATTATTAACTGAAACTTACATACATATCGGTCTCATGTAGAAAGGCCCTAACTCGCTATTTTTTCGAAATTTGTTTTTTTTGCGATTCCAATGAATTTGATGCAAATACACCTCCTCACAAAAATTTATTGCAATAGTGTAAAAAATAACGCTTTTATAAGCAGTTGTACAAAAAAAAGTTACATGTTGAATATTACAGTTTCTATTATGTTTTTACCTTCTCCTGTAAAGTTTCAAATATGCGAGTTAGGGCCTTTATACATGAGACCATCGATATGTATGTATGTACCGTTATTTTTAATTGAATTCTTATTGGAGCCAGAATAATTTAGAACGTAAAAGTTAATTTATATATTGTGTTAGTTTTTAAAATTTAAGTTTTAAAAATATTTTATCAAACAAAACATTAAATTTAGACATTACAAAAAATAAGTGGACACAGAGGAACAGACTAATATGTATGTAGGTATGTTATTCATGAGATGAACTCAAGAGATTGCAAGTACATATTTTAATTTGCTCAAGGTAAATATTCTACGTACAATATAACACATACAAAATTTAAAAATGTTACACAGGCTTCAAGATGTAGAAAAAAAATCGTTAAAAGTACTCTTTAATTTACAGAGCCTATGTGGCAGTGGCCATTTAAATGACAACAGATACCATGTGTGCTAACCTTGTGTCCACCACAGCATATGATATTTATGTACATTAGTGGGAGTTCATATATTTATGAGAGTTTTCCATTTGAATAAGTTTATTGCATCAATAAAACTTCAATAAATCCCATATATTTTTATACTACATATTGAAAAACATTTAGTATTACATACATATGTACATATCTACATATGTATGTAGGTATATGAAATTAATTTAAATTTACATTTTAATTTTAAATAATTTTATTCTATTTTCTTCGACCTTTTTGTATGATTTTTTATTAAATAATTTTTAAGCTTGAGGTCACTTTTTGTTTTTTATAAAAGATTTAATATTAAAATAAAATATCTCCTGAAGAAGATTTCCAAAGGAAATCGAAATATCGAGTAATTAATACATACATACATATATAAAAATAAAAAATCTTTTATAAAAAACAAAAAGTGACCTCAAGCTTAAAAATTATTTAATAAAAAATCATTTTAATTTTAGAAAAAAAAAGAAACAAATAATATTTTCCATTTCAAATTTGAAACAAATAGCATTTTTACGTTAATTCTGATAGCAAATTGTTCTGGTTATGTGATTAGTATTCAGCTAAATAAGGGGAATTCCCCTAAATTTTTTTTATAAAGATTCAAGGCGAATTATTATTAATTCGCCTTGGATTTATATATTCAAACAGGGTTGGTAAACATGCTACAATTGTACGTTATTTTGTTACAATTTAGACATAGTTATTACAAGTTATTTAGTATAATTTCAAAATATTGTTACTAATGTTATTTATTTATTTATTTATTTATTCATTTATGTAATATCAAGCCTTATAGGCCAAAATAATAATATTACAAGTAAATAATACCTGATTCTTATAACTATTTACAATTCACTTCAAATTCAATAAAAACAAAAGAATTTATCACTTAGATTAAGGCTCCCCAGCCACATTAAAAAATATGTATTAATAAATATATAATTATACTATTGTCCGTCAGTAGCTATACATGAGTATTTAAAAAGTCTAAGATTTTTAAACGAAAGGCATTGTTAGAACAAGAAAAAATACGTAAGGTAACAGGCAAAAAGTTCCAGAGTCTTGCTATCCGCACAATAAAAGATTTTTCAAAAAAAGATGTTGAGATTCTTGGTAAATTTATTTGGGGATTTCTAGTAGATCGTGTGAAAACAAAAGTTCTGCATAACCGAGGAGGTTTGGCATTCTTTATAATTTTATAAAACAAAAGCAAATTGCGACATTTAATAAAGTTATTAAAAGTACATCCAAGAAAACGAATAGCAAAGTTCGTAATATGTTCATAGCGTCTAACATTATAAACAAAACGCACTATTATGTTAAAAATACGAAAAATCCTTCTCAATCGAATAGAGCCAGTACCAGAGTAAACCTCAAGACCATATAAGATTTGTGAAAAAATTAAAGCGTGAGCCAAATTATACCTAATTCGCAATGGTAAATATAAATTAGTAGAATAAATTTTACGTAATGTACCACAAATTTTTCCATAAACCATATCTATGTGGGGATCAAAAGAGAATTTGCTATCCAAAAGTATACCTAGACACTTAATACGATCAACTAAGGCTATTTGAACGTCACCCAAAACTATATTAATGTCAGGAAAGAAACGACTAGTTGGACCAAACATAATCGCTTTAGACTTTGCAGGGTTAATAGATAATGAATTGAAAGAAGTCCACTCACATACTCTATCCAAACAAAAATCGATATTGCTCTGTAAAACATCACTAAAGTCAATTTGGCTATTGAAAAGTAAGAAAACATCATCAGCAAAAATAAAGGTCTTACATAAGGATGAGGTAACCAAATCAGAAAGGCTATTTATATATAACGTGAAAAGTAGGGGACCTAAAACGGAACCTTGAGGAACACCAGTTGACAAAACACGCAGAGAAGAAGTAGTTCCATTGTAGTCCACATATTGGGATCTACCAACCAAATACGAGAATATAAGTTTACAAGCTGATTTAGAAAAGTTGTATTCATCTTTGAGTTTCCTTATCATCATAGAATGACAAATAGAACCAAAAGCATTAGTAAGATCTAGAGAGACAAGGACACTTAGTTTGTTATCATTAATACATTTACGAATGTGATCAGTAAGATCAACAACCATCAGCGTAGAACTATAGCCTCTACGAAAAGCGTATTGACTATCACTAAAATTTAAAATTGCAGAATCCAATATTTGCTGTTTCATTATGTGTTCAAGAACCTTGGACAAAGCCGGAAGAATAGAAATAGGTCTTAGGTCTCCAGGCTGACTTATTACGCGAGATTTAGGAATAGGAGTTACACGAGCAATTTTCCAAGCCTGTGGAAAAATTGAAGTGGTTAAAATAGTATTTAAAAAATAAAGAATATAATTAGACAAAAAAGGAAATACCATTTTAATCATGCGAATTGGAACATTATCAATCCCTAATGACTGTGACCGAACTTTAGCAAGAGCATCAATGACCTCTAATTCTGAAACACAATGAAAAGAGAAACGATTTGGAGATTCGACAAAGTCATCAAACGCCAAACTCTCCAAAATACCACCACCATTACCAGCAAAAAAATCATTAATGACATTCGCATCACCAAGATAATTATCAAAATCATTATTTAAACAACCATGAGCTTTTAACGTTCTCCATATAGTACGAACATCCATATTATGAAATGTTTTAGAAAAATATTCTCTCTTAGCCTTTCTAATGACTGACTTAGCTTTGTTACGGTACTTACAATAGATTTTCCAGTTGGTTTCAGAGCGGTGAATCATATAGGAACGGTAAGCCAATATACTAATAGATTTTGCATATAAAATGTGTTTAGAATTCATCCAATTAGACTTATCTTTAAAAATATTTCTTTTAACTAAAGGAACAAAGGTAAGAAGAATATCAAACAAAGTTGTTAGGGAAGAGCACATTTCATCAGCATTACCCAAAGAAAAGGCAGAAAAATCAAAACTAGCCAAAAAGGAATGAACTTCATTCCAATTTGTAGCTTCAAAATCCCGATATTCTATAAATTCAATTGTTTTATCACAGGTTATATCGAATGAGGCCAATATTAATGCATGGTGAGAAATTAAGGGACATTGAAATTGATAAGAATACTCAGTCCAACAACTACTACTAACCAACCAAAAATCAATTAATGAAGTAGATCCATGTGTAATATCTAAGTGGGTGGGTCTAGAATTATGAACGACAGATAAATTATTTCTTGAACACATAGTCCGCATGTTACAGGATTTAGATGTGTCGTACATGTTACAGTTAAAATCTCCAACCACGACAATATTGGAATAACCTAGAAACAAATCATAATGAGAGTTCTCAAATGAACAAAGATCACCATAAGGCAAATAAACAACTCCAAACAACAATTTATATCCATTAGAAACAACTTCAATAAAGATGGATTCACAAATACCAGGCTCAGAAGACCTAAAAACTATTTTGTATTTAAGACCAATAGATACATACATACCAACACCACCACCTCTTGAGTTTAAGCGATCATTGCGGCAGAATTTATAGCCAGGAATCTCAACAGCCCGATTAGATACGTGTGGCTTTAGCCAAGTCTCCGTAACAGCAAAAATACTAAAATATGATCCAACCAATATAGATCTAAGTTCATCAACTTTAGAAAAATTTGCAGATGGCCTGATGCTTTGGCAATTGAGATGGGCAATATTGAATTTATTTTCATAAGGACGCAAAATTGCGTCAATATCAGATTTGCTACTGAAAACCGGACCAATATTACAATTAAGAGACATCAAAATAAATACAAAACAATGAGGTGGGGAACCAAAAAGCTAAAGGAAAAATATATATAATTATAAATATTAAAAAAAACATTAATTATTTTCAAATTCTCATTAATTAATTAAACAGCTAATCATAGAATATATGAGATCGATAAAAAAAAAATAAAATTTGATGCTTAGGCATAATAGCTGTGTTATGTTGCTAACATTTATTTGATTTTGTCACTTCACTTATTTAATTAATTTGTTCTAATTTAAGTTATTTAAGTTTTTGGCTTTAATAATTTTCATAAATGTGATTTTATTTTCAAATTGGGAGCATATTAATATACGTAGAAGTTAACATGTATAATTTTAAATGTTGACTCTTAACGTATACTAGAATAAAATTTGTATGAATTTAATATGAGCGTTGGCAAAACAAAAACACAACTATTATAAAAATAATAATAACAAAAATTCAAATAGTAATTATAATGATATATATAATAGAAAGATTATTCATTAAGAAGAGAAGTACATTCTGAAAAATTATAAACAATTTGTTTACCATCAACCATTAATAGCTTAGCTTTAACAACATCAGTATTTAAAATTCTATATTTAGTGATGATTTTTTTATGCAATAATTTCTTACAAATATAATTTAATTTGCTAGCCGCAGGAGAAAAATGATCATTTAAATATAGGCGCATATCAATCTCACCACCAATTACATCACATATTTTTAAGGACCTAGTCTTAAAGTATGCCTTCATAATATTGTCACGTACAAAAACATTATTAAATTTATATAACACAGCTTTCCGATTGTTAATATAACATGCATAATTTATGTTATAAGGGGAAATCTCTATATTAAAGATAGAACCAATTTTGGTTATTGGCGTGATAAGGTCATCAAGTCCATCTGGTAGACCACTAACAACAATATCACCTCTATTAATTCTCCTATGCAAAATGTTATTTTCATTCTCCAAATCAGTAATTTTCTTAGTGGTAGAGGAATCAATATAACTTATAAGTTTGTTGCAATCAACAATTTCGGTCTTCATGTCTTTGAGACAACTAGCTATTTCAGCTTTAAAGCTAGCAACTGTATCAGCTAATGTTTTAGAAATTGCTGCTTGTTCATTATTAGCTTTATCAATAAATGAATCGAGCTTCAAATTCAGCGCACTAAACTCCTGCCGTAACAAATTTATTCCAGACGAAGAATCATTTCCACAAGATTTACAGAAAAACGATAAAGACTTGTAATCTTTTAATGATGAAATAGCTTTATCATTTAACCCAGCACAAGATACATGGAACCAATTAGCACAGGATTTGCATTGTACGCTGGATTGAGTCTTGTTAATAACATCTTGACAATTTCCACATTTATATTGTAATTTAGTGATAGGCATTTTAAGGAATTCCAGATAAACAGCAAAAAATGGCGGCAGTAATTACGCAGCAACAGCAACAGTAATTCAAGCAAATTAAACGTAAAATTTCTAATTTATTTTCAGTATTCAGGTACACACATTGATTTAATGATTATTTATGTTATTACAGAATAACAAATATTTTAATTTTGTAATTTTTAGCAGCAAATTAAGTTAAATAATTAAAAAAATGATTAGCCGTCAAATTAAAACACGTTCACTCAGGCATAGAGTTACCAGGTTAGTTTAATTTGAACCAGATAGTTATATTTCAATTATCAAAATATTCATTTATATTTTAGCAAAATGCCTTTACTATTTCGTTAATCACGTCATAGATTTTGAAGTTTTAACGATTAATGTATTCAACTGGCCCTGTATAGATTCTATCTGTTACATACCTCCATAAAAAATATTCCGGTGGTGTTAAAGCGATCAATTAATAGCTGTATTTCGTCAAATAATGCGACCGGGAAAGTTGATTTGCAATACATCCACATTTCAGTGACATATACATACATATGTATGTACATAAATATACCTATGTACCTACAAGTTGTCAACATCTCTTGATATTTTCGGTTTAATTTTCGGAAAAAATGGACTGGTCCAATCATGAAGTCAGACAACATACAGTGACACGGTCAGCATACAAAGTCTTCTTAACAATTGTTCCTGGATTTGCAAAAGCCCAAATGATTGTTGACAGCTTGTATCCAGACACATGAAAACGGGCTTCTTCTAAAATTGAAAAATTTTGCTTAACAAATTGTTAATTTTCATAGTAAATTTTTAGTGAGACTTTCCAGCAGAATTAAAGTAAAATCACATTATTCCAATATGGCCCTGGGTGCCTCCAGACAACATAGCGCTACACACAGTGATACGTTCAGCAAGCAAAGTTTACACAACAATTGATATTAAATTTTCAGAATCCCAAATGCTGCAATTTTAGGATCAAACAAATTCTCAATACCGGTCGCAGGAGGACTATTGATGTTGACCAAAAATCTAACGAATTTATGGATATGTAGTTTTTGCAAATTCACCAAAATTTCATTGTGAATTTTTAATCGAAATTGAATTCATTGTAGCAGTTGCAAAAACTGGTACATATGTATGTATGTTAACAAGCAAAATGTATGCCACTGTTGGTAAAGTTCCTGTTGAAAAATCCTTGCATGTTGTTGTTGTTGTAGTAGCAAAACAGCTTACAAAATTTAATCAGGTGGTTCAGCCAGATCCAGTCCAAGGAATTGTGCTCTTCCAATGGGTGAGTGCACACACCCTCAGGATATGGTGAAGTAGGGCCGGCTGGGAAGTTGAATGTGTGGAGAGTGTCATGAGTACCCCGATGACATGTTAGGTATACATTAGGTTGTCCCAAAAAAAATAAAAATTTGGATTTTCTCGGAAGATCTTTCCTAATTTGGATACTCATTAGGTAAAGTTTTTTTTGAGAATTTTATCAGATTTTTCAGAAGTGCTTTAGAGGTCGCGCAAACTGATTTTGTACCAAAAATCTAGCGTTTTTGACTTTTATTAAATTATTATTGAAAATTGCTAAAACAATCGGTATTTTTCGGCTTCTGAGTAAATATTCTTAAAGAAAATTTTCCGATCTTTAATTTTATGTGCATAAATAATAAGTTTCGTCAGGGATTTTCCACATTTTGATACATTATATAACAGTTTTTCGTAAATTTTTAGCAAATATGAAAAAAATGCTTTATAACTTTTAAAATTTGTATGAAGACTAAAAAAACTAATGATGCAGTTTAAAAGATTATGAAGTTTTAAATAAAAAAAAATGAATTTTCTCTCACCGTTCTCGAGTTATACCCTTTTAAAGCTTTGTACACATTGTATGAAATGTATAATACTATAAGGTGTGAAGTAGGTTTGCATCATACAATTGTTTCAAAAGTCTAAGGTCATTGAGAGGAGCGTATCGGGGACATTGGCATAGGTACCAATTTTTAATATATACTCTTAAAATAAATGAGGTAAACTCCAGCAAGGCATCAATTTTTGAATTTTGAATGAAAGGTTGTAGCTGGTTTCGAAAAATGCATATTTTTAGAGAGTATATAATTTTCATCATCCAGCGAGCTCGGTTAATGGCTCCAGGAGATTTTATGGTTGGATAGGGCTCAGGTCTATCACCCAAAAAAATAAGGCTCAGTTGCAGCATTTCTTTATAATCTTCCCTTGGTTGCATATTCTCCAGCTGCCCTTTTACAAAAATAATTAGATCTTTTCGTATGAACTCCGGAATAATTCTTCCAACAATTTCGTGGTTTATACAATCCGAAAATTTTTTTTATCAATGGAATCCCACCTTCCCTGAAGAGTGACGAAAATTTTAATTTGTGGGGATGTAATTTGATCCTCAATATTAAGGGCCTTCAACGCTGATCCAGCAACTAGTTCCATCATATGATGGCGGCATGCCAAAAATATCAGGTCTTTTTTTAATTTTGCCCACATACCACACATTCCTTGTATTCGACAAAGGCATATCTATTTTAAAAAAATATTACCCAATATTTCTTGGACTACTTTATGATAATTTCAACTTACCGGAGCAATAAAACTTCAGATTTTATATATATAGTGACTGCTAATTACTGCGAGAGGGCTCTAGCATAAAAGCTTTTATATTGTTTTTTTTTTTTTGGTAATTTATTTACATTTTCTAAATCCAATTATTTAAAGTTTAAAGCAATGCAAACCTAGTACACACCTTATAGTATTATACATTTCATACAATGTGTACAAAGCTTTAAAAGGGTATAACTCGAGAACGGTGAGAGAAAATTCATTTTTTTTTCGCTAATTTATTTAAAACTTCATAATCTTTTAAACTGCATCATTAGTTTTTTTAGTCTTCATACAAATTTTAAAAGTTATAAAGCATTTTTTTTCATATTTGCTAAAAATTTACGAAAAACTGTTATATAATGTATCAAAATGTGGAAAATCCCTGACGAAACTTATTATTTATGCACATAAAATTAAAGATCAGAAAATTTTCTTTAATAATATTGACTCAAAAGCTGAAGAAATATCTATTTTTTTTTACCAATTTTCAACCAAAATTCAAAAAAAGCCCAAAAAGGTCGATTTTTGGTACAAAATCAATTTGCGCGACCTCTAAACCACCTCCGAAAAATCGGAAAAAAAATCTCAAAAATTCTTAGCCTTATGAGTATTCAAATTAAGAATGATCCCCAATTTTTTTTTTGGAATGGGACACCCTAGTATACATACATATATTAAGTACGGCACGGTATATGCGGTACTAGAAGGCATTAAGTTTCATTCAGATCTGAATTGTATACTCACCTCGTATATACTATGTATGTAGGTCCTGTCTGACATACCTTGGGGGAAGCCTCAGCTGTATGATATGGAAGTTTGGATGACTCCTCTTCTGACATCCCAGAAGGAACTGTTTCATCAACATGACGTTGTGTTCCTTGACCGCTAGATCCTTAGTTTCCTCGTGAATATGGCGTTCGGAGGTTATTTGAAGGCAGCCTGCGATGGTCCTTAAGGCTGCATTTTGACAGCTTGGAACATCCACTCAACGAAGGTGACCACATTGGTGCAGCATAGCTAACCGTCTTGTAGGCAGCAATCCAGCTTTCTTTATCCATACGCCCAGTGCTGCTGGTTAGCGCTTTGAGAACCTTGTTCCTATTTCGCAATTTGTGCGTGATAGCTGTGGCGTGTACTGAGGAGGTGAACAGGCTATCAAATGTGACACCAAAGACGATGACAATGATGCCTAAATTAAGTTTTATCTCCTTCGTCCAGGTGGTGAAGAGTGGAATGACTAGAAATTTTTCTTCCAAGGGCTTTCAAAATAGCAACAACTACACAACAAACATGCTTACATACTTACATTTGCATGCTCCTATGTAAATAATGACTATAGTATTTAAAGCAAAAATATTTGTATGTAGGTATTTGATTATTTAAACATTTCTTTAATATCATGTCATTATGTTTTCTTTTTCATTATAAATAAAGTACAAAATATGTGTCTGTGTTGAGTGTGTAAATACTAGAATTATAAGCAATCAGTTATTTTTTTTTTGCAATTAAAGGAAATAATCGGAAATCGTTTACAAATATTTAAAACCATTGGTATTAAAAAAATACTTTCTTAATTATTACTACAGTTTAAATTTCAAAAAATAATTTCCTTAAACATTGATTTTAAATTAATTTGGATAAAAATTTAAATTTATTTTGATGCTTATTAAATAAAATAACTAAGTATTAAAAGTAATATTAATAGTAAGATTTTTATTAAAGATGTTTTTGTTTTCATTTCAATATAATTTTTTTTTTTTTAGAGAAATTTATAATTTCTATGCAATTTTTTTGATTCCTTTTTAAATGTATGTATGTACGTTTTACTATAAAAAGTCTTACAAGTCTTATAATTTCCATTTATTTCTTATTAAAATAGCATAAAGTAGTAAGAAGTACATAAATTAATATTCCTTTTTTATTTGTGATGGTTTTTTTTTAATATAGTTAAGTTTGTTTTTAAGGTTTTGTATATGTATATAAAAAAATACTCCCTAGACCTATTAGTTAGTTTAGATATGGCGGCTGTTTTGATGTTGTTTTTAGAAAACACAATTTAAATTCAATTGAAATGGTGTTAGATCTTTGGTTATGGCCAAAGTGGCACCATCATTAACCAATTTGTGTATTAAAGCGGCTAAATTCTTGGCATCATCTATGCCCGAATGCTGTCTACCCTCGAACTGCAGGCCAACATAGGTAAGGGCATCTAAAAAGTTGAGAGGCTTATACTTATACCATTCTCGGTAGATGATACGCATATCAATCCATTGATTGAAATAGGGCGGCTTCTTAATGCGCTTACGGCTGCACTCCTTGTCCAGGCATAAGCCGAAATCCCAATCGGTCCACGTCACAAAGGCACAATTGCCAATTTTGTTATCCTTGGATACCTTGGGCAGCATTAAGTGGCGTGCCCTTAACTCTTTTCGTAACCATTCCTGGAACATCATTAGAGCCGTCTGCAGTGGTATGCCATTATCAACAGTTTTCTGTGTTATGCCAGTGAGTTCGGTGCAAAATGCACTCAATTTTGGTGATTCAATGGGCATGATATATTTATGAAATTCTGCTTCTATTTTGCCAGTTTTTAAATTAACCAATACAGCGGGAAATTCTATTATATAAATTATAAATTAAAGGAATGTACGGATAGAAAGCTATTTATTTTAAGGTTAAGTTTTGCATACCAATAATTTCGGATTCCCTCCATTTGGGAGGTGCTTTATTTTCCCAACAAGTCGCTTCAAAATCTACCGCTATAACATATTCATAGGACTGTAAAGATAATTTCGATTTGCTGGATTTTGTGAAAGTGTTATTTTGAGGTTGACCATCTACATATATGGTGTCAATAAGGCCAAGTTGTCTGTAAGCATAATAAATAAATACAAAATTTAAATGGTTTTTCGAAAAAGGAAAATTAAACGATTTATTGGTGAAAATAGTTTTTCTTTTTGCTGAAAAAATAAAGACTGGTTCAAATTAAAAATTAGTTTAAACTCTTTTGATGGGTTAGATTTGCCGTGACATAAACATACGTTGGTCCTTTTGTGTTGTAAGGTGGTGGTAAGACTCGGTTAAAGGTGACCTAAAAATGTTTAAGTGTTTCACAGTCGTGTATGACTGTCATATTGAAAAGAAAACCGGTTCTGTCTCCTGAATATTTGTTAAAAACCCACAGTTTATATCATATCTTCAGTATTTACCCATAAATAGATTATTTTTTGCATTAAAAATATCCCAAGATGTTAAGAATTCTAAAAACTAGCCAGTAAACCAACACAACAGCTACTTATGCTTACCTCTTACAAAATGGTTCAAGTACTGCAAATAATTTGTAAAAAACTCTTTAATTTACAAAATATTTTAATCAAGTTTTTTTTTTGTACAAATTCTTCTTGCTAGACATTTACTATTGTTCTATTTTAATAATTAAACATAATAACCTGCTACTAAGATTGCTTGCCGTAACACACGACCATGGGCTTATCCCGCAGCATAAAACCATTTGTTTTCTCTAAAGCGCGTGCTATTATAGGCTGTATTTTATCCATTTCGCAACCTTGAAAAGTAACAAATGCTTGACCCTTCATACGACCATGTTGCATAACTTTTATATCCAGTTTTATTTGTTCATCCATAATATAGCGCTGATAAATTGCCCTCAAATCTTCAGTGCTAACATCTTTATGTAAGTTCTTGATATAAAGTTTATTGGTGGCTGCTCCTGTTTGATAATTCTTATAAATAGGTAATTTTTCAAGTTCCTCTTCATTTAGTTTTTGTGTATTTAAATCTGAGGGTAATATTAATACAGATGCTTGTGGTTCTTTGGCTTTTTTATGTTTGAGCGGACGTTTCAATTGTAGCTCTATTTTTCCTGTTGCTACTAAACCATGTTTGGGTGTTTCAAATATTTCCTTAATAGACAAATTTGTGCTTGTTGTTCTCTTGGCGGTTTCTTTGTTGAGTTTTTGTGTGGCCTGTAACATTTGCCGAGCTTTCTTTTTATATTGTTCTTCATGTGTGGGTAGTTTTCTTTTTATTTGTGTTTGAGGTTTACATTTTGTTACTTCGTCTTCTGAAGATTCCCATTCACTTTCAATTTCCTCTTCAATTTGTTTGTCTTCTTTAGGCAATTGTGGCTTTTCTTCTATTATTACTTCATCAGTTTGGGTGCCTGATTCTCGTGGTATACCGGGCTTGGTAAATTTATAATTTCTTTTGTTAAATGGTGGCTCCAAGCTCATACGATTCATTAGATGCAAGACTTGTGTATAGAAACGTTTGTCACTCAGCAATGATATGCAAATATTATCTAATATATCTTTATTAATGGGCGGATAACTATATTTTAAATAGGGTGGTGGTGGCTGTTGAAAGCCCAATTCTCCCTCTATTGCATATAACTTTTGTACGTACTTGTTTACTTGTTGCGTTGTTGCATCGTTGTTCGTCTGTGCTGTTCCTTCTGCTGCTATCTCTAATGTTGTCTGGGCACTTTTATGACATTTTCTTACGTTAGCTTTTACCCTTTCCTGCTTGTTGTCTTTGGGTTTATTTGTGCAGAATAATGATATGTTGGCGTATTTGCCGAAAAATTCCAATTCTCTTAATATATCCAAAGCATGTTCTGCTTCACTCTTTTGCTCGTAGCTGATTAAAGCACGTTTGCGTCCAAATGATTTTACTTCTTTGGCTGGTATTTTAAGGGAATTAAGTAAAGTTGTTAGATCTTCTACTTGTTTGGGTATATTTTTAAATATTAAAGTTGTACAATCTTTGGAGTCTTTATTCATGTTTAGTTAATTGAGTTTTTTTTTCATAGAAATTAATATATTTTTAATTTGATTTAGTTTCGTTGTTTTTTTCCGCAAGAGAGAAATAAACAAACAGCTGTCTCACTAGCTGTCTACTAAATAACTGAGTAGAACAAGAGAGTTCAGGGTTGGAAGATTTAGTACTATTGCATTTATTCTTCGTACTATTCAGTAAGTATAAAAATTTTATGTTCAAAAGAGTTTTCTATTTTCTATAAAAGATTTTGTTTATAACAATTTTCCGTAGAAAATCTTGTATATAACATAATTTTCTATAGAAAATTTTCTCTATAACCAAATTTTCTTTCGAAAATCTTTTATATAACACACTGTACTGTAGTAAATCTTGTATATAACACAATTTTCTGTAGAAAGTCTTGCATAAACATAATTTTCTTTAGAAAATCTTATATATAACATAATTTTCTATATAAAATGTTGTATATAACATAATTTTCTATAAAAAATTTTTTCTATAACCAAATTTTCTATAGAAAATCATTTCAATAAGCAAAAAAAAATCATGTCTATAATAAATTTTTTAAAGAAAATCATATTTATAACACAATTTTTATATAAAATATGTCTATAACTCCATTTTCTATAGAAAATCTTGTCTATCACTCAATTTTCTTTAGACATTTTTGTCTATAACTTTATTTTCTTTAAAAATTCTTGTCTATAACAGACCTTCCTAAAAAAATCTTGTCCATAAAAGAATTTTCTATAGAAAATTTTGTCAATACAACAATTTTCAATAGAAAATTTTGTCTATATAACAATTTTCTATAGAAAATCTTGTCTATAACTCAATTTTCAATAGAAAGCTTTCTCTACAACAATTTTCTTTGGGAAATCTTTTGTAACACAATTTTTTTTTAAAAATATGTCGAATAGTTGATTTAATTTTTTTTACTTTTGATATGAAACACCGTTTATAAATTATAAATGAAAATTTTTATCTAGTACTTATACTTACAGACTTATGTGTAGTTTTTGTGCAAAGAATTAACAAAAAGTTTATTTATTTTAGTTAAGCATTTTCGTGTTATTTCTTTTTATATTTATACAATTTTTTGCGCATTTCAAAGATCAGTAAACATTATAATATAAATATGTTTGTGCATTTATATATTGTTGTTAATTTAACAACAACAAAAAATATGTACATACCTATATTAAATTTTTTTCACAATTTTGCGTTGTATTTGTTTTCTTAAGCACTCTTAGCTTAAAACAAATTTCATTCATTAAAACGATTTACAACTTGGCTAGCTGAAAAATTGCCAAATGCTAAAGATCACGTACTCACATAATCGCGCCAGAGTTTTTAATATGAATATTCAATTGAATTTGATAAATTTTCTGGGAAATAAAATAAACAATCATGTAAATATTGAAGTTGATATGTAAGCGTTTAATGCAAAAATTAATTTACCTACATAGGTATACATAGGTACTTGTATTGTAAGTATCTTTAGATATTTAAAAAAAATGAATATGTATTTCAATATTAATAAAAAATCAATGTAAATATGTAATAAGAATATTAGATTCAGTTTTGATGAAAAATTCATCCCAGTGTGCAGTAATTATTTAGGTTAGGTTAGGTAGGAAGGCTGGTAAGAGTCACCTCACACCCTCACCCAGAGACCAATATGGTCCATTGCGATGCCTTAGATTCTCTACCAAATGTCTGAATGGTCTACAAATGTGTGACTTATCTCCATATGTCTGACTAGTCTACATATGACTCGTCTACCCAGAGTCTTTGGCGGGAATCGAACCCGCAACCCTTTGACTGATAGTCCGGCACTCTATCGCCTAGTCTATCGGGACACCCGCCGTAATTATTTACTTATTTTATTTTCTATTCAAAATTATATTTAGCACAAGATTTTATATAGAAAAATGTTTTAAACACAAAATTTTGTAGAAAATGTTTTAAGAACAAGATTTTCTATCGAAAATTGTATTGTAGAGTGATGTAGTGTGTTAACATCACTCTATCTGACTCTCACTCTTTTTCAATATGGCGAATTTAAAGTATCACAATGCGAAAGAACAAGAAAATAAACAACGAGTGTTTTTAAAAGCAATAGCGCCTTTCCACCAATCGCCATTGAATCAATCCATGAGTAGGTATGTAGTTTGTTGGTAAATTGGTATTGAGAAAAATTAAAGGATACAGATTTTTATTTTAATATGTATTAACGTGTACGTTTATTTTCAATTATTTATTTAATGAGGTATTACAATATGACATAAAAAAATGGAAAAAAACGCATTTTATTAGCAATTTTATCACAACCAAAAAACTTATAAAATAAAATCTAATTTATTCTTGCACTTCAAAACAATCAAACAATTGCTTTAACAGCTATTAACAGCATTGCCAAATTAAGTGTATATTTTGGTAGTGTTGACGGCTTAAAAAAACGAGTATAATATTTGCGAGTAGTCTACCTGTACTAGCCGCCCGTCTATAAATCGTATCCATTGCCACTACTGACTTTTACTGCAGTACAGCACCACTCGCCAGGCGTCAATACCTCCACCTTCTTCTGCAGGGATATTTCATACCTATACAGACTTAAACTTAATATATCTACAATTTTGTGTCTAATAAACATTTTGTAAGCCCCCCCCCTGTATTTTCGTACTTTTATCACAAGCTTTGAATAGAATTTACATTGTATACCTACTCGTAAAACTTACAGATGTTGGAAAAAAGTTTTCTTAATAAATGAATAAAATATGTATGTACATACATACATATGTATATATATACACTAGAGCCCCGACTTGCGTCGTCCCGATTTGCATCGTTTCGATTTGCGTCGCTTTTTAAAAACTGGAAAAATTCGATTTGCGTCGTTGCAATTTCAACTTGCGTCGGTCCGAGTTGCGTCATTTTGACCCCAATTTGCGTCGGTTCGATTTGCGACGTTTTGTTTCCGATTTGCGTCGTTTCTATTTCCATTTGCGTCACTAAAAACGGTTAAATTTTTTTACTGCAGCATTGTGGATTACCATTTTTAGCATTTGTAGTGCCTGATTAAGCATCTTTCCTGTCTTTTAGCATTTTTACAAGTTCTGGCAACACTAATCGTCACCTGTACTTTAAGAAGATTTCAAATTGTGTGAAATAAGGGGAATTCCCTTTTCTTTGTTACATAAGTGGTGCTAAGAACCACTGGCTGGTTGTGGTAAAAATTTAGTGTGTGATTCGCCAGAGACATTCAGGACGTACAAAATGAGTCAAAGTAAAAGAAAAGTAATAACTTTGGAATTAAAATTGGACGTAATAAAATGTTTTAAATTGGGAGAAAAGGCTGTTAATATAGGAAGAGCTCTTGAACTAGCACCTACAACAGTAAGAACAATTTGCAACAGAGACAGTGACAAAATAAATCAATTGGCTGAAATTGTCACACCACTCCAATCTAAACAAGATACTATAGCAAGAAATTTCTTATTAGTTAAGATGGAGTCCCTTCTTTCAATTTGGATACATGATCAAAATAAAAATGTATTTATATATGTATTTATCAAAAATACATGCTTTGTTTTGAATATTTTCCCCAATAAATCAAATTTCAGTGCATTTATATAGAAAAAGGTGATTCAATTTGCGTCGTTTCGATTTGCGTCGCATTTCTCCCGCCCCATTAACGACGCAAGTCGGGGCTCTAGTGTAATTGCAAATAATTATAGCATATTAATTTCATGACAATTTTCATGATTTAATAATGATTGTATCAGTTATTTGCTGTTTTTGTACATATATAGGTATATAGGTATTATAAATACATAGTATGTATTTATTGTTGCTATAGTCAAAATATAGTAATAAACAACAGCTCCACCTTTTACAGTACATATCGATGGTCTCATGTAGAAAGGCCCTAACACGCATATTTGAAACTTTACAGGAGAAGGTAAAAACGTAATAGAAAATGTAATATTCAACATGTAACTTTTATTGTACAACTGCTTATAAAAGCGTTATTTTTTACACTATTGCAATAAATTATTGTGAGGAGGTGTATTTGCGTTAAATGCATTGGAATCGCAAAAAAAACAAATTTCGAAAAAATAGCGAGTTAGGGCCTTTCTACATGAGACCAACGATATATACATTTACATTATCTCAGACAGTGAAATCACCCTTTTCAATTGTAATTTCTCTAGGCAATGGAGAATTTAGTTGATTCATTGTGGCAAAAACTATTATGAAGTTGTGGACAAGCAAATAGTAGTAATTTACTTACATGAATCTACATATACTTAAAGTAAGCATTCTATGAATAAGAATTTTTTTTTTTTTTTTTTTTGCAAATTCTTAAGAAAGAAAAACTTATTACCTGCAATTTGCTGTATAAAGGTGTTGTGGATTTGTTAGACGTGCCCCCAATCACAACTGTCTACTATTAATATTGATTCCTAAATGCAAAAAACACACATTCTTACACTCCTACACACATACATAAACGAATGAAATTACAAAAAGCTTAATGTCAATGGACTCATTTTGCACTTGTTTGTTTACTTTGTGGGTTTTTTTTATTAATATTATGAGTTTTCTTTTGTTTGTTTGTGGGTAGTTAGTTGTATGTAATTCTGTTTGTATAAATGTGCATCAAACATAAATATGTATTAAAGCATTATGAAAATGAAGCTGTCATTTTATACAACTACAACAACAATACCAGAAAAAAAAACAGAAGAAACCCTGCAAATAATATTGGACTACGTGATCCATTTTAGATGATATGGACTACTCACAACATGGTCCAATGTAATGCAGTCATGGACCATGTCATAGTTAAACAAGAGTTTGTAGCTAAACGACATGGTTTCGTGTTAACACGATTGCATATTGAGTTGTTGTTGTTGTTTAAAACTAACCCTCGTGAGTACTCCATGGAGTAGTTTTGGGACTACTCCGATGGGTTATATAGTCCATTCCTAGGACATCGCAATGTTAAATGGACCACCTTTTTTTTCATATATTTGGAGTAGTTTTGGAGTACTCCTACTCCTCTTTGGACTAGTCTTTACATGCATGTATGGAATAGTCGCGTTATTTGCAGGGAAAACATATAAACATTGAACTAACCATAATGATACGAGACCAAACCCAAGTGAACCGTTAACACATGACCAGCGTTGCCACAACCAAAACAAATTTTGTAACCAAAATGTAAAAAAAAGTAACCAAAAACAAAAAAAAGTAACCAAAATTTTTATATATTTAAAATTTTATTTTATTTATACTTCAGCTAAAAAATATATATGTAAAATATAAATTAACCATTGCATTTTACATTTGTTACAAAACACTAGTAGATAAAGTTTAAGTAGATGAGACTAAAACTTTGTCGTTTTTAGTTTGGAAATTAAATTTGCTTTAGATTTACTTCCTAACATTTCTGTTAATTGAGTTGCTGTACCTGCCACATTTAATGTGTTTCGCAATTTGAGAGTCGGGACAGCGCTCCTCTAATAAACCTGGTAGATAGTCCATTAATAAAAAAGGCAAATTGTGGGAAATAAGAAACATTACTAATGTTAGCTCTGTTTGGTGCACTTGCTTATTATGAGTTTCTTTTTGAGAACTTGCAAATGTTATTTTTATTTTCCACATTTTGCTTATGAACACTTTTTTAGTGTGCTTTCGTAAATAACTTACGTGATATGCAATTTTTTTCACAGGCAGCGCAGAAACAACATCCATCTTTGTTTCTTAGCCACGGAAACTCATCCAACCACAATACACGGAATTTTCTTTTCGGGCTGTTTTCAATATCACTAAACAACAAAATATTATTTAAAAAAAAAGTTATTGAAATTGAATGCAAATATACCTATTCTCATCATCACTTCCAGAAGATAACTCGACACTATTAGTTTTAAAAATTTAATAAAAATAAAAATTGTGCTTAAAACCAATATTATTATTTTTTAATTCGAAGTACAAACTTATCCATTTTTTACGAAAGAAACCCAATCTTAACTATATAAAAAACACTTTATTATTAAAAAATTAAATAGCACGCTAATTTGTAAAAAGCTTTTTTTTTTTTGTTTTCTGGTAAAAACATAATTTATGAATGTTTATTAAGGTCCTCTCATATCTAAAACAAAAGAAAAATTAACTTGTTCCGATTTCAAACATCAATATGAAAATGCATTTAGTAGCATGTTTTTAGATGGTTTTTGTGAAGAACCTTTTACTCGTTGAAGAATACAATGATTGTGTTTGTTATGTTTGGAGACAGGCATGTATTTATTTGTAATCCTGTGTTTAGTGTTTTATTTTTAAAAAACTTTTAAATTATGGTAGTAGTTTATCACCAAAATTAGTGATGTAAATTAATAGCGTTTTCTTTTCTGGCAAAAATGTTACACGTTTTTCCCATTTCGCACCTTTTTTAATTTTTTGTGTTCTTTTCTGAAAAAATGTCAACACTGCTGAAGTGTAGTGTGTTCTTTTCTATAAATGTAACACTATAAATTTAAAAAATGGTGCACCTTTCACACTCTGTATTTTTAGAGGGGGAGAATCGCACGATAAAACAGCTGACATTTGTTTTGTTTATGAATGTGTATTTGTGTTAAGAAACAAAAAAAAAATATATACAAAATGGAAAATATTACTACTTTTTTATGTGCTGAAAAAATTTTGGATGACTTGTTGGATTTATCTTCATCATCTAATGATGATGAAATATTTTATATGATTATGGAAAGAAATCCACAACCGCGAGTGAAAGGCTTTTAGAGAACGTAATTAATGAATACTCTAAAGTTGATGCACATACATATGTCAAATTTCATAGGACAATATCTCCTACTTCTTATACATATATGTAATGTATGTTTATATATATAATTTTTATAGTTTAAGAAGAATTTGCGTATTAGTCGGAAAGGTGCCATTGGTCTTTTTGAGAGATATTCATTGTCTTATTTCAAGCGATCTTACCAGGGAGCTATTTGCTTCTTCTTTTTTAACAAAAAAAAAACAAAAACAGCTATACATGAAAAAAAGTGTTACACTGTTTTATGTTCTATTCTGACCATTAAAAATGCGACATCTTTAAAATGTGGGGTAAACATTATAAAAATGTACATAATAAAGGTGTAACATTTTATTTCAGAAAAGAAAACACCATAAGTCAAAGTAAAAAAAATGTAAAAAATGGTTACTTTTGTGTTAAAAAAAAAGTAACCAAAACGGAAAAAAGTACACAAGTACACATTGGAAAAAATAGTAACCAATTTTGGTTAAAAGTAACCAAAACGGCAACGCTGCACATGACCAGCGTTGCCGTTTTGGTTACTTTTAACCAAAATTGGTTACTTTTTTTTCCAATGTGTACTTGTGTACTTTTTTTCCGTTTTGGTTACTTTTTTTTAACACAAAAGTAACCATTTTTTACATTGTTTTTACTTTGACTTAATTTTTACCACTAATTTTGGTGATAAACTAAACTACCACATTTTAAGTGTTTTAAAAATAAAACACTAAACACAAGATTACAAAAAAATACATGCCTGTCTCCAAACATAACAAACACAATCATTGTATTGTTGAACGAGTAAAAGGTTCTTCACAAAAACCATCTAAAAACATGCTACTAAATGCATTTTCATATTGATGTTTGACATCGGAGCAAGTTAATTATTCTTTTGTTTTAGATATGAACGGACCTTAATAAACATTCATAAATTATGTTTTTTATCAGAAAACCAAAAAAAGCTTTTTACAAATTAGCGTGCTATTTAATTTTTAATTAATAAAGTGTTTTTTAAATAGTTAAGATTGGGTTTCTTTCGTAAAAAATGGATAAGTTTGTATGTACTTCGAATTAAAAAATAATAATATTGGTTTTAAGCACAATTTTTATTTTTGTTAGATTTTTATTTAAAAAGGCTGCTCAAAGTAAAACTAATAATGTCGAGTTATCTTCTGGAAGTGATGATGAGAATAGGCATATTTGCATTCAATTTCAATAACTTTTTTTAAATAATATTTTGTTGTTTAGTGATATTAAAAACAGCACGAAAAGAAAATTCCGTGTATTGTGGTTGGATGAGTTTCCGTGGCTAAGAAACAAAGATCGATGTTGTTTCTGCGCTGCCTGTGAAAAAAAAATTCCAAATCACGTAAGTTATTTACGAAAGCACACAAAAAAAGTGTCATAAGCAAAATGTGGAAAATAAAAACAACATTTGCAAGTTCTCAAAAAGAAACTCTTAATAAGCAAGTGCACCAAACAGAGCTAACATTAGTAATGTTTCTTATTACCCACAATTTGCCTTTTTTTTATTAATGGACTATCTACCAGGCTTATTAGAGGAGCGCTGTCCCGACTCTCAAAATTGCGAAACACATTAAATGTGGCAGGTAAAGCAACTCAATTAACAGAAATGTTAGGAAAGTTTTCGTTAATAGTAGACGAAACAACATACGTATCCACAAAGAAATCACTAGTTCTAGTCGTTCGCTATATGGATAAATCATCTAAGAACATTCAAGACAGATTTTTAGCCTCATCTACTTAAACTTTATCTACTAGTGTTTTGTAACAAATCTAATGAAATTAATTACATTTGGTTTTTATTAATATTGTTATTGCTGAATTATTTTTTTCTTTCAATTGTACCTAATTATAAGACTAAACTAGAAACTGAAATGCAATGGTTAATTTATATTTTACATATATATTTTTTAGCTGAAGTATAAATAAAATAAAATTTTAAATATATAAAAATTTTGGTTACTTTTTTTTGCTTTTGGTTACTTTTTTTTTACATTTTGGTTACAAAATTTTTTTGGTCGTGGCAACGCTGCACATGACATGTGTAGGATTCTGAGTATGTATTAATCACAGAGTCGTATTTGTAGGACAATTTAAAGAGGAAAAATTAAGAAAATTAAGTTACACAAGATTTTCGATAGAAAATTATGTTATACGTACACAAGATTTTCGATAGAAAATTAGGTTACACACAAGATTTTTTATAGAAAATTATGTTACACACAAGATTATATTTCACACAAGATTTTCTATAGCAAATTAGGTTACACACAAGATTTTCTGTAGTTTAAATAAGTTAAACACAAGATTTTTTTATAAAAATTTATGTTAAACACAAGATTTTTTATAGAAAAAAAGTTATTCATATTCATAAAACTTACAAACTTATCATAAACGGTTATTTACTGCAATTTCGAAATAAACGAATTATTATGCTAAAAAGTTAACGATTTATTTATGTAGATACATATGCATTCATACAAACACTGCACTTCTCTTAAACTTCCTTAACGGAAATAATTTAATTAATTAAACATTTGAATGGGAAATATGTGTGAGTGAGTGTAGGAGGAAGGAGAAAAATCAATGAACTTAAATAAAAACAAAATAAATTGTTACTCTGTCTTTTGTGAAATATTGAAAGTATTAAAAACTAGTTTATAAAATAATTAAATAATTTCTACAACCTGTGAGAGAGAGACACACACACACACTTTAGCAGACAAAGCAAAATGTGTGAAAAAGTATTAATATTAAGTTAATTGTAGGGCTTTGATATTTATAATATACCTACATATTTTAGATAATTGCTAGTATCTCCATTACAATATTTGTTTGCAATATTTTTTTAGTACCAATACAGATTTTTAGTAGGTACCTATATTCCATAGAAATTTCCGTTTATAACAGTATTTTCTACAAAAAAGTCAAATGAAAATGTTTGGCAGAGGTGCCATAAATTTTTAACAACCAAAAACAAAGAGTTGTTTTTACGACACATCTTGCTGAAGGGCATTTGAAATTCGTTTAATTCTTTTACTTCTCCCCTGATAACTATTTTTAGAACACGTAAACAATTATAAACTGTTAGAGCTTTCAATTATAATATTGTAATATATAGCTGATAAATATTTAAATTTGTATACCTACGATTTCTAAATATAAACAAACTTGTCAAGTTAATTTTTTTTTGTAACCTGTTACATCAGTAATAGTTTCAACAGACAGTAAGGCAAATACATTTTTAAAATAATACAAAGCAGTTGTATAGATATTAATAGATAGATATACACATAAATATCATGTAATAGGTAAATACAAATTAAAAAAATATTTGATTTTTAAATTTTATAGAAATAATGTCATACAAAAGATTTTCTCTAGAAAATTATTATAGATATAAAATTTCCTCTAGAAAATTATGTTAGACACAATGATTCCAAAGAAAATATCAAACAGTTTGAGAATGTGTGAAACTTTGTTAATATTCATCTGAGACCCAACAGAGAATATATATACTTGATCCTTATGAAATTCTAAGTCGATTGAGTTGTGTCCGTCTGTCTGTCCGTCTGAGTAAAACACTCTTACGTCCAAAATATACAAGTTAACAACTTTGTAGGTATGTTTGGTATTGAAAATCAACAAAATCGTTATAGTAGAGAAAACCTACAGAAAGAAATTGCAGACAATTCCATGAAATTTTTGTACACGTTATTTCTATGATAAAAGAAGAAACTGTGAGGAAAATAATAAGAATCCGTCCATGATTTTTTATAGCCACCATACAAATTTCTTATCGAAATATGACTCAATGACACTGTATGTAAATGTCTATAATATTGGAATATTAATACAGAATTCAGCAAAAATATGTAAGTTTCATGTAAAGCAATTGCAAAACCAGGTTAAAATTCGACATAAATAATCCATATAGGTATATAAATTTGTTTAATAAATTTTATGGTGATCGGCTCATAATTGGCCATAGCTC
Organism: Bellardia pandia; assembly: GCA_916048285.2. Classification (NCBI taxonomy): domain Eukaryota; kingdom Metazoa; phylum Arthropoda; class Insecta; order Diptera; family Calliphoridae; genus Bellardia; species Bellardia pandia. The sequence continues at coordinate 95,320,911 of OU696533.1, read as the reverse complement.
CCATATAAGAACCACATTCAAAAAAATCATTAATCTTTATATATGTCGGTACCAACTCAAAACTTTACATAGATCATTAACATATACACACAAATCATGCTGTAGAATTTTGTGAACTTAGGTCCATATTTTACCATGTTCCCCATATAAAGCTTTTCTTAACTTGTGGTGAATATGGAAAAATGTTTTTTAATTTTATAAATTGTTAAATTCACTCAAGATTGTTATGAAAATCAGACAAACTCTCTAAATTACGCTAAGAATTGGTAATTACATTAATTATTAGTGGTTAAAATAAAATAAAATGTTAAAACATTTGAAATAATTTATGTTGTTCGTAAAATTGTCTTTTAAACAATATATAAAATACTAATACAATATGCACTAAGACTAAACAAAAAACACAACATTTTATTATAAGAATTATATTTTAAATTTCTTATTATTGTTTATTAGACCTTTTTTATTAAGATTTTAGTCTTTTAGGTCTTTTTTATAAAAAAATTTAAATTTTACTTCAATATTTCGCTTTTATCCTGAATTTTAATTTAATTTTTTCCTGAAGAAGCTACTTAAAGAGTAGCGAAATAATACTAAAATCTTAATTATAGTTTAATATTATTATATTTAGGTGAAGGGTATTTAATATTCGGCACAACCGAATATTGCACTCTAACTTGTTATAATTATTTAATATACGCGTAAACAATAAATGACAAACAAATTTCTGAATTCAAGTTAATAAAAATAAACTGGTTGAGTTTATTTTTAGTAATGGCCAAATTATATTTACGATTATACAATAAAATGTTTTTTATTTTTAATACTTGATTGAAAACTTTGATTTCACATACAATAAAAAACTGTGATTAAAACAAAATCAAAAACAGTTGTAGACTTGAATGAAAACATATAAATTAGGCGATAATGGTAACAATCTTAATTTTAAAGTAGAATGTACAGTCATAGAATAATTGTTTAAAAGTAAAAGTATATATTTTTCAAAAAAGCAAAAGTTTGTTTAATTTTATCAAATTTCGAAGAAACTTGAGTTTCCTGTATAAATCTAAACAAATAATAATGCCAATTTGTTTATCTACCATTTTTTATTTAGCTACATACCAATTCTTCATTGCGTTTAAAATTTATTTAAGTACATATTTATTTATTGTTATTAACTGTTTATACTACGCCATATTTAATGAAAACAATAACATAACTTCGTTTATTATTATATTTCTAAGATAAACGTCATTTGAAAATTTTGGCTTTTGTGTTTGAAAATTAAAATGCGTCATAGTTTTTATCAAATTATTATAAAGGAAATTTAATTTAAATTAAGATTATTGATAAATATCATTTATTGGCAAATAAATAAGTACTTCAACTAAAGTTCTTTGTTTAAAAAAAATTGGTTGGATTTAAGTGTAAGCAAATTGTTTAAAATTCAATTCAAATCTATAATTGAATTTTTTAAAATAAATTTGCAATAAATAAATTAGCTTATGTGTATTTGATGTATTATTTATACAAATAGAGTTGGGCGTTCACTTATATTAGTCGCCTTGACTATACATACAATTTATATAGAAAAATAAACTGTTATAACAAAATATTCCTGATAGAAAAAAGTGCCATACTGAACATTTTCTATAGAAACAATTTTATACAAATAATTTTCTATAGAAAACCGTTACACAAATAATATTCTATAGAAAAAACAGTTATACAGATAATTTTCTATAGAAAAAACTGTTATTCACACAATTGTCTATAGAAAAAACTCTAATTTTCTTTAGATAAAACTGTTATACTAAAAATTTTCTATTTATACTGAATATTTTTATAGAAAAAACTCTTATACTGAAGATATTTAGAATAAAAACTGTTATACTAAAAATTTTCTATAAAAAAATAAAAGATTTTCTACAGAAAAAATGGTTATACTGAAGATCTTTATAATAAAAAAACTGTTATACGGACAAATTTTTATAGGAAAAAAACGGACTAATAAACATTTCCTACAAAAATTGCCACACGAAAATATTTATGTCTGATGTGTTTAAAATATTCTAAGCTATTTTTAACAAAATAGAACATCTTATAGAATATACCAGCCGTTTTGTGTTGTATTCCCTTCCATAATCAATTATTTGTTTAATATTTTAGTAGAGTATTTAAACAACATTTGTGCCAGTTATAACCACTTTGAGTTGTTTATGCTTAAGTTCTATTTTTTCAAGCTGTTGAATTTATTTTATTTGCTGTTGTTTTTATTGCTGTTGTTGCTATATCTCTATTCTGTTCTATTCTTTCGACTCAATATTAACAAATTAATATTCCATATTGTTTTGTATGTGTCGATTTGGTACTTACTATCAGTTAAAATGACATAAAATTTTTATTTCCATTTGTAATGTGTGCGACATTCGTGTGTCTTGTGTGTGTTTTTTGTGCTTGGGTTTGTCTTCTCCCAGGGAGGGTTCTTTAAATACGGATAAAACTGGCGAAAACTGCTTTAAAGCGGTTAATTGAAAAGAAATATGCAATGTGCACTGACTGATCTATGGAAAAAATATATAAAATAAAACACAACGCAACACAACTGAACAGAGAAAATAGCAAAAGACAAATTGCAAATAATAACTCAAAGAAAATTTCTATAGTTTAGTTGGACTTTAACGAAGCACAGTGGGGTTTGAGGGGAAAATAAATAACGAAAATTTTATTGTTAGTTGATGAAGGTTGAAGCGAATGTATTTTTGTACAGAAAAAGCTAACAATAAATAATAAACATTCCATCAATAAAAAAAAACTTTTATACACTTTTCTTTGAAAAAAACTGTTATACAGATATTTTTCTATAGAAAACATGTTATACAGATAATTTTCTTTAGAAAAAATTTTTTATACCGTATTTTCTTTGAAAAAAATTGTTATACACACAATTTTCTTTAGAAAAAACTGTTATACAGATTATTTTCTATAGAAAAAACAGCTATAAATTTAATTTTCTGTATAAAAAACTGTTATGTAGATATATATTTTGTTATACATATATTTTTTTTTGTAGCAAAAACTGTTATACAGATAATTTTCTTTCGGAAAAACTATTATACAGATCATTTTCTTTAGAATAAACTGTAATATAGATAATTTTCTTAAAAAAAAAAACAGTTGTATAACATTTTTTTTATAAACAAGATTTTGTTATAAAGAAGATTTTATGTAAAACAAAATTTTCTATATGTACATATTATAGAAATATAGTATATATAGATTTTCTACAGATTATGGTGTTTCTAAGCCTAACCCTTTCTAGACTTCTTTCTCCCGGGGATTTTCTAATCATGGGACTCTTTATTATCATTTTTCTATAATTTCGCAGTGAAATACTTAAAATTAATCTTAATAATTAGTTTAATTTTACCCTAACTGTTTCTTACACACTGATATTAATTCGTGTACATTTAACATACATTTGTTTAAATTAATCAATCAATCAATCAAATCAGTTATAATTAATTTTTTTAGATGTATGTATTTCTATTTTACATTTATTTCATTAACACCTTATCTAAGTGAAATAGATTTAAAATTTTGATTATGTGATCTATTTTTCATTTTGCATGTGATTAATATAAATTAAAACAAAGTTTTTTGGGCTGATTAACATGTTTTTTGAACCAAATGGTAAATATAACCCAATAGTTAAGGTATTCAAGATTATTTTGTTTCAAATACATATGTATGTGCGCAAGTTATAAGGTGTAAATAGTTTTAATAATATTGTTAGATATTATATATAGAAATATTAAAATAACAAAACTTTGAAATAAAGTGTAAATCTTTCATTGAGTATTTTAGACTTAAACTAAATGCCAAAGAAATGTGTTCATTTGGGGTTTTTGAAAAGTAGTAGTAGTATATATAACTAGTCTAGTTAGTTAAACCAGGTTTATCTAGCTACAGTATTTAAATGATGAAACTAAACTAATTATAACCTTTTACTAAACAGTTCATTGAACCTAGTTTATATACATACATATGTACATACTATAATAACTGTAAATTAATCTAAAGTATGTAAGCTCCCTTCTCTTACTTGCCCTTCCCTCTTATCATCCTACTTATTATGTGCTTTAACAAATGACCTGCTCAATTTTTTCTATTTTAAGATTTATTAATTTTTAACATAATCTGGTGCTAGATTCATACATACATACATATTTTACAGACATTTTGCAATTATGTTTTTCCCGTTTCGTTTTCATTTTCCTTTTCAGTTTTTTTTTGTCTTGTTCATTTCATATTATACTCGTATTGTTATCTGGCATTGTGTAAAACGTTGTTAAAGTTGTTTTTCCCGTTTTATCACTGTATTTATGTACTCGTATGTACCCTGAAGGAAACCTGTCGACAAGTGTCTCCAAGTCACCACTTTTGCCTACTATTTTGGTGACTGTTTGGCGACATTGTCAATAAAGGCGGTAAATTTATTCTTTCAATTGTGTGCCCCGATACAGTAGGCGATAGTGTGCCGGACTATCATTCAGAGGGTTGCGGGCTCGATTACCGCCAAAGAGTCTGGGTGTTTTCTAATTTATTTTTAAATAGGGAAAGCATTTTAGTATTTTTTTAATTTAATTAGTAGTATTTTTGTTGAACTATTAATATTTCAATTTTGATATTTTCTTTTAGTTAGGCTTAAGTTCATTTGAATTTAATTTTCATTAAATTGTTTTTACTGAAGAAAGAATTATTTAACAACTTGAAAAAATTTTTATTTTTGATAATTTTTCTGACTAGGATTCGAACCTGGGTTGTTGGTTGAATTGACATATGTTTCGAGAAACACCACTTTCTCTCATCAGAATTCTTTACGTTCTGACCATTGCACCACTACGGTGCCTGCTAGTCAACAGACAACATCAATCCTTTAACCAGTGACTGGTGGTTCGAAGTTTTCTGTAAATTATCATTTTTTATTAATTTCTATTTAAGTTGTTGTTTTTCCTTTTCTTCAGTTATTTCTTTCGTATTCATGTCGAGACTTCGTCTCGAAAACCTGAATACATTTGTTTTTTATTATGTTTGTTGTGCACTTTCGTACACATGTAAACATTACGGCTTGTGCCTTAGCTATAGGATAATTAGTAGTATTTTTGTTGAACTATTAATATTTCAATTTTGATATTTTCTTTTAGTTAGGCTTAAGTTCATTTGAATTTAATTTTCATTAAATTGTTTTTACTGAAGAAAGAATTATTTAACAACTTGAAAAAATTTTATTTTTGATAATTTTTCTGACTAGGATTCGAACCTGGGTTGTTGGTTGAATTGACATATGTTTCGAGAAACACCACTTTCTCTCATCAGAATTCTTTACGTTCTGACCATTGCACCACTACGGTGCCTGCTAGTCAACAGACAACATCAATCCTTTAACCAGTGACTGGTGGTTCGAAGTTTTCTGTAAATTATCATTTTTTATTAATTTCTATTTATTTAACTGAAGAAAAGGAAAAACAACAACTTAAATAGAAATTAATAAAAAATGATAATTTACAGAAAACTTCGAACCACCAGTCACTGGTTAAAGGATTGATGTTGTCTGTTGACTAGCAGGCACCGTAGTGGTGCAATGGTCAGAACGTAAAGAATTCTGATGAGAGAAAGTGGTGTTTCTCGAAACATATGTCAATTCAACCAACAACCCAGGTTCGAATCCTAGTCAGAAAAATTATCAAAAATAAAAATTTTTTCAAGTTGTTAAATAATTCTTTCTTCAGTAAAAACAATTTAATGAAAATTAAATTCAAATGAACTTAAGCCTAACTAAAAGAAAATATCAAAATTGAAATATTAATAGTTCAACAAAAATACTACTAATTATCCTATAGCTAAGGCACAAGCCGTAATGTTTACATGTGTACGAAAGTGCACAACAAACATAATAAAAAACAAATGTATTCAGGTTTTCGAGACGAAGTCTCGACATGAATACGAAAGAAATAACTGAAGAAAAGGAAAAACAACAACTTAAATAGAAATTAATAAAAAATGATAATTTACAGAAAACTTCGAACCACCAGTCACTGGTTAAAGGATTGATGTTGTCTGTTGACTAGCAGGCACCGTAGTGGTGCAATGGTCAGAACGTAAAGAATTCTGATGAGAGAAAGTGGTGTTTCTCGAAACATATGTCAATTCAACCAACAACCCAGGTTCGAATCCTAGTCAGAAAAATTATCAAAAATAAAATTTTTTCAAGTTGTTAAATAATTCTTTCTTCAGTAAAAACAATTTAATGAAAATTAAATTCAAATGAACTTAAGCCTAACTAAAAGAAAATATCAAAATTGAAATATTAATAGTTCAACAAAAATACTACTAATTATCCTATAGCTAAGGCACAAGCCGTAATGTTTACATGTGTACGAAAGTGCACAACAAACATAATAAAAAACAAATGTATTCAGGTTTTCGAGACGAAGTCTCGACATGAATACGAAAGAAATAACTGAAGAAAAGGAAAAACAACAACTTAAATAGAAATTAATAAAAAATGATAATTTACAGAAAACTTCGAACCACCAGTCACTGGTTAAAGGATTGATGTTGTCTGTTGACTAGCAGGCACCGTAGTGGTGCAATGGTCAGAACGTAAAGAATTCTGATGAGAGAAAGTGGTGTTTCTCGAAACATATGTCAATTCAACCAACAACCCAGGTTCGAATCCTAGTCAGAAAAATTATCAAAAATAAAATTTTTTCAAGTTGTTAAATAATTCTTTCTTCAGTAAAAACAATTTAATGAAAATTAAATTCAAATGAACTTAAGCCTAACTAAAAGAAAATATCAAAATTGAAATATTAATAGTTCAACAAAAATACTACTAATTATCCTATAGCTAAGGCACAAGCCGTAATGTTTACATGTGTACGAAAGTGCACAACAAACATAATAAAAAACAAATGTATTCAGGTTTTCGAGACGAAGTCTCGACATGAATACGAAAGAAATAACTGAAGAAAAGGAAAAACAACAACTTAAATAGAAATTAATAAAAAATGATAATTTACAGAAAACTTCGAACCACCAGTCACTGGTTAAAGGATTGATGTTGTCTGTTGACTAGCAGGCACCGTAGTGGTGCAATGGTCAGAACGTAAAGAATTCTGATGAGAGAAAGTGGTGTTTCTCGAAACATATGTCAATTCAACCAACAACCCAGGTTCGAATCCTAGTCAGAAAAATTATCAAAAATAAAATTTTTTCAAGTTGTTAAATAATTCTTTCTTCAGTAAAAACAATTTAATGAAAATTTTTTTAATTTTTTAATAAAACTCCAAAAGTTAGCAAAAAATGCAGTTTCATTTTCTATTTCAGAGTGTAGACAAAAGTGGTCCCAAAAGTACTACTAAGTCAGTATTGACGCTTAATGTCAATAGAAGATTACATTGGCTGGGTACACCTGGTAAGTAGTACTACTGACAATGTCAATAGTTAATCACTACAATTTCACTATTGGCATTCCCTACAGGGTATATTTATACACATACCTATTTATATTATTATTAAGTATTACATTTATTTGCTCTGTGTCCAAATACTCGTACATATTCTTTCATTGCACTTGGTTTCGGCTGCTGTTGGTTGGTTTTGCTGCATTCAATTATTATTAATTGAAGTTTCTTTATCAGTTGTGGCGAGTTGAGTTATGTATTTATTGTTTTTGTTGTTGCTATTGTAGTTTATCATTATAAAAAGTGTCCGGGAATAACTTAAGCCGGAGTTATTTTTAGATTTTTTTTTGCAATCGCAGGAAAATGATCACAATAAAAGCAAAAGTAGAAAATTGCTGAACAAACTTTTTAAAATGTTTTACATTGGAGTTTATGGGCTTCTGTGTTGAATCTTATTTACACAGTTTAAAAAAGTTTTCTGTGAGAAAAAAAAAGTTTCCTTAATGTACGGTCACACTGTACGGTCACACAATATTTGCCGAAAAAGATGTAACCACTAAATAACATACATATGAACTCGTTTATTAGGAAAAATCACAACAAATATTTAGTTTTAATTTATTTTAATCTGTTTGATCTTTCAAAACTCTTTTAAGAGTAAACAACGTCAAACAAATTTTTGATAAAATAAGTGGTTACGCTTTTCTGAGTAAACATATGCCAAATGTAAGCGTACCTTTAGTAGAAAACGGTTTTTAGGGAAAAAATTAAGTTTTTTTATGACTCACACAAATCTCAATTTACAACTGTTCGTGCATGGTTCAATGTGACCTCACCAATTACCAGTTATGTATAATTCCCCGTACTAATTACTAGTTAAGTCTCTGGTCAGCTGCAAGTTTAAATGAATGATCATATAAACTCTTTTTATTATTGAGCTCTGTGCAACTCATGGCACTCGTTTCTCTATTACTAACCGTGGATTGCAATAACGCCAAGGTGACGGAAGTTGACCAACACACAACAAATGAAACTAAGAGACTAGGATCTGTAAAGTTGGCACATGTTGGACATGGTATGGTCTATGTAAAACTAGTAAGTAATTCCTCAACTACCTTTGTTTATAGCAGTTTTCCTTTTCTCATACATAAGAAGATCTAAACTCTATTATTTTGTGAATATAGTGATTCTTGCAATGACATCACAGAAAGGGGTGGCTTGTGATCGTGTTGCTGTGTTTCTTCACATAGATCTACTACCTATGTATATAACATCACTAGTTTTAAATGTCTTTCTTTATATGTGTGTTTACGAGTACCATAAAAATCTTAACGTTTAATAAATAAAGGGGAGTTTTTAGCAACTTTCTTTTACCGCAGCTGTATCCGCCAGTGTTGTTGATGACCGTGAATTAACGATTCGGCGCCGTTCGCAGCAGTTGGGCCCCTGTTACACCACTACGTGAAACATTTTGCTGAATGATTTGGGTGTAAAACCATTTAATATGGTGCAAGAATTGAAGGCACACGACCTACTACAACGGCTAACTTTTGGTGGATGAAGATCCACTTTCTTGTCGGTTGAATGGATACGTAAACAAATAAAATTGTCGTATTTGGTATGTAGAGCAGCAAGAACTGCCAATGCATTCCGAAAAATGCACTGTTTGCACCGCTACCATCATTGGAACGTACTTTTTCAAAGACGAAGACAGAAACGTGAATGGCAAGTGCCAAAAAGCTAGACTTGGCTGACATATGGTTTCAACAAGACGGTGTCACACAGCATGCCAAACAATGGCCCAATTGAGAGGTGAGCTCGGTGAACAGTTTATTTTAAGTTTGCGTTTGGTCAACCAGAGAGGCGTAGCTGCGTTCAACATTTACATGAAATCATAAATTGTATGAGTTTTTTTTTAAACCAACTCAGAAAGCTCTTAAAAATCACTCTTTATATAACGTTACTAGTTTTTAAGACCATAATACTATTTAAATTTATGTTTGTATATATGTATATTTAATTAACATAAACTTGTTTTTGATTACCATAAAATCTTAACGTTTAACAAATTTAATCAAAGTTTTTGTTTTATTCGGCCGTTAATACTATAAAATTTATCTCATTACTTACACTATTTATAAGATTATGTTGGAGTATTAAAATGTTTTCAGATTTCACATGATTTTCTTGTCAAATCCCATGACCTAGTCTTATCATGCTTGTTGTTTTAAAATTAATATTTGAATAATATTTGAACAATTATTTGTAAAGCTAAAAATAAACGGATTTTTTCTAATTATACTCCAAGTAGTAGATAATTGTTGATAAAAACAAGTGCATACTTGAAATATTTTTTAATTAGGCACACTAGTAAAAAAAAAATACGAGGGTGATAGGAAAAATAATTTGGAATATTTGGGGAGTGTTATAGCAACGGAATTTTTTTTTATAAAACTTTCTTTATATTTTTTTAAATACCAGAATTCATAAAATAAGTAATTGATAGTTTTAGTACTTTATTATTACAATTATCAAAAGTAATATTTTGAAGATTTACATAAAATCTAGTCCCGCAAGTTATTCTTGTAATTTTTAATTAATTATTAATTAATTAGTAATTTTTAATTAATTAGGTGATTTTCATTTACTGACTTTCTCAATATGTTTCTGTTGATTTTAATATATTTTTAGAGTTTTTGTTAAATAGTTTGTTTAATTTAGTTAATTAGTATATTTTACAACTTTTCTGTAAGATTTTAATTTCCAACACTGTTATAAATTTCAACAGGTTTTGTTTTTTGCTCTTCCATACCTACTTAAATTGATAAATTAATATTTTATAAGCAAAACAAACTTTATTTATTTATTAACTATTACTCAAGCTTGTGCGTTTTAAATTACATACATATATATTTTAAGTTTTGTTTACGCAAAAACAATAAAAATAAAAAAATAAATAAATAAACAAACAATTTAGTCTTATTCGCATCTACTAGCAGTAAAAGTACAATGACATCAAATGCTATTGGTTTTTATTGTTGTTGTTTTCGTTTTGTCATTATTTTAACGATTTGCTCAGTGTTGCCATTTTAGCACTTCCAGTGCTAGATTTAGCATTTTGTTTGTCGAAAATGCATTGAAATTTTTAAAAATTATGCTAAATGCTTTTTAGCATAATTTGCTCGAACAAATTTTTACTTTTTTACTTCAAAAAATACTTTTGGAGAAATAAAAAATAACTTTTATTAATATTTCAACTAAATTTCTTTCGGTGTAGTAAGTAAATGAACACGGAAATTTTTGAATTAATATAAGAAATGTAATCTATTAAAACAAGTCAACAATTGTTATGAACAAAATTAGAAAAAACTATAATTTATATTTCTAACATTTGAAATAAATAAAATAATTTAGCACATATTTTTTCTTCTGTAGAACATTTTAGCACTTATTTTATCAAGTTTTAGCATATTTTGAAATTCATTTTCTGGCAACACTGGATTTGCTGTACTTAGTTCGTATTTGTTGTTGTAATAGATAATGTAAATAAACAGACAGAGAGCGAAAGTTGAGTGTGTGCCATAAGGAACAACAACAAAAACAATTAGAGAATACAAACATACCAGTGTTGCCAGAAAATGAATTTCAAAATATGCTAAAACATGAAAAACTAAGTGCTAAAATGTCCTACAGAAGAAGAAAATAGTGCTAAATTTTTTCAATGTAACAATACAATTTTTATTTCAAATATTACAAATATAAATTATAGTTTTTTTCTAATTTTGTTCATAACAATTGTTGACTTGCTTTAATAGATTACATTTCATATATTAATTCAAAAATTTCCGTTTTTATTTACTTACCACACCGAAAGAAATTTAGTGGAAATATTAATTAAAGTTATTTTTTATTTCTCCAAAAGTATTTTTTAAGTTAAATGTTAAATGTTGTACCTATATGATGTATGTTTACATATACATACATACATATATTCAACAATCAAAAAATTAATAAAAAAAACTAATATGTACCTATTAAGTAAAACAAAAATATTTAATTTGTTACAAAATATTACTAAAACTAAAAAACAATTCATTTTAAAAAAGTAGATAAATAATTACACAAATATACTTATTTGTAAAAAATTAATTTGGAACAAAATAAGATAATCACCCCAATCATGAATAAAAAATCCGATGGATCCCTTTTCCCAATTATACCACTGAATTTGAATAAGAAAAATGGGAAGAGGGGGAAAAAAAACTCCAGCGTGTTTTTTATTTATGATTGGGCTGAATAAGGTACATACATTTCAAATTACCTACATTACGGTATGACAAGAAAAAGAAGATTATAAAAGCAAGTACTTTTGATCTATGTTAACCATTTTCATATATAAAAGCATCTTGTTCAATAAAAGCAAATAGTAAATTTTTGTTGAAAAAGTGGAAAAAGGGTCAAAAATCAGAAAAAGTGGCAGATTTAGTTGATTTTAGGAAAGGTACACAAAAAGTGGCAAGGCATCTGCAAAAGGGTCAAATTACGACTTTAGTCGCTACAACGGCAACGCTGATTGGGCCTGGCTGGCAGTGTTGCCATTTTAGAAATAAAGAAAAGCGTCAAGTGTATAGTAAAAACGGGTAAAAAGGGTAAAAAATACAAAAAGAAAAGGGTAAAAAGCGCCAAAAAAATTTAACAAAAATTTTGGTAAAGATTAAAATAGGCAATAAAACAAGAGGTAAAAAACAAGAAACTTAGGGCCATTATTACAACTTGCCTTTAATGTTCTTAATAATAAAAGGTAACTTTAATTAAAGTGAGGAATAAAGTGACCTTTAAAATTTTTCGTTATTACAACTTCCTTGTATAATAAAATAATTTTTTTCTAAAATATGGCAATACCAGCTAAAAACCAATTACTTTTGACAAATTACTGACAAGAAACAGTAAATTTTTTGTGTTTGTGAAAATATTTGTTTGTGAAAAAAATATAAATCAACGTCTGCTTTCCATTTTTGTTTATCAAATTATTTATTGGCAAAACAAAATTAAAATTAATTTATTTTTCATGAAGTTGTCAATTTTTCAGAACATATGGCAACTTCAAATACATACCTCACTATAAAATTTAAAGGCAAGATGATCTTCCCTTTAGCTTATCGGTCGGTTTTAGATTAAAGTAAACTTATAATAACCAAATACTTCTTATCTGTCCGATAACATCATACCTTTAACTATTGTTAAGTTGTAATAATGGGCCTTAGAATATCAAAAAGCATGTTAACATTTTTAAATAAATAATTAATTTTATTATCAATTCAGTTACCAGGAGTAAACAAAAAAAAATAAAATAAAATAACAATTCATAAAAAACAAAATATAAAGTTTTATAGAAAAACAATTTAATTTTCAAATACATCTGTTTCATAATCATCATCATCGGGCCACAAAACAGATTTAATGAAATATTCAGACCTTTTATAAGTTTGATTTGAATTAATTTTTAAGTAAACACTTGAAGGTAATTTGTAATTGCAACAACAAACTTTTGGCTGAGTGTAAAGAAAGTCGGTTTCTGATCTTTGGTTTAAAAAAATTCATCAAACTAAACGTTCTTTCGACTTCGGCATTTGAGTAAGGAAAAGAAAGTATGCGAATAATAAAGTCAGCTAGTTCATGAAAAGGATTTGCTCCCAAATAATTTTTAAAATTGTAGATTCTTTAGGGAAATTTCTATTTTATTTATTAGAGACGAATCATCAATGAAGTTTTGTATGAAATCAATAATATCCGCTTCGCTATTTTTAAAAATATTGTCAACAATAAATAACGATATTTTTGAAGCAATATAAAATTTGAAAGAAGTCTACGTCATAGTTCGAGTACGTGATATTTTGTAAATTCTATTAAATTGTTCAATTATTTTATAATCTCTGCAAGACTTTTCGAAATGATAGCCAAGATAACAAAATTCGTTAACGCTTTCATCTAATTACCTTCTAGATAATCAAAGTTTGTAATACTTTTAACCAGGTAATACAAATCGCTGTAAATCTTGACATGGTCCGCATTGGCTGACTCGAAAGCTAGATTTACTTTTTGGACTTCTTCCAAAACTGCACCAAAAAATAGAAAAAGCGTCAAAAAATACCCTTTTTTATTGAAAAAAAAATTAAAAGGGTAACGAGACCAAAAAAGCGTCATAAAATACCCGAAAAACGTCAAAATGGCAACACTGCTGGCTGGGGCAAAATACAGATTATGTTTTTTTCTTTCTTTTTGTTTTTAAACAATTAAGGCAAAATTTGTGTTAAAATATGTATGTAGATATGTATGTAAATAAGTGGGCATTTTAATAAGTTTTCATGATTAAATTGTGTGCAAATAAATAACTGATTAAATAGGGTGTAAAACTTGTTCAGATATTAAAAAATTGTTTTTAAAACTACATACCTATGTATTTTCAAATGCGGAACATGAAATATATACAAACTGATTTTTAAGGGCTTCCGGATTTGATTAAAAAATACAAAACACGTAAAATTTATGGCGTTTTCTTTTCTGGCAAAAATGTTACACGTTTTTCCCATTTCGCATCTTTTTTAATTTTTTTGTGTTCTTTTCTGAAAAAATGTAAACACTGCCGTAGTGTAGTGTGTTCTTTTCTATATATGTCACACTATAAATTAAAAAAATGGTGCACCTTTCACACTCTGTATTTTTAGAGGGGGAGAATCGCACGATAAAACAGCTGACCAGTGATGCCAACTTTTGAGACTCAAAACGCGTAAACATTTTTGAAAAAAGGGCTAAATGGAAAATAATCCATATAAAACCACATCCAATTTTCTTTTTTTTCGCGTTTTGAGTGACTAAAATCCTGCTAAATCTAGCCCGAAAAGGGCTAAGTTGGCATCGCTGCAGCTGACACTTGTTTTGTTTATGTATGTATGTATTTGTGTTAAGAAACAAAAAAATATACAAAATGGAAAATATTACTACTTTTTTATGTGCTGAAAAAATCTTGAATGACTTGTTGAATTCATCTTCATCATCTGATGATGATAAAATATTTTATATGATTATGGAAAAGTGAAAGGCTTTGTAGAGAACGTAATTATGAATACTCTGAAGTTGATGTATGTCAAATTTCATAGGACAATATCTCCTACTTCTTATGTATATATGTTATGTATATATAATATATATAATTTTTATAGTTTAACAAGAATTTGCGTGTTAGTCGGGAAGGTGCCATTGGTCTTTTTGATAAATATTCATTGTCTTATTTCAAGCGATCTTACCAGGGAGCTATCTGCTTCTTCTTTTTTAACAAAAAAAACAAAAGCAGCTGTACATGAAAAAAAGTGTTACACTGTTGTAATTTTATGTTCTATTCTGACCACTAAAAATGCGACATCTTTAAAATGTGGGGTAAACATTATAAAAATGTACATAATAAAGGTGTAACATTTTATTTCAGAAAAGAAAACACCATTAGAGAAATGTATGAAATCTATTAATGTTACAGATGATTTCATGTAAATGTCAAGCGTTAAAGCTCAGTTAGCCGACTGTAATGGAATGTAACTGCAACAGTAAGAAACAGCTGATGGATATTGTTATGTGCAAAGTATGGTTATAGAGATGTAAAGTAACGCAACACCGTAATGTATGTATCTGTAAGAAATAGAATTTCCTTACATTTTTACGTCATTACACAACATTCAGTTACAGTCGGCTAACTGAGGCTTTAAGCATTAAACACATTCTCCACAGTAGGCTACCAAATACACACATTTATATGTGAATAATTATTTTGCCCAGCTGTCGTCACACCAAATAGGTACGACAATTTTACTTTTTTCCATTCAACCAGAATTAATCTTCGTTGCTGAACACAATGATAAAAAAGTGGATCTTCATCCAACTATGCCAGCGCTCAATCTTTTTAGTTCTTGTAGCAGCTATATTTTAAAAGGTTTTAAAAGGCGCCGAATCAATATTTCGCGGTCATCAAAAACACTCGTAGATACACTCACTATATTTTCCTCTGTACGTACGTATGCGTGTTGGTGGTATGAAATAATGTAAATTTGGAGCGAAATTTAGTTACAAGATTCCGAATAGCTGCCTCAGATGGTCGCCCAAACTGATCATAAAATGAGAGAAACGCATTTAGCAATTTCTTAACTGAGCATAGGTACATTATTATAATAAAATTTAATAATAATCTGCTAGCAATGTTCATTTATATGTAAGTCGGTGGTTAAATTATAGACCAAACTGAACTTGTTTAACAGTAACATGTTACACGATCAGCTAAGCTGCCAAAAGGAAAGTTGCTAAAAAATCACCATTTATTGTAGCTTCAATCATAGGCCTTTATGTAGTATAACTTTTGCTTTAATCGTACCTACGTCTTTAAAAATCGTATTTTCCTAAGAATCTCAAAATTTCAACAGATTCTTAAAGAAGTACATATTTATTAAAGTGCTCTCAAAAATCATCATTATTATCGGTGTGAAATTAGAAATTAAATTTCAATTTAAGTCATTCTTAAATTGAGGTCTTAATTTTTTTGTTTTCGTAAAAATTAATTGCTTACGAAATTCTATATCTATTAACTTTTATCAATAAATTTCATACACTGTGTGTAGGGAATAAAAATTAAAGTTAACATTTGTTAAAATTTGTGAGAAAATACAAAAAAATTGCTTATTACTATTTAATATAACATATAGGTAACTTAATTTCCATTTTATAGTTACAATTTTTTACACTATATTGACTGTGTCAATCATTCTTGCACACATTCATAAACTAAAATATGGTGGTTGTTGTTATTTTTAGACAACAACGATTTATTTGCATATTTACTCTGCTGTTGTTATTGTTACTCACCTTGCCAGTCTTGTTAAAGCCATTTTTTTGGTTGTTTAAAAGCAGCTAAACTAAGGACTCTTTGTTTTCTTTAATACTTTATGCACTTCAAGTGTTATTTTTAAAAAAATTTTGTTTGCAATTAAAATATTTAAAAAAATAAAAGGCAGTGTTTTTTCAACTTCTTTTTTAAAACATAAACAATTTTGTTTATATGCTTTTTTGTGTTTTATTTTCTTTTAAAAAAATATTTACATTTTTGTTGTTTCTTTTTGTGGTTGGTTAATTTCTTTTTAATTTGTTTGTAAAAGAGATTTTGTTGTTTTTGTTTACGCAAATTTGTCATAGATTTTAGTTGTGATAATTTAAGGATTTTTTTGGGGTATTGTCTTTATTTTCACAATGCAATAGCAATAACAACTTCCTTTATGCACTTTTTGGTTAATTTTGTTTTTGTTATTTTTACTGTATTAAGTTTTTCCTTTCGTTGTACCTATTAGATTTAATACAACGTATATTTGCTTGAAATTCGCCACCAAAAACCGAGTTAAAACACACAAACTCAAAATTCTGTAGTAAATTTAGAACAATATAGAAGAAAATAAATAAAAAAAACAAAATAAAGGAAACCAGTCAGTTGGTACGATTCGGTATCTTTCGGTATCTGCCGCGTTTTAAAGTCAAAAGACAAAATTGCACAAAGTTTCTGAGTAGACTGGTGCTTTTCGATGGCGTTTAACTATTTGCAGTTGGTTTATTGTTGTAGTTGTAGCTTTTAAATGCCGACCAGGGTTGGTAATTTGAAAACAGTAAAACAATGTCACCACTTTTGGAATCAGCGAAAAATTATTCGATATAAAGTTAGGTAAAATGCCAAACAGAATGATAATTAATAATACTGGCTCTTTTATAAAGAATATAGAAACATAAAAACTTGATAATAACACATATTTAAATTGACTCCGATAAAATATGAGAAATCTCAATATTCCGTGCCTGATACCGGCTAATGTTGTGCTTGTTTTAAGAGTTGCCAAGATATTTCATAACTTCTATCTGAAAGGGAAGTTTCATAGGAAAACACATATAGTTTTCATAAGTGTAAATTTAAAATATATAAAGGTTGATTTGTAAGCAACTTTTTTTTGGCAAGATTTTTTTTGACAACTCAGCTTTTCTGTTACTGTTAAACATGTTTAGTTTGGTCTATAATTTTGCCATGAATTTACTTACAAGCGAACAACGCTTGCAGATCCACTTTTTTTTTTATCGGAAAGTTGTGTTCAGCACATTTCTGGTCAAATGGATACGTACACAAGCAAAATTGTCGTATTCGGTATGAAGAGCAGCCATGAGGAATGCAAGAACTGCCAATTCATCCCGAATAATGCACTGTTTGGTATGTGAACCATTTAAGGCGTATTGGCGGTCAACATTTACATTAAATCATCTTTAAACGTTGAATTATACGTATATTGACTCAAATAATGTTTACATATGTTTCTCTAAATTTTATGTGTTCTTTCTAAACTAAATCCGAAAGCTCTTAAAAAGTCACTCTTTAATATTCATAATTTTCAAAAACAACTAGCTTACACAATTAAATCAATAATACCCTGATAATTGTTAGTTTTATATACATAACATTAGTTATTGGCAACTCTAAGTGTGCTCTTTTAAATTGAGAGCATCTCTTATCAAGTTTTATTTCTTGTGCTCAGAGCACAGTGCTCTTGTTTACGGATTTTTTCTTACTCTTGTTTACTTTAAGTGTTGCCAGTAAGGTTAATAAAACAATATTCCCAAAAGGCAACGTATAAACTCACAGGCGAAGAACAGCAGTAAAAGATGAATTAAAATATGTAATAAAAAAATATATAAAATATGTATGTTATATTAAAGCAACACAGCTTTGACATTTCCGAGTTAATTTTTATAAAAGTTAACTTATTTAATTGACAATAATTCAACAAAAGTATACAATTATTAGACATTTTCAAGTTAAATTTTTCTAAATTAATTAATGCAAAATTGGAAAATTTTGAATTTCGTTACTTTTTAGAATTAACACAACTTTGACATTTGTCTATCTATTTAAATAAAATTTTAACTATTTTATTCACAATAATTCAGGCTTTTATGAAATTTGAACTTTTTTTCAAAATTTAAATTTTTCTAAGAAGAATTTTGTTATATAACAATCAATTGAAATACATATATAAAAATATAGAGCACTTGATGTGAAAATTTTGAATTAAATGCCGCCAAAGTTGAACAAATTTGGAAAATTCTTTGCTAAAATTTAAAATTTCTCTTCTCTCTTAAAGTAGTACAATTTTGCAATTAACAATTAATTGAAATAAAATTGAGTTAATTATATTTAAATAAATACAATAAGCTTTTTATAAAATTTTTATTCTTTTTGTATTTAACTAGAAGTAAACCTTCGAATAAAAAATTTTATAAAAAGTTTATCAATAGTACTCGCAAGAGGAAAAATTCTCATTTAGTTAAATACAATAAGATTAAATTTTTTTTCTTAAAATTTGAATTTCTCTTCTTAGAAAAATAACTACAACTTTGATATTTATTATTTAATTGAAATAAAAGTTAAATTATTCACAAGAATTTAGGTTTTTAATAAATGTTTAGTAAAATACAGCGTTTCAAATAAAATTTGCAAATTAAAAGCCGTCAAAGTTGAAAAAATTACTTGTAAAACTGTGCGACTTACAGTCTTATTCAGAAAAAATTAAAGTAGACTTCAAATGTACTTTAAGAAAATTTTGCCTAAAAGCACACTTCAAACCTACTTTATTTTTTTGAATACAGTTACTATTTATTTTATAATAAAAAATTTACCTACTTATAGGGTTAAGCAATTTTCATATTTTAAAACATTTATCAACATATTTTCTGATTAAATTCTTAAATTTTATTAAAGCAAACAAATATGTGGGCTGAACAAGAGAAATGTAGAAATCATTTCTTGCAAATGCAATTGAAACAGCTAAAACCACAGCAAATTAATAAAATGATAGACAAAGGCAAGTTTGGCAATAAAATAATTAAATATATTAAAAGTAAATTTTTTTTAAAGAAATCCTTAAATATCAAACGTGGCCAGGACGCCGTATTTGCAAAAGTGCTTTATATTTTGAGGATCGTGCCGAATTGGCTTATGGTTTATGGACATTACCTAGGCTAATGAAACAACTAGGCAGTGATGACTATTTGACACAATGGAAGGCTATTAATTCTCTTTCGGAATACATAGTTAATCCACTGTATGCCCAAAGAGCCATAACTCAGTATGATATTGTGAGAAGGTAAACGTTTTGTGTGAAATTTTAATGTGTTTTTTTTTTAATTTAACTATGCAATTTTCCTTAGAGCAGATGTCAAAATGTATTTTTGCGCATACGTCTGAAGTATCACAAAGTTAAGTACCGGGAAACTACGCGTTTGTTAAATATATTTTGTAAGTTTTTTTATATCGTATTAAACTATATTTTCAATACTCCTAGTTTCTTCAATGGTGTATATATACAAGGTGACTGCAAATCGGCAACAAATACAACACAGGCATTTTGTTTGTGTAAAATAATGTACTACTGTCAAAAACACTTGAAAAAGTATTACTTTTGACATATGTAAGTAAATTGTAAACAAAGTCAGTCAGCTGTACTACTGCACTCGCCTTGTATAAGATAGTTTCTTCTATATTCAAAATAACTGTCCTTTTGTGAAGAAAACGTCTGTCAACTCTCTATAAATCTCTTGGCCAGGGTCTGCGATTTAGATATATTATTTAAATTTTCTTACAGATTACATAGCCTTGCATAGAAATGGCTCGCGGAAAATCTTAGAAAAATATCGTCTATTAGATCAATTCTACATGATAGTAATCGAGCGCAATAAACATCTAGAAGCTTTGTCCAAAATCTTGCCCCTACTTACACAAGATCAACAAAATTGTCTACAACTTATAGATGACTACCAAATATTAGAAAAATTATCGGATATTTGGCAACAAGATGTCTGTATTTCTTATTATCCCAGAGATTTATGGCTGCATTTATCTCACATCCTAGAGCAGGCACCCCGGGAAGCCATTAATAAAGGTTTCTTTGAAATTCTTTACCAGCGCATTCAGTGCCATTTGTTGCAATATCATGTTTGGGACATGAAATGCTTTGCTTTACTTTTGAGATGCTCTGAGGGCCAACAACGCTTTTCAGAAGTGGATGGTGCAAAATTGTTGTATACTATATTGAAGGAGGAGGTGTTGGATTGCTATGAAAATGTAATTTTCTGTTTAATGAATGGTTTATTTGCGAAAAAGATTTTATGGAGATGCAGGGAATTTACCGATTTACCTTTAATCCTAACAAAATTGGCGAAAGATTGTAACAAGTTGAAGCAACAATTGTTTTGTTTGCAGGTAAACGGAAATTATTTCTACATGTATGATACTTATTTGAGAAGTTTTTCTTTAGACTTTACGTGAATTGGGTGTTATGCCGGTGGTAAAACGTTTTATTAAAGCCAACTGTTTAAAGGACCTAGAGAAACTAAGTTGCAAAACATTGGTTAATGATAAGGCACGCTGGGAAATAGTTTATTGGCTGGAAAGAGAGATTTATCACAGCACAAATTTAAGAAAGGAGTCTTTAAATAAACCAGAATCGTAATATTGCTTTAAGAAAACGAAAATATTTAAGAAATTTAAGTTTTTTTTTTCAAAAAAAAAAAATATTAAAATTCAAAAATGTCAAAATTTAAATGTCTGATCTCAGTAAAATTAACACAACTTAGCATATTAATTTTAATGAAATTTGCATTATTTTAATTACTATAATTTAAGCTTTCAATAATTAAATACAAATTTATAGCATTTTAAACAAATTTTCTAAATGTAATGCCGCCCAAGTTGAAAAACTTAAAAGCAATTTTTTTTTTGAAAATTTTAATTTCTCTTAGTAAAAGTTACACAAATTTGAAATTTATCTTACAATTTAAATGAAAGTTGGCTTATTATTATTTACAATAATATTGCACATGGTGAAATAATTGTACAAGGTGGTGCTGAAGAGCCAGCTGTTTTTTCTTTTAGTCGTGTCGTTATATCAAATATAGTAAAGAAGAACACATGTGTCATGGTGGAATTAAAAAATTGGATGTATTTATTTTGTTCTCTTCAAGAATGTTTGTAAATAAAATAGCCGGCTGTTTTGACATGAAAGGAAAAACAAAAATACCCTGTTGTTTTTGTTGCTTTTGCATTGTTACAATGTTGTCACCACCCTTTCCAATTATTTCATCATGGTATTGCAAACTCAAACTCACCACTATCAATGAGAAAATGTTTTATTTAACATTTTATATATTGTTTTTTTATTGCTATCAAGAAAGTGTAACACAGTGTTCTCAGTAAGAGTATTTTGAATTACACATACATATGTTTGTATGTATGCATGTAATCATTCCTAAATTACACATTCGAGAAAAAATGCAATTATTTAGAATTATAAATATTTTAAGAAAACATATCAATTACTAACTAGCCACCAGAAAAGTTTTTTGTTCTTGTAGTGAAAAAAACGTGGTGAGTACAAAAAATCGTGGTGAGTTTTTAGAAATTCACCATAAATACCGTTATTCGAAAATTTCAAGGTCATTGAAAATTTGTCATGTTAAAAAAAAGCCATGAATGTGCTTTTTTTACAGTTTTACGGGGGTTGCTGAATTAGCTAAAGATAGAAAAGTTCTGTCGTTATTTTTGTATATGTGTTGTTTACAAACAACAATGTCTATTGACAGAAAAGGTTTGTAGAATTCATCCTCCACTTAAAAAAGGAAACCAATACCGAAGACGATGTCCGTACGCAATTTTGATAAATTTGGTACGTAATTTTTTCTTTCCTAGGATGATTGGAATTTGGTGGAAATCGGTCCATTATATATTTATTTTACCTAGCCCCATACAAATAATCCTACCGAAATAGGGGCTATCGATCGGTAAATGTCTGATTTATTAACGTATTCCTTCATTCAAATAATTTTAAAACAATTTAATTTAAGTTAAACCGGCAAAAGCTTTCATTTTTAAAAAGATGAGCTATTTTTGTTTAACAGGAAGCTTGTGCTTTGATAACATGTTTAGACAGGGAACAGTTTATATATACATATGTATATACATTTAAAAAGGGTGATTTTTTTTTAGCAACTTTCTTTTTGGCAAGACTGTTTTTGGTAGCTCAGCTTTTTACTTGTAACATGTTACTTATAAACATCAGTTCAGTTTGGTCCATTATTTAACAATAAATCCACTTACAAACGATGATCGTGACTTATCGATTCGGCGCTGTTCGCCGCAACTCCACTACGTGGAAAATTTTGAGGAAGAATTAAGGTGTAAAACCTTTTAAAATACAGCTGGTACTAAAATTGAATAGAATTTGGTAAATAGGCGCTGGCAGCGTTGGGTGAAGATCTATTTTTTTTTTTATCAGAAATTTGTATTCAGCGACGAAGCTCGTTTGTGGTTGAATGGATACGTAAACAAGCAAAATTGTCGTAGTTTGTGTAAAGACTGGCAGAAACATTGAAAGAACGCATACCGAAAAATGCTCTGTTTGGTGTAGATAATTGAACCGTACTTTTTTAAAGACGACGACGAAGGCCTTTACACCAACTACGACAATTTTGCTTGTTTACGTATCCATTCAACCAGAAATGAGCTGAACACAACTTTCTGATGAAAAAGTAGATCTTAATCCAATGAATACTTTTCCCCAAAATGGAAGAGTTTGACTTGGCAGACATGTGGTTTCAACAAGACATGACATACAGCACGCGAAACAATGGTCCAATTGAGAGGCGAGTTTGGTGTACAGTTTATTTGACGATTGGAGCCGGTCAATTGACCGCCTAGCTTTATTGATTTAACGCCTTTAGAATATTTTTATAATATTGAAGAATTTATTCGTTATGTTGGCGAGAGTATGCCAGCGTATAAACCATTTGAGGTATTATCTTTAAACATTGAATTATATATGTAGATCGTTCTATCGACTCAAATAAAGGTATCATACATTCAAAATTTTATGTGTTTTAAAATCAAATGTGGAAACTCTTAAAAATTACTTTTTATTGGGTAAATTCTACAGGAAAGATTATTTTTTAAGACACAAGCGTCTTTTATACATTTTTATAGACACGTTTCTATAGAAAAGTGTCATTATAAAAATGCTTGTTATAGAAATGTATCTAAAATAAGTTACTTTTGTTTTGAAGTGTAATTAAAATTAGCTTGTAATCATAAAGAAAATAAAAAATAATTTCCCCTTCATATTGTCCCACAATGTTAAGTACTGAAATCTTAATTTAATTTGATCTAAAATACATAACTCACCACCAACAATTCCACCTAATCATCCCTTTTTCATGTGATTACCCCTCTTTTAGTACTTTGTCCCAAACAGCTGTTTGTCCTTTTGAAGAACAACAAAAAGATAAACAAACTTTTCAACACAAAGCAAGAGAACGAAAACAAAATGTAAACAGAGATTATTCACAAGAAAACCATACACAGAGATAGAATAGGCTCTTGGTAAGCACAACATAAAAGCTTTACCGTTACGTTTGTGTGTGAACCGTTAATGTAATAAATGTTTATTTTATATACAGGCTGATTTTCCAGCATCAAATTTAGTTTACTGTAAACTCGCGTACGGTATGGTTTTATTTGTTGGCGCTTCGTTTTTGCATGTGTAACTAACTAACAAAAATTCCAAAGGATTACGGTTTTAATAATTGAAAGAGAAATACAATATAAAAAGCAAAATAACGAACGGTAACATAAGAATGCTAAATAGGCGGTTGCGTGTCGGGGTATTAATACTTTTTCACTCACTCATCACTTTAAACTAGAGCTTTTCTTTGGTTCTTGTTGTTTTGTTTTCGCTGTGCGTGTGAGTGTTTATGATTTGTTACTTTCGTGTTCTTGCTGGCACAACTTTTGCCTGTTCGTTTTCATTAAAGGAAGAAGAAGAATTTGCAAAATAAACAACATCAACAACAACAATAATAAATAGAAAGAATGAATAACGGTTAGACGTGCTAATCCTCCTTGTTGAATACTTTATGTTCTTTATTCAGTTATGTTGTAACTTTCGTTAGATAAACACGTAACGTAACGAACGGTATATTAAATAAATATTACAAACGTAATGTAAATGTTATTGTAAAAATAAACGAAAAGTGTGTCGCGGTTTAAATTAAAACCAGAGAAATTTAACGGGGTTTGAAAAATATTTAAGTGAAATTATTGAAAAATAATAAAAAAAAGAAAATTTTATAGAAATTAGAAAAATTTTAATAAAAAAGAGAGAATTCTGCAAAAATTAAGTGAAGTGTGTTAAAAAAGTGTTTAAAAATAAAAATTTATCAAACAGCCTTAAAGTGAAGAGCATCTGTTTGAAATTTGTGTTTAAATTACTTAGAATTGAATAAATCGAAATTTGTTTGAATTCAAAAAAAAAAAAAAATTGATATTGTTTTTAGCTAATTATAGTATATTATTACAACATTATTAGGAATTTAGGTAGATAATTCTATGAAAACATCAACGTGTTTTTATGCAAAAGAAATATAAAAAAATCAAATCAAAAAATTATTTTTTGTTGAAATACCTATACAGGAGTTTCATTTTAATGTTAAGAGAGTTAAAGAGTGCGCATTTTAATATTAATAAAATTATCCTCATATGATTTATCAAGACATCTACTTTCAATTAGAGTTAAAATTTTTATAATTTTCGTAACAAAATTTGCAAATTAAAAAAAATAAATTATGACTTCTAGGGACTTGCAACTTAAGATTTATTAAATAGGGCTGATTTGATTTCCAGTAGTTGGTCATAAGGAAGTGTAAAATTGTATATCAAAATGAAGTTAATTTAAATTAACAAACAAATTAAAAACCTTCGCTTAAAATAAAATTTTAAATACATGAAGAAAAAGTATCTTTAAAACTCTAAATTGTTTGCAGAAAACATTTTCTTTTCTTTTCTTCTTTTGCTAAATTATAGATTATTATTATTTTACTTTAGCGTAAACAATTCAATAAATTAAAATTTGAGTTTTTTTAAAATCATATGATTTTCCATGAAAGCTGATTGCAGGGTTCTATTAAAAATTTTAACAAAATTATACTACATCTATTCATTAAGATGTCTATTTTCATTTGCGATGAATATTTTTGTATTTTTGAGACAATTATAAAAAAAACCTTAAAAATTCAACAATTTAAAATTTCACTTTTTTAAAATCTTATGATTTTCCATTAATGCTGATTGCGGGGTGCCAGTCCAAATTTTAACAAAATTATACTATATCTATTCATTAAGATATATTTGCGGTGAACATTTATTTATTTTTGAGACAGTTATATTTAAAATATACAAGCAAATACGAAAATATTTAATTTTTTTCCAAACATTGTTGACTTTTTTTGACTGCTTGTTGACTGCAAAACCGAACAAAATTATATACAAATTATCATGGTAAAACTACACAGGGTGAATGCAGTAGCCCAGCTGACTGAAATTGTTTACAATTTACTTATGTCAAAAGCAATACTTTTTCAAGTATTTTTGACAGAAGTACATTATTTTACACAAACAAAATGCCTGTTGTTTCTGTTTTTTGTTGTAATTGTTGTCGATTTGCACTCACCTTGTATAATTACACCATGCAAATTATTTATTATGTCTTCTCTCAATTTATTAATTTTCTCAACAACAATGACTTAACAGAAATTATAAAAATTTTAACTCAACATGAATTTTGTCCTTCAAAAATTAAGAATTTTATGATGAAATTAAGGTGGTAGGTTGCAGGTCTAAATTAAAAGAAAATGTACACAAACTTTTTCTTTCAGTTAAGCTCACAATTTTAATAAGTTTACTAACAAAGTTTTAAAATGACTTAAAAAATATAAAGCAAAATTAAAAAAAAAAATTTATTTACTTCGTACATATCTGATATAAAATTATACATATGTAAATGATTTATTAAAGTGTCTATTGTGAGAATATCATACAATTTTTGAATTTTTTCTTAACAAAATTCCTCAAAAATAGAAGCAACTAGAAAAACTTTAATTTTTTTAATTTATATGATTTTTCTTTATAAGTTTCTTCAAAATCAGGCGAAATTTATCTGTACATTTGTTTCTAAACGCAAGTTAAGCCAAAGAATTGAAATGTGTTAAAATTCTTAATTTTCTTACGTTTTTAAAGTTTTGGCAAATTTGCTATTACACTATTTTCCACTTTCATTTAAGCTTTCTTTATAATTATTTAAATAAACTAAATTCTAATCTGCATATTCAGTTTCTTTGTAAATTAGTTTTTTAATATATAAAGGCAGGCTTTACATTACAATTCTAAAAATGTCAAAAGCAGCCAAATTACAAAGTATGACATGAAATACAAAAGCACACTTTCAGGATGTCATCAAAGTTTGTACAAATTTCAAAGTATGTTTTGAGGCTAAATAAAAACTATGTTTTTTTGTGGTTATAATCTTTATAAATTCTTAAATTTCCTTTAAACTAGCCGCAAAATTTAAGGTTGCTACAATTTCATGACAGTTTTGATATATTTTCAAATAAAATCTTTGTAATGATTTCGTAAGGAAAGAAATACTTGGAGAGCATAATTATAAAGGTAGTTTGAAAATAGCCCTTAAATCAGGAGTAACTAACAAACACGATTTTAGATGACTTTGCTTACTTTTGAGGGAATCTTTTAAACGTTTATAAAATGTATAAATAAATAATGAATGAAAAAAAATGTTTTTTTTTTTTTTTTAATTTTCAACTTTGGCACTTTTTAATGTGAAAATTTTGTTTGAAAGCTGTATTATTTTAATACATTTTTTGCCAGCCTGATTTATTATGTACAAAATAAGCTAATAACATCTAGCTATGTGCTAAATAGCTTGGGAAATATTTACAAGTTTTGGTAAAGGAAAATTAAAAAAAAATTTGATTTTTAAAAATCGAAAATTTACAAAAGATTTTATGCTCTTTATAGGTGACAAAAGCTAGATATATTACAAATAAAACCAGATAAATTTTATTAAAATTCTTAAATAAATGTTTGTTTTATATACAATTAATATTAAGTTTTTAAATAATGTATAATTATAAACTGAAGAAGATACAATTTTTTCTAAAAAAAATAAAAATTAAAAAAAAAATTTGCAGAAAATTTATAACTTTGCCAGCAAATAATTTAAAAATTTTATTTGAAATGGTTATAATTTCAGTTAATATTTTGAGTGTCTAAATCGATACGCATAAAATAAGTTATTTTGTATCTTGCTATACACCCAATAGTTTCGGAGTTACATAAGTTTTGGCGAAAAAAAATGGTTATTTTTAAAATTCTTAAAAAATCGAAAACTAATGGCCGAATTCACAGTCTTTAGTTAGCTAATGACAAAGGCTTAACTAATGATTCTTTATTCGCAATGCTTAGTTTGCCATAATAATAACAAGTATTAGTTAAAGAACAGTTAGTATATTAGTTTACCAATGGTTAACTAATGACTGAGAATTCGGCCATAACAGTTACAACATTTACATAGATTGCTATGCTATTATGCCAGCTAGTTTGCAAATAAAACGACACTTATTTCATTAAAATCTGAATTTAAATGTAGCTACTAATAAATACAATATAAGAAACTTTTAAGATAAAAAAATAAAATTTGTTTTTTCTAAAATTAACAATTTTGCTTGCTAATTTTTAAACATTTTATGTGACATGATAACCATCATAATACATACATATTTGCAAAGCCTAATTTATCGTGTATAAAATAATTTAGCTCTCAAATATTTAAAATGTTATGGTCAAACATTTTTATGAAAAATTAAAAAAAAAAAAATTAAATATTTAGAAGTTCTTTACAAATCGAAAATGGCCATAAATGTAATTACACCTAATTCTGCTTTTACACGGTTTTGATTTATCACGGTTTGAAAATAAACAAATTTTAATTTTTTTACACGATTTTATTCCAATTAAATTAAATTTTTGTCATACATTGCTATAATATTTATATTAATAGTATTGGATCTGTACAAAAGTACTTTTTAATATTTTGTTTACGAGGCCTTGGATGGAACTCACTCGTGCTACCGTCATATGAGAGTAGACTCAATCTAATTAAGTTACCTACCCTAAGAAGTCGTCGAGTAATGTTGGGTATTTCATTTCTGCTTGGGTTAATTCGTGGTGATGTTAATTCCATAAAAATTGAGGATTTTATTTACATATTGCTAATTGTGATGCAATTTTATATATTTTCTTTCGTTTGTGTGTGTAAATCAAGCTGACGTTACAAATACAAAACGGAAATAAATGAGATTCTAGCAAAATGTTAATCTCGATCTTAATAGGTTTAGTAGTAAAAATCAGCAGAATCGCTTGAGACGTGTAAAGAAAATTAAGCAAAATTTAAAGCCATCTCGAAAAAATTTGGTTATCTTAACTTTTTTATATTGTTGTTGTAATGTGAAAGTATACATGATTATTTATGATTTTTTGAGGTAAATCTTTGTGTCTGTGTGTGTAAATCACGCTTACATATAAAATACTAAAGCGAAATTAATGAAATTTTTACAAAATATTCATCATTGACCCAAGTACATTGTTATTGAAAATCAGTAAAATTGGTTAAGGAAAATTAAACATATAGAGCAAAATGTTAAACAAACTGGAACACATTTTTGAATTACAACAAATTTAATTTTAAGCAGTAGTGTATTTAAGATCAATATGTATTCAAAAGCTAATGTAGTTATAAACAAATTTTTAAATTAATGTTTAAAAGTCTCAAATTTGCTGCATACTTTAAGGCTGTTTGCTAAAGAACTAAATTTAAATGAAATTTTGGGTTAAAATTTCGGTTTAAATAATGTTTTGAAAAACTTACAGTCTAATTTTAGAAAAATAAAAAGCTCGTGTCAAATATTACTAAAGGAAAAAATAAATAAAAAATATTTACGTGAAAAAAAAAAATTAGAAAAATCCCTTAAAAATTTATAGTTTATATAGCAACAATGTTGGCTTTACCTGGTGCCACTACAATAATGCCCACTGGAAACTCAACAAAATCTTCATTATCAACAACATCAACAGCAACAATATCATCAACAAATTTACGGCCATTATGCCAAAAACGAATATCATTTAATACAAACAAGACAGCAGCAACAGCAGAACATCAGCAACAACATAATAATAATAAAAAACCAGCAACGGCCACAAAAAGTTTCAAAAAAGTTGCCACAATTGCAAGTAGCAAGTGTATTAAGCATAAAAGGAATTCAATAGCAGCATCAAATTCTGCAAGTAAACATCAACTAACAACACTTAAATGCAAAAACGACAACAACTATAGCAACATAACTAACATTATTGAAAACGAAAATAGTGGTAATAACAACAACATTGTTAGTAGTAAAAATACAACAATTTGTTGCACAAATGCCATTAAAAGTAAACAAAAACGAGCTAGTTGTTGGCCCTTGTCATCATTATCATCATCAGCAGCAGCATCTGTAGCATCATCATACTCCTCCTGGATATTTTGCCTTTGGCTATGGATAGCAATTTCATCATTGGCCTTTGTTCATTGTATACCATCGCCATCTTCATCGATACAGCAGCTACAAAAAAGAGGTAAATTGAATTGTTTTTTATCTTCCTCTATATTCGCTACTTATAATTTTAAGTACAAGAAAAGAACAATAGGATGAAAAGAATTGTCTAGTTTTAGGCCGTTGTTAGATATAAAGTGTAGAATGTATTAGGCTGGTAAAAAAACTAAGTACTCATAGTGTTGTGACATGTTTGAATGCAATTATTATCATATTGGGAGAATTTAAATGAAAATATATTAGTGGCTTAATATATTATTTGAATTAAGAAGTTGTACATACATCTGGATAATATCTAGATACCAACTCGCAAATAATGAATTTCTACTTTTGAAACTCTCTCTTGGACCATTTTGAATTCTTCTCAAAGAAATACCAATATTACCAATACCTAATACCAATTAATACCAATTAATAGTATTGAACTGAGCTCATCCAATAGGACAAAAAATCTGTCATTTATTTGTAGACAGACCACAGAGGGAACCCGGAGCTGAACCTTGGTCTGATAGCACAAATAACTTGTTATTTATTCTTGATTTGAAGATTTCTTTAAATCATACTACTTTGTTGAGAGTATTTAAGAACAAAGTTTGATTCTATGACCTTATTACCAAGTATCGGGTAACCGAAATGTCCCTATATCCATTGCGGATTCATTGTCAAAAAAGTTGGTTAGCTCTTGCATAAAAAAGTTGACTGGATGATGTACAATTCTAATCGTGCAAACAATGGGTTCAAAGGAGTCTTTATGATTATGTACAAACTAGATAGTCACTTGAGACCATCTGCACGAGAACAAGAGTGATCTAAATATGACCATCGTCAAACAACAGCATGGAGAAACGTGAAGCATGATCGACTATTATTTGTTCAGCTTGAACGCTTGGAAACTTTCATATAATGACTTTTGTAGGAGTGTTATGAGGATTTGAAATGTTTGCAGACTTTTTCGAGCTCGTTTTGACGGATCTGTAGAAGACGACCTTCAGAAGATTTGCAAACTTGATTTGCTACAACATACTTTAGTTGAGGACTCAAATTGGTCAGCTTATTTTACATTTCTAGCCACAGGGACACCAGGGAATTGCACTGCGAGCTCATTGATCAAATTGGGTGCCTCGGAAGGTAAAATTCGTTAATTTACAGCTCAAACGATAATACCACTTGCACGACAACAAGAGCAATATTTAAATCTTCCATGTAACCACTTCTGTAGGACTTATAATGATGAATTTAAAAATGAGACGGTCTTGGCCGAGCCGACTTTTTCCTAGACGTCCTGACAAATCTGTCAGAGAAGGACGTAAGAAGTTTGGATAGCTTTATACGTGAATTTAAAAAATTAATTTCATACGTTAAAGATTAATTTCAATTGGCTGTTGATTAGGCAGTGCATATTAGAAGGTTTTAAGTTTTTAGTTTAAACCTCTAATATAATGACTTCTTTAGCAGTTGGCATGATAAAGGTGACGATAAGAAGGTCTTGACTATAACGAGATTGAAAATTCTAACCGACTTTTTACCTGCAAGAACTGACGGATCTGTCAGAAAAGTGTATTAGAATGTTCTTTACCTTCCTTCATACGTTCAACTGAACTTAAAGTTCATCAGACAATATATCTTCAGTCTTGTTGCTTTTCCAATTTCTATGAACCAGTTAATAATGGCTAGTCCATAATGAAAAAGTATCCTCACTTTTATCGGATTTTTGTGTGTTAGATTCAATATCTTCATTTTGCAACTGTGATTTATAATCTTTCCAAATATCCAACGGATTTTCGTTCAGTCTTCCAACAGGAGTCCTCAATTAAACTTAAAGTTTATCAGACAATATATCTTCAGTCTTGTTGCTTTTCCAATTTCTATGAACCAGTTAATAATGGCTAGTCCATAATGAAAAAGTATCCTCAATTTTATCGGATTTTTGTGTGTCAGATTCAATATCTTCATTTTGCAACTGTGATTTATAATCTTTCCAAATATCCAACGGATTTTCGTTCAGTCTTCCAACAGGAGTCCTCAATTAAACTTAAAGTTTATCAGACAATATATCTTCAGTCTTGTTGCTTTTCCAATTTCTATGAACCAGTTAATAATGGCTAGTCCATAATGAAAAAGTATCCTCAATTTTATCGGATTTTTGTGTGTCAGATTCAATATCTTCATTTTGCAACTGTGATTTATAATCTTTCCAAATATCCAACGGATTTTCGTTCAGTCTTCCAACAGGAGTCCTCAATTAAACTTAAAGTTTATCAGACAATATATCTTCAGTCTTGTTGCTTTTCCAATTTCTATGAACCAGTTAATAATGGCTAGTCCATAATGAAAAAGTATCCTCACTTTTATCGGATTTTTGTGTGTCAGATTCAATATCTTCATTTTGCAACTGTGATTTATAATCTTTCCAAATATCCAACGGATTTTCGTTCAGTCTTCCAACAGGAGTCCTCAATTAAACTTAAAGTTTATCAGACAATATATCTTCAGTCTTATTGCTTTTCCAATTTCTATGAACCAGTTAATAATGGCTAGTCCATAATGATTATCGGATGTGAGTCAGATTCAATATCTTCATTTTGCAAAAGAGTATTTTTCATTAATTCCTTGATCTTTGATACAGCATTGACAACGGCTATTGCATCGAGGCTTTTGAATCGAGGGTCTAAAATGTGATATATGTATACACGTTTATATACCAATATACACGTTCTGTATACAATTTGTCATTTCGATGCATCGAAAGAAAACATCGATGTTTTCCGATTGTTTAGGAGCAAAAAAAAAAAAAAAAACATCGGATTATATCGATGTTTCGACACAATACATCGAGTTTTTAGTAAATTAATATGTTAAAATTTTTTATATTTTTCTCATGTGATTGTTGTTTATAACGTCATATGTTTATGTATTTTTTTATTTGCGTCTAAAATAAATTATTTACTTGCCTTAAATAGTCATAAAATGTTCTTACTGTTTCATAGTTTTAATTTTCTATCTCACTTCATTTAATGCCTCTATTTTTATTAGGTTTTCTTAAGTTTGGTTATGTGTATACTTGCATACATGTTACAATATTGTATTTAGCAACTCATCAAATTTCAATTAATTTCTGCCACATTTTTTCGCAGTAAAAACGTAAAACTTATTTTTCTTTTCTTTGCCAACATAAAAAGTTAAATGAAAGGAAAAGGAAAGGAACTTTATCTTATGAGAGAGAGAGAGAGAGAGAGAATGTAGAGGGAGTAGTTTTCTTTTTCTTTGCTATTACTTGGTGCCAAATAAATAAGTTTGCTGTTGCTTTACTTGTGTTGCTAGAAGTAAATGATTTCAGCTATAGTTTTTAAATATGGTACGACTGTTTTCCAAGGACAGGGTAATATCGCATATGTCTAGTTATAACAAGACCAAAATTACAAATTTCTGGATCGCGTGCTGTACTTCTAGATCACGACTGTTTTATAAGTAGTGATTTAAAGCCTTTTTTTAGATTAAGATTTAAATTTGTTCTCCTTACCGAATTTTCCCTTGCATCTCTTCATTAAACGATAATAAAGAGTTGGCAACATGGGGTATCTCTTCCTCTCATTACACTCAACCAATATAAACTTTTCTCAACTTGCTTGCTTGTCTTATAACGGTATTTAAGAACTGATGAAAGAACTAAAAGAAAAACACAAATTAACTAAGAAAACTCATTTACATAAACATGCCCGGCAGTTCTCGGTGTGGCAACAAACCATCGCATTTTACGATAGTAAATTATACAAGAGAGATCTCTTTTGCGTAGAAATTACTGTCTTCTCCTGTGATTTATAACATTCCTACTCTTGTCTTATAACATGGCATTTTAAATTGCCATGCTATATTCCAGCCACTACTAGTCACATCACTTGTCGTTACACAAGTAAATAGACGGTCTCTGATTACTAGAACTATGGGGCTACATTTAAAGCACTCACAAGCTGTATTTATACAAGTCTTGTTGTGGATTTTTATAGCAAAATAATAAAGTAAAGAGGGCAGCAAAAAAAAAAACGTGCAACAAAAATATTATTATATAGTAATTAATTAACTATCTTTTCATTAACTTTTTTTAGCTTTTGAAACAACAACAAAAACAACCATTAGTATTTTGTTAAGAAGTATTATATTTAAATAAACTTATTTAAGGACAACATTTTTGTATTAAAAGAACCATGATTAAAGAAAATATTTCAAACAAAAATCTCTCTCTTTTACATTTAGCACAAAATTCAAACTATTTAAAAAATCTATTATTTTTAAAGTGTAAATACCTGTTAAGCATTTAAATATCCTTTAGGTTTTAGGTTTAGTAAATTGTTTTAGCCTAAAACCATTTTTTTTCATATTTTCAATTATAAAACATGTACAGTAGCTTTATCGATGAATTTAATATCTCCGTTAACTTTATGACTGGAATTCATTCCAAGAAAATCGATAACAAGAATCGAAAGTTTATTGTATCCGATAAAGTAAAAAACTTGTTAAGAATTAAATATGGCTGGCAAAGAGATTTGAAGAGAATATTCCAAAGAACCTTAAACAGGAGAAATTCTGATTATTTACTTATTTCAAAGCAAATTGATTTAATTAAAATTATTATAAAGGAGCAAATTGAAATAGAGCAGGCAAATTTGTTTAATGAAAGGTTAAAGCAAATCACACCAGGTCCATGGGCCTACAAGAAAATTTTTCAAATGATCGGAAATAGAAAGCGTTCTTCTGTTAGAAAAGTAACGGTAAATGGTGTCGAAATAGAAGAATTAAATCAAAAAGTAGAAGTATTTAAAGATCACTTTGCCACTGTATATCAAAGTTCACCACCAAATAGGAATATTTCAGAAATAGATGAAACTATCAATGAAAAAATTTCACAAGCTCCAACATCAATAATATTTGACGATGATTCAACTGCATTGAATAATCATGGCAACTTAAAATTTACAAACTTAAATAATATTTTAGATATCTCTAAATCAGTAAATAATAAGAAATCTAGTGGCTTGGACAATATATCAAATTATTTGATAAGAAAATTCCCGATTAAAGCCCTAGAATACCTAACTATACTTTTCAACAATTGTTTAAATAATAGTTATTTTCCTAATGTTTGGAAAATAGCAAAAATTGTTCCAATTCCAAAAAATAAAGATAATAACGATATAAATAACTTTAGACCAATTTCATTACTTTCTAATCTGGGAAAGCTATTTGAGAGAATTATACGAAATAAAATGAATACAGGCTTAAATGAAGAGTATATTCCTCAAAGTCAGTTTGGCTTTAAGAAGGGTAATTCTACTGTACATGCTCTTTTAAAATTCCATACGGATGTAGTACAACATTTGAGAAATGGTCAGTGCACTGTCGCAGTTTCGCTTGATATTGAAAAAGCATTTGATAAAGCATATCAAAACGGCATACTATACAAAATGATTCAGATCGGTTTTGATGCGTCAACAGTTAAACTTTTTCAAAGCTTTTTCGATGGCAGGAGATTCTGCGTCCAGGTTGACAATGTTTCATCCTCTCATGGTGATGTTTTTTGTGGTGTTCCGCAGGGCTCTGTATTGGCACCTCATTTATATAACATATTTATATATGACTTTCCACATGAATTCGGTAATTCCAAAGGTATACTTTATGCTGACGACTCTTTACTTTATGCTCACAATGAGTCACCAAAAATTGCTCTACAAAATGTTTCTGCACACCTTAAATATGTCGATGAATATTATTCTCATTGGGGAATAAAAATAAACGCCTCGAAGAGTAATGCTATATGCTTAAGAAATGCTTCCGGAAAGTGTAAATATACTGTTGTTCCGGAGAGCAAAAATTTGAAATTAAAATTAAATGGTTCTGAAATCATATTTAAGGACAATATAAAATACCTAGGAGTAAACTTTAGTAAGCTTTTAAAGTTCAACAAGCATGTTGTATATAATTTGGAGAA
Organism: Bellardia pandia; assembly: GCA_916048285.2. Taxonomy (NCBI): domain Eukaryota; kingdom Metazoa; phylum Arthropoda; class Insecta; order Diptera; family Calliphoridae; genus Bellardia; species Bellardia pandia. The sequence continues at coordinate 95,284,836 of OU696533.1, read as the reverse complement.
GGCTAATCGGGTTAAAGGTGCCTTTTCAAAACTATTTAATAGTAGAGCTTTGCCAATTACGACTAAATTGCTTTTATATAAAGTAAGTATTAGACCAATACTTTTATATGCATTTCCAATATGGTTTAGCATTTCAAAAACAATAATGAGGAAAATGGAAATATTTGAACGACACATTTTAAGAAAATGCATAAGTAAGAATTTTAAAACTTATAATAAAAGGTTTTCAAATAAATTTATTTATGAGAAGGCCAAAATATCTCCAATTTCCTTTTATGCTCTACATTTGATGAAATGTTTTGTTGAAAGACTGTCTTTCTTCGAAGGCAATATAATGCAAGAGATTTTGTCAAACGAGCAAGGAATTAGTTGGTCAAACACTAATTACCTTTCCACGGTTGGAATTTTATATGAACAACACAATAATTTTCCTGGTGAAAACTTTTACTCATGTACAACTCCTGGAATACACAGGGGGTAAATTTGTTATTTTTATTTAGTTTTATTATTTTTGTATTAAATTAATTTTAAGATTTAGTTTTAAGGTTTTTTAGTTTTAAGTTTATTAAGGTAGATATAACTCTGCAAGCATAGCTAAATGTCGGGAGCAAACATTGTTACATTCAATTTACTAATTACAAATTAATTTTTTCATATAATTAAGTTTTCTTTACTTTTGATATGCCTGTCGCATAACCAAATAAATATTGATGTAATTAAAATAATACGCTATAGTTTTAAGTTTTCTTATAATTAATGTTTGTAAATCTTAAATTATGAAAAAAAAGAAGTCTCAATAAAGTTAACTAACTAACTAACTAACATGTACAGCCTTTAGCTATGCTATATTCTAATACATATAAATCAAAGCGCTATTATAAAAAAACTAGAAACATGCTTAAATTAAAAATAAAAAATTGCAAACGGAATTTGCAGGTGTTGAAAAAAACCTTGACACACACACTTTATGCACAAATTTAATAAAGCAAATTAAAGCATAACTAACTCTAGTTAAAAAACTAGGCTACATACAAACAAAAACTAGCCTACTTTTAGGAGTTAAATAGCTAATAATTTTAAATCACGCTATTTATTTGTATCTAATTCTTCATTATTTGCCTATAAACAATTGCGGTTTGGCTCAATTATAATTTAAATAACTAATAATTACTAATCTCTATTTAAAACACTAATGAAAACTCAACAAATTGTTTACAAAACAAACAAAAAATTCATACATACATAACTAGAAATTTTTATTAATATACAATTTTTAATTGTATAATTGTGGCAAAAAATGTTTTTATCCTTTGATTTAATTTAATTTATTATGTATATTTGTACATAATTGTAACAAATATCGTGTGTCCAACCAACAACAATTATGTAATTTATTTTAATTTTATTCATTGTTAAGTATTAATTTTAAACTAATTAAATTAGTTATTTGCTTTAAAGGCAGTGAAACAAAAAATAATATAATAATAATACTAAAAAAAATGTTTTTTTTACAAAAATTTTTATTGGACAATATATGAAATAATAAATTTATACAATAACACAAAAAATTAAATAATTTAAATTTAAATAATTGAGTAAATCCTAGTTTTTGTTAAATTGTAAAATTTTTGAAACTTGATTGAAAATCATGCCTATTTTAGGGGTGAAAAAACATGAATATACATATATAAATTACCAAATATTAGCTAACATATTAAAGCAGGGATATTCAATTGAAATATGCCTAAACAATGTACATATATCAAATATAAACTGAGTGCCGTGATAGACTAGTTGATAGAAGGCTAGTCTAGCATTCTAAGGGTTGACGTTTCAGTTCCCAACAGAAACATTGTTTTCATTAAAAGTGAACTTCGCCACGTATAAAGTATAAAAAGTATAAAAGTTATAAAAGTTATAAAAAGTATCAAAAGTATAAAGTACCAAAACTATAAAGCATAAAGTATAAAAATTATAAAGTATGTATAAGATATGAAAGTATAAAGTATAAAAACTATAAAGTATCAAAATTATAAAAAGCTAATTTATACTTTATGTACTTTATGCTTTTTAAGCATAAAGTATAAAGTAAATGTATAAGATATAAAAAGTATAAAATTTAAAAAGCAAAACGTACAAAAAGTATAAAGTATAAAAGCTATAAAGTATAATAATTATAAAAAGTTACTTTATGCTTAAAAAGCTTAAAGTACAAAAAGTATAAATTATAAGATATAAAAAGTATAAAGTATTAAAACTATAAATTAAAAAAATCTAATTTATACTTTTTGTACTTTATGCTTAAAAAACATAACGTATAAAGTATAAATAATATAAGATATAAAAAGTAAAAAACTAAAAAGTATAAACAATTAAAAAGCATAAAGTAAAAAAAGCATAACGTATAAAAAGTATAAAGTATGTATACAAATTATAAAAAGCTACTTTATGCTTAAAAAGCATTAAGTACAAAAAATATAAAGTATAAGATATAAAAAGAATAAAAAGTATAAAGTATAAATGAAATAATAATAATAGTTAAAATACTATGAATTTCGGCTATAATCTAAATTTGCAAATAAATGATGGTTACATATTAGAGTGGGTTCATCACACGCTGTGACTTTTTCCTGCGAGATTTCTCTTGCGACTCGAGTTTATAGATGAAACGTGTAGTTGAGAGTACGGGGCATCTAGTGTCGCAGGTATTGCGAAACAAAGCGACAAATTTGACATTTCTATTTTGCATCTTCTATTCTCTTATATTATTTTCATTTCATTTACCAGCAGTGTTGCCAGTGTTGTTACTTTACGAATACCATGTACTTAAAATACATGTCACAAACATTCAAATATTCGCCTTGTAAAGCTCCTAGACCATAAAATAAAAACTACTGTATGTAAAAATATATTATTACACATATTTTTCATAAATTTCCAAAACTAAAAACTAGGTCCTATATGGCAACACATCTGCGAATAAGCGAAATAGAAAAAAAGTAACAATTTAATGTCAAAATGTCACAAGAATGGTGCAACAAATGTTTCATCATGTGAACAGACGATGAATTTAGAATGAATACCAAAAGAGTCGCGGCGATAAATCGCAGCGTGTGAACCTACTCTTAGTGATTATTTAATAAATCTCAAATTGTGTCACCCTTTGCTTTTCTTTCCTTGATGTATTGCATAATTTTAGGCTTTTTTCTCTAAATTAAATTGTTTAACCAATAACGACATACATATTTTTAAAACTCCTGTTTTTTTTTACTGTTCCTTAAAACCTCATAAACCAAAACGCATCAAAATGAAAAAACTTTAGCCATTCGGCCATAGGGTTTCTCCCAGAAATAAACATGAAATAAAGTTTTCAGCAACAGCCACACTAACAACACTCATTCATGACAGACAGACTGTTTTCGTTGTAGATTTTCTTGTTGTATTCTTTGCGTTAGCTATTTTTTGTGCCTTTTTGTTTGTTTTCGCCACTGTATGCGGTTGCATATTATTTTGAGAAATGGTAGAGTAATAAATAAATTAATTTGGCTAGTTGTTGCCAAGAAAATTTCGACCATTTTTACAACCACAAATACCGCTGTAACCAAAGAACATTGGTTAGAAACACTACGAGTAGTATTCAACACCATGGACAATTTACAACGGCAAAAAAAACTGATGCCAAGGAAAAAAATAAAAACATCTATCTCACACAAAATAAGGAAAATGGAAAAACTTTTTTACTTTTGTGTTTTTCGTTTTTAGTTTAATATTTTTTTTACTACTTCTTTTTATGGGCAAAAGTAATTTTATGTTTTTTTTTCGATTTTTTTTTTGAAAGAAAACGAAATGGTAATGATGACTGTAACAATTTCTTGAACTTTTACGCCCGAAAAGAATTTCTTACTTTTTTTTGGAAGTATATGTTTGGTATTTTTTGCGTCTGCTGAAAACTTTAGCAAACTTTAATTGTTTTTTCCAGGATTCTTTAGAAATGAACTATTTGAAAGTTATATTTACAGTTTATAACTAACTACTATGGCTAATATTTATGCAAACGAAATGCAAAAATAGGGGAAGTTTTATGCAATGAAAGAAGAAATACCATAATAATTTACAGTTGTAAATCTTTTGTTAAAATTACAAAAGTTAAAAACGTCTAAGCATATAGTTATTACTTATAAGAATAAATCCATGTAATTTAAATTTTGCGGATAAAAAAGGGAATAAATAAAAAAGTATTAGTTTAAAAAGAAACATTTGAAATATTAACAATTTCAGCTTTAATATAAAAGCATAATAGGTTTCTCATTTTGTTGTGTAATTTCTACAACATTACAGAAGTCCCTTTGTTGGGCATACTAAAACATGGTCGGCACAAGGAGAACGAGTTAATAAGAATAATTTGTAATAAATAACCCCCTGGCCCACGATGTCGAATGATAACGTTCGCTTAGATAAGGCTTAAGACACAAACTTTTTGTCGTATCTATTTTTTACTCAATCAAGTTTGTTTATTCCACCATCAAGTTTGTGTCTTAAGTCTTCTCTAAGCGAACGTTATCGTTCGACATCGTGGGCCAGGGGATAAATCAAGCTTCTGTTTGTGTTTTGAATACAGCATAATTATTTTGTTTATCATGTTTAATCTTCGCTTGCATTCCTGTAGTGTGCTCCAGAATTATTGTGACTGCCGACCACTGGTCAATAGACAGACAACTAAATAAATAAATACAAATTGTGTATTTATTTCTAATCTAAAGCCATAATTATATTTGCTTTTTTTTGTAGCCTTTTTAAATTATCTTTTCAAAATAATTTCATAAAAATTATCTATTGATTTATTTTAAAACAGGCTAATACTATATCAATACAAACATATAAATGTATGTGTGTTCACACAAACATTGTATAACATTAATTAAAAACCTCAATAAATAATTTGTAGCTAAAATAAAAACAAAAAATTTCCAATTATATTGAAACGCACATTCGTACAAAATGAAATTAATATATACTAATTTTAAATAGAAAAAAACTAAACCAAAAATTAAACAAATAAATCCTCTAATAATTTGAGCACATTCATTTGAGATTTGTACTCAAAACGAAGCCAGAAAAAAGTGCATGTTTCAGCTATATATACAAAAGGGTAAAATAAAACTAAACAAAATTGGTGTGAAAATAATATTTTAATTTTTCAACAATCAGAGATTTTAAACAGGTTTTTAAATTTTAAATAAATTAAACTTTTTTGTAATTTTTTATTTCAATTTGCCCACTGTTTAGGAATTTTCGTTAATATTTTTGTTTGAATAAACAATACTTTTTTACTTTTATACTTTTATACTTTAATACTTTTATACTTTTGTACTTTTTTACTTTTATACCTTTATACTTTTATACCATTATAGTTTTATACTCTCATATTTTTATACATTTATTCTTATATACCTTTCTACATTTATACGTTTATACTTTTATATCATTATACTTTATATTTTTATACATTTATACTTTTATACCTTTATATATTTATACCTTTATACTTTTATATTTTTATTTTACTTTTATACCTTTATACCTTTATTCTTTTAACCTTATATACCGTTATACTTTTATACATTTATATTTTTATACTTCTATATTTTTATACTTTTATATTTTTATACATTTATACTCTTACACCTTCATACTTTTATACCTTTATACTTTTATACACTTATATTTTTATACATTTATACTTTTATACCTTTATACATTTATACCTTTATACTTTTACATCATTATACTTTTATTCTTTTATACCTTTATACATTTATACCTTTATTCTTTTAACCTTATATACCTTTATTCTTTTATACATTTATATTTTTATACATTTATATTTTTATACTTTTATATTTTTATACATTTAAACTCTTACACCTTAATACTTTTATACGTTTATACTTTTATACCTTTATAATTTTATACCATTATACTTTTATACTTTATACTTTTTGCAGGTTCTCTGTCGCCAATCGAACCCTCTTCTCTTTTACTTATGGACAAGTTCATTATTAATTAATCTATCTATACATGCAATAAGTTTCTGATAAAAAAGTATCACGCCTATCGTGAATAAAAATTCCACATTAAATTTGTTCCCTTTTATTTTTTTAACATTGAATTTTATTAGGAAAAATGTGAAAAGGGAACAAATTTCATGTGGAATTTTTATTCACGATAGGGGTGTATATGAAATACTTTAATGTTAAAATTATTGTCTATTGTCAGGATCACACACTAATAAATAATATTTTAAGTGCAAAGTCTATTCACAAGTTTTAATACAATAAATTTGTCCAAAATAAACGAAAGCATTAAATCCATGAATTATTCAAATATTTTATAGATATTTCACCTTAATATAGACAATAGTAAAATTTCATAAAATTATTTTTCTTGCTGTAGATTAAAATTCAATTGTTGACAACTTAAGAACTATTTTCATTTAGTTTAGAAAAACAATTTGTGTTATGCTAACACCTTTTTATTAGTAAAAATCTTTGAATTTTATAACTTATTTATGAGATTTAAAAAATAAACTAAAAACAAACTAAGAAATACAATTTTCTTGTCACATTTTAAATTTTGCTGTGTTAATAATAGAGTGTGGAATAAAAAAACAGGAAGGAAATTATGAAAAGATAAATTGAAAAAAGTGCTTTTAAGTTGCAATTAAAAAATTTTGGAAGGAAATTTAAATTTTTTTAAAGAAATTGTAGAGTTGAATTGGAGAAGAAATTATTTATTATTTATAAATAACTATATTTGTAGTAAGGTTAAGGAGTTTTAAGGATTTGGCTAAATATGTTGCCTAATTTTAGGCTGGGTTTTCTAGAGTTTTAAGCTAACATGTTCTATTAGTTTTATAATTATACGATTAAAATTATTACTCACATTTATATGCGTCCTAAACAAAGGTTTTATTACGTTTACTATTTTTTTTTTTTTCTTAAAAAGATTGTTGTGCCTTTAAGTAGGCTATAATTTAAGTTGCATATCATTTTACATATTACATGAAAAATTCCTCTGTACAATTCTAAACTTTATAGACTTTAAGTATTGTTTTTGTTTAGTTGTTTTTTGTATCTAAGTTTTTCGAAAAGTTTATTTTTGTTACAAAACTTCCCCCTGTAAGTATGCTTCGTCTTTTTTTGTAACTTGTTTTGTTTAGATATTTTATGGAAAACCTACTTGTTTTCGTTACAAATAAACTTCAAGATCTGGTGTATTATTTTTTCACTTTTTTTGTAACAAACTTAGTACATATTATAATCTAAATAAAACAACAATTTTTATTTACGACAATCTTGGCAAAAGTTATTTCAGCAAAGTTTGTAGTGTTTTTTCTGTTATGAGGTGTGTGTTTGCCCCCACAAATATATGGCAAAAATAAATATATTTCGCAAAAGGCTGGCAAAAGAATAATGTCTATATCTCACTATATAGATTTGTATAAAAATTTAGTTTTTTTTTTGTTTCTTTTGCTATTTAGTAGAGCAACGAATGTGGTATTCCTTTGGGAGAAATGAAAACAAAAGTTGTAGAAATTTGAAAAAAAAAATTAAGAAAGTTGTGTATGATTATTTTTTTGGAAACAAAACAAGAAAATTGTTTGGTAAAACTCTTAAAAAATCTAACATTTACGTGACTTAAATTTCACTTAGCAAATATAAGGCCAAACTTTTGTAAAGGTTGAAGAGAGGAGTTGTTAGGCCTTTTATTTTTTATTATGTTTATTGAAATATGTGTTTGCTACAATTGAAATGTAATTTGTTAAAATGTACATTTAACACAAAGTCTAAAGTTTCTCATGAGTGGAAAAAGACAAATTAAAAATCAAAACAACAAAGAACGCTAACATATGAATGCGTAAAATATGCAAACAAACAGCCAGAGTTTAAAAATATTGTGTACATTAAAGCATAAATTAGAAAGAGATGAAAAAAAGAAGAAATAAAAAATTGGAGGATGCCTTTCACACAACTAGAATTACACATAAAACGTTTTTACATTCATTTGATTTAAATTAATTCAAATTAATTGAAGGTAAACGAATTCAAATTAATTTCGGATTATTAAACTCAATAGCACTATTTCATGTGTATACGGTTTTTGGAACCGTATTTGATTTAATTGCTCAACACCTGAAAAATTTGTTTTACTTAAACACATAGTTGTCTTTTTAAATCCGGTAAAAGTAACAGATGAAACCCTTTGTTAGTTTCAGTGATATAAATTTCTGCGGATGTTAAAACTACAACAACATAGCTTATTTCATTATATATATTGCAACAACAATCTGAGCCTTAGGATGGATGAACTGGTTTGGAAATAGTTTTCATTTGAAATAATTTTTTTTTATTAACAAACACAAACTTTTGGCTTATCTGCAGAATACCAAACTACTTACAATATATTTGTAGAGAAACAACTGTAGCTTTTAATATATTTTGGTTTTGTAGTTTGCAAGTGAGCTTGATTTACAACGACAAACAGAGGGACCTTGGTAAATTGACTTTTTATGCGATCTTCGAGTTTTATATCTTGTTGGAGAGATAATGCTGATGTACTATAAAGATTTCAAATAGTTTTTTAAATAGCAAAATTTGAGTAAAATTTTACAACTTAAAAAATTTTTTTCACACCAATTCTGCCATTCTAGACAGATTCTAGGATCAACAACTGGCCGTTACTGTAAACATTATGAAAGGCCAGTAACTGGTCTTTATTCCACAGTGAAGGGAGCTCACTAACTGGACTTTATTCTAGACAGTCGGAAAGTTCTTTACACAAAGAACTATACGCAATTACAGAGTAAAATGCATAATGATTATAAACTAATTTTGATATTTTTACTCAATAATTAAACAGCTTTAGCTATTTATGGTAAAAGTAATAAAATCATCTTGCTAAAAATAGAATCCAGAAAAAAACCTTGACAAGAATTGCTTGCTTTCATAATTTTCCTTATTTTTTATTCTTTATTATTTATTATTTATTATTCTTTTTAGGCCAAACGAGGAGAGACTTTAATATATTTCTTTTATTTGTTATTTTCAAAGTAGTTAGTAAGGGAATGAGTGAGTCAGTACCTTTTAATATTGTTTCTTGTTGATTTCTTTAGGGGAAACACATGTCTTGTCATGTCAAGGTAATTCAAAACATTCAGAGCTATTTGAGTTGTGACTTTGAAATTATTTTTTTTTGTGCTGCTGTTGTTCTAAAAAAGCTTTTCCTCTCGTTTGTCTGTAACCCCTTTCCCCTTATTCATGTTAGGATGTTTTTTTTAATAGAAAAATAAACATATTTAAGACAGGAAACAGACAACAAAAGTTGACAATATATCAGAGACAAGAAAAAAAAACATAATAAAAAACATTTGTAGACTTTTACTAGGTGTGAATGACTTAAGTCATATTTAAAAAACAATCAACATTTTTTTATTGTTTTGACAACTCCAAATTAGAATTTTCTAAAGAAAACTGTCGTGGAGCACAATCTTATGTTAAATAAAAATGATATTCGAGCATTAGTTCACAAAATTATGTTATGTGAAAAATTTCAACAGTTTACAGAAATTTATTAGAAATTGCAAACTGTAATAAGGTTTTGAAAATTATTATTTTTTTAAATTTTGAAAAATTTAAAATTTGTAAAGTAAAATTTTCCAAAAATTAAAAATTTTTTTTTTCTACAAAAAACCTTTCTACAATCCGTATAATGCTTTAAACTTAAATTAATCGTTTAAAAAAACAAGTTTTACATTATGTTTTGTTAGCTGGACGAAGGTCCTTTATACGTTTTTACAAAAATTATGACAAAAATTTACCTACATTATTTTAATTTATTTTTTGAATATGTATTTTTATTCGACCTTTATTATTTATTTTATTACTAATTTTCCAAATAAAATAAAGTTAAAAAGTTTTTATATTTAAAAGAAAGACCTTAAGCTTGGAAAATTAGTAATAAAATTTATTTTTTGTTTAAAAATCATACAAATCGATTGCGTACAAAAAAATTATAAAGCTAAATATGAGACAACCATGAAACAGATTTCATGATTTTTAAAGTGTATGTGTCATTATCCAAGAATGTAGAAATGTATCTTATATAATTCTAGGTTTATGAAAAGAGTATATTTGCATCCTATAACTTGTTTTTTATTATTTCTCTGTTTCAAATTTAAAATTTGTAAAATTTTTATAAAAAATATTAATAAACTGTTTGCAGTTTTAAAAAAACCATAGTATACTTATAACTATCTTTCTAATGCGATATAAAACACAAAGATCGCATAAATAATATCCAAGTTATGTGCATGCTCTCCTTCAAAGTCGTTTTAGATAAATCCTTTTCTTTGTCGGTGTAAATCAAGTTTACGTAAAAACTGTTTAACCAAAAGTAATGATATTCTTGCAACAGGTTAATAATTGCCCTAGGCGGTTTGTTATTAAAAATCAGCTAGATATATCGGTTTAGTACAAAAAAGTTATAAGGCTAAATATAAGACAACCAAAAAATTTATGTTCTCAATGGAAAGCATTTTCAATCTGGTTTGTTCTATAGCTAAGATTGTAATGATAATAATAATTCTCAAGAGCTAAGACAATGTTGTTGTTTTATTTGTTGTTGTACTAAATGTATGTATTTTCTTGTGAAGGAGAGACTTAAAGAACCAGAATTGAAGTTAGAATTTTAAGGAGATGAGCGGGGGCAGGATTCTAGGATTGAAGCAAGAATTGGATTACTTAGAGAACCACAATGCAAACTAGAATTGGATTAGTTAACCATGATTGAAGCTAGAATTGGATAATTTAGAGAACCAGGATTGAATATAGAATTGGATTACTTAGAGAACGACGATTGAAGTTGGAATTGAAGTATGTACTTAAGGTGGATTCACCCATTTGTTCCGAACAAAAATTTTGTACGGAGAAATTTTTTTTACTGAGAGGTTTTTTTCAGCACGTTGCACCCATTTTGAACTATTTTTCTATAAAGTCAAAGCTGCCATGTGTAAACAAAATATTAGTTTTACAAGTGGTAATAGTGGTTTTTAGGTGTTTGGTTTTTGAAAAATTAAAAACCATTTACAAAATTTTTAATGAATAATTTAATTTCACAAACACACCAGATAGAAATGTAACCTATTGGCAATTAAGTTCATTTTCGTCCAGCCTAAATATAAAATTAAATCAATTCAAGCTGAGAGTTGTTCGCAAAAAATATTTCCTCTCAATCTAAAAGAGAGACGTCAAACTTCATATGAAAAAAAAACTTTGACCGAACAAATATTTTGTGCAGAACGAATGGGTGAATCTACTTTTAGAAAACCACCATTAACGCTAGAATTCGATGACTTAGAGAATCACGATTACAGCTAATATTTGACTACTTAAAGAACTGTGATTGAAGCGTGAATTTTTTACCGCACGATTTAAGCTTGAATTTGATTTTACAGAGAACTATGATTGAAGCTAAAAGCACTATTGACACTGTAATTTCACTTTATTGAGGATTAGGATTAAAGTTAGAATGTGTGATTGTCTTTTACTCAATTTTAAAGTCAAAACTATTAAATCATATTTTTTAAGTTGTTATTTATCATTTCTGTATCATTAAATTTTCCTTTATTTTTCTGCTCAGTCTTTAAACTCTGCTGAAAACTTGCTATAACTATTTATGATTTTCCTTTTTTTTACAAATCTTCTATCCTACACCCAATGCTCCTCTTAAGCTGACTCCTTTTGCTAAGTATGTTGCTAGTAAGAGTATCTTAACGAGCATGTTTCTGGAATTCAAGTACTTTTCTTTATGCTATGTTGTACTTTAACTCAGGCATAACAAGTTTTGGCCCGGCAAACCTTATGCTTGCTACGAAATACCGCTTTAGCTTTAAGTGCGAAAAGTGTTCGTGCTCAAGGACGTTAAGGATGTTGTAGTACTCCCACACTACTATTGGTTGTTGTTTAACTTGTGGTGTTATATTTCATGCCACCAGCCACCTCAATATTTTTAAAGTACATTAAACTTCTAGCATACCTTTCATATTCTTGTACATATGTATGTACCTACATGAATATCTGTAATTTTTTTTCTTGCTACGCATCTTGAATTTATGAGCAGTGAATAAGTTGCACAGTATAAGATGTGGTCTTGTAAATTTTTTCCACCAACCCTCTTTATATTTCACTACTTTTGCTCACGTTTCATTAGACTGTGATAACTAGTTTTCGTTTTTTCTTCTTCTATTGGGTTTTTTCTAGTCTTATCAGTAGAGTGAGTAGAAGTTTAGGGCAAGGCTGTGAGATTAGAGGAGATGAAATTAATGCTAGTTAACAGGAAATGATGAATATTGATTGTAATGAGTTTAAGGGAAAATTAAGGAGAGGAGCGGGGGGCAGGATCCTAAGATTTTCTACAGATATATAGAGCGTGTAATGAATAGTAATATTTTATTTAAATTTTTAGAAAACTTATTTAAAAATTTGCAAGAAAATAAGTTACAACAAAATGGTGTGTGATTTTGTGAGTAAAGTAAAACAAATGTTAACAAAATCCTTTTAAAAAAGTTACAAAACATATCTAGCATACTATGGTCTATCTTGGGTAGTCAACAAACCTACTGCTTAATTCACTACTTTTAATAAGTAGAGCTTAGAGAAATTGTAAAATTTTGAGAAATCTTTCTTACAAATACATTTTCAGGCCATTTATCTTACCATAAACACATAAATCTTGCTTATCTAATGCTGCCTACTCTAAGGAGTTTTATTATTTTCTACCATTACTTAATTTCTGCCATAAATCTAGATAATTAAAATCTGGGAATATTTTTTACAAAATGAACTCATACGCAAGTGTTTCTTTGTAGTTTAGTTTTTGTTTCTTTGCTCTGTTTAGATTAATTAATTACAAGTTGTTTTTGAAGACAACAAATTGTTAGTAATTAAGATGATTAGTTTCTCTATATGGAAAATGTTGAGAATATTAATAGAAAATGCAAATAATTTCTGTTACCAACAGAAACAAATAATAGGTCTCAATAAATTAATGGAGCATTTAAGCAACAAAGGTGAAATAACAAAAACAGAACTCTGCGTATTTGGGCAGCGTAATTAATTTATTATAAAAAAACTAAGGTCTACTTTAAGGCTGACATGTAAAAGGAAAAAATAAAGCTTATTTACATAAAGCTAGAATTCTTTAAACAACAATCAGCTTACAAATTAATTATAAAAAATATTCAAACATAAATTTTATTTTCCTAACTTAATTTTATTCATTCATTAGATTTGAAATATTTTATATTTTTTTTTAACTATTCAATCAATTATCTTTTTTTTTGTGGTTATTTTTTATATTATGACATTTTCTGTTTTCTGAGTAAATCATGCCTTTTACTAAATCGTTGGTTACACTAAACAACCCTATACCCTTCATTTTATTACTTAATTAACCATTGATTCTATTTTAATTAAAATTTAAAGCATACTTACTTCAGTTTATGCTCATTAAAAACATTTATTAAGCATTTTTATTAGCTCCAGCATATAATTTAACTAATTAAACTTATATTTTACATGTTTTACATAAGCAGGAGCTGTTTGAACATTTTGTGTAGCATAACATTAGGCTGCTCATAAACAGCAAACATTAATGGTAAGCACTGCAAAAAGTGTTATAAAATTTAACAGTTTTGCTTTAATCACAGGCTAATGAATGTTAGTATTTAAAATTTAAGCCATTAAGTAAAGAATTAAATGTTTTTGGAAGGCCACTAGCTGGAAATGGCATACAAATTTTAAAATTTAATTTGAAAGGAGGATGAAGTTAAAGATGAATTTAATAGAGGACTACGATTGAAAACAGAATTTGTCCTTATAAAGAACTACAATTGAAGCTGAAATCTGTTCTTATAGAGAACTACATGTGAAGCTATTATTAGACTTCAGAGAGATCAACAATTGAAGCTAGCATTTGACTTTTAAAGGCTTTTGGTCTAGAATTGTAGCAAAAATGTTGCTTATGGCTTTAAATTTGTTTATAAAACTGTTTACAAACTTCAATTTTCTTTAGTCTTCAATAAAGTATTGAGTTTTATTTAAAAACTCTAAAACATAGTTGTATGTTCTACATATTTTAATTTTAGCTTTTATTTGTTGCCTACCACCAGACGGTTCTGAAATGAACAAAAGTTTGAACTAGTTCTGGTTAGTATTTCTTTTTTTTTCATTTATAATAAATATGTCGAACACGATTTCTTAGCCCAATTAAAGGTAGTAGTTGTATAACAAAACAATTTTATATAACAACAATGTTCTGGTAACATATTTTTAGCTTCAACGCACACAACTATACTTTACCAAACAAAAACAAAAAATATAACAAATTCTGTAGCATATATTCAGGCTAAAAATGTATTGAAAATTAAAAATGTGGCCTAGTTAAAATATTATTTAGATTGTTGCAAATGAAATGTTTAAACAAAATTAAATTTCTTGTCCATATATTTGTTTAAAGAGCGTTGTTACTTATGTTTTTTTGTTTGACTTGTCAATTATTTGCAAGAGTTGTAGTATTATTATTATTATTGTTATTATGCTTACTTAGGTTTATATTGTTACATATTTTTACATTACGAATTTGATGGCTTACATTGTGTGGCTGGGAATACTAAGAAAATGTCTTAAAACGGAAAAAATAGCACGAGCAAATGTATGAAATAACATTCATGCAAGGAAAAAACGTACGTGTCTTACAATACTTTGCTGTATTTGTTTATTTAGAGACGCAATCTACCCTACAACATACCGGATTATAAAAAGGCAGAAAAAGGACACATTAATACATACTTGCATGCAAACTGTATTGTACTCACACTCGTTCTCATTGTACTGCCACATTATAGAATTCTACATGTACTACATTTGCATGATTCGGAACCATAAATATAAGTCTTGGTAAAGCAAAAATAAAATAAATTTATTTATATAAATTCCTCACACATTTTACAGCCTTGTTAGTCTTTTTGTTATTAAAAAGTTTTGCTAAAAATTCCAGCAAAATATAATTCTTCAAGTTTAGCTTAACTTGGGTAAAGAATTAAGGTTAGTAAAGGAATTTAAATAATATAGAAATGGAACATATTTGTTACCCCGTAAAATATCACCTTAAGATATGCAGTAATTTCCACAAATTTAATGTTCATTTTTAAAGACTGATTTTCTATAGAAAATTGTCTGTGTGTAAAGACAGACTTTCTGTATAGAAAATTGTCTGTGTGTAAAGACAGATTTTCAATAGAAACCTCTCTCTGTATAAAATGAGATTTTCTATAGAAAATTATCTCTAAATAGAAAATTGTTTCTATGTAAAGGCAGAATTTCTGTATAGAAAAATGTCTGAGAAAATCCTCTCTCTGTATAAAAAGTAATTTTCTATAGAAGTCTCTGTATAAAGTAAGATTTTCTCTAGAAAATTTTCTTTGTATAAAGAGAGATTTTCTATAGAAAATTGTCTATGTATAAAAAGAGATTTTATGTATAGAAAAATGTCTGAGAAAATCCTCTCTCTGTATAAAAAGTAATTTTCTATAGAAGTCTCTGTATAAAGTAAGATTTTCTCTAGAAAATTTTCTTTGTATAAAGAGAGATTTTCTATAGAAAATTGTCTATGTATAAAAAGAGATTTTCTATAGAAAATTGTATGTGTGTAAAGACAGACTTTCTGTATAGAAAATTTTCTTTCTATAGAAACTTCTGTCTCTGTATAAAAAGAGATTTTCTATTGAAAATTTTCTCTGTATAAAGAAAGATTTTCTATAGAAAATTGATTTTGTATAAAGAGAGAATATTGTCGTTGTATAAAGAGAGATTTTCTATAGAAAATTGTTTCTGTATAAAGAGAGATTTTCTATAGAAATTTGTCTCTGTATAAAGAGAGATTTTCTATAGAAATTGTCTCTACATAAGGAGAGATTAAAGCTTTTCTTTGTGTCGCTCATACATAAAGCTTTTGTTTGTGTCCCTCATACCTTTGTTTCCTTTTCTCAATTTATTGCTTCACATGATTTTTCTTTTCCTTAGTCATTCAGCCTGCGTAATCTTGAAAAATTTTTAATCCATAAAGTAGCTGAAAAACGAATTTCATTTCTTTTTTACACAATGTTGTTAATTTTTCACATGTTTTTGCATAAGATATACATATACAGTAACATTGAAAATGTGTATTTATAAAGGAAAACATATTAACAAAAAAAAAAAAAAAAACTAAGAAAACCAAGAAAACTACAAGATGAAATAGTTGTAATTCTGTTGGAAAGAGAAAATCCTTCAATTGTGTTTTAGATGAACATGATGAGAAAAAAACACAAGATTTATTTCAGTATTAAATGCAACACATTTAATAAAACACCTTTATATAGATCTACAGACACATACTTCCTCTTTTTTGTATAAAGAAATATGTATATAAAATGTGTTTGTTTTTTGTTTTTATTTTATCCTTGTTGTTGTTTTTTATTGTTGCTTTAAGGTGTGTGCTAAAATGAGTTTGGTAAAAAAGACTGTGTATATGAAACTGTTTGTATTTAATGTGTGAAAAGAAGGTGATTTAGTATAATCATTACACTTGAAAAATATTTATGGTATATGTATTTAGTTGCGGCTATAAATATTTATAAAGCCAGCAACTAAAAGTATGCTATAGTTTTTGTTTATTTATTTTCTTAGACATTATTGCATAAAGACAATTTTCTATAGAAACTTGTCTTTAGCGATAAATTTTCTATGGATACGTGTCTTTATGGGACAGTTTTCCATAGAAAATTGTCTGTTACAGATATGGAAACTTGTCTTTAACAAACAATTTTCTATGGAGACAATTGGAGACTTGTC
Organism: Bellardia pandia; assembly: GCA_916048285.2. Taxonomy (NCBI): domain Eukaryota; kingdom Metazoa; phylum Arthropoda; class Insecta; order Diptera; family Calliphoridae; genus Bellardia; species Bellardia pandia. The sequence goes on along the minus strand of OU696533.1, from coordinate 95,267,887 downwards.
TATAGAAATTTTTCTTTGTTACAAAATTTTCTATAGAAAAATTATGAAATTTAAATTGCATTTGTTTTTCTTTAAGTGTTTGTATTACACTTAAGTTTTTTGCCTTATTTCCTGGAGTATTTAATGAATGCTTGATTGCAGCTTTACATCTATCAAAATTATATACAAAAAAATATACAAAACAATTATACTACGTCATACGCATACAAATATACATATATAGTATATATTAATTTCTACTTACAAACACCAACAAAAGCCTACATGCCTATTCATTCATGTATCATAAGTAAATTTGTGTGTTAGCTTAAATTGAAAATCTGTATTTATCCCAGTTTTATTTAGGTATCACAATTGTTTTATTTCATATAAAAAACGAAACTAAAAAAAACCTTAAATGAAATTGTAAAAATCCTTAATCCCCCTAACATAGCTACTCTTAAGTATTTACATATTTATTTGTAATTTCTAACTTTACTTATGTAAATATATTGTATTTTACTAAACAATATTATTGTTAAACTCTAGTTTTTTGTCTTACATATCCTGCCATACTCTACCTACATTCATAGAAAACACTTAACATTTTGTTTATTTAATATTACAAACTTAGTTTTTTCTGTAGTCAGACAGATTTTGTGTATTTACATAAATTTTAATTTGTAAACTACACACAAATTATATTTACAATTTACAAATACAAGTTTCTAGTCCTTGTTTAGGGTTTGTTGTTTTCTAGGAAAGACTACGTAAGATATTTGGCAGCAATGACTAAAAAGTACTTTTTTCTTTAGACACAGACAATATAGAAATAGAAAATTTGTCTTAATTAGACAATTTTCTATAAGAAATTTATCTTTGTCAAATAAAGCTTAAAAACTAAATTTTTAAAAAATGTTTAAGAAAAAATTAATTCATTTCCTCTTATTCCATTGCTACATACTACGCAAAATTATATTACAACACGTACTTAAGGCTCTTCTTTAATAATAAAACAATATTTTTAATCTTCCACTTACTCTAAAAAATCCTTGCGAATATCCTTTTATGTTAAAATTTTTAAAATATTGAAAGATTTCGTTACTTGTTATTCTAAGTCTTAGCACAACTCGTTTAAAAAGCGGCACATTTGATATAACTCAATTTTTTTATATATTACCAACATTTAAATGTCCTTATAAATATCTTTTGCAAACAATTTTAAATCTTTGTAAACTTTATCAATAATTATGTTTACCTGCTTATTAAAAAAAATTTAATTTTTAAAAAAATTTTAAAACAAAATTAATTTATTTTGCCTTATCCTGTTGCTAAATACTACTCAATATTATATTACAACTCGTATAAAAGTCTCTTCTTTAATTATAAATCAGTATTTTTACTCTGCCAATTACCATTAAAAATCATTGAGAATATCCTTTTTGTTAATATTTTAAAAATATTATAAAGTTACGCTAAATATTAAAACAAATGATGGCACAACTCGTGTTAAAGGTTCTACTTTTGATAGAATTGCATATTTTTAAGTTATTATCATGTTTTAAAAATCCGTAAGTGTATCCTTTTGTAGAAAAAAATTTTGAAACTATTGTAAAATTTAACAAAAATTAAAATTTTCGTAAACAACAAATTAACTGAAGAGGACAATTTTTAAGTTTTGTTAAAAAAATATGTTAGATGAAAAAAGGATATTACAGCATTATATAAAAAAATTATGTTACAACAAAAATTTTAACAAATTACAGAATTTCATTAGAAACAAAAAAAAAAAAAAACACCTGAAAATCTGTCGCCAGGTTGTATATTACTTTAAACTTTAATAATTAGTTAAAAAAAATAAGTCTTATATTATAGTTTTTTAGTTGCACGAAGGTCCTTTTTTAAATTTTTGAAAAAAAATTTTAATATCAAAATTTTTAACAGTAGTATTAGAAAATGCAACTTGTAATAAGGTTTTGAATATTTTTTTTTAAATTTCCAAAAATTTTAAATTTGTAAAAAAAACAAATTTGTTTGTAATTTTTTCAATAAAAACCTGTCTACAGGTTGTATATTACTTTAAGCTTTAATAACTAGTTAAAAAAACAAAGTTTAATATTATATTTTTTTAGCTGCACGAAGGTCCTTTTTTAAATTTGTTGATAAAATAAATTAAAAATAGTTTTTATTTATTTAGCTTATATTTTTTGAGTGTTTTCATTCACTGGTGAGAAGGTTTTGAAAAAAGCAGTAGAATTTTTTGAAATGAAAATTATATTTTATCCGTATTTGCTTTTCAAGAAATATTTCTTTAAGAATTCGTTTCAAAAATTTGGTTTTCTATTATATTTTGTTAGCTACATGAATGTTCTTTTTTTTTGTTTGAGTAAAAGTTCACCAAAGTATTTTAATTGATTTGTTTACTCTTAATTCATTAATTGTAAAAAAAAAAATTAAAAATTATTAATTTAAAATTATATTATTAAAGTTTTTTGCTAATCCTTGAACATTTTTTTGTTAGAAAATGATATAACAAGTTGTTAATTTAGCTAGGCTTTGTAAGTAATCACGAAATTTTTGGTATATAGCTAAAATAAAACGTTCGTTGAATGTCCTTTTTTCAAAATTTAAATATCTAACATTTTTTATATTAATATTAATATTCTGTCTCATCAAAAAAACCTTAAATTATTCAGGCCTTATGGCACAAAATTTAAAACCATTTGAACTAAAATGTTTAAAGTTTCTTAATTGTTCTAATTAAGGTAATATTCAGCTTTGTTTTGAGACTACTAAAATATTAGTTTGACTCCTAGATTATTACGTATCACATGTTACAAATAATTGACCAAACTTAGCATACTTTAAGCCCTTCTATAGCTCTTACATTATAAAATAAATACAACTACATTATAATATTTAAAGAATTTTGTTGTTTTGTTTGGAATACAGGTAATTTCATTTAATATTTATAAACACATCTCTTTAAATACATATTTGTAAATCTATGTATATGTGCAAATGGGGGATTGTTAATGGAATTTGTTTTTTACCTTCATTTCATTTCTAACTAACAATGAAATTGATATTTTAAGTAAGTGTATAGCATGAGGTTTACACATCTGACAACAGAGTTCTTTGTTTATATATAGCTACATATATAGCGAAGGATAAAGGAAATTTGTAAGAATTTTTGTGGAAAGAGTAAAGACGTAAGGTGTTAAATGTTAAATAATATTGTTGAAGGGAATATTGTGAAAGCAAAGTTTGTTTTTTGTGTTGTTGTGTGCAGCAATAAATAAGCTTATAATATTTTACTGATGTTGAGATTGTCTTTGACATTTTCTATACTCATTCAAAGTTTTTGTTACTTGTTTAAGGTAACAAGAAAAACCAAAATGAACACGTAAATCAAGTGTTACTTGTTATTGCTCAGAATATGTTAAGTCATAGATGAGATTTTAAGAAAATTAGTAAAGATTTATGTTATTATGTTGTTTTTTTTTTTTTTGAAAAGGCCAATAAATTGATTTTTGATCTTTTTATAGAAACAAAACATTAAAGCCTCTTTAATTAATAAATATACAAAATTTTAAATATTCCATAAGATTTTTAAAATTTTGAAAAAAAGACCTGCATCCATCAGGCGATTTTAAGTATGTACTTAAATGTTTTTATTTTTTTTTACAAAACTAAGCCAAATTAAGAACTTGTTATACAATTTTCCAACAAAAATAGTTCAAGGATTAAAACAAAATTTTAAAATTTTGTGTTTCAATTAAGAATAATAACATTATTAGTTTAAACACAAAATAAATTAAAATAATGTGGGTAAATTTTTGTCGTAATTTTTGTAAAAACGTAAAAAGGACCTTCGTCCAGCTAACAAAATATAATGTAAAACTTGTTTTTTTAAACGATTTATTTAAGTTTAAAGTATTATACGGATTGTAGAAAGGTTTTTTGTAAAAAAAAGTTTTTTTTTTAATTTTTGGAAAATTTTTTTTTTACAAATTTAAAATTTTTGAAAATTTAAAAAAAGTAATAATATTCAAAACCTTATTACAGTTTGAAATTTCTAATAAATTTCTGTAAACTATTAAAATTTTTCATATAACATAATTTTTTGAACTAATGCTCGAATATCCTTTTTTATTTAACATATTTTTTTTTTTGGTAAAACTTAAAGATTGTGCTCCACAGACAGTTTTCTGTAGAAAATTCTAATTTTTGTTAAATTTTACAGCATTTAAAAAAGTTTTGCAAAAAAGGACATACGTTAGAATTCCAAAAAGATGAAAATATATTGAAGTTTTTCAATTATATCCAAAGTAGTGCCTTTAACATGAGTTATTTTATTATTTGAAATAACATTTAGCATAATTTTACAATATTTTGCAAATTTTAACAAAAAAGGATATTCCTAAGGATTTTTAATGGTAGGTGGTAGATTAAAAATTTTGGTTAGTAATTAAAGAAGATCCTTAAATATGACTTGTAATATAATTTTGAGTAGTATTTTGAAGGGAAAATTAATTAATTTTATTTTAAACTTTTTTGGAAAATATAATTTTTAATTAAATAAATATTACAACTCATTTTTTAAGCATGTTAGCATAACTGTTTCTTCTAATTTTCATTTTGTTTTAATTATTTGTAAGGACCTTTCAATATTGAGTATATTACAAATTTTGAATTACATCTAATGTATAGCTTTTAACACGAGTTCTGCTATCATTTAGAATAACATTTAATGTAATTTGGAATATTTAGAAAATTTTTGAAAAAGGATATTCGCCAGGATTTTGATTGGCAGGTGTGAGATTGAAAATTTAGCATGTTAATAAAAATAGAATGTAAAACACAAGTTGTAAGATATCTTTATTACAAATTAAACTTTTAGCTATTATTACACGCTAATTATCTACAAACTAATTGTTTACACTGTATAATTAAAATAAAGCCTTTTGTCTTTACTTTAATGAAATTGTTTTATTTTAAAATTAACATTTTAACATAGAAAGACAAACGTTTGCGTTTTGTGTAACACCTCAAGCATAAAATAATAACTTTTAATTGCGTTCTTTTAACAAATAACTGTAAGGCAAAAAGAAAAAAACTCACACCACCAGCTATACCCTGTTAAAGTAAAATTATAATGTAGTAAAACATGATTTCAGCCAAAAATCAACGCATTTTTAATTAAACTCTCTTGTGTCATATGAAATTCGAAAATAAAAGAAAAAATATGAAATAAAAAAATATTTTACAGCAAAGCTTTAAACCGAAAAAAAAATTGTTATGATAAACACACATAGTATAAAATATAACAAATATGTATTGTTGGAAAATTTTGGTGTTTCCATAAAACGACTCAATTTCCTTAAATAATTTTTTTTTTAAATTTATCAGCGCTGTTGTTTCAAGAGATTTTTTAATATTTTTTATAAACTCATTTAAAATTTAATTAAAGTGTAAACTGCTGTGTTAAGATTACAACATGTGCACATACACAAACACACTATTACACAAACAAATACTCTCTTTAAACAGAAAAGCAAGTTGCAATCATATATTCAGCTAAAACGAATCTCAAATATCCTGCACTTAGAATTAGAATTACACAAACTACGCTCGTTTGAAATTTTCTAATTTTTCTAAAGTGCAGGCATCAAATATCGTAATTGTGTCTATATTGACTCATCCACTGGTGAGTCCATAACTTCTGATCTATTAAAACGATTTTATTTATTTTCAATACGAAACTACTTAGCACAATGTTAAACATGCTTGAGTAAAGCCGTTTAATTTCGTCAATGTATTTTGGACGAAAGGGTGTTTTACACAAAATAATAAAAGAATATAAATTATTTTGGTTTTGAAAAAACTCAATAAAAGTTATTTTTCATTACAAAATGATCAGTGCTCATGCTTAATACATGTAAGTACATTTATTCAGAATTTACATTATTTAAAAAATATTAACAAAAAAGGATATTCGTAGGGACTATTAATGTTTAAAGATAGAAAAATAATTTTGAACTTTTTATTAAATACAGACTTTAACACGAGCTGTGCTATGATTTTCAGTAGATTTTTCACAATGTTTTAAAAGATTTGTAAAAAAGGATATTCGTAGAAACTTTGAATAATTGGTGTTGGAGCAAAAAGGTTGAGCTTTTATTAAACAGCGTTTTAAAATTTAAGTTGTGGTGTAATTATAAATTAAAGTTCATTAAAAACGAATGAAAATGCATAATTTTTGTTTTGGAATTATTTTATAAAAATGAATTTTAAATTAAGTAATTATCCTAACTCATGCTAAAGACATGTAAAAATAACTTTTGCAAAAAAGCATATTTCTAAAGACTCCAAATTACACAAGATAGAACTAAAATTCTTAATTATAATTTAAGTGCGGCCTTAAACACGAATTGTGATATACATTTGAATTTTAGTTTGTAGCAGAAAAATGCAAAATAAATAATTTGTTCTGAAAAAATTTTAAAATTTGAATTTTGATTGAGTAGTAATAAGTAATCTAGCTTAATGCGTTTAAGAATATTTTTTTTTGAAATTTTATTATAGTCTTAGAAAATTAGCAAAAAAGGATATTCCCAAGGATGTTATGTAATATTTTCTAGCATTTATTGAGAGTATAAAAATTATTTTTTATTTAATAATGATTATAGTACATTCTATATATTGTTAACATAGTTTAAAGAAAATTTTCGAAATTTATTAAAAAAGGACATTTGCAAGGAATTTGAATGGCGGTTGGTAGATGAAAAATTTTAAAGTTCTATGAAAATTTGTCCAAAATTACAAGTTGTAATGTAATTTTTTCCATTATTTGTTAAAAAAAATAAAGGAAAATAAATTATTTAGATTTTCAAAAAATTCGAAAACAATATATTTTCATTAAATGATTATTACAGTACATGCTTAAGACATTTAAGCATGTTTTGTCATAATGTTACGTAAATTTTAAAAATTTTACAAAACAATTTTTGAAAGGATAAAAAAAAAATATAATTTTTGTGTTGTAAAAATTTCGAAAAAGTTATTGTGTTATTACAAATGTTTACTACAGTTGCTGAAGATATGTATAATTTTACACAAATTGAAACAATTTATCAAAAAGGATATTCGTAAGGATTTTAAATGGCGGTTTTATAAAAACAATTTTGAATTGCAAATTAAGTTCAGTGTTTAATATCAGTTGCCATATAAATTTCAATACTATTACAATTTTTTTCTATTGAACTGATTTTCTTGATTTTCAATAGCAAACTGCTTAGGACTGAACTAAACAGTTTTGTGTAAATTTCACTAATTTTGTTTAAGTATTTTAAACGTGAGCTTGTTTTACACAGACATACGAATGCATATAGTTACAACGTCTTAACATTTTATAAGAGTTGTTTTTCACATAAATATTTCTCAATATTACAAACGGAACGACAAACTCAAATAGCTCTTTTGCCGTTTGCAGGGATTTACGTTTAGTAAAATGTCTTTTCATGCTAAACTTCTATATAATGCTTACTTATTTATCTATATGTATATGTACGATAAATCTAAAGTTTGTCTTTTTTGCATGAGTTTATAACACAACACCAACAATGAACAAAAATCCAATTTATAATCTTAGCCTACATAAAAGCTTTAACCTCCAAAAATAATAATAAAAAATAACACAACACATTCTTGTGCTGAACACACTGTCTGTTTTAATATTTGTCTCTGCAGAGGGAGAAGGTTATAATGCCATTAACATTGTTAAGTGAAAGTGAAACACTTATATAAAAACATGACTACACTCATATGTAGCACACACGTCATAACAATTGACGGTTTTCCGACTCTGCCAAATGTTTTTAAAACAATAGGAGGCCGGGGCAAAAAAAAGAGTCCTTGTAATTTCACATATATGTATATATGACAATGATAAAAATCTCATTTACATATTTTAAAAACCAAAGCTAAAACTATTCAACTTTAGCTGTCTTTTTTTCTCTTGCTGGGCGAAGCTAAACTCTTTTTTACACTTGTTTTTTTTTTGTCAATGATTTCATATCATTTGTGTCTTGTTGAATGTCTTGCTTTAAGATAAATAAATAAACAAATGAAAAAACGCCAGCACATAACATTTTATTATTAAAATTATAGCGTGACAATTTGAGAGTTTTTTGTACCGTAAATTAAAATTTACATAATTCAAATGACAACGATTTAGCTGAGAAACATATTGTGGTTTAAAAGGTCCTTTCAAATGTGTAAAAAAGCCTACATATGTTGGGGTAACATTAAACAAAAATTTTAGGAATTTTACGCTCAATATATTAAAATTTATAACAACAAAAGTATGCAATACTTAAAATAATGAAATATGTAATAACATTTTGAAAACATAGAAAATTCAAGGGTTTACAAAAAAAGGATATTCGTGAAGATTTTCAAGGGTAAAAGGTATATTAAATTTTGAGAGTAATAATTTAAGCTGAGACTTAAACACAAGTTGTGATCTAATTTTGAGCACTAAATAGTTATAGGGTAATTTAAAATGTTGCTACTTTCTTGATAAAAAGTTTTGAAACTTTAATTATTAAGTAAGTATAAACAGTAACATCAATTTTACGGGATTTTATGAAGAATTTAGAAATTTAGTAAAAAAGGACATTTACCGGAACGCCTAATGATGGTTGCTAAAGTAAAAATTTTGGTCTTTAAATTTAATTGCAAACCTTGTAGTGTAAGTTTAAATACACATTAACAAAAAGCATAAGAATAAATTAAAATTTTTATAGATAGAATTTTTAATTAAATAATTATCATAACTCATTTAAGGAATATGTAAACCTATTTCTTGTCAGATTTTCTGATAAATTTCAAAATTTAAAAAAGGATATTCTTACAAATCTTTAATACTATTTGGGAATTAAAAAATCGTGCGTTTTTATTAAAGTAGGCACGAGAATACGAGTTGTAGTGTAATTATAAACTATATTTTTAAAAAAGAAAAGAAAATACAAATATTTTTGTTTTGAAAAAAATTTGGAAAAAATATTTTATATATAAGCAAGTATCAAAAAATATATGGGACTTGAAATATTTTATAATTAGATAATCACTAATATCACATGCAAAAGTCAAGTAACGATATTTTTTTTAATTTTAACATAGTTTTAGAAAATTAACAAAAAAGGATATTGCAAAGGATTTGGAAAGGTGCCGTTGGATTTAAGAGTTTGATTTTTTATAAGAGTAGGGTTTAAAACACAAGTTGTGTTGTAATTTTTTATATAATTTGTTTGCAGGATAAGGTATTTTTTTTTTTAATTACAGCCAAGTAAACTTATGTCTTCACGATTTTACGGTAGTTTCGAAAAATTTATAAAAAAAGAGGATATTCGTAAGGACTTTTAAAAATTCATGTGACATAAAATTTTTTTATTACTATTGAAGTATAGTCTTAAACACGAGTTGTGATGTAATTTTCAAAGCTATTTTGTATAATTGAATAATTGAAAATGATGTTTTAAACAGTTTTGCAAAAATGGATATTCTTGGCGACAGTAAATTTTAAGTATTGGACTAAATTTTTTTAACTAGAATTTAATTAATACGAGTTGTAATGCGATTTTAAAAGCTATTTATGTTGTAGTTTGGTTTTGCTTTTAACTAATTTATTTATAGAATAATTTGGCTGATTTTGAATAGCATAATACTTAAAAGTATAGGCAATATATGGATGTAGTATTGAGGTGCATAATACTGTGTTCAGATATGAAACCTAATTGAGTCAATATTCGGTTAATTGACAATATTATTTAAGGTGTTCAGGCATACGCAATTTTCAGCTTACTCAATAATCATTTGACAGTTGGAAAACAATACAAAAAATACTCTAAATGGTTGTTGTGTTTTTATGTAAACATTACCTTCACATTGATTTTTCAATGATTTCTTTTGTTTTCTTTTGTTGACATTTGCCATTTTATACAATTTTGTTCACTAAACACAGTTGTGAACAGTGTTGCATTCGAAATCTTACTCAATATTATAACAATTTTTTACTTATTGAGCAATAATTAATTGAGATTTTATATGGAATATTGAGCTCAATAATGGCGTTAATTGGGATTAACGCAATTAAGGTGCATATGTGAACACGCTATAAGGTTTTGGTAAATTGATTTTCACTAACAGTCGGCCATACAGGGGTTTTGGGGTTTTCGCTATTTTATCTATTAGTATTTAATATAAAGAGAAATTGCTTTCTCTATTTATTATTATTATTTTTTCATTTATAAAATGTTGCTATTTAGTTTTTTTTCTAAAAATTGTAATAAATTTGGTATACGAGTATAAGCAACAAACATGATTTTAAATATAATATAGTTAAAACAATTAGCGTCTAAAGACAGGCTATTTTGTTGTGCACAATTTAAATATTTAATTGTTATTTAACAGAAAAAGGACAGTACATTGTGTGTACATATTTCTCTTTTATTATTAAATATTAAAACATAATCTTAGATTTGTTTAAAATATAAAAAAACTAAAACAAAAAATGTAAATTTTATTTAAAAAGCTCTAACATATTAAAGCCTTTGGGTTTTACAATAATCCATACTGAAATAAAACTAAAACCCCAAAAGTATGCTATTTTATATTTTTATTAACTGCTACATTTAACATGCAACAGTAGCATATGCTGCCTAATACTTTATACAATGTTTTGTTTAATTTTTATTCAATTTATTTGCCATTTTTTTTTACCAAAACTAATTTTTTGCTTAGTTTTTTTAGTTATAAAGTCTTTTTCTATGACATTTAATTAATTTTTTTTTGGTGCATTCTTTGATTTCAATTTATTTCATATATTTTTCGTTTGTTATTTTTTAATTTGCTTAATAAATCATTTTGGTTTCGGTTTACTTTAATTTGTTATAACAATTTTCTTAAATTATTAAAGAATAATTTTATTGTCATTTGTTGCTTTATTTTTTCCATAATTTATTTGGTTTTTGCTTAAAGTTTAAAACAGAAAGAGTCATTTCTAGAAAATTGTTATTTAAAGTCAGTTTTTTGGTTTAATACATGCTGTGCATTGTGAAAGACATTTGCAATGGCATTCTCTCAGTAATCAAAAATGTAAAGCTAAAATAATTATAGTTGTAAAGCAGGAACGTAGTTGATTTTTGTGTTTTTTTGGGGATACTTAAATAAAAAGCCATAAAGTATGCAATTATTTTAAGAAAATTAATAACCTCATATTTGCTGCTAACAACCTGTATTTTTATAAAAGCTTTCATAAAGTATGCACTAATTTTTTCTAAGACACATTTTAGTTTGAGTTTGTCGTATATCCATTTTATGGAAATTAAATAAAAATTGCGCTATTATCGGGAAATTTTGCAACAATTGTTTATGGCAACTGAATCTAAATTTAAAAACACAAACATTTTCTAAAACTCTTTATTTATTAAAATGTTGAATGGTGAAGGATATAGAATATTGTAAAAATTTTCTACCCACAATTTGTATTTTTGAATAAGTTATCTAAAAACAGAAAAATGTTTTTTATTTTCTAAATACTTTAAAAGCTGGCCATATATCCTTTTTTTATAAATTGTAAAATTTCAATTATTTTCTAGAAATTTTGCCATCATTTGTGTTACAGTAACTAAACTGTTATTATTAAAAATAAAAAAATATCAAGAGCTCATAATTTATTAATCTAATAAAATCATGAGAATATGAAATTTGGTAAAATTTACTTATCACAATTTGTGTTTTAAATAAGTTATAGAAATATAGAAAAATATTTTAAATTTATTTGTATATAATTTTTTTGAAAATTTAAAATTTTTTAAATTTCATGAATATAAAAATAAAATGGAATAAAATAAAATATTATATTATTGCAATTTAAAATAAAATTTTTAAAAAATTTATATATTTTGAAATATAAAACTGATAGGAAATTAAGGTTTTTGGAAAATTTTTGCATAACAACTTGTGTTTTTCAATAATTTATTTAAAACTAGAAAACCATTTTTATTTTTCTAAATAGTTTAAGAGCTGCTCTTATATACTTTTTTTTTTGAAAACTCATAAATCTTAAATGTTGCTTACAAATTTAAAAACTTATATAAACCATAATATATTGCTATAGAAATTATCACAAATGGGTTTCAGTTTTAGAGCTTTAAAGTGGTTGCTCTGCTACTTATCGAATAGAACACAACAAGTAAAATTCAGAGACGCTACATCTAAAGTCATTGATGTCACCTCTGGTGTTCCGCAGGAGAGTCATTTGGCTCCAATACTATTTACTTTATTTATAAACAATCTTCCTAATGTTATCTTACATTCCAAAGTATTAATGTACGCTGATGATGTAAAAATTCTAAATACTTTGGTAAATACTAATAGTCAACGCCTACTTCAATCTAATATTGATAAATTTTCTCAATGGTGTAAAATAAACTTAATGTATTTAAATATCAAAAAGTGTAAGCACATGCAATTTTTCAGAATTCAAATATTTGACTCGAACTATTTTATAAATAGAACAACTTTGGAAAAAGTTCATAATATTATAGATCTTGGAATATTGTTAGATCACAAGCTAAACTTTCGTGATCACATCGCGCAAACTATTAATAAAGCATATGGTGCTCTTGGATTTATGAAACGATGCTCCAAGGAATTTTCCGACCCATACATCACAAAACAACTATACACAACATTGGTTCGTCTCATTCTTGAATATGGAGCAATTATTTGGGATCCTTGCTATAATATTTATATTAATAGTATTGAATCTGTACAAAAGCAATTTTTAATATTTTGTTTACGAGGCCTTGGATGGAACTCACTCGTGCTACCGTCATATGAGAGTAGACTCAATCTAATTAAGTTACCTACCCTAAGAAGTCGTCGAGTAATGTTGGGTATTTCATTTCTGCTTGGATTAATTCGTGCTGATGTTAATTCCGAGTTTCTGCTTGGTAAAATTATTGAGAATAATGTACTACAGATCCGTTTATGCTAACAATGACCCTTTTCGCCGTTTATGTGCAAACTTCAACAAATGTTACTATATTATAGATAAAGGGTTTCCCAACTAGTACTCAATTTTCAATTGGGCGCCATTCGAAGTGTCATTGTTTGACATTTGAACAATTGTTATTGTTTGCTAGTAGAAGGTACGAGGTTAGTAAAAATGGAGCGCTACACGAATGAACAACGCATTCTCATTGTGAAATTGTTTTACCAAAATGGTGAAGGTTTTGCGGCTATAGTTCGCAAATTGCGATCAATTTGGGGTCACAATAATGCTCCAAACGAGTCAACTGTAAAGAGACTAATGGATAAATTTGCCGAAACTGGGTCTGTTAGTGATGTTAAGACAACAACGCGCCTTCGACCAGGTTGATCGACCGAAAATGTCGCAGCTGTACGTTCGACATTTTTTATGAAAATAGGGCAGGTCAAGCGCAAATAGTCAATGGTGTTCAGTATCGTGAAATGATAACCAGTTTTTTCTTGCCTAGAATTGAGAAAATGAATGTGGAGAGCATGTGGTTTCAATAAGAGCCAGAGAAACAATTTAATTGCTGCATCAGTCATTTAAAAGTTGCGTTCTAGTTGGGACACCCTTTATATCTGAAAGTAATGATATTGTGAAAAGAAAAATTATTTTGTATTTAAATTCTTAAATGTACTGTTTTAAAGTTATTTGTAGTAATTCATTTGTCTGAAAGTATTTATAAATCTTTGATATTTCTTTAAATTTTTGATATACCTTTTATTTCGGCTCGAGTTCATTAAATTTAATTGTCATTAAATTATTTTTACTGAAGGTAGGAATTGTTACATGAAAATTATTATTAAAATTTATTGATAATTTTTCTTGGCTTAGGATTCGAAGCTGGGTTGTTGGTTGAATTTACATACATATGTTTCGAGAAACACCACTTTCTCTCATCAGAATTCTTTGCATTCTAACCCTCTGCACCACTGCGGCGCCCGCTAGCCAACATTTTATATTAATCTGTAGACCTACTAAATAAATAAATAAAGAAATAAATAAATAAAAAATGCTGGACATATATCCTCTTTTTAGATTTTTTTTATAACTAAATTACATAGATTTATATTTACCACTATCGTGAATAAAAATTCCACATGAAATTTGTTCCTTTTTCACATTTTTCCTATTAAAATTCAATGTTAAAAAATAAAAGGGAACAAATTTCATGTGGAATTTTTATTTACGATAGGGTTGATTAACTTTTATTTAGAAATAGCTTTCTTTATTTTTAATTCAATTAATTAACTTAACTACGGACGCTTCTGCTTATTTGTTTCATGTTTATTAAGTCTTTAAATACATATATACTTTATACAAAATATTGTTGTTGTTTGAGGAATAAGTTATGGAAAAATGCTTTTTTGAATTTATTTAATATTTTTTATAACAACACACACAACTGCAACTTTCGCCTGAGTAGAACAAATAGAAAATACAAATATCACACTCGTTTTATGGCATGCATATGCATGCAGATTGAGAGTAAACGAAAAAAAAACAAATACAGACAAAAATTCCCTTTGGCGTATACAACTACAACAGCCAGTCAGTCAGTCAGCCAGCTTTACTTATAGTATGAGCATTTGTATTTGTAGTTTTGTTGGAAATTGTACAATTGTTGTTGTTGCTTTTATTTCAAATGTAAAGGATATTCGTTCAGCTGTTATTTGTCTATGTCTATGTGGTAGATATTTATAAAGATTTTTTGTTTTGTTTGCGGTAGTTGGGGCAATACAGTTTGTTAGTTGTATGTGTGGGATTTGTTTGGGTATATGTATATTTCTGGAAAATAGTGAGTGGTATTGTTTGTATTGTTTCACTTTTAGCTTTTGTTGCATATTGTTATATGCATCATATGCTAGTTTAAAGAAAAAGCATTTTATTTTATTTTGTTTGTTTTATTTGTTTTTCTGCTAACTTAACTTGTTTTAGTTGTGCCGTATTTTTCGGGTCGGGTGTGGGAGCCAACAGAAACGTGCGCGACTTAACTATTTTTTGAATTTATGACCACTTGGGATTTAGCTAAGATTTTTTTTGTTTGGCTGATATGTTTAGCATACAATCTTGTTAAAGCTTTTTCTACTGCTACTACTTCTTTCACATTTCGTATAAATTTTGAAAGGATTTTACTCGCTTTTCTATAATTTTCCCTAGCTGATGTATACATTTACATTTATTCCTTGCTTACATTCATTTTTTGTTTTAGAAAATCTCAGCTCTCTCTATTTTTGTAGTTCTTCCCTTTTTATTCTTATTATTATTATTTGTTCTAAAGTGTAAAATACTGTTTATAAAAAATTCTAAATTTATGGCAATTTTATTTACAAACGTGTTGGGAATAGCAGCACTTTTATACACAACTTTATAGGGTCTATGTACGAGTATGTATGTAAATTTACACAAACATTTTACAAACCTTTCATGCAATAACATAACTATATATATGAAGCCAAGTGTCTTCTAGTATAATTTTTTAGTTTAAAGGGTGTTATAGTGTAATAAAACATTTTTTTTTTACTATAGTTGGCAACATGTAAAATGCTGAAGCAAAATGTTTTAAATAAGTGTAACAAAAGTACACATACAAATAATCATAATAATCGTAAAAAATATTATGAATCAAGTTAAATGTTGTAGAATATTTATACGCTTGTAAACAGTTTTCATAATGATTAACACTTAAACGTTTTTGCGTTTTTTTCCTACAGTTTACAATAATAACAAAAACTTTAAATTAAAAAAAACTTAACTGAAATTTTCTGATTCTATAAAAAATTTAAAACCTTGACATTGAAATTGGCTATAAATTTTAGTAGTATTAGAATATATTTAAGAAAATAAAAAAAAAAAAATTAAAATATGCTTAATTTTTATATATTTAAAAGTTAAGGAAACAAAATTTTCTTAAAATGTTTACTGCACAATTGTTGTTTTAAAACACAATTTGAGAATTTTTCATATTTTTTCTCATAAAGCAAATGTTTTTGAAGCAGTTCATATATCATTTTTTCTAAGTAAGATAAAATTTTGAATTTTGTATTGTCATCTCATATAAAGCAAATGGATTATCAAAAATCTTATGAAAACATTTTTTTCCCCCAAACCAAAGTTTTATTTTATACAAAAAAAGTTAGCCATAAAATATTTGTAACAAATTTAAATGCCACAATTTGTATTTTCTAATGATTAATCAGAAAATAAATAAATCTTTTTTAATTTAACACATATTTTATAAGGTGGTCATATATCCTTTTTTTTGGAAAACTAAAAAACTTTTTATTTTGTTATTGAAATCTATTACAAATTTTAAATAGCAATGAAATCTATTTAAACTAATAAATATTTTCAAAATATATTTAGCTATTTGTGTGTTTGAAAGTCAATGAGACAAGATTTTCTCAAAATTTGTTTGCTACAATTTGCCATTTTCAATGGACTTTAGGAATATGCAATAATATTTTTGTTATCACAAATATTTTCAAAATTCTTCATATATCCTTTTTTTAAATATGAGTAAAAATTTATTTTCGTATTGGCATCTTATATAAAGTAATAAAGTAATTTGATTATTAGAAATCTTACTAAAAAATAAAAATTTTCAAACCAAAATTTTTATTTTATATAAAAAAAGTAAAACAGACATGCATACATATATTTATGTATTTATAAATAATAAAGTGGACTTGAAGTGTGCTTTTAGAAAAAATTTTCATACAAAATTTTCTTAAAGTACATTTGAAGTCTACTTTAATTTTTTATAAATACGGCAGTTAATATTTAATGAATATTTTAACACCACAATTTGTGTTTTCTAATACGCAATCAGAATATAAGAAAATATTTTTTACTAAACAAATATTTTATAAGTTGGTCATATATCCTTTTTTGGGAAAAATAAAAAATATTTTTTTTTAATGAAATATTGTATAAAACTAATTGACAAATTAAATGTTTAATAAATATCGAAACATTTTTAATAGATTTATAAGTAAAGGCTGCAATATTTTTTACAAAATTGTTTACTACGATTTGTGTTTTTCAAAGAGCTTTTTATGTTTCAGCTATTATTTTCTGAACACAAATATCGTGGAATTTCTACATACATAATTTTTCCTGTTAAACACAAAATTAAAAGGATTTTAATGGAATTTGGGCTTAATTTTTATTAAACTAACTCAAGAAGAACATATAATAAAAACGTTTTTAAAATTTTGTTAAATTAAGAGTTAAGAAATAAACATTTTTGAAAACGTTTGCCGTAAAATTTGTGTTTTAAAATGCCCTTTCAGAATATAAAATAATATTTTACAAAATTTAAAATTAATTAACTAAATTTTAAAATTAACTACTAATTATCCTATAGCTAATGCACAAGCCGTAATGTTTACATGTGTACGAAAGTGCACAACAAACATAATAAAAACAAATGTATTCAGGTTTTCGAGACGAAGTCTCGACATGAATACGAAAGAAATAACTGAAGAAAAGGAAAAAACAACAACTTAAATAGAAATTAATAAAAAAATGATAATTTACAGAAAACTTCGAACCACCAGTCACTGGTTAAAGGATTGATGTTGTCTGTTGACTAGCAGGCACCGAGTGGTGCAAGGGTCAGAACATAAAGAATTATGATGAGAGAAAGTGGTGTTTCTCGAAACATATGTAAATTCAACCAACAACCCAGGTTCGAATCCTAGTCAGAAAAATTATCAAAAATAAAAAATTTTCAAGTTGTTAAACAATTCCTTCTTCAGTAAAAACAATTTAATGAAAATTAAATTCAATGAACTTAAGCCTAACTAAAAGAAAATATCAAAATTGAAAATTTAAAATTTTATTAAAATGTAGTTGCTAAACTTTTCAATAACATTTTCTTTTGGAAACTTATTTTTTTTCTTATAAAAACTTGCGTTTTTTATTCTTTTTTGAAAAATTTAAAAAAATTATTTTTTTCTCGAAATCTGTTGAGAAATAATATTAATTAAAATCGAAATTTGCAGAGGAAGATTAGAAATTTTATAAATTTGTAAGTGCGAAATTTTAAAAAAAAATTCTTTGAATTTAAAATTTTTTCTAATAAAAAATTGTTCTTTTTTATGATCTTTCCTAGCAATAAAAAATATTTTTAAAATTTTGTAAAATGAAAGAGTTTGTCATATATCCTTATTTATAACTTTTTTGCGAAATTTGTAAAAGAAATGCAATTGCTAATTGAGTTTTTAGAAATTTTTGAAAATTAAATTTTTTTTCCATTTGTAAGTGTGAAATTTTTTAAGAAAAATTATTCAAACTTTAATTTTTTTCTACTAAAAACTTGAGCTTTTTTATGAGCTTTTCTAGCAATGAAATTACGAAATATTAAAGAGTTTGCCAAATATCCTTTTTTGGGAACTTTTTAGTTTTTAATTTTTTCTTGAAAATTGGTAAAGAAATACTATTAAAGAATTTTAGAAATTTAAAAGTTTATTAAATTGTAGGTGGTAAATTTTTTAGGAAAAAATTCTTTGAATATGAATTTTTTAGATTAAAACTTGTAATTTTAGGTGGTTGTGTATAATAAAGAATAATATTTTTGATAGGTACAAAACTGAAAGATGTTCTCGTATATCCTTTTTATTAAAATATTTTTTTTTTATTTTTTTTTAACAATTGCTTCAAATAGGTTAATAAAAATCATGTTCTTTCTTAAAATTTTTAATAATTTTACATTTTTTTCTTTCATTTTAGGTAAGACTTTACTTCGTAATGCTTTGAAATTTTAATTTATCACAGTAAGTTTAATAAAACACTTTAAAATCTTCTACCAATTTGATTAAAAATGCAAGATTTTTTAAATAGATTTCCTAAATAGAGCCTACATACATTCAAGAATGTATGAAATTTAAGAATTGTTCCTAAAGTCCTTTAACTATATGTTGTAGTTTACTGTATTTCCGTTCTCTGTTGTCCTTAGAAACCCCATCCCCGTAGTATTCTAATTTAATATGAATATTACAAATGTAAAACATTTTGTATAAATAACAGAAATGTTTATCAACTACTATAAAAATTATAAAGAAAATGTGTCAATTTAATTTGATTACCTGCACAGCAATAAGATTTAAAACATTACTGCTTGTATTTATTTGTGTTGCTAGAAAAACTATACATACATACTCGTATATATGAATTTACTTAAGTACAATTTATAAGCTCTTTTCCACCTCTTTACAATTTATTTATTTTATTATTTTTTATTTTTTGCAAACATAAAAAAGAACATGAATTTGTGTGTATGTTTAAGCATGAATGTGCATGAAATGAAAAGTGTATAGTGTCAGGTTTTGTTTTGTTTTGTTTTTTTTTCATAGTTCATTCAAGCTATATAGTTTTTTAAGCAATTTACACAGTAATTGGGAATTAACCTAAATAAAATGTAATACTTGTATAAATAAAAATGAAGAGTGAGTGCAGTGAGTGAATGAATGAAAGCATACAACTACAACAAGAACGTGCATGCATACTCGTATATGCTGTCAGATACACATAGTGTAGGAAACTCACAGTGTGTGGCGGAGGCGTTAGGTGGAAAACAGTCTGACTGACTGACTGAAAAATGTAACCATTTTCATCTGGCATATAAATGAAAAACGTTAACCAGATTTTACACACAAACGCCAATACTACCTTATTCAAAACTACTATATATGTATGAATGTATGAATAAATCAAGAAATAAAACTGACCACAATCCATACACAAAAAAGTACATTGTATGTATGTATTTATTTCAAAAAAAGAATTTTATATAAAAATCTTTTTCCTGCGGGTATATCAAATACGTTTATTATTATTTGTAGCCTACTTTTAGGTAGGAGGGCTTTAATAAAAACCGGCAAAGTTTTTTTTTATTATTATTATTTAAAAATTGTTTTGTATGCAATATTCCTTTATATTTTTTAATACTTTTACGGTCTACATGCATTTTTGCAGTATTTTCATAACCTCTATAAAGCTTACAAAGGGTAGAAACATAAAGTTCTTAATACACTTGGTAACACAGTGTTACAGAGGGTTATTTATGTATAAGAACACAACATTTATTTTTACTAAAGACAAACTTGGTTTAAATATTAATTATATTTTTTTTTTTGTAAAATTTTTTGGTTAAAATAATTATTTTTCTTAAAAATTTTTCTGACAAATATAAAGTTTGTAATAAAACTACAACATAAACATTTTTAAAATATTTTTAAGACTACAAAAAAATTAATTTTTGTCAAAAATATATTAATAATTTTCTTAAAATTAATGTTTATTGGCTTCCAAACGAACAAATATATAAAGTATAATTGAAATTAAAAAAGATTTTTTATTGCTAAGCGTAAAATTCTTCTAAATTTTAAGATTTTTTAAAAAGGATATATGACTAGCTAGCTAAAATAATTAAAATTTTTCAAAATTTCTTTGTCTATAATAAAGCAAGCAATAAGTCTGAAATTGTAAGCAAAAATTCTCTAAATATTTTTAAGAAAATAAAATTGTTTTTGAGCATTTCCCAAAAAAATATTAAATTTTGAACAAATATTCAAACATTTATTTGCAACTTAACATAATTCCTATTTATTAACTTTAAATTTTAAATTTTTATTAATTTCAAAAAAGGATATATGACCAGCTGTTTAAAATAATTAAAATTTTACAAAATTTCTTTGTCTATAATAAAGCAAGCAATAAGCCTGAAATTGTAAGCAAATATTTTCAAAATATTATCCAACAAAACAAAATATTTTTAAAATTAAAAATTTTTTAAACTAATTTTTTTGTTCTTCAAACGATTTGAAATCCATTTAAAGTTTAACACAATTTTTTATTACTAAGTTTGCTAACTCCTTAAAATAGCCGTTTTTAAGACTTTTTTAAAAAAGAATATATGGCCAGCTGGCTGAAATAATTAAAATTTTTTAATATTTCTTTTACAATAATAAAGTACATTGCTAGATTCAAATTGTAAGCAAAAATTTTCTAAATATTTTTAGGAAAATAAAATTCTTTTTGATTATTTTCCCCAAAAATATAAAATTTTTTAACATATATTCAAAAATTTATTTACAATTTAACATAATTGCTATTTATTAACTTTAAAATTTAAATTTTTATTAATTTAACAAAAAGGATATATGGCCAGCTGTTTAAAATAATTAAAATTTTACAAAATTTCTTTAAAAATAATAAAGCACATAATAAAACTCAAATTGTAAGCAAACAATTTTGAAATATTTTTAAAGAAAATAATTTTTCCTTAAAAAAACTTATAAAAATTTATTTTGACTTCTAAACGAACAATGATTTAAAATTTATAAAATTTAAACATAACGTACATTGACTAAGCGTAACATTTCTCTAAAAATTAAATTTTTAAGAAATGTTCAAAAAAGGATATATGGCCAGCTGGTTAAAATAATTAAAACTTTCCATAATTTCTTTTACTCTAATAAAGCGCATAACAAAACACAAATTGTAAGCAAATAATAATACATTTTTGAAAATTTTTTTTTAAAAAAGTTTTAGGTTTTTCCGAAATTTTTTTTTTCAAAAACATCTATTAGTCTACTTACAATTGAATATTATTTATATATAGGCATGACGTTTAAATTTCTGTCAAATAAACATTTTCAAGATTTTTTTAAAAAGGATATATGGCCCGCTGTTGAATTAATTAACATTTTTCGAAATTTCTTTTGTAAAGCTAAATGACATAATAATCCTGAAATTGTAAATGCAAAATACAAAACAAATCGTTATTTTTACAGCATATTTTTTATAAAAATTTTAGAAATTCATACTTTTTTATAAATTACCTTTCTTTCATTCATTTGCAGTATTTGGAAGACAGAAAAAATTTTGATATCTTAAAGGATATATGTATATTCTCTTTTGTAATGTCAGCGATAAAACCTTCAACAAATTACACATGTGCTATAGGTATTTGAAGAGTTCGTTGTTGCCTTAACTTTATTTTATATTCTGTTTTTTCTCATCCTTGTTTTGTTGAAGCCTTTTGCAATTATTAAAGTTTCTTGCGGAGTTTTTTTATTATTAAATATTAACATGAAATGGTCTCTTTGTGTTTATATTATTTTACATTTTGGCAACTACATTAAATTTATTTATATTTTATATATATACTCCACAGAAACCGAACTACTTTTTAAAACAAACGAACAAATATAATAGTGAAGATAATACATAACTAAAGAGAATTTTAAACAGCAAATAGTTCTAAAAGTGCAAAAAGTAGAAAAAGTACGGAAAACTTTATTTAATATTCTCATACTCAACAATTGTATGCTAACACCAGCAAACTCATTACAACACATACAAACTACGCAAACTGTGTTACATATCACCAACATAGCCAGACTCATTTGGATGATGATGCAGTAGTACTAATAGCGATACTCGTAGTATTAGCTTATACAAATTTAAACATGTGCATTGTTTAAGAGTTTTTTTTTTTGCATAACAACCACGGAAATTAAGTTAATGTTTGCTTATGAATATGTAGTTAATATTGTAACAGCATACATTATACTACTAAGATAATATTGCTGTTGCTGTTTCAGAAATGAAGTTGTTTGGAGCAGGAAACAAAAAATTTTTGAAATATTAAAGTTACAGCTTTTAATTATGTGCTAAAAAATTGTTTGCACAGGATTTAAAATACAGACATTTAAGTTTTGTTTGTTATTTTATTGTTAATTATATGGAAATATGACCTGAAATTGTTTTGAATTTATTTATGGAAAAAAGATATGTGACTAGCTACTGAAAATAATAATACAAATTTTTTAAATTTCTTTTCTAGTATCAAAGGATATAACAAACTACAAATTTTAAGCAAACAATTATTAAAATATTTTAAGATTTTTTTTAAAAAAAAGTTCAAAATATTTAAAAAAATAACATGAATTGCCTGAAAATGATTTTGTTTTTAGAAAAAATTTGTTTTAAATTATTTTCCAAAATAGGATATAAAGCAAGTTGTGAAATTAACTAATATCTTACCAAATATCTTTTGCAATAATAGAGATCTTTACAAATCTCAAACTGTAGGCAAAAAAATTAAACATACATATTTTTGAAAAACTTAATTAGTTTGCCTCTAAACAAACAATTCTTTGAAATTTGTGTATAATTAAGCGTAATTTTTATTTACTAAGCTCAGAAATTAGTCTAAAAAATAAGATTTTATCAGAATTTTTAAAAAGGATATATGGCAAGGTAGTAGAAATAATTAATATATTTACAAATTTCTTTGCTAACACTAAAGCGCATAATAAGCCTCAAGTTGTGAGCCAAATAGTTCGAAATATTTTTGAACAATAAAAAAAATTTAATATTTCTAAAAAAGATAATTTTTTTTCCAAACAAGTTAGTGTTTAAACACTAAACGCATAATTATTCAAAATTGGATTAAAACTGATTACTATTTACTAAGTGAGAAATCAGTCTAAATATAAAATTTATTAAAATTTTTAAAAAGCATATATGGCCAGCTATTTAAAATAATTGATAGTTTGAAAAATTTATTTTGGAATAAGAAACGTCTTGACAAAACCCAAATTGTAAGCAAACAATTTCATGATTTGTTTAAAAAAAAGTATATATGCCCAGCCACTTTAAACAATTATTATTTTCAAAAAACAGCATAACAAGCCTCAAATTGTAAGCAAAAAGTTCAACATATTTCTTTTAAAAATATAAAAATTATTTAAAAAAAATTAAATTCACTTGTAAACAATCAATTACATACTTACAATTGTTGTACAATTAAAAAAAATTTCATTAACCAAAAGAATATTACATCTAAAGTGACATTTTATAAAATTTTCTACAAAAGGATATATGGCCAGCTATGCCAAATAACTAAATTTTTGGTAAATTTCTTTTGAAATAGTAAACTTTATAATAAAATACAAATTCTAAGCTACATTTTTACCGATTTGTTACTGTAATTTCGCAAATAATTAAAATATATAAAAAAATTTTAAAATTTGAAATACTAAAAATTTCAAATTGTATAAGGATATATGGCCAGCTTTCTAAAATTGTGTACTTTCATTAAATCTTAATGATTGTTATAAAATTTAATACAAATAGTCTTGCTAAGAAATAATGCGGGCGGGATATTTCATATAAAGAAATGAAAAAAAAATCTATAAAATAAAGAAAAGTAAAATTTTCCTTTATAGAATTTATTTTAATATGTTTTCTCCTTTCATGTTATAATTGGAAATTGTTGTAAATTCTTTATACATTTGCTTTATTACACCACAGTCTTTATTACTTCCCTTTTTATTTTGCACAACTTCCAGATTCCCTAACAACATAATTACTGCTAAGTAAACAAAATTACTTGTAACAAAATGTTAATTAAAATATCATCATTTCCATATAACCTTTTTTTCATAAATGTTTGCATATAATATTGGCCTTTTTATGACATTTTCTAGATTAATATCAAAGTTACTTATACGTCAACAGTTGCCTAATTGAATATTAATTAATGGTTCCTTTCATATGTTTTTTTTATTGGGTTCAAAAAGGGATTTGTTTCAAAATTAATGAACATTTTTGTGTAAAAGTTTAAAGCTTGCAGTAAAGATATTTTAATGTCATTATTATTGTTTAAAATATAATTTGTTCTTGATAGCAATTTGTAGATTTCTATCAGTAAAATGAATATGTGAAATTTTCTTTCAATCTCTTTTTATTTATCCCAGGCTGCTTGTAACCTTTTTATTAAGAGCTTTTGATTCAAGCAAATTTATAGAAACTTATGAATCTCTTGAATAAAAATTTATTAATTTACAACAGCAACATTTTTATGTTAAAATTTTCTTATTTTTTTAAACTGCTTTGCAAATATCCTTTTTACAAAATTTTGCGATAACAATTCGTAGTTAAGTAGTGCCAATATTTGCGCTTTAAAATTTCTCAAAAATAGTAAACTTTACTTATTTATAACCTTTTTTAAATTTTAAAAATTCTTACAAACAATTTATTAAATTAGAGAAAATTCTTAATTAGGCTTGAGTTCGTTTTTTTAATTAATAACTCGAAGAATACCATTGTGAAAACTCTATTTCTCTTAGACAAATGGCACACTGAAATGCATTTTCTGCCCTGCCAAGGGCTTCATCAGCAATGTTTATTGTCCAAGATCTACTCGTAAACATCATCTATTTGACTCACCATTTTTAAGAAATACAATTTTTAAATTATTAACAAAAACAAGAATATGCATGTGCATTAGGGTTATAACTTTTTTGCATTTTTTGCAAATATCAAAAATACCACCGCACAGCCGTGTGGTGCATGAAAAAATATTAAAAAATATGCTGTCACTTTTCCTCTATCGTGAAAAAAGTTTCCGCACCGAACGGGTTAGAGTTTCGTTCTTATTTACATATTTATTTTTTTCCATTAAAACAGTTACTCTTCCTTTTGTCTTAAATATCTAAATAGGTCGTGAAGTCCTTGTTACTACAAATGTGAAATTTCGCTAATTATTTCTGTTGGTTCTTAAAATGAAGTATAAAAAAAGTAAAATATCTGTTATAAAAAACTCAAAAATCTGGTCAACGAATTTTACAAAAAATAAGGATGGTATTGAAAAATGTAAAAAAAAACACAAAAAAAGTCGAAATACCTTTAAGTGAGTTGAACAAGATCCCAAAGGAATAAATTATTATCGGAAGATTTATCGCTTTATGTAAGACAAATAAATATAAAGAGGAAAGGTATGTTAAAATGTCTAAGGAGTAACATAATTTGTGGAGCATGCGCGTGGATCTTATAAAAAGAAAAATTAGACGGTTGGTTCTATTTGTTTGCGCTTCCTGGTTTTAAATTTGGTTTCGTGGTCATTGCTTCAATGAGAATGATTTTGAAGCATTAAGTAAATCTTTAAAAAACTTCACGAAAGCTAAAGAATGCTTCTTAAGGCATTGGGTAATAGATTAAAGTGATGCAGGATATATATCCACAGTGTAAAACCATACGCACATTAAACTCAAAGTTTATATCTTATAATTCCAGTATTTTTGTACAATAATGAAAAATCTTAATTTTTAAAACATAAAAATTTACAGCACTTTAGAAATCACTTTCGGTGCAGAAACTTTTTTCACCGAATCAACCTAAAAAACAGTTTTTCATTATCAGAACAACATGCACCACATGGTACTAGAGTGGTATTGTGCACTCAAAAAAAAGTTATAACCCTAATATAGCATATTACTTATCTTAACAATTTTTATAAAAAAAAATTTACTTTCTACAGGTTTTTTGAGTTATCCATTTTTTAAAAACATGAACATTTTTATTTTTTTTTATTACAAAAATATATTTTTCTCTACATAACAACTCGTATACTTGTGTTAGTAATGAATTTCTATAAAAATGTCTTTTAAAAATGTGGCCCTTATTAATAGCTGAGATCCTTTTTTATGTAAAACAGGTAAATCCTTTTTTCCTTATAACAACTTGTAGTTTAGTAGCTCTTCATATATCCTTTTTAATTTTTTTTTTAATTTTGTAAAAACTTAATTTGTTTTTTGCTAAATTTTTTTATATTTGCGCCGACAATATGTTTGTAGGTACATACATTTTTTTAACTCTTTATTAATAACAACTCTCCAGGAATATACTTTTTTAAAAATATAAAAATTTTAATTTTTTATGTTAAAAATTTATTAATTTCTTAACAACAATTTGTAGTTTTGAGCTGATAATGCGATTTTATACAATTTGAAATTGAATTATGTATATTAAGAGTGCTGTACTTATATCCTTTTTTAAATAAAACATCAAAATCAATTTTTTCTGAATATCAACTTGTCTTTTAGTGGCGTTTTTAATTACACACACAAATTTTTCCATTATATTTGAAATTAAGCCAACTCTTCTTACTATCCTTTTTATAAAATTTAAAAATTTTTACGAAAAATTATTTAAATTTTTTGCTACAACTAGCAGAATTGTGCCAGCATTAGTTATTTGTAAAAAAAAATAGAAATATTTGTTAACTACAGGTTTCCTAGAATATCCTTTTTCAACAACTTGTCTCTTTTTATTTATTTCATTATAAAAATATATTTATTTCTTAACTTTAACTTTAATTAATTGCTGATTTTTCACAACTCTCTTATAATTTCTCTGGAATTAGTTACCAGCAAGATTACGTTGCTTATATTGTGTTTTATAACTTAAATTGTTTTGGCTTAAACTTGTCTATAATAATTTTTCATAACCATAACACGTTTATATTATATTAAACGAATGCCAGCGAGTAAATGATGTGTATGAAATGCTTGATTTTTTAATTTCTCTTACGTGTGTTTGCCTGTATGTATGTATGTATATGAAATAACTTTGAGCATGCAAATTGTTCTCAATGACTTTTACCAACAAAGAAATTACTTAAGCTGTGCACACATACACAAGCCGCCTGTATACACAACTACTTACCACATTTATACAGAAAAGGCAGCAGCAGAAAAACAGCAAAAGCGAGACCTGCAATTGCAACAGTAAAACCAAGAGTAAAACAAGTTGAAGAGGAGGAGTAGAGTAGAGTAGAGAGAACAGACATCCAATTGCTCTACTTTACTTACTGTTAAAAGTTGTTGGCATTTTTTACTCTTGATCTCATGGCTATAGTTAATGTTGTAGTAGCAGTTGTTGTTACTGTTGCTGTTGTTGTTGGCAGGACTTGCCCTGACTATGCTGTATACAGGCTGGCTGGTTGTATAAGTTTGGTTTTTATATGTAAGCTTTCCAATTAAGTAATATGTCCTTGGAAGGATAATGCTAAGTGGCGCGTGAAATTACATTAATCATTGATGGTATTTACAACGCTTTTAGCCTGTACTTTGGTTGGTTTCTTTTACTACTCTTGCTTGCCTTGCTTGGCTTGGCCTAGTCTTTTCACTGTTTTCTTTTTTAACAACCAAGCTGGCCCCCCCTTTTTTTATAAGGATATCATTATTTATGTTAAATAAACTTTGCTGTAATATTGCTTAAAAATCGTGTCAGTACTTGTTATACAACATCTCGACGGCAAAAAAAAAAAAGAAAGGAAAGGATTGTATTGATTTTGGTTTTTAACAATATTTAAATAGTCTTAAAATTAAAATTAATTATGTATTAATTGCTTAATTTTTCTTTATTATTTTTTCAACCCTCTTTTGAGTTGTCTTTTTGAAAATCCTTTTTTAACTATGATATGAACTAATCAATATGCCTTTTTTAGCTTCATTTATTTTGTTTGTTTTCACTCTGACAAAGAGCTTAAATTTGTTGGATTTATTTTGTTATATGTGCCATTTATTTTGGCATTAACATGTCGTTTGCTGATTTGAACACATGGCCAAATCCTAAACAGGATGCAGAGAGAGAGAAAGAGGGATATCATGCTGCTATATCCTTTTGTTGGTAATAACAGATAAGTGGCTTTGTTATACATATTGCATAATTTAATTTCGATAGATGTTTAAAAATGATTTTGGGGATTTTTCTTTGCAGAAATATTGTAAACACACATGATTAGTTTGTAATAAAATCAATAAAAGGACTTGTAAAACACATACACACATATTTAAATAAAAAAGGAGTGATAGATAAACTTCAAAAACTTTATTTGTATTACTAAATTTATTATTAGGAACAAAATGCTTTAGTTGTTTTATAGAAATACATATGTAGATATAAGACAAAAATATAAAGCTGTTCCATAAAGTTAAAGTTGTTCATGTTTTGAAAACGATCATAGAAATTAACATATTATTTCAATAGCTTATACCTTAGAGCTCATGTAATACTCAGATCCAGTATTTTATTTACCGCTCCTGCGAATACTGCTTTCCTGTAGATTGGGAGTTATTTTTGGTTTACCAACGAAAACCACAACAAGAAGCGTCGCTTAAGAGATCAGTTCTGAAGTTAAGCGATCCTCCCTCTTTTTTCTACTGGTTCCCCGACTTCGATATCATTCCATTACTTTAGAGAAAGTAACCGAAATGTTGCCATTTACTAAGAGAACACCAAGTTTAGAGAATCTTTAATTATTTCACAGATGGCGTAATCGGAAATTTTCTATTAACTAATAGAACGTCAGGTTTAGGAATCTACCTTCTTTTTCTCAGCTGGGCGTTTCTTGACGTAATTCCATCAATGCAGAGAAAATAACCGGAAATTTCCCATTAAATAATAGAACGTCAAGTTTAAGCACCCTTTACTTTCTTCCACAACTGGTAGTTCCCCGAAATCCTAATCCAGCACTTTAGAGAAAATAACCGAAATGTTATAACGTTAATAATATTTGCAAAAATATATAATCCTTTCGTTTATATTTTGATCACAATTGCTTTAAATTGCTTCAGGTTTTACGTTGTTACAAGCACTTTCTACATCCAGGAAACATGCAGGAATAGTTAGATCATGAAGATTGCACACACGCTAGAGGTTACTTGCAATAATGTTTAACAATAAATTCATACCTTTTTAATTCCTACGTTTATAATTTGTTCACTACCATTGCTTTTAATTGCTTTAGAGTTTATGTTGTTACAAGCATCGTTTCCGGGATGTAGACCTAATGACTTAAATATGTCTTTATTATTATCTCTAGATCATAGAAATTGCACTCTTCACCAATTTACCGGCTTGTTCACCAACTTCCTAGGTTGATGAAGTTTGGCGGATGCAGTTTTACGACGCACAGGCTTGTGATGGCTCAACTGTCATGTGATGAGAGACTAAAGTAGGCTCTGGACAGTGTTCTTGGTATAATACCTAAATGCAGATCTGAAACATAATGCAATCTTTATTAAGTCTTGAGCGGCCTTATGTTTCGGAATCATAAACAAGTTTCAATGTGTTCTTTTTACTAAAGTGATATTTCACACGAAATGGTGGAACTAGCCAACTGCTGCTACATTAGTAGCTTTTCTAGATATCGATGGAGCTTTTAATAATGTTAATTCGTCATCAATCCCACAGCTTTAACTGGATTTGCAGTTGATATATCTACCGTTTTTTCCAAAAGACATTATCTCCAATCTGAATCATCTCCAAATGAATCATCTGACTTTCCAAGATGGTGTGTTATACCTGCTTTTATTAAATATGTGGGGTTTAAAGACTGTGGAGTATGGGAAAATATTTTTGTAAAAGTATCTGGGAAGTATATCTCGCAAACAAATCATATTAGCACTATAGACAATCTTTGCTTGGATCAATGTAATATAAACTCTATGAAAACATTTGCTTCAAATAAATATAAGATTCCAATAGTATCAATACCACGCATAAAAGTAGAGTAGTGCACTTCGCCAACCTTCTGGTTATAATTATAGACTCGAAATTTTCGTGCAATAAAAACATAATATCCGGAGTGGTTGTAGCGGCTTGGGGAAATACTCCCAGCGACTTTTTCGAAATTATGGTTCAGGCCATTATAATGCAAGATGCACTTGTTTGGTTGAATAGAATTCTGAAAGTCTATTGGAAATCCCGGATAATATTGATTACAGTACTTCCAAACCTTTTTACGATAGAGTTTTCTTTTAAAGGCTCTATTTGGCATAAGAAAGACTTGAGAAGCCCTGTGTGTATACGACTTTTAAATTGGTCATAGAATGCCGGACAACTCTACATACCGGTTCATTAGAATTCCAATGTTATCACATGCCAAATTATTTTTGGGCAAACATAAAAGGATTCACTGCTATCAACTTGGTCTTAGGATGCCCGGCAGCTGTGGATACTTTGGCAAACTTTGGCGATTTCGCTTTTAGAAGCTGAAATTTTTAAATTTGTCGTATGATTCTGACTATGTACTCGTACATACAAACCAAATGGTTCTCAGAGTCTACATGCAAGACTTTAGGAGTGACATAGGCTGAATATATTTATCGTCGATCGCTTACTTTAGGAAACATTTCGGTTTCTCATATAGCGGAATCTAAAAGCGGCTGTCACTGGTGTCTATATGCCAGAAGAATGTATGGAAAGAGTTTTACTATGACCCACAGGGATATTAATAAAGGGCAGCAAACTTCATTGTCTTTCTAATTCTAATAACTTCCGCAAAAGTTATAATATGGTAGACTTTTGTAGAAATTGTCAGCATGAGGAAGAGAAAAAGATTTAAATTTTTTTTTCCTGTTTTTGATTAACAACTCTGTGGGTCACAGTAGAAGTCCTTGCCACCGGATCTTTATACTCTAACAATATTAATTTTCTTCTTTACTTTCCTTTCAACTTGGCACTAATTTGCACTTTACTGGATAAACACATTGTACGTAAGGATTTGTTACTTACTCATCACTTACTACGACACACTCTCTCTCTCACACACACAAAAACCCTTACACACACACACACACACAGTCAACATTAAGCAAGTTCAACATGTTATTTGGTTTGTTGTAAAATACGATTACTTGGCTTGTTACATGCGTCTAGTTAATGGAACTCGAAAATGATTTTGTTCGGTTTCTTTCTTTTTTTTTACTAGATTTTAGTAGTTTGTTTTAAAGTAGATACGAAGTATTTTTACATTAGTAAAGATTATTTGATTTCAGCAAATACACACACTACTAACACACTAAAATCCAGTGTGAAAAGGAGAGAGAGAAAGGGCCGGTTTGGCTTTGTTAAAAGCAAAATTGTGTTTGTTACTACAAAAGTTCTTTAACAATGTTTGTAAATACAATATTTTTTAAAGGCTTCTAGGTTTAAGATTCTTCTTCTCTTAGACTTTGAAGTGTATAAATGGGATTTTTACTTCTAAGTAAATATAATTTGCCAGACATCAAAATTTTTTGTTTGAACTCAAGTTAATTGAATAAATTTAAAACACTTCTTGTTTTGTTTATTGCTCTTAGTGTGTGTTGTATGTATGAGCATAGAAAATGATTTTACGGTAAAGAGTGTAATATCAATAAGCAGACCTTTAAAGTTAAACAGACAACTTTTTCTTTTGAAATTTTGTATGACAGGATTTTGGGTAGTTAAATTCTATTAGTAAGCATTAAATATTTACAAACATATTTAGTTGAATATAAATTAAAAAGAGGTTTAGTTTAAGACAAATTTGATTAAGTTTGTTAAATTTTTAAGGAAGTATTGTGAAAATATTTTATTAAAATTACTCCTTAACACATAAAATATTATAGCGGCTATAGTACATGTTAAAATATTTTGAAATTTTACAAAAGGATATATGAGCAACTTTATTATTACTTATAATTTTTTTTGCTGTTTTTTTAATCTCTATTGAAGACTACAACTTGTAGTAGGGGAGAGGGGTGCACATTTATACCCGGGGCACCTTTGAACTATGTTGATAAAATCTCAGTTTAAAATTTTTTCCGACCCTTAACCGAGTTTTTCACATGGTAACCTTGTTTTCTAGCAACGTTAACAACTTTTGTATTTTTTTTAAATTTTTTTTGTAAGAGTGTAAGAAGTATTCAGTGATCGTTTTCTTTCGTGAACGAAATTTATTGCAGTCCAAAATTCATTTCAAACAAAATTAAGTTAAGGTAGTTGATATTTATGTAAAAAAAAATATTTATTATAAATTTCCGTGAAATGACATGCCAGTTCAAGTTTGAACAGAGAAAAAGGGGGCACCTTTGAACATGTTAATTTATCAACCGAAGTACCAAACATTGTTGATTCTCTCTTATTTTCTGAAAATGACGAATGCAATGCTGATCATGATGCTTTAAAGGAAAATGTAATGTCACCTGAAATCGCAAGGCCTTTTCCGTCTTAATAATATAAAACTTATTTTTGATCTGATTTTTTTTTTATTTTTTAATTGCTAATGTTTATGTTTTTCTTAATAATTAAATCGAATTTATTATATATATAAAAAATATAACTGTTTATGTTATTTTTGGACATAAGCGCTACAAGAAAAAATTGCCGTTCAAAACTGCCCCAGCCTAGTTTAAAGCTGCCCCGTTTGGGGGGCACATTTGAACACAATGACTTTATCCATTAAAAAAATAAAAAAAAATATAAATTGAAATAAAAATAAGTTACTTGTAGACTTAAGCTAAAGTTTATTTCCATATATATTAGTTAAATTATGTAAAAAGTCAATAATTCAAAAATATAAATTTTTATGTGGCTTGAAAGCAAAAAGTGTTCTAAGGTGCCCCCCTCTCCCCAACAGAATATTTGGAAAATTGTTAAGTAGTTGAGTTAAAAAATAACCTTCAAAAGATTTTGAATTTAGAAATTACAAAATAAATGAATGATGAAATAATACATATTTCAAAACTTTTTGCTTAACAAAAGTTGAAAATTAATCAATTTTTCAAAAAAGGATATATGCAGAACATTTTTGTTAGATAATATTTTGATATTGTTTTTTAGGGTTTTAATTCTTCCTTTGAAACTACAAGTTGTGGTCAGAAGTTATTTAAAATTTGTTGTAATATTACTATAAAAAATTTAAAAAATATAAAATTAATTTTTGTTTTATGTATTAAGTATTATTTTTAAACTATTTGCTAAATTAAATATGGGAGTTTATTAAACTTTCAAAAAAGGATATTTGAGTAATTTTTTTTGTTAGATCAAATTTCGGAAACTTTTTTATGATTTTTAAATCTTTATTTAAAGCTACAAGTTGTGGCTGGAAATTATTTTAAATTTGTTGTGATATTGCTATAAAAAGTGCTTTAAAATATTTAAAGTTAAAAAAATTAAATAAGTTATGGTTTTTTTTAATATTATCATTTGTAAACTAATTACTTAACAAAAGTTGAAAATTAATTCAATTTTGAAAAATAGGACATATAAGGAATTTTTTTGTTAGAGAAAGTTTTGAAATTGTTTTTTGGGTTTTTAAATCTTTATTAAAAACTACAAGTTGTGGCGGGAAAATGTTTAAGATTTGCTTAGATATTCCTTAAAAAATTACCCTCAAAATATTTAAAACTTGAAAAATATAAAAATAGTTATAGATTTCCAAAACGTGTATTATTCCTTAAATTATTGCTTAACAAAAGTTAAGCATTTATTAATTTTTCAAAAAAGGATATATGAGCAACTGTTTTGGTGGACAATATTTAAATTTTTTTTTAGTTTTTGTAATCTTTATTAAAAACTTTAAGTTGTGATTGGAAAATGTTTCTTTAAAAAATGTCCTTTAAAATAGTTACAACTTAAAAAAAGTTTTGGATTTAATTATTGTTTAACAGAAGTTTGAAAATAATTAATTTTTCAAAAAAGGATATATGCCAAACTTTTTTGTTTGTCAAAATTTTTAAATTTTATTTAGGTTTTAAATTCTTCATTTTAAAGTACAAGCTAAAAAATTACAAAATTTATTTTTGCAAATTTCCTTAAAAAATATATTTCGAAAATTTTCCTTATAAAAATTATAAAAATAATAAATTTTTATATTCTTTCATAGCTTAAAATGTAAAATATTCATTACATGTTGTGATTTTTAGTCTTATTTCTGTACCAACAAGAATTAGACTCAAAAAGCTTGAAATAAGAAAGTTTTTCATATATCCTTTTCTTTTGAAATTTAAAAATTGTAATATAAACTTGTTTGTTTTTTTTTATATATAATCAAACTAAACGATTTTATAGGGAAATTTTAACTATTTCTTATGTGCTATTCGAATTCTATGAGTATGAGTAACACATTTTTTACTTTTCTAAATAAAATATTATTCTTAAAATCGTTTTAAATAAATTGATTCTAAAAAATCTTGATGTATATATTTTTTATCTTTTGTGGAAATAAGCTATATTTTGTTATTATTGTCAGAGTAAACCTTATAGCTTTTAAAACATATATTAGTGTAGTTTTTGTTGTTGTACCTGGTTGCAATATTATTGTCATTAGGAAAGAATAACAACATGATATTTGCATATAAAAATATTTTTTAAATGGCTTTGTTTTTCAAACGTGAAATAACAGCAAACAAATGAAAAAACACAACTTAAAAAAATATTACCTTAAAAAACATACAAACAAGTACAGTGAAATACATCAATATATGACTTTATACTAATAACAAGAAACCAAGTAATTCAACAGAGGTTCTACTGTATAAGCACAAGTATTTGCTTGCATAAATATATCAACTGGCTGCAGTTAGGAGCATAAACTTACAAAAAAATCTGCAAAAATCTGCAAAAATATGCTAGGTAATTGTTCATACATTTGATAGAGCTTCAGTTATAAAAAGAAAAAATCGACTTTATGGAAAATTTAAAACAGTAGCTAACAATAGAAAACATAAAGAAACTTTTAATCATATTGTAAAACAAGTTATACTTATAAATACTGCCGTATTTATAAAAAATTAAAGTAGACTTCTAATGTACTTTAAGAAAATTTTGTATAAAAATTTTTTTTAAAAGCATACTTCAAGTCTACTTTATTTTTTATAAATACGGCAGTTTGAGCTAGAAACTAGTTTTAAAGACATTTAATGAAACATTTTTATACCACAATTTGCAGTTTTAAATGTAGATTAAAAACAACTAAAAAAAGTTTTTAAAATGTTAAACATACATTTTTAAATTTTCAACTTTTTTGTCGAAACTTTTAGCAAATAATTCTTCTTGCTTACAACAATACTTTTTGTGTATAATTGTTTATTAAATAAATATTTAAAGCCGGGTTTTAAAGAAATTTTCAGAATATACATTTTTAACATGTTTCATTACAATTTCTAGTTTGAAACGTAGATTTAAAAACCTAAGAAAAGTTTTTAAAATTTAAAAAAGTTAAAAGTCTGTCATATATCCTTTTTTTATAAACATTTAAATTTTCAACATTTTTGGTAATAATTGTATATATGTACTTACAGCAATATATTTTTATTAAATAAATATTTAGCAACAGTTTTTAAAGAAATTTGTTGGACTTTTTGTTGAAGATGTTTCATCACTATTTGTGGTTTGAAATGTAGATTTAAAAACCCAAAAAAAGTTTTAAAATTTTTAATAAATCAAAAAGTCTGCCATATATCCTTTTGTAATAAATTTTTAAATTTTCAAAATTTTTAGTAAAATAATGTTGCAAATAATTGCTGTTGCTTGCAGCAATAATTTTTTGTATAAAAATATTTAGACACAGTTTTTAAAGAAATTTGTTGGACTTTTTGTTGAAGATGTTTCATCACTATTTGTGGTTTGAAATGTAGATTTAAAAACCCAAAAAAAGTTTTAAAATTTTTAATAAATCAAAAAGTCTGCCATATATCCTTTTGTAATAAATTTTTAAATTTTCAAAATTTTTAGTAAAATAATGTTGCAAATAATTGCTGTTGCTTGCAGCAATAATTTTTTGTATAAAAATATTAAGACACAGTTTTTAAAGAAATTTTGTGGACAAATTTTTAAACATGTTACATTACAATTTTTAGTTTGAAACGTAAATTTAAAAACCTAAAAAAAGTTTTAAAATTTTTAATAAATTAAAAAGTCTGCCATATATCCTTTTTTATAAACTTTAAATTTTCAATTTCTTTGCATCAAATATAGCTAAAATATAAAGGAAATAATTTTTGTTGTTGTGTTATTTTTGTGGCAAATTTTTGAAACTTGTATACCACAATCGCAGCTTCAAATATAGACAAAGAAAAGCATGTTCCAAATATCTTTTTTATTAATTTTGAAAATTTTTATATACTTTAAATATATTTTAATTTAATTTTTTAATGAAAAAGACTTCTTTTGAATTTGAATTTCTTCTTACAATTTGTAGTTTTCCGTGTCAAGTTTATTGCTGAAAGAAATTTTTTTCTAAGTCTTACAACAAAAAATTGTTCATATACCATTTTTTGTGGCTTTTCTTATTTTCTGGAAATTTTATCATTTTCGTATAAATTTTTTAAATGGTTTACTTTAGATAGAATTTGAATTTGGGAATTTTTTAGATTTTTTAGCTTTTTCTTTAAAATTAATTTTTTTTTATTTAATTTTTTTTTCGAAACTATATTTTTGTAAATTTTGATTGTTTATTTTTGAGGATTTTATATTACAATTTGCAATTTCTTATAGAGCTTAAAATTTGTTTAGAAACTTCCTCCTAAGTCCTGAAATAAAAAAGTTTTTCATATATCCTTTTTCGGTTCCTTTTCTTATTTCTTACAAATTATGTTATTTTATTAAGAAATTGTTGCAGATAGGTAAGATAAGTAACATAATTTAAAAAGATTTGGTTAGAATATTTGTTAGCTACTGTTATTTGTTTTCCATTTTTTGTGTGTTAAATAAAGACCATTACAAAAAATATATAAAGATAAACATTGAATGTTGCAAACAGCATATGTTGTTAGGTTGGAGTTTCGTTATTTTTTTCGTTTTTACACATCTACAGTTATTTTTAAATGGCCACAATTTAGTTGTTGTTAAAAAATTCTATAACAATAACAACAAACCCTACATACATAAACATATCTACATATTTGCATAAAAGGAGTCTGGATAAAGACAACAAACTGAATGTTTGTGTAGGTAGGTAGTTATGAGAAATTTGAATTTTATATGATACAGTGGGAAAACCAAAAAAAAAAGAAGAAAAACAAATGAACATAAAAAATAAACGTTAACCGAGGTATATGAAGCATTATTTGTAAATATGACTACAAATTTATGACAATAAAGTTATACGATTTTTTTATATGTGTACAGTCAGCTTAAACACATATGCAGTTAAGAGTTTTTACTAAAGGGAGACACAATTTTGTATGTTCAAATAGCAAACATATGGTTAGGTAATAAAATATTGTTTATTTTAACAATATATAACAACAACTCTCACTGGTGTGTGTATGTGGAAGTGATAATTGTTGTTAGTTTTTTTTTGGAGGGACAAAATAAATTGTGGTAAAAAATGTTAACTTTGTTTAAAGTAAACGTAAGGCTTAAGGAATTAAAACTTTAATCCCCAAAAATAAGTTGTATAGAAATGTAAAAAATATATATAATATTTGTTGAACAAATTTTAAATATTGAACAAAAATTTTTAATTTTTTAAATTTTAAAAAAAATCAAATTAATTTTTTTTTACTTAAAAAATAAAATTTCCTCAAAAATTTTATTACTACAACTTGTAGTAAAGTCTTAGGTATTATGTGCAATAAAATTTTTCTTGAAATCTGTTACAACTTAAAACTTTGTCTCATATCCTTTTTTTAAACAATTTTAAAAATTCATTTTTTTACCTATTAAGGCTTGTCACATTTGCTGTCCACCTTAACACTAACCGGTTTTAAATTTTATACAAAACAAAAAAAAAAAATACAACAAATTTTCAATTTATATTGTTTACCCAGGCGTATGAGTAATTGTTTTGTGCAATTTAAAGCGTTTAGAGCTGTTCTATTTCTCTTTATATATTTAATATTTATACCAAGTTTTTTTTTTTTTAAATAATATTGTGGTTTTATGAGGTTTTCTTCTATGTATAAAATTCACAATATGTGGTTTTACAGCCATTAGTATTGCAATGCTGTAACCAGTTTTTATGTCGATTTTTTTTTGCATTTAGCACTTCAATGAATGTTATAGAAAAAAAAAAATAAATTAAATAAAAATGTTGAGCTGCTGCTGTAGTGTTTATAAAAATAAATTACTTAAAGCAACAAAATATAGAAAATAAATTGTGTGATTTTTTTGCAAATAGACATTAAATTTTAGTATTTAAATACTTACCATAAAAATTTATTTATAACAATAGATTTATTTATTTAGTAAGTTGAAAAAAGTTGCTATAGTTCATAAATCTGTTGAAGAAATTTGCTATAAATTAAATTTAACACATTTTTTAAGCAATTATTAAATAAAACCTTTAAAGAATTTTATTTTAAATAAACATGCCTTAAATTCTTACACTACAATCTGATGTTAAACTTAAACGTTTGGAAGCAAACAAAAAACATTTTTTAATTTTTTTGAATAAACAATTATATAACGGGTCCGCCATCTAACATTTTTTTCAACTAGTGCTTATTTCGTGATTGGTAACACTTAGCTCATGTCTGATTTGACAGATAATGGTAATGTTGTAGAATGTGTGCGAAAATTGAACCGATCGTGTAGGCTACTGCATGGCCAGCCGAGGCAGCCATTTGAATGAAATTATTTTCCATTATTAACCGTAAGGATTGTACTTTTAAATAAAAAAAAAGTTATTTGGCGGACCCTTTATAATATATGGACATTTTTATATATAATATATAAATTTTTAAGGAAAACCTAATGCTTTCCAAATAAAATAATTATTAAGGTTTGAATATTATCCCTACGGGCTAATTTCGGTAAATTATATTTTTTCTTTAAATGATGTAAATGAAACAATTTACTTTATCAATTTGCTCTACGTTTCGTCGATGTGGGTTTTTGACTTCTTCAGGAGCTATTTTATTAAGATAATTTATCTTATATTACATCATTTGTTATTATTAAAAATATATATCGTAATTAAAACGGGACTATCACGACACTAAGTTAATTAAAATAAATTAATAAATAATTACAATTTTATAAATATAAAATCAATCACAGAATCGTCAAACTTATAACTACGGATATCACAGAACTATTATTACTTATAATTAATTGCAGGCATGTATTGGAGCTTAGTATTATTTCTATTTTCTTTGGTGTTGAGAGTATTCAACAGTCGTTCCTGTATTCTTAAGCTCTCCAATGTGTATCTCTTATTTTCGGATTTCTCCTTGTCAAGTATTTATACTCTTAAAATCAACGGTATGTCCGCTCTCTTTTGCGTGTTGTAAGAGTCCAGTTGATTCCTTTCCCTTTGTTACGTCTGCTTCATGTTCTGCTATTCTCGTTCCCAACATGCGTCTCGTAGTCCCTACATAAACTTTATTGCATTGATCGCTTTCATCCCCTTTTCATGTAATTTCGTAAACAACATATTCTGTTTTCATTTGATCTATTTTGCTTTTTCTGTTAGTAAACACAACAGTAACACAGTAAATAATTATTGTTAAAAAACTTAAAAAAAAAAATAATTTTAATTAATATGTTTTACACACTAATTTAGAAAACAAATAACATTTCTTTACCACAACTTGCAGTTTCAAATATAAAACTTCAACAAATAAAAGGATAAACCATATATCCTTTTTTAAACTTTAATATACATATGTATGTATTTTAAAATTCTTAATTGAAATATAAAGCAAACAAATCTAGCTATTCGAAACAAAAATTATTTGTTGAATTTTTTCACAAAATAATTTTGAACAAGTTTTTAAATTTATTTATAAAATTTTTTTTAAAATTTGTTTACCTCAACTAGCTGTTTTATAGGTAGTTTTAAAAACCTAAAGAAAAATTTCAAATATTTTACAAAAAAAAAAAAAAAACGAAGTGTGTGAAGTTAGCTCCGTCAGTTAGCTCCGTTTTTAACATTACCTATGTTAATGTATAAATTAACATACTTACTACTCATCGACTGTTAAGTTAACAGAGCTGCATTTTTTCATCGCAGTTATTATTTTATTATTAAAAACTAACAAAAAACGTCAGTATCGATTATTCAGATAATATATAGAAATTAATACACTTTGTAGATATTAAATAAAAATTAAATTTTTTTATGAAGAGTATCTACTTGTACAGCAGAATTGTCTTAGTAAAAAAGTGGTACATGAAAATGTTAAAAAAAACTACCAAAACTAGAAATTGTGCGCGATCTGTGCTATATAGGGTGGATAGCCATCACTTCAGAGATATCAGAACTATATAGCTTATAGTCAGAATGTATATCAGATCGGAGATATATAATTTTCAAAATGGAGAAATTTAAGATTTTGCCAAAAGTGGTACATCCCCAGTAAAAAATATATGGATTAATTCATAATCGAGCAATAAAGGAGTAATGACTTGTTCATCCATTTGGAGTAAGAAGCGGGCTATCAAAACTTTTTTTGTTTTGTTGTCTATGCCTCGCTTAATACTCCAAATGGATCAATGAGGGATGTATCAGTTCGTTTTGGTTTTTTTTTCTTTGACATAACTGTAAAATATTTTCGTTTTGTTTTTCTATTTAGAGCTAGTTTTTGGGATAAAGATAAAAATCAGACAATTTTTTGCACGGAAAACTTTCTATATTCAGTGGGATTCGTTGCTATTTTTCGTTGCTGTTAAAAAATCTCCTCAATTCCCTCAATTCATTTCCGGTGATGCCACTCAAATTCAAGAAAACGGGCTTGCAAATTTCATTTCCGGCGTTGCTATTTTTCGAGGCTTTCTTGTTTTTGTAAAAAATAACCAAATTTGTATTTATGCTCTTTTAGGAGACAAAAATGATTACTCCCTTTATGCTCTTTTAGGAGACAAAAACGATTACTCCCTTTATGTTCTTTTAGGAGACAAAAACGATTACTCCCGCTATGCTCGATTACGATTACTCCCTCTGTCGTCATTTTCAAGATCAAAGGGAGTACTCCATAAGGAGCTTAAAAGGAGTACTCGTGTCTGCGGACATGCTGTGTTAAAAATCCTATGAGGTTCGGAGTTTTATGGAGTAATCCATTACTCGCAGAGGAGCGCTCCAGGATTACTCTTTGGATGATCCTATTTTTTACTGGGTCTACACTACATCTTTGTAGTGTGAGTTTTGTGTAATAGTCATCTGTTAGTATAAAAAATACAAACAGACAGAAACAAAAAGAATAGAGTGGCCAGATTGCCAGCGGCGCTGGTATGCCCGCGTTTAAGCTCGGCTAAAGCTCGCCGGATGGGGTGGTTTTTGCCAGCAATCAGGACCATGGACACACACACTAACAAAAAAAAAATCATACCATAATTGGTCGAAACTCCTATAAAATACCCTCTCCGTAATTCAATTTAAGCTCCATAAATCTTTTAAAATTATTTACATCGAGATAAAGTGTAACATACATAATATTTATTTTCACAGAAATAATGACACTAAATTTTTGGATGATCGGTGCATAATAGGTTATAGCGCCCATTTCTGAAAATCTTTTTATACATATACTGGGTGTAGGGTATTATATGGTCGGGCTTGACCGTCTGTACTTTTTTACTTGTTTATTGTTGTGTTTGTAAACAGTAATAACAGATAACAGAGAATTATTATGAAAATTAAGTGATTAATGAAAAGTCATAAAACTATTTAGTCGAAAACTATTTTAAACATTAATCTTTCCTGAAATATTATTTAAAAACCAATTAAATTTCATACTTTTGCAATTTATTTTAAATTTACAGGTTAAATCCATTTGTTTATTAATTAAGTTTCAAATAATTTCTCATTTCCTAGAATACATTTTAATGTGTAATTAAATTGTACAATTTAATCGTTTCATTTCTCGCTCTAACTATCACAAAAATTCATTAATTTTATTTTTGATGAGTTAATATGCATGCAGTATGCACAGAAAAAAATAAGAATATTATAAAATAAAACATGCATAAATAAATATACATCATGTTTTTTTTTAATTGAAGTGTAAAGCGATTTACATTTACATATTCTGTATTTTACATATTGCAAGTGTGTCTGTCAATCGTACGTAAGCGTTTGACATTTACTGACTTTTGTCACTTGATTTTAATAGATTTTTTGTGTTTGTTTGTTGTATCAATCATTGTTGTGTATATGTACGCTATAGACAAATACAGCTATATAAAAAGGAATTGACATTTGTGTTGTGTTAAACTTGCTAAGTTTTTTCTTTGTTAAAGAAACAGAAGGTAGAATAAAAGACATTTTTTTTGCAATAATGTTTAATATTCGAAAAGAAAAACATGTTCAAAGAAATATATTATTGCTGTTGATTTCTTTGCTGCAATTTCTTTGTATTCAACAGATAAGCAATTTGTTATTGTGTGTGCTAATAAGACATAACATCTGATCATTTTGATACTCTACTTTGGGACGCGCTTAAACTTAAAACTCGATTTCTAGAAAATAATTTGTATGATTTAAAATAAACACAAATGATTGAAGTATAAGCTTGTTTAAAGACCTACGATCAAATCAAACTAAAATTGTAAAAACGATTAAAGCAAACGATAAAATCAAACTAAAATTGTTAAGACTCACGCTTGAAGCAAACTAATACTGTATAAAGATCCTAGATTGATGTTATCTAAAGACAGAAGATTGCAGCAAACGAAGGCTGTATAGAGACCCATGATTAAATCAAACAAAGACTGTGTTAAGACCAATGCTTTAAGCAAACTAAACCTGTATAAAGGTCCATGATTGAAGCAAACGAAGACTGAATAAAAATGGAAGAAAACTAATGTAGTATAAAGACCGAAAATTAAAGCAAACTAAGTCTGTAAAAAGATCAATGATTAAAGGCTATATAAAGATTCGGGTTTGAAGTAAACTACAACTGTTAAAATGATTGAATCAAATAGCACTGTATAAAGACCCATGATTGAAGTAAACTAACACTGTATTAAGCATTGAAGTAAACTACAACTATATCACGACTCAGGATTAAAGTAAACTATATAAAAGACTAAAGCACTGTATAAGACCCATGATTGAAGTAAACTAAAACTGTATTAAAAACCAGGATGGAAGTAAACTGAGACTATATAAAGGACTGAAGTACTGTAAAAAGACCCATGATTGAAGTAAATTGAAACTGTATTATAACTAGGATTGTAGGAAACTGAGACTGTATAAAGGACTGAAGTACTGTAAAAATACCCATGATTGAAGTAAACAAGGACTGTATAAAGGGTTGAATTAAACTTAAACTATATCAAGACTCAATATTGAAGTTAACTGTATAAAACACTGAAGTACTGTATAAGACCAATGTTTGAAGTAAGCTGAAACTGTATTAAAAAGTAGGATTGAAGTAAACTGTGAACGTATAAAGGACTGAAGGACTGTAAAAGTAAAAACCCCCATGATTGAAGTAAACAAGGACTGTATAAAGGATTGAAGTAAACTTAAACTATATTAAGACTCAAGATTGAAGTAAACTGCATAAAAGACTGAAGTACTGTATAAGACCCATGATTGAAGTAAACTGAAACTGTATTAAAATGTAGGATTGAAGTAAACTGAGACTGTATAAAAGACTGAAGTACTGTAAAAAGACCCATGATTAAAGTAAACAAGGACTGGCTAAAGGATTGAAGTAAACTTAAACTATATCAAGACTCAAGATTGAAGTAAACTGCATAAAGACTGAAGTACTGTATAATACCCTTGATTGAAGTAAACAGAAACTGTATTAAAACTAGGATTGTAGTAAACTGAGACTATATAAAGGACTAAAGTACTGTAAAAACCCCCATGATTGAAGTAAGCAACGACTGTAACAGGATTGAAGTAAACTGAAACTGTATTAAAACTCAGGATTGAAGTAAACTAAGGTTATATAAAAATCCAGAATAAAAGTAAACTGAGACTGTATAAATACTAAGACCGTATAAACCCCCATGATTGAAGTAAACTAAGACTGTA
Organism: Bellardia pandia; assembly: GCA_916048285.2. Classification (NCBI taxonomy): domain Eukaryota; kingdom Metazoa; phylum Arthropoda; class Insecta; order Diptera; family Calliphoridae; genus Bellardia; species Bellardia pandia. The sequence continues at coordinate 95,223,263 of OU696533.1, read as the reverse complement.
TAAAAATCTTCAATTAAACCGTAGTATTCTGTGGCATTATTTTTTCATTAAGTTGCAAATTAAAGAAAAGAAAATAAAGTTTATTTGGCCTTACAATAATAACCTTTGATTAAAAACTCAAGTCGACCTTTGCTATCTTTGTATTATTTTATTTTTTATTTAAGATTTTTCATTTTACTTTTCATATCATACTCTATTATTCTCCATGCAGCCATTGTTGTATATCGTCTGCTATTATTTCGTTTTGTTTGAATATATATAATAATATGTTTTTTTTTGTTGCTGCTGTCATTGCGTGCTTTTGCTTCCCACCATTATCCTTTTTGCCCTTTAGCATATGCTTTAGATTAGTGTGAGAGACAATCTACAACTGTACCATGCTACCCATGACTAAGCAGTAGAGAAAACAACAACAAATAATGTATCTAAATATATAAAAAACCAACAGCAGCAGAAGATTGTTACACTGTTCATCATAACGATATCGTAAATTTTTAATACCTTGGGGAAATCGTCATTGTTTGCTGTTACTGCTACTACACAATACGTTTTCATTGTGTGCGTTTTTTTTTTTTTAACAATCTTCTTTTTGTTTTGCTGTAGAGGGAGTTTAATTAATGAAATGTTTTTCTTTAAAAAGTAATAACTTTTAGGAGTTTAGAATTATTTTAATAAAAGTTTTTTAGGCAAAAATAAATTTTGAGAAAAAGGGTCATTTTGTGTTGGCAAATATAAATATTAATATTTTTGTTTAAACTAGTGGTTTTCAGGGAAAGTGATTAAACCAAAGTATTATTTCTATAGAAATATTACTCGTTGAAAGGTTTGGAAGGGTTTCTACAATGCTTGAAGTGTTGCTGCAGATATAAAGACCCAGGATTAAAGTAAACTAAGCTTGTGTAAAGTGAAAGGATTTAAGTAAACTAAGACTGTATAAAGACCTAAGATTGATGTAAACTAAGAATACAAAAAATTCCAGCTATGACTTAATAACAACTGAAGTAAACTAAGACTTTCTGAAGACCTTAGATTGAAGTAAAGACCCAGAATTTAAGTAAAAGACGACTATATAAAGACCCAGGATTGAAATGAACTAAGACTGTATAAAGACCCATGACTGATGTAAACTAAGACCCAGGATTGAAGTAAACTAAGCTTGTGTAAAGTTAAGCATTCAAGTGGAATCTTTTGATTCCATTTTGAAAAACTGCCACACCACTCGTTAAACAGATGATAATGGGTACTATATCCAGCCTGTTGCGTTCAGGTATCGGATGAAATCGCACCATCTAATATTTGATGTCTCCGCTAGGTTATTTAGTATATTATTGTTGAAAAATTTGAGTCTAGAGTTGTGAAGAGCCGGACATTCACAGAGAAAATGAAATACTGTTTCTTCTTTTCCCCAGTCCTGGCAACTGCAGTAGTGATTATTGCAGAGAAGTCAGACTCTGCTTGCATTCTTACCAATCGTTTAGTGACAGGTTAGCACCGCTATGATTCTCGAGATGTCTTTTTGTTTCATATTCAGGAGCTGAAACTGCACTTCTCTTCGTATGCTGGCCACATATTACTTGTGATCCTGTAGGTGTCCAGATTGTGCCACCTAATTCCAGACTGTATAAAGTCTTGTGATTGAAGCAAGCTAAGACTCTATAATACAATCTCAATACAATTTCCTAAAATTTTCAAGTTTAGCTTTGTTGTTTTTATAGCTATAGTTGCTGTTATTTTAATATAAATTATTTTTCAGTACAATTTGTGTCTACAGTCTAAAATTAAAAATATATTAAAATAAGTATGTAAAGAAATGAACAAGTTCTACATATCTCCATCTTCTTAAAATATAATAAACATTTATATAACATGTTCTTTTCTTTACATTCTTTATAAACTAAATATTTTTGTGTTGGGGTTTTCAGCAATTTCTAACACATTTATTTTTGTGTTTATTATAACAAAAGTTATATTTATTTGTTTTTATTTAATTTAAATATGTTTAATAACTCTCATTTAATTTTTTTGTGGAAAAAACTTGCAACTTGTGTTTTAATTTGAATTTGTGGAATATGTAAAAATGTTATGAATATGTTGAAAATTGCCAGAGTTTTACCATTTATACTTCTTTGATTTTGTAATATAATTTTCTTTAGCCTTGCATATTTTTTGTTTATTATTAGGGATTTATTTTTGAATGTTAAAATTTTTTAAATATTATAAAAAATTTAAATTTTTTTAAATATTATAAAAAATTTTAAAGTTTCTCATATATCCTTTCTTGTAAAATTAAATTTTTGTTGACTACAATTTGTGTTTAATGTTCAGGATGCATAATATGCTACAAGTTTCTAATTCAGTTAAAACTTAAAAAAGTTTCCCATATATCCTTTTTTTAAAATTATTTTTTTGTTCTCTACAAGTTGTGTTTAGTGTCTAGGTTTAATTATATGTGAAATATTTTCAAGTATTCTAAAAAATTAAAAACTTTTTCATACATCCTTTTTTGGAAAATTTTGAAAAGTGCCTTAACAATTTGCATATAAATTTTTTCTTTAAAATTAAGTTTTTACAAGTAGAAATGATTGAAATTTAAAGAAATTTATCTAAGTCCTTATTTCAAATTTCCCCAAAAGTCTTACGCTAGATTTACACAATTGAAATTTTCTTCAAAATGCTTCAAACTCGTGTAAACAGCAAAAATTCTTCAAAATTTATTTATTTAATAGTTATTAATAGTTATTAAATAAATAAATTTAGAAAAAATTTGGCTGTTTGCACGAGTTTGAAGCATTTTGAAGAGCAATTTTGAAGAAAATTTCAATCGTGTAAATCTAGCTTTAGTTTTCTTTTAAAATAAAGTTTATGGATTTTTTTTCTTGTTAAACGTTGTTAAACTTGCTTTTCTTATAACATTTTAAATTTAGAAATTCCTTGAGCCTTGTGGGTGTTCAAAATTCTGTTGTAATTTATATTATGTAAACAATTGGTCTTTTGTTAACATAGTGAACAAAAAAGCATATAAATTTCCGGTTTATTGTGTGCTCGTTAACAAAATAAAGAATGAAAGAAGAAAAAAAAGTTATATAAACATAAATCTTGGAAACCATTTCAAATGAAGAAATACATGGCTTAAAAATACAAAAACATTTTCTAAGGACAATGACACATTGCTTAATGTAAGAGTGAAGCATACATGAATGTACACATCTTACACATGCACAAATAAAGGACACCACCCTCTAAACTAATGAAAGTTACCGCATACATTTATATGTACTTTCTTTATGTTTAGATCTAAACTAATCTAAATAAATGTTACGATTTCTAAATAAAAATCTCTTAAAAATTGTCATATAATCTTTGTTTTGTTTGTTCGTTGCTGCTGCTGTTTTATTTGTTTAACATTTTTGTTTGCAATTGTTATTGTGTTACATATTTATATAATTTGTACAAAGTCTGTCTATCCATATGTTGGGCTAAAGAGAGAGGGCGTGCGTAGGTTAAAGAACCAAAAATGTGTATGTCATCAATTTTGAATTTAAGTAGGTTTATTTTATAGACTTAAGTTTAATATGGCAGTCCAAGATGAACCAACAAAAGTACAATATAAAAATGTCTAAACAAAACAAAACAAACAAACAGAAAAAACTATCTTTAGATCTTTTCAAGTAGGCTCTTGATACTGGTTACGGGTCTTAACTATACTACACACTGTTCACATAAACACAAACTAATAAACCCAGCAGTTCTGTTTGACTGTGTCGAACTAGTTATTTTTAGAATTGTCTACAGTCTAGATTACCTGGGATATGTAAAGTATACAATAAGTTGCTAGTCTTAATTACACAACACAAAGTTTATATAAACACAAACTAATGCAGCCAGCAGTTTTGGCTGACTGTCAAGAACTAGTGGTTTTAGGGACACAGAAGTGACAAGCTTAGATTACCTGGGACGTATAAAGTAACCAATTGAGCTCTCTTGGCCTGAAAACTACCCAAAAGTATATAAATTGGAATCAGCAAGTAACTAGACTGACAATAGTGAAAATTGTTGGCATGATAAAGAGCCAAAAATAAATAAATTACAGATAGCCAAGTAATTACACTGATATTAGAGAAAAAATTCTATATAAAAGGGCTAAATTGTCGACTTGTAAAACAGCTGGGTTAGAGTACGTTTGAGTGTACATGTGTGAATATTTTCTTTATTAAATCTATATAAGTGTGTCTGACCATTTTTATTACAAGTATAAGATAATAAAAATGCTAAGTAAGTTAGATTGTGATGACGATGATATTTTCTTTTATGTAGATATGTTACACTGAACTACATACGAGTAGTAAGTAATAGCAGTAGAAAAGTGCAAACACTGTCTTGGTTTACTCCACAAGGTTTTGTAAGATTTTCAGGTTGATTTTAACTGACTAGGCAAAATTTTTCTAATAGAAGACAAACATTTGAAAATAATAATGACACAAAATTAAGTACTTTAAACTCAAGAAAATTTGCAAGACATTTTTTGCCTTAAATTTCAAACATGCTCAAAAATTCAAAACAGTAAAATGTTATTTGCTAAAAAAAGAAACAGATTTGTCATATGTATATCCTTTTTTTTTTGGAAAATTTAAATTTGTAAGCCAATATAAATGTTTGATGCTTGAAAATCCTTTTCAGAAATTTTTATCAAAACATTTTTAATATCAAGTAAAAAATACTCAAACATAAGTTTTTTTGTAATATTTTTTTAGCTACAACTTGTATCTACTTTTGGAGATTTCAAAAATATCAAAAGTTTTTTTCTAATATTTTTAATTAAAAAGTTTGTCATATATCCTTTTTAGGCTTTTAAAGAATTTCAAATATAATTCTAGCTTACAATTTATGTTTTTTTAGGGTCTTGCAAAATACAGTAAAATATTTTAAATTTTATGACATTTTCCAAAATTTTCTATACAGTTCAACCTTGGTATAACGAATCTTAAGGGGATTAGAAAAAAACGTTATATCGAATAATTCGTTACAATGAAGTTCGTTATATCGAAGTGAAGTTGCACTTCTATTCCTTATAACGAGGTAATGAAAAATTTTGTATGTATATTAATCATCATCTGCTTATCATGTTATAGCGAACGATTTTCGCTAATAAATCAAAACACATTTGAAGGAAAATACTGTATTTATTAAAATTCAAAAATAGTATTGTATTTAATTCAAAAATAGTTTATATTTAAAAAAATAATAAGTCCGAGTCAGTGATTAACTAGCTAAATTGCAACAACAACAGCTGCAATAAGCGTACTAAGTTCTTGGCAACAATAAATTTTTCTTCGAATATTTCAGCCGTTAGCCTAATTTGAATTAATTGATGGAAATCGTTATGAAAAGGTTGTAAGTTGACAAAATTCGTTAAATAAAGGTAAATAATTCTTTCTATTTCGTTAGTCTGCAGTGAATGAAAATTCGTTATAACGAGACTATTGACAAATGTATTCGTAATAGAGAGGTTTATTTTCTATTAAATCTTATGGAGCGTTGTAGGGGATTTCAAAAAATTCGTTAAATCGAGGTGTTTAAAATCAATTATTTTAAACAATAAATTTACATTTGTATTTTTTGCCTTATATAAATTGAATTCCAATAATTTTATACTTGTATGTTTTGCCTTATATAAATTGAATTCCAATATCTAAAAATTTGTATAACCTTAGACATAAATGTTATAACAGCAAGTGTAACGATTAATCCTATTGTGAATTATTTATTAACGTTAACGCCTTAAAAGTTAAAGCTGCTATAAATTGTATAACAATAATGAAAAACCATGTCAGTTAGTTAGAAAAAAGAAAATGAAAACTCACTTCTTCTTAGAACTTCCAACTGAACGGTGAGCAATTCCAATAAAATATACGCATACATATATTGAATTCTAACCCTTAACTCTTTCATTTTCAATATCTACCGCTTTTATAATTTTTCATCCTGGTGAGGAATTATAAAAACATTGAGACAAAGTAAACACCCAATTTCCATAAACCGGCGGCCTTTAAACAAAAGCTACGGGCTTACCCCCCGTTGCCACATGCAAGTAATTACTTGCAAGTTGAGTATACATGTTATCTACGAAAAATACCGAAAAACAACAATATTGGTTTGAGTGGCTACACTAGCAAGTGCAAGTTCATTTTTGAAATGTTGTCAGCAAAGAAACTTCAAACAAAATTTTTTCATAAAATTCTGTTAATTTTCAAGCTCATAAGGATTCAGTATTGCCATATTGTCAAAAGAAAAAAATACGGAAAAAAATTTTGTAATTTACAATTTTTTTTAATAAATGCATGAAATTAATATTTAAAAATACTATTAAGATGTGTTGTGTAATAGTTTTGTTCTTTTTTCTTAATAATTTTTTGTAAAACCCCGAAAATTTGTTATAAACATAACTTTTATTTTAACACTGGTAGCACTGTTTATTTATTTGTCATTCTACTTACGGCAAGTGCTTACAACCAAATTCTCTCGCAAGTTGAGTTGTAAGTGCGAAAAATATGATTGTGTTAGTAAAAAACTGTAATTGTATTGAATTTTTCGAACTTGCACTTGCATGTGGCAGCGGGGGGTTACATATTTAGGTGCAACCTCCAGTGACTACCTACAGTCCACTCTTCATCATCTAATACCTAAATATCCCATCCATCTAAATAAGTCCTGGCTTACTCACAACTACTTTGTTCACGAGGAATTCGTTATATCGAGGTTTGACTGTACATATATCCTTTTTTGGAAATTTGTAAAAAAAATATTTTTTTTTTAAATTTTTTTTGTTCTAACATTTTGCAGTTGTTGACAAGGATTCACACAAAAATAAAATTATTCTTCTTACTCATCTAACAGAATAGTTTTTCATATAAACTTTTTTCACAACATTAATAATATATATTATCCTATCAGTTAGAATTAAGGAATGAAAATCCCTCTTAAACGTGTTTTTCAGAAAATTTCATACTATTTTTTTTCTTAGATGCAATTTTTTTTTTAAATATTTTAACTTAACAATTAGTATTTATTTCCTTGTTTTCCTATAAAGTTAAAATTGACACTCTTATTTGTTAAAAATAAAAGTTTGACATATATCCTCTTTATTAAAAGGTTTTGAAAATGATAATTTCTTCACAAAAAGTTGTCTCTACAGCTTGAGAATTGTATATGGTAAATTTTTGGAAATTATTTCAAACCAAAAATTAAAAACTTCTTTAGAATATTTTTGAAATATTCTTATGTTATACTCGTATGTTGCATTTGTTGTTAAGTATTTTTATAAAACTATAATTTTTTTGCTAACATTTACTAAACAAAAGTTTGTCATAGATCCTTTTTTAAAAAAATTTTAATTTCAACACCGTTAGTTTCATTTAAGGGTATGTACAGAGTGGCAGCTTGTTGCCGAGCCGAGCCGGTTGACGCGATCATGCGAGAAAACTGGTTCTATACAAATTAGTACAAACAAGCGCGAAGCGGTCATAGTGAGCGCCGAGCTGGTCAGAGCGCAAAGCTTATTGAATGCGAGAAAACAGTTTCAAAGCGTTTTTCATAACATTGCTTATGTTTAGTTTATGTTATGTTGTTATGATTTCAACTTGTTTGAAAAACATAAAAAACAAAAATTTAAGAAAAAGTAAATAAATCAAAAAAAAAAAAAAAAATCAAAAAATTAAAATAAAAATTAAACAAAAAAATAAAAATTCAATTAAATAATAGTAAGTAAAATTTTAACGACTCCATATCTTTTCACTTCAAATTCACAAACAACAATGAACAAAAACCCAAATGCACACAAACATATGTACACAAAACACAAATAATAAACAAAATATCAGCGCTGATTCTCGCATCCTCTATGAACATTCAAACTTGTTTCTCGCATGAACAATTCTCGCAATAACCGTCAACCAGCTCGGCTCGGCAACAAGCTTCCACTCTGTAGCTACCCTAAGGCTGATTTATCTGGATGGGTAATTGATTTTTATAATTTCTTTGAAAAAATAAATTTTTTTAACCAAATCTAAGGTTTAAAGCAATATTTTTCTAAATGTTTTTATTTTATTACTCGTATTAAAAGTCAATGTTTATAAAGAATTACAAATTTTGTTGATAACTTTTGGAATAAAAATGTGTGCCAAATATATTTTTTTCGAAAATTTATAATTTTAACTAAATAAGTTCTTTTGGAAGCTCAAAAATCTAGCTGGTTAATAGCTATTTGAAATTTCTTGCTAAATTAGTCAAAGTGCATCAAACATTTGCCTTTAAAAGGGGGGTTTTTTTAAATAACCTTTCTAAAAAAAATCTTAATTATAGTTTTGAATTGTATTTTTTATTATTGTATTTACAAGTATGACCCAAAATCAGTTTAATAATTTAACTAAATTTTATGACAAACTACGAATTTTTGAAAAACCTGGCCCACGATGTCGAACGATAACGTTCGCTTGGATAAGACTTAAGACACAAACTTGATTGTGGAATAAATAAACTTGATTGAGTAAAAAATAGATACAATAAAAAGTTTGTGTCTTAAGTCTTATATAAGTTAATTTTAAAAACAAAAAAAAAAAAACAAATATTTTACAACTTGTATTAACAAGCCACAATTTTAAATGAATTTAATTTTTTTATATCATTTGTCATATATCATTTTTTTTATAATTAATCAACATTTCATTATTTTTCTGGTTAGAAATAAGTTAAATACTGTGTTCTTTATATAAATTTAAACACGTTATAGGCATTTGGATTAAGTTAAAGAAAACAATTTCAAGAGCTTGAAAAATTTTGAATTCTTTTTTTAAATATAAAAAAATTACATTATAACTTGCATTAACAAGCGACAATTTTAAATGAATTAAAATTTTTTATTTAGCATTGCATATTTACAAGCTGGCCATATATCCTTTTTTTTAAATTTCTCAATTAAGCTTTAACAGTGCAATTTATGAGCTTTTAATTGCTTTGCTGGGTAGAAATATGTAAACTATGGTTTTCCTCTTGAATTTTTAAGAAAAATTTGGAACAATTTTTTTGGAAAAAATTTTGAATTTTTTTAATTTTCTTTAAAAAATTATGCTATAACATGTATTAATAGGCCAGAATTGTAAATAAATTAAAATTTTTGTTATATCATTTCAAGTTAAAAAGTTCGCTATATGTCCTTTTTTTTGAAAATACCTAATTCAGCCTTTTTGGAGCAATTTATAAATATTTCATAAATTTTCTGGTTAGAAATATGTGCAATATGACTATTTACTATAAGTTTGAACTACATTTGAACTACATTAGTCATACAATTGACTAATTTTCAATATACTATAAAAAAAGTTAAACATTTTTTTTAATTTTTGAAAAGTTTTATTTAAAACTTGTATTAGTAATGCAGTATTTAAAACAAAAAAATTAATTTCTGCTATATTTTATCAAATCTAAATTTTGCTATATATCCTTTTCTCCATCCCACACAGTACCATCATTAAAACTTCAGTGTGTTTTAAATGTCTGTCTTAAATTTTTAAGTTTTCCTTAAAACCTTTTTAATATTTTATTAAATCACTATAATTTCTCAAAACCACAAACTCTTTTCTTAAAGCCTGTGATTATTTTTAGTCGCTGTTTTTATGCCCACACACAAAATAACTCTTACTTATATCTTTATTTCCTGTTTTGGGGCATTTTATTTTCTATTAAAGGAAGAGAAATAAAAATAGCAAAATAATACAATTTCATTTAAATTGTTTTTTTGTTGTTTTGTTTGTTACATATTATTTTCTATTTTATTCTTATAATTTTTATAGCTCTAGGCTTAAGGAAATAGAACATTATGTACCGGACATAATGCTATATTTTAGTTGATGTTGTGTTCCTCTTGTGTTCACACATACAATGCTTTAGTCATAATATCTTTTCGAGTTTTTGCTCTAAATATATATATATGTGGAAGTAGTATGAAGATAAAGTTAAAGCCTGGCAATATTTTAAGCAGTATTTATAAGGACCAAGTAGTAGATATATACAGGGAAATGTTAAAACAAATATACTTTTTTAGACATTTAAGATGTTTATTTGTAAACAAATTGTTATAAAATGAAAACAATCTTCAGACTCATCTAATCATTTATATACACACATATACCAAGCCTCTTCAAACACACTCCTTCCTTTTGCTTTTGTAAAATTAAAAATAAATATTTATTTTAACTTTTGTCTGTTTGTGTAAATTGTTAATATTAATGTTTGTGCCTGTGTATAAGTAAGTATTTGCTGGTATTGTTTGCTTAGAGTTATTCTATGTTGTTCTAAAATTTCAAGGATTTCAAACAAAAAAACACAAAAACGAGTAAAAGAAAAACAAAAGTTTTGTGGTTTTAACATAATATTTTGTTAAGTATTTTTTATTTCTTATTTCTTCTTTCTAAATGTATGTATTTTCCTGCTAGGACGAGTGTTATTTCTGCATATGAAGATGTATGTGTGTGTGTGAGTGTGTGTGTTTATATTTGAGCTTAAGCAAACATTGGCTTATGAAAAGGACATTATTTATCTAAGAATATTTTTGCCTAAGGTGCTAAATAAATTTCATAAACATGTACAAATATAATATTTACCCAAGTCCTTTGTCTTTTAGATCAAAATATTTTAATTAAATACAATTAAAAATTTATACATATACATATTTTGTAAATACAGCCAACAAAAACCATACAGAAAGGTTTTGATGATATTTTTAAGCAAATGGACTTAGAATTTAAAGATAATGCCGCATATTCAGAAATCGTAACTAAAGTCGAAACTTATTAAACAGAAACTAAAAAATAGCTCACAAATAGTTAAAGATCTTATTTATAAATTATAAGTAACTTAGCAACTGCTTTCAGCTGTTAAAAGAAATGCAACACTGCCGTTAGTAGATTTTTGTTGACGAAAAAAACATCTCTAGTTTGTTTTCTTTTTTTTTTGTGATTTTTTTTTGGTCAAAATGGACACAATTAGCAAAGAAATAAAGGTAAGTTTATTATTATTGTTGGAAGAAAATATGTATTTATTGCTTTGTGTATTTTAGAGAGACTCAGCTGTTCTTTGAATGTATTTGTTAGTTGACATTTAGTTACAGCTTTACCCATAATTAAGTTGTAAGTTTTCGTGCTGAAAGTAATCAACTAAAAATAACTTAAGTTGGTACTTAAAAAAGTTAAAACTTAGATATCATTTCTGAATATGCGCCAATGTAATTTAAAATTGAAAAATTGTTTGAATTTATTCAAGACTTTAAAATTATAACTCAAAAATATGTTGTTTTGGAGGGTTCTGAATCCTGAATATTTGGTTTTTTAAATTTCACTTAAAAATTTAATAATTTATCAAAAAATCTGCCTTAAGTTTATTTTATTTAAATATTTGTATTGACAATCAAAGTGTATAAAAAAGTAAAAATTGTAAAAAAGTAAAAAATGTTAAAATAAATAAGCTTTTTTTGAAAATTTTAAATTTTAGCTAAATAAGATGTTTTGAAAGCTTATGAAACTGATAGGGTATTTAATTTTTAAAAAGTAACACAAAAATAAAATATTGCCTCAAAAATTAAGATTTTACGCAACATTTTTTTAAATATTTTAATGTTACAACTTGTATTAACAGCTCAAATTTATTATAAAATTCAAATTTTGTTACAAAGTTTTTAAATAAAAAAGCTTGCCATATATCCTTTTTTTGAAAATTTTAAATTTTATCTAAATAAGATGTTTTGAAAGCTTATGAAACTGATAGGGTATTTGCTTTTTAAAAAATAACACAAAAATAAAACATTGCCTCAAAAATTAAGACTTTACGCAAAATTTTTTTAAATATTTTAATGCTACAACTTGTATTAACAGCTCAAATTTATTATAAAATTCAAATTTTGTTGCAAAATTGTTAAATAAAAAAGCTTGCCATATATCCTTTTTTTAAAATTTTGCTAAATACGGTGTTTCAAAAGCTTTAGAATCTGATAGGTTTTTGATTTTTAAAAAGTGACACAAAAATAAAAAAGTGCCTCAAAAAGTAAGACTTCAAGCTAATTTTTTTTTTAATATTTTAATGCTACAACTTGTATTAACAGCTAAACTTTATAAAAAAATAAAAATTTTTTTGTAAAATATTTAAATCAAAAAGTTTGTCATATATCCTTTTTTCAAAAATTTAAATTGTTTGCTAATACAATGATTTGACAGCTTCTTAATCAGGCTAAGTAATTGCTTACTTAAGACAATATTTTTATGCTACAATTTGTATTAACAGCCAAAGTTTATAGAATAAAAAAAAAATAGAAATTAAAATTATTTTGTTTGTTTTTAATAAAAAATAAAATTCTCAAATATACCCTTGCACAGCAAAAATCTGTCAAATATTGTTATTTATTTATAAAAATTTTAAAATTAACAAATAAATAGCTCTTTCAAATGCCCAGCTCAATTCTTAAACAAATATTTATGCCAGCAACTAATATATTTTTATTAAAAAAAAAAATAGAAATTATGCTTTACATATGTACATATTAAAATGTTTTGCTATAAGCCATATATAAAATTTATATTAAAAAACTATTCAAATAAACAAGTATTTACCTTTCTTTAATTCTACATTAAATTAAATGTAAATTGTTGCATGTTAATTCCTTGTTTTTCATATTTACTTAGTTTTTTTTTTTAACATAAAAATATTATCTTTTACTAATTTTAAACAAATAAATAGTATTTACTATTATTTTTTAGTTTTTGCTTTAATAGCAAAAATGCTTTAAAAAAGCACTACTGCCTGGAAATGTTTGCAGCAAAAGTTTTATTTAATTAATAAAAAAACTAACTGGCCATAAGTGAGCATTTGTTATTTATATTATGTTTTTTTAATTATTGCATATTTTATGTACATAAATAACTGCTGTGTATGTATTTTAATAAAAAATAAAAATAAATAACTTTTTTAGATTTGCTGTCCTTCTTTTTTTAGTAAAATATGCAATATTTAGAAATGTCTTTCAAATATTTATATTTAATTTTTTGACAACAGAAATTTAATTAAAATATAAATATTTTTATTTTTCATTTGTTGAGTAATTTTAATATACATATACATATATGTATATCGTCACCTAAAATGCCCAAAGACGTAAGCCTCATTATCATAATTTTACAGGAGAGGCAAAAAACATTATAAAATGAAAACTGTTTATTTGAAAATCGCGATGTGGGTTACGTCTTTTGTGTTTTATGAAAATGTTCAAATGCTGTTACGCCTTTTTCCATTTCTTGAATAAAATCGTTAGTTTGGAACGTAGAAGCTTAAAATTTTTAAGAGCATTGTATTTTAGCCTTGTGTTCCAGATTCAATCAAAAAACGAATTTTGCTTTTTTGAGGGTTACGTCTTTTAATTCACAGACTACACAAACAACTACAACATAGACTACATTATGGCTAAGGGGAGAGATAAAATATAGAGACTGGATTTATCTTAAGCTGTTTAGCAATTGTTCAGACTATACACTAGATACTAGATAAAGGTATAGACGAGACTCTTCAACTATAATATTTTCTTTCTACTTATGTCCATTAAACCATTTCAGTCTGGTTGTGTGTACAAATCACTTTCACTCTTAATACATAAAACTATCCAAAATTATCACCAATGTCCTAAAAAACTTATTATTTAGCTTATTTTAGTTAAATCAAAACATTATAAAAGAAGCTGTGAAATGTTATGTTAGATCAACTCAACAACATTTTAAGACTTTTTGTAAACTTCAACAACATTGCTCAAAAAAAAAAAAAACAAGATTATTGCAACTCCTAATAAAATTATATGCCCATTAAGCTATTTTCTTTTGCTTGTGTGTGTAAATCACTCTCAGTCTTGGTATACAAAACCAAAATTTATAAGATTTACCAAAAATATTTATCAATGTACTAAACAACTCGGTATTAAAATTCAGCGCTATCGAATCTGTACAAAGATAGTTATGAAACAAAATTAAAAACCATAGAAGAGATTCTGGATGAATTAATAAAAAAACAAAAATACAGATTTATTCCAGCTCCTAATGAAATCATATATCCATTAAGCTATTTACGTCTGCTTGTGCTTGTAAATCACTCTTAGCCCAATCACCCAAAATATTCATAAATATCAATATTAAAATTCTCTTAAATCAAATTACTGGAAAAGAAGCTATGATAGATTTTTAGAAAATAGTTTTTAATTTTTTTTAAAATTTTAAATTTTAAATTTTTTTTATTTTTTATTTTTACTATAGACAGTCGAGGCTAGTTACAGAGGCTAGTTACAGATGAGACTAGTTACAGACGAGACTAGTTACGGACGAGACTATTTATAGACGAGACTAGTTACAGACGAGACTGGTTAAAGACGTAACTAGTTAAAGACGAGACTAGTTACATACTAGACTAGTTACAGACGAGACTGGTCAAAAAAGAGACTAGTTACAGACGACACTAATTAAAGACGAGACTAGTTAAAGATGAGACTATTTATAGACAAGACTAGTTACAGACGAGACTAGTTATATACAAAATTGATTATGGACAAAGCTAATTATAGACGAGACTAATTATAGATGAGGCAAGTTATGCTTGGTTTTCACTATGTCATTTTTGTTGTCAAATTGTCCAAATTGTTATGAAATTACCAACATTGGTTTTCACTGTGTCATTTTTGTTGTCAAATTGTCCAAATTGTTGGTAATTTCATAAAAATTTGGCATTACAGACGAGACTATTTATAGACGGGACTAGTTGCAGACGACACTAGTTATATACAAAATTTGTCTATAAAAGCTAATTATAAGATGAGACTAGCTATAGGCGAGACTAATTAATGATGAGGCTAGTTACAGACGAGACTAGTTAAAGACAAGACTAGTTAAAGACGAGACTATTTATAGACGAGACTAGTTACAGACGAGACTAGTTCCATACTAGACTTGTTACAGACGATACTATTTATATACAAAATTTATTATAGACAAAGCTAATTATAAGATGAGACTAGCTATAGGCGAGACTAATTATAGATGAGGCTAGTTACAGACGAGACTGGTTAAAGACGAGACTAGTTAAAGACGAGACTATTTATAGACGAGACTAGTTACAGACGAGACTAGTTCCATACTAGACTTGTTACAGACGATACTATTTATATACAAAATTTATTATAGACAAAGCTAATTATAAGATGAGACTAGCTATAGGCGAGACTAATTAATGATGAGGCTAGTTACAGACGAGACTAGTTACATACTAGACTAGTTACAGACGAGACTGATTAAAGACGAGACTAGTTAAAGACGAGACTATTTATAGACGAGACTAGTTACAGACGAGACTAGTTCCATACTAGACTTGTTACAGACGATACTAGTTATATACAAAATTTATTATAGACAAAGCTAATTATAAGATGAGACTAGCTATAGGCGAGACTAATTAATGATGAGGCTAGTTACAGACGAGACTAGTTAAAGACAAGACTAGTTAAAGACGAGACTAGTTACATACTAGACTAGTTACAGACGAGACTGGTTAAAGACGAGACTAGTTACAGACGAGACTAGTTCCATACTAGACTTGTTACAGACGAGACTAGTTATATACAAAATTTATTATAGACAAAGCTAATTATAGACGAGACTAGTTACAGACGAGACTAGTTAAAGACAAGACTAGTTACAGACGAGACTAGTTACATACTAGACTAGTTAAAAACGCGACTATTTATAGACGAGACTAGTTACAGACAAAATTTATTATAGACAAAGCTAGCTATAGACGAGACTAGCTACATATAAGACTTGTTACAGACAAGACTAGACTCTAGTGCAGCAATTTTTATAAATATATGATCAATTAGTTAAGCTTTAATTAAATTTAATATTGTTGCCTATTTTTTATACTCCCAAAAGAGTTTAATTCTGCAGCTTATAACTATTACAATTATTTTCATGTACTTGTACCAACATGTAACTGAATTAAATTTACAAAATGAGTTTTAAAATAATAATGAATTAACTAGTAACAAAATCCCTTACATTATTATGGATTTTATTTCCGCATAATTAAAAATAACATGATTTTTAATTTGTTTAACAAAATCACATTATAATATTTTTCTTTTTATTATTATTATTATTTTTAATGAAAACTCTGGCTAAAATTGTGGCATATTTTTGTGCTATTTGAGTGAACAAACATGTTGGGGTTGTTATTAAAAATAATGTTAATGAAATTGTTAGTAAATAAATATGAACTGCTGTAATGCGTATTATAAGTTTTAATGATAATGATTGAAAAAAAAATATTTAATTTATACGAAATATAAGTCTATATAACGTGATTATAGAGAAAAGTTAAAATATGAACATTTAATGATATTTTATTTAAATGCTGTTAAAAAGCTCCTAAAAGTAGACTTTATTAAGCAAAATTTTACTTTTAGAGACTAATTGTTAGAAATATGATTGTTAGTTGTTTAATCTTATTGAAAGCACTATGTATTTCTATGTAATACATACTTACATTTTTTATTTAGTTTAGCTAAAATAGTTTTTTTATAAATTTTTAAATTTTTTTAACTCCTAAAAGTATGCTTTAGTTTAAATTTTTTTTAAATTGTTTTTTATTAATTGAATAAATAAAAGTTTGTTTTAATTGTTTAACTCCTTTAAATTGAAGGTAGCTTAGTTAAAAAATCTTTAGACTTACATGCAAATATTCAGAAAGTTAACAGGAAACTAAAAAAACCGGAAGTTATTCATGAAAAGCAACCACTGAATGTATGTAGTTGACATAATAACACAACTGTTGTTTCATGACATGAGCTCATACACTTGCATACATGACATTATTGCTTACGAGAGTGTATATATGGAGCAAAAACAACAACTTGTAATGGAAAACAAAATTGCAAAATAAAGTTGACACAACATCATCTAGTAAATAAAAAACAATAACAAGAAAAGGACCATGGACCAAATAGAAGTACCAGACCAAAAAAAATAATAGTAAAAACTGCATACCAAACACTTTTGTCTCTCTTTTGTAAAACAGGCCACAATACAACAATAAAAGTAAAAACTAAAAAAATAACAATAAAAAATACCAGCAAAGAAATCCTAGAAAACAATATGTAGGAAGGAAAAATCCTTAGTTTCACTTGCCTGGCAGCCGGTTATTGTTTTTGGTTGAAAACCTTATGTTAACTACTCATTGTATGTACTATACAAGGGTTCTTAAACAAAAACTTTTGGTTGGCTTTGTTTGCCATATAAGTATGTATGAAAAAAGTTTTGGTTACAGCCGGCTGCTGGACTTAAAACTTTTACTTTTTTTTAATGGAGGGGCATTCGAAAGGACTGAAGTATTGTTTGTTAGTGTAACAGTTGAAAATAAAAACTTGGACAATTATTAAAGTGTAAGGAATTTTAAATTGTATTTGGTACAAATTCTGAACAGACTTTGAAATTTTCTGACCACGTTTTTAAAATCTTAGTTATTCAATATTAAAGTTTAGAGTAATTATGTGCTGTACTACTTAAATATATTCGTGTATGTTCCCAAAAATTAAATATATGTTTCTATGAGATTATGTGTCGATTTAGCCTTTGCCATTGTTTGTGTGTGTAAATCAATTTTACGTCCAATATTCAACACCAAAATTGATGAAACTCATTCAAAATGTTCTTCATTATCTTAGGCAGTACGGTATTCAAAGTCATCAAAATCGAATCAAAAGCTAAAAAGTTTTGAAGCAAAATGTAAGAGCGTCTCGATAAATATGAACGATTTTTTGAAAAATACTTTCAACAATGAAATGTTCCTAATAATAAACTAATGTACATGTATATTTCTGTTTTTTATGAAATCATATGCTTCTTAGCCTTTACCATAAGTTTGTGTGTGTAAATCACCTCAAATATACATATACAAGATAAATAATATTCAGCCAAAATGTTCATAGCTGTGTTAGGTAGTTTGCTTTTAAAAATCAGCATAATCGCAACAATATACAAAAAGTTATTAAAATATATGTTGGACCACCTCAACAATAATTATGGTTTATATTACAAATGTTTCTAAATGTAATACTGTTACTGTTGCGTTTACTATAATTGAACAAATGCGTCTCTTTTATTATTAATTCTTTGAGGGATGTGGTGGACTGTATATAATAGAGTTGTGGTCCTGAAAAGAAAAAAGCGCCTTTGCCTCAATAGTTTTATAATACCCAAAATGATGTGGATATTATAAATTAGATGTATAATAAATAGTAAATGGGATTGTTGGAATTCAATAGAGGTGAGAGGTTTTATTTATTTTATGTAAGTTAGATGCCCAACCTTTTCGTATATTCTCACTACCACAAGTTCTTTTTAATCTTAAAGCTAGACCGGAAACTTATTTCTATGGTTTATTACAATTCACAATAATTTTAAGTAATTCGTTACTTTAACATTTCATTTTACAATTTTAATAATCAGACATGTGATGGAAATCGAAATCGAAAACGAATCATTTTAATACATTTATAATCTAATGTTCTAAGATTCTCTTTAAGCCCTTATGACACTACATTTTTTGTTCATTGAATTGATATAGAATTGATAGAAAGAAACAGAAAATGTTAGAAAAAGGAAACTATAAAAATTGTAAACAAAAAAAAAAAGTTTTATTTATTAAATGTTGTCAACTTTTTGTATATGAGAAACATAAAAACAAAACGAACAAAAAAACGGTTAATCGCCAAATTTGCCCATAAACCGCTGATTCAGCAACACTTAATATTTCAAGCTTGAAATGTCAAATTTAAGTTGAACAATTTTACATTTTTTTGACATAACTTCATTTTTTATCGATAACTTTAGTAGAATGTTTGACAGTTTGCCATTTATGTTAATATTGCTGAACTCTTTGCACTGGGTAAATTTTTCTATTACATTATATTTGTACTGTTCACCAAAACTTGAACAATGCATTAAAAATGTAGTGTCATAAGGCCTTTAGTAACCCAATATCTTTATATTTTATGTGACAAAACTTTTTCAATACAGAAATATTACGAACAAATTGACTTCTAAAACTCATTCGTTTTCGTTTTCGATTTCCATCACATGCCTGAATAATTAATAATAATTCACAATAGGTATTTAGTTTTGTGTCTAAAACATATAATTTTAGACAGTAATATTTATATAAAATTAATGTAACATTTCTGTTCCTTATGAAATTATAAATCTTTTATTAAATGTCTATATCTTTGTGTGTGTGTAAATCACTTTTATGTTTAATATACAAAACTGAAATTAATAAGATTTATCACAAATGTTCATTAATATCGTAAGTAATTTACTGTCACATTTTTATATGAATTTATTGCAATTATATTGGCCTCATTTTTGAAATCTTATTTCCATTTAGCATTTTCTCTCAATTTGTGTGTGTAAATCACTCTCATGTGCAGTATACTAATCCAATTTAAATAATACTCACCCAAAATGTTCATCAATAGCCTAGACAGCTTTCTAGTAAAAATCAGCCAACTGGAATCAGTACAAAAAAGTTATCTGGTCAAATATGATGATAAAAAACCGTGATACTGTTGCTTTAGTTGCAGTGTTTACATGTGAAATAATTAAACAATCCTGTTGTATTAGTTTAATTTGTTGTTATATATTTTCAGAGCAAACAGCTTGCCATTTTTATTTACAACAACGTTTTATCTTATAAATATATTGGTGATTTCCTAAGAATTTAAATAAAATGTTTGTTAAAAACTTTTATTTTTCTATTGCTATAAAAAATGTTTGCTGTTTTCCAATAACAAACTTTTATTTTTCCCCTAATTCACCATAAAATGACTCATAATTTTGTAACTTCTTATTGTTCGATTTTTGTTTTTTCTTTGTTTATTATAAACTGCGAACAACTTTATTTTATTATTAAGTTGCTCACGTTTAAAAAGGAAAATGCAAATAAACTGGGGAACAAATAACAAATTTTACATGAAAAAAAGTATTTATTCTTTCGCTCTCTGTGTTTTTTTATCATAAATTTCTTGTCTAATGGTTTTTTTGCTTCTTTTATTTATGATTTTAATATGAAAGCAGAAACAAAATAAAAACTTTCAATAACTAAAGTCAACGTTAACATTTTAATATAAATGTAACTTTAGTAACCAGTAAATAATAGAAGAGTATAAGCTGAAAAAACTAAAGAGAACAAAAAAAAAATTAAGAAGAAAACTTGATGTAGTAAAAGAAGTGCAAAGAAAATATAGTTTTGAAAACTTTTCACAACACAGCAGGATCCAGAAAAAAAATAATATAACTAGCAGGCAATAGCTTTAATAAAATCTGAAAAAAAAAAACAATTTAATAAAGACAAGCCACAACAAAACACCAACAACCAGAACCTAAAAATGAGCAGAACAGCAACAAACTAAAATTAAAACCTCAATATTGTTTAAAGGAAATAACAAAGAAGTAAAGTTTCAAGCAAAACAAAAAATTAGATTGTTTGGAAATGCACAACTTTCTTTAGAAGCAACACGTATTTGTTTAAGTTATAGGAAAAACACACATGATATTTAATTCTCCCTTTTTTAAAGGTATTACGAGAAGTTCAGTAAACAAAGACTTAAGCAATAAAATGATACATAAACTTGACAAATACGAGGCTTTTTAATTAATTATTACAACATTGATTTTGTTGCATTTATTATAATATATGATATATATTCCTATTCCTTACGAAATATTATAATCATTTACAATTTTTCCTCCGTTTGTGTGTGTAAATCATTCTCACGTGCGATATAGTAATTACAAAAAAATAATATTCAACCAAAATACTTATCAATGTACTAAGCAGTTTCCTATTAAAAATCAGACAAATCGAATCACAGAACAAAAAGTTATAAAACAAAATGTAAGACCACCTCGGCAAATATGATGGGGTTTTCAAGCTTGCTTGAGTTTTCTTTGTCTAGTAGAGATTGACGGGAAGGAAAAATTTCTGCCGAATTATTAAACGAAAAGAAAACTATAATTTGTTAAAATAAAGGAAAATGTGCTTCAAATTGTTTATATTATGTCTGTCTGTGTAAATCAGGCTCATGTCCACAAATCGTAACCAAGATTACAGAGATTCATCTAGACTGTTATTTAAAGTTGTTGGTAGTTTGCTATTGAAGTTCAACAATATTGCATTAGAGGCATAAAAGTTAAGAAGCAAAATGTTTGTATATAATTTTATTAGTTTCTCATAAAACCAAACGTATGTGCTTAAGATTTAATACTTAAAACCATTCACTCCTTCTTTTATTTATTTGCCTGTGTTTATGTGTGTAAAACACTCGGACGTGTTAAATACAAAATCAAATTTTATGAAAATTATACAAAATATTCCTCAATGTCTTAAGCCATTTAGTAAACAAAATCAACAAAATCGAATAAATAGAAATGAAGTTATGAAACAAAGACCACTTTATAGTGAAAGTGAGATATATAAAATATAAAATTAAATAATTTCTGCTGTAAATATATCGACGTACTTTTTGAACTTAATTAAATTTTGAAATGATAAATTTTCAAAATAAAACTTTAGTTTTAAAACCAACAATAAATATGTTTCAATTCTAAATTTCCTTTTTTTTCAATGCAAAAACTAACGAAAACAACAAATATTTTCTACTAAAAAACACAAACAACAAATTTAGAAATATATATATATAGTTAAACTTGTTAAAAAAAAAAGAGTTCAACAGAAAGGTGTTTTAACCACATCATCACAAACATATGTACATTAGCGTGGCCCCATTTAGAAAATCATATCAGCACTTATAGAAAACAGTCTGCAACAGAAACGTTTGCTATTAAAAAGTGTCTGTGTAAAACAGAAGATCTTTATGAAAATGCTTCCAGTGATATAGTGACTATATCAATTTCCTTTTAAATATTTTCCTCTGTCTGTGTGTTTAAAACAAGCATACGTCCAATATAATCAATCAAAGTTAATAAGATGATCCCAAATATTTTATTAATGATCTAGGCAGTTGGCTATTAAAAGTCAGTAAAATCAAATTAATAGACAAAAATGTATGCAACTAAATGTTAGAACTGAAAAAAACTTTTCCAACAGTAATACTTATATGTTAAAACTGACGTTATTTTTTAAATCCTTCCAGAAACAAACAGATGGGAACCGCTAAAATATTCCCATCTGTTTGTTTGTGTAAATCATTCATTCTCGTCTAACATACACAACCAAAATTAGTGAGATATCCCAAAATTATTCGTTAATATACCAGGCAGTTTGCTATTAAAAATTAGTAAAAACACATCAATAGACAAAAAGTTAGGCACCTCAAAAAATGTAATAATTTTTATGCAAACAATTTTCAACAGTGTCACTGTTACCTCTTGCTGTAATTTTATATGTTATTAATGTACGATTTATTCATATTTAAAAAAAATCAAATGCCAACTTAGCTTTTGCCTCTCAGTGTGTGTAAATCACTCTCACGTTCTATATACAGAATCGAAATTAACAAGAATCATGCAAAATGTTTCACAATGTCTTAAGATGTACGCTATTAAAAATCAGTAAAATGCAATTAAAAGACGTGAATTTATGAAACAAAATTTCAGACCACCTTGACAAATTAGAGGATTTCCAGAGAAAATTTTCTCTGCTGGACACTGTTGCATTTTTTGTAATGTTTATATGAAAATTTTTAAAAATTTAAGATTTGGTTTTCTGTACAAAAGTGACTGTGATACGGGTTTTCCTTCTAGAAAAGTGTCTTACTGAGACAGTTTTTCTTGTAGAAAAGTGTCTTACTGAGACAGTTTTTCTTGTAGAAAAGTGTCTTACTGAGACAGTTTTTCTTGTAGAAAAGTGACTTGCTGAGGCAGCTTTACTTGTAGAAAAGTGTCTTACTTAGATAGTTTTTCTTGGAGATAAGTCTCTTACTGAGACACAGGTTTTCGTCTAGAAAAGTGAGACACAGTTTTCCTTTCTAAAAAGGTATCTTACTGAGATACAGTTTTCCTTATAGAAAAGTGTCTTAAAGTTTTCAGTTTTACAGACAGTTTTCCTTCTAGAAAAGTGTCTTACAGTTTTCAGTTTTACAGACAGTTTTCCTTATAGAAAAGTGTCTTACTTAGGCATAGTTTTCCTTTTAGAAAAGCGTCTTACTGAGACAGTTTTCCTTGTTGAAAAGTGTCTTACGGAGGCAGGGTCAGCTTATTCCCCCATATATTTTACTCTCACGTAAACTACGTTATTATTGAAAAAGTTGTTGGAGTCGTTGTTTTCATTTTATTATTATTTTTTTTTTGCTTATTTTACCATTATTTGCAAAAAAAAAAAAAACCCAAAAAAACCAAACTTTGTGTAATGTATTGTTGGCCCATATATTGGCTTTATATAGTGGGTAAATATTTTTATAAATTATGGTTAGACTTTTTGACTTGTTTATAGGAGTAGAGCGAGAATACTGCATACATTAACACACATGCTCAAGGCAGAACATGCAAGATACTTGCATACATAAAAAGCAAAATGAAAAAGTCTTGTTTTTCCTCTTTGCAATTGCTTTCCAAAGCTCTTCTTACATGTAGTAGTCTTGAGAAAAACTTTATATAATAAATTTATTTCAACACAAACTTACACACAGCTTCATAAATGTATATTTGTTGCGGGGTATAAATTTTTATTTAAGATTTTTAAGTGTGTGTGTGTGTCTGTGTATTAGAGGTTATGCAAAGTGTTTGTGTGTTGGTTAAAATATGTGGTTGTGTAGTAAACAGCGTAATATTGACTGTAGTAGTTTGTAGATTCCCATAACATTTTGTGTATTTTTTAGGTTTTCGGTAAGCTTCAAAGCTAATAGAAAAAATAACACAATTTAGACTTTTAGACTTTAGAACATGTTCGTTTTCAAAAATAGAAACGAGACATAGGGAAGACATTTTTCTATCACAGCAAGACACAAGAAAACTATATCAACAAGACATGTTTCTATACAAAAAGTGTCCTATAAGCTACTTTTATATAAGTAAACATTAATAAAAGACACTTTTTTTTCCATAATAAAACTTTTTTATATAACACTTTGCTATTAAAAAATTCATAATTTATCTTTAGAGACACTTTGGCGTATGATTAATATTAATTTTGGAATTGAGTTACAGAAATCGGTTTAATATCTAAAGTTAAAAACATATTGCTTTAATTTCAAAAGAAATTAAAAGCTAAGACTTCATACTAAATAACCAATAAAATTTTTATTATAATATTAGATATTTTTTTTTCATTAAAGTTTGTATTTAAAAATTATTTATTATTAAATTCTGGTTAAAAATAGTTTTAATATTTAAGATTAATACAATAAATGGTTAATCTTGTTATATATTTTTCTTAAGTTATTTATTATACAATCTTAGCTTTTAATTAATTTTTATATTTTATATATTTGGTTCTTACTTTTGAAATTTTAAGGATTTGTTTAATTCTAACAAAAAATTATTATTCATCATACGCCAATGAGTCTTAAAACGAAATCATCATTTTTTTAATATTTGCGCAGAAAATTGCAAAAGTTTTGAGAAAAATACTACCTGATAAATATCAATTAAATATATTTTTTCATATTTTTGAGCAAATATTTTAATTTTAAAATTTAAAAAATTTTTTTAAAGCAAATATTTCATTAATAAATTTATAACTACATAGTATATTTTTTATTAGTTATTTAGTTTGGAAAGGTGGCATTTAATTTCTATTTAAATTTTCAAAATTTGTTGTTTACTTTAGTAGTTATAAACAGTTGTCTTTTATAATCTCAAAATTAATATTAATCATACGCCTAAGACTAGAAAAAACTAAATTTTATTTTTTTAAGATTTGAGTAGAAAATTCATAAAATTTTAGTTCTAAAATAAATACTTAAATAAATTTATAAATGATGGCTACCAGAACAAATAAGAAAAAATTTTAAATTTTTAAAGTTAAAGATTTTTTAAATCTAAAATTTCTTTAATGAATTCATAATTTTTTATATATAGTTTGTATTAGTTATTTAGCATGAAATATTAACTTTAAACGTCCTTTAAAATTTTAAAAATATGTGGATTACTTTATTAGCTTAAAATTAATATTAATCACACGCCTCACACAAACAAAAAATATTGCGATTTTAGTGGAAAATTTAAAAATTTTAGTATCAAAATAAATACTGAAATCAAATACTAAATATTAGCTAGTGAAATAAATGAATGCTATATATATGCTGCGACACATTTTAAAATTTGCAAAAATCTTTTTTTTTTAATTTTAAAAATTTTATTTAAAAATTAATGAATGCTTCGGTTTATCAGCCACAAATTTGGAATTTGGAACTTTCAAGTGCTTTTTAAATTTAGCTTTAAGTGTGTTGCCGAGAAAGTTTTCCAATTTGTAGGTGAAATCCTTAGCACACTTTTAGGTTATCTTTTACACAAAACCCTAAAATTATGCTATTCAATTTGTTTTAAAATATTTTATATAACATTTTGTTAACTTTTTTGTAAAACACTTTGACTTGCAAATATCAAATACAAACTCTATAAATAATAATTATTATTACTAATTGGAAAAGTTTTTAATCTTTCTCTCTCTATGTCTTGTTTATTTTTAGGTAAATAATGTTTATAACCAACAATTTGTGCAATAAAAACTGTAAGTTTTCTTTTATATGCATATTAAAAATCTGAAAATAAATTTCATCGTTTGAGTGAAAAAAAGAATTTATAAAAATCAAACATAAAATAAAGTCTAGCCAATCAAGAATATTTCTTTTTTTTCGATTTATAACTTTTTGTATTTACCTAGACTCTATTACAAATACTGTTTAAATATACATATATAGTATGTATGTATGTGAGTGTTTAAGGGTATTAAGTACTAAAATACAAAGTTTAACAAATGTGGCAGGATTGTTGTTGCCACAGAGCTACGAGCAATCAGCATGTATGCAAAGTAGATAAAAGGGAAGGATAGTAAAGAATAAATGTATATCAGCAGAAAGTAGGGAGAAATAAATGTATAAAATGTGTTCAATGAAGGGAGGATGTTTTCAAAACTACAAGAGGTACAGCATGATTTTGCCCTAAATGCTGCAAACTTTTCTGCCAACCTTCCGAGCTAGAATTGCGCTTGACTCTGTGAACATACATATACACATACATGTTTAAACGTATGATTTTTATTGAACAAATTTCTATGTTTATATTGGGTAACAATATTTTTTTTTTGCTCTACTCAAAACTCATTCCTGTATATAAGCTAATGTTTGCAAGGCAGATATCTCTGGCAAAAAAACACAGAAAAATGGAAATTTTCATGTTTATTGATTGTCTGAAATATAATCAGAGTATGGTAGAGAGAGAGAGAGTCAGTGGAACTAGTGAGCAGTTTAAAAGAAAAATGAAAAAGATTAAAATCATATTTACACTATCAATATGCAGACAATGGCTATAATATTTATATAGAGTTTTACACAAGAACTTGCAAATATGCAGGAGAGTTACTTGCAAGTAATGAAGTACCTAAAAGGAAAAGAATATAAATAATAATGTTTTAAAGAAGCCAACAAATACACAATTTATTTCAATGTATTTAAAAAAAAAAGAAATTGCTAAATGAAAATCTAAGGAAAAATATAAATAACTTAAATGAAATGGTAACTGAAACCAGGACAATACAATTGCTTGTGGGGAATAATGCTTAATTATGCTAAAGAAAGACAATCAAGATTATTTAGATTACATATACATATATATTTTATGAGTAACTTTATAACTATATAAAGTTTTGGTAGACAGAAATGAACAAATAAAATATTTTTACAATATTGATATTTCTTTTATTTCGGCTCGAGTTCATTAAATTAGTTTTACTGAAGGTAGGAATTGTTACATGAAAATTATTATTAAAATTTATTGATAATTTTTCTTGGCTTAGGATTCGAACCTGGGTTGTTGGTTGAATTGCAGCAAATTTCGAACCACCAGTAATACTGGTTAAAGGATTGATGTTTGACTGTAGGCTAGCGGGCGCCGCAGTGGTGCAGAGGGTGAGAACGTAAAGAATTCTGATAAGAGAATGTGGTGTTTCTCGAAACATATGTAAATTCAACCAACAACCCCGATTCGAATCCTATGCCAAGAAAAATTATCAATAAATTTTTAATAATAATTTTCATGTAACAATACCTACCTTCAGTAAAAATAATTTAATGTAAATTAAATTTAATGAACTTGAGCCTAAATAAAGAAATATCAAAGATTTAAAATTAACAGTTCAAATAAAAAATAATAATTCTTATTCCTGATATTTTTTGAAAAAGTAAGAAAAAAATTTAATAACAACAATTAAGCATTTTTAAATACCAAATTTTTTTAAATAAATTTTTAATCTTGTGACATGTTTGTTATCATTCACTTAGTTTGAGTTCTAAGCTTTAATTTGCTTTTTAAATTTTGAGATATATGTTGTTTAGTTTAAAAGTTATTGCGAATTTTCTTAAACAACCTTAAAATCATACGCCCAACACTAGCAAAAATTAAATTATGATTTGTTTGTATTTAGCAAGAAATTTTTAAATATTTCTGTTTGGAATAAATATGCTAAATTATGGTCAGCAAAACAAATTAAGTTTGTTGATATTTTTAGAAAAATTTAATTATCAAAAAAAAATAAAAAGTATTTTAAATTATTAAAATCAAAATTTTTTCAACAAATTAATATTTTTGTTATTTGCTATTGCAATATCTTTTAATTCCTCTTTAAATTTTTAAATTATATTTATTACTGTGGAAGTTGCACGTATTTTTTTAACTAAACCTTTTGTTGATATTTTTTTTAAATGTGTAATTTTAAATTTTTTAATTCAAAAATGTGTTTAATAAATTTATAATTTTTTAATATACTTTTTTATAAAATTTTCAGTATAAAATCGTAGCTTTTAATTCCGTTTTAAATTTTAAAAATATATTGTTTACTTTAAAAGTTATTGAGAATTTTTGCAGACAACCGAAAAATTAAGATTAATCATACGCCATAGATGACATTTCTGCATTTGCATAGAAAATCTCAAATATTTTAGCTGTGATACAAATATTTGTTTAAAATACTAAATGATGGCTACCGAAATAAATAAATTTTGTTGATATTTTTGCTAAAAAATTGTAATTATAAAAGTATAAATGTTTATATGCAAAGTTTAATAAACAAATTTAGAATTTTGTAATGAAATTTTTATTTTTTATTTACTAGGGAACCATGAATTTTAATTTATTTTTAAATTTTAAAAATGTATGCTTAACTTTAGAATTTCTAAGGATTTTTCTAACTGTATGTAAAAATTAATATTAATTATACGCCAAAGAGTTTCACACTAAACTAACCCCCTGGCACACGATGTCGAACGATAATGTTCGCTTAGATAAGACTTAAGACACAAACTTGATTGTGAAATAAACAAACATGATTTAGTAAAAAATAGATACGATAAAAAGTTTGTGTCTTAAGTTTTATCTAAGCGAACGTTATCATTCGACATCGTGGGCCAGGGGGTAAATTATAAAATGTATCCATTAAAAAAGAAAATATTTTTGCTGTAATATAAATACTGAGATAAAATACTAAATTGCTTTGCTAACAAATTACTGTTGTTGACATTTTTGGGAAAAATTTTAATTTTAAAGGTTGTGAAATTTTTTTTAAAATCCAAAATGTCTTAAATAAATTTACAAGTTTTTAATATGGTTTTTTTTTAAATATTTTGTATAATATTTTAGCTTTAAAATCCTTTTTAAATTTTTAAAATTAATTGTTTACTTAAGAAGTTATTGACAAATTTCAAACACAACTTCTAAATTCTTAGTATTTTAGCTTTATTACAAATATTTGTTTAAAAAAGTAAATGCTGGCTAACAAAACAATACAATTTTGTTGATATTAAAAAAAAAGGTTTAATTTTAAAAGTTAAAAATTTTAAAAAATATTTCTTTTATTTTAAAAATTTATTGAAAATTTTAATAATTAATTAATGTATTGTATTAACTTATCTGTACAAAATATGGAAGTCGCAACTTTTAATAGCTGTTTAAATTTTAAAAATATTTGTTTTATTTTGAAAGTTTTTGGTATAGTTTGAGTTACTAGAATAAATATTACTCATACGTTCAACGGTTTTAAAAGTTTAATTAGAAAATTTTCAGTAAAAAAAAAATGCGAATAAATTAAGTTTAGGTTAAATATTTGAAGAATAAAACAAACAATTCTTTCAAAATCTTTAAAGTTTTGTTGATATTTTTGAAAAGAAGTTTTATTTTTTTTCTAAAAAATATTTTCTGGGAAATTAAAATTTTTAGCTTTTGTAATGAATTTTAAATATTGCAAATATCTGGTATATTAAAAATGTTATAGAGATTTTTCCAATACAACCTCAAAATTAATATTATTCATACGCCTAAAAAATTTTGAAAATTTAATTAACAATTTTCAGTTTCTAACACAAAATTTTAAAAATTAGTTTTCAATTATTTTCTTATTATCGTTTATTTGACCCTTTTTTATTAAGATTTTAAATTTTTATTTCAATATTTCGCAGGCTAAAATTTTTTATAATTTTGTAAAATTTCTTAATTGATAAAAAACCCATATAAAATAAATGTTTTTTATTTTTTATGAAATTTCTTTATTTTTGTTAGAACACACTTTTAATTATTTAAATTCCTTTTCATTATTGTGATGAACAGTAGGGTTTTATAATTTTATTTTCCTTGAAATATAAATTTCAACATCAAGCATTTTTTCAGAAGACCTTTAAATCATTGTAATAAATCAGTTTTTTTTGCTTCTGTTTAATATATTTTATTTGAGTTTTTCATTAATTTTTTTCAGAAAAAACATTGGCAAATCATTATTTCAGTTTGTTTGTTTTTTGCAATATTTCTCTAACGTTGTTCACTGCTGCTTTCTTTTTTTTTTACAAGGCTGTTTCTAGAAAACAGCGCCGTCGAAAGTATATTTATTTGTGTAATAAAAAAGAATGTGTGTAATCAAACAAGGTTGTTAGAGCAGACAACCTGGCAGCATGCAAATATTTGAACAGTTTTTTGATTAAACAAATATTAAAAAAAAGGTAAGGAAACATGAAAACAAAACTTTGATTTCTATTCTGTATAAAAAGAGAAATCGTTAACAAAAACCAGTTTTATTACATTACCAGGAAACGGAAGTAATTGCAAATGTAGGCTTTTAGGTTTTTACGTGTTTGGCTTTTAAATGAAATTTATGCAGTTGTGTAGGAACATTTTAAAATATTTTAACATTTTGATAGCTGTATTTGAAAATGTTTTTAATGTTTATTTACATTTTGTTTAATTGCATCTTCCATTATCTTTTAGTTATAGGTTTGTTGTTAATTCTCATCTTTTCGAAATTCTTTTGTTTTTTCTTATAAAATATTGCTTGGTTTTTTGTTGTTAACTTAAATATTTCTTCGTTAATGGCTTTGCTATATAAATTTTATACCATTACTACCCTTCCATTTCAGTTTTGCAACTTTTTTCTTAGTCTTATTCTTGTTTTTGTAAATTGTGTGCATTTATTTTCTGTGTGTTTTTAAAACAAACTCCATTTACTTTTTCACCTTCCATTCATCTTGGTGAATGAGTGTTTTTGTGTGTATTTTTTTTTTGTTTTTTATAAATTTGCATAACTTTTCCGTAAACACGTTCAATAACCTTTCTGTGTTTTATTTTATATAAACATATATAAAGCCGTGTTTTTTTTTCTTGTTTTGTCTTCAAACCAGGTATTTTATATCCTGTATTTCTTTTTAACCTTATGTACAAAAGAATGCTAGAAGATGAAGCCGAAGCAAGTGCAAAAACTTTGTTTGTGTGTGTTTTTTATGGTAGTTTTATTAATGGTTTTGCTGCTTAAACAAAGTCGTAAGGTATTTCTGTATAGCACAGTTTTTTTTATTTATTTCCATACAGTTTTTTCTTTCTCTTATTCATTCGTGTTAGAGAAGTCATAGAAAATAAAGTTTAAATAGCATCACGTATAATTTTTCTATGTCGCTTCGTTTTGTTATGTTCCTGTTTAAATTCGTCTGGAAA
The DNA here is from genome assembly GCA_916048285.2 of Bellardia pandia. NCBI lineage: Eukaryota > Metazoa > Arthropoda > Insecta > Diptera > Calliphoridae > Bellardia > Bellardia pandia. Next base: position 95,191,992 of record OU696533.1, on the reverse strand, counting down.
TCATGTTGGTTAAATGTTGGTGGCGTTGATGAATTGCATGCCATCAGCAGCAGCAGCAGCCAGCAACACAACACAGTGTGTTAGTTAACCAACCATTCAAGCGCCTAAGAGCAGGCAACAAACCAAAAACATAAGCCATACAAAAGATACATACTATAGTTTTGCTATGCATATTGTTGTTAGCTGATTTTTGTTTTGTAAGGTATGTAATAAATGTGCTTTTCTTTCTAATCGCATTGTGACGAAAATGTTGAAGGCGTTTCCTGTTTTTTTTTGTTGCATGTCTACAAAGAAAATAAATGTTTAGCTTGAATGGTGTAAAAAAGTATTTAATAATATAGGGACATGTTTAAAATTTAGTAGTTCTATATAATTTAAACATAAATTGTACATAAATTAAATAAATCGTACATAAAGATTATTTAAATTAACTAAATTAATTTTTAAAAATTTTAAAATGAAAAATAAAATTTTCGATATTTTAAAATAAATAATTAAAACAAAATTTTGTAAGAGACTTCTTATCAGTTGTTTAGGCTGGAAACTTAGCTGTAGTTTTCTTTTTAAATTTTAAAAATATGCGGTTTATTTTAGCAGTTATAGCAATTTTTCTAGCTCAACCTCATAATTAATATCAATCATACGCCCACAAAACTCAAAACAAAATTAAGATTTTTTTTTGCCAATTGGGCAATAAATTTCAAAGTTTTCTATTACTAAATGACTGCTAACAAAGCAAATAAATGTTCCTGATATTTTCGTAAAAAATTTAAATTTTAAATTTATAAAAAAGTTTAAGAAATTAAAAAAAAACAAAATTTAAAAATTTTTTAACATTAATTTCATTAATTTAATTTTCTTTGTTTCGCATCAAATCTTGAATTTTATTTGATTTTTAAATTTTAAAAAATGTTTTTTTATATTTTAGAAGTTGTAGGGATTTTTCCAACTCTACCACAAAATTAATATTAATCATACGTTCACAAAACTCAATATTAAATTCTATTTTTTTGCCATTTGAGCAGAACATTTCTAAGTTTTTTTTTGATTTAAACATAATACCTGAACAGAATACTAACTGATTACAAAACAAATACATTTTCTTGAAAAAAATTTTGTAATTGAAATTTTAACTTATACAAAAATTAAAGGCATTTTAAAACCCAAAACTTTAACAAAAAATTTAGAATTTTATTACATAAATTTCATTAATAGTTTAGCTAAGAATCTTAGCTTTTATTTGCTTTTTAGATTTTAAAAATATATTACTTACTTTAGAAGTTGTAGGAATATTTCTAGCAAATATTTAGAAATAATATTAATCATACGCCAAATAGTTTCAAAAGCAATTTAAGGAAATTTTCCATTTGAGCAGAACGTTTCTAAGTCTTTGTTATGGAAATAAATACTTGATTAAAATAGCAAATAAATGCTAACAACACAAATAAATTTTGTAGATCTTTTTGCAAAAAGCAAAAATAAAATATTTAAAGAATTTTTTAAATAAAATTTAATAAATCATAAATTTGCAATATACTTTCTGTCAATTTAGTCGAAAAGAGTGAAACCCATATCGTCATCAGATTATTAGTTATTAAAAATATTTAAAATTAGTATTTTAAAATTTCTAAATTAAAAGTTTTGTACAAATTAATATTTTAAATACATATTTCTAATCGGATACTACAACTGAAATGTTGAGCTTTAATTTCCTTTTTACATTTTACGATAGAGATCTTTACACTAAAAGTTATAAGGATGTTTTGAATTCAACGACAAAATTAAAATTAATCATACGCCAAAGAGTCTTAAAATTTAAGAATGATTTATTTGACATGAATTTGACAAGAAAATGAAAAAAGTTTTTAGCTTTAAACTTAATTCTTAAATAAAATAATAAATGATTGCTAACAAAACACTTAAACTTTTGTTGTTATTTGATAAAACATTTTAAAATTGGAAAATTTGAAAAAATGTATTTTTTCAATCATTTTATAATTTTTTAATGAATTAATTCAACCTCCTCCAGTCATATTAAAATAAGCTTTAAATTTACAATTTCCTTAAAACTTTTTATTAATTACTTTATTTTACATAAACAAACTCTCCTGCCTCATTTAAAATACAAATAATTGTAGGCACCACTTTAATATCTTTCATATTCTTCCTACTCTAAAGCCATTAAAAACATCTCTTTTTTACCACTCAAAACTTCATAGCCATTTATAATTTTATTATACTATTTTCCCATTTAATGTTCAATAAAAAATCTTTAACATTATCATGTAAAGCAGAACACTACTACCTACTACTACAAATAAAAGAAAGAAACATGTTAAAAGGAATTTTATGTGCGTGTTCTTTGGAGCGTAGTCATATGTATAAGAAGACATAAATAAACATTCATTGACTTTAATATGGCTTTTGATGGTGCGTTCCATGAACCAACAAGCCAAAACATGCCAAAGGCTGCAGTTACATTTATTACGTTGGTTTTCAGTTATTGGTGCTGCATATACACTCCCAGCCAGTACAGGAAACTATGCACTCTGTCTCTACTGCACCTATCTACCATCCTTTCTTCAGCTGTAGAGCAATGTTGTGTAACATTCATACTTGTTTGATATGTACGACAGGTATATGTAGAATATTTTCAACATGAATATTTATATATTATGTATCAAAAAATGTCTTGCCATCAATGGAGCCGGCAAATAATTTCTATAATTAGTGATTGTTCTTGGACGTGAGTATTTCATTGCATATATTTATAAGACAGACTGGATATTGAAAAAGATATTTAAGGCATAAGGAATTTTTGAGAAACAATTCTTACAGCAAGTAATAAGGCATTAAAAAAGAAAATGATTCATAAATGGAATGTTATTAAGCTTATTTTTACAATGAAGAAAGATTTAAAGTAAAACTGAACTTTTTTCTCAAATAATTTTTTGCAAATTCAAAGTTAAAAAAAAAATTTATTTGTTTTTAAAACAGATTTATAGTTTTTCATTGAAATAATTATTTTAATTTAAATTCTTACAGCAAGTAATAAGGCATTAAAAAGGAAAATGATTCATAAATGGAATGTTATTAAGCTTATTTTTACAATGAAGAAATATTTAAAGTAAAATTTAACTTTTTTCTCAAATAATTTTTTGCAAATTCAGAACTTAAAAAAAAATTTATTTGTTTTAAAACAGATTTATAGTTTTTCATTGAAATAATTATTTTAATTTAAATTTTAGTTACGAATTTCTATTCACATAAAGAGAATTTCTTAATTTGATTTTTAATAATCTGTGGCGTATGATTAATATTAATTTTGAGGTTGACTTGGAAAAATTGCAATAACTTTTAAACTCAACAAGATATTTTTAAAATTTAAAATGCTTTCAAAAGCTGCGATTTCCACATACATAAGTGGTAAACATATATTTAAAATTTCAATTTTTTTTTTAAATTTGTGTTGAAAAATTTTTTTTTTGTTTAAATTTTTGCTAATGATAAAAACAAAATGTATTATATTTGTTAACAGTTATTGAAAATGTAATTAGAAATTAATTTTCTTACAGTTTGTTACTTAAACGCAGAAAATTTCTTAGGCCCCGATTACCGTTCACAACACTAAGTATTTTGATGTTGTAAATTGCGATTACGATTCACAACACTTATCGGCTTAATCTTAAATAAATGCATGTTGTGTTGTAGTCGATAATAAGTGTTGTGAACGATAATCGGGGCCTTAATTTCATTTTGAAAATATTTTGACGTATGATTAATATTAATTTTGAGGTTAAGTTAGAGACATGCTTATAACTACCAAAGTAAACAACATATTGCTAAAATTTAGAAAGTTGATAAAAGTTAAAACCCTGCATTATATTACTCATTAGAAATATGTTACTTTGTTATAAGTTTATTAAATAAAATTTGAACTTTAATTTTTTTATTATTTTATTTTAAAATTTTTTACTAATTTTTTTAAAAATTTAAAAACAAAAATTATGTTTTTGTGGCACTTATGTAGGGTTTTATTTTAATTATAATTTGTATATTAAAAAGTCTCAAATTTTATATATGTATAATATATTAATAATTTCTTATTTCTTATAAAAAAAAATTACTTGTTAAAGGTCTAGGGCGTATGATTAATATTAAATAAAAAAACTAAATTTTTTCTTTAATATACTAGCGAGAAACATATTTTAATATTTAAAATTTTTTGATAAAATGTTCTATATAAGAAGAATTATTTTTTTTTGGGAAATATTTAAAACTTGTTTTATACCAATTGTTAAACATTTTCAATATCAACATTTTTATTTTAGGAAAAACTTGCTTTTTATTAATTATCATTTCTTATTTAATTGCGGATTTCTACAATCAAATGCATTTAAATTTCAATTTAAACCCTAAAACGATGCTTTAAATTTCAAATACTTTATTACATTAACCATTTAATTTTACACTCATTCTATAAACTTTGCTTTGTTCTTAATTAATTGCTTTTACTTTGTATTATAGCCTGCAACTGCTAGCTTTGTATTATCTCATAGCTTAAGCTTATTTAACTATGTATGTATGTACTTCAACATGTGCCTAAAAGTATACTTTTAATTGTAACTAAATCTAATTAATTCGACACCAAACCTTAAATATCACATTTAAACCATTTCATTTTATTTGAAATGTTATTTTCTGGCTAGTGATTTCTAAATTAATTTGAAACCAACCCCCTAACCCCCTACCCCTAACAGTGCACCGAAAATAAAAAACTTATTTTGAAATCTAGTTCAGCAAGAGCTATGAATACATTATTACCCAGTTACAAGTAGATGTATTTAGTGCTGCTAGTAAATGCAATTTGAAATTTATTAGCGTGTCATGTTTTAAATACTAAATACCTTTATTTTCCCTTGCAACCAGCAAGCGAATACTGTTTGTTGATGGCAGCAAACAAGCAAGATTTTTCATAAACATGCTCGTTGTGTTTTTTTTTTTTGAGAAGGAATACTTTTGTTTTTGTGTATAACAATTGTAGGCGTGTTGCTGACAAATTACTTTAACACGAAATTGAAATTCATCACATGGATCTCTAGACATACCAGTTCAAGCTACCAGTTACATTCTTATACATACATACATATTTGCACATAAAATACAAAATGTCACTTATATATAGTCTGTCTATGTAGCGTAGTAGAATTCATGGCAACAGACACTTATTATACATTTAAGGCAGGAGTAGACTTACGCCTGCCAGAAAGCCTGACATACCGACAATGTAGCATAAATAACAAGTTCAACAAGAACAACAACAATAGCATCAGCAGCATCATCATGTTTGTATAACACTAATGTCAACATGTAGCAAGTATACCAAAACAATAACATTTGTAGTATTTGTATATCAATGAGTATGTGTGTGTGTGTGTGAGAAAGAGAGTTAATATTTGTATGTGTATACACAAATTTTATTTTGTATGAGGTAATATATTTTGGTTGAATTTATAATACAGGGAAATTTCATTCCACATAATTTGTATAGAAGCAATTGAATATTGATTTTATTTTCTTTACAAATTCAAAATTTTGCAAATTTTCAAAAATATCAATAAAATTTGTTTGTTTTGCCAGCCAATATTTAGTATTTTCTTAAAATATGTATTTAAAAGTATGTAAACAAGTTTTATATTTCTTACTCAAATAAGTAAAATTTTACAATTTGGTTGCAACAACTCTTGGGCGTATGATTAATATTAATTTTGAGGTTTAATTAGAAAAATACCAATAACTTTTAAACTAAACTAGCTATTTTTAAAATTTAATAAGCTTTTGACAGCTGAAATCTATATATATAAAATTGAATGTATGTATGTATGTATGTATGTATGTATGTAACGTATGGACTCCAAAACGGCTGAGCCGATTTTGATGAAATTTTCACAGCATGTTACTGTGACTCTGGAAGGAATAATAGGCTATATGAAGTTTTGATTGTACACACGGGGGTGGCACCGCCCATATAACCCAAATATTTTAATCGCCATATTTTGGGCATTTTTTGACCTACGTCAATGATATTTCGTACATATGGAATTGGCATAATTAGGAATACATACCAAGAGAAAAGTGGGTGGGACCACGCCCCTTTTTAGGAAAATTAAAAATCGTAATATAGTCTTAACTACTGGACCGATCGTCATTAAATTTTCACAATAGGATATTCTTACGAAATAATAAATTCTTGACTATGTAAGTGGACAAAGGGGCATGGTCTCGCCTAAAGCATTGCAATAAATACATTAAAATTAAATAAATAAATGTTTGTAAATATATAAATACGTTTTATTTTATTTTATGACGAGGGGGGGGGGGTAGCAAGGCACACCGGGTTTAGCTAGTTTAATATAAAATTTGAATGTAACATTTTTTGAAAATTTGAACATTTTAATTTTTCAAAAATTTTCAAATATAAAAATTTTTAAATATGCCAAAAAATAATAAGAAAATGCTTGCGATGAAAAGATTTTATTTAATATTTAATTACAATAATTAAAATTAAAATTACAATTACTAAAACAAATTTAGAATTTTCCCTTAAAGTGGAAACATTTTACATAATTAATTTCAAAAACTCTTAGCGTATGATTAATATTAGTTTTGAGGTTGAGTTGGAAAAAGAGCAATAACAAAAACTTTTAAATTAGATAAGCTTTTCATAAAATATAAAAATGTTTTGAAAGCTGAGATTTAAATATCGACAACAAAAATGTTTAAAATTTTAAAACTTTATGAAATTTTTTTTTAATATAACAAAAAAAATTTTTTTTCATTAATTAAAAACTTTTTAAATATAAAAAATATAAAAACCAAATACATGCGTTTTGGTGTTAATTATTTAGTTTTTAATTACAATTGAAAAAAATTTAAATTTATACTGAAAAGTGAAACATTTTATAATTCAGTTTTAACAACTCTGGCGTATGATTAATATTAATTTTGAGGTTAAGTTCTAAAATTGCTTATAACTTTTGAAGTGAACAAGTCATTTAAAAAATTTAAATAGCTATTGCAAGCTGAGATTTCAAGATATATTTGCGATGAAAAATCTATTTAAAAATTTTAAAATTATAAGCAAAATTTTATAAAATTAAAAAAAAAAAAATATAATTTTTCAATAAAAAAATTATATATGAAAAAATACCAACAAAATTGACACATTTTAATGCTATTCCTTAGGCTTTTAGGTAAATATTTATGTTAAGGGTAAAAAATTAGTTTTTTCTGCTAAAATGCAAATAAATTCCTAAATTACATTAAAAAAGACATGTACGTATGATTAATATTAATTGAGTTAGAAAACTTTAAATAGCTTTTAAATTAAAACACAGATTTCTAAAACTTCAAGAGCTAGTAAAAGTTAAGATTTATGTTTACAATAATGATAAAAATATACAGCAAAATTATAAATATAGAAGCAAAATTTGCACTTAAAATTTTTTTATTTCTCCTTTTTAAACGATTTCTGTAGGTTTTCCAAAAATATATAAAAAATGTAGGTATATGTTTTTGGAAGCATTTATTTAGTTTTTTATTAACAATGCTAAAAAAGTTGAATTTTCTTTTATTTTATTTCAAGCCTATGATTAATGTTAATTTTTAGGTTGCTTTAGAAAAATCAACATAACTTTGAAAGTAAAGTAAAAAAAAAAATTAATTTTTTTTTAAATGGAAATTAAAATTAAAAGTTTACAATTAGCTTTTTGAAAACAATTATTTGGTATTTTAATTATATTTCAAAGACAAAATATTATGCGTTCTTACATGAGTAAGACGGCACAAATATGAATGCATTGAATTTAATAAGAATCCATGAACCAACTGGGTTCATTGCAAGCCAAAGACTGCAGTTACAGTCTATCTCTCTGCTGTATTTATCTACCATTCTCCTGCCATAGATAAATTGTAATGAGGAATGTTGCCGTCATATGTTTCATATGTGTGACAGCTGCCTTATGTTTTTAACATTTATGTTCATTTATTATGTATGAAACAATGTCTTGTCCTTAATGGAGCCTGCGAATTATATCTATAATTAGTGATTGTTCTTGGATGTGGGAATTTAACTGCATATTCATAAGACACACCGGACTTTGAAGGAAAATTGTAATGCATAAGAGATTTTTAAAAGAAAATGGTAAATATTGTTACAACAAGTAATAAGGGATTTAAAAGGGGGAAAATGTTAATATGAAGTTTAATTAAGCTGTATTTAAAAGAAAGACATTTGTAAATTTATTGCGTAAATCTTATTGTATTCAGCAATTAGTGATTTTACTATATTACAAAATATAAACATTTTTAAAACAAATTTTAAATTTAAAAATTTTTTCATTTGATTTTTTTTAAATTTTTCAAAAACTATTCCTTAAAATAAATAGATTTTGAAAGTGTTGGTAGTAGTATTTTATTTAAATATTTATTTTACATCCAAAAAGTTTGCCATTTTTCCTCAAATATGGAAAATTCTACAATAGTAACTTTGAAACCCTTTGGCGTATGAATAATATTAATTTTGAGATTGAGTTAGAGAAATATCAATAACTCTTGAAGTAAATAACAGATTCTAAAAATTCAAAAAGCTGACAAAAGCTAAGATTTTGTGTTAAATGACACATTAAAAATATCTGACAAAATTCAAAACTTTTTTAATAAAATTTCAAATTAAAAAAGTTTTTGTTTTATTTTTTTAAAAATATTAAACAAATGTTTAAGGTTTTAAAGATTTCTTTGATATTTTATTAAAATATTTATGGCATATACAAAAACTTTAGAATTTTTACAGAAATCTAGAAAAATTTTTAATTTCAATTTTAGAACTCTTTGGCGTATGATTAATATTAGGAGCCGATTATCGACTACAACACAACATGCATTTTTCATACGATTAAACCGATAAGTGTTGTGAATCGTAATCGCAGTTTACAACCTTTGAGGTTAGGATAGAAAAATTTCAATGACTTTTGAAGTATACAACATATTTTTTTTAAAAAGGTAATGAAAGCTAAGATTTAATGCTAAATGAAATATATGCGACCCGGCCTATGAAAATGTGGCTTATGACTCCAAAATATTTTTCCAAACTAAAAAAAGTTAGGACTGCTTAGAAGTGTACTAAAAATGTAGAGAAAGAAGAGCACAAATGAAAGAAAAACAGAATTTTACTGAAAATCCAGCAGTGTCTCGCAATTTATTTTTGGATTCATAAGCCACCTTTTCATAGGCCGGGTCACATATGTTATAAATTTTAAAACATTTTCAATTGATTTAGTGAAATATTTCAAATCAAAAAGGTATGAGTTTGCAATTCAAATATAAGAAATATAAATTTTATTAAATAAAACTCGTTGACGTATGATTAATATTAATTTGGGACTTAAGTTGAAAAAGAGCGTGTAACTTTTTAATTAAATAAAATAAAGTTGTGGCTTAAAATTATAATAAAAGCTAGGAATTCAGGAATTAATTTGTGGCTAATAAGCTGTAAAAGATTTGGAAAACTTATTTTTAAGGGATTTTTTAGAAAGAAAATATTTTTAAATTTTTCTTGAAAATATGTGAAAAATTTTGTTTTTTCATTATGAATTAAAACAAATTCCATATTTTTTAATTTTAATATATTTCCTTTATAGCTAAAGAATATTGTTGTTAAACATTTATTTTCTTTAATAAAATCTCACACTTATATAATCCTCAAGGCCATTTCAAGTGTTACACTTAAAACAAGCAATTTAATTCCCCAACCCCTTAAATTTTTTTTACTTGAATTGAATAAAAAAAAACCTGAATATAGAAAAATCTTTAATATATACAAAGTCCCTAAAGAAGTATATCCCATGCAAAAAAGTAAAACCGAAAAAAAAAAAAATGAAAACGTAAAACGTTATACCTAGGGTAGGTAGGGTCTTAGAAGAAGTTGCTAACAATTCATACAACAATAAACTTTTTAATGGATTTTCATGCTGTTAAAATTATAAATCGTATTAAGGCCCGTATGACATGCTGCTTGAATATGGCTACTTGTATACAATATCCTTGAAATGTGATGGAAATTAAAACTTTTTCTCAATGTTTCTAAAATATACCAAAAAAAAAGAAATATGAAAAAGGCTCTCTGTAGGCTTTTTGGTATGAAAAGTTAGTTTTTTTTTGCCAGACTTATATTTATGAAGAAAAAAGCCTACAATTTTATGTTATTGAAAAAGAGAATAACAAATTACTGAAGCATAACTTTGTTATAAAAGGGACAAAAATAAAAAAATACAGGCACACAAAAACATTTATAGATATATATACAACCATTCGCTGTGACATGTAAAGTATTTATATTTAGATTCTAGTTTTAGTATTGATTGCTTTAAAACACTTTGAGTGTTTGCGTGTAAAAGTGTGGACAAAGGACTAAATCTGACCAGTAAACTCAACAAATTTATGTGGGTTTTGCTATATTTTTATGGATTTTATATACTATATAGATGGTATAATTTTTGGTAACATTATTGTTTGTTGTTAAGCCATTAAGGCTGTTGGAAAAATTGTTTAACTAAATGATCCATCACCGTTACAGTAAATCTGTCAAGAGGGTAAGAGAGTGTTGATATAACAACAATATAAAAAAACACATCTAAAAGGAAATTGTTTGTAACTGAGATGTTGAGTAGTCGCAAAAGATGCACCAATAATAGAAATAGTCCAGCAAAGTTTTTAAAATAAAGAAATAATTTACAAATTGTTGTTGCATAGTAACTTTACAAATCAATGTTACTTAAAATACGGAGCAAAATAAGGAAGTATTTGTAATATAAATCTAATTAATAGATTATGTTCAAAAAAATTTAATAACATTAATAAAAAAAAACCTGTTAAAGTAATTAATATAATGTTTGGATAAGCTTAAGTAGCAAATGTAAACAAATAAAGGTATCACCAGCATAAACATTTCAAATTTTTATGCAAATGTAAAAAAATAAAAAAAAAAATATTTTAACGAATTTTTAATTTTTCTAAAATTTTCAATGAAAAATTGGAAAAAATTGTTTAGTCGGGTAATAATTTATGTGTATTTTAAAAAGTCTAAAGCAATCTTTAAAAAACACGGTGATATAGCATTTAAACGCCACCGAAGTAAAATAATTAAATAATGGCTATAAATCAAGCTTTGATCAATGCGCCTACTCACCACCAGAGGCGCTGCAATACTGTACTACTAATAATAAACATAACGCAGTGTTGTCATATGAAAAGCTTTTCTCTACTTTCACCACCTATTCTTCTCCTACCTATCCCTTTCCAAAGAAAATAACACAATTATTGAACTAATATCTAGACATATTAATTGCCTGAGTGTTAAGCTAGATTTACACGATTGAAGGTATTTTGAAGTCTTATCAAAATTTTGAAAATTTATTTTGATGTTTGACGTTTCAAAAATTTGATCAAAATATTCTTTCAATATATTTGAAAAACTTTTGATAAAAATTTGATCAACATTTTTTGAAGCTAATTTACACTATTGCTATGATAGCATCAACATTTTTACTATTGGAGGAAGAAGTAGCTGATAATAATGCAAAAAAAAAAGAAGACAACAAAAGGAACATAGGGTTCAACCTTTTCTTTTGGAAGGCATGTCTCTTTTAGGGAGCGATTGATAAGGAATGATCCTCACTTATACAAAAACTTTGTGCGAATGTCACCAGACGATTTTGATTATTTGCTTAATCTCGTCAACCCATCAATAGAAAAGGCTAATACTAATATGCGAGAATATCTATGCCCTGTAAAACGCCTACAAATTACTTTGAGATTTTTACCGACTGGGGACAGTTAACCAAGTCTGATGTTTTTGGTTTAAAAGATCAAGCTCATCGATATGCAATATTGTGCCTGAAGAGCAATTTTGAAGAAAATTTCAATCGTGTAAATCTAGCTTTACTTCTCTTAAAAAAAAAATTAATTTTTTAAACAGTATGATTAATAATAATTCTGAGTTTAAGTTATTAAACTTGGCATAACTTTTGCAAAAGACAAGATTTGAGCGTTTAAAACAATAACAATTTGCAAGCTTAATTTAAAATTTTAATAAATAAATTTTGACAGTTAAAAAATTTAAAATTTTTAAAATAAAAGTATTATTGAAGAAAATTTTAAATATGAGAGATAATGTAAATATTTTTAATGTTTAGATTAGCTTGAGATACAGACTTAAAAATCGAAGTATAAATAGCTGAAATATACAATTTTTATAAAAAAAAATAATTAAAAAGAAAAGAAAAAGTTTTCATTGTAAATAAATTAAAATTAATTAAAACAAAATTTAATATTTTGATTTTATACCAAGCTTAAGTTAGAAAACTTGACATAACTTTTATAACAAAGCAAATATCTTTATATTTTACAATGGCAATAAAAGTCAAGATATGCAGCTTTGAAATAATAATAATTTACGTGCTTAATTTTCATTATTATTACTTAAGTTTTGAATGTTAAATTTTTAAAATAAAAATATTTTTGAAAACATTGTGGAATAAATTAAGGATTATCAATTATAACGCTTAAAACAAGATTTTTAAGTATTTCCCTAAGAAAAGTTTGGAAGAGTAATTTTTTAAAAATATATTTAAAACCAATTTTTATAAATTGTTGAAATATTTCCTATTTAATAGCTTTTAAACAAACATACTTTAGTAATATAAATAATTTTTATTATTAGAGAAAATTTTTATTTTTATTAAGTTAATAATTCAACGAATATCATTGTAAAGTAATATTTTTAGACAATTGGAATGCATTTTCTGCCCTGCCCAGGACGTCATCAGATCTACTTGTAAACATTATCTATTTGGTTCACCAGTATTGAGTAATACATTTTGGATATTAATCATATTTTTTTTTTTCATTAAAAAAAAAACTAAAATTAAAAAAAAAATTATGATAAATAATAAAAATAAGTAAATTTCATTTTGAAACAACTGAGCGTATGATTAATATTAATTCAGCGAATGAGTTAGAAAAATGCAAATAAATTTTGTTAAAAAACAAATATTAATATTTTTACAAACTCTAACAAAATGATAGAAATTTAAAAGCTTTATATTCAGTATTGGTATGTAATTTTAAAAGCTGAATACATTTTAAATTTTAAGAAAATTTCTTTTTTTTATTTTTAAAATTTCAAAAAATCTATTTACATATATTTTCATAATCTAAAAGTATTTTGAAATGTTTAATTTTTATCGACCTTTTTATATTTTGATTTTGTTAAATGTTTTATTAGAAATTTCTAAATTGGGCTTTCAAGGTCAGGTATTTTTAATTATTATGAAATAAATAAAAGACTAGTTTAATTCATTTTCTCCAATCCTACGTTTCGTCGGTATTTTTCCGACCTCTTCGGGATTAATTTTATTGAATCTGGCAACCATATAAATATATAAAGGAAAATAACAATATTAATAACAAACAACCATAAATTTAACAATAAAATAATTACACTTACATATAGTCTTTTCGTCAATTATACATTATTTTTAAATATATTGCACCTTTTTTGTACAACATTTAACATACGATACAAACACAGAGTCAATTAATAAAAAATTAATGCAAATTAATTAAAATAAAATATTACAGTAATTATCCTATCGCTAATATCACAGTTGATTAATTATTTTGTTTTAAAAATGATTTTCTGTTTTAAAACTAAAGGTTTTTCAAATAAAACTAGCTAAATTTAACCAACTGGTCCACGATGTCGAACGATAACGTTCGCTTAGATAAGACTTAAGACACCAACTTGATTGTGGAATAAACAAACTTGATTGAGTAAAAAAATAGATACGATAAAAAGTTTGTGTCTTAAGTCTTATCTAAGCGAACGTTATCGTTCGACATCGCGGGCCAGGGGGTAAATTTATTTATTAACAGCCACTTTAACGTATGATTAATATTTAATTAGAACATGACCGCCGAAAAATCTTTATTATTTTGTTATTAATAATACTATTGTTTTATTGGAAATGTCATTTAAAAGCTAAAATTTTTAATATTAAAACTATTGCTGGGTTATAGCTTAATATTCCTTTTTCAGCTGCCAACATTGAAATCGAAAATATTTTGTTTGTTAAAAAAAAAGAAAACTGAAAAACCTTTTATCTATAATTTTCGGTTGATAAAAATATGTTAAAATTTCAACTACTTTGCCTTGACGATATAACATATCATGCGTAACAACATTTATTTTGATTTGGTTTCTTTTTTTCAAGCATTTCAAACAATTTTCCTTTTTAAGCTAAAGTTAAGGAAAAGAAATGTTCTTTTTTGCTTGTTCTATTTTGATAAATAATGAAATATAGACCCTTATCTAACAGATTAGAAGAAAGGCAATAGAAAAGAAACAATATTTACATGGCATCATTACAAATTGGGTGAAAACGGTAAGCATAGAATATTACGTAGAAAAGAAAAGTAGAAACGAAAACTGGCAAAAAATATGATGAATAAATGAATTTATAATAAAACCTGAAGAAAATAAATAAAATAAAAACTGAAATTTAATAAATTGTAGCATATTTACGGGAGGCTTAACATAATTGGTTCGTGTAACTGAGAACTTGAAGCAGGGATAAACGAAAACAAAGTAAACAGAAAGGGTGATAATGAAACCATAAAAATATTAAATATAAATATGAATAAATTGCTGAAATTATTAAAATTTAAACTAAACAGGGAAATGGGAAAAAACTGTTGTATATTTTAATTAAGAAAATTAAAGCATAAAAAATGCCCTTTAAACTTTTAACTTTTAAAAGTATAAAGACATTGTAAAATTTCAAGCAGAGATACAAGTTTCTAAATTCAGAACACTAGTATCCTTGGCACAATGCTGGTACATTTGTTATCTATTCCTTTAAATATTAACAAACACTCTCCCACTCTTCTGATAAGCTGAATGATAAAATATTAAAAATCCCACCCTTAAAGGTACTTGACTCCTTGCCTAACATCAACTTGATGTTTTTTTTTTACCATTATTTATATTAAATACAATTTATTGAAGATACAGCAAATATTTTAAGTAAAACTGTCAACAATATTTAAACACAAACACCCCCCCTCCCCCAAACAAACAACAGAAATGACTACCAAGAACATGGTGAAGCCAACTTGCAAACGTTTAGGCAACATTTTTCAAGAATTTATTTCTTTTTGTTATATCACTTTAATTTAAATACATTAAAATATTTTAAGTGTATAAGTTAGAATCTATTGAATTTTTGAAACTCAAGATGTAATTTAGTGTAAGCTAAAAAGTTTGTAGCATATAACTGCAGGAGGCTAAAGTTAAATTAACTTATTAAAGCAAGATGGAATCATGTGTTTAAGCAAGAAATTTATATGCTATCTTTTGTGTGTGTATTAGTTTAAATTAAAGACAAATAGAGTTTTATGTCAACATGTTTAAGTTTAGTAGATCTTCTTTAAGATGACCAGCTAGAAACTAAAACAGAATTCTTTATCTGCCTTTAACAGCTTAGATAAATTTGCAAAATTAAAATTTTTTTAACCACTGTACGTATGATTATTATTAATTAAGAGTTTATGTTAGAAAAACCAACATAACTTTTGTATTAAAGAAGCTATTGTTTATAAAAAACAAAACTAAAATACATCGATGTCGCCTAAATATTTGCAATTTATCAATAATTTAAGTAATGTAGCCCTAAAGTTTGATTTACTACTTTTTTAGTAAAATTTAATTTTTTTTTTTTTTTTTTTTTTTTTTAAGAGAAGTAACACTGAGACAATTAATATGCCTATATATAATTGCGTTACTTTCTTTGGAAAGAGGATAGATAGATTGAAGAAGTAAAGGTGGTGAAAGTAGAAGAAAGCTTTATATCACAACTCTGCAATTGCACATTATGTTCGTTTTAGAGCAGCATTGCAGCGCCTCGGGTGGTGAGTAGGCACATTATTTTTAAAGCTTAAATGCTATACCACCGAAGGAGGGCGCTGTGATAAATATTTGTTATGATAGATAGAAAGAAAACTAACTAACTAACTAAGAAACTGATGTTGTTTGAGTGGCAGCGGCTGGGAATCGCACCAACTCATGCTTAGTGATCAAATGCGCTAACAAATTAAGCTACAGCACCCTCTAATATTTTATTTTTAATATTTGTTGTAACTGTAACAAATTGTATTATCAAAAATGGCAAACAAAACCAAGTGATTGCTAGTCGAGGAGTCAAATTCTAGAGTGTTGGGGGTTGAAAATTTTAAACAGGTTAATATTCAGTTAAAAAACAAGGAGTTAGAGGGTAAATATTTAAAGGAATACATAACAAAATTTGCCATTTTGTGTCATTTTTTCCAAGTTCAGTTTATAATCCGGTCAATTGATCAGTCTAGAGCAGTGACGGGCGAAATTGAGATGTCATTTCACATGTGCTTGGCCATGCTTACTCTACCTTAATGCATAAGCCTACTTGTGTGTTTGTGCATTTGCATTTCATGCTTGTTGTGATCTCAGAAATCAAACTTAAATCCGTTGCTGTTTAGCACTTGTTTCTCTCTTCTTACATAAAGTTCTTTAATGCTTAAGCTCTAGTGTACAGTCTCGTCTACAGTCTTGCCTATTAAGATACACAATACTAGTATTCTTGACACAATGTTGACAAAATTTTTATCTATTCTATTTTTTTTAAATATTTATTCTCCCTACTTTTAAGCTGTACGTGATTATTTTAAGCTGAATCATAAAATGTTTAAAAATTCTAGCCTAAAAGAATTTGAGTCCTTGAATTGATGCTTTTTTCACATTTATTTATATTAAATATAATTTATTAATTATTATTTATATATATCACGTCTATAGTCCAGTTCATACTACAGAATGATTGTATG
Source organism: Bellardia pandia (assembly GCA_916048285.2). Lineage (NCBI taxonomy): Eukaryota > Metazoa > Arthropoda > Insecta > Diptera > Calliphoridae > Bellardia > Bellardia pandia. The sequence continues at coordinate 95,175,018 of OU696533.1, read as the reverse complement.
ATTACTGCTCAACTAAACCTGATATCAGATTTATCTGAAATGATTATAAATCACAAGAATTCCAGGTTAGTACTTGTGCAATTGTCTAACTTAGTAATTTATGAATTACTTCACAAATTAACAAATTTTATTGTTGACTTAGCAATTTCCATATAAGTACATGTTTAAAACCACTCTTCCGCCTTAAATTATACCCTGATTATTTTCGTTACAAATTGCCACTTCCACAACAAATCAGGTTTTTGTTTTTTACTTTTTCCACTATTCAAAGTTCGTTTGCGTTAAACATTTGCTGCTCTGGCAATTAGCAGTAATTTTAGCTCATAAGTCAAGTTATCGTCAGTCATTATTTAAATTTCAAGCTGATGTTGCTTGTCGTTACTTTGCTCCATATTGTGGCACAAGTAAATTGCCCCTTTGTTCGTAGAGAATGTGCTATAAAAAAAGCGTGTTTTTTTACGCATGTAAGTTTTAACTAATAAATTACTTAAATTAACGTCTATTTATTGTATTCGACATTTTTTCCACCTCTTTTCTATACATAGAGTATGAGAATGTGTGTTATTTCTGTTTTCATTCAGTTCTCACAGTTATTCTTTCTACTGGCTAAAGGGAATTGGCTGTGTTAAACACAGTTATGTTTTACATACATACATATTGAACATACATACTCGTATATATGTATATGTATATGTTCAGTGCTTTTAATGCCATTGCTGATGTTGCTGCTGCTGTTGATGCTGGTGATGCTCATGATGAGTTCAGATATAAAACATAACAAATTATATGTGATTTACAGACAGACAACAGCAACACCATCATCATCATCATCAACAGCAACATCAAGTAACATTAGAGCAAATGCATTTGCGAGGAAAGGGTAAAAAATGGAACAATGTTTTTATTTATAAAAAAAAAAATTATATTGAAAAAAAAAAAAACAAACACATGAAGTTAAAGGTATGAGTGCTTGTAAAACATGTTTAATAAAAAAAAAGTGTTTGTGTTTTATAAAATGTATAAAAAGAAGGCGTCATTTGTCTGCATGTTAAACAATCAAATGTACAAGGAAATAAATTTTAAATTTATTTATATTTTTTGTAAGTTTTTTTTTTAAAGTGATTGACATGACTGAAATAACATAAGGAAGGGGCAAAAAATTCAGATTGTCATCGATGTTTTGGAATAAAGAGCCTAGAAATTGTGCAGATAGTAATTTAAAAAATTATAAAAGGAAATCAATCTTGTTCATATAGTAAAATATAATAAGACTAGACCACAGAATTGACTATATACTAGACGAGACTATAGACGCGACAAATTAAAGACGAGACTAGTTATAGATGAGTCTGGTTATAGACGAGTTTGGTTATAGAGGAGTCTGGTTATAGACGACTCTGGTTATAGACGACTATGGTTAAAGACGAATCTGGTTGTAGATGAGACGAGATTAGTTAAAGACGAGACTAGTTATAGACGATTTTGGTTATAGACGAGTCTGGCTGTAGACGAGATTAGTTAAAGAAGAGCCTATTTAGAGATGAGATTAGATAAAGATGAGACTAGTTATAGACGAGTCTGGTTATAGACGAGTCTGGTTATAAACAAGTCTGGTTAAAGACGAATCTGGTTGCAGATGAGAGTTTAGTTATAGACGACTCTGGTTGCAGATAAGACGAGATTAGTTAAATATGAGACTAGTTGTAGACGAGTCTGGTTATAGACGAGTCTGGCTGTAGACGAGATTAGTTAAAGAAGAGACTATTTAGAGATGAGATTAGTTAAAGAAGATACTAGTTATAGACGAGTCTGGTTATAGACGAGTCTGGCTGTAGACGAGATTAGTTAAAGAAGACACTATTTAGAGACGAGATTAGTTAAAGACGAGACTAGTTATAGACGAGTTTGGTTATAGACGAGTCTGGCTGTAGACGAGATTAGTTAAAGAAGAGACTATTTAGAGATGAGATTAGTTAAAGAAGATACTAGTTATAGACGAGTCTGGTTATAGACGAGTCTGGCTGTAGACGAGATTAGTTAAAGAAGACACTATTTAGAGACGAGATTAGTTAAAGACGAGACTAGTTATAGACGAGTTTGGTTATAGACGAGTCTGGCTGTAGACGAGATTAGTTAAAGAAGAGACTATTTAGAGATGAGATTAGATAAAGATGAGACTAGTTATAGACGAGTTTGGTTATAGACGAGTCTGGCTGTAGACGAGATTAGTTAAAGAAGAGACTATTTAGAGATGAGATTAGATAAAGATGAGACTAGTTATAGACGAGTTTGGTTATAGAGGAGTCTGGTTATAGACGACTCTGGTTATAGACGACTATGGTTAAAGACGAATCTGGTTGTAGATGAGACGAGATTAGTTAAAGACGAGACTAGTTATAGACGATTTTGGTTATAGACGAGTCTGGCTGTAGACGAGATTAGTTAAAGAAGAGCCTATTTAGAGATGAGATTAGATAAAGATGAGACTAGTTATAGACGAGTCTGGTTATAGACGAGTCTGGTTATAAACAAGTCTGGTTAAAGACGAATCTGGTTGCAGATGAGAGTTTAGTTATAGACGACTCTGGTTGCAGATAAGACGAGATTAGTTAAATATGAGACTAGTTGTAGACGGGTCTGGTTATAGACGAGTCTGGCTGTAGACGAGATTAGTTAAAGAAGAGACTATTTAGAGATGAGATTAGTTAAAGACGAGACTAGTTATAGACGAGTTTGGTTATAGACGAGTCTGGCTGTAGACGAGATTAGTTAAAGAAGAGACTATTTAGAGATGAGATTAGTTAAAGAAGATACTAGTTATAGACGAGTCTGGTTATAGACGAGTCTGGTTATAAACAAGTCTGGTTAAAGACGAATCTGGTTGCAGATGAGAGTTTAGTTATAGACGACTCTGGTTGCAGATAAGACGAGATTAGTTAAATATGAGACTAGTTGTAGACGAGTCTGGTTATAGACGAGTCTGGCTGTAGACGAGATTAGTTAAAGAAGAGACTATTTAGAGATGAGATTAGTTAAAGACGAGACTAGTTATAGACGAGTTTGGTTATAGACGAGTCTGGCTGTAGACGAGATTAGTTAAAGAAGAGACTATTTAGAGATGAGATTAGTTAAAGAAGATACTAGTTATAGACGAGTCTGGTTATAGACGAGTCTGTTTATAAACAAGTCTGGTTAAAGACGAATCTGGTTGCAGATGAGAGTTTAGTTATAGACGACTCTGGTTGCAGATAAGACGAGATTAGTTAAATATGAGACTAGTTGTAGACGAGTCTGGTTATAGACGAGTCTGGTTATAAACAAGTCTGTTTGTAGATGAGACTAGTTATCTGGTTATAGACGAGTCTGGTTATAGATGACTCTGTTTGTAGATGACACTAATTGTAAACGAGATTATTTAAAGACGAGACTAGTTATAGACGAGACTAGTTATAGATGAGTCTGGTTGTAGATGAGTCTGGTTATAGACGACTCTGGTTGTAGACAAGTCTGTCTATAGACGAGATTAGTTAAAGAAGATACTATTTAGAGATGAGATTAGTTAAAGAAGATACTAGTTATAGACAAGTCTGGTTATGGACAATATTAGTTAAAGAAGAGACTTTTTAAAGGTGATACTAGTTATAGCCAAGACTTTATACACGAGATTATTTAAAGGCTGTATGTTAGTTTGTCTTAGTTTTCTCTATTTTTTTTTCTTACATTGTAATTTTCTAAAACTTCCTTTAATTTTCATAACTTTCCTTAGGCAAAACATACATAGTTTCCTTTTCAAACTCACATAACTGCCTAATGAATATTTTATATGCAATTATGTTTAGTTTTCAATTTCATAAATGTCAATTGAATTTGACAGGTAATAGTGTTTATGAAAACCACAAAGTTTTGGTAAAATATTAAATTATTTGCAACAAAACACAAATAAAGACAAAAATACACATTTAGGTCGTCTGACTTACAAGCAGTTCTAGAAATAAACACTTGTCAATATATAGAGATATACATTTTAAATGAATAGTAAGTATGAAATTAATGGCTGAATCATATGATTGTTAAATTAATACTTTGTTAGCTCTAGTTTTTTGGCAAGCTGTGAAATAAAACAGTTTAAATATTTAGGCATTGTGCAATATACAAAATTTAATTTTTCAATTTAAATTTTAAGTTAAGTTTTAAGTTAATTAGATTTAAAATTTATGCTGAGCATAATAAACATTTTTAGAGCTCCATAAAATAGCGAACAAAAAATAAACAATCAAATATAAAATTGTATTTATAGCTAAATTTTATTGACGTACAAAACGTAGATACAATCAAATTGTAATGATTTTGAATAGATATTTTGTTTATGTGTTATATGAGTTTGCGTTTAAATTTGCAAATAAACTCAATTTAATTTCAATTTTGTTGTTTTATTTAATAAACTGGCAACACAAAACAATTGTGTTTTAAAATACACACATACATATACATTTATTTGAATGGTATTTTAGAATACCAATCAAAAAACAACAAAAACAGATACATATTCGTTTAAAGTAAAAGAATTTTATGGTCAAATAAAATGCATTTAAAGCTTTTAGAAAATGGAAAATTTTGTATAAAAATTATTAAGAGAAGAGAAATATTGTTACAAGAAAATTTCTAAAATGAAAAGTTTTTACTTAAAGTCTTCGATATAAAAAAAAAAACAATTTTTATTTTGCTTAACCAGAACCAAAAAATAAAAAATATAATTGTTTTAAGGGCCATACATATATTGTACAAGTGATTTAACTGCATGGCTTTAAATATTTCAGAAAGTATTAAGAATGACTGTCATAATAAAAGAATGACTGTCAATATAAACAAAAAGCCTGCTGAAAATCACTGCAATACCGCCAAAATAAACAGTAACGTTTATAAAGCCGCATTACAAAGATCTCTATTTTAGCTGCAAGTGTGCCAGTTTTATAGCGAATACTCAAATGGACAGCTGGTGTTCGTTGTTTGTGTTTCAACCCCAGAGACAACCCACACAGCACAAAAAAGGTATAACCTGGAACAGTGTTGGCTTTGTTGGTGGTGTTATAGTAGTGGTAGTTGCATTCATATTGCTGACATTCTATTATCCAAGCAAAACAAAACAAATCCCAGGTCACTGGGTTTTACTTGCTGATACTTTAAAGAGTTGACGTATAAACGCACACACACACACACACACACACATACAGAACGAAAGCCTGCAAGGATTATTAAATAAAGCTTTTAGGAAAATTGGGTGAACAAGTTAAATGAAATGAAATAAAAGTCTTATTAATGATAAAGTTTAGAGACCCAGTATAGAAAAACTTCAAAGGTTTTATTAAGAGTTCTTTCTATTTGAAAAAAAACCGCTTTAGAATATTTTTTATTAGCGAATTATTCGAAAATCCGGTTATTTTTGAATCAGTTAACCGGTTTTTATAATTAAGAACTTTTTTTAAATTTTTGTCAAAAACATATTACACCAATACCTCGCTTTGCGTTGTTTCGTTTTGCGTTATTTTCCAATTAATTAGTACTAATTTTCACTATGCGTCGTTAGATTTTCGGCTTGTGTTGTTTTGGGTTCGAGCCTATAAGTTTTTTTTTTAAATTTTTCTAAAATCTGCAACATCAATAGATGCTAAAACGATGACCCATATAATAAGTACTTTGATGATCGAAATGAAGTCCTTGAAAATGAAGTTTCACAGAGAATACTATTAAGAAAAATGTATTTCAGACAAAAGCAATAAGCTTATTTGATGACATAAAAAGTAGAGCATTGTACAATGACAATGCTAGAGGTAGTAATATAGACAATTGTTGCAAGTAAATTTACTTTACGTCGAAAAAAAAAACTGTTCAGTAAACATTGTACCAATGTTTTTTGTGAAACAAAGCCGACGCCTAAGTATTTTCGTAACTCTGGATGGAACCTATCTTCGATCTTTACATGGTTTGCTATAGAAAATCTTAATTCACTTTGCGTCGTTTCAATTTGCGTCGTATTTTTTTGGAACGTCACCTTGACGAAAAGTGAGGTATTGGTGTAGATTTTCATTTTATTTTCTTATTTTATAATCGTGAATCTCCCGCTAATTAAAATATGTTTTAAAAACTAACAACTATATAACTGAACATCGCTTATAAAAATTAATACGTTTTCGGTGCTAAAATCGATTTTAATTGATTAGATTATATTTAAAACTGTTCTTATACGATAATTGGTTCCACCTCGTTTAAAAAATCGTGTAAAAAAAGACCTTGATCGATGCAAACTAGGTGACTGGTTCCTTATCTCTAAAACCTATTGAAATTGGTGAAAAACAAGGATGTTTTAACAACAAGTATTTAGGTTTCTAATATTAAATCACATACAGACACAATGTGTTTTTATGTGTTTTTACAAAGGAATTCCCCTTAATTTGTAGTATTTACCAAGAATGATAAAATAAAGATTACGCCATGCGCATGATTTCCCGTTATGTGACATAGAAGTTCCATTCTAAGGGTTACCAAGAATGTTTCATGTGTTAGAATTAAAATTTCTTGCGAAAAATTGATCTTTTATGTAATTGAAATCACTGAGAGTTCTAAAATAAAAGCTGTTTAAAAAAGAAAAACAAACAAAAAAAAAAACAAAAAATATAAACATGAAGAGTGCAGTGAGCAAATGCAAGCAAAACATGAGTAAAAAAAAACAAGTGAGAAAAAATTAGCCAATAGAAACACAGAATGTGTGACGTCACAGTGTTAAAATGCGCAGAACTTTTTAAAATTTTACGTGCTTTGGCGTAATCTTTATTTTATCATTCTTGGTATTTACAATTGCTCTGACCAGTAAGTTTGCTTCTTTGCACAGAAAGTGAATTCTCCTAAATTTGTTTTAGGAACATATTTCACAAAAATTAAATTTAACCAAAAAAAATTTAAGCCCAAATATTTTTAATCGTGCTAAATGGAATGAAATCTTTTAAAAAAAAATTAAAATTTGTTTATTTAGTAAATTACACGGTTTTGATTTAACACGATTTGAAAATTAAAAAGGAACGTGTAAAAACAGAATTAGTTGTATTTTTATTGAATTTGTTAAATTTTATATTTTGTCTGGACAAAAATGAACTGAATTGCAACTAGCTTACATTTCTATCTAAGGTGTTTGTGAAATTAAATTATTCAGATCATTTATTTATTAAAAATTTTATAAATTGTGTTTGAAAAATATACGCAATATTTTACAATAATTTAATATTTGGTTAATTATAAGTGTTGATCGACCTTTTTTTGTTTACTATTAATAGTTTATATAGTTTCCTATATGCAGGCTTTCAAGGTCATTAATTTAATGTAAATAAAAGATTATTTATTTCATTTTCAATTAAATCCGACGTTTCGTTGGTATTCTTTCCAACTTCTTCAGGGATTTGAGTTTTTATTAAAATGTGGTATCATTTTAAAAATACAAAAGAAACATTTAGTCAATAATAACAATAATTACAATCTTAATTTTTGACAAATTAACTTACAATAATCTTTTTTGTCAGTTTTTCATCAATTTATAATTTATATCACAGTATTTAATAGTTTCTTTTTACAAGCAGTATTTTTTTTTTTTGTATATGTGGAAAACACAACACAAAACTTAAAATATTTATTTAAAAAATGAATGTAAATTAAAATATATATCGCAGAAAATTTGTCGTTTTCTCTTGATCACAGTTGTTATTATTACTAAAGTATTGGCAATGGTGTAGTTTGCATTTGTATTGTTTTTGTCTTCTTTTGTGTTTATTGCAATTGTCGATTTTTGTTGTATTCTCAAGCTCTCCAACGTGTATCTCTTATTTCCCTTTTCTCTTTATCTTTATTTTGACACTTAAACACCAAAGCAAAAAAAAAAAAGATCAATAGCCGCATGTGAAAAGCTAATAGATTTTATGTACATAAGCTTTGATTTTCCAGAAAAATCGTTCGAAATGGGTGAATTGTGCTGAAAAATTTTTCTCCGGACAAGATTTTCTTTCGGAACAAAAATAAAATAGTTTCGATTAATAAGACTTATTATGTATTTTTTGTTTGTTTTTCTTTAAATTGTTCATTAAATATAAAAATATATCATGGACGCGTAAACAAAATAAAGAAAAACTCTAATATAAACGCATATAATAAAAACCCCTTTAACCGGGGTTTTCAGTTTTAAACATATTTGAAACCGGTTTAAAAAATAAATTGAATAACCCGAAAAACGGGTTTTCAAAAAATCGGTTTTCTGAATACTGTGGTTTTATTTAAGACTTAAACAGACCTTGTTAAGTCCCTCAATAAAAATATGAGTTTTTTCTATAGAATTTGTATTCTTTCAAATGCTATTTCAATAACTTGCTTAACTGAACACAACTTGTAATACTTTTTGTGTTTTTTTAAATTCTTTTGGTAAATGAGGTTTATTTTGCGGTATTTTACAGGTGTTTTTCTATGCAATGTTTAAAGTTAAAAGTGTAGATTCTACAGGGTTTTATTCAGTAATGTTCAGCCCATACAACAATTGTTTAAGCAATTTACACACATTTGTTATGCTCTGTTAAAAACTTTTATTCAGTCGTCGTTGAGCAAGCGATTAGAACACATGCGGTTGGTTATTGCAATTTTTTTTTTCAGAAATTTTTACTAAGCATTGTTGTTTATTCTTGTTGGACGAATAAAAGTAAACACACACGTTTTAATTACAATTGAAAATGAAAAATTAAAAATCGTTTTTAGATGGACTTATTTTTGTTCTATTTCAAAATAACTGTTCCAAAATTTTGATATTTTGATATTTTAATTTGTTATTTATGGTCCCTGATATTTTTTCTTAGGTTGTTTGTATCTGTCTTTTTTTTAACTTATTTTAAGCGTTTGACATTATGTTTGCTGGGCAAAATCTCTCTGCAATACATCTTTATTTTTATTTTTGAACAACACTGGTTCAATTTGTATGTTTATATTGTTGCTTATATAGCTGCTGTTGTTTAAATCCTATAGAAAATAAACTTTTCTCTGTAGTGAGAAAACAAGAGAAAACCCGGCCAAACCAAAAAGTTGTACACAACACCAAGTGTTATTTAATTAAATTTATAACACGTATAAGCCAAGGTGGTTTTTGGTTAAAAGAAAAACTTTTTAATTTTGCTTAAATTAGCAGAAAATTAAAAAAAAGTTTAGCTTCTAGTTCTGTTCTGTTCTGTTCTGTTCTAGTTCTGTTCTAGTTCTGTTCTAGTTCTGTTCTAGTTCTGTTCTAGTTCTGTTCTAGTTCTGTTCTAGTTCTGTTCTAGTTCTGTTCTAGTTCTGTTCTAGTTCTGTTCTAGTTCGGTTCTAGTTCTGTTCTAGTTCTGTTCTAGTTCTGTTCTAGTTCTGTTCTAGTTCTGTTCTAGTTCTGTTCTAGTTCTGTTCTAGTTCTGTTCTAGTTCTGTTCTAGTTCTGTTCTAGTTCTGTTCTAGTTCTGTTCTAGTTCTGTTCTAGTTCTGTTCTAGTTCTGTTCTAGTTCTGTTCTAGTTCTGTTCTAGTTCTGTTCTAGTACTGTTCTATTTTTGCATAAATAAACCAATAGTTTAGAGGAGTTATATTTGTTTCCCTTATTTTTCTACCAACTTTCTTTCCTAAAAGCAGCTCCTTAAATTTTCTGTTTTGCTGAGAGACAAAAAAATAAATTTAAACAAGTTGTTTTTCTGTTGTTACTTAATCGATTTTTATAATTCTCTATTAACATCAGCTATAGCTATTGAAAGTTTTTATTTCCCTTTTTTTTTCTTGTACATCTACTTAAGCAAAAGTGTGCTGTCACATACTTGTCAATCCTTTATCAAATTGCCAAACATATATGTATGTATGTACAGACAAGAGTATAAATGTGTTGTTTATACATATGTATGTATATAAAAAAGTGAAGAGTAAAATATCCTCTATCAAGTGTCAATGTCTGTGTGTGTAAGTTTTTGAGTGAGACAAGGGTGAGGGTGTTGCTAAAAGGATTAACATTTTAAGTTTTTAAATATTGGCCAAAGAAAGAGAAAGCCCAACAAAAAGAAAAATATGCTACATGGTCTGCTACGGAAATGTTAAATATTGCTTAGAGAAACATGTTGACATGTTGTCAGTATGTTCAAAATATTTTTCTTTATTTTTTATTTTTTATTTTTTAAGCAAAAAAATATTGTTTTTTTCTTAAGGATTTTATGGAAAACCAATTTTATTTTATGATGTCAGACATCGAGTCTATAACAGCAATAAAAATCATTTAATAAGCAATACAAGTATGTATGCGAAGGAGCTAAGTGTTTGTTTTTTTTTATAATATGAGGGAGTGTATATTGATTGGAAATAATTCTGGAAGTTTGTGAGATGAAGTGACAAATAGTAGATAGATAAAAAGTAGACATTTTTATAAAGATATAAATGTAACCCTGTAACTGGTAAGCATCCCTGTAGGGAAGCATCACAAAATTCAATTTAATACGTTTTGAAATTTATAACGGAGCTGGGGATAATATAGTGCTGCCCGGTTAACCAGATCTTGGAAGCACTTCGAATGTTGTAGTTGGATTATCTCAAACGTTTTCAAACTTCAAACATCATAGATATAAAATATTTCCACAACTTTTACACCTCATTACCTTTATTGGTATATTTACGTGCCAGAGGAATTTATAGTTTGGAAACCATTTTTGTAAACAGGATTCCAAAATGGAAACTCCCAAGTGATGCTGTCATAAAACGAGAAGAAAGAGGCTGTGCGACTGAATTTGTTGGTACTGCATATGGTGTGGATATTTCTACAGTATTGTGGAAAGACAATAAGTCGGTCCGGTTAGCCTCAACATATGTTGGAGTCCTGCCGATCTTGCGCTTAAATCCGGAGCATCAGGCAGCGAAATCATCATGGTTTAATCGGAAGCAAAAGCGTTTGATCGAAGTGGAATGTCGACAAATAATATGTGAATACAACAGGCAAATAGGTGGTATTGATTTAAAGGACGGACTTATGGGCTGCTACCATATAAGGCGAACACACGAAAAATGATGATTCGGCTTTTTCATCATTTCGTTAACATGGCCGCAACAAACTCATATATTTTATATCGACGAATTCACGCTGAAAAGAGATGTGATTCGACTGATTCGGTTCAGAATGAAACATTTGCTGCAATTACCTGAATTTCGCAAACAAATTGCCAGTGGTCTTGTCAAGTTTGTAGATAAACGATTTGTTGGCCGATCAACATCGCTACTCCCTACTCCCACAACACGACCAGCATCAACACCACCATGTAAGTTGAGGATTGGTCAGAAAACCAAACAGCCCATTGATGATATTTGTTATAACGGATTCAACCATAACCCAACAATGCTGGAAAATAGTGAAAAAAGATTTTGCAAGTTATGCAAAACGTCCAGTTAGCGGGATAAGGAAAATAATTAGAAAAAGAAATTTTAAATAAATACAAAAATTTAACAATAAATAATTAATGACTTTTTTAATTATTTAAGCTTGAGGTCTTTATATTTATAAAATATTATATTTATTATTTCCGATATTTCGCTAACCTTTGGTTAGCATCTTCAGGAAATTAATTAACAAATTTTATTAAAAATAACAAAACGATAACAAATTTATGAAAAAATATTTTTCTTTTTTGTCATAAATTAAATTCAAAAAACTATTTGTCATAATATTTTGTAATTCGTGTACATACTTATAACTAGTTTTTTGAATCCCCGGAAGTCTCCTCTCCATCTCATATATATTTGTTATGTTCTTTGTAGAATTTGATATAAATTTTGGCATAATCCCTGTATTTCTGCATCTAATTAAGAAAAACTATTGATGATTTTGTTTTTATAATTCGGTCCCTTATAGCTTTGTATTTATTAATTAAACTTCTTGCTTGTTGATTCTTCTTAAATTTATTATACGTCATAATTAATTCTGAATCTCTTCGTGCTCTTGATTTTCAAATGTTATTTTATTCTTATTTGACCTTTATTTTTATAATGACTTTTTTAATTATTTAAGCTTGAGGTCTTTATATTTATAAAATATTATATTTATTTTTATTTTTTTTTTTGAATTTAATTTATGACAAAAAAGAAAAATATTTTTTCATAAATTTGTTATCGTTTTGTTATTTTTAATAAAATTTGTTAATTAATTTCCTGAAGATGCTAACCAAAGGTTAGCGAAATATCGGAAATAATAAATATAATATTTTATAAATATAAAGACCTCAAGCTTAAATAATTAAAAAAGTCATTATAAAAATAAAGGTCAAATAAGAATAAAATAACATTTAAATAAATAATTAAAGTATGCCTAACAAGATGTATTTATTTTAGATGTATTCATTAATTTAAAAGAAAAATAAAAAACAAAAACTAGAAGCTGAACCAGAAACTTACCTAGAATATGAATTAGAAACTGAACTAGAATTTGCACTAGAAGCTGAATTGCAAGCTTAGCTAAAACCTAAACTCTTTAGAGATGAAAATACATTTTCTTGAACATCTTTCAACTTTTTCTTTGTAACATGTTTATATGAGTGACAATAGGATATAAAACTGCCATAGACATAATAAATGGTACATAAATATTTAGCTATACTTTGCTCTTGTTGGAATCTACAAAAGTCTACAAATTATTGTCTTCATGCCTTTTCTTAGACAGTATTATCCTTATGATCCTCTATGAAATAAATAATCATAAATATTGTATATGATGTAAAGGTAAAATTGTCTGTCTATAATTGAAATATAAACAAAAAGTAGTTGAGTTATTTTATGAGTTGTATGCATAAAAATAAGTGCCATAATTTTTTCTGTTTGACTAGAAAATATAAAACCTCAAGCAAGCTTAGTACAGGCCATAAACTTGTTAAAGGCTTAATAAACACAAATCCAATAAACAGTTTGTAAAACAGATTATTACAGAACTCTCTGACAAGCATATTATGTTTTAAATTATTAAACAAGTTTATTTGAACTTTAACTTTACAGAAAATTTATATATTTATACTGTATATCTATTGTTCTAACAGTATTGTTGGTACTGTCTTGAACAATACACACAATTGTTCCTTTCTTTTATTAATTAAACTTTATTATTAAGGAATTTGGGTTTTCATTCTTGCTTAAATTTATTTTGGTTGGAGGTATTAATATTTTTAAGGGTTGTTTTCCATAGGCTTAGTTGTCAGTATTTGTTGCCTTACGGTCTTCTGCATAAACAAATTCCAAAATAAATTTTTATTATGAAATTAAGTTGTTTAAATGAAGGATGAAAGCCGAAATATTTTTATTTTCTATGGAATTTCTTTTCTGTTTAATTAAAAACTGTCTGTAATTAAGACGAATTTTGTGTTTTACTTTTGAGTTAGAAATAGTGTAGTAAATGTAGAGTTAGTGTTGTTGGGTATAAAAGCAAGATTTTATGGTTTCAATTAAGTTAGGGAAAGCTGAACTAGAAGCTAAATTAGTTGCTGAACTAGAACTGAACTAAAAGCTTAACTTGATGCTGAAATAAAACTGAATTAGAAGCTAAACTAGAAGCTGAGGTGGAAGAGTAACTAGATAATGAACTAGAAGCTGAATTAGAAGTTCAACTATAAAAACAACCAGATGCTGAACTAAAAGCTGATATAGAAACCCATCTAGAAGCTGGACTAGAAGTTAAACTAGAAGCTAGACTAGAAGCTGAACTAAAGGTTTAACTTGATGCTGAAATAGAACTGATTTAGAAGCTAAACTAAAAGCTTAACTGGAAGTGTAACTAGATAGTGAACTAGAAGGTGAATTAGAAGTTCAACTAGAAAATCAATTATATGCTGATATAGAAACTGGACTAGAGGTTGAACTAGAAGTTGGACTGGAAGTTGAACTAGGAGCTCAAATATAACTGAATTAGAAGCTGAACTAACAACTAAACTAGAATCTGAACTGGAAGCTTAAATAAAAGTTTAACTAGGTACTGAACTGAAAGCTGACTTAGAAGCTTAATTTGAAGCTGAAATATAACTGAAAGAGAAGCTGACCTAGAATCTAAACTGAAAACTTAACTAGACACTGAACTAGAAGTTTAACTTGAGCTGAACTGGAAGTTTAACTTTAAACTGAAATAGAACTGTAGCTTTATTCATTAATAAAAATTTCAAAATTTTTAAGATTTGTCTAAAATATTTGTACATATCTACCACAACAATTCCCACATTTTTATAGGGTTTTAAATAATGCTATAATCACTGTAATTATTGATTGCGGTAACCATAATAAAAAGTTACGATTCAGATGATTACTACACTCATATATACGATTGTAGTAACTATGTATATATATTTTGCAATCATGGTTATGATGAATCCATTTATCATAATTTTTATAATCTTTAATCATTAAACTGATCGCCATAAATATAACATAATTGCATTAAGACTAAGCATAAAAAAACTTATTTTAATATTCATTAATTTTTTAAAAAAATTAAAAAAGTGGTTTGTTTTTTGGTTTTAAATTAACATGTTTATTAAAATTTATTAATTTTATATCACAATTCTGTTTAAAATAAAAAAAAATTAAAAAAATTTAGGTTGTTTAATAAAAAAAGTCTCAAATTAATAGTTCATAATTATAGCGCATTTAAAAAATTTAATTCATTTTATGAAAAGTTGATCAACATTTGAACTTAGTATGATGAAATACTTCCTCCTTTGGCTTTTAAAATATATTTGATCCGGTTTGGAATTGATTAAACCAATTTGTAGCAGTCATCTATGGTTACTTTAGACCAGGAGTGCCCAAGTCCTCTTGGTGCTCTTTTGTATTTGTAAAAACTCTTAGCTATAGGCTGTGTGTTTTGTATACTCATTACAGCACTCAGCACCAGAAATACGAAATACACAAACAACTTTGCCTTATTTGTTTTTTTGTCGTACTTGACGCAAGCGCAAAGCAACAACACTTTCGTATACTCTACTGCTAAACATTGGTGACTGCGATCGTCAATGTAGATTTTGTTTTTGTTTAACGTATGATACCGTTTAAAAAAGTGTGTTGTTTCTTTGTATGTATTGGCTTTTACAACAAAAAATACTGAATAAAAATTAGTTTTTATTTAAATGTATTGGTGTTTGCTCTTACATAAGCAACTTTTGGGCACTCCTGCTTTTGACCAAATGTCTTTTATAGCGCTGATCAATTCACTTTTAGTTCTTATTTGGTAGTTTTGAAGGTCACGATCAATAATAGACCACAAGTTTTCGATTGGATTGATATCTGGCGATGTCGGTGGCCAATCTAATAGCGGAATACTCTTGTTTCTAAACCGTGCCATCGAAAATTTCGCCTTATCACGGGGGCATTGTCTTGTTGAAAGTAGGCTTGAGTTGATCCAGCGGCAAAAATTTGATCAAAATATGATGGAAATTCTTCGGATATTAAATCAATATAGCTTCTAGCATTTAAACGCCCTTCATGAAAGAGTAATAAGCCGGTACCATAGGCTGTAAAACATCCCCGTATGCTAACAGAGCCATCACCACCTTGTATTCTGGGCTGGAAGCAAAATGGTTGATGCTTCTCCTGCATTGTTCATCGAACAAATGATCTATTTTTACGATTTATCAATTCAAAGTGGGATTCGTCACTAAAAATAAACTTATTCCAATCCCTTTCAGTCCAATTTGCATACTTCTTACACCAATTTAATCTTCTTTTTTTTTCGTTTGAACCTTGTTTCGATAAACACGTCATTTCTTGGTGTAGCTCTTCAGACCATGGTTAACAAGTCGGCGACGAATTGTGCTGGCACTTATTGACTTCCCAATGGTAGATGACCATTCAGAAGCAAGTTGACGACTAATAGCTGATCAATTTCTTTTATACATTTTTATACATTTATACATTTGCACCGATCTTGAACTGGTGTTGTGCATTTGGAACGTTCTTGACCTTGTTTATTTGTAAGTGGTTCATTGTCAGAAACTTTTCTTCAATATTATATACACATTTTCTGAATGGGAAAGCTTTTCAGCAAGAAGTGCCTTTATAGAAATTTTTTGCTCCAAAGTGACGGTTTTTCGACCCATTATTCCAAATGTAAAAATCACGTTTTCAATGGAATGATGTAATGACACCACGCGGTTTTAATACAAACTGTACTGTTTTTAACTAAAACTGAATTAATAGAACATATTTGAGTCAAATTCCACGAGAAAATATAGAGTTAGTTCATTTATCAATATGTTTCAAGAGAATGTGCTGTAATTTTGACACATCAAATATTGACATTATGTCACCATTCTATTTTCAATCTTTCATCTAAATTTTATTATCCCCATTTGTTTGCTCATTGTATTTGTAGAAGTATAAAGTATACAAAAAAATAACAATAAAAGTTTTTCTATGGGTTAATTTTACGCATAAAAGTGCGTTAAAACGAGTGTTGTATGTATAATTGAATTTGAAATTGCTGGCTTTAAAATTTTCAGTTATTTTTATTTTTTAATTTCTTGTTTGTTGCAGCTTTCTCTTAGTGTAGTTTGTGGTTTTTTCTTTTGCAACTTCTAGTTGCTTATTATTATCTGAGTAAATTTTTGCAACAATACTGTCTGTCTGTCTGTCTGTCTGTCTATTGTCTTTAACTACTTTTGTTGCTGCTCTTTAACTATTGACAAAATTGGTCATGATTTGAATTAACTTTGAAGATAAAAGGTCTAGTTTAGTATTGTTGCTGCTCCTGTTGTTGTTGTTGTTTTGAGGTTACTTTTGTTCAATGTTATTTTCATTATCAAATCTGAACATGAAAACATCCTTACAAACTCTAGCAATAACTGTATACACACACTTGCACACATTGTGGCACACATTAAGCACAACAACTATCGAAAACTTCCGTTTGGCATTCATGGCTAAAACATTTAGCCACAATTTGTTCAATGAACAAAGCTTTTGTTACACATATTCTTCTAAATAGGAATATATTTACCAACACACACACACACACGCACACACACACACACATTAAGTCAATATTCAACATTTGTCTTTGTTGAGCACTATTTTTAGACCTTGGCCACATAATGACACTTCATGGACAAGTTACTGACTGAAAATAGATAAATTGTAATGATTCTTTTTTTTTTGCTGTTTTGAGTTACTGAACAAGAACCATTTATTCTTGATGTAAACTACATCTTTTTTTGTTTGTTTTTTTTTGTTGGCTTAACAAAAATCAATAACATTTTTCCACTAGTTTAAAACACAGATAAACAAGCCCGCAACCCTTTTATGTTCAAGTTTTAAAGTTACCAGCAAAACAATCTCAGTTATTCAAACTATATATATCAAAAGTGCTTTTTTTCAAAGAGTCTGTAGTACATTTTTCTGTTTTTCTACTTAACTGCAAGTAAAAACCCCTCAAGTTGTCTCAAGTCAAATGTATTTGAATTTGTTTTTGTTTTTTTTGTTAGAATTATTGTTTTTCTTATTTTTCTGCTCCTCTTTTTACCCCTTGCTTTTAAGCTTAAATAAACACTGTTTAATATATGTTCTGTCAGATCAAAAAACCTTCAAGATTTCTTGGTTTTCCTTTGCAAAACAAAAAAAAAAAGGTTAAATATTTCTTAAGCATAAAATATCTACAAAATACTTACTATAAATGGTTTTATGATACAAAATATTATGTGTGTTTCCTGCTTGCTGTCATTGTTTTTATATGCCAATATCTCCAACAAAAAGGATGCCTTTAAAAACAGCAAACCATTTTGTTAAATGAAAACATTGTGATAATATTTACAAAAAGATTTCATGTTTTATTAAGACTAATTTTTTTTTTTTCATTTTCAACATTTCCATAAAACTGTTACGTTTTAATACAAAGACAATCCATAAAATAGGCAATAAATATTTAATGAAAATATTTACATATACATGCATATGTGTATGGTGAGTGTGTGTGTGTTAATAAAAATGTAAATCAAAATATTATAGAGATTTATTGAAAAACAAAGAACTTATCTTATTGGCTAAAGCGAACAGGAAGGAATAAGGATATTGGTTAGAGTTACAAAGAAAATATTAATTGAATATATGTATAGAGTTAACACTACTCGAAACAAATTAATAGAAGGAGCGAACTGCTTTTAGGCTTGAGGTTAAATTTTACTAATTAAAAGCTCATGATTAAAGCTAAAGTTCAAGTATTTAGAGAACCGCGATAGAAGTTAAAGACACAAGATTAAAGCTTAAATTAAATTAGTTAAAAAATGACAATTGAAGCCCAAATTTAACTACCTAAGATTGAAGCCAAATTTGAACTATTTAAAGAATTTTGATTGAAGCCAAAACTTCTTACACATCCATGATTTAAGCCAAACTTGACACTCAAGACTAAAGCTTAAATTGAATTATTTACAGAATGACAATTGAAGCTAAAATTAAAGCCAAAATTGAACGATTGAAAGAATTATGACTGAAGCCAAAACTACTTAGACATTTAAGCCAAAATTGGCACTCAAGTTTGAAGCTAAAATTTAACTATTTAAAAGATTATGATTGAAGCCAAAATTGAACTACTTAAACATCCACGACTGAAGCTAAAATTGAAGTATTAAAGGAATTATGATTGAAGCCAAAATTGAACTAGATAAAGACCCATAATTGAATTGATTGAAGCCAAAATTTAACTACTTGCAGACCTACGATTGACGCTAAAATTAAAATATATACTATTAAAAGAATTAGGGTTGAAGCCAAAATTGATAAAGACCCACAATCGAATTGATTGAAGCTGAAATTCAATTACTTAAAGACACAAGATTGAAGAAAAAATTGAAATTGATTGAAGCTGAAATTGAACTTCTTAAAGAACCACGATTGAAGCGAAACCTAAATCACTTATTAAAGCTAAAATTTAAATATTTAAAGGAGTAAGATAGAAGGCAAAATTGAGCTACTCAGACATACAAGAATAAAGCCAAAATTGAATTGCTTGGACACTCAAAATTGAAGCTAAAATTTAACCATTTTAAGGACTATGATTGAAGCCAAAATTGAACTTGATAAAGACCCACAATAAATTTGATGGAAGCCAAAATTGAACTACTTAAAGACCCAACATGCAGGCTAAAATTGTAATTCATAAAGACCCTGTATTGAAGCTAATACTTAAAGAATCTTATTAGTGAAGCTAAAATTGATTTATATAAAGAACCAAAATATTAAAGCTTAAATTTACTACTTAAAGAACCAGGGTTAAAGCCAAAATTATATACCAAACTATTAGAGAACAACAATTGCAGCTAAAATTTAAATACTTGAGGACCTAGTTTGAAGCCTAAAATGAACTATTTAGAGAACCACGCTTGAAGTCTAAACTAAACTACTTAAGATACGACCAAATTTGGCAAATATTTACTCAAAACAGCGTAACCACTTGTTTTAGCACAAATTTGTTTGACTTCAATATATAAAATATTTAAAAAACAAATATTTGTTGTGCTTTGGACTAAATAAGAAAAGTTTTATTTTTTAAATAAATAAAAGAGTTGAAATATATGTTAATTAGTGATTACGTCTTTTTCGGAAAATATTTGCCAAATTTGACTGTAGTACCTTGAGAGACCTACGATTGAGACTATACTCGAAATACCTAAAGACTAATGATTGAAGCTGCTATTGAACTACCAACGATTAAAACAAAAATTGTCCCTCATGAAGGCCTCTGATTAAAAAAAAAAACAACAAAAACAATTGACCAGCAAAGTGACCTAATATGGAAATATATTTCTAATAGGTCTATCCTCTGGTTCAGAACTATCTTGCTGTTGAAACGATTTTACTGATTTTCAATACCAAGCTTCTTAACAGAGCGATAAATACCCCGTGTGAGTTTTATTTGGTTATGTTTGGTATTTTGTACTAGAGCCTGATTTACACAGGCATTTGGATGGGCAGAGGATTGCATAAATTTATGTGCTCTAAAAATAGTTTTTTCTAAAAATTATACAGAAACCTTTAAGTTAATGCGAAGGCTGCTAAGGCATCACGTAACGTTTTACGTTAATTTATATTTGACTTTAACAATAAAAATATAATCATCTAACTAGTTGTTTGTATTAAGCATATGGCCAGAAAATAATCATGATACTAAAATCATATACGAGTTTCGAAGGCAATAAAAATCAAACATAAACATGTTAATAAAAATTACCAGTCGCAAAATGGCCAAAAGACTCGACTCTTGATATTACAAAGCAGAACAAAAAAATAAAAATAACTTAAATAAACTCAAAGTAAAGTATGAGTTAGGGCTTGTATTTAAATGTGTTTTTAGAGTAGGTTTGTTGGTTAATATGTATTTCATTTATGTCCGACTGTTTTCTTTTCTTTTGTTTTTTGTTAAACACTAAATAAAAGTCTGGTTGTGGGGACATTAATACATGTGGTTCTTGTGTCCATTGTTAAGTCCTGTCAGTTAAACTGAAATTTATGCGTCACTATATGTGTATTTCAAAAGCTCAGTGACATTATGCCTTGGGTTTTGCAAACATACAAAGTGTTGTTGTGTGGCAAAAAAATAAAAATAAAAATCACTATGAAACTTTGATAAATTAAACAGATTTATTACTTAACAGCATCATCTTTATTCATACACATTACTTGTCTGTGTAAAAGAACCAATAGCAAAGAGTAGTTTAGTTAAAGTGTTTATTTTCAGCATTTCAAGCAAGTCTGTAACATTTCAGCCATTTTAACAATTTTAACCATTTGATTTCATTTCATTTTCTTTTTTCTTCACATAAAAAGTCTAGTGAATTGTGGATGTTTTTCAAACATTTATCTTTATATGTGTTTGGGAGATTGTTGGAGTTCACTTAATGCCATCTGTTTGTTTTGCTGTCCTAGAAAATGTCTTTTCCTTGTGTTTTGTTTATTTGAGTGGGTTACTGTTTCTGTCTTTGTAACTGCCCGTTTAACTGTGTGCTTGCGCGTGTGTGTGTGTGTTGACTTGGCTGTTTTGTTAATTTTTATTTGCCAGTTTGCTTATTTTCTTACTTATTCGTTTCTGTTTTTGTCCTCTAGTCTACAATTTTATCCCATTTTTTACATACATATCTTTACATTGTGTTTCTTTTATATATATATTTTTTTAATTTAACTTCTTGTCTTATTTACATATTTTTTGTTTTTTTTTTGTTGTTTCTGGTAATTTAGTTTTATACTTGTTTAAACCATATTTTATAAATATACAATATTTTTAAATAAGAACAGCATGATGGGGTTTGTGAAGCTTTGGCAACATTAAACAGAACAGAAAAAGAGAGATACGATTGAAGCTTTAATATTACTACAGGCAACCGATTAAAGCTAAAATTAAACTTAAGTTAGACTTAAGATTGCAGCTAAAATTTAACCAGAGAAATACAACCGATTGAAGCTGAAATTAAAATAAAGACAGACTTAAGATTAAAGCTAAATTTTCACAAGAGAAAGACAACCGATTTAAGCTAAAATTAAAATAAAGACAGACTTAAGATTGAAGCTAAAATTAAACTAGAGAAAGACCACAGATTGAAGCTAAAATTTCGCTAGAGAAAGACAACTAATTAAAGGTAAAATTTGACTAGAGAAAGACAAACGATTGAAGATAGAATTGAACTAGGGGAAGACAAGCGATTGAAGCTAGAATTGACCTAGGGGAAGACGCATAATTAAAGCTAAAATTTTACTAGAGAAAGACAAACGGTTGAAGCTAAAATTAAACTAGAGGAAGACAACATATTGAAGCTAGAATTGAGTCAGAGGAAGACCTGCGATTGAAGCTAAAGATTGACTTAAAATTTAAGCTAAAATTTTACTAGGGAAAGACAACCGATTGAAGCTAAAATTAAACTAGAGAAAGACAACATATTGAAGCTAGAATTGAGCCAGAGGAAGACCTGCGATTGAAGCTAAAATCAAGCTAAAGATAGACTTAAAATTTAAGCTAAAATTTGACTAGAGAAAGACAACCGATTGAAGCTAAAATTAAACTAGAGAAAGACAACATATTGAAGCTAGAATTGAACCAGAGGAAGACCTGCGATTGAAGCTAGAATTGAACTAGAGGAAGACCTGTGATTGAAGCTAAAGATAGACTTAAAATTTAAGCTAAAATTTGACTAGAGAAAGACAACCGATTGAAGCTAAAATTAAACTAGAGAAAGACAACATATTGAAGCTAGAATTGAACCAGAGGAAGACCTGCGATTGAAGCTAGAATTGAACTAGAGGAAGACCTGCGATTGAAGCTAAAGATAGACTTAAAATTTAAGCTAAAATTTTACTAGAGAAAGACAACCGATTGAAGCTAAAATTAAACTAGAGAAAGACAACATATTGAAGCTAGAATTGAACCAGAGGAAGACCTGCGATTGAAGCTAGAATTGAACTAGAGGAAGACCTGCGATTGAAGCTAAAATTTAACTAGAGAAAGACAACCGATTGAAGCTAAAATTAAACTAGAGAAAGACAACATATTGAAGCTAGAATTGAGCCAGAGGAAGACCTGCGATTGAAGCTAAAATCAAGCTAAAATTTGACTAGAGAAAGACAACCGATTGAAGCTAAAATTAAAATAAAGACAGACTTAAGATTGAAGCTAAAATTTCACTAAAGAAAGACACCTTATTAAAGCTAAAATTTGACTAGAGAAAGACAACCGATTGAAGCTAAAATTAAACTAGAGAAAGACAACATATTGAAGCTAGAATTGAGCCAGAGGAAGACCTGCGATTGAAGCTAAAATCAAGCTAAAATTTGACTAGAGAAAGACAACCGATTGAAGCTAAAATTAAAATAAAGACAGACTTAAGATTGAAGCTAAAATTTCACTAAAGAAAGACACCTTATTAAAGCTAAAATTAAACTAGAGAAAGACAACATATTGAAGCTAGAATTGAACCAGAGGAAGACCTGCGATTGAAGCTAAAGATTGACTTAAAATTTAAGCTAAAATTTTACTAGGGAAAGACAACCGATTGAAGCTAAAATTAAACTAGAGAAAGACAACATATTGAAGCTAGAATTGAGCCAGAGGAAGACCTGCGATTGAAGCTAAAATCAAGCTAAAGATAGACTTAAAATTTAAGCTAAAATTTGACTAGAGAAAGACAACCGATTGAAGCTAAAATTAAACTAGAGAAAGACAACATATTGAAGCTAGAATTGAACCAGAGGAAGACCTGCGATTGAAGCTAGAATTGAACTAGAGGAAGACCTGTGATTGAAGCTAAAGATAGACTTAAAATTTAAGCTAAAATTTGACTAGAGAAAGACAACCGATTGAAGCTAAAATTAAACTAGAGAAAGACAACATATTGAAGCTAGAATTGAACCAGAGGAAGACCTGCGATTGAAGCTAGAATTGAACTAGAGGAAGACCTGCGATTGAAGCTAAAGATAGACTTAAAATTTAAGCTAAAATTTTACTAGAGAAAGACAACCGATTGAAGCTAAAATTAAACTAGAGAAAGACAACATATTGAAGCTAGAATTGAACCAGAGGAAGACCTGCGATTGAAGCTAGAATTGAACTAGAGGAAGACCTGCGATTGAAGCTAAAATTTAACTAGAGAAAGACAACCGATTGAAGCTAAAATTAAACTAGAGAAAGACAACATATTGAAGCTAGAATTGAGCCAGAGGAAGACCTGCGATTGAAGCTAAAATCAAGCTAAAATTTGACTAGAGAAAGACAACCGATTGAAGCTAAAATTAAAATAAAGACAGACTTAAGATTGAAGCTAAAATTTCACTAAAGAAAGACACCTTATTAAAGCTAAAATTTGACTAGAGAAAGACAACCGATTGAAGCTAAAATTAAACTAGAGAAAGACAACATATTGAAGCTAGAATTGAACCAGAGAAAGACCTGCGATTGAAGCTAGAATTGAACTAGAGGAAGACCTGCGATTGAAGCTAAAGATAGACTTAAAATTTAAGCTAAAATTTTACTAGAGAAAGACAACCGATTGAAGCTAAAATTAAACTAGAGAAAGACAACTGATTGAAGCTAAAATTAAACTAGAGAAAGACAACATATTGAAGCTAGAATTGAGCCAGAGGAAGACCTGCGATTGAAGCTAAAATCAAGCTAAAGATAGACTTAAAACTTAAGCTAAAATTTGACTAGAGAAAGACAACCGATTGAAGCTAAAATTAAAATAAAGACAGACTTAAGATTGAAGCTAAAATTTCACTAAAGAAAGACACCTTATTAAAGCTAAAATTTGACTAGAGAAAGACAACCGATTGAAGACTTGCGATTGAAGCTAAAATTTAACTAGAAATTGAAGCCAAATTTCTTCTACATAAGGGCCTACGACTAAAGCTAAATTTGCTGGCAACGGTGCCAGTATATTTCATCTACATAAAGACCTACTTTCGAAGCTAGAATTATGAATCCACGAAAAATTTAGGTATATTTTAGTTAGTAAAGTGGGCTATCCGGTGAAATTAACGTAGATAGCATGGTTAGGGCGGGTAAAGATAGAGGATTAATTACATCTAAATCCTCATCGTGGACTTCTTCAGCTGTTGTCTTTTTTTTAGTTTTAATTTGATTTCTTTAATATTATTAATCGACACTACTATTTAACGGCGTGGCGAGTAATTGGCGCCACTCAATAGCCAATCTCAAGAACTTATTTCATTTTCTAGCATTTCTGGATGCTACAACCGGCAGCCCCGGTACCAGAATCGAATGCGATCGGCTAATCACTGGTTCATCTTAAACTCTACTGATTACAGAAACCGCTTACGGCCCTTTGTTCCAACTTGGAATCATAGGAATCAAGATATATATATATATACTATTTAATTCAGCTACCTTAATTTAAATCATTTTGTTACTGTTTTGGACGACCTATAAAGAGAAAATAACACCTCCCCCCCCCGAACTTTCACTGAGCACGGCTGGTTTTGATAGGTAGCAAGTACTCTGAAATGGTACGTCTCTTTGTGACCGTTACATAAATATTTTATGAAAACCCAAAAATTTATCCAAAATTTATTTGAACGTAAATATATAAAGACCCACAATTGTATTAAAAATTTAACCGTATAAAAAGCTACTATTTTAAGTTAAACCTCAACTCTTTATTAAAAATAAACCTGGCCTTTTTTAAAAAAACTAAGGTGAATTTGTTAAAATAAAGTGAAAATTTAAGAAAAAATGATTGCTAATAAGAATCAAATTTAAAGCGTGAATTAAGCTAGAATTACACGATTGAAATTTTATTCAAAATTGCTCTTCAAAGTGCTTCAAACTCATGTAAACAGCAAAATTTATTCAAAATTTATTTATTTAATAGTTATTAATAGATTTTAAATAAATAAATTTTGAAGAAATTTTGCTGTTTACACGAGTTTGAAGCATTTTGAAGAAAATTGCAATCGTGTAAATCTAGCTTTAGTTTATATTAAACTGCATGAACAGAGTAGATTGTAGTTAAAATTTAACTTAATAACATTTCAAATTTTAAGTGTGTAAAGACCAACAATTTAAGCAAAAATTCGTTGACCATAGAAATCTTTAGAAAATTAAAATATATATTAACATTTCCTTATGGTAGCGTTTGAGCCATTTGCAATTCGTTAATGATTGCGTATGAGTGTTATTTAATTAAACAAAATTAAACAAAAATAAATAACACTCATACGGCACCTAGTACGAACGAGTTCTTTGCATACTATGTTAATAAATTAACATGCAGGTAACTTTTAAACTTTTGCTTCAACATTAAAACAATGTGTGTAACAATTATAGCAGAGGTCTTAAGCTTTTCAAAAATACAAAAAAAAAATTGTAATGATGTTGTAACATCTAGACTTACATGAATATTTTTAATATGGTTTTATAATTATTCAACTTTTAATATGCTGCTAGTAGCGTGCTCTGTGTTTTCATTTATGCCATTTGCAGTTCCTTAAATCTTCTATCCATTCATGTAGATGGTAATGTTATTGTTGCTGCTACTGTTGTTCACCAAATTGACAAGGATTTTCATTGTTTTCATTGTTGTTTTGCGACAATCTTTTTTCATTCTCTGCCTTTTACTAGATTTTATTTCTATTCAAAGTATTTCAAGTATTCATATCATGTCTAATTTAGTCTTGCCAGTGAGGCCATTGGAGCCTTTAACCGCTAGAAGTTTAATAAGCAGAATTTTAAAAGAGTAAAATAAATTTAAATTGAAACTTTTGCCAAGAACATAGCGGAGATGACTTGGAATTTAACATAATTAACTCCTTTAAAGTTCTGTGTTTAGAAAAGTAGTCTACCAGAATCTGCTGTGTAAGGCTGCTTAATTCGCTGGTTACAAAAGTAAAGTAAAATAGAATATCTTTGGTGAAATTTTAAATTGTCTGTGTATATGTTTACGACTACTTCTATTTGTTCATTTTGTTGTTTTAGAGTGTGAGCAGTTTATGGCTGTGAAGGTATTTCCATTCCTGCTCGGCTGTGTCTTCATGTCTCATTATTAATCTTTTGATGTCACCCGTACACATAATCAGTCGTATTGAAAATAAGACTTACATATTTTCATGTTCTTGTTATTTTTTCCTTGTTGTGTTTTATTGAAGTTTGTTGGTTTCAGTTTTAATTTGCAATTGAAATTTTGTGCGTTTAATAATTAAGAATTGTTGGCAGAGCGTTTCTTTATTTGTGTAATTCTTTTGATTCTGCTTAGAATATTTAGTTGTAGGTGTTTTTTTTAGGTTATCAAGGCTTTATTTCTAGCATGTAATTAATGATTGAGATATAAATTTGTGTACATCGAACAACTTTTCTGTGCAAATATAAACTAATGATTAATTTAATGATTAATAGTTTACAGTCTTTGAAATGTAAATTGTGTATAAAATCAAATGAATAGTGTTTACCCTTAAAAGTCATGCGAGAGGAATGCGTGATGAACATGATAAAGATCAAAGATTAATGCTGTAATTAAACTACAATGAAATATAAAACCTAAATACATCAAAAGCAATGACGGAAGCAAAAATTTAACAACAAATTAAAAAAATCGATTGATTAAAGCTAAAATTGTTAATTAAAAGGAGCTGCAATTGAAGCAAAAATTGTTTAATACAAACAACTACAATTTAAGCAAAAATTAAACTAAAGAAACTCCTACGCTTAAAGCTTAAATTGCTCAACAGAAAGGCCTACAATTAAAGCTTAAATTTAAATATAATAAGACCTACGCTTGAAATCAAACAGAAAGATTTGCGGTTGAAACTAAAATATAACCACATATAGATGTACGATTGATGCTAAAATTAGCAACAGAAAGGCTCGCGACTAAAGCTAAAATTGAATTATATAAAGACTTACAATTAAAACTAATATTGAACAATATACAGACCCATAATTGAGGCTAAAATTGTCCAACAGAAAAATCTGGTTGAAGCTAATATTAAACTAGAAAAACACCTCCGATTGAAGCTAAAATTAAACTAAATAATCTTATACGATTGAAGGTAAAACCGTACAAGAGAAAGTCCTGCGATTGAAGCTAAAATTGTTTGCTTTAAGGAAACTATCGTTAGAAAGACAGACAGACATTTTGATAAAGAAAACTGCCTTTAAAAAGACAGACGGGCACCTGTCTTTAGATAGACACACAGACACTTTTGTTTAAGAAAATGTCTTTAATAACACATACATACAGACAGACTTTTTCTTTAAGAAAACTGTCTTTAAAAAGACAAACAGACACTTTTCTTTAAGAAAACTGTCTTCAGAAGGGCAAATGGGCACTTTTCTTTAAGACAACTTTCTTTATATAGACGGACAGAGACTTTTCTTTAAGAAATCTGTATAATAAGACAGGCAGACACTTTTCTTTAGAAAACGTTCTAGACTGTCACACACTTTTCTTTCAGAAAAATATCTTTGTAAAGCCACACAGACAGATCTTGCGCTTTTGTATAAGAAAATGTCTTTCGAAAGTCATAAAAACACTTAAGAAAATCGTCTGTAGTAACCCAGACAGACATTTTTCTTTAAGAAAACTGTCTTTAGAAAGACAGACAGACAGACAGACAGATAACAAAGGCACAACTGAAATAATTTAATAACAATATCACTGGCTTAACATGTAAAGGCTCTAAGTCAACTTTTTTTAGAAATTGAGATTTTGATGCACAACTGCATCAATAAGTAAAAATACATCGCTTACAAAAAAAAATACAGTTATCTCATTTGTTGTTGGTGTTGTTTTGTAGTGATGACTAAAAGCGCTAAGTCCAATTTATCACATCTTTGTTTAATATCACACTTCTTCCAATGTTGACATATCAACTGTTTCGCGCGGAATAGTTTGAGAGTCCAACCAATTGACATAATATTATTTCTCATTGGATCATTAATTTTTTTAAAAAATTTAACAATGTACAATTTTGTAAAAATATTCGCCCTGGCCGTGGAAAAGGCGATTCCATAGTGACGGACATTCGAGGAATACAATACACACCAAATAGTGAAATAAATTTCAAACTTAGATTTTCTGATGAATGAAAAAATCTCCACCAAAAAATAAATGAAAATGTAATCGCACTGGAGTGGTCGGATTTACACCACCTTTATCAAGAAAGAAGAAAAATAAAGACTAGAAAGTTCGAAGACGTACAATCAGGCATGTGATGAAAATCGAAAACGAAAATGAACGAGTTTTAGAAGTCAATTTTTTCATAATATTTCTGTATTGAAAAACGTTTATCACATAAAATATAAAGATATTGGGTTACTAAAGAGAATCTTAAAACAAAAATTTTAAAAACTAGATTATAAATGCATTAAAATGTATTTTCAAAACTAATTCGTTTTCGATTTCCATCACATGCCTGAATATCTAAAATCCACTTTGCCTACAAAACACCATAAATTTTATGACGATTTGCCAAACGAATATTAATAATCGTCGCCAGTTATCTTACTTTTAAATCCATTAAAAATTTAAATTAATATTACTTTTTTATAACAGCAATGAAATAAGACTCAATAATTTTTGTTTTCATTATGTACAATTATATACAAATATCGTAATTGAAATTACAATAATAATGTTATTCATATTTCTAAATAAATTCTGTTTCTTTTTTTTACAATAATCAAGACAAACTTTAACTTTTTACATATTATTACATTTTTAAATAACAACAATAAAAAAGCAACAAAAGTACACTTTGATTGTAGTAAGTAAGAAATATAAGTAGAGACAAGTTTTAAGAAAAAGATCCAAATCCATGAAAACATACAAACTAAGCAACAGAAAACGCTCTAAGTCCAAAAAAATTTTTTTTTTTATTTACGCAAATAAAAAACAAAGCAAAATACAAAAACAAATTGCATTTACAGATTTCAAAAATGTTTATTCAAAAAAAAAAAAAAGTTTGATTGTTTTTTGTCTCTCCTGTAATATTGTAAAATATGGACTTAGAGAATTTAATTTCTTCAGTCTGAACAAAACCTTTTATTATTCGCCACTGATGATGAATCTACTTAAAGCCATAATTTTAACTTTTCCTACTGTTAGCATATGAGTATTTTCTAATTCACGAATGATAGCGTATGAGTATTACTGAAATAATTAAAAATTAAATAATAATCATACGTCAGGTAGTACTTTAAACACTAACCCCCTTATTCATAAAACTTACAACAGGTTTATAAGAGCTTTATAATGAAAATTTTGTATGGAAATTTGCTTTATAAACCTGTTGTAAGTTTTTATGAATAAGGGGGTAAAGCTAGATTCACACGATTGAAGGTACATATTTTGAAATTTTGAT
This sequence comes from Bellardia pandia, assembly GCA_916048285.2. NCBI lineage: Eukaryota > Metazoa > Arthropoda > Insecta > Diptera > Calliphoridae > Bellardia > Bellardia pandia. The sequence goes on along the minus strand of OU696533.1, from coordinate 95,145,129 downwards.
AAATTTTGAAAATTTATTTTGATATTTGACGTTTCAAAAATTTGATCAAAATATTTTTTCAATATATTTGAAAATCTTTTGATCATAATTTTTTGAAGCTAATTTATACTATTGGTAAACTTTTTATATTAAAAAAATATTGACTTTGATCAGCTGTTTTGTTTCTTTTGTGAAATAATTTATTATTATAAAAAAAACAATTTATAAGTATGGACGACGACACGATCATCATAGCATCAACATTTTTACATTTGGAGGAAGAACTAGCTGATAATAATGCAAAAAAAAAGAAGAAAGCAAAAGGAACATAGGGTTCGACCTTTTCTTTTGGAAGGCATGTCTCTTTTAGGGAGCGATTGATAAGGAATGATCCTGGCTTATACAAAACTCTTTGTGCGAATGTCACCAGACGATTTTGATTATTTGCTTAAACTCGTCAACCCATATATAGAAAAGGCTAATACTAATATGCGGGAATCTTTATGCCCCGGAAAACGCATACAAATTGTACGCTTATCGCATCGCATTTGCTATCGCATCGCAAAAGAGAGTACCCCCCTGGCAATTTCTTTGAGATTTTTAGCGACTGGGGACAGTTCGCCAAGTCTGATGTTCTTGTTTAAAAGATCAAGCTCATCGATATGCAATATTGTGCCTGAGGTCTTCGCTGCATTATATAAAGTATTAAAAGATGAATTTTTAACGGTAAAAACATATCAAAAATACATAATATCTATTGGTATCTGTACCAGCCAGCAACAGAAGAGGAATGGTCGAATATTTCCCAAAGTATAAATAAAATGTGGAATTTTCCCAATTCAATCGGGACATTAGATGGAAAACACATCAATATTATAGCACCAGCACATGGTTTTGAAACAAAAGAATGAACATGCTGACAAATTATTTATTGTTATCAATATTGCCAGATGCGATTTTGATGCTCATTTACACGGCATCAAAATAATCTGCAAAAGTTTTGTTCAATAAATTTTGATGAATAAATTTTGAAGAAATTTTGCTGTTTACACGAGTTTGAAGCATTTTGAGGAGCAATTTTGAAGAAAATTTCAAACGTGTAAATCTAGCTTAAGGCAAAAAATTTGCCCTTAACTTGAAAACTATGCTCTCCAGCGCAAAACAATGCAGAAACAAAATATAGAGCTTGGGTCTGCAATAATAAAAATTATACAAGTAACTGCTTGCTGACCATAAAGGCTGATGTGGAGGTTGTTAAAGTTGTTAGGGATTGAGTGTGAATAAATTTTCCTTTAAGAAAACTCTAGCACAAAGATACTTTTATTAGAAAACTTTGTTACAAAGGCTGTATTGAAAGACTCTGCCAGCACACCAAGTCCAATATACTATATAATATTAATATAATGTTCCACTTGAAGTTAATCTTTAAACTGCCTTTAGCGACTTCTTTTTTGTTAAATCATAATACATATTATTCCTTTTTTCCTCTTTTTTTCTGTTTAGTTAATTCTGTCTGCATCTTATTTAAATAGTATAATTTTCTGGTAGAAAAAAAAAATCATACAAAATATGCATAATGTGCGCAAACCCATAAATTTTTATACATACATATATTATACAATAGAAAATTATTTTTGGATTTCCTTTCTTTATGAACAACAATTGTATACAACTGATTATAATTTAGCAAAAAAAAAAAAGTTTTTCTTTTATGGTGTTTGATTTGTAATATTATGACTGTGATTATATTTCCATTTTTTCGAGTTGTTGGCTTTTGTTGTAAATATAATATTATTTATACTTTAGTTTTCTGTTTTTTTATACAACATTTATGTCACTACAAGTACAATTCACCAGATGTAATGCCAAAGGATATAAGCAAAGAAAATAAGTGAAAAAAATATTTCAGCCTGGATAATATGGCTTGGTAGCTGCATGACTATATGACTTGTGATAATGACAAGTAAGTGAGGCATTCCCTAACATAAAAGCAAAACTATGCATATTGTTTGATAGATTTCTTTGTTGTTAAGTTAATTTTGTGTGGGATTCTTTCCCTTGTGTATTTTTTGTTCTTTTTTTTTTTTTTTTTGGAAATTCTTCTTGTCCAAGTATTAGGGAACAATAGTACTGTACATTGTGCTGAATTTGTAATTCACGTTACCGCCCTTTATTACTTTCCATCTAGAAAAACTTGTGTAGAAAGTTTGTTTTTTGCGTGATATTTTTTCTGTCATCTTGCAGAATATTTTTGGGGGTAATAATAGAAAAAAAAAGAAACAGCGAATGTTGAAAACTTTCAACAGAAGTTGCAGATAATATGACATGGTGTGTTTTTTTTTATTCACACTTTAATTTATAAATTTTGCATATTTTTTCTCGTTAGACTATAGTTCTTTTGGTTTTGGAAAACGTCCATTGTCTAAGTTGGCCAGTGAGATGCTTTATTGTTTTGTGTAGAAAACTAAAAACAAAAGGAAACGAATATGATGTTTGGTGTTGTCATAGAATACAGTGTTCTCAAGAAAGTTTTATTTTATAAAAAAGTTTGTGTTTTTTTATAGTAAAATATCTGCTGGTATTTGTAAAGATAATTTCCTTAAAGCACAATGTCTGTCTGTCTTTCTAAAAACAGTTTTGTCTGTCTGTCATTCTAAAGATGGGTTTGTTAAAGAAAAATGTCCGGCTGTCTTTTTAAACAAAGTTTTCTTAAAGAAAAGTGCCTGTTTGTCTTTCGAAAGACAATTTCCTTAAAGAAAAATATGTTTTAGTCTTTCTAAAGACAGTTTTCTTAAAGAAAGTGTCTGTTTGCCTTTCCAAAGACAATTTCCTTAAAGAAAAATATGTTTTAGTCTTTCTAAAAACAGTTTTCTTACAGAAAAGTGTCTGTTTATCTTTGTAAAGACAATTTTCTGAAAGAAAAGTCTGTGCCTGTCTTTCTAAAGACAGTGGTCTTAAAGAAAAATATGTGTCTGGCTTTATAAAGATATTTTTCTGAAAAAAGTGTCTGACAATCTTTTTAACGAAAGTTTTCTTAAAGAAAAGTGTCTGTTTGTCTTTTCAAAGACAATTTCCTTAAAGAAAAATATGTTACAGTCTTTCTAAAGACAGTTTTCTTAAAGAAAAGTGTCTGTGTATCTTTCTAAAGACAGTTTTCTTAAATAAAAATGTTTGTCTGACTTTCTAAAGATATTTTCTTAAAGAAAAATTTTCTTTTCAAAAAGTGTCTGTGTGTCAGAAAGTTTCTTCACTGGCTTCCTCTTTCTATCCTGTTCCAAACCATCTGTCTCATTTACTAGCTGCTATTGAAAAGTTTGTAGTATCTTGTCATAGTTCTAATGTGTACATGTAAGTCAACGTACATTGGCATTCCTTGAATTATATATTCTCTCCCAGACATTCTTTCCATAAATATGTCCTAATTGAAACGTGACAGTCCTGTTTTCCTCCTCTTAAATTTTCTTTTGCTGTTGCGTTTCTTTTTTTGTTTTCTTTTTAAATTTAAATTTTTTTCTTCTAAAGGATTTTTTATATTTTTTTTTTGACAATTTCTGTTGTCTGCTCATTCTTTTATTGAAGCTTTTATACAATAGCTGATGGTGGAGTTTATTAGTGAAATTTGTGTTTTATTTTTGTTGTTGTTGTTTGGTCTGGGTGTTAATACTTATTATTGCCATGACTTGCTGTTAGTTTCTTTTGTGAATTATATTCAGTTTGTAAAAATTTTTTTTTGTTTTGTACTCGTGCAAATGAATTAACTGAAACAAAGCAATAGAGTATGGAATTTAAATTAAACAAAGACAATTGGGAAAATTTTATTAAAACAATACAAATTTGAATGGAGTTGTTTTGCAAAAAAAAAAAGAAGACAGCAGCTTATGATTTTTATATAAACAAAAGAAAATTTTATTTATTAATTACAGAAATATAAAGCAGAAAGATGTGTGTTAAAAATTTAAAAAATGCAATTGAAAATTTACATAGTTTTATAAGTCTGGAGCCTGTAAAAAATGTATAAGGGGTAATGTCAGTAAACTTAGGCTATTAATAGTACACAAATGCTGCTGTTTTGCTAAAAACTTATTGATTTTCCTGCTGACTTTTCAATACATACGCAAGAAACTCATATATAACAATAAACCCAAAACCATAGTTTACTTTTAGGCTTAAATTTAACAATATTGAAATAGCGAAAATCAGGCAGTCGCAATAATTTTTTCTTTTTTAAATCATTTCCAGGTGGCTCATCTGATATCTCCAAAGACCAGTGCAACAAAACCGTGGATATTTTCGAAGATGTCAGCTCGCCCGAGGTGACGAACCAGAATGTGGGGCGACCCTTAACCTGCTGGTATCGTTTTCGCACACTAAAAGGAGCTCCCAGGGATTTTGTGCTGCGTTTAAGATTTAAAAAGTTCAAAATTGGTACACTTATCAATGCCACACACTGTGAGGGTGGCTATTTGCAGGTGAGAACTATGGCAATAAAAAATTTAAAAAAAAAATTATTTTTATGATTGATTTTTTTTTTTATTATTATAACTAAAACTTTAAGTGTTAACTTTAAAGCTTTTATTTGTCAGTCACGCATACAGACACACACAAAGCTTAATATAATTTGTTAACATTTATTGTTTGCCATGAATTAAGGCTCTAGGGAATTGTGATTTATGGCCGAAGACAAACTAACAAAACACACTAATACATCAAGTCTGGGGGTGCAGAAAAAAAATGTAATGTAAAGAAAATAAAATACCAAGATATCAAATTTAATTTATTGCTTAATATAATCTCTGCTGACTTACAAAATACACGTACTTAGGCGTACACATATGTATTAGGATGGAGCATTTATTACTGAAAAATAAAACAGAAAAAACAGAAACTGTCTTTCGAAAAACAGACAGACAATTTTCTTTAAGAAAACTGTGTTTAGAAAGCCAGAAGGAAACTTTGCTTTAAAAAAACTATCTTTAGAAAGACATAGAGATACTGACAGACACAGTTATTTAATAAAACTATCTTTAGTAAGATGAACTTTTCTTTAAGAAAGCTGTCTTTAGAACAACAGACAGACACTTCTATTTAACAAAACTTTTATTTTCTTTAAGAAAATTGTCTTCAGAAAGGCAGATGGGCACTTTTACTTAAGAAAACTGTCTTTAGTAGGACAGACTGATAGGGAGAAAGACAGAATTTTTCTTTAAGAAAACTGTGTTTAGAAAGACAGACGGAAACTTGTCTTTAAGAAAACTATCTTTAGAAAGCCAAACAGACACTTCTTTTTAAGAACACTTTCATTATCTTTAAGAAAATTGTCTTTAGAAATGCAGACAGACTGGTTTGTTTCAGGAAACTGTTTTTAGTAGGACAAACATATGTATATAGAGACAGACAGGATAATTCTTTAAGAGAACTGTCTTTAAAAAGACAGGCAGAAACTTTCGTTGAGAAAACTGTTTTTAGAACAATGGGCATATACTTTTCTTTAAGAAAACTGTCTTTACATCGGCGGGCAGAGACTTTTCTTTAAGAAATATATCTTTAGAAAGCCAAACAGACACTTCTCTTTAAGAAAACTTTTATTTTCTTTAAGAAAATTGTCTTTAGAAAGGCAGACGGGCACTTTTCTTTAAGAAAACTGTTTTTAGGAAGACAGTCAGACAGATACTTTGCTTTAAGAAAATTGTATTTGGAAAGACATATAGACAGACAGACCCTTTTCTTTAAGAAAACTGTAAGGGGCCACCCTAATGTATAGTAAAAAATATCTGACATTGTCTCACACAAAAACTTACAAAGTTACATATAGTAACTTGATAACTTACTTTTTGTGTGCGTTTGAGTATATTCCTTACTTCCTTGAAGATAAATGTATGACATGAGCTCAACATATGGACATCATACTAATGATAGCAAAAGACTAAATAATGTTTTCTTATAATATTTTTTTCTTTCTATTTGAGAGATATGTCAAATATAACATTGCTCTTTCTATGTGACTAAAGAGTGAGTGAGTGAGTGAGTGAGTGTGTTTGTAGTTGATTTCTACTTCCGCTTTGTTTTATAGTAAATAATACTAGACGTTTTATTTTGCACACACTCCCTGGTGTAAAGAAAAAAAGAGGGGGGAAAAAGAGCAACTAACAGCCTTTCAGTAACAACAAAATTGAAAAAAATTGTTGGCCACTACTGTTGTAGCATAAATGATGACATATGGGAATAATCATACTGTAGCTGACAGCTTCATATTTATTTTAGTTCAGCCAACCGGCTAACAAAATCAAGACAACACTTTTAGCTTCAAACTCCTAAAATATTAGCCTTCAATAGATTTTTTTTTTGCAATTTTTTTTTTGAACATGTTGCTGGTGTTTCCGCTGGCGTGTAATGAATTTCAATTTATATCAATTTTTAATGTAAAATGTTTTTTTTTTTTTTGTTTTTTGTTTTATTTTAGATTGTGGATGGCAATGCCAAAACTGATGTCTCCAATCGTCGAGAGCCTGGCATGTTTTGTGGTGAAGCGGAACAACCACAAACATTTATCAGCGAGACGAGTTATGTGAAAGTGATGTTTCATACAGACAACTTTACAGATCAGGTGAGTAATTTGCTTTAATGTGAAACTATTTGTTAGCTAATCATAAAATTAAAGAGACATTTTGGTTACATACGATGATTAAAGTGGGGAAAGTGTTCAAAATTTGTATCTATTTCGTTATAATTTCTTAGAAACTCTTCATTAACATTGCATTTAGCGTTTATTCAAGTTGGTTGCTTAATGAAATCTTAATTTAATTTAACTGCCATATGGCCTTAACTTTCAACCAACAATTTTCTCCCCCTTTTCGTATTTAATTTACTTGCTTTCATCTCCTGTTCTTTTAATAAATTCAATATTCACTATTAATTTTACTTAACATTGAAAGCTCGAAAGTATCATTCATGGCCTTAAGCAAAGGAAGATCAAATGTAAAAAGCCGGAAATTAACAGCGAAAAATAAAAGAAAAAATATCCGTAATACAAACTCATAAATATCATCAGTATTAAGTCATATAACAAACTGTCAACATGCAGACGAGAATGAGAATGTATGTATTTAAATCGATGGCATATACATACACTCTATCACTAACAGAAACACACACACACATTTATAAACATTCGAAAATATGAGGACAGTTTGAAAATTAATTTTACAAATAGGGATCTTTCAAAAATAAAACAAACTTAAAGACATATTCTTTAAGAAGCTGTCTTTATTTAGGAAAACTATCGTTAGAGAGACGGACAGACATTTTTCTTTAAGAAAACTGTCTTTAGAAAGGCAGACAGACACTTATCTTCCTAAAAACTATCATTAGAAAGACAGGCAGACAATTTTCTTTAAAGAAACTGTCTTCTGAAAGACCGTGAGATACATTTCTTTATGAAAAATATCTCTAGAGAGAAAAAAAGCAACTTTACTTTAAGAAAACTGTCTTTCGAAATACAAGCAGACACAAAACTGTCTTTCGAAAGTCAGTCAGACACTGTCCTTAAAAAGACAGAACGATATATTACTTTAAGAAAACTGTCTTCTAAAGACAGACACTTTTCTTTAATAAAGCTGTCTTGAGAAATACAGGCAGACACTTTTCTTCAGGAAAGAAAACTGTCTTCTGAAAGACCGCGAGATACATTGCTTTATGAAAAATATCTCTAGAAAGAAAAACAGCAACTTTACTTTAAGAAAACTGTCTTTCGAAATACAAGCAGACACAAAACTGTCTTTCGAAAGTCAGTCAGACACTGTCCTTAAAAAGACAGAAAGATATATTACTTTAAGAAAACTGTCTTCTAAAGACAGAAACTTTTCATTAAGAAAACTGTCTGGGCAAGACAAACACTTTTCCCAAAAAAAAAAACGCGAAAACTTTTCTTTACTAAAACCTTTAAAATACCGCTCTCGTCTGTTTTTCTACATTAAATATCAACAATGTAACTGGTAATGAATACGGACATACATATCTACAGTTGTATAATCAAATTCACATACACTCATTTGACAATTTACATGTGTTTGCACAGGCAAGTGCGTGTATTGCATTGAATGTCAACTCTAGAAAAAAATACATGTTAATGTTCATCAAATTTATGAACTCAGTCATATCAATGTGAGTATTTTAGCGACTGTTGCAATTACATATGAATATTAGGGTGAGCCTTAAGCTGACTAAAGAAATATATCAAAAATTTAAAATTAACAGTTCGACTAAAAATAATAATTGTAATTAAAAATAGCTAGGGCACAAGCTTATAATGTTTGCATTTGTACTTTAAGTGGTACACATGAAAAATGTCGACGAAAGTGGACAAAAAACATAATAAAAACAAATGTATTAATGTTTTCAAGACAAAGTCTTGACAGAAAGAAATTCCCAGCTCTTGAATACTTAGACTTAGAGCTAAGGAAATAAGTACCGACCTAATACATATGTATTTTATTTGTGAAAATGTGTATTATGTATATGTTTAATAATGTAGACACATGTATAATTTTTATAGCCATCAAAAAAACAACGTGATTGAGTATTTGTGTGTTTGCTATTCATTCATATATGTGTGTACTTGTGTGTTAAATTACATTATTACAGCACCGGATTTTATGTGTAAATATCATTTTACACAATTTCATGTAAATTAAATATTGACAATACAAACTTACTTATTGATATGCAACACTCATATACTTACATAAATATATAGCCAAACATTGTTGTATATGTTGGCATTTCATTTATACAAATTATATTTATGCAGTACTTACAAAAAATATTGGTCAGGCACACACAGAGAAATAGTTACTAAGCACACTCACTGCAAAACTGGGCCCCTTCAATCTGTTATTGTTTCGTTAGTAACAATGTGTGTGAAAAAAATTTATTTCAAAATTATTATAAGAATTTAAAAATATTTTCTAAATTTTGTTTATACTGGTCCTACTGTGACTCTTGAAGTATGTTGTTGCAGTTTATATAATGATTAATATGCCTTATTAATAATATTTATTGTAATAATAAATAGTCATGGAAATGCCCATAGTTTTCTGTTACACTGCAGCGTATGTGCAATATTTAATAATTAAATATTACGTATACGTCGTTAGCAATTTATGGTATTAAATTGAAAATTATTTATTATTAAAAATTTAAGAAAATAACGCTGCTCTTGTTTGTTTCTTCTATTCAGTTTGTTATAAATTTAGGTATTAAAAATTTGTATGTAGAAGCCCACTGTATTTGGGGGAAAAAAATAAATACTGAAATATTTATTTATTTTAACAATTCATTTGTTGTTATGTGTTTGTTTATAGCAGCAGCAATTGTAGGTTTTATATTGTTCAATTGTAGATGCAATTATTGGTTTTTATAAAGCTCAAATAGAGCTTTAATCGTTGGTCTTTATGTTTTCTAAACTTAACTTCAATCGTGGTTCTTTTTTAAATCAAATTGTTCAAACGTTGACCAATTTTAGCTTCAATATTTCAATTAGTTAAATTTTAGTTTCAGTCATGAGTCTTTATGTTGTCAAATTTTAGCTTCAATCGTTCAATCAATATTATCTATTATATATATAAAATGAAAAAATAAATAATAATAAATGGTCTAAAAAAAAAAAAAATACTTTCTAAAATCAAATTTAATCTTCAATCGTGGGTCTTCTTTTAAATCAATTTTAGCTTGAATCGTGGGTCTTTTTTAGTTCAATTTTAAGTTCAGTCCTGGTTATTTATGTTGTGTAATTTTAACTTCAATTGTGAGGTTTTTGCTTTGGTTCAATTCTAGCTTTAATCGTGGGCTTTTACGTTGTCCAATTTTAGTTCCAATCTTAGGAAATCATTTGGCTCAATTTTAGCACCAATTGTAGGTTTTATATTGTTCAATTGTAGCTTCATTTATTGGTTTATATAAAGCTCCAATTGAGCTTTAACGCTGGGGCCAAATTACCGCATTCGATATCTAGTAAAATTTATCGTAATTTTCTTTTTTGAGATTATGGCATTCGATATCGAGCAAGAAATTTAGTACATTTTAACATAATTTCGCTATCGAAATCATTTTTTCAATACGATAGCTCATTCGATCACGAATGCGGTAATTTGGCCCCTGGTCTCTATGTTTTCCAATTTTATCTTCAATCTAGTTTCTTTATTTAGTCTAATCTTAGCTTCAATTGTGTTTGTTTATTAACCCCCTGGCCCACGATGTCGAACGATAACGTTCGCTTAGATAAGACTTAAGACACAAACTTTTTATCGTATCTATTTTTTACTCAATCAAGTTTGTTTATTCCACAATCAAGTTTGTGTCTTAAGTCTTATCTAAGCGAACGTTATCGTTCGACATCGTGGGCCAGGGGGTAATGCAAATTGTTCAAACGTTGTTCAATTTTAGCTTCAATTGTGGTTCTTTTTTATCCCAGTTTCCTTTATTATATTTCCTTTATTTATTATATTTATTGAAATTTACCTCTTTTGACATACGTCATGCCACAACCTTGCTGTTTAGCAACAATTTCTATTTCTAGATAAATAGAGGGGTGTGAATATTTTTGTTTTTAAATTCACTTTAAATGCATTTTAATTTTAAATATGTTAATTTTTTGCTACGCCTGTTAGTTTTGTTATTGTCATAATCATATTTATTGTAACCTAATTTGCAATATTTATTATTAATTAAATTGTCTGACATTTTACACTCGTATTTATAATAACAAAAAAAAAAAGGTGTTATTGCAAAACAACAACAACGAAACTACAAATTGGAGTAAATAATTTCATTTCAATAACAGCGGTCGGAATAAATGATTTAATTATCATAAAATTAATTTCAATGTATTAAAGGAAAAACAACATGTCATAAATATAGATAATTTGGTAAAAATTATATACATATACACTACAGCCCCGATTTGCGACGTTAATACCGGGGACCGGGGAAATGCGGCGCAAACCGAAACGACGCAAATCGAATCAATTTTTTTTTTCTATACAAATGTATTGACACAAAATTTCAAAGTCGACACAAATCGGAATCAAAACGACGCAAAGTGGATTAAACCACATTTAGAAAAGAGACGCAAATCGAAACGACGCAAATAGGATAGACGCAAATCGTGGCTCTAGTGTATGTAATTTTCTCTGCTTACCAAAAAATACAATTTTAGTGATTTATGTGAATAAAAGAAACAAATTTTATCAAACAAAATTTGCAGCTTGTCTGGCTGAACCTTAAAATAATCAACTTTCCTTGTACGAGTATTGTTTGGAAAATGCGGAAGTCTATATGAAAAAGTCTTTGTTTTGTAACTGATAAACTTTATGATATAATTAAATGCACTCTTGGCTGTTAATGCTGGCTGCTTTTGATAAACAACAATTTATAAACAAAAATAAAATTTTGTAAAAGAAACTCTAGAGTTGCTGTTAAATATAGAACTTTTGCATTCATTTCTTCATTCATTCATTTGACACATTCAGCCAACTCACTATACATTAAGTTTAAATTTGTAGAATTTGTTTTCTTGTTTTGTTGTTTCTACTTACAAATCCCAACCACCTTTAATAAAGTCATAAATATTTATGAAAAACTTTAGTTAGTTTTTTTCCTCAACATTTTTCTACCCCCCAGAAACCCCCACTAAACAGCACTTAACAGTTAGATAGAGTTTGTTGTTGTACGATACACAGTTACATTGCAGAGATGCAGCCAACAGACAAGTGCCTGAGAAACATGAAATACACATAAAATGAAAAAGAAAGAAAAAAAAAACACTAAAAAAGCCATTATAATGAGTTAGCTGTTGCTCATCAAGCCATAAGTTCTTCCTGTTTATACTTGCTTAAATGATAGTAAATATTAACAAAAACAAACAACAACAGTAGCAGGAGTAGCAGCATAAACTATTTCAGCAATGTTAGTCTTAGTCAGCAGCAACCAAAACAAAATGAAACTAGTGGCAGTGGAAGCAGGAAAGATAAAAAAAAATTCAATTTGCGATTGAGGTCATTGCGACTTTGGGGAATGCTATAATTTGCTTATTTAAAGCTAAAGAAATCAGCAAGCCAAGAATTATTTTGCTCAGATTTTTTATCGTGAGAAAGCCATAAATTTAGAAATGGTGGAGGGAAACCAAGTTGAGTTAAATTTAGTGAAATTGAAAACAGTGTAAAAGGTAAACGTTAAAATTTGCCCATAAAATTCCACATTAAAGTGTTAAATAACTTTAATCAAAGGAGTCTAAAGTAAAATTTCCATTAAAAAAAAATTATTTTAGATAAAAATTTTTTAATTCCTAAAAAAACGTTTAAAAAAATACCCAAATTTCCAGGGTCTTAATGTTTTCCAATTTTAGCTTTTATCATAGGAATTCTTCAAGTCAAATTACAGCTTCAATCGTAGGTCTTTTTTTTTAGTAAAATTTTAGCTTCAATCCTGAGCCGACTCTTTCGTAATAGATTAAAGATAAAATTAAATTTGTTTCTTGAATCTATTACGAAACAGTCGTTGTCGTAAAAAGAAAACGACACTCATAATAAGGCTGATTATGTCTTCCAGTTTTAGCTTCAATCGTGGGTCTTTATGTTGTCCAATTTTATCTTCAATCGTATAACAGCCTTAATTCAAAGTCTAGATTTAATCGTACGTCTTCTTTTAGTTCAATTTTAGCTTTAATCGTTGGTGTTTATATTGCCCAATTTTAGCTTCAATCGTGGGACTTTTTTAGTGCAATTTTAGCTTCAATCGTGGGCCTTTATGTTGTCCAATTGTAGCTTAACCCTTAAATGCATGAGGTCAGAACACTGAATCGTGAGTACACTACCCTTATATAAAATCACTCACTAAATATAAATTCGGCACCGTTTTTCCGGAAAATTCAAAAAAGTAAATTTTTTATGTACCATATATGGTACAGTATGCATTTAAGGGTTAAATCGTGTTTTTTTTTATTTTTTTTCAATTTTAGCTTCATTCGTAGTTCCTTGTTGAGTTAAAATTTAGCTTCAATCGTAAGTCTTGATTCAGTTAAAATGTAAATTCAATTGTAGGTCTTTTGGTTGTGGAATTTAAGGTTCAATCGTTGCTCATTATAAAGTCAATCGTTGGCTTTTATGTTGTCAAATTTTAGCTTCAATTATTGGTTTTTATAAAATCAAATTTATGCTTCAATCGTGGTTCTTTTCAAGTCAATGTTTACATTATCTAACTTAAGCTTCAATTGTAGGTAATTTAAGATTCAACAGTTAGCCTTTATTATGTTTTTTGTGTGATATTAGGAAGCCTTAATGATGAAACAGAACTGGGGCTGAACGTTTTTGACATAAAATATGCCAGAGAATGCGGTCGTGAAAATAGAATATATTTTATTTTGACAGCGATTTTTCTTATGCTCTCACCATGGTGCAACTATACAAGGTGAGTGCAGTAGCCCAACTGACTGGCTTTGTTTACAATTTACTTATGTCAAAAGTAATACTTTTTCAAGTATTTTTGACAGTAGTACATTATTTTAGACAACAAAAAAATGCCTGTTGTTTCTGTTTTGTGTTGTATTTGTTGTCGATTTGCACTCACCTTCTATAGTTGCACCATGGCTCTCACTTTAAAACACAAATGCTCTCAACAATATTACCATACTTTTATTAAATTTTATACATTTTGTAAACAAACCCATATGTTTTTGCAGCTTTGGTGCAAGAAAAATAAAAACAAAAGAATATCAAAAGAAACTTTTAAAAGTGAAATTTTTGTATTTTTAAAGGAAACAAGTGATATTATAGAATAATTAATTGAAGAAGTACAAAAGCATGATTGCATATATTGTACAAAAATTTTTATTTAAAACAAGATTTGTGAACAAAAATTGGAAAAGCTGTCGGCATTACAGGTTGGTACACAAAAGAAATATAAAAACATTAAATGACAATTCGTAAAGTTGCTGCCATCGTTTCAATTATGGGGGCCTGAGAGTCGTTTTTGCTTGAAGTTGCGGTCGTGTTCTGTTTCATCATTTATTCTGGAAGCCTTAAATTACTGGTTGAAAAAAAAAATTTTTTTGAATTCTCAAAATTTTTAGAAAATAACCAAAATATTTTTAGTGTCTAATTTGTTAAAAAAAAAAACGAAAATAAGGTCAAATTTGATTAAAAAGATTATTTTGGATAAAAATTTTGAATTCCCAAAAACTTTTTAAAAATACCCAAAATCCCAGAACCCAAATTTTAAGCTAGGATAAATAATTTAGACTTTACTAAACTTATAGGTTTAAAGTAAAACAAATTAAAACAAAATTTTTGAATTTCCAAAATTTTTCAGAAATAACCCAATATTCTCAAAAAAAAAAAAATTTAAATCTAAAGTGTTAAAACAAAAAGAAATAACATAAAATTCGTTTAAAACGATTATTTTGGATACAAATTTTGAATTCCTAAAAACTTTTCAAAAATACCCAAATTCCCAAAGTCTAAAATTTAACTTAGAATACATAATTAAGGGTGCATTGGGTTTATTACAACTTAAATAAAACTGAAAGAGAAATTTAAGATATGTTTAAAAACAAATTTTCAAAATTCGAAACAAATATTTAAAAATCACCCAAGGATTCAATAATGACTTAAAATAACAAACAATTTGTTAATTACTACAAAAGTTCTTAAACTATGTCGAAACTTCTCAAGCATGTTGTAACAGGGATTTAGAAATTTTATTAAAAGTAACTTTGTTTAACTATTTTAATCAATTTAATTTTTTTTTTTGAAAATATAAAACAATCAGTTTGAATTCAGTTTGAAATTTTTATAAAATTCTCTTTAAATCACAGCGTTAGTTTTGATTTTATGACTAACTTGTCAGTAGCTAAAAGTCCTTTTTTTGATGGGGAAATCCCAGGTGTAGTCTTTAAGTAAGATTTGCTTTATATTGTGTTTTGTACATAAAAGATGTAGGGTATTTGTTAAATCTGGATAGAAAATCATAGACTTAACTGCACTTGCTAAGTTTTATTTACATTTAATGGCGCACAAAAAAACTACAGAAAACAAGTTTGCATTTTTTTTTGTTTGTTTATAATCCAGCAGACAAGAAAGAGTGTGTTGCTGGATAGTAATGAAGAGATTTTCTGAAAAAAGTAATATTTGTTTATTGCTAAAAAGCTAGTATTTCTTTACTGGCTGCAAAGGTTAATGATCTTAACAAAAAAAAAAAAAAATACTACAAATAAATGATAAATTGAGAAATGAAAAATTACTTGAGACATGATACAGAAATTAATAATTAGAATTAAAGGTATTAGGAAAATACTTAGGGAGCTAAAGTTAAAGCTAGTATTTATTAAAAGTTCCTTAAATATAAGTCTAAAATGGCTACTTTTGGAGGGATTAGAATTGTGGTATCAGCTTTTAAAGAATAAAAATTGTGAAACATAACTGTAGCCAAAGGAGTCTGCATATGTATCTCTTGAGCACTGAACTTTTAGTTTTTAAAAGGGGATAAAAAAGTGATATTTTCTATCTGTATGTGTAAATCGCTCTTCAGTTCAGAAAACATAAGCAAATTAAAAGAAAATCATGCAGAATATTTATCAATATACTAGGCAGTTTTGTATTAAAAGTCAGCAAAATCGTTGTAAAAGTAAAAAAGTTATGGACAAAAGAGTAACACATTTTCGGCCCAATCATGAATAAAAAATCCGCGGGAGTTTTTTCACTTTTTATTTTTTTAACATTAAATTTGAATAGGAAAATGGCAAGAGGGGAAAAAAACTCCCGCGGAATTTTTATTCATGATTGGGCTGTTTATATCATTAATAACTTTTGTGTTTCTGTGAAAATCTCTCTCACTTTCAAAAACGAAGAGCGAAACTAATGAAATTTATTTTGAATATGTACCATGGTCCTAGACAGTTGTGTATTAAAAATCAAAGAAAAATAGTTATAAACGAAAAAGTAACAAAAAAAAAATAAATAAAATTCAACCAAAAATTTAAAAAAAAAAACTGAAGAAAAAAACGGAAGCAACATGTAAAATAAAAATTGAAAAATGATAATTACAGTAAATTTCGAACCACCGGTAGCACTGGTTAAAGATTGATGTTTGACTGTTGGCTAACAGGCACCGCAGTGGTGCAGAGCTTAGAACTCAAAGAATTCTGATGAAATAATGTGGTGATTCTTGAAACATGTAAATACAACCCAGGTTCGATCCCCAGCTCAGCCAAGAAAAATTATCAAAAAATTTTAATAAGATTTCATGTTGTAAAAAAACAATTCCTACCTTCAGTAAAAATAATAATTTAATGAATATTAGTTTTAATGAACTTGAGCCTAACAAAAATTATCAAAAATTTAAAAAAAAAACTGTCTTTTTACTTTCTATTGGTGTGTTAATAATTTTTGCTACTATTCCTCACCTTTTATTAAATATTATGAGCCTAGTTTCTGCTGTAAACTCATTATTATTATTATTATTATTATTGCCTACTTTTAGGTGTTTAACAAATTCATTTATTTACTGTTTCTCTCTCTCTTTTTTTTTTATTGTTACAGACTTATTTTACTTTCGATTCGCGTGCCGAACAACAAACAGAGGTCTATTTACGTTATGGCCAACATCCCGAATTATATCCCAACAGGCGTGGTGAGGTGGTCCAGGGGTATGTAATCATTTAATACAAAAACCAAACCTACTTAATAATATAATAGCAACCTGCAAAACATTAAAGCCAAATGTAAATTGTTTACCGTACATGTACTAAATTGTAATGTGATAATAATGAAATGTTACCAATAATATAATATAATTTTATGTTATTTTATTACGTTCTTTTATGGTTATGGGAAAAATACAAAGCCTCTGACCTTTTGAAAGCTGTAAGCATAATCATATTTGGTCTTGATAAAACACGCACCAACAACATTTTGTATAAAAAAAAAAAAAAAAAAGTCAGTCAAATAATAATAAAAGCCACTACCAATACAAATACATAAATAAGTAAATTTGTTTAGCTTAGCAGAGCAAAATAATAAAATTATATTTGCCAGCAAATAAATACTTCAAAGTTGTTGATGAACCAACCACCCACTAGAAACTAAATGTGCCTCTTATTGTGGCAAGAATTTGTTTTTGTATTAAATTCAATTACCGTAAAACTAAATAAACATTGTTTTTAATGGCAATAAACAAAACAAAAAAATAATGCTGAATGATTTCAATGCATTCTTTAAGAATTGTGAATAATTTCCTGATAACTTATTCATGTTCAATTCACAAGCGGTGTTGTAGTGTCCTAGAAGTTGTAAGTCGTCTGAATTTACAATAGTTGTACAAATGTTGTTGGTAATTTCTATATAAATGTTTTATACAAACACCTACGACATTTTGATATATGTTTTTCGAATGTTCAAAGCCAGCATTTACATATAAAAATAAGCGTTTTGTAAGCGTTCAAATGTAAGCAAAACACTTATAAAACGCTGCTGTGACCTTTACAAAAGACATCAATCGAAAAGCAGCCAACAATATAAGCGTTAAAAAGACGTTTGCAATCGTTTTTTGAGTAACGTAATTACACGTTTTCTAAATGCATAAAAAACATGTATTTTTAATGAAATTAGTAAACGTTTTAAACCTTTACTTTGTTTTGGATACGTTTTTTATTGATACATTTAAAAAATCATTTTTAATATAATTTCTTCTTAATAGAAAAATATTCAATTAAAATTAAAAATAGGAACTTCATTGTTGTGTCATTTCAAAAATCAATATTTTAGTTTACTTTTCGTACTGGAAATATTCTAAAAAAAAAGTCCTCTTCCTTGCCTCCATTTTCAGCGAAAGTTTCTGCAATAATATTCAAATATGTATATAAAATAGAAGTAGAAACCTATTAAACATATTTCACTTACGACGACTGGCAGTGGTGACAGTGAAGGCCCTATCTGCAGTTACTCGCCTGGAAAAGCTCTCAGCAACGTTGTCAGTCATGATCTGCTGGCACGCTTTCATAACAAATTTTCTCAAATTGGATGTTGACAATATTTTGAGATCTGCCTTATAAAAATAGAAATAAAATCGACATCAGTAAACAGTCAACGGACATTTCAAATTTAAATTAAATAGGAAAATTACTTTGGGTGCCCCGATAGACTAGGCGATAGTGTGTCGGACTATCAGTCAGAGGGTTGCGTCTTCGATTCCCACCAACGACTCTATGTGTTTTCTACAGACAAGCCAAAAAGCTTTGCAGTTTGTGTTTGTTAAAAAAAAAATTCTTACCAGCAAAGAAAATTTATCTATATCTGTAGTCGAAACAACACAACATTTTAGTGTTGTGAACGATAATCAGACCCTAAATTTTGAATTCAGAAACCTCCACGATTGAAGCTGAAACTGAACTAGAGAAGCCCCTATGATTGAAGCTAAAATTTTACTTTAGAAAGAACTAACATTAAAGCTAAAATTAGAGTTTGGAAAGACCTCCGATTGAAGCTAACATCTGACTTTTGAAACAACTAAGACTAAAGCTAGAAATTTAATTTAGAAAGCCCTACAATTAGAACTAAAAATTGAGTTTATAAACAACTCTGGAAACTAAAATTGGGCAAATATTTGAGATTGTCTCGTATTTTGTTATACCCTACACCAACATAGTGGGGAGGGTATATTGGATTTGTGCTGATGTTTGTAACGCCCAGAATTATTGGTCCAACACCCACCTTAAAGTATACCGATCGACTCAGAATCACGATGTCCGTTCGTCTGGCTGGCTGGCTGGCCATGTAAAGCTTGTGCGCTGAGTACAGATTGCAATTTTGAAGATATTTCGACAAAATTTACTACGTGATACTTTTTCGGACCAAGAATGGATGGCATTGAAACTGGTGGAAATCTGTCCATTATTTGACCTGGCCCCCATACAAATGTCCCCCCGAAATTGGGGTTTACCGATCATAAATGTTTGAATTATGCAAGTATCCAAAAAAAATGCATCACAAATGATTATTAAATAAAGCCAAATCACATCTAAAAATTTTGTGCAAATCGGTCCATAATTACTCGTAGCTCCCATATAAGGCCCACTTCTGAAAATCATTTTAACGATCATAAATTTCTTAAAAATGTTAGTAATCAAATAATATTCGACACAAATAAGTTTCTTATATACAGAAATGATGACACCTAATTTTATAATGGTCGGTCCGTAATTAGTCGAAACTCCCATATAAGACCCTCCCCGTAATCAACTTTAACCTCCATAAATCTTTTAAAAGTATTTATATCGAGATAAAGTTTAACACAGAAATCATGTCACTAAATTTTTGGATGTTCGGATGATCGGTCATATACTGGGTGTAGGGTATTATATGGTCGGGCTTGGCCGACTATACTTTCTTACTTGTTTTATATTTTTTTGTCTGCTGAAACGATTCTAAAGATTTGCAATAGCAAACATCTTAGCATAATCTGAAATCTCCTGCATTAATCTTTGCAATTTGGCTTTTCTATTTAATACATGATTACACAAATTCAAATCAATTAAAAACTTTGCGTTTTTAACATCACCTTGCATTACTTTTCTCTTTTGACAGCTCATATTGTGAACGTGAATATCGCGATTGTCGCCTGCAAACATGTTACGTACAGTCACCTGCGTATCCCGGTCTGTATCCAAGAGCCTTAAATTGCCGCTATAAATTACATACCAGACAGCCATACATCAAATTGTATCTACAAAATGAACAATTTGCGGTCGATGGACAAAGGTAAGTTTTAATGCAACAAAAAACAAAAACTGAATTAAATCCCGCTTAAAGCCCTTTTAACTTTTTGGCACTTTAATGACATGAACTGAAATAAAACAGAAGACCAAAAAGATAAAAAAAAGGAAAATATACACATGTTACTGGCAGACATTAAGTAAAGACATTAAATTACATGGAAGAACAAAGCAAAGTAAAGTTCTTTTTATTTTCTCTTATTCAAGAAATTAGCGTTTATTTAGTTGTTCGCCGTAATTTGTCATTTTGGCACGTCTTTATTTTTGCAAGCAACTGCTTATGTCACATCTTCAACACTATGGAAATAATAAAAATAGAAAAAACAAAGAAACTCACAAAGAAGCAAAACTAACAGATAAAACAAAATTTAGTAATATTTTTGCTAAGCAAAGAAATATTTTCTAAACTTTTTATGTTAGCAGAATCACAACTCTATAGTTATGGAAATTTGTTGGCAAAGTGACAATGGCAATTTGACAATACGAGTATGTATTAACAAACAAAAATGTTTGAAGTAGTTTTTTTCTGCCTTGTTTAAACTGTGCATGTATGTATTTGTTTGGCATACAGACGTTTTGTTTCGCTATATATATATTTTTTTTACTGAATATTTGTTTTAAAATTTGACTATGTTGAAAAGTTTAACTAAAGCAGCAAGCAACTTTTAGACACTCTTATGTTGGAAATCATAATATTTATTTTATAGTTTTGTGAACTTTGAAAAATATTTGACGGCAGTAAAGGAATTAAAATATACAATTTAATTTCATTTGTGGAACAATATAATACAACACATTGAAAAAGCAAAGCTGTACACCAGATTGCTAGACTTAAATGAAGACTGGACTAAGCTACAGACTAGAATAAGTACCAGACTAAAACGTAGAAGATTTGATGGATTAATGTGTCCAGTGAGCAGAACTTGCGTTGTGAGATGAACTAAACGTAATGTTACAGTGCCCAAATTAACTCACGTTCACAAATATGATCATTTCTATTATAAACCATTGACTCTTGGACACATGAGATTAAAATTGCACATCGTAAGGACTTTTTATTGAAACTCAAATACAACTACTACATACAGACCCACTTTCCAAGTTAGAATTCAGACACAAAAACTATACGAATGAAGCTAAAATTAAGACTAAAGCAAAAGATAACTTTTGCATAACAATGCTCCAAAAGGAGCAGGTTTTATGTATGAATTCATACCTCAAATCGCTTCAAACCTGCTGATGGGATGCATGATTTTTGTATGAGGTGTTCCCGGTTTGGAGGACTACTTTCTGCTGACAATAAGCGCTTATTTTAACCTAAGCAAACATGCAAATAAAGCACTTTCCTAAAGTGTTTTTTTTTAATTCTATCTGAATGTTTTTGTTCTGTAGAAAACTTCATAGTAACTGAGAAGCGCGATATTCGTTTTGTAATTGACTTTCGTTGTCATACATAAATCTGTAGGCTATAATTTCTTTTTTGTTTTTTCACTTTAAAACCTTCTTCGTTGTCAGCGGCAAGATTGAAGCATAAAGTTTCGTGATGGAAGCTAAAATTGGACAACATAAAGACCAATGATTAAATTTAGAATTGGACACGATTCAGATTAAGATTGCAGGTAATTTTGAACAACATAAAGATCTGCGACTGAAGCTAAAATTGGACAACATTAAAACACTCGATTGAAGCTAAAACTGGATGACATGAAGATCCAGGATTAAAGCTAAATTTAGGCAACATAAATAAAGGTCTGTGCTTGAAGTCCAACGATTTAAGCTAAAACTGGATGGCATAAAGTCCCATGATTGAAGCTAGAATTGGAGAACATTAACACCCACGATTGAAGCCAAAACTGGATGGCATAAAATTCCATGATGGAAGATATAAGGACAGAATAAAGATCTGCAATTTAAGCTAAACACCAACGATTGAAGCTAAAACTGGACATTATAAAGTGCCTTGATTCAATCTAAAATGGAACAACATTAAGATCCACGATTGAAGCTAATTTTGAACAATATGAAGATCTGCAACTAAAATTTTAACTACATAAAAACCCACGAGTGAAGCTAGCTAAAACTACAACATAAGGTACCATGATTAAAGATAGAATTGGCAAACATTAAAATCCACACTTTGAATTTGAACAGAATTATCTGCGATTGATGCCCCAAAATTAGACAACATAAAGACACATACTTGAAGCTTGAATTAGATAACGTAAGCCCCAATGATTGAAACTAAAATTAGACAACCCATAATTGAAGCTTAAAGATACACTATTAAAGCATAAATTTGAGAACATAATTAACTACGATTGCAAGATATACGATTGAAGCTAAAATTGGATTACATTAAGGCCAATGACTAAAGCTATAATTGGACACCATAAAGATCGGCGATTAAATTTAAAATTGGCCCACGAAGGAATACAAAACTGTACGACATAAAGATGTGTGATTAAAGCTAAAATTAGACAACGTTTGAAGATAAAACTGGAGCACATGATGATCTACGAAGGAAGCTAAAATTTGACAATATAAGTACCAACGATTGAGTTTATAATTGAACACCATAAAGATCTGTGATTGATGTTAAATTTAGACAACCTAAAGACCTACGTTTGAAGATACTATTTAATCACGTTACGTTGTATGATTGAAGCATAAATTTGAATACAAAAGTACCTGCGATTTACGTTAGTATTCGATGTGATAATATTTGTTAGAATTTGTCATTATAAAACTCAACATTTAACCTGCTATTAAAGCTACATCAAGTGCCATAATGTTGGTTATTTGTCTTGCAAACATTTATTTATAATTTGGATATACCAAAATCCTACAGTTCCCCTTTTTTTTTTTTTTTTTGAGTAATTTGTTTTGAACTGTTTAAAACATTTTATTGCAACAAATTCTCTGTTAAGTTTTTTCTATGATTAAAATTTACATATTTCAGCGTAAAACATATAAAAGTATTTGTTTTAATATTTTTTTTTTCTATAAAACAAAATTTATCAATAAAATTTTATATAAAATAAGAAATTATCTTTTTTTGCTTTGGTTATACTGCCATAAGTTTTTTTCTTATTTTGATAGTTTTGTGAGAAAAAAGTGAAATAAAACTTTTACATATTTTGATGATTTCATTTCGCATCTCATTATACAGATTTGTGTTTCTCTTTTCTTTTTTTTTTTGTTGGAGTAACAGTAAAAGTATATTACCAAACTGTTTTTGAGGGAAACCAGAGTATGTGTGTGTGGGAAATCAAATGCCACCCAATGTTGCTTCAAAAAAACAAAAAAACCAAAAAATATGATTCTGCTTAAAATTATTTATGTGTGCAAGACTGAAGTTGTCTGTCTGTCTGTTTGTCGGTCGGTCTGTCAGAGTGTTTTTCTATCTAACTGTCTGTTTCTCTGTTGGCTTGATTGTCTATTCATGCAGCTGTCTATTTTATGACTGTGTGTCTGTTTCATTGAGAGTGTCTGAGTTTATTGGTTGCATTAAAAACTTTTAAATAACTGTTTATTGAAATTGATGCGTTATAAAAGTTTCAAAATAGTAGTGAAGTGTAGTTACAGATAGATCGTATGAATCAATGTCTGTGCTTTAGTGTCAGTATGTGTTGAATATGTATATTTGAGAGTTCAAAATTGTAGAATATCTTGTTCAAATGTAACAATTAAGTAATTAATAATTAAAAACATTTAAAAGTTTTCATTTTGTTTGAAATATTGTTATTTGTTTTAATATAAATTTAAAAAGAGTAAAAACAGAAAATCAATTCATTTCTTTAAATTTATATTATGAAGCTTTGGAAATTATTATGTTAATCTGTAACATAAAAATAATGCAATTAGCAAACCAATTCATTTAACATTGATTGCAGAAAATGTATTGCCAACGTTCCAATGCCACAATAACCTTTATTTAGCTTTTACCTGCATTGATCTAATATAAATTGAAACAATTGTTGCTGTTTATCTCCTACAGATATCAGATGTCTAAGTAACTAACTGTCAATCTTAAAACATTAAACACTTATTCTTGTTCTAGAAATGTTTAAAAGGAAACTAAAACAATAAACATAAGGCAATGCTGAGATAAATGTTAAAGAAATGTACATTAATTTCCGTTTTATTACAACAGAAATCTATACAAGAAAATGGGTAAAATTAAAAAGAAATGAAAAGTGGAAATATTAAAAAAAGTAAAAGAACACAACCCCTTAACTTAAAAGCACATACATACATTCTATATGTTGAAGTCTTGAAAATAAAAGTTCAACATTGTTGTAAGTTTAAAATCAAACAAACAAATGTCCTGCCTGTTTCATCATTTGTATTCTATTTACTTGTCCCACCCTGCCTCTAGTTGCTTTCACTACTAATGCTGTTCATGTCTTTGCATTTGTTAGAAACTTAGGAATTTCCTTTTATTTTCTTTTATTTTACTTTGCTGCTTTTTTTCACTTTTCACAACTTTTTCTGTTTACAATTTTTTTGCGTTACATGTTCATTGAACATGTAAGAAAGTCAAGGAAATTACAATGACTATATCGACAGTTCAATTCCAAACCATGCTATGTCGACTTAGCATGTTTTTAATTTTTTGCGTTTTTGAATTTAGATTCTGTCAAATTTTGGTTGTGATTGGCTAGTTTTTTAGATATCGCCTGTAAACTTTAGCATATTTTCCTGCAAAACTCACTTTTTCGACTTAGCATGTTTTGGAATTGAGCTGTCGATATGTTAAAGGGAAAATACACAAGTTTCAATTAAAAAAAAAAACACATTCAAATTAAAAGCTTTGGCAGCTATTAAAAAAGGCCAAAGTTATACTAAATTACCTACCCCCTTATTCATAAAACTAACAACAGGTTTATAAGAGGTTTATAAAGCAAATTATGTATGTATGGCAGTAGTATTTAGATAAATTCGGCAAACTGTTATTCAATGAATAAATTTAAGTATAAAAGAGTTTTAGAAAATCCTCAAAAATAATTACAACTTAGGAATAAGCAAAAAGCTTAAAAACAAATCATTTCAAGTTCTATTTAAAGTCAAATTTAAATTTCAATCTTAGGTCAATTTTTTTCTTGAAATTTTAGCCTCATTTGTAGGTGTTTTTGACGTCAAATTTTAGCATCATTAAAAAGTCTTTTTAAAGTAAAATTCAAATTTAAATCGTAGGGTTTTTAAGTAAATTTTTGCCTCAATTGTAGGTCTTTGTGTTGACCAATTTTAGCTTCAATCGTGGGTCTTCATATAGACAAATTTTAGCTTTAATCAAAGGTCTTTTTATAGCAGAGTTTAAGCCTCAATTTAAGGTCAGCTTCAATCGTAGGTCTTTATGCTGACCAACTTTAGTTTTAATCGTAGGTCTTTATGTTGTCCAATTTATGCTTCAGTCATAAGTGATTTTAAAGTCAAATTTCAACTTCAATTCAAGGTCATTTTAAAATCAAACTGCATCATCAATCAAAGTTTTTTTAAGGTCAAATTTAAGCTTCAATCAAAGTTATTTTTTTTATAGTAAAAAAATAGTATAGTAAAAAATTCAATGTCATATTAAACTAAAATTTTTGGCTTCAATCGTAGTTGTTATTAAAGTAAAATTTCAGCTCTAGTCAAAGGTATTTTTAAGTAAAATTTGAGCTTCTTTTTAAAATTAGTTTTCAGTTTCAATTTAAGTTGCTTTTGATGCCAATTTTCAGCTTCAATCAAAGTTTCTTTTTGTAGTAAATTTCAGCTTCAATTTAAGGTAATATTAAACTAAAAGTTTAACTTTAATTGTAGGTATTTTTAGAGTCAAATTTCAGCATCGATAAAAAAGTCTCTTTAAAGTAAAATTTAAGCTTTTTTTTAGCTTCAGTCGTAGGTCCTTTTAAAATTAAATTTCAACTTTAATATAAGGTTCTTTTAAAGTCAAATTTAAGCTTCAATTAGAGGTCTGTTTATAGAAAATTTTCAGCTTCAAGCCAAATTTCAGCTTTTGTCAAAGTTATTTTTAAGGTCAAATTAAAGCTTCAAAGGTCTTTTTATAGCAAAGTGGCGGCTTCAATTAAAGGTCATATTAAACTAAAATTTTAGTTTCAAACACAGGGTTTACATTGTCCAACTTTAGCTTTGATTATAGCTCTTTATGTTGTCCAATTTATGCTTCAGTCAAATTTCAACTTCAATTCAAGATCATCTTAAAGTAAAATTTCATCATGAATCAAAGTTTTTGTTTTTAATGTCAAATTTAAGCTTCAATCAAAGGTCTGTTTTTATAGTAAAATTATAGCTTTAATTCAAGGTCATATTAAACTAAAATTTCAGCTTCAATCGTAGTTCTTTTTAAAGTAAAATTTCAGCTTCAGTCAAAGGTTTTTATTCGAAGTAAAATTTCAGCTTTTATCAAAGTTATTTTTAAGGTGAAATTAAAACTTTAAACAAAGGTTTTTTAATAGTAAAGTTTCAACTTCAATTTAAAATCATATCAAATTAAATTTTAGCTTCAATCGTTGAGCTTTTTAAGGCTAAATTTCAAAGCTTTAGTCATAGGTTTTTTAAGTAAAATTTAAACTTATTTTTAAAATCCAATTTTACCTTCAATTTAAGGTCCTTTTGATGTCAATCAAAGTTCTTCTTAAGGTCAAATTTAAACTTCAATCAAAGGTAGTTTTTATAGTAAAGTTTTAGTGTTAATTTAAGATCATATTAATCTAAAATTTCTGATTCAATTCTAGGTCTTTTTAGAGTGGAATTTCAGCTTCAATTTAAGTCCTTTAAAATTCAAATTTCTGATTCACATAAAATTTGAACTTATTTTTAAAATCAAATTGCAGCTTCAATTTAAGGTCCTTTTGATGTCAATCAAAGTTCTTCTTAAGATCAAATTTAAACTTCTATCAAAGATATTTTTTATAGTAAAGTTTTAGTGTTAATTTAAGATCATATTAATCTTAAATTTTTGCTTCAATTGTAGGTCTTTTTAGAGTGAATTTTCAGTTTCAATTTAAGTCCTTTAAAATTCAAATTTCTGAACGTACATGTTTTAACACTCCAATTTTAGCTTCAATTGAAGTCCTTTAAAATTCAAATTTCTGCTTTCATCGTAAACATATTTAAACTCCAATTACAGTTTCATTCTTAGCTCACTTTGAAAACAAATTTCTTTTAAATATTATCACGTTTGCCATCTAAGAAACTTATTCTATCCTCCACCACAACTTTCACTGAAGGGTATAATTTAATGACAAAGGTCAACATTTAAAGTCAAATACAGCAGCTAGAAACAAACAAACAACCAAGCAACAAAAAACACCTAAACAGACCGTAAATGTTAAACAAAATGTAAAAGTCAAAATAATAAAAATAACAGCAACAACAACAACAATGACAGCAATAATATAAAACAAAACAAACAAAAAAGAAAACAGAACCTTTATCTACATAAAAATGTCTATAAAAAATTAAAACAAGTCAAAAGCAACCAAAGCAATAGACTTGCGTATAAAAGCCCTTTAATAAATATAAAACACGCATTTAGGCCAAGACCTTTTTCTTTTTGATGTTGCTGTTGTTTTAAACAGTTTTTATTAAGAAAATAATAATAAAAATAATAATAAAATTCCTGTTTGTTGCATATTGTTTGCTTTTATTGTAGTGTTGTATTATTTTGCTTCCGCTTTTAATTCCTTTTCCGGTTTTTGATTAATTTGTTCACAGCAGCCGCCAAACAGTGTAGGCAATTCAAAACATCAATTAAAACAAATCTTTATCAAAGGTTTTTCTTTTTTTAAGGGAAAAATAAGCAGCATTTTTTTGTGTCTGATTTCTAAAATAAACATGTTTCGTTTTTATTTGTATTTTTTTTTCTTCTGTTCTGGTCACGCACTTTTTTTGTTAAACTTGTTTTAGTTTGTGTGTTAAAAAAGTTTGTTTTTCTTTGATGTTGTTGATTTTGCTTTTTTGCTGTGTATTTTCTCTGTTCACTGAACTGTAATCTTGCTTTACAAGAATTGTAATAGAAGGCTAAAACTGGTATTTTGAAAGGGTTTGAACATGAATTTTTATTAAACTAATTTGGTTTTTTACAGCATTTTATTGGCAGGCGGAATTGCGAATTAATTAAAACATGGCTAAAATTTAAATAGAGTAACATGAATAGCAAAGAGTAAAGCTAAAATAGGACTTTAAAATGATTAACGATTGAAGCTAACGAAGAAAATGTGTTATTAAAATTACCATGTTCAAAGTAAAAATATTTGCAAAAATAAATTTTTAAGGAAGATACAAATATATCTTAATTAGGAGTTTCAAAATAGCCCACACTTGAAAGGAGATTACATAAAGAGCCAGGTTTGAAGCTGAAATTTGACTAAATTAAAATAACATAAATTTAACAAATGATGATTAAATTTGACTAATTAAAGAATAGATTTGACTAAATGTTAGAAGCCATGTTTGAAGCTTAGTTTTCACTAAACAAAGATTCTGGATTGACAATTCTATTTGACTAAATAATGAGCCACGTTTGAAGTCTAAATTCGACTAAATAAAGACCCACAATGAATGCTTAAATTTGACTAAATAAAGACTGACTATTTTTGCTTAAATTCTATTACTAAATATGAACGATTCAAGCTAAAATTTTACTTTAGAAAGACCTCCAATTTAAACTAAAATTTGATTTGGAAAATACCTAACATTGAAGCTAAACTTTGACTTTAGAAAGGCCAACGATTGAATTTAGAATTTTACTTTAAAAATACCTACAATTGAAGGTAAAATTAAATTAGAGAAAGCCCTACGATTACAGCTCACATTTGAATTTAGAAAGGCCTACGATTGAAGATAAAGGTGAACTAAAGTGACCCCTACAATTGAAGCTAAAATTTGACTTTGACAATTGAATCAAAAATTTAACATTAAAAATGCCTGCAATTGAGGCTAAAATTTGACTTTGTAAGGACCTACAATTACAGCTAAAATTTAAGTTTAGAAAAGCCTAAAATTGGTGCTAAAATTTGACTTTAGAAACTTTTCTCTTGAAGTTTAAAATTAGCTTTAGAAAGACCTACAATTGAAGCTAAAATTTAATTTGGAAAATACCAAACATTGAAGCTAAACTTTGACTTTAGCAAATCCGACGATTATACCTAGAATTTTACTTTAAAAATACCTACAATTGAAGGTAAAATTAAACTAGAGAAAGTCCTACGATTACAGGTCACATTTGAATTTAGAAAGGCCTACGATTGAAGATAAAGGTGAACTAAAGTGACCCCTACAATTGAAGCTAAAATTTGACTTTGACAATTGAATCAAAAATTTAACATTAAAAATGCCTGCAATTGAGGCTAAAATTTGACTTTGTAAGGACCTACAATTACAGCTAAAATTTAAGTTTAGAAAAGCCTAAAATTGGTGCTAAAATTTGACTTTAGAAACCTTTCTCTTGAAGTTTAAAATTAGCTTTAGAAAGACCTACAATTGAAGCTAAAATTTAATTTGGAAAATACCAAACATTGAAGCTAAACTTTGACTTTAGAAAGGCCAACGATTGAATTTAGAATTTTACTTTAAAAATACCTACAATTGAAGGTAAAATTAAACTAGAGAAAGTCCTACGATTACAGGTCGCATTTGAATTTAGAAAGGCCTACGATTGAAGATAAAGTTGAACTAAAGTGACCCCTACAATTGAAGCAAAAATTTGTCTTTGGAAAGACCTACAATTCAATTTAATATTTGAGTGCAGAAAGTCCTAACATAAGTGCTAAAATTAAAGTTAAAAAAGATCTTCGGTTGAAGTTATAATATGATTTGAGAAAGATTGATTGAATCTAAAATTTTACTTTAAAAATACTTACGATTGAACCTAAAATAAAACTAGAGAAACCACTACGATTGAAGCTTAAATTTGAGTTTAGAAAGACTTCTATTTGTAGCTGAAATTTCATTTTAGAAACCCCTACGAGTGAAGTTAAAATTTTACTTAAGAACGATCGGCGATTAAACCTACGATTGAAGCTAAGATTGAACGACAAATGATTGGAACCTAAATTGAACAAAACATACCCCCACAATTGAAGCTAAAATTTGAGTTTGACAAGTGAGTCTAAATTTTGACATGAAAAATTCCTGCAATTGAGGCTAAAATTTGACTTTAGAAAGACCAACAATGAAAGCTAAAATTGAAGTTTAGAAAGGCCTAAAATTGATGCTAAAATTTGACTTTAGAAACCCCTGTAATTGAGACAAATTTTGACATTAAATGCCTGCAATTGCTAAAATTTGACTTTGGAAAGACCTACAATTGAAGCTAAAATTTGACTTTGAGAAGTGAGTCTAAATTTTGACATTAAAAAGGCCTGCAATTGCGGCTAAAATTTGACTTTAGAAACACTTGCAATTTATACTACAATTTGACTTTAGAAACATCTACAATTGAGGCTAAATTTTGACATTAAAAAGGCCTGCAATTAAATCTAACACTGAACATTAAAACTGCCTGCAATTGAGGCTAAAATTTCACTTTGGAAAGACCTACAATTACAGCTAAAATTTAAGTTTAGAAAAGCCTAAAATTGGTGCTAAAATTTGACTTTAGAAACTCTATTATTGAAGTTTAAAATTAGCTTTAAAAACACCTACAATTGAAGCTAAAATATGACTTAAGGAATATCAAAGTCTTAAGCTAGAATTTCCCTGCCTTTGTTTAATGCTAAAAAGTTGTTAGTTTCTCGCTTCATATTTTCTTATCTTTTAAGCCATTGACCTCTGTTTATATATTTTCATTTGCCAGCCATAAATATTGCCAACATTTAAATTCAATTTCATAATAAATGTTGAAAATTTGCATTAAAAACTTATTTGCGCGTCATTATATTGGTCATAAATCATAATTCAATTTAAATAATTGTTAACACGGTTTTTAAGTTTAATTATGTAACAATGTAGCAACAACAGCAGCTATATTTTGCTAACAAAACAATTTTGAAAAACAAAAAAACCTCTAACACAAGAGTGCACAGTGGTACACACCGTAGCTGACCATTAGCTAAACACCAGCACTAGCAAGTGGAAAAACTTTGATATATCACCACGGAATGACCAATCTATTTTATAGAGATCTATTGTGCTAACCCACTGTATAGCGAATTGTACTCTGTTCATAACTGCCATCATCATCAATTATTTAAATGAAATTTAGAAAGAAATATGCTGCTGCAAAATAAGTAAAAACAGAAAAGCAGAAAATAAAAATTATGCTGGACCATTTTATAATCATTTGCGTTAATGTTAGTGTGTAAGTGCTTGAATTTTTTTTTTGCAGGCATAATAATAAAGTCCGTGGAAATATTTCAACAACATCATCGTCATCATCATTATTCACTCACTAGCATCAGCAGAAACCTGCCAACCCAACCACCAACAAACAGACAGACACACACACAGAATAAAAAAAATCATTATCATCTATCTGTCTATCTGCAGTAAATCCTCATCCTCATCCTCAGCCAGTCATTATCATTAACGTTATCATTAGAATCACAGGCAAACATAACACAACATAACGAAATGTTGCTGCGGAACAAATAGATACAACAACAACAACAACAACATTTACTACAACAATACAAATTGTTTCATCATCTCGATTTATTCGTTCGTCCGTTAGTTCGTTCATTTATTTTGTTCATTGCCAGTAACACAGCAGGTTAAAATGCCACCATTACAGCTGCCATCTTTAGTGATTTGCTTTTACTTTTGCTGCACAGCAAACTGGAAATCATTGTAATGATGCTGGTGGTACAAATGATGGAGTAGCAGTTGCAGTCCTGATGAAGGTAATGCTGGCCATAATAATGATAACGATGATGTTGTGTGTGCTGCCGGTGATGGTAGTTGAAGGTTAATGTACAATAATTATTATCGAAATCGCCAGCACATCAAAATTTAATCACTTGAATGCTTTCTTGTTTTCGTTGTTCAAAATTCATGGCCGTTAATGAGTCCAAATTCTATTACAAATGTAAATGTGTTTGAATAAAATATTTAATATAAAAATTTTATAATGAGGTTATTAAAAAGCTGTCTTTAAGTTTAGGTTCACATGTACTGAAATCCTATTTAAACATTTTTTTGTAATATATTCATAATTTAATTTATTTTGTTAAATGCAAATGTCAGCTCATTAAAGTTTGTCAAAAAAAAAACAAACCGAAATATGTCGTTAAGGACAGTATGTGACATTTGTTTAGAACTATATATGTATTTGACAAGGACTTGGAACACTTTCATTTATTAGAGCAAAGAAAATATAAGGAACAATTTAACTAACTATAATTTAACATCTATTAATGCCGGTTTATTGCTTACTTTATCTAAAAGCAATTTAGTTTTAAATTTTTGATATTTCTTTAGTCAGGCTCGAGTTCATTAAATTTAATTTTCATTAAATTATTTTTACTAAAGGTAGGAATTGTTTTTACAACATGAAATCTCTATTAAAATTTATTGATAATTTTTCTTGGCTGAGCTGGCGATCGAACAATTCCTACCTTCAGTAAAAATAATTTAATGAAAATTAAATTTAATGAACTCGAGCCTGACTAAGGAAATATCAAAAATTTAAAAATTAATAGTTCGACTAAAAACAATAATTGTTCTTAGCAATTTAGTTTTCTTAATTTTTAATTTTAATTTTTTCTTACAGATGTGAAAATGTCATGACTTGTCCTATTCGTCCCATTGGCTCGGGTAATGAACATTGTCCTTATGACTGGCTGGCCGTTTATGATGGCAGAGATGAACATTCCCCATTAATTGGTAAATTCTGTGGCCTGGGAAAGTTTCCTTTCAGTATAATAGGTAAGTTGAGTGCAAAAATATCAATACACCTAATTCTGTTTTTACACGGTCTTTTTTTACACGGTTTTTTCGAAAATACACAAATTTTAAATTTTTTTTACACGATTTTATTCCATTTAACACGATTCAAAATCTTTTGGGCTTGAATATTTTTGGTTAAATTTTATTTTTGCGAAATATGTATTTTCATATCACAATTTTAGGGGAATTTCGTTTTTGGGCATACAATCAAATGAAATTGTCATACATTTTTTTAATATTGATTTTAAGCTTACTATGCATATCTTTTTTTTTCTCTAATAACTAACTTGTGTAAAAACACATTTTATATACATATGTATGTATGACCTTTAAGCTCTTGTGGCACTAAACCCCTTGTTGCACAATCCGCAGGATTTTCCTTTGTCGAAATGTATTTCCAATCTATTACATTTGACAGTCGTTGTATTTGAAAAACTCGATTCGCTTTGTACACTGGTAGATTGGACGGTTGACATCTGATCCAATTAAGAACAGTAGTGCTGTCTGACCAATAAGTAAGTGTTTTACTTTATGTGTCAATTTGACAGCTAAAACAGCAGCACCTAATTCTACATTTTTGTGATTTTTGAGATAAGGAACCAAACACCTATTTTTGATACGATCAATGTCCTGTCTTACACTTTTTTTCCTGGAAACAATTACCAAGAGGGTGCTGTAGCTTAATTGGTTAGCGCATTTGATCATTAAGCATGAGTTTGGTATTTGTACCCCGGGTTCGATTCCCAGCCGCTGTCACTCAAACAACATCAGTTTCTGATATTTATCACAGCGTCCTCCTTTGGTGGTATAGCATTTAAACGCCACCAAAGTAAAATATTTAAATAAAGGCTTTAATAATCAAGCTTTAACATTAATGCGTCTACTCACCACCAGAGGCGCTGTAATTCTGCACTATAAACACACATAATGCGCAATTGCAGAGTTGTGACATAAAAAGCATTCTTCTTTCACCATCTTTACTTCTTCAATATATCTCCTTTTCAAAGAAATAACGCAAGTATATAAAATTGCCTGAGTGTTACTTCTCTTAAAAAAAAAAAAAAAAGTAAAAGCAGAATTAGGTGTATTTTACAAATTTAGAAAATAAGTCATTGAGACTATATTAAGAACTGCGTTTAAGTCGTACGTTTATGGTTTGGCCAAATAAAAATCTTCAATTGCAACTCAATTTTGATGAAGTATATGTGTCTATAAACATCTATGAAAATAGTTATATTGTGATTGAGAAAAGCCATGATAAAAGTTAACATTTTTCCGAATAGTTTATTTATTTATTTAAGCCCATTTTTGTTTCTAAATAAAGTTTAATTTCGACTAAACCAAGGTCTATAATGGAAGCAAAATTTGGACGAAATATTTTTCTTTTCAATTTGCCATAAATTTTTATTAAGTTTAAAAATGTTAAAAATGTTTTACATATTAGACCCGCGAAGCCAGGCTTATCTACACGACAGCCGGTTCTACGCACCGGAATGACCCGAGCACACTTCGCCAAGGGCTGTCAACCCAGCAATTACTGCTGTTACAACAACAAGATGCAAAAATAAAAATATGATTTAAAAAATTTCGATTAAAAAAATAATACTCGCAAGAGGAAAAATTCTCATATAATAATTCAATTTTGATAATCAATGCTTAAAATTTAATTGCAGCAATAAGAAATGTGATTTTAAAAGTGATTTTCTTTTACAAATATTGGTTATATTAAATATATATTAGCAATTTATTAAAAATGTTAGGTAGTATAACGGCTAAGATGTGTTTCTCATAGTTGTTTTTGTAGCACTTCAATTAGGATCTTCCTTTAGTACCAAGTCTTGTGCTGTATGTATGGTCTGAAGATATCTGATGGTAACAAAATCCTGACTAAATATAAATCTACAATTGAAGGTTAATTTGAGCTAAGAATGAATAAGATGTTTTGTTTTACAAAATATTGATTTATAATACAAATTAAAATGAGCTGACGAAAGACCTATAATTGAAGCGAAATTTTGACAAACTAAAATTTATGATTGTTGATAATTATTGACTTGAAAATGTTTACGCTTAAAGCTAAATACTATTTAAGCAATGTTTTGCTATTGAAGCTAAAAATGGTTTTACGCAAAATGTATAATTGAAGCTAAAGACAAACCTAAGGTTGAAGCTAAAATAGAACAACATAAGCCCCTACAATTAAAGAAAACTATTGACTCCTTAAATATTAACGAATGACGCTAGCAATGATCTACAGCAGGAGTGCCCAAGCCCTATACTCTTGGTGCTCTTTGGTATTTGTAAAAACTCTTAGCTATAGGCTGTGTATTTTGTATACTCATTACAGCACTCAGCACTAGCAATACGAAATACACAAACAACTTTGCCTTATTTGTTTTTTTTTGTCGTACTTTCGTATTCTCTACTGGTAAATATTGGTGACTGCGATCGTCAATGTAGATTTTGTTTTTGTTTAACGTATGATACCGTTTAAAATAGTGTGTTGTTTCTTTGTATGTATTAGCTTTTACAACAAAAAATACTAAATAAAAATTAGTTTTTATTTAAATGTATTGGTGTTTGCTTTTTCATAAGCAACTTTTGGGCACTCCTGATCTACAGAAACACAAACTATTGGCCAGAAACTGCAATCAAATTATAGCTTTAATTAAAGGAAATATTCAAGCTATCAATAATGTAAAGAAATATCTGTGATTGAATAAAATATATGTACTTTATTAATAGCTACAACTAAAGGCAATAATGAAGCTATTGTAGTGATTTAATTACTGCTTGTTATATTTTAAAAATCACAAATCAAGATTTCGTTTTGTCTTACAATATTCTATTGTCAACTTTACATTCTTTTCTTTTAACAATTTTTGCTTTCAACATTAAAAATAAAAGGAGAAATGACAACAAAAACATACATACATTTATTACACATTATTGATCTACAAAAAAAAGTAGACACAGCAAGAAAAAGCAAAAACAAATTTTTAATAATACAAGTTTTATAAATAATAATAAAGAATACACACACATTGTAAACGTACGTAAATTTCGTTCTAACTCACAACACGTTAAAAAAGAAATATGATAATTCTCGTACTCTATTTCTCAAAAACGGTGAGTTAAATAGATGATATTTACGGAGTGATAGTGGACAGTGAAGATTACTGATGACGCCCTTGGCCGGGTAGAAAATGCATTCCCATTTGCCAATTGTTGCAGTACTTTACAATAGTATTCTTGATTATTCGAACTATTAGCCTAACCCCCAGGCCCACGATGTCGAACGATAACGTTCGCTTAGATAAGACTTAAGACACAAACTTGATTGTGGAATAAACAAACTTGATTGAGTAAAAAATAGATACGATAAGAAGTTTGTGTCTTAAGTCTTATCTAAGCGAACGTTATTGTTCGACATCGTGGGCCAGGGGGTTAATAAAAACTTTTCTCTTAAATTAAAATACTAGTTCATTCCCTTCTCTAATTAATAAATTAAAAATTGTTACTTAATATTATTTAAATAAATTAAAAAAAAAATAACTTGTAAATAATTTTATTCTATATTCTTCGACCTTTTTAATGATTTTTATTAAATAATTTTTATAATATTAAATTAACTCCTGAAGAAGATTTCCAAAGGAAATCGAAATATTGAATGAATTATATATAAGAATTAAAAAATCTTTTATAAAAAACAAAAAAGTGACCTCAAGCTTAAAAATTATTTAATAAAAAAAAAATAACTTGTGTAATATTTAATACGTTTCAAAAGTAATTGTAGACCACACTAAATATTAATGATCTCTAGAAATACCTACAATGGAGACTAAATTTGAACACAATAAAAATCTCGTTAGAAGCTTAAAATAAACCATTTATGTTAACAAAATGTTGACAATATAAATGTGTATGTATGTATGTGTCGACGATTAAAACTACATGTAACCAACCTATAATTGAAGATAACATTGTAATGCAAAAGCACTTACGATGGCAGCTTTAATTTAAGTACATAAATAACTACAATTGAATATAAAATTAAAGTACTTAAAGGCGATTGAAAATAAATTTGAACAATAGAAAGACCTGCAATTGAAGCTACAGAAAGACCTGTGAATGAAACCGTAATTGGACAATATAACAAACTACAATTAAAGCTAACATTAGAATACATAAAGACACATCAAATGAAGCTAAATATGATTAACAGAGATACCTGTGCTTGAAGCTAAAATTAAGCTACGTAAAGACCTACAATTGAAGCCTGAATTAAACTAGAAGAAAATCTATGATTGAACTAAAGAAAATCTTACAATTGCAGGCAAAATTTAACTAGAGAAAGACTAAAGCTGAACTAGATAAAGTCCTACGATTGAAACTAAAACTGAACTGGAGAAAGACTTGTGACTGAAGCTAAAATTGCAATAGATAAAGACCAGCGATTGAAGCCAACATTGAACTAGAGAAAGACTGAAGCTTAAATTGAACTAGTGAAAGACCTACAATTAAACTAGAGAATCACCTTAAATTGAACTAGAGACAGACTATGATTGACGAAAAAATTCAACTAGCGAAGGACCTAAGTTTGATGCTAAAATTAAACCAAAGAATGACCTGATATTGAACAAGAGAAAGACCTACGATTAAAGTCAACATTTAATTACAGAAGGTCCTAAGATTGAAGCTAAAATTGAAAGACTTACGATTGCATCTATTTAGGACTAAATAATCTACTCTGATTGTAACAAAAATCTGACTAATTTAATTATCTCAATTTCTTTTTTTTTTTGTTGCAAAAATTCTTCCCCCAAAACAAATTGCATAATAATTTATATGCATTCTCCATAAAATAAAAACAAAAAATATATAGGTTTTAAAAAAATAGACTGGCATAAAACGGAAAAGAGAGCTGTACATATAAATTTTATATAAATGGTGTAGCACCCGCATACAAATGGCCATTTGGATGACCTAAATGGCTCCAATAACATGAAATGTTAATTTTGTAAATACATACGCCAAATAGCTGTGTGCACACGAATGTAAAACGTTGATGCTCAATGGCTGTGTGAATGTGTGTCTGTGTATCTGTGTGTGTTTATGTAGCAGTATTATTTTGTAAGTGTATGCATGAGTATGAACGGTTTTGTTGGCTGGATAGTTGTAAGTGTAAATGCAGTTGGTAGATTAAATTAAAATGAACCAGCAAACAGTTTTGTGTAAAATTGTAAATTGTTACAGGTCATGTGGAGTTTCTAAAATGGATATATTTTATTTAACTTATGAATATCAACTATAAGCACTTGCGAAATGAGACTGTAGAATATAGAAAAATCTAGAAAAGTAAATTCAGTTTGTTGTAGTTATTCATTTCATTTAGTTTGTTTCATTACATTATGTTTACTGGGTTCTTTGAAGCCACCCTTTTCCGAGTTTATAAAATCCCAATATGTCATCTAAAGGATATTGAATGCTAATGTAATTAATATTTATTAAATGTTTATATAACCAGCATTACAAAACAACACAACTGCACAGGGACACAGACACAAATACTGACGTCTGGCTGCAAACTGTTACAATAAAGTGATAAATTTGCAAACTTTTAATCTAAATAAAGTTATAATATACAATCTACAATGTTTATTTGTAAAACTATATTTATATGTTCTATAATTTGCAGTTCTATTTATATATTCAGCTCATTTCCATTTTTTTTTTTACTTGTGTGTTTTTGTTACAGGTACTTCACAATACATGTATGTTGAATTTGTTACATCACCGGCCGGACCTTTATTAAATACCGGCTTTCATTTTAATGTTGGCAATTGGCCAGGACATGTGGAAACAGCTGGCATTAAACATGGCATTTGTGATTGGTTGCTTAGTTCCGATTCTCTAAAGGACAGCAGTGCGAGTGAGGGTATATTTTTGAGTATCGCCCATTGGTATCCACCCACCACTTCGTGCAGTTATCATATCAAAGGACGTACTGGTGAAATAGTGCGTTTGTATTTTCCCAGGTAGGTTGATTGGAAAACGATTGTAGTGAATGTTATTAGAATACGAATTTTAAAAATAATTCAAACATATTTAGTATAATTAACATTTACTTGATATTTAATTCAATTAAAATTAAATAACACTCATACGCCAGATTGGAAATCATTGAGCGAATGTTATTTCTATAGAAAATCTAATGCTTTCGTACTGCAAACTCATATTATCATAAGCTTTTAATGTCAGCTATAGAACTATATACTAGCATAAAATATTACTTTGAAATCCTATATATGTATATATATTATGTCCTGTGGTTCCTAGTAGGAACAAAGAGCCTATGCAAGCATATAATTTCCTCTAGCAACCCAATTTCATTGAGAAATTCTGTACTAAATCAATATTTTCTAATATATAACAGTCTTAGCATAAAATTTTCTAATGAAACCATATGCTAGCATACGAAAAATCTTTTATTATCAAAAGCATAGAAATAAAATGCTATCTCTTCCTTAAAGAACTCTATGTTAGCTAGCATATGTCTTTCTATAGAAACCTCAAGTTGTCATAATCATTGAATGACTGCAGTGATATTCTACAGCAATCTGATGCTGATCAATAATTTTCCAAAGAAATCACTGCTAGCATAAGGTACTTCAAAGAAATTCTATGCTAGCATATGAATTCTTACAGAAACTCCATGGTATCCTAAGCATTGAAGACTAGCACAGAGTTTATATAGCAATCAAATGCTATATCCACATTTTTTCATAGAAATTAGTGCTAGCATAAGATAATTCATATAAATTCTGTGCTAGCATATGGTTTCTTATATAAACTTCATGGTATTTTAAGCATTGTAGGCTAGCATAGGGTTTATATGGAAATCTCTAGCATTAGATTAAATAATTTTCTATAAAAATCACTGCTAGCATAATATATTTCATAGAAATCCTATGCTAGCATATGATTTCTTAAAAAAAACTCTATTATATAAGCAGCATTCAATGGCAGAATTGATTTTCGATAGAAATTCAATGCAAGATCTAGATTTTGCTAAAGAAATCATTAAAAGTCAAAGTATATTTCATAGAAATCCTATGTTAGCATATGATTTCTTGCAAAAACACAATGGTATCCTAGGCATTGAATATCAGCATTTAGTTTATTTAAAAATTAAATTATATATCAAGAATTTTCCTTAAAAATTATAGCTAACATAAGATATATCATAGAAATCCTATGCTATCATATAATTTTCAATAGAAACCCTAAGTGATCATAAGCATTGAATGGCAGAATTGATTTTCTATAGCAATCCAATGCTAGATTAAGACTTATCCATAGAAATCCGAGCTAGCATAAGATATTCCATAGAAGTCCTATGCTAGCATATAATCTCCTTCAGAAACATAATGGTATTTTAGGCATTGAATGTCAGCACTTAGTTTCTTTAGAAATTGAATTATATATTAAGACTTATTCATAGAAATCAGTGCTAGCATAAGATATTCCATAGAAGTCCTATGCTAGCATATAATCTCCTTCAGAAACATAATGGTATTTTAGGCATTGAATGTCAGCACTTAGTTTATTTGGAAATTGAATTATATATTAAGACTTATTCATAGAAATCAGCGCTAGCATAAGATATTCCATAGAAATCCTATGCTAGCATATGATTTCCTGCATAAACACAATGGTATCTTAGGCATTGAATGTCAGCACTTAATTTCTTTAGACTTATTCATAGAAATCAGTGCTAGCATAAGATATTCCATAGAAATTCTATGCTAGCATATGATTGTCTATAGAAACCTATGCTTTTGATAAGCACTGAATGCTAGGTACGATTTTCTATAAGAGTTCAATGCTAGATAATTAAATTTTTATAGAAAACAATTCCAGAATTGAATTTAAATATCAAGACTTGTAATAACTAACATTGGGTTTTTTTTTACGAAATATTGTAATTTCTATGAAAAATCTTGGGCATTCATTCATTCTTAAGGAAATCTTGCTCTCCATAAACAATCTTAAGCCTAAGATATTTTTTATATTTAGCTTTTAAAATTTTATTCAATATCTGTTCCGCCTTAGCGTATACTTGTTATTATATCAGCCATAAAAATTAAATATCACTCATACGTCATAACTACAACTGACTTTAAATAAATTAAATATATACGTATGTAACTACCACAGCTATGTCAATAACTTTTGAAAGAAAGCATTTATTTCTGACTTTGTTTGTTGACCAACCCTCCCCCTCGGGCACACATGCTATTAATTGAAATATTACGTATGAGGCAGAGAAAACCCATTGCTGATATCTCTATAAGCGACAGTTAAAAATCGCATTACGGCCACCTTTTAAACTTTTCACTCCACGCTGAAATTCAATTAATACCTGGAACAATTGTTAACAATTGTATTTGTCAGAAATTAAAAATCACTTGTAACAATAAAATATACAAAAAAAATAAAAAAAAAGTGGCAGAAAACACTCACTCACAGCCACAACCAGCTGCTGCTGATGCCAGCAAATGGAACAAATGAAAAGAAAACGTACTCCTGCAGAAACAAAATAAAAGCTTTAAAAAACATATATGTACACAAAAAATATTACGTTAAATATCCCACAGTTTTATCCAACAAAAAAAAGAAAGAAAAATAACAAACGCCAGCAAGCAAACAAACAAACTTTTTGTTTTTAACCGGCAACAATGTTGACAGTGTCTAGACAATTTGTACGTAAGAATTTTCATACACATGCATATAAATTCCGTATTGCTTGTCTGGCTGTGTGTGTGTGTGTGTGTATGACATTAAAAGCTCTCCATCTCTTTCTCTCTCTTAGCATATTTATGGCCTGGTCCATTGTTCATATGGCCAGTTAAGCAGCCACAACACACTCCCACGCTATTGTACTTTTAAAATACACCCGCATAAATATGCAAAAAAATAAAAACAATATATTTTGTTTTTGTTTCCTGTTTTTGCCAATTTTTGAAAACAAAATGAAATAAATATAAACAACAGCACAGCCATCATGGGCAAGAGTTGTGAAAAACACTATTACAAGAGTAATAACAGCGCAAGTAGAAAACAATGGCAGTCACATACGCCTGAAAGTATGCATGGATTTACTTTTGAAGTTCTTGCTTGCGTGTTTATATAAATGCTTAAAGAATTGCTGTTCATGACCACCAAATTCATAGTTTAAGACCGGTATTAAAAACGATCATAGGTGGTCATAAGAGAATTTAAGTTTAAGTTTTTGGTTATTTTCTAATTAAAGCGTAGGTATTTTTTAAGTTCAATTTTATGGTGTTTTCTTTTCTGAAATAAAATGTTACACCTTTATTATGTACATTTTTA
The DNA here is from genome assembly GCA_916048285.2 of Bellardia pandia. Taxonomy (NCBI): domain Eukaryota; kingdom Metazoa; phylum Arthropoda; class Insecta; order Diptera; family Calliphoridae; genus Bellardia; species Bellardia pandia. The sequence goes on along the minus strand of OU696533.1, from coordinate 95,103,044 downwards.
TAATGTTTACCCCACATTTTAAAGATGTCGCATTTTTAATGGTCAGAATAGAACATAAAATCACAACAGTGTAACGCATTTTTTTCATGTACAGCTGTTTTTGTTTTTTTGTTAAAAAAGAAGAAGCAGATAGCTCCCTGGTAAGATCGCTTGAAATAAGACAATGAATATTTACCAAAAAGACCAATGGCACCTTCCCGACTAATACGCAAATTCTTCTTAAACTATAAAAATTATATATATAAACATACCTTACATATATAAGAAGTAGGAGATATTGACATACATCAACTTCAGAGTATTCATTAATTACGTTCTTTACAAAGCCTTTCACTCGCGGTTGTGGATTTCTTTCCATAATCATATAAAATATTCCATCATCATTAGATGATGAAGATAAATCCAACAAGTCATCCAAAATTTTTTCAGCACATAAAAAAGTAGTAATATTTTCCATTTTGTATATATTTTTTTTTGTTTCTTAACACAAATACACATTCATAAACAAAACAAATGTCAGCTGTTTTATCGTGCTATTCTCCCCCTCTAAAAATACAGAGTGTGAAAGGTGCGACATTTTTTAAATTTATAGTGTTACATTTATAGAAAAGAACACACTACACTTCAGCAGTGTTGACATTTTTTCAGAAAAGAACACAAAAAAATTAAAAAAGGTGCGAAATGGGAAAAACGTGTAACATTTTTGCCAGAAAAGAAAACGCCATTAGCTTCAATTGTAGGTCTTTACCTAGTTCAATTTTAGCATCAAATGTAAGTATTTTTCTTGTTTCTTTTAGTTCATTTTTAGTTTCACGCAAAAGCCTTTATCTAGTTCAACTTTAGTTTCAATAGTAAATCTTTCTCTAGTTCAACTTTAAATTCCAAAATCGCTGCTCTTTCTGTAGTTCAATTCTAGCTTCAATCATAGATCTTTCACTAGTTAAATTTTTAGTTTCAATTGCAAGTCTATCTAAAGTGCAATTTTAAGTTCAATCGCTGGTCTTTCTCTAGTTCAATTTTAGCTTCAATTGTAAGTCTTTCTCCCCTTTAAGTGTATCTTCAATCGCAAGTCTATCTCTAGTTTAATTTTAGTTTCAACTATAAATCTTCCTCTAGTTAAATTTTTAAATTCAACTGCAAGTCTTTCTCTCGTTTAATCTAGTTCAACTTTAGCTTCAATCGCTTGTTAATTCAATTCTGGTTTCAATCGTTGGTCATTCTCTGGTTAAATGTTAGCTTCAATCGTAGCTTATTGCCTAGTTCAATTTAAGATTTTATAGCAAATTTTTCTCAAGTTTAATTCCGGCATCAATTGCTTGTATTTCTGTAATTCAATTTTAGCTTCAATCGTAGGACTTTTGCTAGTTCAACTTTAGCTTCCATCGCTGATCTTTCTTTAGTTCAAGTCTAGCTTCTATCGCAAGTCTATTTCTGGTTCAATCTGAAATTTAATCGTGATTCAATTTAAGCTTTAATGGTAGCTCTTTATGTTGTCTAACTTTAGCTTCAATCTTTAATCTTCCTTGTACCTTAAGGTTCTTAAGAAATCCTTGGTCATTTTAGATTACAGAATGTGGTCTTAGGAAATCTTGCGTGAGGTCTAGTTAAAGTGTTACAAAATCTTTTTCGAATGTAGTTTCTGTTCCTTATGGAAGTAGTTCACACAACTAGTGTCATTTCTTATAAATTTATTTTTATGTTTCCTTCATCTTTGTAATTTCTTCCATAAAATAGGAAATAATAATAACAAGAAGCGAAAACAATAATAAAAAACAAACTACCAACAATCATATAGTTTATGATGACTAGCAGTAATACAGGGTGTTTAAATTGAAACTGTTAAATGTGTTTTTTTTACGGATTTTAAGGATTTTTTGCAAGATTTTTTAAAGCATATTTTGTAATTATTGAATGAAGCTGACAAGGGCCTGTCATAGGATATCTAAATTTGTTTTGTTTTTTTTTTTTTTTTTTTTGAATTTAAGGGAAAATATTCCAATACTTGTCTTTTTAAAATAAAATCTTTATTTTCGATATTTGGCTACTGTCTTGTCTACCATTTTTCTGCTGAAGATGGTACACAAGAAAGTAGAGAAATATCGATATTAAAAACTTTATTTAAAAATTAAAAAACTTAAGGGGAAATTTTTATGAAAAACTAAAAAAAAACAGAGATTTTTATTCAATTATTATTATTATAAATAATCAGTACAAACAATGGAAAGTTTCTAAAGAAGATTTTGCGTTAAGAGAATTATATATGACCCGGCCAATGAAAAGGTGGCTTATGACTCAAAAGAAATTTTTCCCACTTTTTTTTGGTTTCGATAGTTTTTGAGACGCTCTTTCATGTGGTGAAAACTAGAAAGTTTTAACTTGCTTAGAAGTGCACTGAAAATGTAGAGAAAGAAGAGCACAAATGAAAGAAAAACAGAATTTTATTGAAAATACAGAATTAAGATAATAAATGGAAAATTTAAAAATAGGATTGGACGCTGCAAAAATGCATCGCTCTTTATATACGAACTTATCTCATTTATGAGAAAACTGACTAAGAAACTGACGAAATGCATTGTTTATCTTTAACAGCTGCCTCTCGCAATTTCTTTTTTGAGTCATAAGCCACCTTTTCATGGGCCGGGTCACATATAGTAAAGCAAAAGACTAGACATGTGCTGAACTATCAAACTGAGCTTTGCTGGTTACATTTCCGCCAAAGACTCCAAGTGTGTTTGGAGACAATGGCCCATAATCATAGTTATAGAAAAATCATACTTTAAGTAAAAGTAGACTTTTAAACAACAAAAACATATAAATTTTGTTCTGAATTTAAAACAAAAGTATGCTTTTGCTTAAAGTATGCTTTTTCTATGACTATGATTATGGGCCAATATTTGTGTCTAAGGAAATTCGCTAGACCCTGTATAATTACTGTCACAACTACTCGGCATCCCTACCCTAGTTATTAATGTACGTGTTTATTGGTTTATGTATATGGAAGTTTATAAAGGGTGTCCCAACTAGAACGCAATTTTTCAATTGGGCGCCATTCAAAGTGTCATTGTTTGACATTTGAACAATTGTTATTGTTTGCTAGTAGAAGGTACGAGGTTCGTAAAAATGGAGTGCTACACGAATGAACAACGCATTCTCATTGTGAAATTGTTTTACCAAAATGGTGAACGTTTTGCGGCTACAGTTCGCAAATTGCGATCAATTTGGGGTCACAATAATGCTCCAAAAAAGTCAACTGTAAAGAGATTAATGGATAAACTTGGTCTGTTAGTGATGTAAAGACGCCTTCGAGCAGGTCGATCGACCGAAAATGTCGCAGCTGTACGTGATGATGTCGCTCAAACTCTATCCACCTCAATTTGACACCGAGCTCAGCAAATTGGTGTCTCCAAATCCACTCTGCAGCGAATTTTGACAAAAGATTTGCATCTTCATGCATACAAAGTTCAATTGAATCAGTAACTGAAGCCAGCTGATCATGGACAGCGAAGGGAGTTTGTTAATTCGGTATTGGAGAGACAACATGGAAATGCTGATTTTGCAGATAAAATCATCTTTAGTGACGAAGCCCATTTCCATCTTGATGGCTTCGCAAATAGGCAGAATTGTCGCATTTGGGGTGAGGAAAATCCTCGAGATATTCACGAGAAGCAAATGCATCCTCAACGTGTCACTGTGTGGTGTGCTTTTTGGGCTGGATAAATCATTGGACCTTTTTTTATGAAAATGAGGCAAGTCAAACGCAAACCGTCAATGGTGTTCGGTATCGTGAAATGATAACCAGTTTTTTCTTGCCTAGAATTAAAAAAATGAATGTGGCACCACATGTCATACAGCCAGATAAACAATTCAATTGCTGCATCAGTCATTTAAAAATTGCGTTCTAGTTGGGACACCCTTTATATATATGTAAGTGTATGTCTTGAGTTAAATACAACCGGAAGTTTTTACTCATCAGTTGTTGTACATATATACGTAATAATATTTGTTGTGAAATTTTCTGTCTGTTTAACATCACAATGTGTTTTTCAGTTTTCTGTTTTCTGTTAACTGTTTTGTTTTATATTGCTGTTGCAAAAGTTTTACTACAACAGCATCTTCAAAAATGTTTACAACGAAATGTTGTTGTTCATTTCGTGCTATTGTTGTTGCCACTTTAAGTGTATATACAATAAATATAATATAAAATGACATATTACAAACACATTTTCAGTTTCAAGTGTACAGGATAAAATATTTACACAAACTCAACAATATACTCACTTATATATATGTAATAATACATACAAAATAACAGACGACTCGGCATTTTAACCCAAGTGACAGGTTAAATTAAAACGTCACATAAATCTTTACTAGAATTTTCATTAAAATATTTAAGTGGCGCAAAACTGGAAACGCAAGAAAATAAATGTTAAAATGTACACACACACACACACACACACACACACACAACTATAATAATAGCAGCGAAATGCTATACATTTTCACACAACACACACTCTAACAAAAACTAAATGTTGTTCACTATTCACTATTCTGCGTGTTTTTCCCAGAATTTCTATTTGCAAAGAGCAAAGAGAAACCTCAGTAATACCCTCCTCCCCAATCCGCTGCGTGGTATTGTGAGTATTTAAGGGCGGGCTGGGGCAGCAAAACTTAACAGCCACAAAAATATGTTACACTTGAAGTAAGATGTGCAATGTTCTGGCATGTCAAAGTTAATGTTTAAGTAGGAAAACTTAAAAAACGCCAAAATAAAAAAACGAAACCATCGTTTTGCTTATAATATTATTTTCATTTATTTTATTATTCTGCTGTGGGTTTTTTTTACAAGAATTTCAAGTTTAGCTTAAAAGTAAAAAAAAAGTAAAACAATTAAAAGAAAATTCAGGAGTAACTGAAAATGTGTAATTACTTAAATTGCGGTAGAGTAAAAGCATGGCAGATAACTTCTCTACAAATAAAGTAAAAAAGCTAAATTGAAACTAAACTTAGGAACATAAAGTCATAGAGATTAAAACTAAAATTTAATAATAGCAAGACCTAGAATTGAAGCTAAAATTAAACTACAGAATCATCCACGCTTCAAGATAAAATTGTAACATAAAACCACAAACGATTGAAGCCAAAAATTTTAATTTATAGAGAGACTAAATAAGACATAAGATAAATAAGAAAGATTTAAGAATTTAACTATAAAAAAACTACGATTAAATCTAAAAATTAGCTGGAGAAAAAGCTCTAACTTAGACTTAAATTGAACTGGAGCAGGACCAATGATTGCAACTAAAATTCAACTGAAGAAAGGCCAGAGACTGAAGTTAAAAACGCACCAGATAAAGACCTACGATTGAAGCTAAAATTGAACTAGGAAAAGATCTACAATTGCAACTAAAATTCAACTGAAGAAAGGCCAAAGATTGAAGTGAAAAACGCATTAGAGCAAGACCTACGATTGAAGCTGAAATTTAAAAACCTAAGATTGAAGCTAAAATTTAACTGGAGAAAGAGCAGAGATTATAGCTAAAATTGAATCTAAAAATTAACTAGGGAAAGATCTACAATTGCAACTAAAATTCAACTGAACAAAGGCCAGAGATTGAAGTTAAAAACGCACCAGAGAAAGACATACGATTGAAGCTGAAATTGAACTTGGCAAATATCTACAATTGCAACAAAAATTCAACTGAAGAAAGGCCAGAGGTTGCAGTTAAAATTTAATCTAAAATTTAACTAGGGAAAGATCTACAATTGCAACTAAAATTCAACTGGAGCAAGGCCAGAGATTGAAGTTAAAAACGCACCAGAGAAAGAAATACGATTGAAGCTAAAATTGAACTTGGCAAATATCTACAATTGCAACAAAAATTCAACTGGAAAAAGGCCAAAGATTGAAGTTAAAAACGCACCAGAGAAAGACATACGATTGAAGCTAAAATTGAACTTGGCAAATATCTACAATTGCAACAAAAATGCAACTGAAGAAAGGCCAGAGATTGCAGTTAAAATTTAATCTAAAATTTAACTAGGGAAAGATCTACAATTGCAACTAAAATTCAACTGGAAAAAGGCCAAAGATTGAAGTTAAAAACGCACTAGAAAAAGACCTACGATTGAAGCTAAAATTAAACTAGGAAAAGATCTACAATTGCAACTAAAATTCAACTGAAGAAAGGCCAGAGATTGCAGTTAAAATTTAATCTAAAATTTAACTAGGGAAAGATCTACAATTGCAACTAAAATTCAACTGGAGAAAGGCCAAAGATTGAAGTTAAAAACGCATCAGAGAAAGACATACGATTGAAGCTAAAATTGAACTTGGCAAATATCTACAATTGCAACAAAAATTCAACTGAAGAAAGGCCAGAGATTGCAGTTAAAATTTAATCTAAAATTTAACTAGGGAAAGATCTACAATTGCAACTAAAATTCAACTGGAGAAAGGCCAGAGATTGAAGTTAAAAACGCACTAGAAAAAGACCTACGATTGAAGCTAAAATTAAACTAGGAAAAGATCTACAATTGCAACAAAAATTCAACTGAAGAAAGGCCAGAGATTGAAGTTAAAAACGCACCAGAGAAAGACCTACGATTGAAGCTAAAATTGAACTTGGCAAATATCTACAATTGCAACAAAAATTCAACTGAAGAAAGGCCAGAGATTGCAGTTAAAATTTAATCTAAAATTTAACTAGGGAAAGATCTACAATTGCAACTAAAATTCAACTGGAGAAAGGCCAGAGATTGAAGTTAAAAACGCACTAGAAAAAGACCTACGATTGAAGCTAAAATTAAACTAGGAAAAGATCTACAATTGCAACAAAAATTCAACTGAAGAAAGGCCAGAGATTGAAGTTAAAAACGCACCAGAGAAAGACCTACGATTGAAGCTAAAATTGAACTTGGCAAAGATCTACAATTGCAACTAAAATTTAACAGCAAAAATCTTACAGATTGAAGCTGAAATTTTACTTAATTTAATTTAACTAGAGAAAATCCACAGATTATTGTTAAATATTAAACAGAGCAGGACCTACGATTGAAGCTAAAATTGAACTAGCAAAAGATCTACAATTGCAACTAAAATGTAACAGCAAAAAGTCCAGAGATTGAAGTTGAAATTTTACTTAATTTAATTTAACTAGAGAAAGTACAATCATCTGTATTGTTAAAAATTCAACAGAGCAAGACCAACGATTGAAGTTAAAATTTAACTGGAGATAGACCCATGAACTAAACTAAAAATTGAACTCGAGACAAGAATGAGATTGAAGATAAACTTTAACTAGAGAAAGACCTTGGATTGTATCCAAAACTTAACTGGAGAAAGACCTATGACTGAAGCTGAAATTGAACTAGAGAAAAACCTGAGATTGAAATTACAATTGAACTAGAGAAAATTCTGTTATTGTAGCTAAATATAAATTAAAGAAAGAAGCTAAATTTGAACTAGAGAAAGACCTACAATTGAAACCAGAATTGAACTAAAGAAAGACTTGCAATTGAAGCTAAAATTGAACTTTAGATAGACTTCCGATTAAAGCTAAAAATTTAACTAGTCGAAGATCTATGATTCAAACTAAAATTGAGCTAGAGATAGACTTGCGATTAAAGCTAGAATTGAGCAAGAAAAATATCAACGATTGAAGCTAAAATTGAACTAGAGAAAAACCTTGAACGAGAGAAATACAAACAATTGAAGCTGAAATTTAACTAGAGAAAGATCTGCTAGAAAATCTAAAATTCAGTTAGGCAAGGAACTACGAGTAAAGCTAAAATTTAACTAGAGAAGAACCTACGATTGAAACCAAACTTGAACTAGAGCGATTGAAGATAAGCTTAAATTACAGAAAGGCTTAAAATTTAAGTTAAAATTACACTACAAAAAGGCCTGAGATTGAAGTAAAAAGTAACGCAGACAAAGATCTTCCATGGAAACTAAAATTGAAGTAGAGGAAGACCTGAAATTGAAATTAAAAGTGCATAAACATAAAGTTTGCCAAAGAGCGCAGATATTAAACAGTAAATGACTAGAAAATTGTAATCTGGGCAGACGAATACAAATTTAAACGTTTTCAATCCCAAGGTAAACAATATTACTAGCTCCGAATAGCTCTGACAATTCAAAGAATATTGGTAAGGTAACAAAATACTGAAGTACAGTGGGAGGAACGAAATGATATAGGTTTGTTTAATATGGTGCCACGTCGGATGACTGCAAATAATTGAAGAAATAATGTGGAAAGAAGACAATATGCGTATTTTGCAAACTTATCTTCTCCCTTTGGTAGATAAGATCGTCAATCATATAGCTGCAGTTACAATTCGACTAGATGGTGACCCAACGCACACTGCCAAAGCCGTAAAAGAATGGCTTAGCTAGCAAAATTTTCTTTTAATGCAATGGCAAGCAAAAAATTCCGACCTCAATGCGATTGAGATATTTGGTCAATCGTTAAGAGACCTACAAGGTGGCGCAAAAGTAATCCTCCTATCAGAAAATGCTATAAATTTTTGCGATGTCCCTAATGTCAGTTCTGTTTTGACATTTGTGTAGTAAACACATGCGAAATACACCTTAATAAACAATGTTACGCTATACTGCTCCAAAACGCGGAATATTGCTGACAGAACTGGCATTAGGAGCCTCGCAAAATTTATAGCATTTTCTGATAGGAGGATTACTTTTGCGCCACCTTGTACAATACAAGTACATAATAAGCTCTGACATGACTATTTTAGATATGTTCAGCGACTGCTATAGAAATAATATCACATAATAATAGTACCAATTTTCCTTTTATAAAATCACAAAATTTATTTTCTATTTTATTTTGAATGTACATATCGTCACCTAAAATGCCCAAAGACGTAACCCTCATTATCATAATTTTACAGAAGAAGCAAAAAACGTTGTAAAATGAAAACTGTTTAATTGAAAATCGCGATTTCTTCACATCTTGTCTTAAGATAGACGCACATATCGCGATCTTCAAATAAACAGTTTTCATTTTATAACGTTTTTTGCTTCTTCTGTAAAATTATGATAATGAGGGTTACGTCTTTGGGCATTTTAGGTGACGATATAAAAGTAGATACTTTTATTTTAATTCAACCAAACAAATTCAATCTAATAATTTCTTTTGTTTGATTTAAAAACAAAAAAAAAAAGAAAACACATACAAAAATTCTCTGATTTAATAACTTTTCCTCAAACAGATTTACATGCCCACATATGCAGAATATCTCTTGAAAATATAGAATTTAATAAAATTAATAAGAAAACTTTTTCAATTACTTTTGCACAAAAATCATAATAATAAAAATAAAGTAAAATAAAAACGGAAAACTCTGCAGAATATAAAACCAGAAAAAAACACACACACACAAAAAAAAATTCAGCCTCAAAAGTAATAATGGCTGAGTTAAACCGACTCAAAAGCACAAAACCAAAAAAGACACAGGCAATAAGGACTGCTATATTAACAGGAATATGTGGCAATGTCTGTCGAAATGCTGAGTGCAATAGGATTTGTGTCATATAAATGCCATATAAAACTTTTCAGACCTTTAGGTAATATAGAGAGCCAAGACATACATACGAGTACATATACATATGTATGTATGTATATATTTACAAATATACCCATCATTCGTATACATTTTACATATACACATACATATTTCCTTTTAATAAAAGCTGACTGACTAAAATTATTTTCAGCCTTGTTATGTTATTTTCTTTTTTCTTTTTGATATTCAGCTTTATTTTTACGTTTGTGTATATGTATGTGCCATTTTGTACAGGTTTGTTAAAATATTGCCATAGAATAAGGAAACAGAATGTAATAATCACAAAATTGTATACAATTACATTAGGTTTCTGTAATAAAATATGACAAAATATTTTATTACACAGTCTAACTGGTGGGTGTATGTATGTTATACTTTATCTGTCACTATATAGGTTCTTGTATTCATATGTATTTGTCTACAAGACTTTTCTACAGAACTTCATAAGACGTCATCATTCCACACCTTTGAACTGTAATACGAACTTGTATGACATTTACTTTTCATGCCATTTTGGAAAGCAATCACAGAGTTGTTCGAATAAGTCAACATGCTACAATATGTTCGAGAAAACTTTTTAAAGTCTTTCGGTAATTTCAACAACAATCGTAAGTCTAACTCTAGTTCAATTTCACTGGCTTCAATTGCAAGTCTTGCTATAGTTCAATTTCAGCTTGAATTGTAAGTGTTTCTCTAGCTCAAGTTTAGTTTCAATTGTTGGTCTTACTCTATTTTAATTTTAGCTTCCATCGTAGGTCTGTCTAGAATTCAATTTCATTTTAACTCCCTGGCCCACGATGTCGAACGATAACGTTCGCTTAGATAAGACTTAGGACACAAATTTGATTGTGGAGTAAACAAACTTGATTGAGTAAAAAATAGATACGATAAAAAGTTTGTGTCTTAAGTCTTATCTAAGCGAACGTTATAGTTCGACATCGTGGGCCAGGGGGTTAGTCTGTGGACTTTATCTATTTACATTTTAGCTACAATTGTTGTTCTTGCTCTAGTTCAATATTAGCATCAAAGCTGGCTTTTCTCAGTTCAATTTCAGCATCTATCACTGGTATTTTTCTAGTTAAATTTGTGCTTAAATTTTAGGTCTTTTTCTATTTCTATTCGAACTTCAATTGTAGGATTTTCTCAACTTCAATTTGAGCTGCAATTGTAGGTATTTCCCTAGTTATATTTTATCTGCTCTCGTAGGTATTTCTCCAATTCATTTTAAATTTCAATTGTAGGTCTTCTCCTAGTTTTATTTTAGCTGCAATTGTGGGCTTTCTCTAGTTCAAGATGTGTTCAGTATGAGCTTTACTTGTAGGTCTTTCTCCTCTTCAATTTTAGTTTCACTTGTAGGACTCTCTCTTGTTCATTTCGAGCTCCAGTTGTAGGTCTTTCTTTAGTTCAATATGAGCTTCAATTGTAGGTTTTTCACTTCTTCAATTTTAGTTTCAATCGTATTTCTTTATCCAGTTCTATTTTAGCATCAGTTGTTGGTCTTGCTCTAGTTCAATTTCATCCTCAATCATTGATCTGTCTCTAGTTAAATTTGAGCTTTAATTTAAGATAATTCTCTACCTTAATTTAAGTGTAAGTTTCAATTGTAGATCTCTCTCTTGTTCAATTTGAGTTTAAATATTTGGTGTTTCTCCAGTTCAATATTAGCTTCAATATTATATCTTTCTATAGTTCAATTTTTGCTGGAATCGTAGGACTTTCTCTGATCAATTAGAGCTTCAATTGTAGGTGTTTCTCTAGTTTAATTTAAACTTTAAATGTAGGTCTTTCTCTAGTCTTATTTTGGCTTCAATTGATGGCTTTCGTAGGTCCTTCTCTAGTTCGCGATGAGCTTAAATTGTAGGTGTTTCTTTTCTTCAACTTTAGTTTCAATCTTTAGTATGTCTTTTGTTTAATTTCAGTTTCAATTAGTTGTCTTTCTCCAGTTCAATTTTAGCTTGAATCTTAAGGCTGTCTTAAGTTTAATTTTAGCTTGAATTGTAAGGGTTTCTCTACTGCAATTTTAGTTTCAATTGTAGGACTCTCTCTTGTTCATTGCGAGCTTCAATTGTAGGTCGTTTTTTAGTTCAATTTGAGCTGCTCTAACTTTAGTTTCAGTTGTAGGCCTTTCTCTAATTCAATTTTACCTTCAATTGTAAGCTTTTTCCAGCTCAGTTTTAGGTTCAATTATAGTTTCAATCTTTGTCTTTCTCTAGTTGAATTTTGGATTCATTTGTAGGTCTTTCTAAAGCCCAACACTGGTTCCTCTAATTAAATTCATTTCAATCCTTTTCACTATGTTGCCCATGTTCAGCTGCCCTTGTAGTTTCTTTTAAAGCTTAATTTTAGACTCCTTCATGGCCCTTTTAGTTTTAGCTTAAATCATTGCTCTTTACAGAATTCAATCTTTGTTCAATCACAAGTCTTTATATTGTCTTGTGTTACCAAATCTCTATCCAACTTTATGTACTTAAAGTTTCATCTTAACACACAATTTCTATTTAAGAAGGCAAAAAAGAAAAGGACGTAAACTAAAGTTAATAAAAAGGTTTTTATGCCTAACGCCTACAAAACTTCAGCACACAAGCATCTTAAATAGCAGAGGCCAACCAAAAGAAATTCTAGAAGCCTAAAGTCAGCAGCATACATAGCAGAGAAACGTAACAAAAATTATGCTGTTACAGCACAATTTCATTTCGTTTTTATTTGCTCTACTCTACTCCAAATGCCCTCCAAGACAAAAAAAAAAATAGATAATATTGTACTTAGAGTAATGTATATGAAATAGAAAAAAAAGAAACACAAATAGAAATAAATGAAAAAAATAGATATTTTATATATAAAATTGTATTTACGACATAAACTTGCATAACGTTCGTTGCATTGCGTTTAAATAGAGTTAGAGAAATTAGGTAGAAATTAGGGAGCTGGCAAAGTGTTTAACTATAATTATAAAAAAGGTATCAAGGAGAAAATAAATGTATGTATTTATAAAGTCAATATAATACAAACATATCTTGAAATTTATCCACTGGCCCACGATGTGGAACGATAACGTTCGCTTATAAAAGACTTAAGACACAAACTTATTATCGTATCTATTTTTTACTCAATCAAGTTTGTTTATTCTACAATCAAGTTTGTGTCTTAAGTCTTATCTAAGCGAACATTATCGTTCGACATCGTGGGCCAGGGTGTTAATTTCAAATAGGCCAATTTTAATAAGAAGTTAGACTAAATAAAGTCTGCAACAAGTGTTTAGGTATGTATTTTATTTTTGTAGAAAATCCATATTTACTAAAACTGTTTCTTCTGTTGAAAAATATTTGCCAACCTACTGTTTATGTATTTGCTTCAAAACTAAAAATATACCCACAAAAAAGGACATGTTATAAATGCCTTGCGGTATGTCCTTATAATCCCTACAAGTATGTATGTGTACCAATGCAAAAAAAAAAGGAAGAAACCAAAAAGGCATGAAAAAAAGAAAAACTGCTGACACACTTACGACGACAGTTTTGTTTTGAACTTATCCTGACAAGTATTAACACAACTACTGCCACCACCACTACATTTTATAACTCGTCAGTGTAACATGAAAATGTTGTACCTAGCAAAGGCAGCATACAATGTAATCGCACAAGGAGTTTATTAAAAAATATATATACATACATACATACATAATATTAGGTTTAGCCTATACAAGGAACTTTACGTATGTATGTATGTTTATACTATAGCTAAGCTTGTTTGTATGAAATTTTGATGTGTGTTTATGCAATGTACCTACTTGGGGTTTCATAACTCTAAGCTCGTTATGCAGGAAACTAGAAACTATAATAGTTTAACGCTGAAAATAATGATCACTTTGGGCTTAAGCATGAACATACATACGTATGCAAACTTGAATAGTTTTGTTTTTTTGTTGTGGTTTTCTAGGTTCTTAGTTTAAATTACAATTTGAATTAGTAACAGTATAGTGGGTTTGATGGAAAAACAAATATGTAGTATTAGTTAAATAAAAAAAAAAATTAAAAAATCTAAATGTCAACCAGTTCAATTTTAGTTGCAATGGTAGGTCTTTCTTTGTTTCGATTTTAGCTTCAATCATAGACCTTCTCTAGTGTAATTTTAACTGCAATCGTTAGTTCAGTTTTAGCCACAATCGTAGGTCTTTCTCAGGTTTAATTTTAGCTTCAATCATTGGTCTTTCTCAGGTTTAATTTAAGCATTAAACTTAGGTCCTTCGCTAGTTAAATGTTTGCATCAATCGCAAACTTTCTCTAGTTAAATTTTTTTTAGCTTTAATTGTAAGTCTTTCTCTAGTTAAACTTTAAGTGCAATCTTTAGTTTTTCTTTAGTTAAGTTTTAGCCACAATCGTAGGCCTGGCTTTAGTTAAAAGTTTGTTTTAATTTTTACAGAATATTATGTCGAACTTTTTTATATTTATATATTAGAGAAAATTTTTAATTAGGCTTGAGTTCATTTTTTTTTAATTAATAACTCGCAGAATACCATTGTGAAAACTATATTTTTCTAGACAAATGGCATACTGGCATTTTCTGTCCTGCCAAATGCGTAATCAGCAATGTTTATTGTCCAAGATCTACTTGTCAACATCATCTATTTAACTCACTCATTTATTGAGAAATAAAATTTGGGAATTAAACATATTTCTTATTACATGTTATGAGTGAGAACGAAATTTACTTATGTTTTTACAAATGTTATTATTATTTTTTGTTTTAATCGTAGGTTGTTGAATAGTTGAATTTCAGCTTCCATCGTAAACCTTTCTTTCTTCCTTTTCTTCCTTTCTCTGCTTCAATTTTAGTTACAATCGTAAGTCTTTCTCTATTGCAATTTTTATATTCAATCGCAGGCCTTTGTCCACTTCAATTGTAAGTCTTTACTTGGTTAAATTTTAAGTGCAATCGTAGGTCTTTGTTTTGTTAAATTTAAACTCCAATTGTAGGTCTTTCCCTAGTTTTATTTTGACTTCAATCATTGGCCTTCGTAGGTCCTTCTGTAGTTCAATATGAGCTTCAATCGTAGGTCTTTCTCTACTGTAATTTTTAGCTTCAATCGTGGGCCTTTGTCTAGTTTAATTTTAGCTGCAAAAGTAGGTATTTTTTTGGTTTTCAATATTAGCTTCAATCATTGGTCTTTTTTTAGTTTAATTTTTTTAGCTTCAATCATTGCTCTTTCTCTAATGCAATTTTTAGCTTCGATCTTAGACCTTTAATTTTAACTGCCATCGTAGGGGTTTTGCTGGTTTAATTTTATCTTCAATCGTTGGTCTTTCTCTAGTTCAGTTTTAGTTACAATCGTAAGTCGTTCTCTAGTTAAATTTTAGCTTCAATGGCAGGTCTTCAATTTTAGCTTTGATATTGTATTTATCCAGTTAAATTTACGATTCAATTTAAGATCTTTCTCTAGTAAATTCTAGCTTCAATTGTAGGTCTTTCTCTACTTCAACTTTATCCCCAACAGTAGGTCTTTGTCAAGTTAAATTTTATCCTCGATCTTTATCCAGTTAAATTTTAGGTTCAATCTGAGATCTTTCTCTAGTAAATTTTAGCTTCATATCTCTCTCTCTCTCTCTCTCTCTCTCTCTCTCTATCTCTTTCTAGTTCAATTTTAGCTTCAATAGTAGATCATTCTATAGGTTAATTTTAGTTTATATCGTGCATCGGTCTTTAGTTCAAGTTTAGCCTCAATCGTAGACCTTTCTCTAGTTCAACTTTAGCTTCAATTGTATATCTTTCTGTAGTTAAATTTTAGCCTCGATCTTAGGATTGTCTCTGGTTTATTTTTAACTTTAATAGTTGATCTCTCTCTAGTAGGATTTTAGCTTAGATTGTGTATCGTTCTCTAGTTCAATTTTGGCTTCAGTCGTAGGTCTTCCTTTAGTTCCATTTAAGTCTCAATCGATGTTGTTTCATTTCAAGAATATGAGCTTCAGTTTTAGAAGATCTTTCTGTTGCACAATTTTTCTTCAGTTGTAGAGCTTTTACTTTGCTAAATTTTAGCTTCATTTGTACATCTCTTTATTGCAATAATGAAGATTCAATTCTAGTTGTGTCTCTTGACAAAATTTCAGCCTTAGTTGTAAATCTTTCTTACAACTTTATAAAGTTAAATTTTATTAAAAGAAAATATGCACAATTACTAACACAACTTTAATTAAAATATTTCAAGTTTTATCTAATAAACTAAAATGTGATTTTCATTTAAAAATTTCCTTGGCAAATTTATGACTCTTCATACATATTTTGAGGACATATTTAGTCCTGTATGCATGTAAGTATTTATGTTGTTTTGCTATCACCTGAAAGCTTAGCATCATAACGATGTGAAGAAAGCTTAAGAGTTGTGTAATTTTTTGGGGGAAATTCTATTTGCAAAAAAAAGAAATCCTTTTCATATATTTTTTTTTTGCAATGCTGCAGTTGTTATTCGTTACACTTACATAAAACAAACATATAAAGGCAGGGGTGTATGGGGAATTTAATTGCAAGGGATGGAAGGAAATTTGAAATAGGCAGGACTATAAACTGGACTAAACGGAAAAGTCTTAAAATCGAGCCTGAAATTTAACTAGAGCGAGACCTAGAATGGCAAATAAAGCTAAAGTAGAGAAAGTTTACACTAGCTAGGCTAGTGCAACATTTTGGAGCAAGTATTCCAAGAATTTATTCTCTCAAACATTGAGAGATTGTTGCAGATTTCCAATTTATACTTTTACTCCTTAACACCGCCCCTGTTTTTTTTTTACCCAACTTCCTTGTTATTTTTACTGTGTCACTTGGGTTTGTTTGGTTTAGGTTTGTTTTTCTTTTATAGCTTTAGTATTTTCAGTTTTAGGGCTTTTGCTTTCGTGTTATACTCGGGCTGAGTGTTAAATAAGCAAAGCATGAGATTATGTTTTCCAGTTGATCATTACAGTAAAACATTTTTAGTTATATATTTTTTTGTTGTTTGTTTGTCTTTAGGAATTATGTTGGCTCTCTGCCAAATTGTTGGGCTGGGATTCGTTTCAATTTTGTTAGAAACGAGTATGTGGTAATACATGTTTGAGGATTTTTGAGGCGCAAAAATAAATCCCTACAAAAAACAGCCACAACATATTTATATGATTAGATTAGTACAAACATATTTTGTGTGTGTTTTTTTTTAAATATGTTTGTAATAAAAAAAAATATGACCAGAAATTTAAACAGAATAATTTAAATTAAATTCGCTTTCTTTATGTTTTCTTACAGTTTTCGCATCAATCGCATAGAATCACCCATTTTGAAATACGATGGCGACTGTGGTGAGTCTTTGACCATTTACGATTCCGATCATGCTGATCCAGCTCGCATTATAAAAACCTTCTGTGATACCTTTTCCCGGCCCATGGAGAAAGTGGACTTTGTCAGCACCAGTCCTTCGCTGTTTGTACAGTTTGAGTCGAAAACCGGTTCTTACAGTGGCAGCTCTTTGTATTACTGGGCCCACTATGATTTCTTCAACAACACCCGCTTTGGTGATCCCGTACCCAATACTCTGTGCGATGAGGTCATGTTTGCCTGGAAACATCCGGGCGGTAAGATACGCTCGCCCATGAACTCTTTAATATTCAAGCGTACGGGTGGCTCAGATGTGCGCTGCCAGTATAAATTTGTCACCGATCGTCGGCTGTACGCGCGAGCTGTTATTGAGGTGAACTCGGTAATGTTTAAGGAATTGCCCTACAATAACAATGCCTGCACTAGATGTCATGAGGAGCGCGTCGATAAGCTGGTCATATGGGAGGAGAGGGAAAAGTTTCAAAATAATTTGGCCTGTTTCTGTGACAATATACCCCGGCCTGTAAGGGTTATTTCTTCGGCCGATCAAATGAATTTGGAAATGATAGTTCAGGGACAACATGCCATAACTTCGTATTTTAAGAATCCCAATCCTTTATTTGAGGCCTCCTACGAGTTTGCCCATGGCCCATTGTGTGGCCCCATTACTCTAGGACCCTCTCCCGATGGCGAACTGGTGTATCCTTTCAAAAAAGCCTTGGCCTTGGTTACCGGACCCATGGGTGCCCAGCCGGAGCATCATTACCGGCGCGAGAAATGTATCTGGGAGTTGAAGGTGGCCTCGCAACGGGACTTATGGCTTAATTTGGAAAAGGCTCGCTTTGGAGATCGTACCTGTGACAGTGCTAAAATAGAAGTGTATCTGGCTGGTAGGCTAGAGCCTCGTTTCATTATCTGTCCTGAGAATGTGTCTTTAGCCAGAGACTTGCCCATACTCTCCACTGCTGATCTGGGAGCCTTGGGTGCCGATCAAGAGCCTTTACCCGTGCTCATACAATACACCGGAGATGGCCAGCCGGGCAAAAATATCTTCCGCCTAGTATGGACAGAATTATTCCATTTACCCCGGAATCCAGATGGCAGTTTGGCTGCCTCTTTACTGCAAGACAATGACTGCAGTTTCAAGTGTCCCGGCAATTCTCACATATGCCTGCCCCGCCATCTGATCTGTGATGGCATACAAAATTGTCCCAATGTCTCACACACCTCCTCCTTAGAAGACTTAACCCAGCACATACAATGGAATCTGGAGCAATTTGATTTGTGGCATGAACACAAAGACAAAGAACATTTAATGAATGCCATTTTAGATGATGAATCCTCTTTGCTGTGTATGAAGGAATTTAAACGGAAATTATCATATGGAGAGATTACCTTTTTTGCCACCATCTCGTTGGCGATAATTGTCTTAATCATTTTAATTTTACGACTCATGTGTAGAGGGTCTAAACACAAGGAAGCTTCCGTAAATTATTAAAAGTGAAACAAAAAACAAATATAACTAGAATATTACTAGAAAACACTTGGAAACATATACACACACGAATTTGTTGAACATTTTCACAAAACAAAAGTTATTTAGTGAATAGTATATAAATATCTTGAGTTTTAATTTAAATTTTAGCATAGAAATACATATAAACAACAAAGACCACAGACACAAACAGTTACACACAATTTATTTAAATTCTAGCTGAAATTAAATGCAATAGACAAAAACTGTAGACCTTAACAAACAAAATTTTTAACAATTTGTTAGGAAAAAAACTGCCCCTTTTAGGAATTAAAAGTATTAAAAACTTCAATAAACTAATTGGTATAAAAAATTAAAAAATGTTTTAAAGAATTTTGCAACATTTGGAAGTTTTTTCAAAAGTTAGTATTTTAAGTACTTGTTGAAAAAAGTTGTAAATTGCTAATTTTAAGTTTCAAAAAATTTTGAATTAGTTAAAAATGTTTTGAAGTTAAAAATATTAATACGTTATATTAGTCTTTCAACATTAATAACATTTTGAAAAAAGTAGTATTTTAAGTTCTTTTTGAAAAATTTTAAAAATTAAAATAAAAAGGTCGAAGAAATCAAAATTTAATTTAATTTTAAAAATTGCTAAAAAATTATTAGAATTCTAAATAATGATTAGTTATATTGATTTTTGAACATTTCTAACATTTTGAAAAAAGTAGTATTTTAAGTACTTTTTTGGAAAAGTTGTAAATTGCTACTTTTCAGTAAAAACAAATTTTAAATTATTTTACAATGCTTTAAACATGAAAATACTTATATTATCTTTTCAACATTTCAAACTTCTTTAAAAAAGTAGTATTTTAAGTACTTTTTAAAAATTGCTAAAAATGATTACAATTTGTAACTAATGATTTTTGAACATTTCTAACATTTTGAAAAAAGTAGTATTTTAAGTACTTTTTTGAAAAAGTTGTAAGTAAATTGCTTCTATTCAGTAAAAACAAATTTTAAGTAATTGTTTTTTCACAATTTATTGAACAACGTATTGATTTTAATAATTATTTAGTAAATTATATAGTATTTTGTAAATTTTTAAAAAAGTACTTTTTTTAATACATTCTATTTTTGTAAAATTTTTTTTTTTTAGTTTTTCTGGTCATATTTTGTTACAAAATATTATAATATTAACACATTTTGCCAAAAACTTTGAATTTTCCAAAAGTACTTTTTTACTACTATTTCTAAATATAAGTTTTTGGTAATTTTTGTGCAAAATATTAATAAACTAGATATTTTGTTGCAGTTTTTGTATAATTTTTACAGGTTTTTGCAAAAAATCAAAATTTGTTAAAAAGTACTTTATTACTAATATTTTCAAAACAAAAATTTTATGCTTTTTTAAAATATCTCGAACAAACTTATTATTTTTAAATTAAATTTTTTTTATTTTCTTTAAATTTTTAAAAACTTACTTATTCTACACTAAGTTTATGTAATCATTTTAAGTATTTTTTTTTTTTTTGCAAACAAAGCATTTTGCTACAAAATCCTCTAATTTTTAAACATTTTGGCAAAAAATTCGCACTTTTAAAAAAGTACTTTTTTTATAACTAATTTTATATATTAATTTTTAGTAATTTTTTGGCAAAATATTAATAAACTAGATATTTTATGACAGTTTTTAGATCATTTTTACAAGTTTTTGCAAAAAATTAAAAAAAGTACTTTTTACTGCTATTTGTAAATTAAAGTTTTTAGCAGTTTTTCTGCAAAATCTATGCAAAGGTCCTATTTTGCTACAAAAACTTATAATTTGAAAACATTTTACCAAAAACTTCGAATTTTCCAAAAGTACTTTTTTACTACTATTTCTAAATATAAGTTTTTAGTAATTTTTTGGCAAAATATTAATAAACTAGATATTTTGTTGCAGTTTTTGGATAATTTTACAGGTTTTTGCAAAAACTTGAAATTTTTTAAAAAGTACTTTTTTAATACTATTTTTAAATTAAAGTTTTTAGGATTACTGCACAAGATTTAAAACAAGCTATGCATACTGAATGATTTTCTTGTCAATAACTTGCTAATTCAATCATATTAAGGATATTTAAAAAAAGTACTTTTCCTACTATCTTTTTCAAATTGTATTTTCAAAGACATTATTTTGTGTTTGTTTTTAAAAAGATACAAATGGTAATTAAAAGTTAAATTTTGTGGTTGTATAACCGCTATAGCAACAATATAAAACAAATTCTCGTATTAAACTTTTGGTAATGCATTACCAACCATGTTTAATTTCAACACCAAAGGAATCTTTTCCCTGCTCTGTTAATAATTAAAAATACACCCTCTAAAACTCATTTTAAGCAGCAAAAAAAGACGAAAAAAAAACAAACATAACTTTTAAAAAGTTAGATTTAGTATTTAGTTCACATATTATGTCACTCACAAGTATAAAGCTTAAGCGAAAAAGCTTAACTTACAATTAAGTTTCCACTTTTACTCTCTCTCTATATACATATATATATATTTAACTTCTTTAAATTAAACAATTCTAAATGTTTTGCTAACAATTAAAACAAAACACACACAAAGACATTAAGAGAAATTTAAACATTTGACAAAGTGAATTGTAAGACACAAACAAAATAATAAATAAATTATAAAACACAAATATTTAACAAGGAAATATAAAAAATAAACAAAATATTTAAATAAAGAAAATAGTAACAAAATTTAAAGAAAATGCCATATTTTTTGCACAAAATAAATGAAAAACATAGAAATAATAAAAAAAAAGAAAATATTTTAATAAATAGTTTTTATGGAAAATAAACAAATAAATTCTAAAGAAAACCCCAAAAGAAAAACCCCTTAAGCAAAACACACAAAAACACAGAAACGATACTGGTATGTAAGTAAAAAAACAGAAAAAAACCTCTTCAATTTAAAGAAGAATGACAAAATACTTAAAAAAAAAGTAAAAAAAAATAATAAATAAATAATAAATTAAAAATAAATAGAAATAGATTGTATTGTACACTTAGTTTTTAAAAAGGAAAAAGTGTAGCTATGTAAACATTATACTAGTAAATAAATGAAATATTATGTAAATGTAAGATTGTATGCATTTACAGACAAAACACAAATAACAACAACAACAAATAAGTATTGGATATAAAAAAAAAACAAAAAATTTGAAATGAAAAATAATAAAAAAAAAAATAAATACCTGAAAATGTATTAAAAAATTAGTTTTTAATTGAAACATTTTGCAAAGGGTAAGTAAAATACTTAAAAGCTCTTAATTGTTTAGGTAATGCAACAAATAGTATATAAAAAAGTTTTAATATTTTGATAAATTAAATTAAATGTTGATTTCTTCGACCTTTTTTATTTCAAGTTGTAGATAATTGTTCTATTTAAAAGCTTTTGTACGAGTATGTGAAAATATAAATATGTCCCAATTTACACAAAGCAATTGTTTAAGCGAAGCTTAATTACCTTTTCGACATCTGGGTGAGGGGAAGAAAAGACGAGTACACACTTGCTTGTACACCAATATCTCACTTTGCGTCAGGGTTACGTTCAAAAGAAAAAAAAAATAAAGCACGACTCAAAGTGAATTAAAATTTTCTATAGCAAACCATGTAAAGATCGAAGACAGTGTCCAATGGTTGCTGAACAGCTTTTTTGCAACATAAAATAAATTTTCTTGTAGCAATTGTCTGTATTACCAGCACTAACATTATCGTTGCATAACGCTTGTAGCATACAACTAATAAGATTAACCTTAATATTCTCTGCATGCTGTAAACTCCGGCTCTGGCTCGTTGGCAAACGGTGTAGGGTTCTTGCAACGCTGCTAAAATGCTACTGAATAAAATCATCACAAACTACCAGTAATTTGATAACAATCAAAATAGTTATTCCTAGATGTTTTGGAATAACAATTTGCCCAACCCAACCATTGATTACCAAATCTTCATATTCCTATTAACAATATTTTCGGTAATCCCATACAAAATTGTCTTTACCTCATAGACTAGGCGATAGTGTGCCGGACTATCAGTCAGAGGGTTGCGGGTTCGATTCCCGCCAAAGACTCTGGGTGTTTTCTGCACACAAGCCATAAAGCTTCGCAGTTTGTCTTTGTTTATCAAAAAAAATGTATACGAGAATTACCCGAAAAATAATTAGTTAGGAAAGTGCCTTCTTTAAATAGTAAACTTTGCAAAACCAAACACAATATGTAAAATTTAGCAATTATTACCCAATAGACCAAAACCCTTTAGAAAAATATTATAATAAAGCATAAGCCTTAAGCTTTAAAAAAACTTGAGAAACTATAGAAAAACACTTTTAAATTATTGTAGAATAATCAAAAAGGAACCCTCGTGATAATAGTACTGAAATAATTATTTAATAAGCTTATATTCTCAATTTTAGAAAAAGCTTCTCCAAATAATATTTTATTAAACTAAATAAAAATAAGCTTATTTCAACAATTGTAGAATTTGGTTATGCTTGCAAATAAAAAAAACTCGGAGCTTTGGCTACCGACAACAATTTTTCTCCTTAAAAAAATAAATTAAAAAAAACCTTTAATCGCATTCATAGTTAAAAAGGAAAAAAGTTACCACCTGGCCCGCAATGTCAAACGATAACGTTCGCTTAGATAAGACTTAAGACACAAACTTTTTATCGTATATATTTTTTACTCAATCAAGTTTGTTTATTCCACAATCAAGTTCGACATCGTGGGTGGTAACTTTTTCCAAAAAAAAAAAAAAAATCAAAACTTTTTGGATAAACAAAACATTTTTCCAAATATAATTTTTTATTTTAAATCAAAATTAACAATGACAAAATATGACAAGCATGTTTAATATATATTTATTGTATGCTATTTATTATAATACCAAGGTGAATTTAAATACTAGGTGATAGCGTAGCGCCAGCTGATTATTCATGGTGAATTTGAAAATGCCAAAAAGTTATATAAAAAAAAAACTTTTTGACAGTGACGAAAGTTTTTCATATAGAAAAATGCCTGTTGTTCTTGCCTTGTTGTAATTGTTGTAGCAATGCGGTCACCTGGTATTTAATTTCACCATGTTATAATACTATGTTTAAAAACATTTTTTTTTTAAAAGCTTCTTCTAAAGTACTATTATACTTTACTTATTTTTATAATATTTATTATATACTATGTTTAAAAACATATTCTGAAGGATAAGAGTTTCTCAAACATGATTTAAAAAAACTTTAGTATTTTTTTTTAAAAAGCTTCGTCTAAAGTACTATTATACTTTACTTATTTTTTGGTCTGTTGGGTATAAAATGTATTTTTTTCAAGACATATACAAAATTAATTCTAAAATGTAATTCACTTTTAAAGCAATAATAATTTCATAAGAAAATAATCTATATATATAAAAATAAGTGTACATTTTGATTGTCACTCCATAACTCGAGAACGGCTCGACCGATTGCCATACAATTTTTAGGGAAGGTACAGGGAGGAGTGATGATGGTTAGTTGATCCAAAATCGGTCTAGCCATTCTCCAGTTATGATTTTTTTCCTGAAAAAATTCAACATTTGAAAAAAAAAGTCCCCTAAAGTATGCTGTACAAATTTGCAAATAAATAAGAGCAGGCAGGTTGTGAATACATCTTATTCTATGAAATACAAATCAATAGTAAATACCGAGCGAAGCCGGGGCGGTCAGCTAGTCTAATATAGATTTAACAAAATTCATTACCCTGTATTGTAAACTACCTAAACAGATTTAAAAGAAAAAAATAAGTAAATAGATTTAAAAAGTAGGTCAAATTTAGTTTTGATAATGATCATTAACAAGAAAAAAACCAAAAGAAAAATGATACACCACTATGGTGGTGAAGGGTATAAAAACAAACCGCATAATATAAGCTGTGAGCCAATGTAGATCATAAGGTTTATTTGAACGGTTTAATCGTGTTCAACAAATCTGAGGCTTATAATTCAAATTAGGCAAGAGCACTCATAATAAATATTTTCAGCTTTATTATGATGTAACTTCTTTTAATATTTTTTTGGTTTCTAAATTAAAACTGTTTTTTGTTTTTAGTTTTGTGGCTACTCGTAAACATAGGAAGCATAAGAAGCCATTAAAGTTTCCAAATTAATTAATTAATTTCTTTTATTTACTTTTACTTTACTAACTAATGGTAAATTACAAATTCATAACTAACTATTTAGATAAAAATCTAACCCAAAATTACTACAAACAAATTACAAAACAGTACCTGTCAATGCGTTTCAATAGCCAACAATTAGTGTGTAAATTACTTTACACAATGTCACCACGTTTAAGCGAAATTCTTTATAATATCACAATAAAATTAATTTATTTTTATTCTTTGCTACTGGGCATTATACCGGGTACATTTGATTGGCAAACCTATACATATAAAGTTAGCAGCCTCTATCTTGTCTACAGTGCTCTCATACAGTTTTGCTTTCTGGCTATTATACCCATAACATCGTCCTTTATGCACGAGGAAAATATTTATATGCATGATAAGCCGGTACTGAAATGGTCTTATATGGTGGCTAAATTGGCCATGGTCGCTACGGTGGTGGTCATCAGTTTTAAAATATGGCAAAGACGTCAAGGTTTTATGGCTTTAAGTGATGTGTATAAAAGATTTGTGCTAAAGTATCAAGATTTTACTAAACACTTTCAATGTCATATGACAGAGGATTTCAAAAATCAAGAGAAACTTGTTAAGAGATTTCTGATTTATAAATTCTTATCGCTGCATATCCATACCTTGACCATTACCGGCATATATTTCCAAATGCAGGAAAATCCCGATCGCCAGTATTTTATTATGATTATGGTCAATATGCTGCAGGGTTTCTTTCTGCTCACCGCCAATTTACAATTTATGGTGATTTTATGCCAAATGAGTCTGCATTTCGCCTACATCAATGATGCTTTGCAAGTTTTGCAAAGCCAGAAATTTCCTTTCAAGTATTTACACAACTATTATTTAATATTGTATGAAATGCATATGGAATGTTTGCAAATATCAAAGCTTTTCTTTGAGGCCAGTAAAACGGTTACTGTCTTTATGTTGCTGAAAATTTTCACCACCAACATCATTTTACTGTATCATGCGGTCTTGATTATGATGAGCAATATACGTTCAACTAATACCAGCAGTTTTATGGGTGTAATGAGCATAGTGAACTTTTACTGGGACAGTTTATTGGTAACAGCAGCTATTGATTATGCTTTGGCTGCCTGTAATCGTTCAATGGATATAATACAAGATACTTGGTTTGAATACACAGCGGGGGAGGAGGATGAGATGATGTTTAGGAAATTAACGCAGTTGGTAAGTGCTCTTACAAATTAAGCTCCAAATTGTAATCACTTTTGTGCATAAATTAAAGCGGCAATCGTAGGTCCTTTTGTACGATAATTCTGGCTTTAGTTGTAGGTCTTTATTTAGTCAAATTTAGCCTCGATTAGCTTCGATTGTGATTTTTATATGACCACGTAAAGGCCTAAGATTGAAACTAAAACTTGTCTTTACGTGGTCAAATTTTAGCTTAATTCGTGGTTCTTTATGAAGCTTAATTTTAGCTGCAAGCTTAATTCTTTATTTAGTAAAATTTTAGCTTTAATCATAGGTTTTTTCAAACTAAAGTTTGGGGTGCAATCTTATGTCTTTATAAAGTCAAACTTTAACATCAATCGTTGGTCTTTCTAAAGTTAAATGTTAGCTTCAATCTTAGGTCTTTGTTCTCAAATTTTAGATTCAATCTTAGGCCTTTATGTATTCAAATTTTAGCTTTGTTCGTATTTCTTTTTTAAATCAAATTTTAGTTTTTTTTCATGTTTCTTTTTAAACCCAAATTTTAACTTGAATTGTAGGTCTTTATTTAGTTAGATTCTAGTTTTAACTTGCCTTTACATTTTAGTTCTACCTCTTCTCTTTTTTAAAAACAAAAGTTGCTTACTAATTCCTAAGTCGGCTAAAAAGCTAAATAACAATTTAAAACTTTTTCACAGTGCAACTAATGATGAACATTTGTCAAAAAAGCCATTAAAAAAATTGCACCTGTCGATGGTTATAAATAAAAATATTTACAATACTTTGAATTAGTGGAATGAAAGTTAATTCAATTACAAACAGACCGCACTAAAACCCTTTATATTTTGAAATTATTAGTTCTGTAAATAGTTCAAATTCATCTTCAATATTGGCTTTTTTTTAGTTAATTATTAGTTTCAATTGGAGATATTTAAGTAGTTCAAATTCATCTTCAATCTTAATTGTTTAAGTAATCAAATTCTATCTTCAATCGTTGGTCTTTAAGTAGTTCTAATTAACGTTCAATGAATTCTCCACTCAAATTACAAGTCTCTAAGTTGTTCAGATTTAACTTTAATCTAAGTTTTTTTTTTTTTTTTTTTTTGTAGTAAAATTCTTGTTTCAATCGTAGGTCTTTCTATAGTTAAGTTCTGGCTTCAATCATGGTTCTTTGTTTTCAAGCGTTAAAGCTTGCCCCCTGGCCCACGATGTCGAACTATAACGTTCGCTTAGATAAGACTTAAGACACAAACTTTTTATCGTATCTATTTTTTTACTCAATCAAGTTTGTTTATTCCACAATCAAGTTTGTGTCTTAAGTCTTATCTAAGCGAACGTTATCGCTCGATATCGTGGGCCAGGGGGTTAATTTATTTCAATTTAATTTTTTTTTTTGTATTTTAAACTTAGTTTCATTCATTGGTCTTTATAAGCTTGAACTTATGTTGTAATTCTTGTTTATTACATTAATTGCAAATGAGTCTTATTATTTTATTTTCTTTTGTATTTCTAGCTCAATCAATTCAGTGACTATTTGGCCTGTAACAAACTGGATTTCTGCATCTATGGTCTAGTGAATTTCGATAAAGCCTCTAGTTTTCAATATTTTGTGGCCGCCCTGCTGCATTTAATAATATTGGTGCAGTTTGATTTGAAAAATCGCCTAGAGCAGGACAATCAAACACTCTAAGTTTGTCATGTACGAGTATTTAATATAAATATAAATGTACTCGTACTCGTACTACTCTTCATTTAGTATATGTAATTTTAAACTCTAATTACTAACTAACAAGTACTTATCTACTACTTATTTTAATTATAGAAATTTGCATTTGTTTTTTTTTTTGTTTGAGAATTATTGTTATTCCCTCATTATTCATACTGTTTAAAATAATTAATTTAAATAATAAATACTCTATTGTCGAACTATTTACATACATAATTGTATATTACAATGCCATTATTTTAATTATACATACATATTTATTTAGATTAGTTGTATAGGTGTATATAAACATGTACATATGTATGTATGTACATTAGGGTGGCCCCGTTTGTATGGAGAAAAAATAAGGTATCGATGTTCCCGACTAATATGAAAATTTTATTCATCTTAAGACTACGTTTCTCAATTTTTTTGTTCTGGGGTCAAGATTTGGTGAGCTGGATCAAAAGATAAAAATGTCCTTTTTAGAGGTTTGTTGATTTTTTTCACATTTCTTCCAAAGAAACTATTTGTAATCATCATCATATGAAAGGTCTTTGAGAGGCGCATTCAGTGGGTTATCAAAAATTAAAAAACAAATTTTTTTTACTTCAAAAATTTTGAAAATTTCAGACAAAATGTTAGTGTTTTTTATTTCTTCATAGAATTTACTTAAATAAATAATTGAAATTTCTTGATTATAAACATCATGCAATTGGAACCAAATGGTTTTTCCCGTTTTTTTTAAACCTTAATTCTTCACTATCTGACAATCTCTGTTAACTCAATTCGTTAATGTAATGGATATTAAAATAACGTAAATTTTATAAGCTAAAAACCGGGAAAAACCCATTTGGTTTCAATTGCATGAAGTTTATAATCAAGAAATTTCAATTATTTATTTGAGTAAATTCTATGAAAAAATAAAAAAACACTAAAATTTCGTCTGAAATTTTAAAAATTTTTGAATTAAAAAAAATTTGTTTTTTAATTTTTGATAACCCATTGAATGCGCCTCTCAAAGACCTTTCATATGATGATGATTACAAATAGTTTCTTTGGAAGAAATGTGAAAAAATCAACAAACCTCTAAAAAGGACATTTTTATCTTTTGATCCAGCTCACCAAATATTGACCCCAGGACAAAACAAATTGAGAAACGTAGTCTTAAAATTAATCAAATTTTCATATTAGTCGGGAACATCCGCAAACTTTATTTTGGGGCCACCTTAATGTACATATGTATGTATGTTTGTTTTAATTTCGGTTTTGGTTTGGTTAGCATTTTTTTTTGTTGCTGTTGTTGATTTCAATATTTTGGTAACATTATATTGAAATGAATTTTGTAGTATATCAATATAAAATACAAAATTTTGTTTAACTATGAACTGTGAACTTTGTGTAATATATTTTAATGAACATTTTACTAAATCTGAACAGTTTAAGTGAATAGGTTATTAAGAGACAAAATTTTAATTTGAAATTGTAAGAAATATTTTGCTTGTTTAATAATCAGGTATAAATTATCACCAATGTCACAGAATTTAATTCCGTGCGGAAGTGGAATTAATTCTGTTTTTCGCAAAATGAACATTTTTTTCGGAATGAAACTTAAAAATGCTTAAAATTACAATTCTACATAGCAAATTAAAAGTGCTTTCATTATTTTCATTTGAACTGTTAATTTTTTAATTTTTGATAATTTTTAGTTGGGCTCGAGTTCATTAATGGCCTATTTCACGATGTCTAAGATAACGTTCGCTTAGATAAGACTTAAGACACAAACTTTTTATCGTATCTATTTTTTTACTCAATCAAGTTTGTTTATTCCACAATCAAGTTTGTGTCTTAAGTCTAATCTAAGCGAACGTTATCTTTCGACATCGTGAAATAGGGGGTAAATTTAATTTTCATTAAATTATTATTTTTACTGAAGGTAGCAATTGTTTTTACTACATGAAAATCTTATTAAACATTTTTTTTTAATTTTTATTGATAATTTTTCTTGGCTGAGCTGGGGATCGAACTTTCAGTGCGAAAAAATGTTTCGTTTTGCTCTTTCTGTAGAAGCAGAAAAAACAGAATTAATACCACTTCCGAACGGAATTAAATTCTGTGATATTCCTGTTAAAGTTTCTTTTTTTTAATAATATTTTTAAATTTTCCAACATAAGTCCTTATTCACTTCAACTTTAATCTTATTAATCGATTTGCATTGGTTACTTTAAACATTTTATTATTATTTAAATAACAATTGGCAAATATGTACACACACAATTCTCGCATTGTCACAGAGCTTATTAATTATGTAAATACGTTATTTAGGTTATACAACTACTAAGCCATCAATAAATTTATTTATTTGCTAGAATTTTGTACAATATTTAGGTATGTATATTAGACCTCGCCTCACTTGTATGGAAAATTTTTTTTTTCGAATTTTGCATTTGGGGATTGGTTAAATATGCCATTTGATGTAAAAATTCATGTGGTAAAATTTGAAGTCGATCAGAGTGTGCCAACCCGTGCCACGGGTTTCATTGACGACAAGTTATTTATTATAAAAAAAACATGCAGTTCATATAATGTTTTCTTAATTTGCAATTTTTTATATTCAAACATTTCATTAACACAAAAGAAGAGAATTAATATCATTAAATTATTATAAGAGCGACGATTTAGTATATGATGAGAATTCCTTTCGGTAGTTCTCAACAACATGAAACAAGTACTGCTTGTCTTCTTCGCTATGTGTTAAGGACCGGTTAAAATCTGTAATAAGTTTGACTTTTCTCTCAGCAGCATCATTAACAACATTAATATTTATTTTTAATGTATTCTGCTCTTTCGTGCCAATTTGAAGGATCAAAGTTTAAAAAATTGGTGTCTATTTCCAACTTTGAAATCTTCCAACTTAAAAGTGTTCCATTCCCGTGAAAAACGTTCAAATATACCAACTTCTGGACCACTAGATTTTCCAAAATATACCTCAAAAACAGCTCGCAGCAGTAACCACATCCAACTCCGATCTAATTTTTTCTCCAGCAACATTGCTGCCCTATTATGTTGACCAGTGTTGGTAGTAGTTGTGTCAAAGCACACCATTTCTAATGAATTTATCATGTTCATTTTTGTTAAATAATCATATATTGATTGTGCGATTGCTGCTCCAGATCCAACTTCAATAATTGGAATGTCAATTAACTTTTCAATATTTTCTGCAGTGAAAACAATAGCTAGGCGGTCAACTTTTTCTTTTCCAGCCATTGCAGAAAGTAGTTTACCATCCCAAGTTAATTGTAATTCCAATTATTGAAGTTGGATCTGGAGCAGCAATCGCACAATCAAAATCAAAAAACGGTGAGTTAAATAGATGATGTTTACAGATTGATCGTGGACAATGAAGATAGCCTGAATAAAAAAAAACAGATATTATTTTTTTATATAGACTCCCTTAAAGTTTAACGTTACCATTATTACATTGTTCAGAAAAAATAACTATATGCTGCAAACAAAATCCCCGATATAGTTACATATGAGATAAACAAAAGTAGTGAACATTTTACCTAATATTTTCAGGTCCAAGATGGTTTTTGGAACCTACGCCTCAAAACCCGCGCCTACCTATATCCTGAAAGCGTTTCTTTCTTGTCAGAATCCCTCATTCCTTCTCTAATTAATAAGGAACACTTTTAAGTTGGAAGATTTCAAAGTTGGTATTATGAATGAAGAAGTGCAACGTGCTGTAAGTGTCGAAGAATGTAACTTTAGCAAAGAGTTTTGTATTAAACATTTAGGAAAAGACAATATTCGACATGATTATAAAGAGTTATTACGTATATTTTTCTTGGTGGCAGCATCCAAAATTTCGCATTTCATGCACCTGCGGCAACATCCCATGCACGATTTAAAAATATATGCTTTACAGACAGTTTCAAATGTCTCCCAGCCAGGGGCCAAATTACCGCATTCGTGAACGAATGAGCTATCGTATCGAAAAATGATTTCGATATCAAAATTATGATAAAATGTACTAAATTTCTTACTCGATATCGAATGCCATAATCTCAAATAAGAAAATTACGATAAATTTTACTCGATATCGAATGCGATAATTTGGCCCCAGTTGAATGGTTTGCGAAATATTTGTATATTTCTGGTACGCCTGTATGTTCCGTAGTGGTTTAGAACCACTTATGCTGTCGAAGCACCAAAGAACGATTTACAGTTGGTTATAAAAATTGCAAGTTATATTGAAACCAAACATATCAATACCATTATTAGCAAAAATCCGAAACCACATATGGTATTTATCGGAAGAGTTAGTTGCACTTGCGTTTTTTGATTGCAACGTACCCTTTGACGTAAAAAACAAATGGTTGCGGCACTTGCAACTGAGATCGAAACTGAGGAAGACAATGTAATTTCCACTGCCTAAAAAAGTTTGCGCTAGTATTGAAGAATTAAAAGAATTTCAATCTAAAGATTTGAGTTGCTTTGTAACACATAAAATAAAACTTTTTGCACGTTTGGAAATAGACACCAATTTCTTAAACTTTGATCCCTCAAATTGGCACGAAAGAGCAGAATACATTAAAGACGTTCAAATTCTGAAAAATATTAATGTTGTTAATGATGCTGCTGAGAGAAAAGTCAAACTTATTACAGATTTTAACCGGTCCTTAACACATAGCGAAGAAGACAAGCAGTACTTGTTTCATGTTGTTGAGAACTACCGAAAGGAATTCTCATCATATACTAAATCGTCGCTCTTATAATAATTTAATGATATTAATTCTCTTCTTTTTTGTTAATGAAATGTTTGAATATAAAAAATTGCAAATTAAGAAAACATTATATGAACTGCATGTTTTTTTTATAATAAATCACTTGTCATCAATGAAAAAACTATTGTTTTCTATATATTTTGAACTTTGACCTTAGCGTGGCACGGGTTGGCACACTCTGATCGACTTCA
Source organism: Bellardia pandia (assembly GCA_916048285.2). NCBI lineage: Eukaryota > Metazoa > Arthropoda > Insecta > Diptera > Calliphoridae > Bellardia > Bellardia pandia. The sequence continues at coordinate 95,070,580 of OU696533.1, read as the reverse complement.
AATTTTACCACATGAATTTTTACATCAAATAGCATATTTAACCAATCCCCAAATGCAAAATGAGAAAAAAAAAATTTTGAGGCGAGGTCTAATGTACATTCATACATATATTTTTAGACTGGTTGTTTAATGCTGCCTACTGAGCATACATGAGTATTATTGATTGCTTTTTATTAAAATTTATTACTAAAGTAAATTGTTAGCTCAATGTGTAAAGAAATAGGTTATGTTAGTATCTATAGGTATAACATACCCAGCTGTAATGAATTTTAAATAGCCTACATCAGTAAATAGAATTTTATGATTCACAATTGTCTCTACATTTTTTTTTTTTTTGTACATTTATTTATTTATTGTATCTTCATTAAAAAACAAGTATCATATAATACCCTACACCCAGTATATGTATAAAATAGTTTTTTAGAAATGGGCGTTATAACCTATTATGGACCACTCATCCAAAAATTTAGTGTCATGATGTCCATGAATATAAATATTATGTATGTTAAACTTTCTCGATTTAAATACTTTTAAAAGATTTATGAAGTTTAAATTGAATTACGCAGAGGGTCTTTTATAGGAGTTTCGAGTAATTATGGATCGATCATTTTAAAATTAGGTGTCATCATTTCTGTATATAAGAAACTTTTATTGTGTCGAATTTTATTTGATTACCAACATTTTTAAGAAATTTATTATTGTTAATGTCATTTTCGGAAGTGGGCCTTATATGGGACCTACAACTAATTATGGACCGATCACAATAAAATTGTACCGTATTGTGTGTATACATATAATTTATATGTGTGTTAAATATTATTTGGATACCTTTTTGCGGGAGTTTTGCTCTTTAAAATGATTTTCGGGAGAGGGCCTTATATGGGAGCTACGACTAATTATAGACCGATCTGCACAAAATTTGTAGAGGTGATTTGCCTTCATTTACCACTCATTTGTGATGATATCTGTTTGGTTCCTTGCATAGTTCAAACATTTATGATCGGTAAACCCCAATTTCAGGAGGACTTTTGTATGGGGACCAGGTGAAATAATGGACCGATTGCCAGCAGTTTCAATCCCGTCCGTCCTTGGGCTGAAAAAATATCATTTGCCAAATTTTATCAAAATATCTTCAAAATTGCGACCTGTACTCTGCGCACAAGCTATACATGGACAGCCAGCCAGCCAGACAGACGGACGGGCATCGTTAAATCGACTCAGGAAGTGATTCTGGGCGTTACAAACACCAGCACAAATCCAATATACCCTCCCCACTATGGTGCTGTAGGGTATAAAAATAAACAAACAATAAGTTTTTCAAATCTTATATCTAAAAATTTGTTCAATCCATCCAGATAGATGACGCCATATGACAACCCGTTTTCATACAATTGCCAACAATTTGGACAATTTGACAACAAAAACGACATAGTGAAAACCAAGCATAAGCCTTTATGTAGTCCTAGTATAGCTTCAAGCGTAGGTATTTATGTAGTAAAATTCTAGCTTTAAACGCAGCTCGTTTTAAAGTATAATTTAAGTTTTAATCGTATTCAATTTCAAGTTTAAATCTTAAACCTTTTTGAAGTTCAATTTCAAACTTTAATTATAGGTCTCTATATTGTACAATTCAAGTTTCAATTATAGATCTTGAATCTAAGACCTTTTTAAAGTCAAATTTGAGTTTAAATCTAAGACCTTTTTGAAATGAATTTCAAGCTTTAATCATAGTTCATTAAGTAGTAAGGATCTCAATATCCTCACAATTAAAGAGGAGATCAGAAAAGCTACCAGTAATTACTTACATAAACTTCCAACTCACCCTAATCCTCTTGCAAGAGATTTGCTTTCATTTGAGGGTCATAGACGCCTTAAGAGAAGAGAAACCGCTGATTTAATTGGTTAATTTTTTTTTTTTTTTTGAGCACTAATAGTTGTACCTGTATTGACAGAAGCAATTTTATTATCCTTAGGTTAAGTTTTTAATACTTATTGTAAATTCCTATCAAGGAAGATTCAATAAATAATAAATGTAAAAAAAAAAAAAAAAAAAAAAGTAGTAAAATCGTAGCTTTTTTAAAAGTCAAATTCAAACTTAATTTGTAGGTCTTTGTGTTGTAGGTTGAATTCTAGCTTCAATGATAGGATTTTTTGTATGTAAAGTCTAGCTTCAATCGTATGTTTTGATTTTGTCCAATTCTAACTCAAACCTAGATCTTCATATAGTTAAATTCTAACTGCCAGCCTAGTTCTTTATGTAGTTCAATTCTAGCTTAAATTGTGAAATTGTTTTTATACTTTGACATCTTCTAAACTCCTAATCCCTTAAGTAATTTTCCAATATTTGTTCCATTTAGTTAAACACTGACATTTCTAATAGTTTTGTTTTTCTTCTCACTTCATTTTTATTACAAGTTGCTGGTTTTGTAAGTATTTGATTTAATGTTGTTAGTGTGACAAATAAACTGTAACACAAAAGCTAAAATTTCTTATATTTTACACTGAAAAATAAAAAACCAAAAAAAAAAACTAAAAGAAAATCTAATAATCTCACAAATATTTTTCTTTGTTTAAACAAATCACACAAAATAAAACTTTAACAAAAGGCGAAAAACATAATTTACCCTAAGGTAGCTACCTAGCTGTGTATGTATGTATATGTATTTGGGGTTTAAATACTTGAGTCCTTTGGTCCTTGAATCTACAATACCTCTGCGCTGTATCCCTAAGAATTTCTCATAAATCATTGCCATTTAATTAAACTGAACTCAGCGTGACATTCTTTGGCAAAATGTTATGACTGTGACCTCTCTTTTCCAGCTCCATTTGATGCTCGCCTTTGCTTTTGTGTAAAATACACGTGTAGATATATAAAATATATATGTAAGTGTAAAAGTGTATGTGATTGTATGTGTTTGTGTATTTGTTAATATATTTGTCCTAAGCTTCCCTAAGCTACCACTCGCTCCTCCACAATTTACAAACATTATTTCAAATATATTCTTCTAAAGTCTTTAATACAATAGTGTAATTCTGGGTTTCCATAAAATTTTTTTCTTTTTGTTGATTTTATTTGTATTTTTGGTGCTAGTGTTTGGTGTGCTAAGTAGATGCGTAGTTAGAAAACCACCTGCAGTTTATGACATTTTGTGATGCTCTGTATTAAGGCTGTTTTAAATTTGACAAATCATAAATTGATGTGAAGTATGTTAGTGTTTTAGTATTTGACATTACATTTAATTTCAGCATCTGCTAATGATATTTATTAATTGAAGTTTAAACATAAACAGTTTAAATAGGCGCAAAATTCAAGGAAGAAGTTTAACTTTATTTTAGGTTTTTCTTTAGAGATGCGGAAATGTTTTAAATTGCTCTACTAGTAGTTATGTTCAGTAAACGTAACTCTCAATCGCATGTTTAAGTAGTCAAATTTTAGTTGCAATAACAACTATCTTTACTTACAATCGTAAACCTTAGTTTAGCTTCAACCGTTGGTCTTTATGTAGTTAAATTCCAAGTACTTCGTATATCTCTATATGAATTATAGCTTTAAACACTCTACAATTTTTGCTTTAATCATAGATCTTTAAGTTGTTCAATATTAGTGTCAATCGTGGATCTCTCTGTTTGCCAAATTTAGATTCAATTTTAGATCTTTAAGTTATTCAAATTTAAGCTTCAATCGATGTTCAATTTTAGCTTCCTTTGTGAGTTTATGTTGGCTAAACTTAACTTTAATCTTTGGTCTCCATGTCGTCCAAATTTAGCTTCAATCGTAGCCATATTTTTACGTGTTCCATAGGTGGTACTATAACAGTGATGTTCAGCCCATACAACAATTGTTTGAAAAATTTACACACATTTGTTATGCTCTTTTAAAAACATTCATTCAGTCGTCGTTGAGCAAGCGATGAGAACACATGCGACGGACTATCGTCATTTTTTTCAGAAATTTGTTAAGCATTGTTGCTGCTTCTTGTTGGACGAAGCATAGCAAACACACGCGATTCAATTACAATTGAACACAAAAAATAAAAAAAAACTGTTTTAGATGGACTTATTTTTGTTTTTTCTGAAAATAACTGTTCTAAAATTGTTTTTTGATATTGATAATTGTTATTTACGGCCCCTGATATTGTTTCATAAGATGTTTATATTTGGAAAAAAATTCTTTACTTTTTTCTGAGAATGATTCTCCGGCTAACCTACGATCAGCTTCTCTCTGTGGGGTGTGTTCTTCCCTCAATCTAGCCCAAGATTTGTAAACAAATAAAAGAAAAGGAAACAACAACGACAAATAAAAAAATATATAACTAACACACAACGCATCAGGAAAGGGAACCGCCCAATCCATCCTGGTTCACCAACACATCCGACCATATTCATCTGTTGACCCCTAGCTTCAATCGTAGGCCTTTCTAATTTCCAATTTTAGTTTCAATTGTAGGTCTTTATGTTTTCCACTTTAATCTTTTTAATCCTTTCTGATTTCCAATTTGAGTTTCAATTGTAGGTCTTTATTTTATCCAATTTTAGCTTCAATCGCTGGTCTTAATGTTTGCCAATTTTAGGCCTTTCTATTATCCAACTGTAGCTTAAATCATTAGATTAGTCTCCATGTTTTCCAATTTTGTTTCAATTGTAGGTCTTTAAGTTTTGCACTTTAATATTCAATAATTATAAAATTTTAGCTTTAATCGCAGGTCTTCAACTTTTCCAATTTTAGCTTCATTCGCAGGTCTTTAAGTTGTCCAATTTATGCTTTAATCGTGTGTCTTTATATTGTCCAATTATAGCTTCAATAACAGGTCGTTATAAAAATATATTTTAGTTTCAATTACAAGTCTTTATGCTGTTTAATTTAAGCTTTAATCGTTGTCCAATTTATTTATTTTTAGCTTCTTTATGTTGTCTTCAAGTTGTTAAAATTTGGCTTCAATCGCAGGTCCTTAAGTTGTCCAATTGAAGCTTCAATCTGTTTATTTTCAGCTTCAATCATAGATCTTTATATAAAATAAATTTAAGCTTCAATTGCAGGTCTTAGGGCGCGTTTTGACTATGTCATTTTTGTTGTCAAATTGTCCAAATTGTTGGCAATTTTATGAAAACGGGTTGTCATATGGCGTTATCTATGTTTGCAATCATGATAGATGACATAGATGAAGCCATATGACAACCCGGTTCATAAAATTGCCAACAATTTGGACAATTTGACAACAAAAATGACATAGTGAAAACGCGCCCTTAGTTTAGTCTCAATAGTTGGTCAATCTATTGGTAAATTTTACCTTCCTTCGTAGGTATTTATATTGTTAACTGTGTTCGCTTCAATCGTAGTTCTTACAGCCATTCTTTAGTTCCATTTTAGTGTTAATCGTAGGCTATTTTATAGTTAAAATATAGCTTCAATCATAGGTCCTTATATAGTTAAATTTTAGCTTGAATCGTAGGTCTTTCTATGTTTCAATACCAATTAGTAATTCATGAAATCCACATCCATCATTTATAATGTTTTACCTTAAATTTACCACTTTAAAATTTTACCTTAATTACTTTGCCATTTTTGCTTTTCCCTACGTGCATGAATATTATTAACGCAATTCACAATCTTGTGCAAATACTAATGCATCATTGCATTTGCAAAAAGCTTTAGCATAATTCTACTCTTGCTGTGCATTTTGTTAGTCGTGGTGCTAAAATGTTTACAAATGCAATGATGCAATACCATTTGCACAAGATTGTGAATTGCGCTAATATATTAAACGGCATTTGTCTGCATTTTATTTTATTTATAACAGAAAAAAAATTCATAAACGAAAATCTATCTGTATCACAGTCACAGTCTGACTGTTTGAATTATTCATTTATCAAGGTGTCGGCTTAACGTATAATTAACACAGTTTATTAATTAAGCATAATGAGGTTTTATTTTATTATGGCGTTTATTTCTATTTTTTTGTTTATCATACAAAATTATATGTTTAATTAAGGTATTAAATTAAAACCAAAAAAAAAAACAATCAAATTGATTTAAGTGAAAATTTTGCAGGAATTTCTACTTCAGACTAAAACCCTTACGGCTTCGAAATTAAAGAAATTTTGTGGGAAATTTCCAAATGTTTTTCTGGTTAATTAACAGCTAAACATAACATAAATTTACTAACTAAAGTAAATTCTTATAAAAATAGTTTTATTTAAAGAGATTAAAAAAAAAGAAACTTACAATTTAATACTTATAAATCTGATAATCTTTTTTTTTTTTTTTTTGTTTGTAGTAAATTTTGTGTCTGTCCTAAAAGTGTGTGTGCAGCCTTTTTCTTTTTCGTATTATCCAATTAAATTTAATTGAATAATCAAGAATATTTCACACTTTAGTGAGTTTTTACAACAAACAAAAAAATAAATATGAAATGAAATCATGATGAGCATCATAATCATCTCCAAAACCATATGCAGCAGCATTAAATAGACACACAAGCACTCATACATATACATACGTACATACATATAAACCACAAAAATGCAAAAGAGAGTAGTGAGAAACTTTGTAGGTAAACATACATATGAGTCATTCCATGTCAGACCGAACGATTTTTGCTAAAAATTGACTTTGATTGCGCCGAAGTCTTGCAAAATTTTAGCACGTATTCTTCATTAAAAAATATTTTACACGTATTTCCAGAAAAAAAAAATAAAAAAAAAAGCAAATTTTAAAAATAAAAAAATTATAAAAAAATTTAAATAATAATTTTTAAAAAGGAGGTTCAAATACTTTTAAAATCAGGCATTGGTCTTTAAAATCCATCCACAAGTTTTTCCGAAATATTAGTTCAAAAGTTGTCATGGCGGAAGATTTTTTATGATTTTGACGATTTTCAAATGCACATAACTTGTTGAAAAAAAATTTATTTTTTCTCTGGAAATACGTGTAAAATATTTTTTAATGAAGAGTATGTGTGCAAAATTTAAAGTAAATCGGATGAGGTGTTGTAAAAAAGGTGTTCGGTCTGACATGGAATGACTCATATACTCGTACTTTTGCTTACAAATATTAAACATACATATTTCTGTTAGAATGTGCATGATACCATAGTGACATTACCATGATTTTGTGTTGAACTTCTTTTGAACCCAAAGCTGTCTTCTTTGGCTTCTTTTTTTTTTTTTTTTTTTTTGGTTTAGCATCTGAAAGCCCTCTTTTGTGGCTTTTATACAAATTATTTTCATCGTTGTGCCAGTACCAACAAGAAAAACCTTGAAATGTCAAAATATTTTTATGACAAATGGCTAAAAATAAAATAGAAAAAGTAATGCAAAGAATTTGAAAATGTTTGAGTCAAAGTCAAAGCTTGTTTGTGTGTTCTCAAGCAGGTAGTGTGTTTGTGTGCTAAAGACGACAATATGGAGTGTTGACAAACACATGCAAATATACCAAAATAATTATATGCGTTTTTATAACTATAATCATTTTCAAATATTTGCAAACTTCTTTTTGTATCTACGTGAGCGGTTCGGAAATTTCTTAGCCTAGCAGAGAAGGAGAATATTTAGTTTTTCAAAAACCTTTTTATGTTTCAACACAATCTCCTGAAACTTCAATACACTTACCCCCTTGTTCATTAAAAATTAAAGTAGACTTTAAATGTACGTTAAGAAAATTTTGTATGAAAATTTTGTCTAAAAGCACACTTCAAACCTATTTAATTTTTTTATGAATACGGCAGTTATTTTTGAGCTTCTCTAGCAATTTTATCCCTTGATTAAAATAGTTTTCCTTAAGGTCTGCAAAATAGTGGTTTACAACCGTAATTGCATATTCATTTGAGGTAAAACCGCTTGCCAGCTAGCAATTTTTTTGGATTTGGGATCAGGAAAATAAGGGTGATGGTCAAGTAACTCGTACTTAAATTTGTTGATTTTATTTATTGTTAAAACACTGTTGTGCGCTGGTGCGTTGTCTTGAAGAAAATTTATTTTTTTGTGTTGTCGAATTTTTACATTTAATTGATCCAAAATATTGCAATTGTACTCTGAAATTATTGTTTTACCCTTTTGCAGATAGTCAATCAATAATATAACTTTGAAGTCCCAAAAAAAACCGTTGCCGTTACTAGCTGATTGAATTGTTATTGCCTTCCTCCAACTTCAGACCATTGATTGGATTGTATTTTTGTCTCTGGAATATAGTGGTAAAATGGTTTTTAAGCGATGCTTAAAAACCATTTTATTTATCCTAAAACGATCCAAACAAGCTTGAGAAATTTTCATACTTAAGCGTTTTTGGTCGACTGTTAACGAATGCAGAAAGCTTTTTCATCTCTAGTTCTGTATATGAAATTAAATGAACTCGATAATTTGAGATGCCCATGATATTACCCAGCAAGCCATATGAGTCCGAAAAGAGTCTTTTCTGACACCTTTTTCGGAGCGTTAACGCTCTTTATGAGCCCAAAAAACAATCATAATTGCTCCGAAAACCTTCAGAAAAGAGGGTCATTACATTCGAAAATGGTCCGCCAGAAAGAGCTCTTAGATAATGTCAGAAAAGAGTCTTTTATGAGGGTTTTTTTTGGGCTCTGTGTAATCTTGTTTTTATCATTCTTGTGTGGTACAGATATGTTTCTTTTTTTGTTCAAAGCACAAATAACAGGACAACAACGCTTTGGTACACACATTATTAAGTGGAATTTCTGAGTCATACTGCGTCAGGACAGCAACAAGCAAATTTTTCTTTCGCTCCGAAAATGCTTTTTAGTTGGACTCTTTTCTGACTCCTTCTTAGGAGCGCTCCTAGAATGGTATGCTGGGTAGCTATTTCACGCACTTTTATTCGTGTCGAAGGAGTTGGCAGATCGAAAAGAAATTTAACATGTGCTCATAGCAGAGATGGAAACTTTCAAAATACTTAACTTTTTTCTGTTTATACCACGTTTTCTGTTCTTGGCTAAGAAGTTTCCGCACCGCCCTCGTATATTAAGTTTTTTGAATTTGTACATATAACCAGCAAAGTTGGCTGTTTAATTAAAAGCAGACAATAGCCTTGTTATCTACTTATTGTAACAATAATTTAGATACATACATATTTATTTTGTGGCTAATTTTGTTTAGAGTTTTAATTTTCCTCAGTTTCAATTTTAATTTCAAGCAAAGCAGTAGGTTTTAATTATTTGTAGATTTTTATAAATCACTTTCTAATTGCTTTAACACTGTGATATTTTCTTAAATTTTCTACGGCAAATTTTGCTATACACCACACAGCCCCTGCCCCCTTAATATCTTTGTTGCCAGCCAATACAATAACTTTGCTAAGAAATTAGATTTGTATTTTTAGGTCGTTCAAACTAATAGTTATTTGCAGTTAAAATCGCTGGCAGTTGCAATTGCTTAATCAGGCCTTTTAGTCTTTTTTCAGCTTTTTTTTCGGTTTTTAGTCGTTTTGCCTTTTTATGACCGCCCCAACATTAGTGTTAGACGAAAGTATTTGATTATGTATGGTATGAAGTATAGAGCCAACGGTTTGTTGCTAATGTGCAGAAATTCAAAATGATGGACAGTGGGCAAAAAGAGGTTAAACTAACAAAAATGCAAAGGAGAGCTATACGAAATTTTAAATGTTTTTTAATGAAAAATAATTTGGCAGCAAAAGACCAATGATTGAAACTAGAATTGAACTAGATAAAGCCAAAGATGTAGCTAAACTTCAACTATATAAATACGAATGATTAAAGGCAAAAATTACCAAACAAAGGACCTACAATTAGAGCTAAAATTTAACTATGTAAAGAACTAAGATTGAATGTAAAATCTAACTAGAAAAAGACATATGATTAAGGCTGAACTTGAGCAATTTAAAGAACTGCAATAGAAGCTAAAATTTATTTGCATAAAGCACTACGCTTAATGCTACCATTGCATTGGAGAAATAACTACGATAGAAACGAAATTTAAACAACATTAAGTTCTTGCATTAAAGATAAAATTGTTCAACAGCAAGAGCTAAGATTGAACCTGAAATTAAACTACAAAAATGCCAGTGATTGAAGCTAAAATTGTTCAACATAATGACCTACGATTAAAAGAAAAATTTTGTGAAGCTAATCCTTTTATTGGGCTATTTAGATTTAATTATATTAAAAAGAATAAATACTAACTGTGGTAATACTCACAAACAAAATAAAATAAAACACATCCGACTCAAATAGCTTTTGAAAATTGATAACAATTAAAAAATTTTTATTAAGAAAATAAAATTAAAATCAAAGGTTACTAAACAAATTTAGAAATTAAAAAACAAAGTAAAAAATTTAAAATATGTGTTACAGTAAATGCCACATTACCCCCTTCCTAGTTTAATCAGATTTAAACGATATCACTTTAACAGGTCTTGAATCTTTTGAGACAGTTGTAATTTCAGCAATTTCGTTATCAATAAAAGCTGGTTTAAGATGATCAATTGAAACGTTTTCATTTTTTGATCCTATTTGCAATTTGAAAAACTTGTCGCTTTTATGTATTACTTTATATGGACCGGCATATTTTGGACATAAAGGCTTAGGTGAGTATACTTTCTTCCATACGTATGAAGTATTTTTTAAATCTTTATGAACAAATGGTTTCTGAACAGCGTGATCACTTGTTGGAACTGACTTGACATTTTCAAAAGATTGTCGAAGATGTGTTAACACTTCTGAGGGATTTACGTTGTAGTCAATGTTGCTTTTACAGAAATCACCTGGTAATCGAAGGACTTCTCCATAAACTATTTCGGCAGAAGATGCTTTAATATCTTCTTTATAAACTGCTCGTAATCCTAGTAGAACCATAGGCAAGGTTTTTGTCCATTGTAAAGTTTCATTGCAGGTTAGAGGTTAGAGTTTTTAGTGTACGATGAAATCTTTCGACGATTCCATTTGATTGTGGATGATACGCTGTGGTTTGTTGATGTTGAGCTCCAATGATTTTAGCAATGTTTGCAAAAACTTTTGAGGTAAATTGTCTTCCTCGATCTGTATGTACTTTATGTGGACAGCCAAATCTACTCACCCAACCTTCAATGAATTTTCTGCATACTTCTTCAGACGTAATACTTTTTAATGGTATAACTTCAATCCATCGGGTGAAACGGTCTATTATAGTCAACATATATTGATACCCTTCTGACGGTGGCAGTGGTCCTACAATGTCCATATGGATTGTTGCAAATCGTTGAGTTTCTTGAGAAAAGACACCAAATTTTGATTTTGTGTGACGATTCACTTTTGCAGCTTGACAAAATTTACACATTTTAACCCATTTGTTACAATCTTTATTTATAGATGGCCATACAAATCGTTGGGTAAGCAAACGCCTTGTTGAACGTATTCCAGGATGTATAAGTCCATGTATGTTATCAAACACTATTTTTCTTAATTGCAGGGGAACATATGGTCTTACATGTTCAGTAGATACATCACAAAAGATTTTCATATCTAAATTTGGAACTTGCATAAGTTTAAAATTTAGTCCAGTTGACGAATTGCGAAAATTTATAAATTCTTCATCAGAAGTTTGTAATTTTGCGATATCTTCATATTTAAATGAGAAATTTCTTCTATACGTGACATTGCATCCGCTACGATGTTAAATTTACCAGATATATGGCGAATATCTGTCGTAAATTGCGATATGATATCTAAGTGCCGATACTGTCTTGGTGATGCTTTTTCAGGATTTTGATTGAAAGCAAATACTAATGGTTTATGGTCAGTGTAGAGAACGAATTTACGGCCTTCTAGTATATGACGGAAATGTTTTATAGACTGATATGCAGCTAGTAATTCCCTGTCATAGGTACTATATTTTGTTTCCGTTTTCGAAAGCTTTCTGGAAAAGAATGCTAATGGTTTCCATTCATCATTATCAAATTGTTCAATTACTGCACTAAATTTGTGGTATTAGGTTAGGAAAATTGATAACAATTAAAAAAATTTTATTAAGAAAATAAAATTAAAATCAAAAGTTACTAAACAAATTTAGAAATTAAAAAACAAAGTATAAAATTTAAAATATGTGTTACAGTAAATGCCACATAACAATTGAAGCTAAAATTGTTCAACATAAACCCCCTGATTGAAGCCAAAATTAAACTGCAAAAGGATTGAATTTAAAATTGGACAACAGAAAGACTTACAAGCCAAAATTAAACTAAAAAGGATCTAAAATTGGACAACAGAAAGACGTACAAGCCAAAATTAAACTGCAGAAAGACCCACCATTTACAGCTAAAATCGAACAACATTAAGATCTGCGATTGAGGCTAAAATTGAACAACATAAACCTCTCGATTGAAGCCAAAATTAAACTGTAAAAGGATTGAATCTAAAATTGGACAACAGAAAGACTTATAAGCCAAAATTAAACTGCAGAAAGACCCATGATTGAAGCTAAAATTAAACTGCAAAATGAAGCTAAAATCTTACAACATAAAAACCCACGATTGCATTTAACATTAAACTGTAGAAAGACCTACGAGACGACCTACGACTGCAGCTAAAATTGAACAGTATGGACTGAAGTAGAATTTTAAATACAGAAAGAGTTACGATTGAAACTAAGATTTTGCTACATAAACCCCAATAATTGAAGCTTAAATTTAACAACATAAAGACAAATGCTTGAAGCTATAATTGAGCTAAACACCATTGAAACAGTTGAAAAATTGGATAGCAGGAAGACCAAAAGATTTAAGATAATATTAAATGCTAATGATTGAAGCTAAAATTAAACAACAGGAACCCCCTTCGATTAAAGCAAACATTGGACAATATAAAAACATAAGATTGACCGACCCTTAACTTAAACTACAAAAAGTCCAACGATTGAAATGAAAACTTGGATAACTTAAAGCTTGATAATATTTACATCGTGTAAACAATTGAGCAAATTATAAATTAACGTAAATAATTTTTGTTTCAATAACAATTCTTTAGGAAAATCAACAAAAGTATTTAATGTAAAGCAATATTTGTCCATGTTTACAATGTGTAAAAAATTGAGTAATGTAAAATTGAGTGATGTAAACAACAGTACCAATTCCTAAAATCAATATTTTTTTTTTGAGTAAACCCTTAAAATAAGAATTTCTGAGATTCTTCAATATTTGCAGTATGTAAATAATTGTGTAAATATTGTACATAATATCAAAAGTTGTAAAGATGTTAGATAATGTAAATTATAACAAGTTTTCAATGTTTTTTTTTTTAATATATACATCATGTAAAGAATTGGCTAATTACTAGAAATAACGTAAACAAACCTAAACGCTTTTAGTTTTTGATATTAAAAAGGATATTTTGTCTTAAAAAATAAAGTTTTAAATTATTTAGTAAATATTTACCACGTGTAAAGTATAGAGTAAATATGTATGTACTAAAATTGTGCACGCAAATTGCAATGTCTTTGTAATTACTTTGTGTAATTAATGTAACTAATGTAAATAATCAATAATTTAGAAATTCCTAGTAAATTATGATCATTTCGTGTTAAGAGTTTGGAATGTTTTTTTTTATTATTTACACCCATCGGCGTATATAGCCCGGTCTGGGGAGGCTAAGCCCCCCCCCCAGCAAAAATTTAGCCACCCCCAGAATTTTTATTCTTTTATTGCAAATTTTGGCAGAAGATATTCTTAATATATTTTGTAAACAAAATAGGAAACTAATCTTCGACTGAAACTAACTAATTTTATTAATTATATTTTGTATTACTTTTATTATTAATACAAATTAGTTGAAGTGTTTTACCTTATTTTTTAATGGTAATTAAATGACTGAATTTATTTTTTTAATTGACAATGTGATGATAAAAACCTGAAATATGCTTTAATTTTTTTTTTTGTTTATTTAGTTTTAAACTTTAATTTATTAACATTGTTATATGTAATATAAAAATGTTTAATACTCTTTATTTGTTTTAATGAAAATAAAAAAGCACAATTTTTTTTACCGTAAAAGGCTAGAGCCCACCCCCCCCCCCCCCCCAGGAAAAAGGCCAAGCTACGTCGATGTTTACACCATGTAAATAATAAACAATTTCATAAAAAACTTTGATTTTTCAATATTTACGCTCTGTAAACATATGGCATAAATAATGCACTTAATGTAAACAAGTGTTAAATTAGTAAAATTTTGGAGGGTAATTTGTGAGCACTTAAATTTCCCATCAAAATCTATTTTTATACGAAATTATAAAATAGGCTGAGGTCCTTTAATACGGCTCTAAATATAAAATAAGCAATAATCTGTAATCACTTATATTTCCCATTAAAAATTAGTTCTTTTTTTAATGGTCTAAATTAAAAAAAGGGAAAAAATCTCTAATAATTCCATTATTTACATATGCAAAGTCTAATGTAAAAATTTACATAACGTAAACTATTGAAAAAATTTTAAATTTCTAATAAATTAAAAATTTTAATATTAATTAAAAATTTTACAATTTGAAAAGAATTATTTAAATAATTTTCTTTAACAAACATTTTATTACCATAAATAATTGTTGTTAAGCTTGCTTATTTTTGTATTACTTATACCACTGTGCCTCATCAGCATCATCTAACGAATTAGAAGTGTTACGACTAGAAGCTGTTGTTGTTTTTGTTTTTCTTGTATTTCTGTTCGTTTACTGCCATAAAACTTGGTAATTTTCGCGTTTTGCCGCTAAAACGTTTGTATTTCTTACTTGAAATTTTTGTTGTTGTTGTTGTTTTTCTTTATTATTATTATAGCCTGTTGTTATTTGTGCTTTTGCTTATGGTTGTAGTTTTTAGCCTCAACTGTAAAAACAATGCAATTTATATTTATGTGAACTAAAGTGGTAGATGTTGTGGTAAAATATACACTTTCACATACTCGTGTACTCGAGAGGCAAAACTTTTTAACAAACTCACATTTAAAGCAATATAAACTAACAAACAAACAAAAAAGCTCACTTTGGCAAACATACAAACAATAACAACAACACGTACAGTAGGGGAGTAAAAAATAGAAGAAAAAAAGTAAAGTACTGAAGAGCACAACAACAAAACTAGTAGTAGCAATTGAGTAGGAAATTACTTGACCCAGATTATGTGGTGGGTTAAAGCAGCAACAACAACAACAACTCTACTACAGTTTTAACAAAGGCAAAGAAATTAAAACAAGGTTTATATGTACTGGGAAAAAATATTTGCAAAAAAAAAAAAAAAAAACTGAAAAACAACTAAAATATAAACTTTTTAAATGAAAGTGGTTCAAAAAAAGTTTTCTTTTTTTCTTGAAGTTCTATTTTCCTTTAAGGAATTGTTTTTTCCATAGAAAATAAAATTATAATGGCGAAAAATAATTAAAATATGAAAGAAAAAAGTGTTTTAATTTTATTTACGGCAATTTATGTCTGGTTTTTAAAAGGATAGGTAAAACACGTTTTGAAAGTTAGAACTAGAACAGAACTAGAACAGAACTAGAACAGAACTAGAACAGAACTGGAACAGAACTAGAACAGAACTAGAACAGAACTAGCAAAGAACTGGAACATAAATAGAACAGAACTAGTAGGGAAAGATTAGTCAACGATTAGTAGAATTTATTTTACTGTATTTTCGACATTGATCCCTAGTAATCTTAACAATTTTATTTATAAAAGTTTAAATAAAAAATTTTGTATTCAATTCACATTACCATTACTTTGCAGAGTTCATAAAACTAAAAAATCAATAACAATTTGGGCATTACAATTTACCAAATAAAATAAAAAAAACAATATTTGAAAAGAGGTTACCAAAAGTTAAACCTTAAAATAACAAAATTGTTCACAATTTTTGGCTTATTCAGCATTATCAATAAATGCTAACCGAAAAAAAAAACACCAAAAACAAGAGTAACGACAATCATAAGGATTCATAAATATATAAGGACACATACAAAAACCATAACCTTACAAGCAATATAAACCTATAAACCGCATACGAGTATACTGAATCAAGAAAACAACCAAGTCTAATCGAAAGTGGATAAAAACTTTAAATAGTGTTACAATGTACTTATTTCTTCCGGAAGTTTACTTTTTCTTATGATATTTATGAGTGCAAAATAAAGAAAATTTCAACTAATGTTGATGATACAGAGGCAGTTGTGGGGGAGGATGAGGGGTTATTTATAGAAAATCTACTGGTAAATAAAACTAAGTATATATTGTGGTCATAAATAAGTTGATAACATGATCTACGCATAACGAATATAAATTAAGGGTTTCAATAACGAACAAACACAAACACACAGGAATTGTACAAAGGCAGGCAAACACATGCACACAGGCACATACAAATTTACACTGATACACACATATTAGTACATATATAAAAATACACACAGTTTAAGGAGAAGTTTGGTTTAACCCAGTTACATTTGGTATACAACATCTACAAATAATCGTGGACTAGATAGAGAACTTGGATAGAAGCAAGAATTTAACTACGTTTACATAGATCTTGGATTGTAGCTAGAACTTGACTATATAAAGGCCTCTTGAAGCCTGAAGACCTATGCTTAAAGCTAGAATTTTACGTTAAAATTAACTAGCATTAAAACTAGAATTGAGCTTTAAAAATAATCTTATGTGATGCTAGAATTTGACTATAAAAATACTTGTGATTGAAGCTAGAATAAATACCTGCGATTGAATCTGAGTTTTGCCTAAAAAAGGACCTTTTATTGCAGCTAGAATTTTACTACATAAGGATTTACTTTTGGAGAAAAAATTGCGTAAAAGGCCCTAAGATTAAGATTAAAAATTGCGAACAAACAGATCTATGATTGAAGCCAGAATTCAAGCTAGATAGAGACCTACGATTTAAGCAGCATGATGACTACGCTTTCATTTAAAAAGGTCCAAGATTGAAAAGCTAAAATTCGGCTTTACAGAAAGCTATAATTGAAGCTTAAATTTTAATGAAAAAAAACGTACGATTGAAGCTAGAATTGTGACACAGCAAACTCAAGATTGAAGCTAGCATTAAACGTGAAAGAAGTCTACGATTGGAGTTACAATATGACATTAAAAATATGCAAGATTGAAGCTAAAATTGTACTTTAAATACATATTCTAGAGAAACTTTATGTCAGACATAAATTTTCTAAAAAAAACTTTCTAAAGAATTTTATAAAGAAACTTTATGTCAGACATATATTTTTTAAGGAAACTTTTCTAAAGAAACTTAATATCAGACATACATACATGTTCTAAAAAGTCTTTATATCAGACATAATTTTTCAAAGAAACTTTTCTTTAGAAATTTTATGTTAGACATACATGTTCTAAAGAAACTTTATGTCAGACATACATGTTCTGAAGAAACTTTAAGTCAGACATAAATTTTTTAAAGAAACTTTGTAAAGAATTTTATAAAGAAATTTTATGTTAGACATACATATTCTAAAGAAACTATGTCACACATAAATTTTCTAAAGAAACTTTATATCATTTTTCTATAGAAACTTCATGTCAGTCCTACAAGTTCTAAAAAATGTTTTTTAAAGATAAAAATTTGCTTTCAAAAAAACCTATGTTTAAATAATTTATATAATTTTGAAAAATCCTTTGCTGGGTATTTACATTTTTGTTTTTAATTTTCTCTAAAATTTTTCCTCTTTCTTTTACAAGTTACTTTAACATTCTATAAGCATAAATATTAGTACGAATAGATTATAAAAACAAATAATAAACTAAAGCAAACACAAATAATCTTTAGACCCAAATCTTGGGGTAATAATTTTAATTTTTAAGTTTTTTTTATTTTTTTATTTTCGTTCGACTTTATCTATAAAGAAAAGCATACCAAAAGGTAAAATACCCAGCAAACTCTTATAAATTCTATATTTATGTTGCTATATAATTCCTTTCAAAAAAAATTATTTAATCTTACAGCTAAAAGAAAAGCTTGAAAGCACAATAGACGCTTATATAATTTACCGTGACTAGACTGACATTAATATAATTATAGGCCGTTAGATAAAATGTTTTTTGATTTAATTCTATAAGCCGGAATATTACGTTTCATTAAATCAATCAATATAATGTAATATGTGAAAGGAATTTTAAGTAATACTTTTATATTCAATTGAATTTATTGAAAATTATGCATTTACCAAGTGATGTAAAGTAAAGCTGTACATATTTAACTTCAGCCACAATTCAATTTCTGTCTTTACTGCGAATAAACAGTAGTTTTCTTCCTATTTCACAATCTGTAATTGTTTTTATGATACTCACTATTGCTGCCTTAAGCACCATAACACATCACATCATATCACATCACTACATACCATCAATACACTACCTTCTCGCATACAGAATATTCGTATTGTTTTCGGAACTTTTGTGTAAATTCAAATGTTAAAGCGCTATGATGGCGATAACACAAACAATGATATTCCACGAATTCAATGTCGTTGGAAATATTCATATACTGTGACAATTTCCTTGGCCATAGCCATCAGATCAGATCATATTTCAATGCTAAATATCTGGCATTCAAATATAAAGTAATCGTTAGCAATACCTCGATTGGCTGGCAAACAAACAACTGCCTTGCTGGTGCAAGGATAAAGCAATAAGGGTGACTATAAATGTAAATACCATGTATCAAAGTCTCAATGAAAAATGCCGTAGAATGGCACCAAATGCATGTGATGAAAATGCGCCAATGATGGGTTTTAAAAAAGTAAGTAACTAAAGTCATCATTTAAGAATTTTAATAGAATTTTAATGGCTGACATTTGCATGGAATATTTAATTTGGTTTGAAAGTGTATAAAGTAGCTGGAAAGAGTTTTAGTCTATAGCTTCAATCGTGCTTCTTTTTATATAAAAATTCTGGCTTCAATCGTGGTTCCTTTTACTCGTATAGCAAAATTACAGCTTCATTCATAGCAAAAGTCTTGCAATCGTTGTTCCTTTTCTAAAAACTTTAGTCGTGGTTTTTTTTTTATTAAAATTCTAGCTTCAATCGTGCTTCGTTTAGCAAGATTTTAGCTTCAATTACGGTCATTTTCATAGAAAAAATCTTGCTGCAATCGTGTTTTTTTTTATACCAAAATTCTAGCTTCCATCGGCTTTTTTATACCAAAACTATTAAATCATTTTAGAGCATAACAAATGTTTAACATTTGTATGTAGATAGTTTCGAACCGTATGAGTAATTTTACTACATATTCTTTAGTGTAAATAATATTAATCATACGCCTTTTTTAGCTACGGTTATAATTTTTATACGTATGCGTAATTTTTTTATTCTTTAGTTTGCATAATATTAATCATACGCCTTCACACATGTAAGTTATTTGAACCATTTTTTTATTATTTATTATAACCTATCCTAATGTTTACATTAAACTTTTCCAGCTACTTCTCCTAACTCAATTAAATGCTAAACAATTTTTGTATTTTTTAGTTTTTTTTCTGCTTTTTTTATTTTTTAGCTAAACCAATTTTTTGTAAACATTTCATTAATATTTTATATTTTATAAGCCAAACTATTTATTTACAGAAATGAAAACAAAAACACAGGGAAACTTGCTGAAATTTAAATTTTATCATTTAATAAAGTTGGAATTTTTAAATAAATTTAATTAAATGTGACAAACAGAGAAGATTTTATTAAATGCCATGAAAATTTAAGGAAAAGGGAAAATTAAGGGAAAAACTTATATTCAAATAATTGTTACTAATTAAGGAATTTTTTTAAATAAAAAACTTTATGTTTCTATAAAATTAATAACTCTAATTTTCTGTAGAAAATTTATTCATATCTCAAATTTTCTCTAGTTAAGTGAAGCTATGTAAAGACAGTTGTCAGATCATACAATGTTGTCAGATGTAGCAATGTGCTAGCAATGTACTGATATTAAAAAATTGTTAGCAAGAGGTAAATTGTCAATGCTTTTTATTGCAACGTTAAAAGACAAAAATTTTAAGTTCACGCGGTTGTTAGACATTTTCTAAACATTTTTCGGACAACGTTGTAAGATCCGACAACCGTCTGTACAAAGCTTTTTCTATGGAAACATAAAGTTATTTAAAAAAAAAAAACTTTCTAAATTAGTAACAATTGTTTGTCACATTTAATTGAATTTATGTAAAATTCTATTTTTATTATAATAAAAATAAAATAAAATTTTAAACAATTTTATTTTTCGAAAATATTTCTCGAAAAATAAAATTGTTTAATTAATAAAAAGGTCGAACAATCAGTTAAATAATCAAAATAAAATTTTAGTAAATTTACCTGGCTTTATCTTTTCAATGATTTTTCACTAGAAAAGTTATCAATAACATTATGTTTCCATAGAAAAGTTATCGATAGCTGTAATTTTCTCAAGTAAAAATATCGATAACTTGAACTTTCTCTAAAAAAAAAAGTATCGATAATTTTAATTTTCTATAGAAAAGTTATCGATAACTTTAATTTTCTCCAGTAAAAATATCGATAACTTTAACTTTCTCTATAAAAGATATCGTTAATTTTAATTTTCTATTGAAAAGTTATCGATAACTTTTGTATGGAAACATAAAGTTATCGATAACCTTAATTTTCTGTTTAAAAGTTATCCATAACTATTAGAGAAAATTTCTTATTATTTCGGCTTGAGGTCATTTAATTAATAACTCAAAGAATACCATTGTAAAGTTATATTCTTCTAGACAATTGGTACACTGGAATGCATTTTCATAACTATAATTTTCTACAGTAAAGTTATCGATAACTTTAAGTTTTCTATAGAAAATTTATCGGCAACTTTATGTTGCCATAAAAAAGTTAGCGCTAACTTTAATTACCTCTAGAAAGTTAAACGATAACTTTAATTCTCTCTGGAAAGTTTAACGTCAACTTTAAGTTTCTCTAGAAACTCGATCACTTAATAATTTGACTATTTTCGGATATTTATCTTTTTACATTAATTACCAAAACACATTCAAACATTTGCCTAAAACTCAAGATATACACTTCAGCTTTAATAAACTCCCCAGACAAATCAATAAAACATCTTAGCAAATGATCAGAACGAATAACCAAAACAGAAAACAACGACAAAAATGAAAAAAGATAAAATCACAACTAATAATTAGTTGCAAAGCAATCTTATTACGTTACTTGAATAAATAATAAACTAAGGCAATGGCAGGCAACAAAACATTACAATTTCATCAGGGACTAATATCACCATTGACAACTAGGCACAGAACAGCAAAATGATACAAATAATAAAAATAAAAACAAAAACAAAACAATACACAGTCCTTTAAGAAAATCTAACAAACTTTACTACAAGTAAGTGAAGTGAAGTAGAAAAAAATCTATCATAAGATGATGAATAATTGAGGAATATGATTTGTATGTTCTGATATATATTGTAACATTTAGAGACAATGACAACGCTGCTAACAACAAAATGCGTTTAGCCAATTAGTTGCTTGATTGGGGCTTTTTTTTCCTTACGCTATAAGAAAACTGAATATAGAATACGAATAGGAATAAATTGGAGTATATATAAAGTAAAATAATTTTGTATATAAGTCTATATATACAATAGGGAATTATGTACTACTATGTACATAAAGACATCAATCGCCAGGCCTAAAGAGAAGGCTAAACAAATAGATATTTTAATACACATACTTCTATAGAAAACAAATACTTATACAAATACATATATACGAGTATGTATGTATATATTTCCATAGAAATACTAACTACTCAACTGGTAATTTTGTCACTTGAAAAATAAATAATAATAAATATTTAAAAAAAAAACAGCAAATTTTTAGACAATTTTAATATTCTAGGAAAAAATTTATTGCCATAGAATGATAACTTAAATTTCTTGCTAAAAATATATTTTAATTTTAATGACCCTTATTTTTGGGAAGAAAAAGAGGGATAAAATGAGCCAGAAATCATAAATAAGCTCTTTGTCGCTATGGACTCTGGCTCTTAATTGGCTCAAAATCTATCGACTTTTTGGCGAATAACTTAATTCTACTGAAGAAAAATAGTCAATATAATTATATAATAATTTTCTATCAGCTACTTTAAGTTTCTATGGAAAATACATTCATAATTCCTCTTACCTATAGAAACTTCATTAATAGATTTCAAAATTTCTAGAATATTTATGGATTAATTTTGAATTTATTTTAATTTTCTAACGAAATCTTATGGCTGGATGGAGCTCTTATTAACTTTAATTTTCTTCTGGGTTTCTCAATAACTATTGTAAGTGTATAAAGTTTGATGCTTAACATCATCTATACAACACACCCACCAACTATTGACTGGTTCAGCTGCTGCCCTTGCCATGTCCTTTTGTATGTCCGCTTGTGTGTGTTTGTTCATTGCTTTAGATCCTTTAACGTTGTGTGTGCATCAATAATTGTTACTAAAGAAAATTCCCAGTCGTGCGTATAATTGGAATTAATACAAAAGCAAAATGAACAGGCGGCCATAATAACCCAACAGTTTGGTTAAGTGTCAATGTAACCCATTCACACAATATATTCCAACAATTACTGCGCTGTCATTACATCCGTAAGCGGATGCTTGTAATGCAAATAGTGGTCAATACAGTATTTAGCCCTGGATTAACTCAAAATTTAGTTATTTTGCTTACTTAATATAATAAGGAAATCGTTTTTTAGCTTGTACTATTAGATCTTATGATAATAACGATTTTTAGCTTCAACGGTAAGTCTGAATCTAATCAAATGATAGCTTCAGTAAATGTAAACTTTAATCGTAGGTTTCTTTTTAAAGTCAAATTTTAGCTTTTATTCTAGTTCATTCGTAAATAAAATTTTAGCTTTAATTGTAGGCTTTTCTCTTGTTCAATTTTAGTTTTAATCGTCTTTCGAAAGACAAGTTTAATTTTCAATTGAAGGTTTTTTTAAAGTCCAATTCTTGCTACAATCGTGAAGATCGTTCTAAAGTCAAATTGCAGCTTCAATCGTGGGTCTTTCTTAAGGCAAATTTTGGCTGCAATCGTAGTTATTTTTAAAGTTAAATTTAAACTTCAAGCACAGGACTTTCTTAAAGGCAAATTTTGGCTGCAATCTTAGTTCTTTTTAAAGTCAAATTTTAGCTTCAAGCGCAGGTCTTTCTTAAGACAAATTCTTACTTCAATCGTAGAGGTCTTTCTAAAGTCAAATTGGAGCTTCAATAATGGGTCTTTCCTAAGGCAAATTTTTACTGTAATCGTAGTTCTTTTTAGCTTCTATCACACTTGGGTTCTTTCTAAAATCAAATTTTAACTTCAATGGAAAGCCTTTCTAAAGTCAAATATAAGCTTCGATCGCAGGTGATTCTCAAGATCAAGTATTAGCTTTATTCATAATCTTTATTAAATTAAATATAATCTTTGATTGTAGGTCATGTTTTAGTTTCAATCATAGTCTTCATTAAATCAAATGACATCCTAATTTAGTTTCAATCATAGTTTCGTTGAAGTGCAAGTTCAGCTTTAATCGTAGACTTTTCTAAAGTCAAATTTAATTTACCTCGTAAGGGTTTATTTTGTTAAATTTTATATTTAATAGTAAGTATTTAAGTAGTTTAATTTTAGCTACAATCATAGGTCTGTAAGCAGTCAAATTTTAATAAAGAACTCTTAGCAAATTATGAAAACGATAAACAACTAGCAGGCTATTTCTTTGTAATCTTTGTAAGACACAAGTCTTGCAAAGTAACTAATTCGAAAAATTCGAAATCATAATATAAAATAGTTTAGCTATGCACATCAGAACTGCTGGTAAATATTTCTTACTTATTTATATTCTAAGTTTGTGCATTTGTATTTGTTAATCACATTGACTTCATAGATATCTATACTATATTAATTTTATAAATGATGGGCACAGATTTCACATCGTAGAGGTATTTGAAAAGAATAATTTCAACAATTGCTTTAGTAAGTGTGTGTTTTTGTTATGATTTATATGTAAGTGAAACTAGCACTTGGTCCTACAGCAACATGTTTTGCATATTAAAATATACTGGAGTTTGAAGAAAACTTGAGAAATAAATAAAGCAAAAGCTCAGAGAATACTTATTTGGTTTATTAAAGAGTTTGTTTTATAAAATTGATGAATCTAATTAAATGTTTCAACAATTTGGTTTAAGTAAAAATTTTCAAGACAAGAATACTAATTTATTTTGTCAAACAACTTAAAATATGAAAAATACGAAAAAAAAAAATAAAATTATCTTCTATTAGGTCTTAAATTTCAGAAATTGCAAAATTTTTTTCTTCATTAACACACCAAACTTAATTAACCTTGAATATTTAACATAGCAATACATAAAACATTTTCGAAATTTCATTAAAAATTTCACCAATTTTCATTTCTAAAAATAAATAAACATTGCTGTGTTGGCTTGTTAAAGAAAATACCCATTTAGTTAAATTATTTGGATGTAGTTGTAGACAGCGGCTAACAAACAAACAACAAGCCAAGAAATAATTTGGCATAAACACATACATACTTACTCTACTTGTTAACAAGTACAACTACAAACCTAATATGTAATACACGACTCCAATTGCAGACAGAGATAGGTAGTCAGAAATAGAGTGATAGAGAGAGAGAGAGAGGTGAAAAACTTAATACATAAATGCTTAAAAATGTTTAAGCTTCATCTAATATTCAAGTTGTATAACCACATCATACCATTACATACATACATATGTATGTATATAAAAAAAATAATAATACACACTTATACAAAACATTATATTTAATAATTTTATATTCATACAAACAAAAACCCAAACAAGTGTTGTCTCTGTTACACACAAACATGCTCATGCAGGCATAGTAGGGTGGGCCTTAAAGTAGATTTTTTCGATTTCCGCTGTTACCAATATCTTAAAACTTAACCAGCAAAAACTTTTTAATATCTTGTAAGTATTCAATGACTTGCTTTGAATTTTCCAGTTTGTCTACATCAGTGATGCCAACTTAGCCCTTTTCGGGCTAGATTTAGCCCGATTTTAGTCACTGAAAACGCGAAAAAAGAAAATTGGATGTGGCTTTAAAAGGATTTTTTTCCAGTTAGCCCTTTTTTCAAAAATATTTACGCGTTTTGAGTTTCAAAATTTGGCATCACTGGTCTACATTATGTCATAAGAAAGTACTGTATTCTACTTTTATTAAAAATACTTGAAATAACTTTAATGCTTGATCGTTCTAAAGTCAAATTTAAGCTTCAATTGCAAGTCTTTCTAAAGTCAAATCAGTTTTAATAGTGGTTCTCTACAAAGTCAAATTGTAGCTTCAATCAGAGGTCTTTTAAAAGTCAAATGTTAGCTTTAATTCAAGGCATTTCAAAAGTCAAGTTTAAGCCTCAATCATAAGACTTTTTTAATAGAAATTTTAGCTTCAATCGTAGGTCTTTCTAAAGTAAAAATTAAAGCTCAATCGTAAGACCTTTTAAATACAAATTTTAGCTTCAATCTAATAGCATCTTTCTAAAGTAAAATTTAAGCTGCAATCGTAGTTCTTTCTGAAGTCAAAATTTAGCTTCAAGCGCAGGTATATCTAATGTCATATTTTGGTTTTAGTCAATCGTGGATCTTTATAAAGTAAAATTTTTGCATCAAAATTTAGCTTCTAGCGTGGTTCTTTATAAAGTCAAATTTCAGAATTAATCGAAGGTCTTTCTAAGTAAAATGTTAGCTTCAATTGCAGTTATTTTTTAAATAATCCTTATAAGAAAGATATGTGTCGCCTAGAAATATGTCGCGTGCTAAATCATACTATTTCAAATATTGCAAAGATTTAATTAAACATGTCAACTTTTAAAGAAAATTACTTTATTCTACTTTAGTTTATTATGTATACAGTGTTCGAGATGCAGTTGAAAACGAGTTTAATTTTCTGTCGTGTTTTTGAGACTATGGTTGCTAATAAATAAAGAACAAAAAATGACAAAAGCCAACATTTACTACAAGTAAGGAAAAATGAAATTTTCCTTATTTTTCCACATCAAAGACATGCGAATGTAGCGTTCTTTACCTTGCCTACCTCGCTGTCCACTACATTACTTAGAAATAGTAGTTATTGAAGCAGTATTTGTATAAAAAGTATGTCCAATCAATAAATGGTAAACACGAAATAATTGTGCAAAATATTCTACTTTAGTTTATTGCAGATTTCCACAGATTTCGAGATGTACTCGAAAACGAGTTTCATTTTTTTGTCATGTTTTTGAAAATTACAAAAGCAACCATTTTCTAAAACTAAACAAGTAAAAAATAATTAAATGTTATTTTTCTTAAACATCAAATTCATACGAATATAGCGTTCTTGACCTACCTAGCAAAAACTTGGTAATGTCTTATAATTATTAACTTGTCTGGGGTATATTACTTAGAATTAGTAGTTGTTATTATTTATATGATTTTTTTATGTACTTGAACTAACACTTATAAGGAAAGTATGTCGCGTGCTAAATAATACTAAATATGGTAAATAAATTAAAATCTTTCAACGAAATTTTGGCAAATATTTCAACATGACAACTGTTAATAGAAACAATATTATTCTACTTCAGTTTATTAGCAAAATTATGCCGTTTTCAAAATGCTGTCAAAAACTAGTTCTAGTTTATGTCGCGTTTTTGAAACCATGGCTATTGCAAATGCCAACATAAACTTAATCTTAATGTAAATATGAAATTAAACAAAAATTAATTTTCTCTATATTTGTATGCCAACAAATTACTACGAATGTCGCGTTCTTGACCATGTAAATATTCTTAACAATTTTCTTGAAAAGTTTTGCTTGGGTAGCGATTTGAAATAAGCGGATTTCAAGGAAAAGTATTTATGTATTTTAGTTTTAAAAATTTTTTTAATTATTTTTTACTGAAGGTAGGAATTGTTTTTACAACATAAAATCTATATTAAAATTTATTGATAATTTTTCTTGGCTGAGCTGGGGATCGAACTTGGGTTGAATTTACATGTTTCAAGAAAAATTATCAATAAATTTTAATAGAGATTTCATGTTGTAAAAACAAAAATTAAATTTAATGAACTCGAGCCTGACTAAAGAAATATCAAAAATGTAAAAATTAACAGTTCGACAAAAATAATAATTGTTCTTAATTTTTTCAATTTGTTTATTTAAAAGACATTTGCTGCACTATTTGTTAATGTTTAATTGAAGATTGTTTGGCGGCTGGAAAATCCAAAAGAAATGAAAATAAGGGCCATGCTAATTTATAGTCTCTCAGCCAAAAATACAGTTATGAACATGACTGGGGAGTTTGATAACAACTGTATAAATGCCAATGTACGAGCGTCTGTAAGTTTAACTCTAGTTGTTGAACAACTACGACAAAATGGAAGCAGACAGAATAGTATTTTCAAAATCGAGTTAACATTTACTGAAATTAATGTTAAATTCTAAATATATGAGTCTTAAATTAAAAGTTAAGTCTTTCAGATCCTGACGTCTTCTTAGAAGAAAATGTGATATAAGTTTCATTTATCTAGAGAATGTTACTGTTTCAAATTTAGTTGCTAACAATAAAACATCTATCACAATTACTGCTGTGTAAACCATATAAAGCACTCATACCCCAAAACATTTAGAAAAATTGTTAATAAAATTGAAAAAAACAACTTTTCAGTCCAACCTCGTTTGTAGCCATCTATGTATGCACATAAAAAACTGCCAGTACTACTACTACTAGTACGTTACGTACAACACTAAATACAACTAAAATAACAACAAATTTTAATTGTTGATTACATTAAAACTTGTATTCATATTGTGTATGCAATTTTATCTAATTGCCAAAAAATGTTTCATGAATTTTTGTTCAATTTAGATGCAAAACGAAATATACAAAACATGGCAAAAACTAAAACAATCATAAATGCAATACGTATAAAAATAATAAAACATACTCCTATAGCTGTATATACATACCTACATACATATATATTTAGGAAATATTAAATATAGTTAAATGTTTGCTTAAAAGAGCAATAGGGATTCAGCTGAAAGATAAACACAGGTTTTTGAATTACCATTTCTAGCATTCGATCAATATTTTTTCACAAATATAACCAAATATTTACAAACAAAACGGAACAAGCAGAAAGTTTTAAAATTATACCCAGTGCAGACAATTCAGTAGGAAGATAAGCTCAATTATAGAATTAGCTTTGAAAAGAGAGAAAATTATATTTTTAACTAGCTGATAATACAAAGGGGCTCCCAAATGTTAATGAAAACAAGTAAGAGTGCTATATTCGGCTATGTCGAATCTTTTATAACCTTCACCTTTGTTGTGGACGCATAATTGTATTATATATGTGCATTAAGGTGGCCCCGTTTGTATGGAGAAAAAATAAGGTATCGATGTTCCCGACTAATATGAAAACGGTAAAACCATTTGGGTTAAATTGCATGATGTTTATAATCAAGAAATTTCAACAATTTATTTAGGTAAATTCTATGAAAAAATAAAAAAAAACACTAAAATTTTGTCCGAAATTTTCAAAATTTTTGAATTAAAAAAAATTGTTTTTTAATTTTTGATAACCCCTTGAATGCGCCTCTCAAAGACCTTTCATATGATACTAAAATTACATATAGTTCCCTTGGGGGAAATGTGAAAAAAATCAAAAAACCTATAAAAAGGACAAAAAAATTGAGAAACGTAGTCTTAAAATGAATCAAATTTTCATATAAGTCGGAAACATCCGCAATTTTATTTTGGGGCCACCCTAATGTACATACTTACATATATTATATTAATACACTTTGTTTGATAGTTTTTTTGATGAAATTTTCAGAGGTTGTCTCGGATTTTTGCTCATATCTCCGTTTTTTATGGACGGATTTTGCTGATATTAAATAGCAAACTTCTCGAAAGCATGTCTGACAGAATTATTGAAGATTTGGATCCCGAAGATATCTGGGGCCTTCAGAAAATTGATTTCAACAGGCAGACAGACGGAAATGGCTCTTCTTAATTTTGAGTATTAATGTCAGTCGTTTTATTAATTGGACGTTTTTTAAGTTTATTGTGTATACAAGGTGGCGCAAAAGTAATCCTCCTATAATGCTATAAATTTTGCAATCGGCCCCTAATGTCAGTTCTGTTTTGACATTTGTATAGTAAACACATGCGAAATACACGTTAATAAACAATGTTACGATACACTGCTCCAGAACGCGGAATATTGCTGACAGAACTGACATTAGGGGCCTCGCAAAATTTATAGCATTGTCTGATAGGAGGATTACTTGTACATAAATTGTTCAGTAAAGTGAATATCTCAAAACGTATTTTAAGTTTTTGAAAGATAATTTGTAATTTTTTGTTACTTTTTTACCTTTAAATAAAAACTATTTTATTGTTAATTACTTAATAAAAATTTATTTACTTAAAATAATTTTAAGAAAATATTCGGCCGGGCAGATACCGGAGAGTAGCTCATTATCCGGTATCCATCCGAATAGTAAATTTAGGCCGGATATCCGGCAAACCGGATAGTTGCCCCTTTTGTATTTAGGGCGCGATATGTCTTGTAGAAGCCAGGTGTGAGGCACATCAATAAATTACTTCTGAAGAAGTTTGTTGCTATGATGCCCCCAGTACAAAATGTGACCCAACCAGTGACAAATGTCATAGTTTTTCAACAATATTATGCAGCAATTTTAATGACTAAAAAAATTAGATCTTGATCGCTTAGGGTAATTTTGCTCTAACTAAAGACGACAAACATTTATTATTTACAATGAGAACGCATTGTTCTCAACTATAATGCTTAATTTCTACTAAACTTTAAACAAGAGTAATTTAATTTACAGTTTAGTAGCTATCAAACTATTTTAAAATCGTTTCACAGTTGTGATCAAGTATTTAAATAGATGTTTCATCTCGAGACATCTCGACATGTTTGTTTGGTAATGGCAGTCGTTTGCAAACAAACGGAAATCTATGGGTATGGTGGCTCTCAATTTTAAAGGAGCAAGTATCATTAAAATTCTACTTGTTGCATGTGTACTTACTTCATTTTTAATTTTATAGCTTCATTAGATTATAAAATCAAAAACAAATTTATTAAATTCACTTTTTCCTCTTTATACATTTACATAAAGTACCTATAAGTCATATGTTTAAATAATTATTAAAAACGAAATTTCACCAATTGCAACTTTTACAAAAACTCAAAAACAAAATTTATACTTCTCATGAAATTCTTCAAAACAAATCTTAAATAATGGAAACAACCCCCTAATATTGGGAATTTATTTACGTATAACAAACAAAGTGAACAAGAATTTTGCACCCTTAACAGAGGATGTAAAAGACACAAATTGTGTCTAGGATATAAACTACATGAAAAGGAGTTTTTATAATATATTTTAGAACTTGTATTAAGTTTGGATGTGCTATAAACTGCTGGCATTAAAAACATAGAAAAAAGGATTTAGTACAACTGACATAATATAGCAATTACAGCAAATGTTTATAGTAACCAAAATAACATAAGTAAGTTTATAGTAACTTAACTATAAACATGACAAGTGGTTGTTGAACTGTCTAAGTCCTGGTTCAATAATTTATATATTTATAAAAATAAATAACCCATAATTTATAATTACAGAATATTTTTAGAACAAATTTAAAAAAAATCAAAAGGAAATCTGTGCTATTATAACATGCAATAAATCATTTAAGGTTTAGTTACACAATAAGCTAAATTATTTTATCGTATATTCAGCTATTTCTTACACTTTTATTGGTTCTATTTTTATTTCACCAATTTTTATAATCAAATTGCACCAAAAGTATTAAATATGTTAAGGTTCCTTTCAAAATAGCGAACGTGACAGCAGAGGTTAAATTGAAAAGGCCACAAACATTGACATACGGCAGATTGGTGGAAAATTGTAAAGCCAGAAAATTAAGCTGCAAATAATACAAATAGAGAAACTAACACAAAAATCATTTGATTAGTAAATCTACACTCACTCACCTCTTTCTGCAACTCTTCTTGATATGGCAGTTCCGTTCTCACATTTATGCGCAACAAAACATCTCTGATATGTTTAGTACACTTTATTGTATTACAGCATACAAAAGCAATGAGCAAAATATCAAAAATATTCATAAAGGCTGCATTCAAACCAAACATTAAGCCCAAAGTACACCACACACCAGCATCCTTATCATCTTCAAAACTCTGCCACCTAATAATGAAGCTAAACAACAAGGCTATCAAAGCCACCATTGCAGCCAAAGTAATGCTCAATATTTCCCATTGAAATATTTTACGTAATTCCTTCACCAAACTTTGCACTTCCATATAAACCTGTAAAAGCTCCTGCACTTTAAACACTTGAATTTTCCAACGTTCTTCAAACAGCTCATCGCGCACATAACGTATCACACAGTTGGCATAACACATGCCACAATAAAAGAAATTCATTTTAAAAATACTCAAAGTCTCCACAATACCAAAGTACAATGTAAAGAAAAGAAACTTTCTGGAGGGATTTTCAATAAATATAAAGATACGCATATAAAATGTTAACATTAAACTGGACGAAGAAAACAGTTTGAAATAGACTAAAATGTCATTGTGCTGCAATATCTGACGACGTTTTTCCTCACTTAACAGATGAAAGTAACGTAAACGCAAGGCCTCGAAACGATAAATAACATTTTACATATTCTTCCTGCCCAACCAAGTGCCCAACAGGGTTAAAAATAAGGCTGGCAAACGCAAGGCAGTTATGGCCACATTCAGCAATATATAAAAAGGTTTCTGCTCAAAGGCCGCCTCCCTTACATACGATGACATCAAAGCCCAGGGCAATATTAACACATAGATAATGTGTATGCAGACACAATAGAAATGTTGAAATTTTGTTGGTGGCACAAATATTTTGTGTTTAAAATCATACGAATAATTGATGGCACCCACTAGGCGTGAGATAAATATTGCGACAAAGAAAAGATACTTAAGACCACGACTTTGTGTTAATGTCAACGTTTGAGACATAACTGAAATACCCTTGTTCACAGTAGTGTTGGCTTTGTGGCAAATTATTGTATGGATATTAGTTAGAAAAACAGTCTTCTATCAGTTTGTGTTGATCTATTGACCAGTTGTTGATACAATCTTAACAGTGGTGTGAGACTAATTAGGTAGTTTTCAAGTTAACGTTTTATCAATAGTAAAGTGTCATACATAAGTCTTTTATGAATAGCTTAATTAATTTGTGGAAGTTTTAAATAAAAAGCTGATTATTTTATAAACAAATATAGTTCTTTAGCTAGTGCAATAGTTCAATTTTAGCTTCAATCGTGAGTCTTTATGCAGCTTAATTATAGTTTCAATCGTGATTATTTATGCAGCTTAATTTTAGATTCAATCGTGAGTATTTCTGCAGCTTAATTATAGTTTCAATCGTGGATCTTTCCACAGTTCAATTTTAGTTTTAATCGTGGATCTTTCTCTCTACAGTTCAACTTCAGCTTAATCGTGAGTCTTTCTACAGTTCAATTTTAGCTTCAATCGTGGATCTTTCTACAGTTTAATTTTAGCTCCAATCGTGGATCTTTCTCTCTACAGTTCAACTTCAGCTTAATCGTGAGTCTTTATGCAGCTTAATTTTAGTTTCAATCGTGATTATTTATGCAGCTTAATTTTAGATTCAATCGTGAGTATTTCTGCAGCTTAATTATAGTTTCAATCGTGGATCTTTCCACAGTTCAATTTTAGTTTTAATCGTGGATCTTTCTCTCTACAGTTCAACTTCAGCTTAATCGTGAGTCTTTCTACAGTTCAATTTTAGCTTCAATCGTGGATCTTTCTACAGTTTAATTTTAGCTCCAATCGTGGATCTTTCTCTCTACAGTTCAACTTCAGCTTAATCGTGAGTCTTTATGCAGCTTAATTATAGTTTCAATCGTGATTATTTATGCAGCTTAATTTTAGATTCAATCGTGAGTACTTCTGCAGCTTAATTATAGTTTCAATCGTGGATCTTTCCACAGTTCAATTTTAGTTTTAATCGTGGATCTTTCTCTCTACAGTTCAACTTCAGCTTAATCGTGAGTCTTTCTACAGTTCAATTTTAGCTTCAATCGTGGATCTTTCTACAGTTTAATTTTAGCTCCAATCGTGGAT